>CM037092.1:58592275-60034832 GCA_020916435.1 Oxytropis ochrocephala | reverse complement strand
GAGGAAGACTGGAAACTCCTCCGTAACTCATGAGGTTAATGAAACAAGAAGAAAGGGTTATTCGGCCTCATGGGAATCCAATTGAAGTGATCAACTTGGGTACAGTGAGAACAAGAAAGAGGTCAAAGTGGTACCGCCATGAATGACGAAAATCGCATGAAGTTGGTTCATATGTTGCACGATTATGTGGATGTGTTTGCATGGTCCTATCAAGATATGCCTGGGTTGGACACTGACATTGTGGTACACAAGCTACCAGTCAAGCCTAAATGTCTGCCTGTAAAATAGAAGCTGAGAAGGATGAAGCCTGAGATGTCCCTCAAAATCAGAGGCGAAGTGAAAAGCAATTTGATCACGGGGTTCCAAGCGGTGTACGTACCTGCATGATGAGGTTGCCAATATCGTCCCGGTTCCGAAAAAGGATGGTAAAGTCAGAATGTGTGTCGACTACAGAGATCTGAATCGTGTTAGTCCCAAAGATGATTTTCTCCTTCAAAAAAAAAAAACAAATGACCAGAAAAAAGAAAGCTGGTCAGAAAAGAATCAAGTAAAAAAAACAAAAAAACAAAAAAAATGTATAAAAAAAAAGGGGCAAATATATAGGAGTAAATAGATTATTGTCCTTGAGTTAATTTTTGAGAAAACGAGCAATCGTGATTTGAAATAAAGTTTGACCATCTTCCCATATCAAAAAAAATCCTTTGCTACCCACTATAAGCCAGAAAATCCAAAAATCACCCTAGACAAGGATCACCTCAAATATAAAAAAAAAAGGTGCATCACTTTTTATCAGCTCACCCGAGTCATAGAAAAAAAAATCAAAAAGAAAATTAAAAAAAGAAAAAAAGAAAAAGGGTTTAAAAATGAAAACCCCAAAAATACAAAAGAAATGTAAGTGGTGAGCTGATACACGTTACCACAAAACACAAGAGATCCTTGTCTCAATAAATTGCAAATACTTCCCTTTGACCTCGGCATCCCGCCCTCCACCAACCCTTAGCCAGGAATAAAATTTCCAAACACCTCATCAAGCCAAATAACCATCATAAATCATCAAACGTCAGCCAACGTCAAATAACAATCATCCTACCATTAGCTTCAAGCATTTCCTTAAACCCAATCATCCTTTCTCCACAAAAACCCACAATCTCCAAAAATCCATTCCGATCAATGATCAATTGCTTTTGTTTTCTCAGAGTTTTAGCTTTAAGACAAATAAGTTTATTTATTTAAATATGTTTGCCCAAAAAGAAAAAAAAACAAACAAGCAGAAAAAAGAAAGCTGCTCAAAAAAAAAAAAAAATCTCAAAAAAAAGAAGGGGGAAAGAAAAATCTAAAGGCTTGCACTCCAAGATTCATTCAAGTTACAATTATATCAAGGCAAAGTTGTAGAGATCACCAAGTGGGTTGAAGCTGCCTCATATTCCAGTATGACCAGTTCAGTGGTTGCCAAATTTGTGAAGAAAGATCTGATTTGCCGTTATGGTCTTCCAAGCAAGATCATCACTGATAATGGCAGCAACCCGGACTGGCAAAATGATGAAGGACACGTGTGCGAGTTCCAAATTCAAAGATCATAATTCTTCTCCCTACCACTTTGAAGGCGAATGGGGCGATCAAAGCGACCAACAAGAACATCAAGAAGATTATGCAAAATATGGTGGTAACCTACAAGGATTGGCATGAGATGCTTCCCTTTGCTTTGCATGGCTACCGTGCCTTCAAAGTGCGCATTTCAACTGGGGCAAATCCCTTCTCTCGGTATATGGGTCGGGCGGTCCTCCTATTGAGATCGAGATACCCTCCTGCGGGTCTTGATGGAAACCAAGTTGGAGGAAGCCGAGTGGGTGTGCGAGGCCGTCTAGATCGGGCCTAAACCTCATTGAAGAAAAAAGGATTGCAGCTTTGTGCCATAGACAGCTGTGCCAACAGAGAATGAGAACGGCTTTTGACAAGAAAGTCCGACCCCGTGAATTCAAGCAAGGTGATCTGGTGTTTAAGAAGATCTTGCCTATCCAGACTGATTCCCGTGGGAAGTGGACTCCAAGCTACGATGGACCGTATGTTGTCAAAAAAGCCTTCTCTGGAGGAGCACTGATACTTACCAACATGGACGGTGAAGATCTCAAGAACCCAGTCAATTCAGACTCTGTGAAGAAGTACTATGCCTGAAAGAAATAGACGAAAAAAGAGAAAGATAAGCCAAGTAAGAATTAGCTGGCTAGGTTGAAAACCCGAAAGGGCGGCCTAGGCAAAATCAGAGCGACCCGGTGGATTGAAAACCCGCAAAGGGCGATCCAGGCAAAAATTAGGGTCAGAAAACTTGAGCATGAAAAGTAAAGAAAGGCATACAACTCCCCAGAAGACTTGGATGAGGGGTGATCAAGGTCAAGGACACAAATGTTGGCACTGCTCTACAGAGACAAACAGTCAGAAATTAGCTTCTCTCTTGTTTTCGTGTCTTTTTGTAGTTTAAAACTTTCAAATATATTGAACAGTCGTCGTAACATTCTGTACGATCGGCTTCCACATCAATAAAGCTCAAACTTTCTCATGTTTGTTTGTTGTTATTTCTGCTTTTTCTGCTCAAAATAAGCGTTTTATGATGATGGTGATCTGAATCAGAAACATGTGCATACATCATATAGCATTGCAAATCATTACGAAATTCTTAAAGGTCACGGAAAGAGGCAATTCTCCAAAACAAGTTAGTCATGCAAGAGAAAGTGATTGAGCCCATGATTGCTTCGAACGACAAAGCTAAAGCCCACTTGCACCTGGCCCAAGAGCCCCACAAGTTCAATATATTCCTCAGTCTCATGCCATGAGTGTTGCGGATTGGCTGAACCAGCAAGAAGATAAGCCGACAGGGGCAAAAGAGCAAGAGAATAAAAAAAAAAAAAAACCGTCAGAAAAAAGAAAGCTGCCCAAAGAAAATCAAAAATAGCATCTCATTGCATTCATCATTCCATTAAATCATCGCATCGCATACGCTCGCATAACATGCATTACATCCATCAAGCATAAAATCATGCACTCATCAATCATGCACTAGGAAGTAAAGAAAAAGAAATTCAGGCGTTTGCATTACATTCACCATGAGGAAAAGAAAAAGAAAATAGCAATCATGGCATTTGCATTGCATGCGTTTGTTCATCTCACTTGTAGGTACAAAGATGGATAGGTACTTCGGTATTAATGTTCGACTTCAAGCTCTAGAAGGAACCCCTCAGAGGAGAGATCAGAAAGGAAGAAAGAGAAAAGAGAAAAAGAAAAGAGAGCGTCCAAGCGCGCAAAAGAGAAAAGATCAGAAAGGAAGAAAGAGAAAAGAGAAAAAGAAAAGAGAGCGTCCAAGCGCGAAAAAGAGAAAAGTTCAGAAAGGAAGAAAGAGAAAAGAGAAAAAGAAAAGAGAGCGTCCAAGTGCGCAAAAGAGAAAAGATCAGAAAGGAAGAAAGAGAAAAGAGAAAAAGAAAAGAGAGCGTCCAAGCGCGCAAAAGAGAAAAGATCAGAGAGGAAGAAAGAGAAAAGAGGAAAGGAAAAGAGAGCGCCCAAGTGTGCAAAAGAGAGGTCTCACATCGTATACGAGCAACGCGATGGACCGCAGCCCCATGCGAGGCGCAGCGGAATAGTTGTATCGACCTAAGATACGATGGGCCGATAGATTGATCTCATATCGATTCGGGTCGATAACGATCCCCGGCCGCTCGAAAGACCAAAGATTTCAGGAAGCGTGCTCCTCCAAGCCGCGTGCAAACTTCGGATTCGCCAAGAGTTCGTTTAAGGATTACTGAGTTTTAGGCAACTGGGCATTTTACCGCTTTTTGCACGCCCAGTGCCCATTTATCGCTTTCAAAGACGCGGTACCCCTTTTATCGTTTACATCGACCCTAAGTTTTCATTTATCGCTTTTTCAAAAAATACGAGAAGGCTAAGTAGTCATCACGATGGGGCGCTTGAATTGATCACTCAAGAATCAAAAAAAAAAAAAAAAAAAAAAGGAGGAAGAGAAAGAAAAAAGAAAATTCGTGTTTTTCCTAAGTGGACAAAATCGGTATATTTTCTGAATTCTTTATCTCTATTTTGCCTCGGAATATGTTTCGGCCAATTCATATTCCTTGTTAAAATCTATATAAAGAGGGGCAACTGTCATACCCCAATTTTGTCCTAACTTTAGGTCAAAACCCTAATTTTCCCCAAAAATAATCAAATTTAAAAAAGTAAAAAACATCATGCATTGCATTTAGGTTTTAAAGTCATTTCAAAGTTTCTAAAATCATTTTTGGAGTTGGAATGCACTTTTTAGACAAATTAGGGTTTTTCAGTACAAAAGGGTATTTTGGTCATTTCACAAATAAGGGACAGTTCCTCAAGACAAGTCATCCAATATGCATTTCAAAGTATTAGAGGTCACTCCTAGGGTGAAAAATCATTTTTGAAGTGAAGATGTGTTTCAGGCAAAAACTAGGGTTTTTAGAGTGAAAGGGCATTTTGGTCATTTCACAATAAAAATGGTCTTTCATCCCAAATCCTTGAATAATCATCAATGATTTATTTGAGGGATATTTGTGCTCCATTGTGATTATTTTTGTGCATGAATATTAAACCTTTTGGCCTAAAAGCCTAGTTTTTGGATAGAAGGGTAAAATGGTCTTTTCCTTTGAGGTGGGGTAAATAAATCAATTTTGGGATTGGTGAGATCATAAAATTCAGAGCCCAATCATTGAATCATGGATATAGCCCAAAATGGCATGAACTAGGAAGAATAATCTAGAAGGAATATTCTACATCCTTTTTGAATTTTGAAAGGATTAGGATAGTACAATAGTACAATTTGCAATTCCACTCACTCTCTCACACTCCTTGCTGCGCATAATCAGCCCCATTTCACCCCATTTCCATTTATTTTTATTGCTTGCAAATTGTATTAAATCATGGCCTTCCATTTAAATGTGAAAATCAATCCTCACCTTTCATTTGAATCAAAATGGCACTTGTGTAATAAGCCTTGTAGAAAATTACAATTTTGTAATTGAGCTTATCCTTCACCACCTCTCCTTAGGCTGCGCACCTTGTGTCTTTAATTACCCTCAATCCTTGTGATCTTGCATCTTGACCATTGATTCAAAACTTATCTCAAATCCTATTGGTTTGCAAGAGTTACATTGTCCTAATTACCCTTTAAGTTTTCACTTCATATAAAAGCCCAAAATAAGACCTAGCACACACACACTCTCATTTTACCCTAGCTAGCAACCTCTCCTCCTCTCCTCTCTTCTTGGCCGAACCCTCCTCCTTCATCTCCTCCACTCTCTTTTCAACTTTCATTCACCAAATCACCTTAAACCTACTTCACCTTCATAGATCTTCTTTTTTTTCACCTTTGATTCCATTTTTACACCATAAAGGAGCTTCCTTTCTTGAAGTTTACGTGACATTTGTGTAGATTTGTGAAGATTATTGTTGACTTGTTCTTGATCTTCATTCTTCTATTCTTGTGTAGTTTTGATCTTGAGGTAAACACCTAATCTCTTGCATTTTTCATTATTAGCATGTGAATCTCCCTTCTACTCCTCTATCCTCTCTAAGAGGCTTAGAGGGTTCATTTCAAACACTATGTCAAGGACTTTGGGAGCCTTGGGTGTTTGAAGTGAACCCTTGGCCTTGAGGAGAGGTTTCTTGTGTTTTCATCATAATGTTCTTGCATTTTTCATACTCATTTTGTCATTTTTGCATGAATAAAAATTTCCATGTGATATATGCATCCCATTGTTCATGTCATAACTTGCAAGTCAAGATTTTGGTTGGATTCATTGAGTGTGAGGGTTCGGTTTCTAGACCTTAAAATTTAGGGTTTTTGTTGTCTTTTCACCCTTTGATTTTGTGTAAATAAATGCTTGATGTGCCTAAATTTGCTATGATCTTGTTCTATGTGCTAGTTATGATTCTTAACATGAAATAATGTGTTGTTTATGTCATGTGAGGTTTCGGCCTCAAGGTCCTAAAAAATAGGGTTTGTTGTTTCCTTTTCTCTTTTTGAGTTATGCAAATAAAATGCTTGATTTGTGTAACTTGTTTCATGTGTTGATAATAAATTTAGGCATGAAATAACTTGATGATTTGTGCATATAAGGTTTCGGCCTTAGAGGCCATTTTAGGGTTCATTTTAATGCTTAAAATGTGTGTTTGATTTTGTGTAGAAATGTGTAAGAATGTGAATGTGTTCTTAAACTTTTACCACCCATTTTCATGTTTACTTTACCACTTACTAGCATTTTACCATAAGTAAAAAAAAAAGAAAGAAAACATTTTTACTTTTACTTTTACCATTTCATTAAGTAATTACCTTACACTTCATGCATACTTGTTTTACTCTTTACTAACTTTTTACCACAAGTTTTTACCACTTGTTTATTTGCACAAATACCCCAAAAGATTTTTACACTTTGCATCCTATCATTCATGCACTCATACAAGTTTATATCTTTTGCATTCATACTCTCTTAAATGCCCATGCATATATTAATCTCATGTCTTGTGTTCTACACATAAATGTTCATGCATTTTAATACTTGCCTACTCATGCATTCCATAATACCATGCCTTGCCTTCCACTATTATATGCTCATGCATTTAATTATGCATTCAATAATGTTATGCCTTGTATTTTACAATTGCATACTTGTACACTCATATGCTTGTTCAATCATGTATTCATTTGTTCATGGCGACTTGTAAATATTCTTCATGTTTGCTTTGCCTATGCTTTCATTGTTGTCTCGGTTTTGAATAAAAAAGGATTTGTAATGTTCTACTTTCTTTTCAAGTCCAAAATCAAATGTTTTCTAATAAAAACCCTAAGGCATTTTTCATAAACAAAATCATTAGCCATCACTCGAAGCCGATGCTTGTTTGATCGTTAATGATGGAGTTACTAGTGGTAGTCACTCGAAGCCCTTGCTTGTTTGATTATCACGAAAGCTCCCACACCTTAATCAAATACAAATCAATTCAAAATCCAAAAACAATATGAGCTATTAGTGGTAGTTATCACTAAGACTCATTCTTTTCCAAAACAATTTCAGAAAAGATAATAAAACGTTGCAACTAGTAATCACTTGAGTAATTGCTCGATTGATTATCGGTTCCAACACTTTTCTTTCAAGTTAGTAGTGAACGCCACTCGAAGCCATTGCTTGTTTGGTATTCATGAACGCTTGAGTCATATTTCCAAAACCCAAAAGATAAGATAAAGACAAAACACGATTTTCTCAAGATTAAGAACCAAGAACTACGTAGCTTTGATCCTCATCGCATTGAGGGTGCGTAGGAGGAGCGGTCACATCCCGTCAAGCACTCTTTTAAAAAAATCTAAGTTTAGTTTCACTTTTCAAAGATCTCAAAAAGATTTCTTTCTCTCTTGTTTTCTAAAAAACTCTTTCAAATAAAAAGGAAAAGAAAAGAAGTAGAACGATTCATTTCAAATCAAACACTTCAAAACCACATATCGAATTAATGGTTCCCTTTCGGTAGAAAGGAGGTGTGGGGTGCTAATACCTTCCCCACACCTAACCGACCCCCGAACCTACATCTCAGAGTTTTCGAAAGACCAATTGCTTTCCAAAAGGTTTTCCTAATATTTTCCTTAATAAATATTAGTGGCGGCTTCATTGAAAGATTTCTTTTTTAGAAAAGTTGTAAACGAGGAAGGTTCTCCCTCGGGGACTTTTTCGGGCGCAACACCCACGTGACTATGATATGCATTTCACACACTTGATGCGCTTGAATTTTAAATATGTTTTGATGATGTTTTATTAAATGTAGCACTCTCTTTGAGGTGCATGGACAGGTTTTTGAAAACTCTGATTTTTAGTTAGTCAAATATAAATTAAATAGAAGGGGGTGTTTTGAAAAGGAGTACCTATCGTGGTGGGCATGTGACATCAGGGGCTGACGAGGGCGGGGAGTGATCGCCGGTGCCCAAAAAGGTGGCATGGCAAAGAGCGGCTCCTGGCAGCTTCAAAGCGAAGGGGCGCGTGAATGAACCGAATACGCACCTGGAATGAGAGGATCCCGAGGTCATGCGGTATGGGGCTATGCATGTGCTTGAAGGAAGGCTTAAAAGAATTGATTTGAACTACCTATACCAACAAGATGCATCTTCTTTTCGGGAGTCCATCCCATAAGAACTCCATAGTTAAGCGTGCTTGGCTTGGAGTAGTAGTGGGATGGTTGACCTTCTGGGAAGTTTCCTGGAAAGCATGCAAGTGAGGACAAAGCATGCTGAAAAGACTCGTGTTGGTTCGTGGGGGCAGTCGGCGATTAGAAGCGATGCGGATGTTACACTCGCGCGAATCTCGCGCTATTAAGCTGCGTTTACTGCAGCGGTAGTGTTCTTTCTTAGTCGTTTTTCACTCTTTTGAGCATAACTTTGTCTCTGGAGCTCCGTTTGTGACGCGGTTTGTTGCGTTCTTCTCGTATCGCAGAGGGCTTCGATAAGATAGGGTTTTCGCGAGTCGGAGGGGGGAATTCCAAGGGAGCTGAGATCGTTGTGTTGCTGTGGTTCTTGTACGTGACTTTCTTCATCGTATGTTGTGGTTAACATATATATATTAGAGGTAAGGGTGAGCGTTTCGATTCAATATAATTGGGTATATGATTGGGGTATTGTGGGGTTTTTAGGTGTTGTGGTGTAATTTGAGATGAATTGGCATATCAATGATGAAGAATCGATTGTGTGGTTGATGTTTCTGGATGAATTTTTGATGACTTTTCTTAATGAATTTTTGATGACTTTTCTTGATGAATTTTTGATGACTTTCTTGATGAAATTTTGAGGATTTTTCTTGATGAATTTTGATGATTTTTATTGATGAACTCCTTGATGATTTTCCTGATGAACAAATCGTGTCTTTGAAGATTGGGGAGGGTTGGGAAAAGTATTGTGTTGTGATCGAGTTGGGTGAAATATTGAATTTCTGAATTTTCTACTACATGCACATCAAGTTTTACGCCTGATCGCGCCTCGCTTCATGGCGGGTCACGCTCCAGGCGCAAGTGCGTTGCACCGTGTCACTTTCCTGCTGCCCAATCGCGCCTCAGTTGCGCCCAGCTCGTGCTTCAAGCGCGAGTCACTGTTTCTCACTATTTTTATTGTTGTTTTCACCCTGTTTTCTCAAACTTTAAATGTGATGTTTCCTCCATAAAAATATGGTGTTTCTACTATTAAAAATGTGATGTCCCTTCAATTCAAAAGTGATTTTTCTAAGCTTAAAAATGTGGTGTTTTCCGACTTTAAAATGTGATTTTTCCAGTGTAAGATCTGATGCTTCCTAAACTAAATACGGGATGTTTTTTTTTTAAACTCTAAGTGTTATACTACTAGTGTACTCTTTGACTATGGCTAGCCTTTGTTCAGGCCAGTTTACTGGTGTAATTTCAAGGACATCTTTGGGAGCCTCACAAATGTTCTGTTGTGAGCAGTACCAGATATCTGAGAAATCCCATAGTCAATGAGTTTACTATTTTATAACCCCGAATATAAATAAAAGGGCAATTGTATGTTGTCGAATATTTCCAAAAGTGGTGGTGAATGGTTAGGGGGATATTGAGTATATAACTAAGTACGCTGAATTTCTGGGAGTCTTATATATATGATGTTGATGATGATGAGGTGTTGTGCTTCGATTATGACGTTATGATGACGTTGTAGTATGAATTGTGTGAAGTGTGACGAGTTCACTCTATGAGTGATTATGATGATGTGATATCTATGAGTGATGAATTGCGACGAATACACTCTATGAGTGTTTTATGATGATGATGGTGAGTATTTTGATGAAATGCACATGTGTATATAGAGTCTCATGGCATGTGCAAAATTGTGAAGAATAGGCTTCAGCCTCTTGCGAAGAATAGGCTTCGGCCTCCAGTGAAGAATAGGCTTCGGCCTCTTAATTGTGATGAATATGGTACCATCATGCATATGCCCTTGTGTGGGTTGCATTTTCATGCATAACCATGACTGTGACTTGTTGTCAATGACGTTTGAACTGGTGTCCTGTGATGATGATGTAGTGATGATATTGTGGTTGTATGATTGCGTGCTGTCGTTACTCTATTATATATTCGATTATGTTTTATTGAAATTCTCACCCCTTCTGCTTGGAATGTTGCTCTATTGTGGCAACGCTGCAGGTAACCGCGAGTGAAGGTCTAGAGCCTTCTTTGTTAGCTGTCGGGAAGTCTGTTTGTGTCGCTCTCTGATACCGTAGCACCTAGGGGCGTATTTTGGGATTGATGTTAAATTACTTAACTGTATGAGGTTTATTTGAGGATTATGAGACGTGTTTGAGTGGACTAGTGAGTCAATGTTTATTTCCGCTGTGATGAGATGATTTTTGAAGTTTTAACTTTATGATGTATGTGTTGTTGCACAAACTTAATGGTGCATACGATGAGTTTAATTTAATGAAGACGTAACATTTCTTTCTACTACTTAAATAATATTTTTGAACAGGGGAATACTCACGATAATGACGTTGGAAATTAAGGGGTAGAAAAGGGTGTTACATTAGTGGTATCGAGCGATTCGGTCTGTCCTACGGCGGTGGTTGAGTCGTCGGGTTGAGTAACATTTGAGCTGTGTTACTCGTTTCTGATTTTTGTTTTCTGTTGTAGTGCTAGAATGGCAGGACGGAACGATGCTGCACTTGCTGCTGCCTTGCAGGCTATTGCTGGAGTTGTGGGTAACATACCCAATGCTATTGGTGATGGAACGCGTAGTTTGGCCACGTTCCAGCGTGAGAACCCTCCTACTTTTGAAGGCGGGTATAATCCTGATGGTTCCCTTGAGTGGCTGAGTGAGATGGAGCGGATCTTCCGCGTTATGGATTGCACCGACGCTCAGAAGGTTCGCTATGGCACACACATGTTGAAGAAACAGGCTTATGATTGGTGGAGGGCAGCTAGTCAGGGGTTGACGACTGCCAATGAGGAGATCACTTGGGCGGTATTTGAGAGGGAGTTCAAGAGGAAATACTATTCGGAAGATGTCCGCGGAAAGAAAGAGGTGGAGTTTTTGAGACTTGAGCAAGGTAGCATGATCATGGCGAGTATCTTTGCAAAAATTTCTTGAAGTTTGTCCAAGTTTTATCCACACTATGATGGAGAGGGTGCTGAGTTCTCCAAATGCATCAAGTTTGAAAACGGGTTGCGTGCTGACATTAAGAGAGCCATAGGGTATCTGCAGATCCGTGTGTTCCCATTGTTGGTTAATAGTGCCAGAATTTTTGAAGAGGACAATAATGCCTTCTCTAGAGTTATGAAGGAAAGGCAAAAGAATTTTTCGGGTCGTGGTAAGCCATATGAGGTGCCTGCTGGTAAGGGCAAAGGGAAGTTTGTTGGTAAATTTGTTGGTGGGTCTAAGCGAGGTGGGGGAGATGTTGCAGCCAGTGTTACTTGTTACACGTGTGGGAAAGCAGGCCATAAGAGTCCAGATTGCCCAAACAAGGAGAAGAAGAGATGTTATAAGTGTGGGAAGGAGGGACACATGTCCTTCAACTGTGATAAGAAGGATGTGGTATGTTTCAATTGTGAAGAGAGTGGTCACGTCAGTACACACAGCAGCAGCAGCTTGGAATGCTGCCTGGAAACCATTAATTGCTATTTATTTTGTATTTTCGGATCTGATTTTTTTGGTTTTTTTGGATATATTTTTTTTTGTGTTTTTGGACTTTTTGGACTCTTAATAGCTTTTAATTTGTAAATTAAACTAAATACAATTTTTTTTTGACATTTTTGGACTTAAATAAATTAAATAAGACTAAAAATAATAATAAGAAAAAGGAGTCAGGCCAAATACAAAGACGAGAGCGGGCCGGACTTGACAAATACGCTAAAACTAGACCAATAATAAAAGAAATGGGCGCGTTAACTAAAAACACTAGAACTAACTCGGAATCGCATTCTTAGGTCTGAATTTGAAGAGATTTTTGAGAACAATGGCTTTAGGTAGACCTGTTTATGTACGACTAAACTCGAATACATTTATTAAATTGAAGAACGCACGGAAAGATCGATCATTCGCGCGCGTGCCTAATTTAAACAACAGCGTTTCGATTTAGCTGAACGGAGTGACTGGAATTGGTTTGGGTTGGTAATCGGGACTCTACACTAAAAATTCTCGTTATCATGCGACTCCAAAACACGACCCTAATAACAATAAACGACTAAAACAAGAAAAAGAAGACGGACAAAATTGGGGTATAACACTCACCCCTTCTGTTTGAATGTTACCCCTATGTTGGTAACGTGCAGGTGACCGCGTGTGAAGGCTTGTCTACCTTCGCCAGTCGAGTCGGTGTCGTCGCTCTGATACGTAGCACTCAGGGGGGGGACGAACACTAGTCTTATTAGTTGTCTTTATTATTTGATCGCTGGATTTTATTTTGTGATGTCATGATTATTATCTTGAAACCTTATCTTATTCCGCTGCGTGGTGATCGAGTTACTGTCATGTAGACTAAACAGGTGTTTTTGAGAGTTCGCCCCATTTATGACATTCTATGTATCATGCTATTTTATTTTGTGAATTTTTTCTATCGACTCGTGATGTTTTATTGGCGTTAATGTAGAATCCCTTGTGGGTGTAGTGAAAAATATTTTTGAAACTCTGATTTTTGGTGTTAAATTTTCCGCTTAAATTTTCGGTATTTCAGTGACTGAGAACGTTTTACTGATTGAAAAATTATGTGGTCTGTCATTTTGAAAATTAGATTGAATGCTTGTTTATTTGGCACCGGTTTGATCGCATTTGGAGTTGTGTAGCTCTAGATATAGGCTCCACAAGTTAGGATAATATTCTGGAAGCATTCCGGACCTAGGTCCTGTGTTTTTAAAACTGGGAATTTTCTGTTTGTCCAAAAATTATGGGACTTATTTCGTTAGAAAATAGACTAAAATTTTGTCACTTTGGCACTGGTTTGGTTAAATTCGGAGTAGTGTAGCTCGAGTTATAAGTGTCGCAAGTCAGGTCAAATTTCTAGAATTAAACTGGGTATAGGTTCAGTGTTTCAGGTTGTGTGTCCTCAATTGAACTCCGTTTTGAACGATTATTGTCCCATTAGAAACTATACTCAAATTTCTTTGTTAGAGCTAAAGTTTTGTTCCATTTGGTCAAGTTTAAGTCAGTTTAGAGTGATTTGAAATGGAAGGACAGAATCTGTCCAGTCTGGGAACCATTTGGACTGTTTCTAAAAACGGTACTAATTGGCTCATTGTTTTGAAATTCTAAAGATATATTCAGAAACTACACATCCGCAGCTTTCCAACGAGTGGTCTTTTGTAACTTTTCGATGTCGTTTGCTATTTTAAATAATTCGCCGAAGTAGGTGCACTGTTGTAGGAAACCCTGCACCCATGATGTTGTTGTATATTGATGTTGTTTGTAAACTTATTGGTGCTTTCGGTGTTAGTGGTAATGCGATAACAGGTGATGTGTCTATTTTATTGACTAAGGTGATGGGTGATGGGTCTATGACCAGATGTTGGTGTTGTTGTGTCAATTTAGATGGTCATGGTTGTTGATTGACTCTGGTGCATTGTTCATGGTGTCACATACATCTCATAAGCATTATTTTGGTGATTGAAGGCCTCGGCCTTAGAGCTATAGGTGATGATGATGATGCTCAATAAACTTGGTGATGATATAGGTGATGATGCCCTAGTTGGCTATTTTATGGTGATGAACGGTACCGGATGCATATACCCGTTGGTGTGGGTTGCATCTCATTCATTTACTCATGTCATTTGTGATGTTCCTTGATAGTTGTATATTGATGTTGTTGTAAAGTGGTGGATATAGCTGCTGTAACCCTAGCTTATTGTCTATCATACATGCTATTTGTTCCGGGGTGTATCAGAAATAACAGGAGGTGCAATTAGAAACAGGCCAGCGGCCCATTCCAGAGGCGTACCTCGCTATGCAGCCCTTTGGGCCAAGTGACTTTCCGACCGGCCATGGCCCCTTCACGAGGGAGATTAGGCGCTACCGTATTCCTAGGGATCTCAGGAAGCCGCCCAACCTCAACAAATTCGACGGCCAAGGTGATCCTGACAAACACATCAGGTACTTCGACAACTACTACAGCTACAGGGATTTGGGTTCCACAATGAAGTGCCGTTTGTTTCCTTAGTCGCTCGATGGACGGGCTCTAGAATGGTGGGAGTCACTGCGACCGAACACTATTTCTTCTTGGGAAGGCCTGATCAGAGTCTTCCTAGCAAACTACACTGCCAACCGTTACCAATACCGCTATGAGGAACACTTGGACACGGTCATCCAAGGCGACAACGAACCGTTAAGGCAAGACATAAACCGCTGCAATACTGAGGCCGATACTATTCGCGACCTGACGGACAAGGACAAGCTGAAGTACCTCAAGCAGGGCATCAAGTCGGACCATAGGTTTGCTGAAGATTTCACGTTGAACCACTACTCTGACCTCAGTACGTTCCTTCGCAGAGCCAACGACCACATGACTTACGAGGAAACTCTTGCTGCAAGAAAGGCCTCCCGAGTGCGACCTAGGGAAGACCAGAGCAAGCCGTTCAAGGCTCAAGAAAATCACTGTGACAACAAGCCGGAGTTCCAGCCTAAGAAGTATGAGCACCGGACGAGGCTCAATACTCCCATAGCCCAAATATGAGCAAGGGGCCCGATCCATTGGTACTCAAGAAGGGTGCCCAGGCAACCAAGAGGTATTGCCGGTACCATAAGAGCAAGGGGCACGACACGAATGACTGCATGGCCCTAAAGGACGACATAGAAGATCTCATCCAAAAGGGAAAGTTAAAGCAGTATGTCCGGGCTGAAGGTGCCGAACGGACTGAAGAAAGAACCGGGGAAAAACCCCCTCAAACAAAAGGTAAGGCCACCACCGCAGCAAACATAGAAGCGATCGCGGACAAGGACACCTCCGAAGAGGACGTCCGGCTGTCCAAAGGCCGCAGGGTGGCGATGGTCATCCATGGTGGGAACCCTTTGGATAAAAGGGAATCAAAGAAAGCCATGAAGAGAAAATGGAACGACCTTATGATGGTTGGAACGACATCTGCAGAGCGACCGGCTTCGAATAAGCTGCCCATTTCCTTCGGAGATGAAGACTTGCTGGATGGGAGGACCAATAGCTACGTTCCATTGGTGGTCAGGGCGGTCATGGCCAACATTGAAGTCCGCAGAATTTTGGTCGACCAAGGTAGTTCGGCCGAGATTATGTTCGAAGAGTTAATCGACAAGCTCAGTGTAGATCGGAGTGAGATCATCCCACAGGCCTACCCCTTGGGAACGATAGAACTCTTAGTTACTTTTGGAGATGCCACAGGAGCGAGCACCCAATATCGGAAGGTCAAGACGACATTCCTGGTCCTTCCTATCAAGTCCTTCTACCAGTGCATCATAGGCCGACCGACCCTTGGAAAGTCGGAGGCCGTGGCCTCCACAGTCAACCTGAAGATAAAGTTCTACAGCAAGGACGATCAAGTTGTGACCCTGATGGCCGACATGGAGGCGGCCAAGCGGAGCCATTACTTGTACCAAGACATCTGCGACGAGCAAGATAAGAGTGCCAACCCGCAAAGTCTCGAAGAAAGACACCAAGTTAACCTTGCTGACCTGGACGCCAGGTATGATCCTTATAGTCACCCAGAGGACGATGATGATGATTTAGCCCGTGAGCTAAAAAACAGATTGAAGAGACCCGAGCCACACGGAGAACTAATTGACGTCCAACTGGGGGAAGACCCAGAAAAGACGGTCAAACTTGGAAGCGGCCTACCTGAGCAAGTCGAGCAAGATCTTATAGCCTGTCTCAGGGACTACGCAGATTTGTTTGCATGGCAGGCATCGAACATGCCTTGGATTCCAATAGAGATTGCATGTCATCAACTCTCAGTGGATGAGACAGCTTGGCCGGTCGCCCAGAGAAGACGAACTCAGAATGTGGAGAAAGCTCAAGCAGCAGCACAAGCCGTTGACGACCTGATCAAGGCAAATTTTATTGAAGAAATCAAGTACACGACCTGGCTGTCCAACGTTGTGTTAGTGAAGAAGAAGAATGCCAAGTGGCGCATGTGCGTCGACTACACATATCTGAACAAGGCATGCCCAAAGGATGCCTTCCCGGTGCAGAGCATCGGGCTACAAGTTGCTATCGTTCCTGGACGCCTATTCTGGGTACAACCAAATTACGATGTATCCTCCAGACCGTCATAAGACTGCATTCATGACCGACCAGGGGAATTTCCAATACAAGGTTATGCCATTCGGCCTGAAGAACGCTGGGGCGACCTACCAGCGAATGATGAACAAGATATTCAAAGAGCAGATCGGTCGGGTAGCCGAAGTCTATCTAGACGATATGATCATCAAGAGCAAGGCCGACCAAGATCATGCGACCGACCTGAGAGAGGTCTTTGAAGAAGCAAGAAGGAATTCCTTAAGGCTGAACCCAGAGAAATGCACCTTTGAGGTTAGGGCAGGCAAGTTTCTGGGATTCTATCTTACTGAAGATAGAGGCTAACCCGGATAAATGCAGGGCGGTCGCCGATATGAGGCCGCCCACCACAAAGAAAGAGATCCAACGGTTGAACGGCATGGTCGCCTGCCAAGAGTTCATACCTAAGTTCGCATGCAAATCGCTCCCCTATTCAAACTGTTAAAGAAGGAGGTAGCATTTGAGTGGACCGACCAATGCCAGCGAGCATTGGAGGAGTTGAAGGAAGCTCTAACCAACCCGCCCATAATGACCAAGTTGCTGCCGGGGGAAACCCTATATCTATACTTGGCAATTACAGAGGAAGTTTTGAGTGTCGTCCTAGTCAGCGAGAACGACCTGAAGCAAAACCCGGTCTACTTCATTAGCAAGGTGTTACAAGGGCCAGAGTTAAGATATCAGAGGATAGAGAAGTTAGCCCTTGCGCTACTAGTGTCCGCCCGACGATTAAGACCTTACTTTGTGGCTCACCAGGTCGTGGTAAGAACGGACCAGCCAATAAGGCAAGTCCTTCATCGACCGGACTTGGCGGGTCGTATGATCAAATGGGCAGTAGAACTCGGCGAGTTCGGCATCAAGTTTGAATCCAGGTCGGCCGCTAAAGCTCAAGTTTTGGCTGACTTCATTGCTGAAATGACTCCAACTCAAGAAGGCCAACCAAGAACGACCTGGACATTGCATGTGGACGGCTCTTCCAACAAAAAGCGCATGGAGCGGGCCTGATCCTAGAAAATTCAGAAGGCCTTGCAGTAGAAGTGTCTTTGACGTTTGCATTCCACACCTCCAACAACCAAGCTGAGTACGAGGAATGCATAGCCAGTGCGCACTTCAAGGGAATTCAACGTCGGCCGGGTAGAGCTACACTCGGACTCCTGTGATCGTTTCCACGATCCAAGAATTGTATGCGATGCAAAAGACGAAGTGTTAAAGAGCTACTTGGCCAAAGTGAGGAACTACTCCTGCACATTCGACCGGGCGGCGAGGGTCAAGCACGCGTGCGCGACGACGAAACGTCGGGTGACATCCTATCGAAGTTGGCGATCACGAAGACACCTGATCATAGAAGTTTGATCCAAGAAACCCGACTTCGTAGGCGTCTCAACCAAACCAAGTCAACCGCCGGCGTTCTCACCATTGAAGTGGAGGAAGAATGGATCGATCCCATATTACGCTATATTACAACGCGAAGAGCCGACCGATCCAAAGAAGGCCAAAACCCTGAGGTTACGGTCTACCAAATATTCCGTGATCGAAGGGAAACTATGTCGAAGAGGGTTTTCATGCCCGTTACTAAGATGTTTGACGTCGGTCGAAGCCGACCATGTTTTAAGGGATATCTATGAGGGATCGTGGCAAAATGCCATCGTATGGGCGGTCCCATAGCAAAGAAGGCGCTCAGAGTTGGCTACTACTGGCCGACCATGGACGAAGATGCAAAGAAGCTGGTGCAGAAATGCAAAAAGTGCCAAGTACATGAAGATGTTCACGTCGCCCCCTCATCGGAGCTGCAAAGCCTCACCTCACCTTGGCCGTTCGCTTGGTGGGGGATGGATTTGCTAGGTCCTTTTCCACCTGCCCCAAACCAGTTCAAATTCTTGATCGTGGCAGTGGATTACTTCACGAAGTGGATAGAGGCCGAGCCTCTGGCGACCATAACCTCGGCGAAGGTCAACAAGTTCTTCGGCCGGAATGTCTTAGCCCTTTCGAATCCTCAACAACTCATAATGATAATGGAACCCGGTTTGCGAGATAAGAAATTCGAGAGAAATGTTGGCGGCTTAGGAGTGAAACAAATGTTTCACTTCGGTCGAACACCGCATAACGAACGACCGCGCTGCGGCGGCAGCGGTCATCTTGCATGGGCTGAAGAGAAGACTTGATGAAGCGGGGGGAAATTGGGCTGAAGAGCTGCAGTGTGTCCTTTGGGCGTACAGAACGACCCCCCACTCATCGACCGGGGAGTCGCCTTTCAAACTTGTCTACGGAATGGACGCTGTAATTCCCATAGAGGTGAGTGAGCTGAATTGGAGAACGGCCAATCCCCC
This sequence comes from Oxytropis ochrocephala, assembly GCA_020916435.1. NCBI lineage: Eukaryota > Viridiplantae > Streptophyta > Magnoliopsida > Fabales > Fabaceae > Oxytropis > Oxytropis ochrocephala. The sequence goes on along the minus strand of CM037092.1, from coordinate 60,016,237 downwards.
AACAACGGTCGACAACGGCCAAATTCGATCTGAGAAAAATTGGATTTGGTTGAAGAGTTGCATACCCAAGTGTCCCTTAGAGAAGCGTTGATAAAATAGAAAGTCACTGCCAGGTACAACTCTCGGGTGCAGAAAAGAGATTTCTCTATCGGACAGCTGGTCCTCAGGCGTGCAGATGTTGGTAACAAGAATGCTCGTCAAGGAAAGCTCGCCCCTAATTGGGAAGGCCCGTACCGAGTCATCAACAAAAGCAGTACTACGTTTAGTACATCATTTTGTAATCGATCAACAACTAAATGAATAAATTTCAGGCGGGCGCTCTTTTTCCCCACTCGGGTTTTTACAGAGTCCCGTTCTTTAAATTGTTACTTGTACTTTAATTACAGGCAATATCGAATGATCGGTCGCTCACCATGCGCGTAGCAACGGAGCGACCGAAGGGCCACCGAGTTGGTCCAAAACGAGTGCCACCGAGCTGGCCCAAACAAATGTAGGCCAACGAATGGTCTACAGCGAGTGCCATCGAATGGCCCAGGGGCTAAGTAATAACCCGCAATCGATCGTAGGCCGTCGAGCGACCTACAAAGAGTGTCGTCGAACGGCCCAAAACGAGTCATTGAATGACCTAAGAGTCAAGCAATGACCACCAACGAAAGTAGACCAACGAGCGACCCCACACGAGAGCCTTCGAAAAGGCCCAAAATAGCCGCCTACGACCGGCCTAGAATTCGTAACTTAGAAAAGTGCGAAAACGAATAAAGTAAATTCAAACAAACAAGGTAATAGGTACTTCATTACAAAACAAAGACGCCCGGTCGAAGCCGAGCGCCCAGAATATTCACCCGCTCGAAGGCGGAGTTAAAAGTGAAGAAATTACAAGACGTTACACCGCTCGCAAGCGGGCAAGAAGAAGATGCTATTCATTTTCTGGAACGACCAAGGATCACTGACCGCTTGCGAATCACCTTGCCGTCATCATCCATCATCGCAGGCTAGACGATCTCTTCGCCTTCAACCACATGATCGGGCTGCACCAGCTGGTGTCATGTTGGATGCCGCGGGCGGCGAGCAGCTTCATTTGGGCCACGACATTGTCGAATTGATATATGGCCGCTCCTCTTGCCACAGCAGCTACCTCGGCGACCTTGGCATGGATGGAGGCCTGCTTGTCCTCCTCAAAGCGAGCGACCTCGGCTTTAAGAGTCTTCACCAATTCAACAAGCTCTTTGTTCTGGCGCGCGATTTGGCCTTGTCGTCCGCGCCGCCTTCTTGTCTTTTTCGTGCGCGGCCGCAGACTTAGACTTGGTCATGCTCTGAGCAATGATCTCGAGTTCAAGCTCCTTAAGCTTTCGCTCGGCCGCGTCCCTCTCCGCCTCAGCACCTGAAATGGAAAATAAAGGTCAGCGGACGGTCAAGATACCTACGACCGGGATGTCAGCAGAATGTACAACTTACGTGCTTGATTGGTTTTCAAGTCCTTCAACCTTCTCAAGGACTTGCAGTGTCGCCACGAAGTCCAGGGGGTCCTTCTTGAAACGCACTACATCCTCATCAGTAAAGTCTTCAATCTCGAAAGTGGGGGACTCGACCTGATTTTCCTCTTCTCTCCTAGGTCGCTTATTTGGGGTGCGACCATCCTTTCCTCAAGGGCCTCCTCGCACTTCACATCGAGCGAGGGTGTTCTCGCGTTCGAGCGTTGGAGGCAGGAGGTTTCTTTTGCCCCTGAAGGTAACGAGCTTCTCAAGGCTAAGCCAGTCTGAGCCTGACATTTTCAAAGTTTTTCCTGCAAAAGACTAAGGGGCGTTAGCCGACCGACCAAAGAAAAGGAATCAAACATAATAAGGCGAATTCACCCATCGAGCTCGGACATCAGCTTATCCCCTTCGTACAGGCAAAACGGCCGACAGGGGATGTCCCCCACAGGATTCTGCGGCAGCAGGGGGACATCTTTGTGATCATGCCCAAGGTAGCAGCATCTTCTTCATCTAAGGTTGATACGGAGAAAGTATACTCGCCCGGCTTTTGAGTAAAATGGGCCGCCCGCTAGGAGAGTGGAAAGAAAGGGACCCCTGCCATGCCGTCCGGAAAGACCTGCACGATGTCCTTAGCGGCATTCACATCGGGAATGACCTAGAAGTACTGATTCTTCCAACCGCCCGGCAAGGAGTCCGAGTAAGCCTTGAAGAATTTGCGGGGGAACGCCTTCTGATTTTTGAAGGACACTTGTTCTTTGCGGGCCATGTTGGTGTCGTACTCTCCATGCCAGCTTAACTCAAACAAAGTGAGAAAAAGCTGGGTCGATACCCTTCGGTCCAACCGGTCGCAGAGATGCTCGAACGCCTTCATGAAACCCCACCCGTTTGGATGCAGTTGAGATGGGGCGACACCCAAGTAGGTGAGGAGGTCCCGCTGGAATACAGTGAAAGAGGGGATGATCCCCATCTTCTCAAAAACGACCTGATGCATGGTAAACTTCACATTTGAAGCAACGGTCGCAATATTCTCATCGTCCCGCATGCTCTTCACTTTCCACCCCGGCTTGGTGAAGAGGGCCTGCAGGTCGTCTAAACAAGGATGGTCCAGGCCGATGAAACTCTTGAAGGCCCTCATCTTCTCGGACACCCAGGAAATGTCCTCTGGGTCAATGACCGTAGTTGGCTCGGCATCTCCCTCCGCCCGTTCGCCAGCATTTTCGTTTGGGCCGGCATTTTGCTCCACTCGTTCACCGGCCTGCTCAACACCATCGCCAACATCTTCTTTTCGGCCGGAGACCTCTCCATCGGCCGTCCGGTCTTCATAGCGGATTGGTTCAGGTTCCTGAGGATCGGCGTCCAAATCGATCACTTCATCATGAAGACTCCCCAGGACGGACTGAGCGACGTCGGCCATCTCTTCATCACCTTCGATGTCGATCAAATGGTCGCTTCCTTCGTCATCCCGCACGGTTGATTGAGGAGGTGGCGGGGGGGTCCACGATTCCGTTGAAGTGCACAAAGGAAACACCGTCATTTGGAATCGAGAGCCGACGGCGAAGCGCCCGCAATAGAACGCCTTTGTACTTCAAAAATTTGGGAGGGCCCGGACGACCTTGATTCAGCCTGCTCTGCCTCTTGTGAAGGATGTGCCATCTTATACGCAAGACTTTGCAGGGGGGCACCAGATATCCGAGTAATTTGCTTTGTTCTAGCCAGATCCACCTATGAAAGGGAAAATACGTCAGGTCGACCGAGCCAGCGCGCTCGAGAAAAGGGGGCGACGTGGCCGTCGCCCGACCGGACGCCTCCCCTTTCACGACGCGTGGAAACTAACTCTAAAGCGAAGATGCTAAAGTAAAGTAGAAAAACACGGAAACTAAAGTAAATAAAGAGAGCTGAAAGGAGCGGCTTACCTGGAGAAAAGTAACTGGAGAAGGAAGGAGCGGACAGGACTCTCGCGCACAGTTCTTCAGGTTGCTTGCAGAGGGCTCGGTCGGCAGCAGAGATGTGAGTTCTAGGTGTAGAAGTCGTGCTGACCAAATGCCTTATTTATAGAAGGGCCCACCAGGCGAAACGATGCGAAGCGACTGCTCGCGTTTCCCCCATCCGTTGCATGGGGAATCCCAAAAGGTGCCTCGAGACACGCAAAGGTCACCTCATTCATTGCGCATTGATGGCAGGGTCTAAGCCCAAACGTCACGCGCGATCGGACAACATGTGCGGCAGCGACCGCCGATTACTAGTAAAGACGCCTTGATATGTCAACCTACTGGGGGGCATCGATTCAAGCCTCACCCATACAGGCGACCTAGGCTTGGGGGGAAACTATTCCGGGGTGTATCAGAAATAACAGGAGGTGCAATTAGAAACAGGCCAGCGGCCCATTCCAGCGAGACGGCCCAAGCACGTGGCTTGGAGCGCAATTCTCGGCAACCGGCCGGATTTCTCGCAACTGTAACACCCCCTTCTATCTAGTCTATTATTTTAATAAATCTAAAAATCAGAGTCTACGAAAAACTTTAGTGCGACCACTGAGGTGCCACATTTAAACAACCACATTTAAAAATTTCAAAATACTAAAGAGAATAATCTCCAAGTTAAGATACATAGCACCATAACAGAAATCCGGGAATAAACACCATTGCAGCGGAATTAACAAAACTCAAATACGGAAAATACAGTTATCCAAATGAAAAGTCAATTCATAAAGTAAACGACAAATCCTAAATATCCCCCCCGGTGCTACGTATCAGAGCTGACTCGACCATACTAGAAGAAGGTACTCACGCCACCTTTCCATCCATCACACTGCAGCGTTGCCACATAAGAGCAACATTCCAAGCGAGAAAGGGTGAGTCTCATTTCATAGAAAATAGTAAATAAAACAAGCAACACAATAAGACAAGCATTAGCACACCAGGAAGTACAATCTAATCACTTTCACCATTTAATTATACACACCCAGACAACCACCATAAAATATATGCAAGTGCATGATATGCAACCCAACGCCAAGGGTATATGCATGTGGATCCATCACCAAAAAGGCCCAGAGGGCATTCACCATTCACCAAAAGGCCCGAAGGCATTCACCAAAATATTTTATGAGGCCGAGGCCTATTCACCAAAAATGCATATGATTATGCGACACCATGACTATGCACCATCACACCAAAACACCAAATTATGCATTAGAATGCTCACCATTAGTTTATTTACTCACCAATCATCAAGAGAGGTCATAGACCCTCAATCACCCAAAATATACTCACCATCAGCATGCATCACCACACCAAACAATCACCAAGAATCATACATAGAATAATCACCTTTAATTTTATTTACTCACACACCTCGGCACACCCTCACACACCTCGGCACCCACTCAAACAACTCGGCACACACTCAAACACCTCGGCACGCACACTCACATACCTCGGCTCCCACTCACACACCTCGGCACACAAAACACACCTCGGTACACTCTCACACACCCCGACACCTCACACCATTCACCTCACTCACCTAGGTCACCTCACCTCATTCCCCTCGGCACTTCACCTCATTCACCTCGGCACCTAACCTCACCTCACTCACCTAGGTCACCTCACCTCATTCCCCTCGGCACTTCACCTCATTCACCTCGGCCAGGCGCCAAATGCACTGCCAATTGGCGCCCCTATCACGGTCCACCTATACCGATCCTAAAACTTCCTTAAAGGCCATGGATTTATTATTATTCCTTGTTCAAACTACCAACCCAACACCTACCACCCACTTATTTTGCTAGATTAAATTAGCTACAACCACCAGAATTCATTAGCAACCATCAATACACTCAACACCAAGCAAGAACACCATTCATATATACAAGTAATATTGCCAAACTTTCACTCAAGCATAATACCAAACACCTAACCTTCATTCTCAATTCTCCCTATTGTATTCATTCAAAATCATACTATTAACATGCTAACACCACTCAAAATAACCTTATCAATCCAATTATCACATAAAAACTCAATCCAATCATATAATCATTACATTCCTCACCAAATCAATCAATCTAGCATATAAGAATTCAATCAAACAACTTCTAACACTCAATCCTATGGTTCCAAGTTTTATAAACTATTGGCTATGGAAAGAGAGTCCCCTTACCTTTGTTAATTGAAGATAACACAAAGCTCCTAGCAATTTTCAAGGTCACAAACGATCCAAGCTTCCTTCTTCCTTGAGTTTCTCGTGATCACCCTTCTCCCTTTCTCCTTGCCGTTCGCGCCTCACTCTCACACACTGATATCGGAGTGTACTCCAATGGCGAATCGATGAAGACCAAGCACGAGTTCCCGAGCACACTTCAATTCCAGCAGGACAATATTTGACTCAAACACGTGCAATTATGTAACAACCACAAAGATAGTCCAAAAGTCATATACTAAAACTATTAAGATATTCCATTGAATTACTATAAAATCCCTTTTTATTGTCAAAATAGTTTAAGAAGGATGTACTAAAATATTTGTAACTTAAACTAAGTTAAACTTCAAATAATTTGAAACTAAAATACTAAGTCATACTAGGTTCAACGTAAATTGATTGGGTTTCATAAACATAAATAATATTACCCTAGGTAATCTCTTATAAATATATGAATCAAATATATAAATATATGAATGAAAACCTTTCAAAATACCTTCACCAAAGGCAAGGAGGATGACGTAGTGAATGCATAAGGAAACCTAAGGCCTTGGTGCTTCAAATTCCAACTCCAAGTTATTTAATTATCAAAGCATAACGAATTTGTGTCCATTACTACCGAAACTAATTGCCATCGAGTTCTTCAATTGGAAAAAGTGTGGTATTGGAAAGTCAAGGAACCAGGTGGTGAGTAGCAATCGGCCATGGGGTTTTTACACAAGAAGTGCGAATTCCAAAACACGAGCTAGGGGATGCAACGGCTTGAAACGACACCAAAAACGATCTTAGGGGTGGATTTCGAGTGGTTCTGCAAGGTTTCGAGGGTAGCCGTGGTGAGGGGAGCGAGAACGCGTGGAAGGAAGGAAGGAAGGAAGGCTGGCTAGGTTTTCCAATTTGTTTGCAGCGTTTTCACGTTGAGGAAGAAGAAGGAGCCAGCGGGTCGGGTCAGTCCGTGTGGGCCTCGCATGGACTGGGCTTCAAGCTGGTTTGTGTTTAGTGGTTGGGGTGCGCCTAACAAGGGAATGGGGGTGTATGCGAGTAATGGGCACAAATTCACCTCTAAGTCATTTTAAAAACCCCCAATTTCACTACAACTCTTATTTTAATATCTAAATAGCTTAAAATAATTTCTATAAGGAAATGATATCTCAAACACTAGTATTTTATAAAAATAAAATAAATGTATATTAATAATTGTATATCACCAATAGTATATAAAAATACATTTTAAAGTTTTCAACTAATTTTTATACTGACAACACACAACAATTAAAATAATTTAATCATAATACTCCAAAATAGTTCATAAGGCAAGCACATATTAAAAAGTTACAACCCACGAAAATCGGGGTGTTACAATCCACCCCCCCTTAAAAGAAATTTCGTCCTCGAAATTTGTTAGCTAGCTCAAGGACAGAATAAAAGAAGGAATACTCGGAAGTTCAAACATACAGAAGAAAAATATAAACCTTGTCAAAGTGACAAGAGAGATGAGTCAATGATATCAAAGGTAAGAAATGGAAGACATCAACGAAAGAAAAGTTAGAAACTCGCTCAGTGAAAGCTTATGACGAGAAATAGTGGACATTCAATGTACAAAATATCTTCAATATATTCCGGATTGTAAACGATGTGTCGGCCTAACACAACCTTACAAACAAGACTCTATCGAAGTTATTCTTCCACGTGAATATCCACAATTACACAACTCAAGAAATTAGAAATCATGTGGTGAAAATAACAGAAAACACTAATTGCAAGATTTAAAATAAGAAAAATAATATGTTCAAACACCATAACACGACATTGACGTTAGTAAAGGAATCGTACTTTAAAATCATTAGCAAAACAACTTCACAAAACACTTTGTGCAGTAGCATCATCCTACAAAAATAAGAGCATGCTATAGCAATGGATTTTTCTAAGAACAGATATTAGTTCAACCAAGTCAACCTATATACCTAGGTGAACATCTAATACTAAAAGCTAATTTAAAATACAAGCATTCTCAGCACACATTCTCATTCTAAGATTTCGAAACCACATAACACATGAGTCGTTCACTAGTACAGGTTATATTATAGTTAGAGGGGTTCGCAATATGGTGCACGAGAGCAATTAAGCAAATAGAACAAGATAAGCTAAATTAACACAACAATAATAACATAAGAATATAGTCTACAATTACACAGATCATTAAACAAGAATACAATTATAGGATAAGAGGGAGCGGTAATTGCAACGTCTAAAAATGATTATTAGTTAGGGTGATCAAAATAATGCAGCACATTTGTAATGAATTAATACATTATAATAGCTAGCAAGACCAACCCACAAGGCACTCAACTCAAAATATCAATACACAATTAAAAACACGTATATGAAGACAACAATAAAAACTTATATAAGACTTAGTATTTATCAATCAAAATAAACTCAATACATATTTACGCATCCAACATTGAAACTAGTTAAATTGAAATTAATACGCAAATTTGAGTATATATTTATTTTTAAATCACAAAACCACGTAACATCATGCTTTAGAAAATATTAGAATCATAATTAAATCATAAAAAAACTTGGAGATTCTACACATTTAGAATTCATAGTCAGCGACTGAATGGCATGAAAGTCACGAAAACAGATTCTCAAAGATTCGAAAACAATTTGTGATTAAAATAAAACCGATGAAGGTAGTAATAACATGAAATGACAAAGTGAACAACTAAGATCATCACGTCTAATTGCAATTACAAAGGTAGTACAACAATAGTTCTTGTAGTATTTAAAAATGAGACTAATCAACACATTGCAACAAGTGATAGCAACTTACAGTGATAAGACAATTCAAAATAATCACAGAGCATCTACTCTAAAGCATCAATTCGCGAGAAAAATACCCTTACACAAACACTTTATACCTAAGTAAAATAAATTTAACGCATTGGTGAGCGAAAACCAATTAAACCTATTTTAATAGAATCTCACAGATAGTCCCATACAAATTTCATTCTTTAGTCATAAAACCACATATCACAAATAGTATATAGGTGACAACTAAAATTCGAATCATAGAAGTTCAAATTATATAAATTCGAGTTTCCAAAAACACTAAGCAACAACCACATGACTACGATAAAACTTCACACCAAGAAAACATAACGAACACGACACATGGCCTAAGTAAGAGACCGTGCTCTATGAAAAATTTCTCTAAGGGAAAAGAGTCATTCGGGGTCTAGGTTAGATTCTAACATTATACCAAATTTCATTGTGATACTCTTTTCTAAGAATATATACCACTCATCCTATTATCTCGAGAACGTCACCAACTAAGTTGGCCACCCTCCTAATTACCAAGTATCAAACAAGTAATGTGTGCAACTCTACTCAGAGTTCTCACGTCGGAAGGCACAATAGACAATACAAATGGTCCGGTTAGGACCGAACTGCTCTGATACCACTAATGTAACACCCCCTTCTATCAAGTCTATTATTTTAATAAATCTAAAAATCAGAGTCTACGAAAAACTTTAGTGCGACCACTTGAGGGTGCCACATTTAAACAACCACATTTAAAAATTTCAAAATACTAAAGAGAATAATCTCCAAGTTAAGATACATAGCACCACCATAGCAAATCCGGAATAAACACCATTGCAAATGGAATTAACAAAACTCAAATACGGAAAATACAGTTATCCAAAGAAAAGTCAATTCATAAAATAAACGACAAATCCTAAATATCCCCCCCGGTGCTACGTATCAGAGCTGACTCGACCATACTAGAAGAAGGTACTCACGTCACCTTCAGTCACTGTCACCTGCAGCGTTGCCACATAAGAGCAACATTCCAAGCAGAAAGGGTGAGTCTCATTTCATAGAAAATAGTAAATAAAACAAGCAACACAATAAGACAAGCATTAGCACACCAGGCAGTACAATCTAATCACTTTCACCATTTAATTATACACACCCAGACAACCACCATAAAATGTATGCAAGTGCATGATATGCAACCCAACGCCAAGGGTATATGCATGTGGATCCATCACCAAAAAGGCCCAGAGGGCATTCACCATTCACCAAAAGGCCCGAAGGCATTCACCAAAATATTTTATGAGGCCGAGGCCTATTCACCAAAAATGCATATGATTATGTGACACCATGACTATGCACCATCACACCAAAACACCAAATTATGCATTAGAATGCTCACCATTAGTTTATTTACTCACCAATCATCAAGAGAGGTCATAGACCCTCAATCACCCAAAATATACTCACCATCAGCATGCATCACCACACCAAACAATCACCAAGAATCATACATAGAATAATCACCTTTAATTTTATTTACTCACACACCTCGGCACACCCTCACACACCTCGGCACCCACTCAAACAACTCGGCACCCACTCAAACACCTCGGCACGCACACTCACATACCTCGGCTCCCACTCACACACCTCGGCACACAAAACACACCTCGGTACACTCTCACACATCCCGACACCTCACACCATTCACCTCACTCACCTAGGTCACCTCACCTCATTCCCCTCGGCACTTCACCTCATTCACCTCGGCACCTAACCTCACCTCACTCACCTAGGTCACCTCACCTCATTCCCCTCGGCACTTCACCTCATTCACCTCGGCCAGGCGCCAAATGCACTGCCAATTGGCGCCCCTATCACGGTCCACCTATACCGATCCTAAAACTTCCTTAAACGCCATGGATTTATTATTATTCCTTGTTCAAACTACCAACCCAACACCTACCACCCACTTATTTTGCTAGATTAAATTAGCTACAACCACCAGAATTCATTAGCAACTATCAATACACTCAACACAAAGCAAGAACACCATTCATATATACAAGTAATATTGCCAAACTTTCACTCAAGCATAATACCAAACACCTAACCTTCATTCTCAATTCTCCCTATTGTATTCATTCAAAATCATACTATTAACATGCTAACACCACTCAAAATAACCTTATCAATCCAATTATCACATAAAAACTCAATCCAATCATATAATCATTACATTCATCACCAAATCAATCAATCTAGCATATAAGAATTCAATCAAACAACTTCTAACACTCAATCCTATGGTTCCAAGTTTTATAAACTATTGGCTATGAAAAGAGAGTCCCCTTACCTTTGTTAATTGAAGATAACACAAAGCTCCTAGCAATTTTCAAGGTCACAAACGATCCAAGCTTCCTTCTTCCTTGAGTTTCTCGATCACCCTTCTCCCTTTCTCCTTGCCGCTTCGCGCCTCACTCTCACACACACACCGATATCGGAGTGTACTCCAATGGCGAATCGATGAAGACCAAGCACGAGTTCCCGAGCACACTTCAATTCCAAAGAGGACAATATTTGACTCAAACACGTGCAATTATGTAACAACCACAAAGATAGTCCAAAAGTCATATACTAAAACTATTAAGATATTCCATTGAATTACTATAAAATCCCTTTTTATTGTCAAAATAGTTTAAGAAGGATGTACTAAAATATTTGTAACTTAAACTAAGTTAAACTTTAAATAATTTGAAACTAAAATACTAAGTCATACTAGGTTCAACGTAAATTGATTGGGTTTCATAAACATAAATAATATTACCCTAGGTAATCTCTTATAAATATATGAATCAAATATATAAATATATGAATGAAAACCTTTCAAAATACCTTCACCAAAGGCAAGGAGGATGACGTAGTGAATGCATAAGGAAACCTAAGGCCTTGGTGCTTCAAATTCCAACTCCAAGTTATTTAATTATCAAAGCATAACGAATTTGTGTCCATTACTACCGAAACTAATTGCCATCGAGTTCTTCAATTGGAAAAAGTGTGGTATTGGAAAGTCAAGGAACCAGGTGGTGAGTAGCAATCGGCCATGGGGTTTTTACACAAGAAGTGCGAATTCCAAAACACGAGCTAGGGGATGCAACGGCTTGAAACGACACCAAAAACGATCTTAGGGGTGGATTTGAGTGGTTCTGCAAGGTTTCGAGGGTAGCCGTGGTGAGGGAGCGAGAACGCGTGGAAGGAAGGAAGGAAGGAAGGAAGGTGGCTAGGTTTTCCAATTTGTTTGCAGCGTTTTCACGTTGAGGAAGAAGAAGGAGCCGCTGGTCTGGGTCGATCCGTGTGGGCCTCGCATGGACCGGGCTGCAAGTGGTTTGTGTTTAGTGGTTGGGGTGCGCTAACAAGGGAATGGGGGTGTATGCGAGTAATGGGCACAAATTCACCTCTAAGTCATTTTAAAAACCCCCAATTTCACTACAACTCTTATTTTAATATCTAAATAGCTTAAAATAATTTCTATAAGGAAATGATATCTCAAACACTAGTATTTTATAAAAATAAAATAAATGTATATTAATAATTGTATATCACCAATAGTATATAAAAATACATTTTAAAGTTTTCAACTAATTTTTATACCCCAACACACAACAATTAAAATAATTTAATCATAATACTCCAAAATAGTTCATAAGGCAAGCACATATTAAAAAGTTACAACCCACGAAAATCGGGGTGTTACAATCCACCCCCCTTAAAAGAAACTAGACTGTGCACCCGTGCAATGCACGGGTGACAAAGATTTACCATATAAAAGTGTTTCATACATTGTTCCATTATGTTAAAAAGAAACCGGCAAAAGTAAAATAAGACACTAATAATAATGTTAATTCTAAACACTCTAAGTCAGTTTAATGTTTATGGGCTACTGTTGAACACTTCAAACACGACAAGTAACAATTTACCCTTCAAATCAAAACCATCACGTCCAATTTGCTTCACTTAACGCACCAAGTAACACACAACTTGTTACAGTTCAAATTAAACCAAAATTTATCTGCGTGTACGTAAATTTGACGAAAATATATATGAATACAATCACACATAAAATTTTCATAACGAAATTTTACAGAACACTTATGGACACAATAACTATCTAAGCACTCCTAAAGAAGATAAAGCTAGGATTTTCCACAGGTATTTCTAACATTATAGGGATATTTTCAGGGAATTCTTCTTTTTCCAATAGAGGACGCAACCACGAAGTTGAACATTGTCATCAATAATACGTTTGGATAATAACAATGTACATTCCCATGTGTTCCCACAATCATCGTTCAAAGTGATATCAGTATCAACTCTATTTGGAAATAGAACATCACAATAGTCCAACGGAATATGCTGCAAAACAGAAAGACTGAACTAATTAACTAATAAATAAGTTTCGTAGATCATAAGAAAAATTAGTAACTTGAGCATAAAAATTACCAAATAAGAACTTGAAATATCAGCGTAGGTGAGACTTGCAGACAACACCAACACAGAAGTAGGTTTCTTTGCAAAGTGCATTGTTGGCGCTAATGATTTTGCCATAGAATGATTATCTTCAATGGGTACAGGTCGCTGGCCAAGGTTTAAATCTCTTTGCAGTGCCAGACCAAAAAGGGGTGTTAAGGAATCTATCCTTAACCTCAATGAAGAAACAGGCAAACCGGACATACACCATTTTTATCCAACCACCTGAATAAAGACGATAAAAACTACCTAAGCTCCGCCATCCTTCGACGAAGTAAAGGTCATCTCCTCTCCTGGCAACTTTTAGTTCTATTTCATTACCATGTGTGTCAAAAAGAACAACAATCAAACGAATGTAATCTTTGTATATTGGCTTGCAAGAAAATATGGAAGCTTAACTTCATCCTAAAATGGAACCATATTAAAACCAATCAACCATATGGAAAATGTAAAGAGAAAATAAGAAAGTACAACTAAAAGGAAAATTTCTACAAACCTCATATGGAATATATTCAACCTGATGTTGTTCAAACTTAATCTTTAAGGAATAACGATAATCTCGTCCATTGTACCCGGGTGTAGAACGAATCATCTGAGAAAAAATTTCAGTCAATCAATTCGAAAAAACAATTATAGAAGAGTAGAAAAGATTTGAAATATACCATAACCGAGAAGTATGAAGTCGTTCACGGGATCAACAACTCTATCTCCGTGAAGAGTAGAAAAAATCAAATTTTACTTACAACACATAAACCAAAGAACTAAAATTGATGTTGGTTAATGAAGAAAACAATACAAACCACATCAACTAAAATAAACGGACATTATCATCTCTATCAAGGAGGTTGGGTACGATTTGTTCATGTCCGATTTGATCGTTTCTTCAGTGAAGTTCGGGATAGGTTTATAAAACTTCCTTAACACTACCAGACGAAAACAATTAGTCAAACGGGGGGACACAATAATGACTACCACTATTCCACCAACTATATTCAACCAAAACTAAACATATGAATTGTCAATGTCAAATTCATCTCAAACATCACCCCATTTAAATTTCTTGTTTTTTCCTCCTCGGATTTTCGCTAGATGTATTGTCTTGTCAAAATTATACCACAAAAATCCATTTATAGTATTAATTTTTCCTTACTTGACTTACATGCAAGATACGAATCACTATATCAATTACTGATTAATCAATTCAACAATCATAGATATAATACTTACATTTCATAGAAGAACATTCAATGTAGCACAAACTCTCACACACATAATGCACACTTCATTGTTAGAGCCAAAAAGTAAACTCCAAACCATTTAACTATTTCATATAGGAACAAAGTTTGACTCAAACAATAAGTCTCACACAATAATTAGTATTGTCTACTTTTTTATTTTGACTTATTAAAAAAAAGTCTCACACAAAAAGCTTTTTTATGTATATACTCTGACATTTCTCAACGTCCACAAATCTGAAAACACTACATATTAAACCTCTTCTTATACCACATTTTCTATTCACATCCAACCCTTATAGACTCCTTGGACTTAGAAACGAACTTCTTAATAGTGGACTGATGGGTTGAATAGTTGACTGATGGATTGAATAGTGGACTGATGGGTTGAATAGTCCCCATGGTAGAGTGTTGTCATGGGGTGAATAGTGTACTGATAGGGTGAATAGTCTCGGTGGTAGAGTGATGTCTAGAGAAAACAGTGGACTGATGTGGTGAATAGTCCCAGTAGTACTGTTTATGTACAGTGCACGTATGCATGTGTCAAATACCACCACTGTTTATGTACAGTTCAAAGGGATAGAAGGATAGAAAAAATGCAGTAGTTCACATGAAAATTGAAAACAATAACATTGGCACTTGTGAATACTCTTAGTAAATACATGTATTACAAAATAGTAACTGAAACTGAACAAATTGATTTATCAAATCCCATAACCTATTTCATCATCTAGATCTTTTACTTTCAAATCTCTTGCCATCAGCAAATGTCCTTCCGACTCAACACTGAACAGAACACAACAACTTTTTCTTTGGTATCAACAAATCTCTTTCCGTAAATAACAATATTGTCTTCGAGTGAACCCAGGAATAGAGGCCAAAATCTGATGGGAAAAAAATTGAAATCAGAAAATGCATACATCCAATTAATGAGAGTAAAGATAGTCATCTTAATGAGAAGAATTCATAAAGCCTTACTGGTTCAAAACCTTATAATATTTCATAAAACTAATTCTACAACCCAAGCCAATGCTAAAATTGGAACAATGACTAACATGATAATAAAAGTGATTAATTCTCCATCTAAGATGGAAAAAAATATGTAGACAATTGCGAAAATGGTGAGAAGAAAAAGAAACTTGTGGTTCATTTGGTTAGAATAAATGAGAAAACTGTTAAAGTGCAGGATGTTAGAACTTGAGATTAAAATGCGATTTTATAGAGACAACTTTTGTGAAGTGTGTCATTTATTACCGTTAATCACTTTATACTACCACTCCTTTCACTTTATGACCGTTGAATACCATATAAAATACCACCGACAAAAATTTTCCCATGAAAATAAACCTAATTAGAGCTACAAATTCTAAAAGTCATCTCAATGACAGCACTGTCAGCACATTATGAACATAATGAAAGAGATTACCAACATCTGTTGCTCCTTTACATCTCTCCCAACCCATTTATCTCTAAACATATGCATCTCGATCATCATGTTTTCTCTCCCTTTTGGATTTGGAGGATATGGAGAAAGTTGTAAGTTTTGTGTTGAGTTTTTTATGCAACGTGGGATTTGAAGTTGATGATAGCGTTGGAAGAGGGAGGGGACGACACAAAGGAAAAAAAATAAAGAGTGTTTGTCTGAAGTAGGCTCTAATGTCACATCGTGTCCCTACCAAATAGTTTCTTATAATGTGATTTCGCAGAGCACTGTTCATGAACAATAATACTGTTCCCTACTCAGAATACTATTCATCGTGTCCCTACCACATAGCAACTTATCACGTGATTTTGCAGAGCACTGTTCATAAACAGTAATACTGTTCTCTCCTCAAAATACTGTTCATGCGCAATAATACTGTTCATAAACAGTGGTTGTCACTATAAACAGTAATGTTGTGTCTTCCTCAGAACACTGTTCATGCGCAGTAGAACTGTTCATGAATAGTAGCCGTAAACAGTGGCTGTCACTATTAACCAAATTTGAACACACCAAAGCGCCTAACTGAAAAATTTGGGACTCCGCCAAAATGAAAAAATGGCGCCCAAAACTGATACCTTGAATGCAGAAAACATGTGTCGAGGACTTATTATAGTCAAACTGAAATCCAGTGCCCCAAAGATTAGTGAGAAAGTTAAGACCACATGATGACAATAACATGCAAAAGGAAAACTGGAGTATTTGATCCATGAAAGCAAGCATGGTAATTCCACTTGTAGGAAATGGTACAAAAATAATAGAGAAGTATTTACATATGGTTTCTATGTCCCCACCTCTGCGAACTATTCGCTTCATAAAATTTTTGGCTTCACAAAAAAATGATCCGAATCTGCTTCACAAACAAAACCACTATTCATAAATAGTAGTCGAAACTTTTGACCATAATTGAAAACAGGATGGCGCCGAAATAGAAAATTTTGGAGTCCGCCAAAACGCCAAAATGGCGCCCAAATTTTATTTCAGCCACTCACTCCCTTTTATGTTTTAAGATTTTTACTACGAAATAATAGTACATGGAACATCACCTATTCACTCAAATGTGCTTAAATATTAACACTATTACCAAACCAAATTATAAAACTGCAAGTGCACCATAATTAATTATAGTGACAGCCCACCAATTAGGGCTAAAAAATCACTGTAGCACTCATTTAATAATTAATTACCAATATATCACTCTTTTTTTTTAAGCACAAAAGTAGCACCAAACATGAATGTGTCAGGTGGTAAATCATGTCACTGCAACCATTTCGTCACCTACCTACTTTTTTAATTTAAAACCACCCAATTTACATTATTTATCTTCACGTCTTTGATTGGAAACAAATTAAGAGGAAAGAAAATTGTATATGTAATAAATAACGAAAATAACATTTACTAAAAAAACTTAAATATTTTTTAATTCAATACATTAAGTTTTATGCAAATATAAATATGAAATTTACAACAAAAACTATTTTCCCTTACTTTTCTTCTCAAAATGGCACCACTCCAAATTTTCTTTCCTTCTACATTCTAAGGCAATCAACAAAAATCAACTGTTTTACTCCATTACTTTTATTTCTTTTCCTCTCTTTTCCCTTAATTTTAATGACGACCAAACACAAATTTAGTTCCAATAATCAAATCAACAAATGTTCTAATTATGCACCCTACTAATTGAAATACAAAAATGGCTCACAACCCATTATCTAGTGAGATTGTGCTTGTGACATCCACACTATAAATGGCAGACTAAATCATGTCAATAGTATTCGTACTATTCATTCTCCGACATATATATCACTCTTTTTTTAAGCACAAAAGTAGCACCTAACATGAGTGTGTCAGGTGGTAAATCATGTCACTGCCACCATTTTGTCACCTATCAACTTTTTTTTTTGAAAATCACCCAATCAACATTACTTCAAATATTTTTAAAATTACTGTTTGTTTTTTAAACAAACGAAAATTTAAACTATCTAATAAATAAATTAAATAGATAATTATTTAATTCATAAAACAGAGTATTTTAAGTAGTCAAATAAATAATTATTTAAATTAAATTGTTAAACTAATTTTTTTTATCAATTAAATAGTCACATTATATGGGTGAGTAACTTACTAATTAGTGTGATCAGATAAGGAATCCATAGCATGAATATTAGCTGATTAGAATAAACCACATAGTGTCAGTTTCATCTCATCCATTTATTGTATTAGTATGATCTCAGCCGTTTAAATTGGAGGAGATGCTTTGGTAAGTGTCAAAGAAAAGTATTGGAGGAGAATGCACTGATGCATCATTGATGTTTTTTTCGGTTTGACAGAAAAGGAGTGGAGGAGTGTGCACTTTGCAGGCTTGCCATTGATTTTTCTGTCTTTCTACAGAGGAAAAGGAGTGGAGGAGGGTGCACCAGAAAGTGTGTCACTGATGTTTTTGGGTTTTCAACTGACAAAACAGTGGAGGAGGATACACTGGACAATGTGCTATTGATGTTTCTATCTTTTTAGATAGAAAAGGGAATGGAGGAAGGTGCACCGGAAAGTGTGTCACTGATGTTTTTGTTTTTTTTCAACAAATAAATATGCGGAGAAGGGTACACCGGACAGTGTGCTAATTTTATGTTAATTTTTAATTTATTAAATAATAAATTTAATATTGTGAAAAATAAACTAATCTACTTCATATTTTAAAAATTCAATTTTTAATTTTTATAATTCAATTTTTAATTTTTATACAAAAACAAAATAAATTAACTAATTAAAAAATGGAAACTTCAATTGAAATTCACGTGAGGTTGCATGCATAACATCACCATTTCTCAAACACGTTTAGTTAAAAAAAAATATTCAGATACTCTCATATACATTTTAAACTACTAAAGAAAAATATATTGAACAATACACAAACACACAAATTTGACATTACCCATAAATTTCACTATTTATAACCCCTATACACATACCCTCTATATACTCTCCACACTCACCATCACCTAACTTGCATATCTTTCCCAATTTCGTTAAGACACACATGTGATCCAAACGCTAACAAAATCTAGCCAAACTATCATGGTTTCTTCTAACTGACTACACTACACAGTAACTTAACATACCAAATCTCAAATCAGCTAAAAAACACAACTGCATTCCCTCCACTTTGTCCCCCTAAATCTGCCACATCCAAACAAACGTTCTAACCATCCCCCCTCTTGCGCCACTACATACACAACCATTATGCCTACTTTATTATTCACACAATACATACACTATTCACAATTCTTTGACCTTCCCCATGCAAGACATCAATACCCTATCCCATTTGTCATTGTCTTCATCCAAGAATAACAAAAACCTTAGCCATTACTATTTTAATGTTCACAATTTATTCACATAGGACCAATACCATCACTATTTTAACACCTTTTATTCACAAAAATCCAAAGTTTCAATTACCCATAAGCAAAAAAAGTCCAAAGTTTCAATTACCAATATTTATATGTTGTCATCCATCAACTAACATGATATGCTTTCCTAATAATTCTCTCTTACTACTATTTATTCATGTCCTCCACAAAAATTAATAGAAACAATCAGCAGCAACAAACAACGATTTTTACCAAAACGCCAGTTATTAATTTTTGTAATCATTATTTTGTAACCCATATATATTAAATTTATTTAGTTTATAATTTATTCAATTAAGTGATTAATTAACTAACCAACTATTTAGTTTAAATTTCAGTTGGTTTCTAATTTCAAACTAAAATTTTTTAATATAAAATTATTTACATAACATTTGAAACAAAAGAACATGTTCTTAAAAAAAAGAAATAAAAAAGATATAAGAAATGTTGTCGCCAAAACGTGTAGAGTGAGATGAAAAATAATTTAACAAAATGATGTTCATAATAAATATTATTCGTACTATTCATTCTCCGACATCCATACTATACATGTAACTCAAAATCCTGTCACTAATATGGGTAAAATATATTTTTAATTCAATATATTAATTTTGATGCAAACATAAATATATCCAAAATTATCTTCCCTAACTTTTCTTCTTAAAATTGTTCCACTACTACTTTTCTTTCCTTCTATTTTATAAGGCAATAAATTAAAATCAAATGGTTTAATCCATTATTTTTCATTCTTTTTCTCACTTTTCTCTTCATTTACATCACTACGAAACACACACTTAGTTCCAATAATCAAATCAGGACATGTACTAATTATGCACCCTCCTATTTAACTTCAAAAGTGACACACAATCTATTATCTAGTGAGATTCATTTTCTGACATCCCACTATACATGTCAATCAAAATCATGTCAATAATATTCGTACTATTCATTTTCTATATGTCACTCAAAATTACTCTAACTATTCAACTTCTCAATATTCTTCCCTCCATATGCAAACACTATTCAACTTCACTTGTCTTTTGCCTGTTCCCAAGACACCACTATTTTCATTATTAGTCTTCATGCAATTAGCAAAGAAAAATGTACAATCTTTAAATTTATGTGATATACTAATAATCTACATTGTATACAACAACTAATACAACAACTAAGTAAATAAAAGTCAAAAACAAAGCACAAAATTTTCCACAAATTATTCCAAAAAATGACGGTTCAAAAAAAATGTGGTAATTTAAAAATTTAACATTTTATTAAGCACAATTCAAACAGTTAAATCCGCCACACAAAACTAATCCTAAACGACTGTTATCTAATATTTTTATACATATACTAACTGAAAACGGGTTGAAGCAAATCTAGTTCCCCTTTCATAAAAATTTTGGGTTCACAAAAAAATAAATTAATTTTCATATATATAATGAACTACGCATCTACCTTATTACCGTTAACCATGTCATAAACTGAACCAATTTCCTATCACCTATCTCGCCCCTACCACCTTTAAAAAAAGTTTCTACAATCACTCACATAGTCCTACATAAATAGTACACCTCATTTGTTGAAGTTCATGTCAATTGTACTCATACTATTCCAAAGTCTAACAATGATAAGCTTTATTTTATTCCTAATTAAGATATCCAATATTATTCATTCAATTTTTACTACGAAATAATAGTACATGGAACATCACCTATTCACTCAAATGTGCTCAAATATTAACACTATTACCAAACCAAATTATAAAACTGCAAGTGCACCATAATTAATTATAGTGACGACCCACCGATTAGGGCTAAAAAATCACTGTAGCACTCATTTAATAATTACTTACCAATATATCACTCTTTTTTTTAAGCACAAAATTAGCACCAAACATGAATGTGTCAGGTGGTAAATCATGTCACCGCAACCATTTCGTCACCTACCTACTTCTTTAATTTAAAACCCCCCAATCTACATTATTTATCTTCCCGTCTTTGATTGGAAACAAATTAAGAGGAAAGAAAATTGTATATGTAATAAATAACGAAAATAACATTTACTAAAAAAACTTAAATATTTTTTAATTTAATACATTAATTTTTATGCAAATATAAATATGAAATTTACAAAAAAAACTATTTTCCCTTACTTTTCTTCTCAAAATAGTACCACTCCAACTTTTCTTTCCTTCTACTTTCTAAGGCAATTAACAAAAATCAACTGTTTTACTCCATTACTTTTATTTCTTTTCCTCTCTATTCCCTTAGTTTTAATGACGACCAAACACAAATTTCGTTCCAATAATCAAATCAACAAATGTTCTAATTATGCACCCTACTAATTGAAATACAATAAATGGCTCACAACCCATTATCTAGTGAGATTATGCTTGTGACATCCACACTATAAATGTCAGACTAAATCATGTAAATTGTATTCGTACTATTCATTTTCCGACATATATATCACTCTCTTTTTTTTATCACAAAAGTAAAACCCAAACATGAGTGTGTCAGGTGGTAATCATGTCACTGCCACCATTTTGTCACCTATCTACTTTTTTTTATTGAAAACCACCCAATCTACATTATTTCAAATATTTTTAAACTTACTGTTTGTGTTTTAAACAAACGAAAATTTAAACTAACTAATAAATAAATAAATTAGATATTTAATTAATTCATAAAACAGAGTATTTTAAGTAGTCAAATAAATAATTATTTAAATTAAATTGTTAAACTAATTTTTTTATCAATTAAATATTCACATTATAGGGGTGAGTAACTTACTAATTAGTGTGATCACATAAGGAATCCATAGTATGAATATTAGATGATTAGAATAAACCATATAGTGTCAGTTTCATCTCATCCATTTATTGTATTCATATGATCTCAGCCGTTTATATTGGAGGAGATGCTTTGGTAAGTGTCAAAGAAAAGTATTGGAGGAGAATGCACCTAACAGTGTATCATTGATGTTTTTTTTCAGTTTTGACAGGAAAAGGAGTGGAGGAGTGTGCACTGCACAGTGTGCCATTGATTTTTCTGTCTTTCTACACATAAAAAGGAGTGGAGGAGGGTGAACCGGAAAGTGTGTCACTGATGTTTTTGGGTTTTCAACTGACAAAACAGTGGAGGAGGATACACTTGCTATTGATGTTTCTATCTTTTTAGATAGAAAAAGGAATGGAGGAAGGTGCACCGGAAAGTGTGTCACTGATATTTTTGTTTTTTTTCAACAGATAAATATGTGGAGAAGGGTACACCAGACAGTGTGATAATTTTATGTTAATTTTTAATTTACTAAATAATCAATTTAATATTGTGAAAAATAAACTAATCGGCTTCATATTTTAATAATTCAATTTTTAATTTTTATACAAAAACAAAATAAATTAACTAATTAAAAAATGGAAACTTCAATTGAAATTCACGTGAGGTTGCAAGAATAACAAAAACCTTAGCCTCTTATTAGGGGAAAAAATGGGACGAAATAAAGAATAGGAAAGGAAAAAAAATTTGTAGGTCATAAGACATTTCTCTTTACTTATTTATTTAATATTGATTTTCTCTTCCCTTATTTGATTGGAAACAAAATTAGAGGAAAGAAAAGTGTATATGTATGAAATGACAACACTAACATTTTCTAATAAAAGTATAATATTTTTTAATTCAATACATAAATTTTGATGCAAAGATAAAAATTTTCTTTACGCCAACAAATCAAATGTACTTGGAACATTATCACAATTACAAAAATAAATGCAACAATCGCAAGTGGGTCAGTAAATAATCATAGCGATGATCTACAGTTGAATATACATCTTAATTACTTATACAACACTAAATTGTTTTTAAGCTCAAAAGTAGCACCTTCACTCTTAAAAATGACAAACAATTTTGGGGTACTGTTCATAATGTCCCCACCTCTCTGCAAAACACTATTCCCTATTCGTAACACTATTCATGATGTCCCCACCTCTGCACAAAAAGAGCTACTGTTCATAAACATGTGAGCGAACACTGCTTCATAAATAGTAGCGAACACTGTTCATAAATGTAACTCTTGTTCATAAACAAGAGCGAAAATTTTGACAATAATTGAAAACAGGATGGCGCTAAATGAAAAATGTTGGAGTCCGCCAAATCTCAACAATTGCGCCAAAATGGTATTTCAGCGACTCACTCCCTTTTATATTTTAAGATTTCGTCCTCGAAATTTGTTAGCTAGCTCAAGGACAGAATAAAAGAAGGAATACTCGGAAGTTCAAACATACAGAAGAAAAATATAAACCTTGTCAAAGTGACAAGAGAGATGAGTCAATGATATCAAAGGTAAGAAATGGAAGACATCAACGAAAGAAAAGTTAGAAACTCGCTTTCGTGAAAGCTTATGATTTAGAAATAGTGGACATTCAATGTACAAAATATCTTCAATATATTCCGGATTGTAAACGATGTGTCGGCCTAACACAACCTTACAAACAAGACTCTATCGAAGTTATTCTTCCACGTGAATATCCACAATTACACAACTCAAGAAAATAGAAATCATGTGGTGAAAATAACAGAAAACACTAATTGCAAGATTTAAAATAAGAAAAATAATATGTTCAAACACCATAACACGACATTGACGTTAGTAAAGGAATCGTACTTTAAAATCATTAGCAAAACAACTTCACAAAACACTTTGTCTGTAGCATCATCCTACAAAAATAAGAGCATGCTATAGCAATGGATTTTTCGGAAGAACAGATATTAGTTCAACCAAGTCAACCTATATACCTAGGTGAACATCTAATACTAAAAGCTAATTTAAAATACAAGCATTCTCAGCACACATTCTCATTCTAAGATTTCGAAACCACATAACACATGAGTCGTTCACTAGTACAGGTTATATTATAGTTAGAGGGGTTCGCAATATGGTGCACGGAGAGCAATTAAGCAAATAGAACAAGATAAGCTAAATTAACACAACAATAATAACATAAGAATATAGTCTACAATTACACAGATCATTAAACAAGAATACAATTATAGGATAAGAGGGAGCGGTAATTGCAACGTCTAAAAATGATTATTAGTTAGGGTGATCAAAATAATGCAGCACATTTGTAATGAATTAATACATTATAATAGCTAGCAAGACCAACCCACAAGGCACTCAACTCAAAATATCAATACACAATTAAAAACACGTATATGAAGACAACAATAAAAACTTATATAAGACTTAGTATTTATCAATCAAAATAAACTCAATACATATTTACGCATCCAACATTGAAACTAGTTAAATTGAAATTAATACGCAGCCTGAGTATATATTTATTTTTAAATCACAAAACCACGTAACATCATGCTTTAGAAAATATTAGAATCATAATTAAATCATAAAAAAACTTGGAGATTCTACACATTTAGAATTCATAGTCAGCGACTGAATGGCATGAAAGTCACGAAACAGTTCTCAAAGATTCGAGAAACAATTTGACAGTTAAAATAAAACCAGTGAAGGTAGTAATAACATGAAATGACAGTGAACAACTAAGATCATCACGTCTAATTGCAATTACAAAGGTAGTACAACAATAGTTCTTGTAGTATTTAAAAATGAGACTAATCAACACATTGCAACAAGTGATAGCAACTTACAGTGATAAGACAATTCAAAATAATCACAGAGCATCTACTCTAAAGCATCAATTCGCCAGAAAAATACCCTTACACAAACACTTTATACCTAAGTAAAATAAATTTAACGCATTTGTGAGCATAAACCAATTAAACCTATTTTAATAGAATCTCACAGACAGTCCCAATACAAATTTCATTCTTTAGTCATAAAACCACATATCACAAATAGTGTATAGGTGACAACTAAAATTCGAATCATAGAAGTTCAAATTTATATAAATTCAGAGTTTCCAAAAACACGGAAGCAACAACCACATGACTACGATAAAACTTCACACCAAGAAAACATAACGAACACGACACATGGCCTAAGTAAGAGACCAGGCTCTATGAAAAATTTCTCTAAGGGAAAAGAGTCATTCGGGGTCTAGGTTAGATTCTAACATTATACCAGCTCCGACTGTGATACTCTTTTCTAAGAATATCTACCACTCATCCTATTATCTCGAGAACGTCACCAACTAAGTTGGCCACCCTCCTAATTACCAAGTATCAAACAAGTAATGTGTGCAACTCTACTCAGAGTTCTCACGTCGGAAGGCACAATAGACAATACAAATGGTCCGGTTAGGACCGAACTGCTCTGATACCACTAATGTAACACCCCCTTCTATCTACTCTATTATTTTAATAAATCTAAAAATCAGAGTCTACGAAAAACTTTAGTGCGACCACTTGAGGGTGCCACATTTAAACAACCACATTTAAAAATTTCAAAATACTAAAGAGAATAATCTCCAAGTTAAGATACATAGCACCATAACAGAAATCCGGGAATAAACACCATTGCAGCGGAATTAACAAAACTCAAATACGGAAAATACAGTTATCCAAATGAAAAGTCAATTCATAAAATAAACGACAAATCCTAAATATCCCCTGGTGCTACGTGATCGGTGACTCGACCATACTAGAAGAAGGTACTCACGTCACCTTCATCCATCATCACACTGCAGCTGCTACGTTGCCACATAAGAGCAACATTCCAAGCGAGAAAGGGTGAGTCTCATTTCATAGAAAATAGTAAATAAAACAAGCAACACAATAAGACAAGCATTAGCACACCAGCGAAGACAATCTAATCACTTTCACCATTTAATTATACACACCTGCACAACCACCATAAAATATATGCAAGTGCATGATATGCAACCCAACGCCAAGGGTATATGCATGTGGATCCATCACTAAAAAGGCCCGCAGGGCATTCACCATTCACCAAAAGGCCCGAAGGCATTCACCAAAATATTTTATGAGGCCGAGGCCTATTCACCAAAAATGCATATGATTATGCGACACCATGACTATGCACCATCACACCAAAACACCAAATTATGCATTAGAATGCTCACCATTAGTTTATTTACTCACCAATCATCAAGAGAGGTCATAGACCCTCAATCACCCAAAATATACTCACCATCAGCATGCATCACCACACCAAACAATCACCAAGAATCATACATAGAATAATCACCTTTAATTTTATTTACTCACACACCTCGGCACACCCTCACACACCTCGGCACCCACTCAAACAACTCGGCACCCACTCAAACACCTCGGCACGCACACTCACATACCTCGGCTCCCACTCACACACCTCGGCACACAAAACACACCTCGGTACACTCTCACACACCCCGACACCTCACACCATTCACCTCACTCACCTAGGTCACCTCACCTCATTCCCCTCGGCACTTCACCTCATTCACCTCGGCACCTAACCTCACCTCACTCACCTAGGTCACCTCACCTCATTCCCCTCGGCACTTCACCTCATTCACCTCGGCCAGGCGCCAAATGCACTGCCAATTGGCACTCCTATCACAGTCCACCTATACCGATCCTAAAACTTCCTTAAACGCCATGGATTTATTATTATTCCTTGTTCAAACTACCAACCCAACACCTACCACCCACTTATTTTGCTAGATTAAATTAGCTACAACCACCAGAATTCATTAGCAACCATCAATACACTCAACACCAAGCAAGAACACCATTCATATATACAAGTAATATTGCCAAACTTTCACTCAAGCATAATACCAAACACCTAACCTTCATTCTCAATTCTCCCTATTGTATTCATTCAAAATCAAACTATTAACATGCTAACACCACTCAAAATAACCTTATCAATCCAATTATCACATAAAAACTCAATCCAATCATATAATCATTACATTCATCACCAAATCAATCAATCTAGCATATAAGAATTCAATCAAACAACTTCTAACACTCAATCCTATGGTTCCAAGTTTTATAAACTATTGGCTATGGAAAGAGAGTCCCCTTACCTTTGTTAATTGAAGATAACACAAAGCTCCTAGCAATTTTCAAGGTCACAAACGATCCAAGCTTCCTTCTTCCTTGAGTTTCTCGCGATCACCCTTCTCCCTTTCTCCTTGCCGTTCGCGCCTCACTCTCACACACTGATATCGGAGTGTACTCCAATGGCGAATCGATGAAGACCAAGCACGAGTTCCCGAGCACACTTCAATTCCAAAGCAGACAATATTTGACTCAAACACGTGCAATTATGTAACAACCACAAAGATAGTCCAAAAGTCATATACTAAAACTATTAAGATATTCCATTGAATTACTATAAAATCCCTTTTTATTGTCAAAATAGTTTAAGAAGGATGTACTAAAATATTTGTAACTTAAACTAAGTTAAACTTTAAATAATTTGAAACTAAAATACTAAGTCATACTAGGTTCAACGTAAATTGATTGGGTTTCATAAACATAAATAATATTACCCTAGGTAATCTCTTATAAATATATGAATCAAATATATAAATATATGAATGAAAACCTTTCAAAATACCTTCACCAAAGGCAAGGAGGATGACGTAGTGAATGCATAAGGAAACCTAAGGCCTTGGTGCTTCAAATTCCAACTCCAAGTTATTTAATTATCAAAGCATAACGAATTTGTGTCCATTACTACCGAAACTAATTGCCATCGAGTTCTTCAATTGGAAAAAGTGTGGTATTGGAAAGTCAAGGAACCAGGTGGTGAGTAGCAATCGGCCATGGGGTTTTTACACAAGAAGTGCGAATTCCAAAACACGAGCTAGGGGATGCAACGGCTTGAAACGACACCAAAAACGATCTTAGGGGTGGATTTCGAGTGGTTCTGCAAGGTTTCGAGGGTAGACGTGGTGAGGGGAGCTAGAACGCGTGGAAGGAAGGAAGGAAGGAAGGCTGGCTAGGTTTTCCAATTTGTTTGCGCTGCGTTTTCACGTTGAGGAAGAAGAAGGAGCCAGCGCTCGGGTCGCCACCGTGTGGGCCTCGCATGGACCGGGCCGCAAGTCGGTTTGTGTTTAGTGGTCAGGGGTGCGCTAACAAGGGAATGGGGGTGTATGCGAGTAATGGGCACAAATTCACCTCTCTAAGTCATTTTAAAAACCCCAATTTCACTACAACTCTTATTTTAATATCTAAATAGCTTAAAATAATTTCTATAAGGAAATGATATCTCAAACACTAGTATTTTATAAAAATAAAATAAATGTATATTAATAATTGTATATCACCAATAGTATATAAAAATACATTTTAAAGTTTTCAACTAATTTTTATACCCCAACACACAACAATTAAAATAATTTAATCATAATACTCCAAAATAGTTCATAAGGCAAGCACATATTAAAAAGTTACAACCCACGAAAATCGGGGTGTTACAGCAACGGCCAGGTCGCCCCAGTGGTATAAGTACCACCTTCATCCACAGTATCAGGTACGTCTTCCTACCCAGTGATACCTCGCTCGCTAGCACACCTCTGACTAGAGCGTTGAAGTGTCTTTGCAGGTACCACCCCGAGGTGCTCTCAAGACCGGTCCTTATACCTCATCAACGACCGGACGAGGAGCAACAAACGACATCCACACTTGGTGATCAAGGTACGATCACTATTATATTGTTAGATATCTCACCCCTTCTTTTTGAATGTTACCCCTATGTTGGTAACGTGCAGATGACCGCGTGTGAAGGCTTGTCTACCTTCGCCAGTCGAGTCGGTGTCGTCGCTCTGATACGTAGCACTCAGTCGGGAAGTTTGCTTTCTAAGAACTTAGATTCAGAAGCCACCTTCTTAATCAAAGATGACAACCCATCTTTTGCATTTGGGAGAAAAAAGTACATAGAGAATCGACGCTTATCTTCACCTCGCACATAAGGAAGACAAAGGACTTTGAAATCATTAAAGGCCCTAATAAGTTGGTTGTTTCCGCTAGTCATGAAGGGAACCTTGACTGGGTTGCCATTGAGAAGGTGAAAATCATAGTCCTTTGTTATCGAAGCATCAAACTTCCTATCCCATACTCCCTTGAAGTATAGTGCATTTGCAAATATGACTTTGGTTAAATTCGTTACTGAGTTGGGTAGAAGAAGATTTTTAATAAGGCCATTTGTCTCATTTTCTGCCCATAAATTCACATTTTTTCTGAGTTCCTCAGGCTTTAAAAATATCAAATACAAAACACCAATTAGTAGACCATAATATTGGTATAGGAATATATAAACAATTCCCTTTATTTAATTAATTAATTAATGATTAGCAACAGTTTTAAAAAGAATACTAAGGAAGAAGTTGTTGTGGTTCGATGCTTAGCCGTAATCGAACTAGATGAGTCGATTGAAATTATGAATATACTATGCTCCCATCATCTTATTTGTCATCTTTGCAAACAGTAAAACTGTTTAACTATCAACCCAAAGGGATAGAAGGATTTCTCCCAAATCAAAGATGTAAAATGTTTTTTGCAAAAATTTTCGAAATCATCTTAATACTTCCTCTATCTGGGAAAGAACGATGATTTTAAGAAAACACAAAAAACATTTTTAGTTATAATATAACACAAATAAGATGTTGTTAGGATAATATATTCATACTAATAACTCACCCATCAAATGGCTCTGATACCAATTAAGGCATCTTCACCACAACAACAATTTTAGTTATTCAACATATAATTTAAACAATTGAATTACCTTAGAGGGAATCAAGGTGTGAGGCGCAGCAATTGATGGAAGAAGGAGTGGAGGAACTATTTGCAAAAGCTTAGTGGAAACCTGGAGGATAGAAGCACTAGAAGAAGTGGAAGAGAAGTAGTGGAAGAGGAATTTTATTGCATTTCTAAGTTGTGTGTTACAACGAAGGCAAGTATGCCTTTTATAGAAAAAATAAGGCTTACTATTTAAGCTGGTTAAAGACTACTATTACATTCGGTAGCCTGTAAACTAAAAAGACAAAATATCATTATTAATGCCGGGTACACTTTGGGCCCCATCGACACATTGATAATGACTAAAGTTGAAAAAACAAAAATAAAAATAGTAGGAAATATTCCCTTTGTCGACCATATCTTGAATTTTTGGTCCTATCCTTTTGAATCTTTTGATTCCTTTGAATTTTCAAATTATGTCGGCAATTATTGTTGTCCCTTTCCCTTGTTGATTTGGTGAGTCATCCCTTCTATCATTGCATCCCAGAAATCTTCTGGTATAGATTCTGCTTCTTCTTCTGCCTGAGATTCTCCGGCCAGACAATTGTATGTGTTGGAATCCATTGATCCTTGAGAACTACTGGTTTTCATAGAGACATCATCACTTTTAACTTTAAAAGTTTTAAAAAATTGTTTTTTCATATGATCTAGAGTTCTGATCATGATTTGTTCTTCCGTTTCATTTGGGAAAATTTTCTGAAAGTAATTCTTTAGATTATCTAAAGACATTTCTTGAAATCCTGATTCTTTGTCCGATTGGTCCTCACCATGGTCGTTTCAATTTTTTCTTCCATATGTTGAAGATCCTCTTTAGGCATCTTAGTCCACCATTTGTAGAAGAAATTTCTTAAAATTTCTGAAAGTATAGGGATATTGAATTTATCCTTAGCAATGGTAATTGTCCATCTACAAATCCATGGGATTTGGAATTTAATACAATATAAACAAGGTCCTTGCCCTGTAATCATCCTTGACGCATTCTTCAGAATTAATGGGTTATAATTGCACCATATTTCATATAAATTTAATATATTTTTTGGTAAAATTTCCACCAGTTATAAAACCAATTTGGTATAGGTTTTTCCAGAATTTCTGGATTAACACTGAAAAACCAAGAATGCTTATTCTTGGGATTTTGATAATAAAAAGCTAATGTAAAAGCTTGGATATAATCCCAATAATTAAAGTAAACATATTTACCTTCAGCAATTTTGATTGCTTTTTCTCCATTAGGGTTTAATCCCCATTCTCTTGGTGATAATATCTTATTGATATGGCATTTGCTGAAGTTTATAAAACTTCCTGGGTTATTATTTTGATAATGATGTGTGATTGTTACTGATTCAGTAACTAATAGAAGTATTTCCAAATGTGGTTTGGACTTGCCATAAAGTCCAGGATATCCTCTTGATTCAAGATATCTCGTCTTAACAGACCATCCATCATTAGGAGTTAAATTGATATCTTCCTCTTCGACATACATTATGTCTTCTCGTAATGTGATTTTCATAATAATCATACCTCTCTTGAGGTGTTTCATTTGTAGCTGCATCTTTATAAGTTGATGCCTTACTTGATGAAGAAGAAGGAATATCTTCTTTCTTTGGAGGTGTAGGCAATTGCTGCAAATTTCTAGTCCTATGGACTGTATAGTCCAATCCCCTATTAGAGGAGTGTTTGTTTCTTGGTAGGGCAACAAATTGTTGCGTCCTCGGCCACGGCCATAGCCACGACCCCTTCCCCTATTGGGGGTTGTCATTTCCCTGCAAAAATTCACGAGTCAAATAATCAGCAAGAGAATTATTTTCTCCTTTAATATATTGTATATCAAAATCAAATACAGATAATTGGGCTTGCCAACTAGCAAAAATTTGTTTTGATACAAGATTCTTAACATCTTTTTCAATAATTGATTTTGCAGAACTACAATCAATTCTTAGCAAAAAAATTTGATTTAATAAATCATCCTGAAATTTTGATATGCATTTAATTATAGAAAGCATTTCTTTCTTAATAGTCGAATATTTAGACTGTGTAGGATTCCATTTCCCAGAAGTAAATCTTACTAAAACTTCTTTATTATTGTCTGGTATAACCTGCTTCAGAATACCACCAAATCCTAAATTAGAAGCATCTGTTTCAACTATTTTGAAATATTTAGGATTTGCTAGGGCTAAACAAGGTAAACATTTTACCTTGCTTTTTATCTTTTGGACAGCTAGAGAATGATTCTCTGTCCAAGGCCCTGGGTTTTTTCTCAACCTATTATATAAAATAGCTGTATCCTGAGCTAAATTCTCATAATAGTCTGAAATATAATTTAGACTACCTAGAAACCTTTGTAATTGTTTCTTCTCAAATATAATATCAGGAAATTTAGAAGCAAATTCAATACTTCTACTTATAGGAATAATTGTTCCTTGGTCTATTTCGTGACCCAAAAATCTAACTTTTGTTTGAAAAAGTTTCATTTTTGGAGCAGATATAACTAAACCATTATGTTTAACCAAATTTTTAAATATTTTTAAATGTTTAAAATGTTGATCAATAGTTTTAGAAAATACTAAAACATCGTCAATATAGACAATCATAAAATCAGAATAAGAACTGAAAATATCATTCATAATATTCTGGAATTCAGAAGGAGCATTTTTTAATCCAAATGGAAGAACATTCCATTCAAAATGCCCAAAAGGTACTCAGTAAAAGCGCTTTTGTATTTATCGATTCATTAATCAAATTTGCCAATAACCCGACTTCATATCAAATTTTGAAAAAATCAAGGCATCATTGAGCCTATCTAAAAGATCTTTCTTATTAGGAATTGGATATCTAATCCACTTCAAAACTATTAAAATAAAAAGCTGTACAACTCCAAGGAGATTTGGATTTTCTAATCAACCCTTTTTCTAAAAGAGAATTAATCTCTTTTTTACATTAATCAAGATATTCTTGATTCATCTGAGCTGGTCTAACTTTAGTAGGAATTTGACTTTCATTAAAGTCATCAATATAAGGTAAAGCAACAACATGTTGTTTTCTATTCCAAAAAGCATTAGGTAGATCATTACATACTTCTGAGACAAATTGTTGTTCAATAATCTTAATTTGTCTCCTAGTTTCTTCCTTATTCAAATGATCATTAATATTAAATATATTAATTTCACTTTTGAGAAAACATATTTGTTTTTCTTTGTTAAGAAGAATATCCCTAACCTCATTAAGCATCCTTGTATGAGGATCAGTAATAAATTTGAAAATAATTTCCTTATTATCAATAAAGGTAGTAATACCATTTTGATCAATATTTCTAATAGGCATAATGTTATGTAGAAAAGGAGTGTCTAATATAATTCTATGAGTTAAATTTTTAACTAAAATAAAATGAGTTGGCAAACAAATATTTTGGTTGCAAATATAAGCATTTGAAAGTTTATAATTAACTTGTAATTTATCTCCTCCAGCTTGGGTAAGAGATTGAGTAGTTTTTGAAAAATATTTTGTAGGGATAATTCCCTCTTGAATACAATTAAGATCAGCCCCACTATCTATGAGAGCTATCTCATTTTCTAAAATAAAATTTTCATTAACAACTAAAGTAATTCTCACAAACCATTTTTGTGAAGTTACTCTGTCTAATATAGACAAATAACTGCTACAAGAATGAGCAGTCTCTTTTTGTTTATTAAGACTATCTATAGCAGATATCTTCGGTTGATTATGAATCTCTAGAGAAGATATTCTTTGGAATAATACATCATTATTCTTTTTTATCTGAGCAATTTCAGATTTTAAGAGATTTATTTCTCTTCTTAAATCAGTTGTAGAAACTGGTGTTTCTTTAATATTAGATTCTTGGAATCTAGATAAAACCCCACTCATTTGATAAGGACCCTCTATAAT
This sequence comes from Oxytropis ochrocephala, assembly GCA_020916435.1. NCBI lineage: Eukaryota > Viridiplantae > Streptophyta > Magnoliopsida > Fabales > Fabaceae > Oxytropis > Oxytropis ochrocephala. The sequence continues at coordinate 59,982,445 of CM037092.1, read as the reverse complement.
TACAGGGCTTTCCTTTTTAATATATTATCTCATAAGAGTGTCTATCATTTTTCTTTTCAAATTGCCATCAGTTATGGCTTCTAAAGCTTTTAAAGCTTCATCCTGTTCTCCTGTTTGAACATTTAATCCATTCATTTCAACAATGGATTTCCAATAATTCAATTCATTACACTGACAATCATTATTGTTAGTGGAAGATGATTCAGAAGAGGTATCATTGATACACTCTATACCTTCACTTAAAGGATCAAACCCTTGTTCTGATTCAGAACTAATTAATAAAACTTTTTCCAATTGAGCCCTTAATTGATCATCTTCAATCTCATTTAAGGCTTTTTTTAATCCAACATTGGTTGGCATAATGGCCTATTTTGCCACACTTATGACAAGTTATGTCCAATTTTTTAGCCTTTCTTTTTCCTTTTTTCTGAAAAGGCTTATCTTTTGGTTTTCTTTCTTGAAAAATTTTTCTTTTAAAATTCTTTTTTCTAGAACTTTTGTAAAAATTTTTGTTTTATTATCAAAGGGTTTTCTCCCTTTCTTATTTTGGCCTCTCTTGCCTTCTTTAGGCTCTTTTCCTAAATCAAAAGCAAATTGTTCACAGAATTCACCTAATTGGTGTTTTTCTGTTAACTTTTGCTTTTTCAACTGATTTCTTAACTTTATGTCATTACATAAAGCTAATCCTTCATTAATACAACAACTAATAATTTGGCCATATGTTAGATCAGCATTATTAATATTTATGCTATCATTCTTAATCCTCAAAGATTGTCTAACCTTTTCGGTAAAGAGATAAGGAAGACCATCAACAAATTTTGCCTTCCAATGGATAGAATTGGGGTCCTTTAATTGAAAAACCTTGGATAAGAAAGTATCCTTATACCATCTAAAATGAGTTAAAGATGGACATCTTAAATTTTGTAAAAGAGAAGCTATTTTTTCTCCTATGGGAACATTAGTTCCTACAAAATGTTTTAGTATGGATAAACAGAGGGTATAAACTGCATCCTCTTCCCCAGTACTAACAATAGTATTATTAGAACTAGATTCTAGCTTAACTTCTTTCTTATGATCAAGAATTTCTTTTTTCTGGGCTTCAGTAAGATAATGATCCCACCAACCTCTTAATTGACCAACAAATCCAGTAGCTATGAAAGAAGCTATTGTGCTATCGAATTTCCATGTCACATTACAAGCAGAGAATACATAAGCATTCTATGTATCGTATCTATGATTTGCTTATCATTTAAGCCATCAATATTCCATTCATAAATGACTTTACCAGAATAGGAATTCTGATATGGTTCGTGTTCCTCATAAAGTAAATCTTGAGGTGAAGGCCTCTTATAATAATATTTTTCTATGGCCTTAGAAGTGTAAATAGGATTAATATTAACATTCTGGTTAATATCCTGGTTAGCAAACATGTTTGTCAATTCATCAATATTATTTATATCCTTACTAAAATCGTAAGGACTCTCGTGAGCTATCGAAACACTCTCTTGAGATAAAACACTTAGAGATAAATTCTTTAATTGTTCTTGCAAAATATGAATAAATTCAGAAGTATTATCTTTCATTTTGAAACCTTTTATTGGTAAAGGATGTTGTATTATAGGAGTCTCTGTAATCATAGGTGCTTTAGACTCATTAGTTTGTTTAAAAATCATTTTTGTTGAAAAATTTGTTTTTCAAATATATATATATATATATATATATATATATATATATATATATATATATGGGGATATGGGGATGTATAGGAGTAAATCTGGACCCTATACTACATGGGTGGTTGTGATTAAAAGGTGGGTAGTTACCAAGTTTACTTTTGTTCTAATTTCACCGGCTCGTGATTTGATCTATGGTTATGGTTGATTCCTTTCACCCTCTCATTATAAAATTCCTCTCATAATATACGTTTCCTATATATATATATATATATATATATATATATATATATATATATATATATATATATAAAACACATTTTCACAACCAATTTTTTATTTGGATTGAAATAGCCATTAAAACTTATACATAATTGTTTTTCAAAATGTATAATCTCGTTGGCAAAACATGATGAATTTTGTGATATTGTGTGTTTAGTATATTAGAAGAGCACTAAAATTTTAAGAACAAAGATTTAAAATTAGTTTCAATTTATTTTCTTGTTTATCTCTTTTAACCTTTTGTCTTTATTTTTTCAAGAAAATTATATTTTTCTTGATAATGTAAAGAAAATTATATAATAAGGGGAATACCCACATTTTTATGGAGAAAAAACATTTCTTTTAGTATTTTATCATCTCCACGCCTTCTTCAATTTCCCCTTTCATTTTTCTCAACCTCATCTCCTCCCTAAAAATCCAACTCCCAAACAAGTCATAAGTGTTTGCGGAAGTAAACATATAATTCAATAACAAATAAGAGAATGTAATGGATGGTTAAGAAAAAGAGGGAGATGTACCTTGTTCCTTGTAACACTCTCATATTTCTATCTAGTAGAAATACTAAAGTCTACCTTTTTAGCATACATCAGAGATACATTTCCTGCTTAGATTTACATCTTTACAAGAATAGCGGAAACGATACATAACTTAGAACAAATTCAAGTTATAAATCGAATACAAAGATACATGGGAAAGCCATAACTAATAATAGAAGAACTACGTCTTCCATTTCCTTCTCGAGCACGCCATCCACTCGTGCCATAAATGATCTTCTTTCCCTGTTTCTCTGTAAAACAACAACATTTGTAGGGTGAGATAACAAATCTCAGTGAGTCTTACCGTGACCCCTTACCTATCACTCGGTCCATTTATAAAACCATAATTAGTAATTCAAAAAGAATTACAATATACAATCAATCATGTGTAATCCGATAAATGAATTACATAAGAGTTCATAGTCCAATTCTTGATGACTATGTACAACTTAAATTACTTATCTATAGTTCATAGCCCAATTCTTGATGGCTATGCACTATCCTCTTTATTAATCACTTGTGACATGTCACCAACAACCTAAAGAAGCTCGAGTGACAAAATCACAATATACACATTTAAAAGTTTTAGCACATCACCAACTCCATAGCTCGAGTGAACCCCATAGCTAATAGGAGCGCAAATCCTAAGAGCAACATAAATATATGAAATGGGGCCTAGGTCAAGGGCTCATGACTTCCTCACCTAGCATGCTAACAAAAACAGTGGTCGTCACCCCGACTCGATATAATTTATATATCACACCGCATTGGCTCCTATACTCGATATAATTTATATATCACACCCGCATTGGGCTCCTATACTCGATATAATTTATATATCGAAACCTAATTCAATCTATGAATGTTATAATACCATACTAGAACAATCAAGAACCTATATCACGGTCCTAGCATCACTTTATAGTCAAAAGTTTGATTCCCACACGTATACTAGATTTGTCGGTTTTTCAAGAGATTTGTAAATTCAACCAAAACAAACCAAACCACATTCAAAAATAGCAATATCATCCATATATAATATAAGTGGTTAGTAAAAGGATTTGAAAGAAGTTTGAAGTCGAACGGAGCGTCAAACGAAACATCGAATTTGGGGACATAAGGAACTTCTCAACTTTGTGCCCAATTTCCGCTTTCGCTTCGTTTCTCCGATCGATCCCAAACTGTGTTTCGCTTCTAAATTCAACCACAACAGCATAAATATATATATATATGTCCAAAGACCACAATCCAAAGAAGCAAAACAGTATGATTTCGTTCTAAATTTCAAACACACGGGATTTTCGTAAAATATTGATTTTGACTCGAAAATTCACGAAACTCAAGATTTTGAAAACTCTCCAAACATAACACACAAACAACATTTAAATTCCCTAAACGTGAGTAAAACTCACCTATCGTTCAACCGCTTCAAAACCGAATTTATTCTTGACAGCATCTGTGAGCAGTTTTGGAATGAGCATAACTTATTCAATTTCTAACCAAAACTATCCAAACCAGTGCCTAATGTGTAGATAATTTTGTCTATTTTCCTATGGTTCAAGTCCCACACTGATATGACAAGTATTCAGAGAGTTATGGCTAAAACAATGTGGCTGGTGCAAAATCGTTACTGTTACAAAAGTGAAACTTGTAACTAATTGTTCTCTCTCAATACACAGTCAAATCAAGTGATTCTTGTGCCTATTTCGAAGGACTTTTTGTCTACTTTCCAATGAAACAAGAATTATTTAAAACGGAGTTCAATTGAGAACTCAAGACCTGAAAAACTGAACCTATACACAGTTTAATTTCAGAAATTTGACATAACTTGAGACACTCATAACTTGAGCTACACAACTCCAAATTTAACGAAACCAGTGCCAAAACGACCGGCGTTAAGTCTATTTTCAAAAACAATCAGAAACATAATTTTTGGATTAACCAAACAGTCCCAGTTCTAAAGAAACCGAAGCTGTGTCCAGATTTTCTAAAATAGCGAGTTCGAGACCAATTTGCGGTTTTCGCGACTCAAAATTTACGAAACGCAATCAATATCAACGATAACAGCAATCAACCAGTCAACACAACATAAAACAAAAACCCTAAGCGAGTAAAACTCACCTATCGTGATGAAAATCACGAACCACCGAGATGTTCCGAAGCTCACGATCCCGAACTTCACGAACTCGCTCCGAACTCGTTCCACCATATCCAAAATCGAACCCAACCCACTCTAAACTCGAGACCAGCTGCTAAAGCTTACTCAAATACACTTCAAACTGAACCCCAAAAATACATTCAAGGCAATCTCACACTCCTAAAGCTCCATTGTACTTCCTCTTGTTCAACTAGTTCACATTTCAGCTCACCATGACTCAATTCCTCTAAAATCAGCACATGCAACCGATATTTAAAGGAAAGAATTCTGCAACACTTACTACATTCCATCAGCCCTTGTATCCACGAAATTAAAGCCCAAATGTGCCACTCTTACCTTCAATCTTTTAGTTTCATGTTTCCTCTAGCTTCCATTGAACACCTAACTCCCAAATCCACTCCCATCAAACACATGTAAATCTGAATTTGAAGAGGGTAAGAGGTGGGTTGCTTAAACTCTGTTTTGTGGTGTTAAAAGGAGAAGGGTTACGAGGAGAATGAGAAGTGTGAGGAACTGAAGTGGTTATCTTGATGTAGGGAAACTTGAGAAATGGTGGTTTTCTTCTTTCTCCCTTCTTCCCCTTCTTCTGTCCGTGCCCTAACTCTCTCTCTATTCTCTAAGTTTCTTTCTCTTTCTAGTTTTTAGCTCTTGTTCAAAGTGAGGAGATTTTGTTCTATTTGAGTTATGATGAGCTGAGTTGTTTTAACACTAGGTAATGACCTAAATACCCTTGTCCTCTAATTCTTGTTTAAATCTATTTCTACCCCAAAACAATCACATTCAATTCACTCAATTCAATAAATATTGCAAATAAATCCTATAACTTAGTGATTATACATTGATTTCACGACAAACTCTTATCTGAGACGTGACTTATTAGTTAATCGAATAATAATTCCCTCGTTAATTTCTTAATTTGAAATTAACGAAACTAGGGATGTTACAATCACCCCAACTTGGAAATTTTGTCCTCAAAATTGAACAAATACGGATATGGCTGAAGTAACGAATCAGTCAAGGATCAATCGTTTCAACTCAACGGTTGACAAGGATTGGAAAGGTACTTCCTCAATTACTATACAAAAAACACTTCATGTAGATTGGGCAATACAGAAGGTACAGCTATATGGTAAGCCATTACTCAACACGCTCGATACTTTGGAAAGACACCATGTACAGAAAACTGAGTTTTCTTCGTCTGCAATGCTCTACCTGTACCAATAGTTGGTGAGACTCTTACAATATAGGATCACCAGATTCAAGCTCTAGTGGTCAAATCAGTTTACAACATAACCCTCTTTGGCGATTCTGAGCTATCTTCAGTTCTCACTATATACTCGGAATTTGCTAATTCCTAATCATGAGTCAGACAATTCTCCTCATGAGGCTTCTCTTACATGGATGCATCGGTTACCACTTGTTGATGCAACATCATAACCTATCCTAAACCTTCCCGAGGTGTCACCAGATATTTGAAATCCCGAGACTGCTTCCTAAGAATTTGGATAAGAACAAAAGTCCATCTCTTTCAAACGGCCGTCCCTTTACAAATTAACCGAATAAGTGAAAGAACTCATCACACTCCCCGACTAGAATATCACAAGTCACAGATACTTCACTACAAACATCCAAAAAAATCTCTCTTCAAAGGTGATCGTACCTTGACCAATGAAGTGTTGAAGTGTTTGTTGTTTCGTCAGGTGGGCCGGTCGTTGAATGGGTGAAAGGACCGGGCCCGGCTTCACGCTGCGTTGAGCACCTCGGGTGGTACTGCAAAGACACTCGACGATCTAGTGAGAGGTCGCCGGGCAGATAGCACAAGGTTAGAGAACGTGCTGATGCCATATGCGAATGGCGTATATATATACTGCGAGGTCCGACCGTTTTGCGAAGATTTCGGCCGGCGAGAATTGCGCTCCAAGCAGCGTGTTTGGGCCGACGAGATGGGTCGGGCCGCAGTCCAATTCTGCTGCTGGCGATCCTCGTATTTGCTAATACACCCGTGAACAGCTGCCCCCAAGCCTAGGTCGCTAAGAGCGGGTGAGGCTTGAATCGATGCCCCGGAGTGAAGTTATCTTGACGAAACGGATGCGCGGCGTTCGCTTCTCTCGTAGGGCGGTGTCGACCGCTTGTCAACCATCGGCCGTCTTTGTCGTGGCGGTTGGTCTTTACCGACATTTAAGACGTGACGTTTGGTGTTTCCGAGGTCGTCTGGAGACAACCATTGGTGAGAAGACGGCGCCAGACCGCCGTATCCCGGCCCCTCGCGCGCGAAATCGCACTATAAATAGCCCTTCTGCTGAGTTCATTTCTCACACTTCCAAGAATTGCTCGCTAACGACCGACTCGTCACACGCCGACTTGCATCGGTCGTTGTTTACTACTACTAGCGACCGATCCACCACATCCGCTAAGGTATGAATCGATCTCTCCTTTACTTTTTAAGCTTGAGTTTTTCTTGAAAGTACTATGTGCTTTTTCACGCCTCGTGACAGGGGGTGTCAGGTCGAGGGATGGCCAAATCGCCCCCTCTCATGAGTGCTCTGCTCGAACGACCTGACTCATTCCCTCTATCACAGGTGTATTTGCATGCCACGGACGAAACCGACCGCCCGCCTTCCCGAAAACCATCCCGCCTTTTCGCCACATACATGTCGAGGCTCTGCGAGCCCAAGTCGTCTTCGGGCGACAAAGGTTCTAGCTCTTCCAGCAGTTCCTCGAGCAGCACGGGCTCGAGTTCTCGTTCTTCCGGTCGGGGATCGGCCAACTCCAAGAGTACTAGTTCCAGGTCCGTCCATTCTGCCGAGCGGCCGAGCAACTCTCCACCGCCCGAGGACGTTGTATCCCGAGTGGAGGGAGAAGAAGAAGACGCCGATGTGATTATCATTGATGATGACGAGGCGCAGAGTGCCGTCCCAGTCGTGGACGAGGAGATGGTGGAGGTCGGCGCGCCGAGCCGAAGAAGTCCAAGGAGAAGAGGTGATTCAGCCCGAAGTCGATATTTCTGGTCTGAATGCCAACGTCGGAGGGTCGAACGAAGGGTCGGCCGAAGTCCAAGCTGATGTAGCTCGAGATATATCTGACATGTCTTGGGTGTCGGAAACTCTTCGCTCTAACAGGAGCATTATCACGGCCGCCACGATGCTTTGCCCGATCTACGGAGCCGCCTTGAAGACTCACCGGGCTGGAGGATAAGAGGCATGAAGGAGGGCGAAGATATCGCGACTTATTCTTCCAACTTCAAGTTCACGATGTATCGGCTCGTGTTCGAGAAGATGAAGATTACCCCTCCTTTTACCGAATTCCAACGCGACGTCCCGCGCTTATATTGGGGTCGCCTTCACGAGCTTCATCCAAACGCATGGGCGTTTTTAAAGACTTTTGAGGTGTCACACTGCCGGGTCGGCCGGTGTCGATGATGCTTTTCTTTGCCATCTTTGAGCTGAGCTGGCTCAGAGAGAAGGCCAACAAGGAGAAGAGGGAGCAAGTCTCCTTCAAGATGCAGAATACCCACCACCGATTTTTCAAAGCATTCCAGGAGTCGTTGGGAGCGGCCCGAAAAGCCGCATTTTTGGATCGCTCCAATCAAGAGGCCGGCAAGGCCGTTTCTGAGGTTCAACCGGACGGGATGCTAGGTCCCCCTTATTTCCCAATCATGTGGAATGAGGCTCATTTCTCGCAGCGTGGCGATTACATCTATCTGATGAAAGACTTGGGCGAGGCCGACTGAGACTCGGAGATGATAAAGTCGTTGGCGAGTATGATGCGTCCAGATCCTAAGGCGGCGACATACCTTGCCGACCCTTTGTCTTGTACGAAAGCCAAGACACGGAGGCCGAGATTGGTTCGCTTTTGAACTTTTTCTTTATATTTTTCTTTATCGATCTTGTCAATCTTTTATGCTAACTTATGGCTCGTTATTTCGCAGAAAGAATGGCCGGCAAAAAGCGATTTGCTCGCCTGCCTTGAAGCCCAAGGAGGAGCTAAGAGGCAAAAGGTCCTCGGCCGGCGGATGCTCCAGAATCGTCTTCTAAGGTGCCCCAAACCCCAAGAGCCAAGGGAAGAAACCGCCAACAAGCTCCGGCCGCCTCCAAGCACCGGCCGACGCTTCCCAAACGGGCGAAGCATGACGGTCGGGGCTCGGCCTACCGCGACGGAGAGGTTCCTATCATCTCGCCGAGCTTGGGTCCGCCGATCCGAACGGCAGCACAGAAAGAAACTCATGGCGCTCGCGCTTCTCTCGCATGGGGTCGAGAAATTCATGGAGGAGCCGGTGGCCGAAGGCGATGGTAATTTTATTTTCTTAGCCTTGTATTCTTCATCTTACCTTTGTTCGACCGATCGACACCCTCGACCTGAATTTTGCGAGAAAGGACAAGGCTTTAGTTGAGGCGCAAAGAAAAATATGAGAAGCTCGCCTAGTCGAAGAAGGAGGCCTCAAACGGGGAGGACGACCGCCAAGCCGGCAAAGAGGAACAAGGAGCTTCTTTGCTCGTGTCACAACTCAAAACCGATCTCGATGCCATGGAGAAGCGAGAGGCCAATTGGGTGGCGAGAAGGCCGAGCCGGAGGAAAAGATCCGAAAGGTGGCCTGTGCCGGCCAGAGGCGCAATTGAGCAATTTTACAATGCTCTTGGCCAGCGCGGCATTGAACCCGCACTTGAGGATCAATTTTGATTACAACATGATCAAGCCCACGCGACTATGTTGACAACAACAAGATCATGTTGCTCGCAGGTCGACGAGCAAGGCAATGTCGTTCGCCTCGCCACCATTCTCTTTTGAAGCCCGCTGCGAAGCGGTGTAATTTCTCATGTCGCTTAGCTTGCCTTCGGGCACAACAATTTTTCTGCCTTCGTGCAGTTCTTTCAATGCGTGGGCGCTCGGCTTCGACCGGGCGTCCCGTGTTTGTAATGACAATTTTTACTTGCTTCTGATTTATGTGTTTGCTTGAATCGATTGCTTCGCATTTATTTTTCTAAGTTCGCGAACTTTAAATCTAGGTCGCTCGGCATTTCTTGCTCGCTAAACGCGTTGCCCCTGTGACACTTGATTGGGCCATTCCGATGGCTCTTGAGGTAAGTCGTTTCGACGGCCTACCGCGATGGGTTATCACTTAACCCTTGGGCCATTTTCGATGGCACCCGATATAGATCGATTCGTCGACCTAGAGTTTGTGGGTTATTGTCATACCCCAATTTTGTCCGGCTTAGGTCAACACCCTAATTTTCAACCAAAAATAAATAAATTAAGGCATGGCATGCATTTTAGAGTTTTAAAAGTCATCCAAGGGTTTTTAGAACCATGTTTAGAATAAAAATGCATTTTTGAGCAAATTAGGACTTTTTAGGGTAAGGGGCATTTTGGTCATTTTTCGCAAAGGATGATTTTCTCAAAAATATGCACACACCAAAAGTACATTTTTCTCTTATCCAAGAGAATTTTTGTACAATTTTTAGAGAGAATATTCTAGCCTAAAATAATTAAAATGCACTTTTCCTATTTTTAGTGCATAAAAAATGCCAAAAGACCATTAAAAATTCCCCAATTAATTAAGTGACAATTTTAATTGTCTAGAACTATTAGGGAGGTTATTTCATGGTGTCCAAAAATATGTGACATGTTTTTAATAGGTGCACTCTCAATTACATGCCCAAAAAGATTCAAAATTCAAAAATAAAAAGAGGAAGTGTCCTCAATAAGACAAAACAAAAAAAGAAGCAAGTTTTTTTTTATTTTTCCCTCACATTTCAGCTGATCTTGCGTCCCATACTCCCTCTCCCTCCTTCTAGAAGTTTCTACACACTCCATTACTTACTCACCAAGTTTTAATTTGATCATATCCTCAATGTTGCCCTTTTTGGTAAATTAACCCATGCACTTACACTAACATTCCCACCAAAAAACCCCATCTTACCTTTTTGAGAACATTCCCTCACCAAAATACCCTTAACCCTATTCTACAAAAATCACCATTCCCAAATTAGATTTTTTTGTTCACAAATTTCCTTTTTCCTTCTTTTTTATGCGCCACCCCTCACCTATTTCTCTCACACACTTGTGTTTTCTAAATACCCTTGATCCATGTGACCACTAATCCTAACCATCCATTCAAAATTAAGATCCAATCCTAGAGCCCCATCAAAGCAAAAAGTCCTAAATACCCTAAGAGCCTCAAAACCCCTATAAATAGCTCACACATTCTCTCTTCACCAATCTTTGGCTATCATTCTCACCCTCAAGAAAACCTAGCACTCTTCTCCTCTCCTCTCTCTTCCCTCTAGGCCAAGCCTTCTCCTCCTTCCCCCCTCCTCCATTACTTCACCTTCATCCACCAAAACACCTTGAATCCACCTCTCACACCCTTAACCTTCCTTTCTCACTCAAGAAGTTCATCACACCACCTTTATCTCCTTCCTTTCCTTGCAAGGCCGAAGCTTTCTTGCATTTTTCCTCCTCCATTTCTTCAATTTTCTCTTCCATTTTAGAGAAAAGGTAAAATCCATAACCCTCTTTGCATCATCTCCAAATATTTTGCATTGAATCTCATTTCCTTCTCCTCATTCCTTTTGCATAGCATCATCTTTTCAATGTAGTTTGTTGTGGTTGAGGGGTGAGATTTGGTGTCTCACCCTAAAAAAGTTGATTAGTGTTGTTTTCATGTTAATTTTTGAGTTTTCTTGTTAAATAAAATGAAGCAAAGTTATGATATGCATGATTTAAAATGTCTTCAAAATTGATTTTGTTGTTTCTTTGTTTAAATCTTGTTGTTGGAATTTTTCTTTAGTAAGTTGTTGAGGATTTGGCTCTATGATTCCTACTAGTGCCAAGTGCACTTTGATCTTAGTAGTGAAGAGAGAGCTAGAAATGACTTTTGTTTAATATATTAGTTTATGTGCTCATTATTTCTTGTGTTTTAGTTTACCTTTTGTTTAATGATGATCTTGCAAAATGATTCTCACTACATGCCTAGTGCATTTCCTTCAAGTGGTGAAGATTGCAAGAGAGGATTCAATTTATTTTATAGTTGATATGTTTATGATTTAGCTATATTATTGTTTAGTTAATGATGATCTTGCAAAGTGATTCTCACTACATGCCTAGTGCATTTCATTAAAGTGGTGAAGATTGCAAGAAAGGATTCAATCCATTTCTATTTTATATTCTTATGGTTTAGCTATATTGTTGTTAGTTAATGATGATCTTGCAAAGTGATTCTCACTACATGCCTAGTGCATTTCATTAAAGTGGTGAAGATTGCAAGAAAGGATTCAATCTATTTCCTAGTTAAATAGTTTATGTGTTCTTGTAGTCTAGTTATCTTGTTGTCCACTTGTTGATGATCTTGCAAAATGATTCTCACTACATGCCTAGTGCATTTCCTTCAAGTGGTGAAGATTGCAAGAAAGGATTCAATTTATTTCATAGTTTAATCTTCTAAATATTTCTTGTGAATCAATCATAGTTTTGTTTAATGTTCAAAGTTTTCTTTACATACTTGGCTTAGGCCATGAGCCCATCTCATTGAATAAAATTCTCCATTGTTATACTCAATAGTACTAGGGTTTTGATTTTTTTGTTTTGGTCCTCATGTGTGTTCTTGGGGTTAGGGTTTTAGGTTACTATTTTGGTTTCCTTAGACTTTTAGGTTGAATAAAAATGCCTTGTTAGATGCCCATTTAGCAATTTCCTATGTTAGTTTAGGTTTATGCCTACATGTTCATGCATTTGTTTATATCTTTTCAAGTTTACTCATGCATATATTAATATCATGTGTTGCATCTCATAAATTAAATGTTCATGCATTAATATCATGTTTTTTTTCCTTTTCATAAATTAAATACTCATGCATTCAATAATGTTGTATTTTGCATTCCATAATTGCATACTCTTGCACTCATATACTTGTATCATTGTGCACCCAATTGTTCATAGCAAATTGTAAATACTCTCTTGATTGCTTTGCTTGTGCCCCAAGGGTTGTTTTGGGTTTTGTCTTGTAAGAAGGATTTGAAATGTTATATTTCTTTTCAAGCTTGAAATCCTATGTTTTTCAAATAAGAAAACCTAAGGCATTTTTCTAAATAAAAATCATTAACCATCACTCGAAGCCGTTGCTTGTTTGATCGTTAATGAGGAGTTATTAGTGGTAGTCACTCGAAGCCTTTGCTTGTTTGACTATCATGAAAGCTCCCACACATTAATTAAACAACAAAAACAACTAATTCAAACTTCCAAAATAACACGAGCTATTAGCTCACCACCTTTTTCAAAACTATTTTCAAAAGAATAATACGACGTTGTCGCTTGTAATCACTCGAAGTCGTTGCTTGTTTGATTACCGGCTCCAACTCTTTTTTCGAGTTAATACCGAATGCCACTCGAAGCCTTTGCTTGTTTGGTGTTCGCGAACACTCGAGTCTTATTTCAAAACTCCAAACTCAATCTCAAAAGCCGCTTTCACGCAAAAACCGAGAACTACGTTGCTTTGATCCTCACCAAAGGTGAGGTACGTAGGACCGGGTTCATGTCCCGTCAAGCATACCTTTAAAAAACCCATAAAAATAATAAGAACTACGTTGCTTTGATCCCTCAGCCAGTGAGGGTACGTAGGACCGGGTTCCTGTCCCGTCAAGCACGCTTTTCAAAAATCTTTGTTTTGTTCCGCTTTTCAAAGATACCAAAAACATCCCTTTTTCTCGTTTTCAATAAAGTGATTTCTCAAAAAGAAAAGAAAAATAAATAGAACAATGTATTTCAAATCAAACATTTCAAAACCACATCAAATTAATGGTTCCTTTCGGTAGAAAGGGCGCGTGAAGTGCTAATACCTTCCCCATGCGCAACCGAATTTCCGAACCTACATCTCTAAGTTTTCAAAGACCACCCGCTTTCAAAAAGGTTTTTTCAATGTTTTCCTAAAATAAAATATTGGTGGCGCTCTCATCGATTTTCAAACGTTGTCAAACTGAAAAGTCCCAAACCGGATTTTTCGGGGCGCAACAGCTGGCGACTCCACTGGGGATTTTTCTTTCTTTATTTAAAGAGAGATGAGGGTCAAGCCTAATTAATTTGACGTGGTTTAATTTGTTTAATTTGAAAAACTATGTTCTATCTCTTCCTTTTCCTTTTCTTTTCTTTTCTCTTCTTTTGTATGTTTATGGTTATGCTTATACATGCATTCCTCAATTCCCATGATCCCTCTTCTTCGCTCCTTTTCTTGAGGTAAAACATGCATTCCCCCATTCTATTATGTCCCCTTCTTCTTAGCTCCCTTTCTTGAGGTAAGCAATGCGTGTAATCTCTGTGGACTTATTAGGATGTTTGTATATTAAACTAGTGTATGCATGTTGAACCCTAGGGTAGACAACTGTTTATCTGGACTGTTCTGGTTTCCTTGCAGGTGGGGTGGGTAGATTTTAGGAAGTATGCCCTCGATCACACACTTTCACACCTTATGATTTATGTTCTTTGAGTGGGCTCATACCCGATCCAACAAACATTTAGGAGAGTGGAGACGATTAGTGGATCGTCATTCGAGACCTTTGTCTGTCTGATACTCATGAAAGTCTCAACCAGAGTACGCTTTCTCATGACGCTTCACACTTGGTAGTTCTCTACATTTGTGGATGTCGGCATGGGGATTCTATAGCTCTGGTAGCCATTGTGAGGGTGTGAATTAGAACTACATGGGAGGAACCTTTGAAGTTGACCTAGAACTTAGGATTCCCACCTTTGTAGGACACGAGGGCATACGAATTGTGTGTCGCATGGTAATTTAGGGCATGTCTTCCTCAAAAGGAGCTTTTTCAAAACCTTCCAAGAAAATACAAAAAAATATTTTCTTTCTTTCAAATAAACCGCTCCTGAATTTTTGAACCTCCGTCCCTACACATCGTTTTTATCATCTCTACACGCATCATTCATATCATAATCGCATCATGCCACATTCATTAAAATTAAATGTTGTAAGCATCTGCATTCACACTGCATCTCATTTGCATTTGCTTGCCGGAACCCTTGAGTAACATACCGCCTTGTCATAGGTGCATCAAAATGGAGTTGAGTAGCAAGACTTCGCTCATTTCGCTCCTCGCTATTAGAGGGTTGAGATTGGTAGTCCGAGGCAATGTGCAGCCCTTATATGGGCCCCATTGAGAGAGTCCTTTGATCAAGCATACGGAATGTTCGTAGATTGCTGCAATTGAACGCTCAAGAGGATGCTCTTATAGCTTTGAGTCAATTTTACGACTGATGTGTGGTGTTTCTTCTTCAAGAATTTTCAGTTGTCACCCACATTAGAGGAGTATGAGCAGCTTTTTGGGGTTCGCCAGGATCACATGCTAGGCCTTACCAATATCGAGGGCGATACTATCTTGACGAAAAGCTCGCAACGCCGCTCGTGATTAGTGTGGATGAATTGAGGTTGCGAAGTTAAAGAGAAATGGTGTAGCCGGGTATCCACAAGAGTACTTCGAGGGCCTATTACAATCTTATGCCGCGCTAAGAAGTGGGGACCGTTCAAATTAGTGCTCGCTCTACCATATTTGGGGTGGTCCTCTTCCTCAAATAGAGAGATATGTTGATGAAGACGCAATCGGTGCATTCTTGGCCTTCAAAGACACTCGTAACCTATCAATCCTGGTGACTGCTATCCTTGCTAACACGCACCACGCTCTTACTCGCTTCTGACCCGCCCATAAAAAGAAATTATGTCTTTCTTCCCACATTCTCTACGCCTGGCTTATTACCCATGTGATCCACAACCGAACTAATGTTAGGGAGCTAATCTCTTACGCCCTAAGCTGTGAGGTGGAGGTCAAAACCGCCATGGAATGGGTTGAGTTTTTGAAGAATCTCAATGAACTCCAAATCCGGTGGTACACACCGCTTGTTGGGATGACAGACTGGCCGGTGGTAGTGTTCGCCAGTGGAAGCTTTGAACGTGCCTTCATGGGGACTCAGGGGTGTATCAACTACAACCCTTCATTGACCTTGAGGCAGCTCGGTTACCCGATGAGGAACTCACCCTCCGAAAGCATGCTGTCCCGCATTTACCTCTATAAGGGGATGCCTAATTGCGGCGACTTGCTTCGAAGAGTTCAACAGTCATGGGAATCCGTAGTGCGGAAAGGGAGTGAAGAGTTGTCAAAGAGAATCAGTGACATCACTTTCAATCAATGGCTCAAGGAGAAGCTTCAAAATGCAAAATCACCAATTCAAGGATGCTTTC
Organism: Oxytropis ochrocephala; assembly: GCA_020916435.1. Taxonomy (NCBI): domain Eukaryota; kingdom Viridiplantae; phylum Streptophyta; class Magnoliopsida; order Fabales; family Fabaceae; genus Oxytropis; species Oxytropis ochrocephala. Next base: position 59,966,563 of record CM037092.1, on the reverse strand, counting down.
CTTGAAGAAGAGATACTGAGCCTTATGTCCCTACCCATGAAGTGCTAAACGGTCAAATCCGCATTAGCGAAAGCGAGAAGAGGAAAAGAGGGCACTCGCAGCTAAGATAGAAGAGATAGCTCTAGAGAAAGAAAAGCTAGAGGAGGAAAACAATGTCAAGATGATCATTTGTGGAAGAGAGCGCTGACGATTCAAGAAGGAAGAACAAAGCAAGATAGAAGCCCGCAGGCATCTCGAAGGGGGCCAGAGGAGCTTCAAAGGTATAAACAAAAGACGAGGAAAGCACTGAAGAAGCTCAGAGAGTGGAGGACATTAGCCATGAAATCAGGGCGAGAATCACATTTAGTGGCAGAGTTGAGGAGTCAGTTGAGAAACCTCAAGCAAGAAAAGGTGGCCATTAATGAAACTCTCAAGGAATACCAGCAGGCTTTTGAGCTTTGAAAGAGAAATATTTGGTGAATTGAAGAGAGACCTTCCTTGTCTAGAAGATGCCTACAGGCAGGTCCGAGTAGAGAGCCAGTATTGGGAAAAACGCTTCCTAGAGTTGATTGGAAAGATTGAAGATCAAGAGGTCATTAAAGAACTCAAGGATGAGATACAGCTATGGAAGAATAAGTTCTCAAAGCTGTCAGAGCTGGCCCGTCAAGCTATGCTGGGAATCCCTAAGAATCTGAGGTTAGCTGAGGCTGAGATGCACTTCTTCAATACCCCGCCTGAAGTGTATCAGTTTGTGGAATACTGCAGAGCGTTGATCACCGAATTCAAAGAGCAATCTCAAAGTGCAAGTGCAAGCAAGAAGAGGAAGAGAGTTGGGGAGTTTAGAGCTATTTGTATTTGAATTGCCTATTTGTATTTTTGATTTAGGAGTTTGTTTCAAGCTTTGTATTCAAGAATATTGTACTGCTCTCTTTATGAACGTTGTAACGCTTTTTCCTTTAATGAAAACTCGGTGAAGCTTTGAAATCTTGATGAACGGCGTGTGCTATTTCGATTCCTTGTTTACTTCAATTCGTAAATCCAAAAGTTTATGCGCGTATGACAAGGCAAGGTATCTCGCGGTTCCCGGCATCAAGCAAAAATTGTGCATGCATTCATACATTCATTCATAAATTTATTTTGTTTCTTATGTAATAAATGTTTGAATAAATGCAAAAGGCACGCCGTTCACCGTCACCGATATTTCACCCGATCGCAAAGCCAAGCTAATGGCTCAATGCTACGTAACATCCGGATGTTGAAATTGAGAGTAACCTGCAACAGAAGACATGGGTGTACAAATTACGAATCCCGGCACCGGCTCAGAAAATCGGACTCAAGGATAAGATGGGTACCATGGAGGCCCGTGTCCATGAAATGATGGTAATGCCGCAAGGTTTGAAGAGTGGGACAACCGCCGGCCGCCGTCAGAAGTGGGTCCAGATGGGGTCACTTCTTTCGCTCTCCTCCTCCAGGTGTCGAATCGCCGCAACCACGCTTCCTCCGGATCTGGGGTCGGCCATCCCGTGTTCGCCTCCGAAATGAATGTGTCCAAACAAGATGCTCGCATGCAGATACCTCGGGGGTATGCTCGCTGGTACCGCCAAAATCGTTAGATCTACTCCCGCTGGCGTAATCGCACCTAATCAAGTTACTATCACCACACACTGGGAACTGCCGGGGATCTCGAGAATCGAGCTCTGCTCTCTCATGTCATACACAATTCCACGCCAGGTTCACAAAGACGACCTCAAAATGTTCCTCACCAGAGGAGGGTATTACTACAAAGATGGGAGTCACCCCAAGGGCACGCTGCGTTTGAGGGAGCTCACCAAATGATCTCGATCCGAGCACTAGAAGAAAGAGTGAGAGCTATGGAGGGTACCGGAGTTAGGGCCAAAGAAGCCCGTGAGCTATGCCTAGTCCCGCATTTGGTTCTACCGCCAAAATTCAAAGCTCCAGAGGTGGACAAGTACAGAGGATCGGCTGCCCGCAGAGCCATATTACAATGTTCGCTCAAAAATGGGTCCCTATGCCAATGACGACAAATTACCGATTTATCGCCTGCAATGGCTTGGTGGGAGCTCCTCCGATTGGTATATGAAGTTGCAATCTTCTCAAATCCGTTGTTGGAAAGATTTGTCTCAAGCTTTCATGAAGCGAAGACAAGTACAATATGGACATGGCTCCTGATAGGTCACAGCTTGCAAAGACATGAGTAAGGGTGAGAAAGAGACTTTCAAGGAATATGCTCGAAAATGGCGGCTACATGTACCGCCTGTGTTCAACCCCTTTGATCGAGAAAGAGATGGTGTACATGTTCCCGAAACTCTCTGCTAAGCAATCTATTATGACAGTCGATCACAAGTGTCTCAACCGCTCTGCGACATGATAGTCTTCGGGGAAAGACTTGAGCATGGCCTTAGAAGCGGGAAGATTTTGAATCACCTTGGTAATGCAGGGGAGTTCTCGTGGGTCCAAAGAACTGTAAGAAGTACCACCCCATTTCCTAAAAAGAAAGAAGGAGAAACTAATGTCATCTCGTGGGGAAACTCATCTTTTGGTACTCCTCCACCCCAAACTATTCCATTCTTCTCGCTCCAAAGCCATCTCAAAGAAGGCGATGACCGTCCCAAGACTCAAGATTATCGGTTCAAGAAGCGGACTAGTTTTGATCCAATTCCGATGACATATACTTGAAATGTTTAATCACTTAACCTCCAATAATCTGATCAACACTCGACCCATGAAAGTAGTGCAGCCACCATTTCCTGTGGATACAATGCTAATGCTACCGCAGCTTTCCACGAAAATGGGGTCGGGCCTTGTCATGGAAGATTGTAAAGCCTTCAAGCATGTAGTGCAAGATTTGATAGATGCTTTGGTTGGATATCGCTTTAACAGAACCGCCCAAATACCACAATCAATCCGCTACAGTGTCACCGTGGAAAGGCTACCAATGCTATAGAAAGTCTTTGTTGGCAAGTTCTTTGAAAAAAGTGCAAGAGATCAAGACTCTCTAAGTGTCATTTATCTTTGAGTTATGCCGCCAAGGTTGTTAAAAAGGATGTTGCCATGAAGAAGGGTGTGTTGACTCCTGTGTGGGGGGAGTTGTGAAACTTTCAAAATGATCCCGCAAGACTGATGGATCGGTATGTGGTCCGTGATAGGGACCTATGGTGTGGAAGATGAAGTGTGGACCCTACATTCGATGCTGATAGAGAGGCCAAAAGCCGATTGAAATTCTCGCACAATTCACTACGAGATTGGTCCAAGCCAGGGGGCCCACCAAAGTAGCTAATGAAGACACGGTTCCTCTTCTCATGCAAGGAAGAAATCGGTGAAGAGGTAAAGTCTTTGCCTACAAAAGAAGGACGTTGGGATACTCTTGGAGAGCCCAGCGGAAAGTTTGATTACTTAGTCGATATGATGCTCCCGAAAGTGCTCTAATCCGAATAGAAGATATCCGCCTTGCTGGTGGTGGGATGAAGAAGATGAGCAATGACGACCAAGTGGTCACTGCGCCATGGATGGTTCCGATGCGGAGAAGTGTGGACGCCTGTACTCGACAATGATAGGGAATCGGAAGGCCCATTGAGATCCCTTATGATTTCAATCTTAGGTCGATGCGAGCAAATGCTCACCAATAGTGATTGAGGTACCACCCGCTTTCGTTATGAGTCAAATAAAGCGGTTCCTGGAAATACACGCGGCATCGTTCTCCAAATGCTACCACTGTGACCAACATAGCAGGATCGAGTGGGATCACCAGAAGCGGAAGAGTGTATGCTCCAGAAACCCTCCGGGCGGAAACATCTAGGGAGGCTGAACAGAGAGGCCGCAAAGATAAAGAAAAAGAGCCAGAGGCTGCTCCAGAAAAAGTAACAGAAAAAGAAACCAATGAATTCTTGAAGTTTGTCCGGCAAAGCGATTACAGAGTAGTTGATCAGTTGAAACAGACGCCCTCAAAGATATCCATGCTATCACCGTTGCTCGCTTCGGAAGCACACGCAATGTACTCGATGAAAGTGCTCGGTGAGGCTCACGCTGCGCAGGACATTTCGGTGAATCATTTTGATGGAATTGTCGGGAGTGTGGTGGCTGCAAATCACCTAACTTTTGCTGATGATGAGTTGCCTTCGAGCGGAAAAGAACACAATCAAGCTCTTCATATCTCAGTGAAGTGTGGGGACTATGTGCTGGCCAGAGTACTGATTGACAACGGGTCTTCACTGAACGTAATGCCAAAGTCAACCATGGACAAGCTAGATGTTGATTGTTCCTATATGAAACCAAGTTCGACGCTGGTGCGAGCATTTGATGGGTCCAAAAAGGAAGTGCTAGGAGAAATGGAATTTCCTATCCAGATTGGTCCTGAAGTTTTCTGTATCAACTTCCAAATCATGGACATTACCTCTTCATACAAATTGTATCGCTAGGAAGACCACGGATCCACATGGTCAGGCAATTCCTTCTTCTCTACACCAACGGGTCAAATTTATGGTGGATGACAAGGTGGTCGTAGTATTCGGTGAGGAAGAGACTCTGGTTAATAAGCCATCAGAGTTCAAATATGTAGAAGCCGGCCAAGAAGAGTCGTTGGAAACAAACTTTTCGCCTTTAGAGATTGCCATGCGCGGTGTTTGGGAAGACCAAAGAAGAGGAAATGGTTGCCAAAATTATGATAGCCCAAGGGTACAAGGTCGGTTCTCGCTTGGGAAAGACTCGTCAAGGAATTCTAGCTCCTATCCAATCAAGGAAAACAAAGACCGCTTTCTGCCAGGATACACCCAAGTAAGGAGGAAAGGCGGATAAGGGCGGATGAGCGAAAGCGTCGCTGGTTGGCCAAATCCAGAGGCGAAGATCCATGGCCCCAGAGGATCCCAATTTGCGACCTTAGTCGAGTTTTGTGAGTCTTTGGCTTGTGGGACCCCAATCAAGTTCTTTATTATCGTGGATGTTTCAATCCAAAGAAGGCGAGGCGAGTCCGTTCGCTGCTGCGGTATCGGTGAAGAGTTAAAGAATTGGAAGATCGCTTGATTCTCCCGTGACTCTTAATTTAAAGTAATCATTTGTAATGCAACCCCGTGGCTCGCCAAGGCCATAGGACCAGCTTGTTAGGGGCACACGTGTTTTTATTTTCAAAATTATCATCGCCAATAAAAACGCTTGTTTTGAATTCCTCAATCAATAAAAATCAATTTCTCTTCATTGCATGAGTCTTTTTCTCGCTTTATTTGTCTGCTTGTTTTCTTGTTTCGCCTTTCATTCTCGCTTTTTCGCCCGGCAAAATGCAGATCCACAAAGAATGGTCTCTGAAAATGACAAAGGTCGATATAGTCCACCTTTTGACTTTGATCACCCCACCAATCAGCCGAGGGGATGTTGAAGAAGACTGGAAACTCCTCCGTAACTTTTGAGGTTAATGAAACAAGAAGAAAGGGTAATCCAAACCACACGAAGAGTCCACCAAGTGATCAACTTGGGTACAAAGCAGAGGATAAGAAAGAGGTTAAAGTAGGCACCACCATGAATGAAGAAGACCGCATAAATTTAGTTCGGTTGTTGCGGGATTACGTGGATGTGTTTGCATGGTCGTATCGATATGCCCGGTTTGACACCGACATTGTGGTACACAAGCTACCGGGTCAAGCCCGAATGCCCACCACAAAACAGAAATTGAGGAGGATGAAACCGTAGATGTCCTCAAAATCGAGACGGCGTGAAGAAGCAATTCGATGCAGGATTCCTCGCAGTGGCCAAATACCCGCAAATGGGTTGCCAACATTGTCCCGCTTCCCAAAAAAGATGGAAAGGTCGAATGTGTGTCGACACGGATCTCGAATCGTATAGCCCTAAGGATGACTTCCTTTGCCTCACATTGATGTTTTAGTAGACAAGATGTACCAAGACTCGTTATTCTCCTTCATGGATGGATACTCGGATATAATCGATCAAAATGGACCCCGAGGACATGGAAAAGACAACTTTCATAACACTTTGGGAACATTCTGTTATAAGGTCATGCCATTCGGATTGAAGAATGCTGGTGCAACCTATCAAGAGGCCATGGTTACCTTATTCCATGATATGATGCATAAAGAGATTGAGGTTTATGTTGATGACATGATCGCAAAATCTAAAACCGACAAGGAGCACATTGTCAACTGCGAAGCTTTTTGAACGGTTAAGGAAATATAAGCTCAAGTTAAACCCACCAAGTGCACGCTTGGGGTAAGATCGTGGAAGTTGTTAGGCTTCATTGTCGTACCGAGAAGGAATTGAGGTGGATCCGCACAAAGTAAAAGCCATCCTTGAAATGCCAGTGCCTGAAACAGAAAAAGAAATCCGTGGTTTCCTCGGAAGGTTGAATTATATCTCTCGATTCATTTTTCAGCTGACTGCTACTTGTGAGCCAATTTTCAAATTGCTATGCAAAAGTCGAGCCGGCGGAATGATCGGTGTCAAGCGACCTTCGAGAAAATCAAAGTGTACTTGCAAAATCCACTGGTCTTAATGCCACCGTGGCAAAGTGCACCGCTCATCTTGTACCTTACAATGCTAGACAATTCAATGGGTCATGTGTTGGGTCGCATGATGAATCTGGAAAAAGGGAGCATGCAATATACTACCTAAGCAAAAAGTTCACCGACCGTGAGACAAGGTATTCTATCTTTGAAAAAACTCGCAGTGCTTTAGTTTGGGCCGCTCATCGCTTAAGGCGCAAGACATGCCGAGTCATACAACTTGGTTGGTTTCAAAAATGGATCCAATCAAGTACATATTTGAGAAGCCACCTCACAGACGAATTGCCCGATGGCGGATGCAATTATCGAATACGATATCTTGTATGTCACACAAAAGGCGCTTAAAGGTAGTACACTCGCCGAATATTTGGCATGTCACCGATTCCGTTTACACACCAATGCGGCATGATTTTCCGATGAAGACATCATGGCACTATTCGACGAGGGGAAGTCCTACGAAAGTGAAAGATGGAGAATGATATTTGATGGTGCGCCCAATGTGTGGGGACACTGAGTCAGGCGTGTTAATCTCCCGATAATCGCTTTCATTCCTCACATCTGCAAGGCTAAGCTTCTATGTCACAAATAACATAGCGAATCACGAAGCATGCATCCTAGGTATTCAAGCAAAATTTCTAGAGTGGAAAGTTAAAAGGCTAGATGTATACGGATTCAAATTTCTAGTTATTTATCAAGCAAGAGGCGATTGGGAGACCAGAGATCCTAAACCGATTCCTTATTGTGATTACTGCAAGAGTTGATGAAGTCCTTTGATGAGATCACCTTCCAGCATATCCCTCGAGGTGAAAATCAGCTGGCCGATGCATTAGCCACATTGTCTTCTATGTTCAATGTTAGCTGTGACAAGAACTTGACTAAGATCGAATCCAAAGACCGAGCTCGCTGCACAGATCACTATCGCATGGCAATAGATGAAGAGTCCGACGAGAAGCCTTGGTATCATGACATCAAGCAAGACATCACTAGTCGTGAATACCCACCGGGCATCCGAAAATGACAAGAGAACTCTCAGAAGATTGTCAAGGAATTTCTTCTTGAGTGGTGAGGTTCTTTACAAGAGAAGCTACGATATGGTTCTCCTAAGGTGTGTTGCCAAAGAAGAAGTTTCGAGAGAATCATGAGAGATGTGCATGAAGGCTCGCTCGAACCCATTCAAGTGGGCACACCATGGCTAGAAAAATCTTAAGGGCGGGTTATTACTCGCTCCGCATGGAATCGATCATAGATAGCTTCGTAAGGAAATGCCACAAATGCCGATCTATGCCGATCACATCCATGTGCCGCCGCCAAACTAAATGTTTTGATCGCATCTTGGCCGCTTTTCCATGTGGGGCATGGACGCCATAGGTCCAATTGAGCCCAAAGCGCCAAACGGGCATCGCTTCATTCTCGTTGCAATTGACTACTTTACTAAGTGGGTTGAAGCCGCTTCATACTCCAAAGATAAACCGATTCGATGGTTGCTAAGTTTGTGAAGAAAGATCCGATTTGCCGATATGGTCTACTCCGACAAGATCATCACCGATAACTGTAGAGCAATTTGAATAGCAAAATGATGAAGGACTTGTGCAAGGAATTCAAAATTCAAGCACCATAATTCCTCTCCTTATCGCCCAAAGATGAATGGGGCAATGAAGCGCAAACAAGAATATCAAGAGAATAGTGCGTAAAATGGTGGTAACCTACAAGGATTGGCATGAGATGCTTCCCTTTGCTTTGCATGGATACCGTGACGCCGGTCGCGACATCGATCGGGCAACCCTTTTTCCTTAGTGTATGGATCGAAGCGCATTTCCCATCGAGGTTGAGATACCCTCCCGCGGGTTCCGATGGAAACTAAGCCGAAGAATCGTGAGTGGGTACAGTGCTCGCCAGATCAACTAAACCTCATTGAAGAAAAAGGATTGCAGCTGTGCCATGGCCACCGTACTCAACAGAGAATGAGAACCGCTTTCGACAGAAAATCCGGCGCGCGAGTTTTAATGAAGGAGATTTAGTACTCAAAAAGATATCGCTTATTCGGAGTGACTCCGAGGGAAGTGGGCACCCACTTATGACGGCCCGTATGTAGTCAAAAAGCCTTTTCTCGAGGAGCGCTGATACTCACCAACATGGATGGCGAAGACCTCAAAACCCACCAATCTGCACTCAAGAAAGAAGTATTATGCCCGAAAGAAATAAACGAAAAAGAGAAAGACAAGCCAAGTAAGAATTCGCCGCTAGGTTGAAAACCCGAAGGGCGACTTAGGCAAAATCAGAGCGACCTTGGATTGAAAACCCGCAGCGGCGATCCAGCAAAAATTAGGGTCGAAAGCTTGAGCATGAAAAGTAATGAAAGGCATACAACTTTCCCTAAAGGCTTGAATGAGGAGTGATCAAGGTCAAGGACACAAATGTCAACACCGCCCCACGCAGACGACGACAAAATAAATCACTTCTTTCCTTTTTCGTGTCTTTTTTGCGCTTTAAATTCTCAAATGTATCGATAAATAAGTCGTAACATTCTGCACGATCGCTTCCATATCAATAAAGCTCAAACTTTTCTCATATCCGGATTGTTGATATTTTTGCTTTTTCTCGCTTCAAAATAAGCGCTTTTATGATGATGGTGATACCGAATCAGAAAACATGTGCATACATCATAAGGCATTACAAATCATTGCGAAATCTTTAAAAGTCGTGGGAAATAAGCAAATTCCTAAAGATAATTAACCTTACAAAAAAGGGTTGCATTCGCAAACTGTTCCAGATGGCGAACCAGAGAGCAAGCGCGCGTTCGGTTCACAAGCCTTGCAGTTTCCCACGGCTTTTCAGTCTCATACCAGGAGTATCGGAAGTCGGTTGAACCAGTAGAAAAATAAGCCTTGTCAAAAAGCAAAAATGAATGGTCAAAAAAAAAAAAGTCGATCGAAAAGAAAAAAACATGAAAAACAAATAACCGTAAAATGTAAAGTCGGGTCGTAAAAACAATCGAAAAAGAATCGTAAACAAAGGAAAATACCCACCACATGCATCATCACATCAAAATCATAGCATTGCATGCACTCACATAACATACTCCCGCATAACATGCCTTTGCATAACATGCACCCATGCTTCATGCATCATTCCTTGCATCACCGATATATGCAGTACTCTCAATTCAATACGCCAATGGCGGCCATCTTAATCACCAATCAACAGATTTGCAAATCCTTCAGACCGTGCATCCTTCAGACTAAGGCGCCCTTCGTATCCCGTCGTTATCGAGCACCGACGAATCATCGCACTCCGAGTCCTTCGCTTTAGTTCAAATCAATACCCAAACAATGACTTTGAACTCGACCTTCATCTCGCCAAGTCATCACAGAGCATGACGGATCGCCCCTCGCACCTCGCGCCCTTCATTTCGCCAAGTCATCACGGAGCATGACGGATCGCCCCCGACTTCAAGGCCCTTCGCACTCACCGGTGCGCGCAGTAAAGCATAGTGCAAGTCCATCAAGGTAAAATGTATCGCCTCCACAACTTGATACGTAACCTCAAAGCCGCTCGAGTAGGCCACCTTCAGAGCCCCAAGCGCTCCTTCAGAGCCCAAGCCGCTCCCTCGAGCCCAGACGCTCCTTCGTAACCCAAGCCGCTCCTTCAGAGCCCGTGACGCTCCTTCGTAACCTGCCGCCTTTCAGAGCCCAAGCGCCTTCAGAGCCCAAGCGCTCCTTCAGAGCCCAAGCGCTCCTTCAGAGCACAAGGGTTCCTTCAGAGCCTAAGTGTTCCTTCAGAGTCCAAGTACTCCTTCAGAGTCGCAGACGCCCCTTCGTAACCTGTGTTCCTTCAGAGTGACGAGCGCTCCTTCATCACCGCACTTTTGTTACTTTCTTCCCCAAATGGTGCTTTAGCTTATCAAAGGACGCAGTACCTTCTCTACTATTCTATTTATTGTTTTACTTCTTCAAGCACGCCACCCGAGGGTCTGGCGCCATGTGTTTCTGCTTTGTTAGCTTACCGAGGGTTAGCACCACATTCATTACAAATTTTTCGCTAGTATCCATTCACCCAAAAAGAAAAGGGAAATTCGGTTTTTCCTAAGTTGGCAAAATCGGTATAATTTCTGAATTCTTTATCTCTATTTTGCCTCTAATATGTTTCGCCAACTCATATTCCTTGTTAAAATCTAGATAAAGAGGGGCAAATTGCCATACCCCAATTTTGTCCTACTTTAGGTCAACACCCTAATTTTCAACCAAAAATAAATAAATTAAGGCATGGCATGCATTTTAGAGTTTTAAAAGTCATCCAAGGGTTTTAGAACCATGTTTAGAATAAAAATGCATTTTTGAGCAAATTAGGACTTTTTAGGGTAAGGGGCATTTTGGTCATTTTTCGCAAAGGATGATTTTCTCACAAAAATATGCACACACCAAAAGTACATTTTTCTCTTATCCAAGAGAATTTTTGTACAATTTTTAGAGAGAATATTCTAGCCTAAAATAATTAAAATGCACTTTTCCTATTTTTAGTGCATAAAAATGCCAAAAGACCATTAAAAATTCCCCAATTAATTAAGTGACAATTTTAATTGTCTAGAATTATTAGGAGGTTATTTCATGGTGTCCAAAAATATGTGACATGTTTTTAATAGGTGCACTCTCAATTACATGCCCAAAAAGATTCAAAATTCAAAAATAAAAAGAGGAAGTGTCCTCAATAAGACAAAACAAAAAAGAAGCAAGTTTTTTTATTTTTCCCTCACATTTCAGCTGATCTTGCGTCCCATACTCCCTCTCCCTCCTTCTAGAAGTTTCTACACACTCCATTACTTACTCACCAAGTTTTAATTTGATCATATCCTCAATGTTGCCCTTTTTGTAAATTAACCCATGCACTTACACTAACCTTCCCACCAAAAACCCCATCTTACCTTTTTGAGAACATTCCCTCACCAAAATACCCTTAACCCTATTCTACAAAAATCACCATTCCCAAATTAGATTTTTTTTCACAAATTTCCTTTTTCCTTCTTTTATGCGCCACCTCACCTATTTCTCTCACACACTTGTGTTTTCTAAATACCCTTGATCCATGTGACCACTAATCCTAACCATCCATTCAAAATTAAGATCCAATCCTAGAGCCCCATCAAAGCAAAAAGTCCTAAATACCCTAAGAGCCTCAAAACCCCTATAAATAGCTCACACATTCTCTCTTCACCAATCTTTGGCTATCATTCTCACCCTCAAGAAAACCTAGCACTCTTCTCTCTCTCTCCTCTCTTCCCTCTAGGCCAAGCCTTCTCCTCCTTCCCCTCCTCCATTACTTCACCTTCATCCACCAAAACACCTTGAATCCACCTCTCACACCCTTAACCTTCCTTTCTCACTCAAGAAGTTCATCACACCACCTTTATCTCCTTCCTTTCCTTGCAAGGCCGAAGCTTTCTTGCATTTTTCCTCCTCCATTTCTTCAATTTTCTCTTCCATTTTAGAGAAAAGGTAAAATCCATAACCCTCTTTGCATCATCTCCAAATATTTTGCATTGAATCTCATTTCCTTCTCCTCATTCCTTTTGCATAGCATCATCTTTTCAATGTAGTTTGTTGTGGTTGAGGGGTGAGATTTGGTGTCTCACCCTAAAAAGTTGATTAGTGTTGTTTTCATGTTAATTTTTGAGTTTTCTTGTTAAATAAAATGAAGCAAAGTTAAGCATATGCATGATTTAAAATGTCTTCAAAATTGATTTTGTTGTTTCTTTGTTTAAATCTTGTTGTTGGAATTTTTCTTTAGTAAGTTGTTGAGGATTTGGCTCTATGATTCCTACTAGTGCCAAGTGCACTTTGATCTTAGTAGTGAAGAGAGCTAGAAATGACTTTTGTTTAATATATTAGTTTATGTGCTCATTATTTCTTGTGTTTTAGTTTACCTTTTGTTTAATGATGATCTTGCAAAATGATTCTCACTACATGCCTAGTGCATTTCCTTCAAGTGGTGAAGATTGCAAGAGAGGATTCAATTTATTTTATAGTTGATATGTTTATGATTTAGCTATATTATTGTTTAGTTAATGATGATCTTGCAAAGTGATTCTCACTACATGCCTAGTGCATTTCATTAAAGTGGTGAAGATTGCAAGAAAGGATTCAATCCATTTCTATTTTATATTCTTATGGTTTAGCTATATTGTTGTTAGTTAATGATGATCTTGCAAAGTGATTCTCACTACATGCCTAGTGCATTTCATTAAAGTGGTGAAGATTGCAAGAAAGGATTCAATCTATTTCCTAGTTAAATAGTTTATGTGTTCTTGTAGTCTAGTTATCTTGTTGTCCACTTGTTGATGATCTTGCAAAATGATTCTCACTACATGCCTAGTGCATTTCCTTCAAGTGGTGAAGATTGCAAGAAAGGATTCAATTTATTTCATAGTTTAATCTTCTAAATATTTCTTGTGAATCAATCATAGTTTTGTTTAATGTTCAAAGTTTTCTTTACATACTTGGCTTAGGCCATGAGCCCATCTCATTGAATAAAATTCTCCATTGTTATACTCAATAGTACTAGGGTTTTGATTTTTTTGTTTTGGTCCCCATGTGTGTTCTTGGGGTTAGGGTTTTAGGTTACTATTTTGGTTTCCTTAGACTTTTAGGTTGAATAAAAATGCCTTGTTAGATGCCCATTTAGCAATTTCCTATGTTAGTTTAGGTTTATGCCTACATGTTCATGCATTTGTTTATATCTTTTCAAGTTTACTCATGCATATATTAATATCATGTGTTGCATCTCATAAATTAAATGTTCATGCATTAATATCATGTTTTTTTCCTTTTCATAAATTAAATACTCATGCATTCAATAATGTTGTATTTTGCATTCCATAATTGCATACTCTTGCACTCATATACTTGTATCATTGTGCACCCAATTGTTCATAGCAAATTGTAAATACTCTCTTGATTGCTTTGCTTGTGCCCCAAGGGTTGTTTTGGGTTTTGTCTTGTAAGAAGGATTTGAAATGTTATATTTCTTTTCAAGCTTGAAATCCTATGTTTTTCAAATAAGAAAACCTAAGGCATTTTTCTAAATAAAAATCATTAACCATCACTCAAGCCGCTTGCTTGTTTGATCGTTAATGAGGAGTTATTAGTGGTAGTCACTCAAGCCTTTGCTTGTTTGACTATCATGAAAGCTCCCACACATTAATTAAACAACAAAACAACTAATTCAAACTTCCAAAATAACACGAGCTATTAGCTCACCACCTTTTCAAAACTATTTTCAAAAGAATAATACGACGTTGTCGCTTGTAATCACCGGCCGCTGCTTGTTTGATTACCGGCTCCAACTCTTTTTCGAGTTAATACCGAATGCCACTCAAGCCTTTGCTTGTTTGGTGTTCGCGAACACTCGAGTCTTATTTCAAAACTCCAAACTCAATCTCAAAAGCCGCTTTCACACGCAAAAACCGAGAACTACGTTGCTTTGATCCTCAAACGGTGAGGGTACGTGGGGCCGGGTTCATGTCCCGTCAAGCATACCTTTAAAAACCCATAAAAATAATAAGAACTACGTTGCTTTGATCCTCAAACCCGGTGAGGTACGTGAGGACCGGGTTCTGTCCCGCAAGCACGCTTTTCAAAAATCTTTGTTTTGTTCCGCTTTTCAAAGATACCAAAACATCCCTTTTTCTCGTTTTCAATAAAGTGATTTCTCAAAAAGAAAAGAAAAATAAATAGAACAATGTATTTCAAATCAAACATTTCAAAACCACATCAAATTAATGGTTCCTTTCGGTAGAAAGAAGCGCGTGGGGTGCTAATACCTTCCCATGCGCAACCGAATTCCGAACCTACATCTCTAAGTTTTCGAAAGACCACCCGCTTTCAAAAAGGTTTTTTCAATGTTTTCCTAAAATAAAATATTGGTGGCGCTTCATCGATTTTCAAACGTTGTCAAACTGAAAAGTCCCAAACCGGATTTTTCGGGGCGCAACAGTTATTACTCAACCCTTGGGCCACTTCGATGGCACTCGATGTAGATCGTTTCGACGACCTAGCGTTGTTGGGCCATTTTCGATGGCGCTCGTTTGAGTCAACTCGGTGACCGTCGTTTGTGCCGGCTCGGTGGCACCTGCCACAGATCGCTTCGATGACCTGAGGTTCGCGGGTTATCTAACCCTTGGGCCATTTCGATGGCTCTCGAGGTAGATCGTTTCGACGATCTAATCAACTTTGGTAAATCTTCGATCGCTCCTTTGCCACGGGCAATCTTGAGCGACCGGTCATACATTCTTTCGAGAAAGTAAAGAACACATCATATTTATAAAGGTCAGGCCTCTGTAAAAAACCCAGTGGGAAAAAGAGCGTCTGCCTGCTTTTCATTAATAGGTCGGTCGGTATTACATTCAAATCTTTGTTACATTCAAACGTAATATTTCCTGAGTTTTTCTGCATTCCATGTTCTGGGGATAGTCGCCCCATCCATGGTCTCCAGCTCGTAAGCCCCTTTTCCAGTCTTGTTGATGACCCTGTATGGACCTTCCCAATTTGGTGCGAGCTTCCCTTGGCGTGCATTCTTATTCCCCACGCCGGCCGCCTTAGAACGAGTGACCGACCGTGAAGTCTCTTTTTGCACGCGAGTGTTGTATCCGGCTCGCGACCTTCGCTTTGATCAATTGCTCTCTTAGCGATGCTTGGGTGCGCAGCTCTTCAAATAGGTCCAACTCTTCTCGAATGGCCCGGTCGTTATCAACCACTGTAGGGGGGTTTGAAGTCCTCCAATTCAACTCGCCCATTTCTATGGGTATCACGGCATCGATTCATACACCAATCGAAGGCGACTCCCTGGCCGATGAATGGGGTCGCCCCAGTAGGCCCAAAGAACGGATTGCGCCTTCGACCCAGCCTCCTTTGCTTCATCCGGCTTCGCTTTAAACCACGTAGGATAACTCTCGCTGGCCGCTTACTTGGCCGTTTGTTCGAGGATGCTCGACCGAGGTAAAGCGCTGCTTAACCCCTAAGTCGCCAACATTTCTCTAAATCTTTTATCGCGAAACCGGGTACCGCTTGTCGCTTATCAATTGGCTTTGGGATCCCAAAACGGGCTAATACACACCGTCCGAAGAACTTGCTGACTTTGGCCGATGTGATCGTTGCAAGCGGCTCGGCCTCGATCCACTTAGTAAAATAATCTACTGCCACGATCAAGAACTTGAACTGGCCTGGAGCGGGTGGAAACGGGCCTAGAAGATCCATGCCCCACCAGGCGAATGGCCAATGTGAGACAAGACTTTGTAATTCTGAGGAAGGTGCAATGTGGACATCAGCATGTACTTGGCATTTCCTGCATTTCTGAACGAGCTTCTTGGCGTCCTCATCCATGGTCGGCCAGTAATAGCCGGCCCTGAGAGCCTTCTTAGCTATGGAACGAGCGCCCTGGTGACTCCCACAAACACCTTCGTGAATATCTCGTAGCACATGGTCGGCTTCGACCGACGTAAGACACCTCAATAATGGGGACGAGAACCCCCTTCTATATAACCTTCCTTCAATCACGGAGTATTTGGTCGCCCTGAGCCTGACCAACTTCGCCTGCTTCTGGTCGCTCGGTTCTTCGCCTTCAACGATGTACCGTAAGATAGGGGCGATCCAATCTGAATCAGAATTGACACAAAGAACGCCGATGGATCGAGTTGGCTTGGTCGACACACTCGGCCGATTTAACGCCTCTGAATCAAACTCCTGTGATTTCCGAGTCTTGGTACTTGCAAGCTTTGATAATATATCCGCCGAACATTTTCGGTCCGAGGCACATGTACCACTTTCACGGCTCGGTCGAATCGCTGAGCGCTTCTCTCACTCTTGCTAGATAGCTTTTCAGCACGTCGTCTTTAGCATCATATAATTCTTTGATCTGCGAGACTACGAGTAAGGAGTCTGATCTGAGTTCAACCCGGTCGACATTGAAATCTCTGGCGAGCTGAAGGCCAGCGATGCATGCCTCATACTCGGCCTGGTTGTTTGAAGTGTGGAATGCAAAGGTTAAAGAGACTTCAATGGCAAGGCCTTCGAATTTTCCAATATTAGGCTGCTCCACTCCTTTGCTATTGGACGACCCATCTACATGCAAGATCCGGTGTCGCCTCTCGCCGCTTCTTCTCGAGATAGGAGTCATTTCAGCTATGAAGTCGGCCAACACTTGCGCTTTTGCGGCCGATCTGGATTCAAATTTGATTCCAAACTCACTGAGCTCCACGGCCCACTTTATCATCCGTCCCGCCAGGTCTGGCCGATGTAGGACTTGCCTGATAGGCTGGTCGGTCCTTACCACGACCTGATGGGCCACAAAGTAGGGTCTCAACCTTCTGGCAGCTATTAGGAGTGCAAGGGCAAACTTCTCTATCTTCTGGTATCTCAGCTCGGGCCCTTGGAGTACTTTACTTATGAAATAGACTGGATTCTGTTTCAGATCGTTTTCTCTGACTAATACTGCACTTAGCACCTCTTCTGTTATGGCCAAGTACAAATACAAAGTCTCGCCCCGCGCGCTTAGTCATAATCGGCGGGCCGATCAATGCTTGCTTCACTCATCCAAATACTACGGGCATTGGTCTGTCCACTCAAAATCCACCTCTTTCTTCAACAGTCTAAAGAGTGGGAGCGACTTGCAGGCCGCTTTGGGAATGAACCTGGACAGGGCAGCTACCATGCCGTTCAGCTGTTGTATCTCTTTTTAGTCGTGGGCGGCCTCATGTCGGCGACCGCCCTGCACTTCTCAGGGTTTGCTTCTATCCCTCTTTCAGTCAGGTGGAAGCCCAAGAATCTGCCGGCTCTCACCCCAAAGGTACACTTCTCAGGATTCAGTCTAAGGGAGTTCCTCCTAGCTTCTTCAAATATTTCCCTGAGGTCGCTCACATGATCTGGGTCGATCACGCTTTTAATGATCATGTCGTCCAAGTACACCTCCGAGATTCGACCGATCTGCCTCTTAAAAATTTTGTTCATCATTCATTCGGTAGGTCGCTTCCAAGTTCTTCTTGAGGCCGAAAGGCATCACCTTGTACTGAAAATTTCCCCGATCGGTCATGAAGGTTGTCTTGTGCCGATCGGGCGGATACATCGTGATCTGATTGTATCCGGAGTAAGCGTCCAGAAAAGACAGTAGTTTGTAGCCCGAAGCCCCATCGACCAGCTTGTCAATGTTAGGCACGGGGAAGGCATCCTTCGGGCATGCCTTGTTCAGATCGGTGTAGTCTACACACATCCTCCACTTTCCATTCTTCTTTTTGACCAACACGACGTTGGATAGCCAGGTCGTGTATTTGATCTCTTCTATAAAATTGGCCTTTATGAGGTCCTCAACGGCCTTTGCAGCGGCTTGAGATTTTTCCTCGTTTTGAGTGCGTCTTCTTTGAGCGACCGGCTTGACCCCTTCATCGACTGAAAGTTGATGGCAGGCTACTTCGATAGGGATGCCGGGCATGTCTGATGCCTGCCATGCGAACAGGTCAGCATAGTCTCTCAAGCACTGCACAAGATCTTGCTTCACTTGCTCTGGTAGGTCGCTACCGAGCTTTACCGTTTTGGATGGGTCGTCACCCAGTTGAACATCTACCAACTCTCCATGAGGCTCGTCTTTTCACTGCTTTTTCACTCTCGAGCCAAATCATCATCATTGTCCTCTGGGTCGCTGTCTGGATCATACCGAGCGTCCAAATCAACGACATTGACTTGATGGCCTTCACTAGCGCTCGAACGTTCGGGCCACGATCTACCTCGTCACATATTTCTTGGTATAGAGCGTGGCTTCTTCTTCTTGATTCAAGGTCGGCCGCCAGGGGTAACCACTTGGTCGTCTTTGTTTGTAGAAATTTCATTTTCGGATGCACCGCCGATGTAACGGCCTCTAGCTTACCCAAAGTCGGCCTACCAATAATACATTGATAGCGAGGATTTGAGGGGAGTACGAGGAACGCCGTCTGACCGGCCCTGCATGCAGTACTATCCCGGTGTCGTCGCCACCAAACGTGACTAGCGACTCGATCGTTCCTAACGGGTAGGTGGTCGCCCCATTGAAACTCGTTAGAGGGTAGGCTCGGCTGTGGAATTATCTCGCTCGATCAACCTTTATTTTGTCGATCAAGTCCTCGAACATGATATCGGCCGAGCTACCTTGATCGACCAGATTCTCTCACACTCGGTGTTTGCCATGACGACTCGATTACCAATGGAACATAACTATTAGGCTTGCCGTCGTATAGTCGCCACCATCGAACGAGATGGGGTCCGCTCGAGACCGGTGGTGGTCTTTGAAGTGGATGCGACCATTAACAACTCGTCCCACTTTCTCTTGGTGGCTTTGTTAGATTCCCTGCGATCCAGGGGGTTTCCACCATGAATAACCATCGCAACATTACGGCCTTTGGACTGCCGAGTGTCACGATCTTCAGATCGATCCTTGTTTTGGGTGCTCTCTATGGCCAGAGGCCCCTTTCCTCTGTCTGGATCAGTTTCTTTCTGCTTCTCCTGAGGTCGGTCGCCTTCCTCCGGCCTCACATACTTTCCTAATTTTCCTTTCTGGATGAGCTCTTCAATATCATCTTTGAGGGCCATACAGTCGTTAGTATCGTGCCCCTTACTCTTGTGGTAGCGGCAGTATCTTTTAGTCGGTCGTGCCCCCTTCTTGAGCACGAGTGGTTCAGGCCGCTTAACTCCCACAAACTCATTATTCTGACACTCGCTGTAGATCTGCGCGATAGAGGTGTTGAGTCGAGTGCGATGATCAAACTTTTTATCTCGAAAGTCAGGCCGATTGTCGCGGCGACCTTCATGCCCTTTGGCCGGCTTGCTATTTTCTTCTTTAGGTCGTGAACGGACGGCCTTTCTTGCAGCCAAGGTTTCTTCATATGCCATGTGGACGTTAGCCCTCGTTAAGAAGTGGCTGAGATCTTGATAATGATTGAGGGTGAATTCTTCTACGAACCGGTGGTCCGGTCGAATACCACGCTTCAGATATTTCAACTTGTCCTTGTCTGACAAGTCACGAACGGACTCGGCCTCTGTGTTAAACCGGTCGATATACTGCCTCAGAGTCTCGTTATCTCCTTGAACAACAGAGTCCAAGTATTCTTCATACCGGTATTGGCAGCGGTTTGCAGTGTAGTGAGACAAGAATATTCTGATCAGGTCGTCCCAGGAGGAGATGGAGTTGGGACGAAGGGATTCCCACCATTCTAATGCTCGGCCGTCCAACGACTGAGGGAAAAGCCTGCATTTCATGGTCGGTCCCAATTCCCTGTAACAGCAGTAGTTGTTGAAGTAACGGAGATGTTTGTCTGGATCTCCTCGGCCGTCAAACTTGTTCAGATTGGGCGGCTTGCGGAGATCTCTCGGAATTTTGTAACGCCTGATCTCCCTGGAGAACGGGCCGTGTTCATTCTGAATGCCGTTCGACCCAAAGGGTTGCATTGCGAGGCAAGCCTCGTTGCCCGGCATTCCATAAAATCCTCCGGACGGGCCCATTGGTGGAAGCTGAGGAGGCCTTCGGGGTCGCTCGCTCTGGTCTCTTCTCGGTCGACGCGACACGTCCCTTATTCTCCCGTCTCTGTAATCTTCCAGCTCTTCTCTAGAATCCCAAGATCTACTTCTCGACCGTCGTGACCCGGACGACTCATTGGAGGAGTACCTTGTTGGTGAGCGACCGGTATCAGGACGGTAGCTTGAATCTTCATAATCGTAGGACATTGAACGGCGCTCACGCTGCTTACGCTTGGGGCGACTGCGCGCCGCTTTTTCTCGCCGAAGAAGCGATGAGTAGTGCTTCTCTGCGAGAAATGCTCCTTCGAGGAGGGGAGCGATGTCTTCGCGGCCGGCGGCGGCGAGCGAGGGTTCTCCGTCTTCGCACGCGCGGCGCCCGAATCGATCCTCTTTACAGACTTGAGAGATGAGCGCGTCTCGGTCCGCGATCACCTGATTTTTGTTTTGCAAGATCTGCAAAACGGCTTGAGTGACATGGTCTGGTAGAGGCTCTGAATGCCCGCTTCAACCAGCCGGGCGGCAAGTCTCCGTGAACGGCGGATGGATCTGGCTGGAGGACCGGTCCCACGATCGTTGTGCACCGGGCGTTCTTGTCGTGGAAGTCCTTGAGATTCGTGGATCGTGACGCCACGCCCGGTCCTGCTGCGATTCTCGCCGGAGGATTGAGTCGAGAAGCGCCCCGCGTGGGGTCGGTCGGCCGCGTGGAGCCATGAATGTGGTAGGATAGCGCACGGCCTCCCCATCGTGGTCGCCAATTGATCGTACCTTGACCAATGAAGTGTTGAAGTGTTTGTTGTTTCGCCGACTGGGCCGGTCGTTGAATGGGTGAAAGGACCGGTCCTGGCTTCACGCGTTGAGCACCTCGGGTGGTACCTGCAAAGACACTCCGACGATCTAGTGAGAGGTCGCTCGGGCAGATAGCACAAGGTTAGAGAACGTACCTGATGCCATATGCGAATGGCGTATATATACTGCGAGGTCCGACCGCTTTGCGAAGATTTCGCCGGCGAATTTGCGCTCCAAGCGGCGTGTTCGGGCCGACGAGATGGGTTGGGCCGCAGGTCCAATTGCTGTTGGCAGTCCTCGTATTTGCTAATACACCCAGGAACAAAAGGTTTAGCATACCACTTCTTCTCTCGGAGTACATTTGGAACAATGCGGAGATGCTGATCATGATCCACAATGGTCTTAGTGTACACCAAGATGTTATCAGTGAAAATTTCTCTTCTTAAATCAGTTGTAGAAACTGGTGTTTCTTTAATATTAGATTCTTGGAATCTAGATAAAACCCCACTCATTTGATAAGGAGCCTCTATAATTACAGGGCTTTCCTTTTTAATATATTCTCTCATAAGAGTGTCTATCATTTTTCTTTTCAAATTGCCATCAGTTATGGCTTCTAAAGCTTTTAAAGCTTCATCCTGTTCTCCTGTTTGAACATTTAATCCATTCATTTCAACAATGGATTTCCAATAATTCAATTCATTACACTGACAATCATTATTGTTAGTGGAAGATGATTCAGAAGAGGTATCATTGATACACTCTATGCCTTCACTTAAAGGATCAAACTCTTGTTCTGATTCAGAACTAATTAATAAAACTTTTTCTAATTGAGCCCTTAATTGATCATCTTCAATCTCATTTAAGGCTTTTTTTAATCCAACATTGGTTGGCATAATGACCTATTTTGCCACACTTATGACAGGTTATGTCCAATTTTTTAGCCTTTCTTTTTCCTTTTTTCTGAAAAGGCTTATCTTTTGGTTTTCTTTCTTGAAAAATTTTTCTTTTAAAATTCTTTTTTCTAGAACTTTTGTAAAAAAATTTTGTTTTATTATCAAAGGGTTTTCTCCCTTTCTTATTTTGGCCTCTCTTGCCTTCTTTAGGCTCTTTTCCTAAATCAAAAGCAAATTGTTCACAGAATTCACCTAATTGGTGTTTTTCTGTTAACTTTTGCTTTTTCAACTGATTTCTTAACTTTATGTCATTACATAAAGCTAATCATTCATTAATACAACAACTAATAATTTGGCCATATGTTAGATCAGCATTATTAATATTTATGCTATCATTCTTAATCCTCAAAGATTGTCTAACCTTTTCGGTAAAGAGATAAGGAAGACCATCAACAAATTTTGTCTTCCAATGGATAGAATTGGGGTCCTTTAATTGAAAAACCCTGGATAAGAAAGTATCCTTATACCATCTAAAATGAGTTAAAGATGGACATCTTAAATTTTGTAAAAGAGAAGCTATTTTTCTCCTATGGGAACATTAGTTCCTACAAAATGTTTTAGTATGGATAAACAGAGGGTATAAACTGCATCCTCTTCCCCAGTACTAACAATAGTATTATTAGAACTAGATTCTAGCTTAACTTCTTTCTTATGATCAAGAATTTCTTTTTTCTGGGCTTCAGTAAGATAATGATCCCACCAACCTCTTAATTGACCAACAAATCCAGTAGCTATGAAAGAAGCTATTGTGCTATCGGAATTTCCATGCTGTTTACAAACAGTAGAATACATAAGCATTCTATGTATCGTATCTATGATTTTCTTATCATTTAAGCCATTAATATTCCATTCATAAATGGCTTTACCAGAATAGGAATTCTGATATGGTTCGTGTTCCTCATAAAGTAAATCTTGAGGTGAAGGCCTCTTATAATAATATTTTTCTATGGCCTTAGAAGTGTAAATAGGATTAATATTAACATTCTGGTTAATATCCTGGTTAGCAAACATGTTTGCCAATTCATCAATATTATTTATATCCTTACTAAAATCAGAAGGACTCTCAGAGCTATCAGAAACACTCTCTTGAGATAAAACACTTAGAGATAAATTCTTTAATTGTTCTTGCAAAATATGAATAAATTCAGAAGTATTATCTTTCATTTTGAAACCTTTTATTGGTAAAGGAGGTTGTATTATAGGAGTCTCTGAAATCATAGGTGCTTTAGACTCATTAGTTTGTTTAAAAATCATTTTTTGTTGAAAAATTTGTTTTTCAAATAATATATATATATATATATATATATATATATATATATATATATATATATATATATATATATATATATATATATGGGGATATGGGGATGTATAGGAGTAAATCTGGACCCTATACTACATGGGTGGTTGTGATTAAAAGGTGGGTAGTTACCAAGTTTACTTTTTGTTCTAATTTCACCGGCTCGTGATTTGATCTATGGTTATGGTTGATTCCTTTCACCCTCTCATTATAAAAGTCCTCTCATAATATACGTTTCCTATATATATATATATATATATATATATATATATATATATATATATATATATATATATATATATATATATATATATATAAACACATTTTCACAACCAATTTTTTTATTTGGATTGGAAATAGCCATTAAAACTTATACATAATTGTTTTTCAAAATGTATAATCTCGTTGGCAAAACATGATAAATTTTGTGATATTGTGTGTTTAGTATATTAGAAGAGCACTAAAATTTTAAGAACAAAGATTTAAAATTAGTTTCAATTTATTTTCTTGTTTATCTCTTTTAACCTTTTGTCTTTATTTTTTCAAGAAAATTATATTTTTCTTGATAATGTAAAGAAAATTATATAATAAGGGGAATACCCACATTTTTATGGAGAAAAAACATTTCTTTTAGTATTTTATCATCTCCACGCCTTCTTCAATTTCCCCTTTCATTTTTCTCAACCTCATCTCCTCCCTAAAAATCCAACTCCCAAACAAGTCATAAGTGTTTGCGGAAGTAAACATATAATTCAATAACAAATAAGAGAATGTAATGGATGGTTAAGAAAAAGGGGGAGATGTACCTTGTTCCTTGTAACACCCTCATATTTCTATCTAGTAGAAATACTAAAGTGTACCTTTTTAGCATACATCAGAGATACATTTCCTGCTTAGATTTACATCTTTACAAGAATAGCGAAAACGATACATAACTTAGAACAAATTCAAGTTATAAATCGAATACAAAGATACAAGGGAAAACCATAACTAATAATAGAAGAACTACGTCTTCCATTTCCTTCTCGAGCACGCCATCCACTCGTGCCATAAAGGATCTTCTTTTCTGTTTCTCTCAGAAACAACAACATTTGTAGGGTGAGATAACAAATCTCAGTGAGTCTTACCGTGACCCCTTACCTATCACTCGGTCCATTTATAAAACCATAATTAGTAATTCAAAAAGAATTACAATATACAATCAATCATGTGTAATCCGATAAATGAATTACATAAGAGTTCATAGTCCGATTCTTGATGACTATGTACAACTTAAATTACTTATCTATAGTTCATAGCCCAATTCTTGATGGCTATGCACTATCCTCTTTATTAATCACTTGTGACATGTCACCAACAACCTAAAGAAGCTCGAGTGACAAAATCACAATATACACATTTAAAAGTTTTAGCACATCACCAACTCCATAGCTCGAGTGAACCCCATAGCTAATAGGAGCGCAAATCCTAAGAGCAAAGATAAATATATGAAATGGGGCCTAGGTCAAGGGCTCATGACTTCCTCACCTAGCATGCTAACAAAAACAGGGTCGTCACCCCGACTCGATATAATTTATATATCACACCCGCATTGGCTCCTATACTCGATATAATTTATATATCACACCCGCATTGGGCTCCTATACTCGATATAATTTATATATCGAAACCTAATTCAATCTATGAATGTTATAATACCATACTAGAACAATCAAGAACCTATATCACGGTCCTAGCATCACTTTATAGTCAAAAGTTTGATTCCCACACGTATACTAGATTGGTCGGTTTTTCAAGAGATTTGTAAATTCAACCAAAACAAACCAAACCACATTCAAAACATAGCAATATCATCCATATATAATATAAGTGGTTAGTAAAAGGATTTGAAAGAAGTTTGAAGTCGAACGGAGCGTCGAAACGAAACATCGAATTTGGGGACATAAGGAACTTCTCAACTTTGTGCCCAATTTCCGTTTCGTTTCGTTCTCCGATCGATCCCAAACTGTGTTTCGCTCTAAATTCAACCACAACAGACAATATATATATATATGTCCAGCACCACAGTCCAGCAAGCAAAACAGTATGATTTCGTTCTAAATTTCAAACACACGGGATTTTCGTAAAATATTGATTTTGACTCGAAAATTCACGAAACTCAAGATTTTGAAAACTCTCCAAACATAACACACAAACAACATTTAAATTCCCTAAACGTGAGTAAAACTCACCTATCGTTCAACCGCTTCAAAACCGAATTTATTCTTGACAGCATCTGTGAGCAGTTTTGGAATGAGCATAACTTATTCAATTTCTAACCAAAACTATCCAAACCAGTGCCTAATGTGTAGATAATTTTGTCTGTTTTCCTATGGTTCAAGTCCCACACTGATATGACAAGTATTCAGAGAGTTATGGCTAAAACAATGTGGCTGGTGCAAAATCGTTACTGTAAAAAAAAATGTGAAACTTGTAACTAATTGTTCTCTCTCAATACACAAGAGTTCAATTGAGACACAAGAGTGATTCTTGTGCCTATTTCGAAGGACTTTTTGTCTACTTTCCAATGAAACAAGAATTATTTAAAACGGAGTTCAATTGAGAACTCAAGACTGAAAAACCTATACCTATACGCTTTAATTTCGTAAATTTGACATAACTTGAGACACTCATAACTTGAGCTACACAACTCCAAATTTAACGAAACCAGTGCCAAAACGACCGGCGTTAAGTCTATTTTCAAAAACAATCAGAAACATAATTTTTGGATTAACCAAACAGTCCCAGTTCTAAAGAAACCGAAGCTGTGTCCAGATTTTCTAAAATAGCGAGTTCGAGACCAATTTGCGGTTTTCGCGACTCAAAATTTACGAAACGCAATCAATATCAACGATAACAAAGAATCAACCACCAACACAACATAAAACAAAAACCCTAAGCGAGTAAAACTCACCTATCGTGATGAAAATCACGAACCACCGAGACGTTCAAGCTCACGATCTCGAACTTCACGAACTCGCTCCAACTCGTTCCACCATATCCAAAATCGAACCCAAACCACTCTAAACTCGAGACCACCACTAAAGCTTACTCAAATACACTTCAAACTGAACCCCAAAAATACATTCAAGGCAATCTCACACTCCTAAAGCTCCATTGTACTTCCTCTTGTTCAACTAGTTCACATTTCACCACCATGACTCAATTCCTCTAAAATCAGCACATGCAACCGATATTTAAAGGAAAGAATTCTCAACACTTACTACATTCCATCACCCCTTGTATCCACGAAATTAAAGCCCAAATGTGCCACTCTTACCTTCAATCTTTTAGTTTCATGTTTCCTCTAGCTTCCATTGAACACCTAACTCCCAAATCCACTCCCATCAAACACATGTAAATCTGAATTTGAAGAGGGTAGGAGGTGGGTTGCTTAAACTCTGTTTTGTGGTGTTAAAAGGAGAAGGGTTACGAGGAGAATGAGAAGTGTGAGGAATCAAGTGGTTATCTTGATGTAGGGAAACTTGAGAAATGGTGGTTTTCTTCTTTCTCCTTCTTCCCCTTCTTCTCGTCTCGTGCCTAACTCTCTCTCTCTCTATTCTCTAAGTTTCTTTCTCTTTCTAGTTTTTAGCTCTTGTTCAAAGTGAGGAGATTTTGTTCTATTTGAGTTAGGCTAAATTACTGTTTTGGTCCTTTATCTTTGGCCTTGATTTCATTTTGGTCCTTTATCTTTTTTTTTTCTCGTTTTGGTCCTTTATGTTTTGAGTTTGTGTCAATTTGGTCCTTTTTGTAGTTTTCCATCCAAAATGACACAAAAAGGACCAAATTGACACAAAAAGGACCAAATTGACACAAAAAGGACCAAATTGACACAAAATCAAAAAACATAAAGGACCAAAACGAAAAAAAAAAAAAAAAAGATAAAGGACCAAAATGAAATCAAGGCCAAAGATAAAGGACCAAAACAGTAATTTAGCCTTTGAGTTATGATGAGCTGAGTTGTTTTAACACTAGGTAATGACCTAAATACCCTTGTCCTCTAATTCTTGTTTAAATCTATTTCTACCCCAAAACAATCACATTCAATTCACTCAATTCAATAAATATTGCAAATAAATCCTATAACTTAGTGATTATACATTGATTTCACGACAAACTCTTATCTGAGACATGACTTATTAGTTAATCGAATAATAATTCCCTCGTTAATTTCTTAATTTGAAATTAACGAAACTAGGGATGTTACATTCCTGAAATCAGCAGAGGCCAAAGTGGCTTTATAACTTGCACTTAGGAGTTGTTTAAAGGAAGGTTTAAGAGAAAGAGTTTGTTCAACCCAAACGCCATTAGCGACAGATAGGCAAGGCCAACCTATAGGAGCAGTGTAACACCCCCTTTTCTCAATACTAATTTAATTTAAAATTAGAGTTCAAAAATATTTTCTTTGAAAAATACATCCTCAAGGGAATGCTACGTTCACACCAAACTTGACTTTAATCTAGTCAACAATATTTTTCACTTATAAATATAATTGTGTGATACATAGCACGACTTAAATAGGGCGAACCCTCAAAACACCGGTTCCTTAAGTAAGTCATACATCCCTAAATTATAGTTCAACAACTTAAATTGAAACAACTAATAACTACTTGTCCCCCCAGTGCTACGCATCAGAGCAAAACGCCACAAAGACTGAGGAATGAAGGACCTTCACTCGGGATCACCTGCACTTTGCCGACATAAGAACCAACATAGAAAGCAAAAGGGTGAGTCTTTAACACATATAATAAACATCACCAATCACATGAATGTATGCATGAATGCAACCCAACACCAAGGGTATAATGCATGTGGTACCACCACCGTCGTTATTTTGCCTTTCGGGCATCACCGTCGTTAATGATATGAAGACCGAAGTCTACAATATCGAGGCTGAAGCCTATCAACGTCGTTAATGCATATGAAGCATGTGACTCCATGAACAATGCATCAACCACAAACAATCACATCATGTATGCATTGACACCGTCACTGGATTTACCTCTGTCGTTTAATCCACCGTCGTTACACCGTCATTACACCGTCATTTAATTCACCACAACATCATCAATAGCTCTATGGCTAACATCAACACATCGGTCACTAGCGCTATGGCTAACATCAACACCTCGGTCACTAGCTCTATGGCTAACATCAACACCTCGGTCACTAGCTCTATGGCTAACATCAACCTCAATCAATAGCTCTATGGCTAATGTCAAACTCACCGGACACATCGACACCAAAAATCAATAGCTCTATGGCTAACCTCAACCTCAATCAATAGCTCTATCGCTAACCTCAACTTCAATCAATAGCTCTATGGCTAACGTCAAACCCATCGGTCACTAGCTCTATGGCTAACCTCAAACTCATCGGACACATCGACACCAAAAGTAGTGGACTATATTGTCCCTACAAGGACGTCCAAACGTCACCTAAGGACCAAACGTCACCTAAGGACTAAACTGGCTCCACCATTCAGCCACTTAGACGTACTTGGCACCAAATAGCACCCAAATTTGCGCCTGGCAGCAACCTGTGCCACACTAGCATCAAAACAAAGACTCCTCAAGACACTCACACACGGCACCTCGGCACACTTACACTACCCTTCGTCACACCACACTGCACTTTGGCACACCACACTGAACCTCGGCACACATACACTACCCTTCGTCTCACCACATTTCTTCACATCCACACTTCGACACCTACACGTCGACACCTACACTTCGTCACCACTACAACACTACACTTTGGTACTCATACACCTTGACAACACTATCTTCGACATACATACACCTCACTTTGGCAACTACACTTCGGTATACATACTCTACACTTCGGCAACTACACGTCGACTCCCATACACTTACACTTCGTCATGTCTACACGACGACACTTACACTCCGCTACATCTACACCTCAACACATACGCCTCAACACATCTACACGTTGACTTCCATATACTTCGACCCACTACACGTCGACACTTACACTTCGATACATCTACACCTCAACACATACACCTCGGTATATATACATTATACCTCGACAACTACACTTCAGCTTATATACACTACACCTTGACCACTACACTTAGACTTAGATACACTACACCTCGACAGCTTCACTTCGACTTAGATACACTACACCTCGACAGCTTCACTTCGACTTAGATACAT
This sequence comes from Oxytropis ochrocephala, assembly GCA_020916435.1. Taxonomy (NCBI): domain Eukaryota; kingdom Viridiplantae; phylum Streptophyta; class Magnoliopsida; order Fabales; family Fabaceae; genus Oxytropis; species Oxytropis ochrocephala. Next base: position 59,937,268 of record CM037092.1, on the reverse strand, counting down.
TACACCTCGACAGCTTCACTTCGACTTAGATACACTACACCTCGACAGCTTCACTTCGACTTAGATACACTACACCTTGACAGCTTCACTTCGACTTAGATACACTACACCTCGACAGCTTCACTTCGACTTAGATACACTACACTTCATTACATCCATACCTCGACAATACTAGATTCGACATACCTACACTTCACTTCATTACATCCATACCTCGACAATACTGGCTTCAGTTACACTCCCTCCTTTCACCATCACTCACCTCTGTTACTCTACCTCGGTTACACTACCTCAGTTACACTTCCTCACTTAACCATCACTAACCTTGCCACACTTCCTCACTTCACCATCTCTCACCTCGGTTACACTACATTTGACATACATATACTACACTTCATCACATCTACACTTACACTTCATCACATACTTCGACACACATATCCTTCGACGCACACATCCTACAACGCACCTACCCTTCTCGGCACACAGTAATACTTCGCTTCGAATGGCGCCCTAGATGCCTAACTCTCATCTTCCCTCTTTTCTTTGATTCTCATACTATGATCAAACTTAAACCACAATTACTACAACACATATTCATTCAGAATTTGTCCAACACACCTCAAAGTAATCAACGAAGGTGCCAACACCAACAATAACGTCCTTGCACCTAGGGCTCCTTAAATCCCATTTCTTCCTAGGTCTTTCACACGACCAATCATCAATAACACATACACACATCACAAATTCACCAAATTGAAGCAAAACACCACATCAATCACACAACTGACAACACAAGCAACTCAAAAATCATCCTAGAGTCTAACCCACACATAACACCCATCATATACTCTATTATAGGTGAAAGAGAGCCCCCTTACCTTATTGAAGAAACTAGCACTCTCTCCACCAAGAATCACCAACCATCACCAACAATCCAGCTCCTCTTCCTTGAACTTGAACTCTCCACGCCAAGATCTTCTCTTCTTCTTCCTTGAGCTATCGCACCTCTCTCTCTCTACTCTCTTACTTTACTCTTTGACTTTTCTTTGATTTTGGTTCAAATGAACTCTCTCACCATCGACACCTAACTTATATCATGGATATGGGCCTAACTATCATGGGCCTCTATTCACACCTCCTCCATTACTTGCACTACTCACTCTTTTAATTAAATTACCACTCACTCTTTACTAACCACCACTCCTCATTTACATCAAATACCCTATCATTATTTTAATATAACCAACCAATATACCACTTAATTAAAATGTTGTAAGCCTTAAATAACCCAATTAAATAAATAATTGAATTATTTTTGGGGCGTTACAAGCAGCGTCAGAGAGCACATCAAAAACAAGATGAGAGACGAGATCATTGATCTGCTCAATGGATTTGGATTGCAGGAAGACGAGGAGATCACATTGTGTTAGACCTTCAGAGCCATCAGTGTAACACCCCAAAAATTAATTAGGTGAGTATTTAATTAATTTATTTAGGTGATTATTTAATTTACTTAATTAAGTGATTATGACTAATTTAATTAAGTAATATGTTAGTTGGTCATATTTAAATAATAATAAGGTAATCAATTTATTTAAAGAGTGAGGTATAGTAAATAAGTGAGGGGTCTAATTTAATTAAGTGGGATAATTAAGTTGGGATTTATTTCTATTAGTTAGGAGGTGTTTAAGTATTAGGAGTAGTGGTAGTAAAGAGGGAGGTGGGTGTGTAAAGCAATAGGGCCCAAATTGATTGGGCCTAAGGTTAAATGAGAATTGCAAAGGAATGGAATGGAGAGAAAGAAATGAACCACGGCAGGAGTGAGTGAAGAACCGAGAAAGTGAAAGAGAGAAAGGAGGGGAAACCATGGGAGGAAGAAGGAAAGGAGGAGGAGAAGAAGTAGAGAGAACTTCTCCATCTTGGCTCAAGGTGAGGACTTTTTGGTATCAATCTTCTCCATTTTTCCTCCTCTAGCTATTGATGTTAGTTTCAATCCCTAATTCCTATTTGTTATTGTTTCACCATTAATGGGGTTTTAAGCTCAAAGTTGGAATTGGTGATGGTTTTGGTGTTTCTTGGGCTTTTGGAGGATAGAGGACTTACATTCTTCAATTTGCAAAGGTTAGGGGGCTCTCATTTACATCTATAATAAGTTGTAAGATATGTGTTATGTGTGGAATAGCCCTTGGAATAATTTGATTGGTTGATTTTTATGTTATCTTTTGATTGATGTTGTGTTGAATTTATTTGGGTGAATCTATATTGTCAAAGTGCTGCTGAATGTGCTGTTTAATGTGCTGGATGTGTTCTAAGTGCTGTCGAAAATGCTGTTTAATGTGCTGGAAGTGTTTAAGTGCTGTCGAAAATACTGTTTAAATGTGCTGGGAGTGTTTAAGTGCTGTCTAAAATGCTGTTTAATGTGCTGGAAGTGTTTAAGTGATGTTTAATGTGTCAGATAATGTTGCTTTGAATATGTATAATTACTGATTTAGCCCCTTTATATCAATTTAGTCCCTATTTGACAGTTTAGTCTATGATGTTAATATTGATATAATGGTTATTGGTGAATTAAATGACGATGTATTAAGTGACGTGGATGTTGGTAATTCAAAGACGGTGCATTGATTGATGATGTAATGATGAATTAATGACTGAGTATTAAATGATGTTGATTAATTGTTTAGGTGAGTGTTATTAAATTGAGAATTGAATTGTTGAGTAAAGACTATGTTTAAAATTGTTGAGTTGGTGAGTTGAAGGAGAGGGGCGCCAAATGCCCAAGAAAATGGCGCCTGTAGGTGTGTGGGGTGCTAGGTGGAGCGCCAAAGTGGCTGCCCCTTAGTGTCTAGGTACTCAAAATATGTCTAAGTGATGGTTTAGTCCCTAAGAATTAATTTAATCCTTGGTGTGACAAATTAGTCCCTAAGAATTAAATTAATCCTTGGCGTGACAAAATAATCCCTTAGCGTCTAATTAGTCCCAACGTGTCAAATAAATCCCTAAGTCCCTAAATTAATTATTGGCGTGTCAAAATGGTCCTCAAGTGAGGAGAATGTCCCTATGGGGTGGTTTTGGTCCTTAGGTGAGAGTTAATTAATAATTGATGAATTGGTGACAAACAATTGGTGAGGTGATGGTAAACAATTGGTGAGGTGATGACAAACAATTGGTGAGGTGATGATAAACAATTGGTGAGGTGATGATAAACAATTGGTGAGGTGATGGTAAACAATTGATGAGGTGGTGTTTGACAATTGATGAAGTGGTAGTTAATAATTGATGCGGTGTGCTTAGTGTGGTGTGATGCATTGTCATAATGTCACATGAATCATATGCATGGCTTCGGCCAAACAGTTGGTGAGGGGCTTCGGCCAACAGGTGATGAAATACCCGACGGGGTGGTGATGAAATACCCGACGGGGTGGTGAGGTGAATATGGATCCACATGCATGTTGCATACATGCATATAATCATACATTCTTGGGATTCTTGTTAATGTCCAATTAATCTGTTGTGGTTGCTCGTTTGGTATCTCATGTGAATGATAAATGCCTTGTGTCTGTGAATTGTTGTTGCTAGCTAGTTCTTAATATAAGGCTTATTTTACCTGTTATTATTTATGTAAAGAGACTCACCCTAGCATTTCTTGTTGCCTGCTCTCGTGGCGACAAACAGGTAATTCCGAGTGATGGTGCCATGCCTCTTGGGGTTTATTGAGTCAGCTCTGATAGTAACACCGGGGATGGGGTCTTAGTGTTACTTTATTATGGTTATGTATTAAACTGATTTTGAACTATGTATTGAGTATGTGAACTCAGTTTCATTTTCCGCTGTGCTGTAAACTATTTGATGGGTTACTGTAAACACTAAACAGGTTGTTTTGATGGTTTAATCCATGTGACTATGATATGCATTTTATGCGCTTGATGAGTTTGAATTTTTAAATATGTTTGATGACATTTTATTCAATGTACCACCCTCTTCGAGGTGCGTGGACAAATTTTTGAAAACTCTGATTTTTATTAAATGAATTAGCTTAATATAGAAAGGGGGTGTTACAATCAGCGAGAATGCCCAACACAACATGGAGTGACAAAGGAGAAAACACCTTATTTTCTTTACATGACAACAAATGCTTTATAATGCTTAGTGAAACATTTGTTAGGTTCGTGATTGATTCATGGAAGCTCATCCTTCTTCTTTTTCTTCTTGATATTTTAGTTGGGTATGAAATCAAATCCACAACTACTTTGGAGGTTAGCATTGAACAAGAGAACAAACACGGTTGTCTTTATAATCTTTTTGTTGGGTGAAGATTTTGATGGAATCGTATGACATCCACAGTTGAATATAATTAATGTGATATATTGCGTGCTTAGGACATTAATATCATTTTTCTATGACAATTAATTCCATTTATCACCAATATTTTGTAGCAATCTTCTCTTATGATGTAAAAAAGTGTTATCTTAGTGATTAAGTAAAAATTTAGTGATCATGTAAGAAAATATTAACACACAAATATAAGAAAGGGAAAATTAATATCATTTTACAATGAGTGTTTATTACATAGTAATGTGTAGTCTGATATGTACCCATTGAGCATCCAAATTGCAAACGTACCCATGGATATGTACCTACCCGGAATACCAATACGTGTCCAATACATCAGGATACGTACCCATGAAAACCCAAACATCCTGGCCATAGTGGTAGTACCCCCATATTTTACATAATAGGTCTTGAGTTCAAGTCCTAGGGAACACACTATTAAAGTTTTTTTTTTGTTCCTTTTTAAATTATTTTGCCAAACAATGTCGTTTTAGTGAGCCCCAAATTTAGCGCACACTCTCTCTTCTCTTTCACGCTGCACGCTTTCTTATTCCCTTTCACGCTGTATTCTTCTTCTTCCCTAAAATTTCAGCGCACAATTCTATTCTTTTTCACCCATTCATTTCTTCAATTTCGTTCTTCTTCTTCTTCTTCTTCTTCTTCTTCTTCTTCTTCTTCTTCTTCTTCTACTTCTTCTTCTTCTCCTCCTCCTTCTTCTTCTTCTTCTTCTTCTTCTTCTTCTCTATTCTTCAATTTCGTTCTTCATCTTCTTCATATTTCTTCAATTTCGTTCTTCTTCTTTCTTCTTCTCTATTTCTTCAATTTCATTCTTCTTCTTCTTCTTCAATTTCGCCTCTGCAGGTAATGGTTTTTTTTTTCTTCAGGTAACGTTTTTGTTTCTTATTATTTGATTTCAATTGATTTTTTTTCTTTCTGTAATATTTGTTTTAGGGACAGGAACTCAAGAAGCCATTTTTGATTCAAGGAGAGGAAGCCATTTTAATTTCAGGACAGCAAGTAATGATTTATTCTTCTTCAATTTTGTTTTTATGTTAGTCTGATAAGCAAAACAACTGATGATGCAAAACAGTTTCCTATGTTCATCCTTATTTTTTCTTCGTTTCATTGGAATGAATGAATGTCTTAGGACAGCAAGTAATGATTTATTCTTCTTCAATTTTGTTTTTATGTTAGTCTGATAAGCAAAACAACTGATGATGCAAAACAGTTTCCTATGTTCATCCTTATTTTTTCTTCGTTTCATTGGAATGAATGAATGTCTTATGCAGTTGTCCCTTTATCTATTGATCACAAGCCTGATAGAATATCAGTATAAATTATTAGAATGTTAGAATGTTTAGAATATCAGTATAAATTATTAGCAAGTCATGTTCATTGAATTGGAATTAATTCTATTTCCGTTCATTCAAAAGGATGCTTAGGTATTTTTCCAAGAAACCCAAAGTTTCACCACCAATTCCATCACCGCTTCCACGAGATCATGCCAACCAATTCCACCACCAATTTCACAAGATCATGACCAATCAATTCCACCACCGATTACTCAAATTCGTGATGATGATAGATTTTCCAATTTGAGGGGGCTCTCAGATCTTTCTAACACTAGATCTTGTGCAAACAAAGAAGAACCATACCTATACATTTGTGTATAGGCTTCTGAAATTAGCTTTATCTTTACCAGTGGCAACTGCAAGTGTTGAGCGAGTATTTTCAGGAATGAAGTATGTGAAGGATGAGTTGAGAAACAAGATGTCCAACCCTTGGCTTAATGATTGTTTGGTGACATTTGTGGAGAATGATGTTTTTAGCACAGTCGATGATTTAGATATCATCAAACGCTTCCAAACTATGAGAAAGAGGAAAATGCAATTAGACTTGGATTAAAAGGTACTTTATTTTAGAACATTACTTTATCGTTGATTTTTTTGGAACATTACTTTATTGTTTTTTTAAATCGTACAATTGTTAAATCATTAAAGGAAAAGAAACATCGTAACTTAGAATCCTGGATCCGCCACTGCTTCTATGGATACACATGGGATACAACATGTGGGCTACTTCTTCTTTTTTTTACAACGAATGTGACTTCTCTCTGAGTGCTTTTAATTTATATCCTAAAATTAAACTATAATAAAATATTAAATCCTAAAATGGGTTACTACATATATCAATTATCAATTTTTTTCTAAAATGGGTTACTAACTTCTAGATAAACTAGCTCATTTTTGTGCGTTTTTTCTATTATGAGCAATTGCCAATTAGAAAAGTGAATATCTCTTTACTATTATCTTTAGTTGTGTTTGTTGATAACTCTTATTTATAAGAGTTATTTATGCTTTTTTAGCTTAAATTATTGGGAGTTCTAAAGTAATATTGTGTTTAATTAATTAAAATAGGTTGTTTAGTGTAAAAGAAGATTTAATTATGGTTTGAAGACATTTTGGCACTTTGGTGCCCCATTTTGTGTTTTTATGTGTGTATTTTATTGCTTTGCGCAAAGATCGTGTGCATAACATTGCGTTCCTACGAAAGATGAGAGAGAAAATGATGAGGCAAGCTGTCAAAAAAGGACAAACACGCCCTGTTGCTGGTACCAGGCTGTCATACACTCAGAATATTCCCTTTTGTGGGTACATTGGCACATGCAATGACAAAAGTAACCTCCAAAGGATATTTATTGGATCACTAAATCCTAGTACTATTTAAGGAGGCTCATCTTCCTCATTTGAGAAGGCTGGTTCAGAAAGGAGGCTAGGTTTAGAGATAGCATTTCTCTCCATTTTTGTTCCAAGCTCCATTTTCACAATAAAAGTAGAAATTCTCACTAGTGCAGAAAAGACTTTTAGCATCGGTTATTTTGCACTTTTAGCATCGGTTATCTATCGATACTAATTCGACCGATACTAAATGTCTGACATTTAGTATCGGTTAAATAAACCGATGCTAAATGTGACTTTTAGCATCGGATTTTCAAAAAACCGATGCTAAATGACGTTTTTTTTTGGTATTTTTTATGTCTTGAAAACATACTATTAGTATCGGTTATTTAAATAACCGATGCTAAAGGTCCATCTTGGTGACTTTTAGCAACGGTCATCCTTAATAACCGATACTAAAAGTCTATCTTGGTAACTTTTAGCAACGGTCATCCTTAATAACCGATACTAAAAGTCTATCTTGGTGACTTTTAGCAACGGTCATCCTTAATAACCGATGCTAAAAGTCTATCTTGGTGACTTTTAGCAACGGTCATCCTTAATAACCGATGCTAAAAGTCTATTTTTGGTGACTTTTAGCAACAGTCATCATACATAGCCGATGCTAAAGGTCCATTTTTGGTGACTTCTAGCAACGGTCATCTTACATAACCGATGCTAAAGGTCTATCAATTGACCAATTTATAATATCCTGATATACAAAAATATTTCCAAACAACAACACATAATAAAATCATAAAAATTCTTCAAATTCCATTGAAATTAATATCTTACAATACAATTTATGAAACTTAAAATTTCTATAAGTTTCTAAAACAAAAACGTCAAACTAAGGTAAGGTAAGGTAAGGTCCTAAGATGAACTACTTCCTTTGATTTATCATCTTCTGTTCCATTCCTTTTTACTCTCCTGCCTCTACGAGAACTCTGAAAAAACATGCAGAACATACATCATCTCTGTTCCATTTGTGAAAGTGACTAATTTGTAAAACTAGAGGTTAAGCACACTTGCAATATCTGAAGAGAATTAACATGACTAATACACTACAAATAAGAATCAAACTGACTGATCAAATATGCATGAGAATTCGTAGAGCTAAAATGAGAAAACAAAAATACAAATTTGTGTACCACTGTTCCTAAAAGAGGAGTCTATTAATTAGAATCATGAATCAAATGCGTGAATGTGCTTGAGAAGAACAAACAGAAACAAAGCTCTTGTTTTTATCATGAGCATATAACCATCATGACACAGCCCAGAAGACTCAAATCTTAAATCCTAAGTGAAACAAAAGTAATTTAATCCAACCAAAAAATTATCCCAACATACCTCAGCTAATTCCAGACCTATACTACAAGATTTTAAATCAACAGTTGAACCAGGGAGATGAAGAACTGACTCATCTGGTCTTTGATATTGCAAGGGATGAAGGTGCTCCAAAGGGTGAAAGATAAGTGTTGAGCCCCTTCTGGGGCAACTCAAACGATAATACTCACTTATAATTTGTAATTGTCCACAATTATTTGCCTGGGAATTGGTAAAATAACATCAGTCATAAAGTATCATAAGATCAGATAATAACAGCATTAGGTGTATTTAAAATTACTAACCTTGGCCCATTCAAGAATCTCATGTAGGTCATTTAAATCCTCTTGGCCAGAGATTGAAGCCTCTTCTGTCTCCGTATCATCAGCATCACTCCTAAAATTTCTATCCTCACAAGGTGAACCTTGAAAGCTGCATAAATCAGACCATATGTTTAAAATGTATCACTACAAAGAAATCCATGACACAATACAAATCACTCCTAAGATATCTATCCATACAAGGTGTTTTGGAAGCCGCATAAAACAGACTGTATGTTTTAGATGAACCACATAGATGAAAGGAATAATAACTACAGTCATAACAATATAGAATTTGTTTCAATAGTTAACATAATTTATCAGAGAGAAAGAACACATAGAAAAAGGAGAATAAGTTATACCTTTTAGAGAAAGCAACCACCCCACCCCACCCTACCCCACCCTCACTCCAAAAAAAAACTACAGCTGGAACAACTCAAAGACACCAAGGGTAGCCACTATGACTAACCAATGTGTCATTAAACCGCCTCAACTCACTCCATATGGAATGCATGAGATCTCACCAAGAAGCAAAAGTAACACAACAATGACAAATACTACTTTATGCCTCCGACTTTGCAAAGTCAAAACCCAGTTAACATATTTGCTGTCTTATGAAGTCAAAGAAGAAGCAACAGAGAATTTTTTTTGAACCTATACAAAAAGTTCATCAGATGACACATGAAACAGACTAACGTGTAGATTTTATTTTTAATACTCTTGAATCGGATTACAAACTAAGAAATCCCTAAAATCAGTGATGGCAGCACAATGAACACTATTAATTAATGATGAGTTTACTTCATATAGAGACTAACTAAATGCACTAGACAATCACAAAGTCATGTACCAGCAGGAAGATTCTGAACTTTCATATTGGCAATGCCGCAGTACTAACAATAATTAAAATTATACTAAGAATTCAATCTCTGTAACCGATGATCCAAAACCTGAGGTTCAACATTGGGCTCCACACGGGATTGATTCTGATAACCAAGTGCACTTCTCAATTTACCAGAGCCTTCCAAGACTTGTGATCCTGAGAAATCAAATACCAGGGAGTGTATAAGTGTCTGGAACATCTAAGGACAACAAAGCTTATGAGTTTATCTGCTGAGTCAAAAATAAGAGGATGAAATATGAAATAAGTAACCGATGCGAAGGGTTAAATAAGGAAGAAGTATTAGAACCAAGGCCAAAAATCCTACACTAACTAACAACCAGCTCAAGATCCTTTATAGTATATAGCTTAAAGAGTGGAATGGACATTCAATCAGAAACATTACATTGTACTGCAAGTGAAAGTTTGCAGTCCATTGACGGATTAGAATTTCAAAGGAAAAATGACAGGTGGAAAACAATGGCAAATGAATAGAGAGTATTTAGAGTATCGAACCTCGTTGTTGGTTCGACAAATGAGTGCCAGTATCAATAGACTTTCCCAGCTTATCACTTGCAATATTTGGAATTGACTCAACATGATGCTCGGAATTTGATTGAGACGTCTTCTCAGAGGCGGAGCCAATATTCGCGATGGACCTAAAAGTTATGAATTATAAGAGATTACTAAAAGTAGCTAGCTGCGACGTGAAAAGGAAATGTTACACGGATATAACAAATTCTAAAAGGGAAAAAATACTGAAGAAAATTATGACCTTGGTTCCTGTAAGAAATTGTGATTGAAGAATGCCTTGAATGTTAATCTTTCATCTGCAAATTAAAGTCCAACTTTACAGAAGTTCTCTACCAGAGCTCTAACTGTCATTGGACTGCAAAGGTCCACGCAATCAAAATGTAGGTTATTTAAAATATCTGGTGGAAAATGTAGCTCAGTACAAGCCAAAATATTTTGAAAAAACTGCAAAGGAAAAATAATGTTGAGGGAATAGAACAATATTTACAAATAACAAAAGATACATACAAAATAACATAACTATTTACCAAAGATAAAACATAACTAGTATTTAAAAAAAGGATTAAATTAGTATACACTATACACCGACAGTGTACAAATATTTTACAACATCAACCAATCAAAAATCAACACATCATAGAAATACTTGACATTTATCTCATTCATCTTGAAAGTCACACCTACCATGAATTCTTATTGGTTGTCAGTGTAAAAAAATTTACATTGTCAGTGCATACCAAATTACCAATTAAACACTAAATGGATAGAAGAAAATAAATATGACTGTTTAGTCTCTTCACAACCTACAGTTGGCTGTTTCCATCAAATGGCGGCCTCCCAACGACTAGCTGATACAATATTGCCCCAACACTCCATAAATCAGCCTGCATTCATAAAATTACCTTAATTATTGTAACTAAAAAAACAGAAACACTAAATATCAGTAATTACAATTTGATCCCAGTTTTATCTTTTGTTACCTTGGCATCATACTTCTGACTTTGAATTATCTCTGGAGCCATGTAATAAGGTGAACCACATAGTGTATCTGCCAACTGCTGGGGTGTGAGAGACCTAGTACAACAATACATCAGGAAACTACCAAATGCAAGAAATACAAAAAACTATTTTTCTTTTCTTATATCTCATTGTTATTTCAATTATATTGGCGATAAAATTTAGTAAACATTAGAAGACCATTTGAGTATGTTCATATAAAACTGAAAGGGAGATATAAATAGAGCCTCTGTAGAGTGATAAACGGATTACAAAAGTAGAGTGTAGTTACAGCTATGAACTAGCATACCAACAGGTACGGATTAGTTAAAAAAAAGAAGAGGAACCAAAAAGCTTTCCATCAGATGAGATGTATTCCAGTTCCACAATATTTCCATCAGATGACATAATGATAATTATACCAAACACAAATGAGGCAAATAAATATAAATTGCAATGTCCTAAGAATAAAGATTGTTGGCATAAGAAATAAACTTTCATTATAATCCAATTAAGACGATTATTTAAATCCCTAACATACCAATCGAATCTTGTCAAATCTTGTCACACTACATAACCAACACAACCACAAGGTTACCACTATCATAACCAATCAAAATCATCATTATAATACTAGCAATAACAAGCATCAAACAAACAAACATTCAATCAAACATAATTTACCCTTTTTTTGAGCTCAAAGCTCAAAACACCCAAATTGAAACTATACTATGGGTGGGGTGGAACATCATCAACAATTCAATCCATAAAAAATCAATTTCAGAACATATGAGTTGAAACACAATGGGGGAGGAGGAAACTCACATGTTTAGAGTGGTGGATTAATTCAACAAATGTAGAAGCAAGTTGAGCTTCTTCTTCTAAGCAACTCAACAATCCAAGTTTGGTTCTTCATCACCTCATTGCCCTGTTATTGTCCTGTTAATAAAAAACAACACTGAGTTTAGGGTTTCCAATCAAAGAAGAGGAGAATTAGAGAAGAGGAGAGTTGTGTTCTTTTTAGGGTTTCACTGAACTATAAATCAGAGAAGAGGAGAATACAAACCAGGTGCGAGAGAGTTGTCTTCGTTGTTGGCAACGGCGAGAACGTTGAGTTGAGCGACAAACTGAGAGTGAGAGAGCGCCGCCGAGAGACGCCGTTGAGTTGTACTTCATCGTTCTGAACGGAGACGCCAAGAGTAGAACGGAGACGGCGACGGAGACGGCGACGGAGACGGCGACGGAGACGACGAAGAGAAGAACGGAGACGACGAAGAGGTAACAGAGCGACGTGAGTGAGTGCAGAGAGTGAGAGAGTCGTGAGTGAGTGCAGAGAATGAGAGAGTCGTGAGTGAGTGAGTGAGACAGTGAGAGACTGAGAGAAGGAGAACGCGTTTTGGAAAATTAGATGGGACCTTTAGTATCGGTTGTTTAAAAACCCGATACTAAATGTGTTAGAGACACACATTTAGCATCGGTTGTTTAAACAACCGATGCTAAATCTAAGCGTGAAAATTGAAAACTTCCGCTTAATTTCAAAATTGCCATCAGCGTTTACATTTAGCATCGGTGTTTGGACAACCGATGCTAAATGGTGTCATGTTTAAAGTCATTTTTGCACTAGTATGCGCACAACAATCTTTGGGAGTGATCTTGACAATACAGAGCTTGTTGAGGCAAAATCCTAGTAATGTTTTGATGTTCAACAAACCTCGAGGATGAGAAGCTTAAGGTTTCTGATCATAAGTATTACTAATGCTCTTGTTGAGTGATTTATAAGAACAGGACTTCAAATCATTCTCAACAAGATATCTGCTTATGAAAAGCATCAATTTCAAGAGAAAACAAAAAGAAACATTGCCTACACTACTACTAGAAAGGAAGCCTTCTTAAGCATAAAGGATTAAAGTCAAGAACCACTTGGAAATCTTGGAAGAATTCTGCTTCAGAAGATTCATCTTGTGAACTGGCAATATGAGAAGAACATCTAAGAAGATCAAGCATGAGAAGAGTCATGACAAAGAAAATTGAAGAAGATGGAATGCAATATCAAGCTAAGAAGAGTCATGATCCCAAGAAGGGTCATAATCATATGAATCATGTTAAGAAGAGTCATGAACCTGAGAAGGGTCATGACAAGAAGAGTCATCATCCTTAAAGTACTGCATCAACATGAGAAGATTCATCTTGAGAAGCATCATCTTCAACTTAACAAAGTCATGAGAAGAGTCACAGTGAGAAGCGTCACTGTGAGAAGGGTGATGACAGCTGTGTTCTGTTGTGCTGAAAGTTACAGCACAGGAGCGTATTTCCAACGGCTCCAAACGGCTAGCTGTTGATGCAACGGCTCTAATTCTTGGACCAGGAGTTAAAGGGATACAACAACTCTATATAACAACAGCGCTGGTCTTCATTGATCTTCAAGAGATTGAATTAAACTTTGAGCTATCAACCTTCTCACACATTCAAGTTTTCTCTCTTCCATACTCAGCTAATTTTAAACCAGAAGGGATTCATCTTTCTCTGAGTATGTATTAAGTCTTGTGGTGTGATCGTACCTTAGATTAATGAAGTGTTGTAGTTGTTCGCTGGATTGGCCGGTCGTTGAGTGAGGGAAAGGACCGGTCTTGGCTGCAAGTGGAGCGCACTCGGGTGATACCGCAATGACACTCCGACGCCAAGTCGGTGATCGCCGACGGGATATCACAAGGTAAAGATAACGCGTGCGATAGGTGAGAATGCATGCGGCATTTATATTTGAGTCTGGACCGTTTTGCGAGAATTTCGGTCGGCTAGCGCGAAGTGCGCTCCAAGCAACCGAGCTTGGGCCGGTTACGCTGATATGGCCTGATGGCCCAATGCTAGTAGAACCTCTCGATTTTGCTGATATACACCACGGATCAGTTGCTCCCCAAGCCTGGGTCGTCTGAAGGCGGGCTGAGGCTTGAATCGCTGCCCCCAGGGGTCATGCTAATTTGACGAAATTTCACGGATGGCGAGACGGTCACGGCCGCCAGCTTTCGATGGGACGGTCCCGGCCGCCTGTTATTGATGAACGGTCGCTGCCGTCAGTCGTCGGCCGTCCTGACCACGACGGTTGGTTTGCTGTTATTTATGACGTGACGCTTGGTGATCTCGAGGCCATTCAATGGCAGATTTAATGCGAAGGTGAAACGTTGCGACGTTTCGTCTCCCGGTCCTTCTGGCGCCTTGGCCCTGTGCTATAAATACACCTTCGAGAAGTTATTTCCCACATTAGTCCGAAGTGCTCTACTGCCGACCGACCTGTCTGCAACCGACTTGCTTTCGAAGCAAACCCTCGTGTTCGAGCATCCAGCTTCCTCGGTCAATATCAACATTCTTACAGGTATGGGTCGATCTTTCTCTTGGTTTTAGTTTCTTTAGTTTTTCTTTCGATTGCAAAGTTTCGCGCCTTGTGGTAGGGGGCGTCAGGTCCGGGGACGACCAAGTCGCCCCCTCTCACGAGTGCACTGCTCGACCGACCTGACCCGATCCCCTTTTCACAAGTGCTCGCATGCCACGGTTGAAACAAACCGCACGTCTTCCCGGGGGGCCATCGCAGTCTTTGGCTCAAAATAAGACGCGGCCAGGCCAAGTCGTAACTCGTGAGGAAGATTCTTCGTCGTCATTGAGCGACTCGAGCTACAGCTCTCCCAGCAAGGGGTCAATCAGCCTAGGTAGTTCCGACTCCAGTTCCGCTCATTCTGAGAATAAATCGTGGTCTCCTCCACCACCGCCATCTTCCCCGACCTGCAACGCAGGGGAAGATGAGGTGGACATCGAAGGCGACGGAGTGCAAGGTGTTTCCCAGGCCGTTGACGAGGAGATGGCCGATGCCGAGGAAGGCCGAGCTGAAATTGCTACTGAAGAGGTCGTCGCCCGTCCTGTGGAAAGCTCTTCTAATCGGGATGTAAACGCTGATGGGGAGCCGGTCGAGGGCGAGGATGATGTTCTGCCGGATGTGGCTCGAGATCTGGCCGATATGTCCTGGGTATCTGGTGTATGGAAATCACATACACTTGTGTGCAAGTATACACTGTCCAAAAACAAGTAGTAAAAAGATCGAACCCACAGAGATTGAAAAACTCACTTTTAAAATCAATATAAAGTAATAAAGTGTAAAGTAACAAAGTAATAAAATAATTTGGAGTTTTGGTGATGATCACAACTAAGTTAGAAAGAAAGCAAAGTAAAGATGTTGATAGTGTAAAAGAGAAAAGCTAGTTGGAATGTTTTCATTAAGTAATTTACTTCTAAGTGTGTGATGCAGTATGTGATGCAGCTGCACTGAATGTTGTTGCATTAGCTATGTGCCTTTCGGTCACTTTCTTCAGAGTATCATTACCAGCTCTTCTGATCCTTGTTCTTTGCAGTAAAGAAAGGGTTGTCAATGCCTTTCTCGCCTCCTAACAATTATCCAAGTTGCTAAAATATATTCACTCTTGTATTTTAAGTACCCACAATTATCCTATGGACTATACTATCCTATCTCTAGGACTTAGCATGGTTTTCACAAAGTTTTCTTTATGTAAAACACTCACCCATATTAGTTATTGAGTTCTTAATTGTAAGCCATTTCTGGTCATTTACAAATCTTACTTATTCTAAGTGATCAAGTTCAAAATAAGTATTGAAAAGATTATCAAGCAAGAACTAAAGTACTAACATACATACATGCATCATACTTACTTAAAAGCTCATTTAAATGATTAGAACATTCCAACAAAGAGAGGTTTAGCTAACAATAGACATTGCAAGATATATATAAACTGAATAGACCATGTTTATATAATAGAAATCACAAAAGAGAAACAACAAGGTAAAAGTACAAATGTTGAAGCCCTTTGTATGAAATCTTCTAGCAATGCACTAGCATTACTCCTTAGCACTATACAAACACTATGAAATCGAGTTAAGGAGGATTTGTCAATTCCTTCCTATACCTCTTACAAAATAGAAACTAACTATGTATATTGAAATTTTGATCTAACTTATACATTGTGATATATTTCCAAATGAAGATGTGAGGTCCTTTTATAGCCTTCAAGAGAGGTGCTTCCTTCCTTCATGTTGAAGTAATCTTGAGTGGATCATAGCTGTAGTTGCTTTTCAGAGGTTGATCCCAAGTTGAAATCTTTGACTTAGTATATAGGGCGGTTCCATGATGATAGAACATGTGTCCCTATGTTGGTGACTCTTCAAAGCTATGCCTATAGCTATGTGTGAATGGTAGGCGCCTACTATGCAAGGCGGGATGGCATCAGAGAACCAGGCATGAGGTCATCAATTGCAAGTGGATGCATATGAAACAGACTGCTCATTCACCAAGTAGTGCAGATTTGATGCGAGAATCGGTCAGAGCATTTGATGCGAGATAGCATTGAGATCAGACCGAACAAAAACATCAAACATACCACAATATATCCAAAATGACCTAATAATAACTATAACCATTCAAATCACTCAAGATATCATATATCACACTAAATACTATATAAACTCTTTATTATTACTTGAAAGAGAGCAAATACTAAGTTTAAACATATGAAATACTCTATATAAAATAGAGTTATCACACCCCCAAACTTAAACCATTGCTTGTCCGCAAGTAATGACAAAGACAAACTATTAAAAACTATAATTCTAGAAGATAGATTAGTTTGATTTTTGGATTTTCATGAGGAGTTCCCTATGAACTTCATTTTTCAACAATCTTTCTTGTGCCTTTATTTCTTTAAAACTAACAAAGCTATTCAAACTCTTTTGTGTGTGTGTGTACCCCCTGAGTTGAGATTGGTTCCAAGACTAAGTGAAAAATTTCCTCCTAGCCTTTGAAAGAATTGGTTCATCTTTGGTCACACCAAAATATTTTTCAAAAGAGAGATTAGACTCACAAAATTTTCTCAAGTGTTGGGGAGTTCTAAAATCAAAGGGCTTGGTTGAATTTTTCAAAGCTTTTGAGCCAATGCATTTTTCTATTTTTTTGTGTGCATCTTTTGAGCAGATGCAATACTTCTTTGAAGTGATTTGTGCATTGATTTTTTCTGCATTTTTCTTTTCTTCAGTGCAGTTTGCATTGATGCTTCTGCACTGATGATGCTTTTTTTTTGCTAGCTCATATTACCTTCCTCACTGACCTCCAGATGCAAATGCACTTTGGCACAGGTCTTTGACCTCTAGATGCATATATTTTTTTCTTTGCACTTTGGCACAGGTTCAGTTTTTGAACTATCCTCCAGATACATTTATTCCTGCATGGCACAAGTCTGTGACCTCCAGATGCATTCATGTCCTTAGGCACATGTATAGTTTCAAATGATTCAGGATATGGCTTTGTCCACATTTTTGTATTCTTTTTCTACATTGTTTACTCTTTATACTTTTGAAATTCAGCCTTTGTTTTCATAAAACACCCCCAAACTTAATTCTTTAAGCTCTTCTTTCTTTTTAGTAAAGCTTTGTTTTGACCTAAGCTTACCAAAAATTCCCCTTGCATCAGATTGATCTTTTAAATAACAAGGTTCTTTTCACAAACTCAGTTTTGAAGTGTTGAAGAAAAAATAATTTTGGTTTTTCTAAGAAATAAGGTTTCTTTTTCTCTTTTTCATCATTGAAATTTCATCCATAGGGCTTTCACCATATTTTTGAAAAACTGATCTTTTCTACTAAAATAATTAGATACTACTTTGTTAAGTACATCTAATTTTAAAACAAACTATAAACTACTTAAAAACATATATATATTTACTAAATAAAACATATTAATAAAACACACAACATATTAGATAAAAACATATTAAAACATAACATAACATGCAAATCCCCCCCAAACTTAAGAGGTAGCAGTGTCCTCACTGCTAATTTGTTCAGAAAATACAAACCATATGTTGTTCAAAATAGGGGAGAGGGATTAAATACAACCAGGGAAATAGTTTAGATAGAAAACAAAACAAGCTTATAGCAGTTTATGTGAAAACTTGTAAATTGATACTCATTTCTTTGCTCCACTCCTAATTCTGGTGCTTTGTCTGCTTGGAGGAGTGTGTTTCACCTTCTGCTTCTTCTCCTTGGGTGGCTTGCTTGGTGTTTCTTCTGTAGGTGCAGATGCACCTCCTACTTCTGGTGTATTAGCAGGAACAGTTTACGTGGATCGATGCCGGCATCGATCTTGTTGCATCGAGTTTCTTCCTCTTAGGTGTCAATTTTGATTGTCTTCATGCAGGTGTCTTGAAGAATTTCTGAGTGTTGTGCAATGCATCTCTCTTCTGTTTAGCCATTTGTTCCAGAACAAGCTTGATTGTTGCCTCATCATGCATTGTTGTTGCCTGTTGTGATGCAGCAGCATGTGATGCAGGAGCATCACTCTGCATCTCTACAGATTGAGCTACAGGCTCCTTTTCAGATGATTCTTCTCCTTTGTCTTCTTTGTTGAGTCCTTCTTCTTCTCTTTCCTGCACAAATTCTTTTTCAAAGAGCGAAATAACATTAGCGATCTTGTTGCTTGGGCTAGAAGGTACTTGTTGTTCTGCTTGTGTTTCGCATAACAGTGATGGTTCGAGAGATGGTTTGTTCTGTGTGTGAGTTGTTTTCTCCGGTTCATTTCTTGGAGAGGGTGGTGGAGGGGTTGTTTGTGGTGGTGATAGGACTGGTGGATCATTGAGGGAGGGTATGGTGATTTTGGGATGGAGGATGATTCTTGGTTTGGTGAGATGATAGGTGTTTTGGTAATTGGTGAAGTATGAAGGGTTTCTTTCTGGGCTTGTGGTGTTTGTTTGGCATATTTTTGTCTAACAATTTCTTCTAGGATCACACCTCTAGCATGTTCCTCCTCTTGTTCATCAATTTCCTCATCACTCTCTTCTTCTTCAACTTCTTCTATTTCCTCATCCATTTGTTTCTCTAACTCCTCATCCTCAGAGTCTGTTTCATACATTTCCTCCACAACAGGTTCTATTACAACCTTTTTCTTTCCTTTTGATTGCTTCCTAGGTACCTTCTTCTTGGTACTAGGTTCCTCTACTTTCTCCTTTCATTTCCCTTCTTCTTCAACCTCTTTCTCTTCTTCTTCTTCTCCTTCAGCTCTCAGTACCCAACTTGGGAATTCAGGGGCATTCACTTTGCCCACAAGATCAAATATCTTGTCAAAAACCAATTGAAGCCAATCATGTTGATCATTCATAAACTTCCAGACTGCCATCTGCTTCTGCATGTAATGCTATTGCATTGCAGGTGCAGGGCCTCTTACATTTCTCAATCTCTCCTTCATTTCAGCATTCAAATTACCAGGTGGGAATTTCCTTTGTTCATTAGAAGCTATTGGGACACCTTCTTTCATGCATAATTCAGTAATGAGACAAGGGAAAAACAGAAATCCCTTTGATTTTGTTGAACATGCAAGAATCTCTCTAGCAATCAATCTACCTATATCAACATTTCCCTCGGAGAGAATTGTATCTAACAAGATCAATCTCTCTTTGGTCATGGAATATGTGTGTGATGTGGGCAGAATTGAATTTGCTACAAATAGATGCCAATTTCCTAATGCATCAATTAAATAATTGCTTCTAAGCTTAATTTCATTTGGTGTGAATTTTTCCCAAATAGATCCTGGTATAGCAATTCTACTTCTCAGTTCTTCCATTTCTTTCTTAAAGGCCTTGGCCACTTTATTCTCAAATTCATTCCCATTATATTTCAGCATATAATGTTCATTCAATTTCTTTGCATGAAAGTGTACAAGTTTACCTCTCACCATGGAAGTGTAGGAATGCTCTGTTCCTTCTTGTGGTGTGATTCCAGCATAGAACTCTCTCACTATGTCTTCAATGTAGCCTCCTCTTGGTAGCACAAAGTGGTCCCAATTGAGATTGGCCACTGTTGACATGAATGATGGGCTAGCCTTCTTCAAATCATACCCTCTCTCGGGTAGCAAATGCATGTTCCAGAAATGAACATTTTCATCGGTTCTTGCTGTTGATTCCTTGGCTTTGCCTTTCTTGTTTGATGATGATGATGCATGCATGACTTTCTTCTCTTTCTGGGGAGTTTTGGCCTGCTTGCCTGATGATTTTTGTGCTGATTGCTTCTTCACCATTTTGATTGCTAGGTGTTTGATTGTTTTGTGATTGAGAAAAATTGGAGATGAGAATGTGAAGGGTAGTTTGTGTTTCAGATGAGAGAAATGTGTGAGATTTGCGAATGAAGGGGTAACGGTAACAAGTTTAAGGCTTTATGTTTCAGGAAGGAGGAAGTTAGTGGATTTATTAGGTAGCCGTTATGCATTGCGTGTTGCGCATGCATCTTGCCATGTGTCTTGCTTGGCTATTAACACTTCATTGATCTTGCTTATATTCCCTTTGATCTTCCTGAAGCCTTAAGACTCACACTTAATCAATTTTTTCAAGTTTTTAAATTTTCTGATGCAAGGCACATTTTCCTTCAATGTAGGTGCATTTGATGCAGCTGCATTAGTTTCCTGCATTTCTGCAAAACAACTAAAAACATAAAATTGTACAAAATAATTAAAAACAATGGGTTGCCTCCCATTAAGCGCTTGTTTTAAGAGTCTTGTCAGCCTGACTACCTCTTTTCACATAGAGATTTTGCAAATGGGTGGTGGTTTTGTCTCTCACCACATGTTCACTGTAGTACATTTTAACTCTCTGACCATTCACTTTGAAGACAGTATTTGAGGTTTTATCAAATAAATCTACTGCTCCATGAGAATAAACCTTTATCAACTTATATGGTCCTGACCACCTTGATCCTAGTTTACCAGGAAATAGCTTCAACCTAGAGTTGTATAGCAGAACTAGTCCTCCTTCTTTTAGTTCTCTTCTGTGAATTTTCTTATCATGCCATTTCTTAGTCTTAGCTTTGTAGATTTCAGCATTCTCATAAGAGGTTTGCCTAATTTCTTCTAGTTCATCAAGCTCTAACATTCTCTTTTTACCTGCCTTGTTCAGATTGAAATTGAGCTTCTTGATAGCCCAATAGGATTTGTTTTCCAATTCCACAGGTAAATGGCATGCTTTTCCATAGACTAATTTGTAAAGGGACATTCCTAAGGGTGTTTTGAATGCTATTCTATATGCCCATAAAGCATCATCCAAATGTAAAGACCAATCTTTTCTATTTGGACTAACCATTTTTTTCTAGCATTCTCTTAATTTCCCTATTGGATAATTTTGCTTGTCCACTAGTTTGAGGATGGTAGGCTGTAGCTATCTTATGCTTAACTCCATATTTAGCTAGAAGGTTTTCTATGATCTTATTGCAAAAGTGTGAACCTTCATCATTAATGATAGCTCTAGGAGTTCCAAATCTAGTGAATATATTTCTTTGAAGAAATTTACTCACTGATTTAGCATCATTATTAGGTAATGCTATCGCTTCTACCCATTTGGACACATAATCAATGCTACTAAGATATATAAATTGCCAAAAGAAGGTGGAAAAGGTCCCATGAAATCCATGCCCCAAACATCAAATAATTCAATTTCTAAAATATTTGTTCTAGGCATTTCATGCTTATCGAGATATTTCCCTTTTTGACATTTATCACGATGATTTGACCATAAAATAAGCATCTTTAAATAAAGTAGGCCAAAAATAACCAGATCAGTAATACCTTAGCCGCTGTTCTAGTGCTCCCAAAGTGTCCTCCATAAGGTGCGAGAATGGCAATGCGAAACCTTTGCTTGTTGCTCCTCTTGGTATGCATTTCCTCATTAATTGATCGGGGCACATCTTGTAAAGGAATGGATCATCCCAGTAGTATTGCTTGACTATGTGGAAGAATCTTCTCCTTTGTTGATATGTCATATTCATCGGTACTACTTTGCTTGCAAGGAAATTTACAATATCGAAAACCATGGTGCGATGCATTTGATGCTCTGCATTGCTTATAGCAAATGCAGTTTCATGTTTTGCATTGATTGTGATTGCCAATAGTTTCTCATCTCGAAAGCTCTCCTTGATTTCTTCTCCTTGTGTACCAAGTGATTCTCCTTCAATCCTTGATAAATGGTCTGCTACTTGATTTTCTACTCCTTTCTTTGTCTCTTATTTCTAAATCAAATTCTTGTAGGAGTAAAATCCACCTTATCGGCCTTGGTTTTGCATCCTTCTTTGAAATTAGATACTTAATGGCAGAGTGATCAGTGTAAACAATAATTTTAGTGCCAACTAAGTAAGATCTCGAATTTTTCAAATGCAAAGACCACAACTAATAATTCCTTTTCTCAGAATCGTAGTTAACTTGAGCTTCAATTAATGTCTTGCTAGCATAATAAATGGAATGAAAAACCTTGTCATATCTTTTGCCCTAGGGATGCTCCTCTACTGCAAAGTCACTAGCATCACACATTAATTCAAATGGCTCGCTCCAATGCGGAGTTACTATCACCGTGTTTACCAATGCCTTTTAAGCTTGTCAAAAGCTTCGCACAAGATTCATCAAAGTTGAATTCTACATCATGTTGCAGAAGCATACATAATGGTTTTGAGATTTTTGAAAAATCTTTGATGAACCTTCTATAGAAACCAGCATGGCCTAAGAAGCTCCTGATACCTTTAACTGTATTTGGTGGTGGTAGATTCTCAATGACATCAACCTTAGCTTTATCTACCTCTAGACCTTTCTTTGAAATTCTATGTCCTAGCACAATGCCCTCTTGTACCATGAAATGGCACTTTTCCCAGTTTAAAACTAAATTTGTTTCTTCACATCTCTTGAGAATTTGTTCAAAGTTTGTTAAGCAAACTTGAAATGTTTCTCCAAAGATACAGAAGTCATCCATGAATACTTCCATTGATTGCTCAATAAAATCTGAGAATATAGACATCATGCATCTTTGGAATGTAGCAGGTGCATTACATAAGCCAAATGGCATCCTTCTAAAAGCAAAGGTTCCATAAGGGCATGTAAAAGTGGTTTTGTGTTGATCCATAGGCTCAATGGCTATTTGATTATAGCCTGAATAGCCATCTAGGAAACAATAAAATTCCTTCCCTACTAGTCTATCTAACATTTGGTCTATGAATGGTAAAGGAAAGTGATCCTTTTTGGTAGCTTTGTTGAGGTTTCTGTAATCCATACAGATTCTCCACCCTGTGACAGTTCTAGTTGGTATCAACTCATTCTTTTCATTGGCTATAACTGTTACACCCCCTTTCTTTGGTACACATTGGACAAGGCTTACCCAAGCACTGTCTGATATGGGGTATATGATTCCAGCATCTAGCCACTTAATGATTTCCTTTTTCACAACCTCTTTCATAATAGGATTTAGTCTTCTTTGACTCTCTATGCTATTTTTGGAATTTTCTTCCAAAATAACTCTATGCATGCATATAGAAGGACTAATTCCTTTGATATCTGCCATTTGCCAACCTATGGCTTTGGAATGCTTTTTTAGAGTACTAATGAGATCACTCTCCTATTTTGATGTTAAATCAGAAGCAATGATAACAGGTAAAGTCTCATTTGTTCCTAAGAATGCATACTTAAGGTGTTCAGGCAGTATCTTCAATTCTAACTTAGGAGGTTGTTCTATTGAGGGTAAATTCTTCTTGAGAATTGGATCCTCAAGATTGAGTGGTTCATAAGTCCTAGCCCATACTTCCTTACAAGAGTTTTCTATTGGCGATTTTCCTTTTCTAATATTTTCATAATCAGGCATGCAAATTGCATCTAATGCATCTGCATTGGCTAAATGATCATCTTTTGAAAAAACTGCTTTTCTACCAATTGATCTAGAGAGAATAAGGATGAACACTCTTCTGTATCCTCTGAAGGATACTTCAAAGCATTCATTACATTGAATTTTATCTCTTGATCATTCACTCTCATAGTGAGTTCACCTTTCTGCACATCAATTATGGGTTTACCAGTTGCTAAAAATGGTCTACCTAGGATAATAGGTACTTCCTTATCTGCATCAAAGTCAAGGATAACAAAATCTACAGGGAATACAAATTTATCTACCTTAACTAAGATGTCTTCTATGATACCTTCAGGATAGGCTATTGATATATCAGCTAATTGAAGTGTTACAGTGGTTGGTTTTGCATTTCCAATTTCTAACTGGTCAAAAATAGATTTAGGCATCAAGTTGATGCTTGCACCGAAATCACATAAAGCTTTACCAGTATAGGATTTTCCTATAGAAAATGGAATTGTAAAACTACCTGGATCCTTCAATTTCCTAGGAATCTTATTTTGCATAAGCAAACTACAATCTTCTGTCATAGCAACTGTTTCAAACTCTCCTAATCTTCTTCTCTTAGTAAGCACATCCTTCATAAACTTTGCATAGTTTGGCATTTGTTGGAGTGCTTCTACTAAGGGAACCTTGATGTGTAATTGTTTTAGTACCTCTAAGAATTTACCAAACTGCTTCTCCTCATGTGCTTTTTTCAGTCTTTGAGGATAAGGAGGAGGAGGGTATTCAGGTACTAACTTAGGTAGTGGACTTTGAACTTCTTGTGATTCAGGAGCACTAGATGCTTCTGCATTGGTTTCTTTTTGATTTTTGGTTTTTTCTCCATTTTCTACACTTTCCTTCTCAGTTAACTCTACTAGATCCTTACCACTTCTCAATGAAATAGCCTTAACTCCGCTCTTTTCCTTTGTTTTGGGAAGGAGCAGCTTTCTCAGTTGAAGGTAAGACACCTTGTGGCCTTTGATACAGAGTCAGTGGCTAATTGACCAACTTGATTCTCTAAGTTCTTAATGGAAGCATCTTGAGTTTGTCTAGCGATTCTAGATTCACCTATAAATGCTTTAAGCATGGATTCTAGAGAATTCTCGGTGGTAGGTTGAGAGTTTCTTTGGTTATTCTCGAGTGGGAATCTGGTGGTGTAGTTGGTGCGCTTCTAGGTGCAGGAGTGCACTATTATTGCTCCATCTAAAATTTGGGTGGTCTTTCCAACCAGGATTATAAGTGTTGGAATAAGGGTTGTTATTCCTTTATAACCTACATAATTTACAGAGAGATAGGTTTGCTAGAACACTCCTCATACAAGTGACCTCCTCCACAAGACACACAACTAGGTGTGCCCGGAGGTACTTGTTCTCATCACTTTGCTTGATCTTTGTCTGGTGATGCAGCACGCATTAGATGCAGAGCATTGCGTAAGTAAAGTTTTTCATCAAATTAGCTAGAGTGGCTACTTGAGCAGATAGAGGCGAGATATATCATTAATTTCATGTACCCACGATGGTTTCTTTTGGGCACTTACCCTCTCGAGAGGCCAACTAGAGCTATTAGTCGCTATTCTATCAATTAATTCACATGCTTCATTGTATGACGATTTAATAACACTCCACCGGATGATGCATCAAGCATTATTCTAGTTTGAGGTTCTAAACCATTATAAAATGTTTCCATTTGAATAATAACAGTAAACCATGATGAGGACATTTTCTCAAAAGTTCCTTCCATCTTTCCCATGCTTCAAATAAAGACTCAAACTCTTTTTGTCTAAAAGATGTAATATCATTTCTTAACTTTGGCATTTTTGATAGGTGGGAAATATTTTCCTAAAATTTTTTCACCATTTCATTCCATGAATGAATAGAGTTAGGCTCTAAAGAATTTAGCCAAGCCTTGGCTCCATCTTTCAAAGAATATGGAAATAACCTTATTCTAAATGCATTTTCACTAACACCAGGTATAATAAAATTACTACATACTTCTAGAGGAGATCCTCCAAATTGACCTATAGTTTGAAGCATTTGAAACATCATAGGCTTAAATTCAAAATGCATGGCATCAATATGAGGTCTATTTATGCTAGTTTGCATGTTTTGATGATCAAACCAGAGCATAATCCTCATAGGTCTATCTCTATCATTAATCATACCTATGTGATCCATGTGGATGAGATTTTCTCTATGAACTTCTTCTTCAAAGCAGCATGTCAGTGAACCGGGCCCTCTCTCACTGAGTGTGGCCTTGAGCTTTGTTCTTCACTGAAAGACATGTTGCAAGCTTGTTGATTTTGCTTTTGGAGTCTTAGCAATCTCCTGAATTTTCTTTCTATTTCTGGATCTAAACTATATTCTGGTGTTCTGTTTCTGGTTCTGTACATATACCAAGTACCATGTACTTTTGTTGACAGAAACTTTAAAGACCAAAATTTATATACAACACTAAATTACTATATATCAGAATTTTAAAAAGAATTTACTTCAATCCCTACCAACGGCGCCAAAAACTTGGTGTATGGAAATCACATACACTTGTGTGCAAGTATACACTGTCCAAAAACAAGTAGTAAAAAGATCGAACCCACAGAGATTGAAAAACTCACTTTTAAAATCAATATAAAGTAATAAAGTGTAAAGTAACAAAGTAATAAAATAATTTGGAGTTTTGGTGATGATCACAACTAAGTTAGAAAGAAAGCAAAGTAAAGATGTTGATAGTGTAAAAGAGAAAAGCTAGTTGGAATGTTTTCATCAAGTAATTTACTTCTAAGTGTGTGATGCAGTATGTGATGCAGCTGCACTGAATGTTGTTGCATTAGCTATGTACCTTTCGGTCACTTTCTTCAGAGTATCATTACCAGCTCTTCTGATCCTTGTTCTTTGCAGTAAAGAAAGGGTTGTCAATGCCTTTCTCGCCTCCTAACAATTATCCAAGTTGCTAAAATAAATTCACTCTTGTATTTTAAGTACCCACAATTATCCTATGGACTATACTATCCTATCTCTAGGACTTAGCATGGTTTTCAAAAAGTTTTCTTTATGTAAAACACTCACCCATATTAGTTCTTGAGTTCTTAATTGTAAGCCATTTCTGGTCATTTACAAATCTTACTTATTCTAAGTGATCATTCAAAATAAGTATTGAAAAGATTATCAAGCAAGAACTAAAGTACTAACATACATACATACATGCATCATACTTACTTAAAAGCTCATTTAAATGATTAGAACATTCCAACTAAGAGAGGTTTAGCTAACAATAGACATTGCAAGATATATATAAACTGAATAGACCATGTTTATATAATAGAATTCACAAAAGAGAAACAACAAGGTAAAAGTACAAATGTTGAAGCCCTTTGTATGAAATCTTCTAGCAATGCACTAGCATTACTCCTTAGCACTATACAAACACTATGAAATCGAGTTAAGGAGGATTTGTCAATTCTTTCCTATACCTCTTACAAAATAGAAACTAACTATGTATATTGAAATTTTGATCTAACTTATAGATTGTGATATATTTCCAAATGAAGATGTGAGGTCCTTTTATAGCCTTCAAGAGAGGTGCTTCATTCCTTCATGTTGAAGTAATCTTGAGTGGATCATAGCTGTAGTTGCTTTTCAGAGGCTGATCCCAAGTTGAAATCTTTGACTTAGTATATAGGGCGGTTCCATGATGATAGAACATGTGTCCCTATGTTGGTGACTCTTCAAAGCTATGCCTATAGCTATGTGTGAATGGTAGGCGCCTACTATGCAAGGTGGGATGGCATCAGAGAACCAGGCATGAGGTCATCAATTGCAAGTGGATGCATATGAAACAGATCGCTCATTCACCAAGTAGTGCAGATTTGATGCAGGGATCGGTCAGGGAGCATTTGATGCGAGATAGCATTGAGACTGCACCAACAAAACATCAAACATACCACAATATATCCAAAATGGCCTAATAATAACTATAACCATTCAAATCACTCAAGATATCATATATCACACTAAATACTATATAAACTCTTTATTATTATTTGAAAGAGAGCAAATACTAAGTTTAAACATATGAAATACTCTATATAAAATAGAGTTATCACACCCCAAACTTAAACCATTGCTTGTCCATAAGTAATGACAAAGACAAACTATTAAAAACTATAATTCTAGAAGATAGATCAGTTTGATTTTTGGATTTTCATGAGGAGTTCCCTATGAACTTCATTTTTCAACAATCTTTCTTGTGCCTTTATTTCTTTAAAACTACCAAAGCTATTCAAACTCTTTTGTGTGTGTGTGTACCCACTGGAGGGTTAGAGGCATGAAAGACAGGGAGGATATTGCGACCTACTCCGAGAAACTTAAATTCACGATGCATCGGATCGTGTTTGAGAAGATGGGGATCGTCCCACCCTTCACTGAATTTCAGCGCGATGTCTTGTGCTATATTGGGGTCGCCCCATCACAACTGCACTCGAACACGTGGGCGTTTCTGAAGACCTTTGAGGTACTTATGGGCCGGCTCAACAGGCCTGTATCGATCCAATTGTTCTTTACTTCTTCGAGTTGAGTTGGCTTAAAGAGAAGGCCAACAAGGAGAAGAGGGAGCAGGTATCCTTCAAGACTCAGAAGACTCAGCACAGATACTTCAAGGCGTTCCAAGAGTCGCTGGGCGCCGCATGGAAGAGTCATTACTTCTGGGTCGTTCCGACCAAGGAGGCTGCCCAGGCTATTACTGAGACCCAACTTGATGCATTGCTCGGTGAACCTTACTTCCCAATTATGTGTAACGAGGTTCATTTCTTTAGGCAGCCCAGTGATTACATATACACCACCAAGGATTTAAGCGCAGTCGACCTGGAATCTCTGCGGATGATTAAGACACCGGCGAGCCTTATGCCCCCTGATCCTAAAGGCGACCTACCTTGTCGTCCTTTCACACTGCTCGTCGGCCGTGCTTTGGAGGCCGAGCTTGGTTTGTTTTCAAACTCATCCTTTTATTTTGGTAATTGATCATTCCTTCTAACCTTTGAATCATTCTATTTTGTAGGAAAGATGGCAGGAAAAGCTTGGGCCGAACTGGAAAAAGCATTGAAACCCTCCTCAACGCCTTCTTCTTCTCGGCCAAATCCCAAAGTGGTCGATTTGGAAGGCTCGTCTAAGGTGCCACAGACTCCCCGAAATCAAGGAAAGAAAACGGCTTCCAAAGGTCGGTCCCCTCCACACCATGACGCTCGAACCCCCAAACGGAGCAGAGTAGGGATTCTCGAGCAGATCCACGATGCTCCTGATGGTGAGATTCCTGTCGTCTCGATTGAGAGCTTAGGGCTGGTCGACTTCGAGCGATTCAAGAAGGAACCGTCTGTGCTTCCTTGTGTATGGGTGTTGGGAAAGCTATACAGGAAATGTCGAACGAAACTCAATGTATTTTAAATTTCTAGCCCGCCTTGGGTTTGCTTGCCGTCGGCCGATTAAATAACCTTTGTTGCTTTTCTTTGCAGAGGCTCGAGCTGAAAGGGACACTGCCCTTGCCAACCTTGAAGTCGTGAAGCGGAAGTTGGAAAAGGTCGTTAATTCCAAGAAGGAAGCTTTGAGCCAGGCCGAGGAGGACAAGGCTAAGCTGGCGAAGAGGAACAAGGAGCTAGCTGCCCAAGTGAAGATGTTGAAGAATGATGTGGATGCCCTGGAAAAAGATAAGGCCGACCTGGAGACAGAGAAGGCCAATTTGGAGAATAGGGTAAAGGAGGTGGCCGGGCTGGCTAAAGACGCAACGGTCTACCAATTTCAAAATGCTCTTGACCAGGTGTGCGTTCTGAATTCTGATATGAGCATCAATTTCGACGATAAGATGTTGAGGCCTGAGCATTGCGTGGAAGGTAACGAAATCGTGCTGCCCGAGCAGGCGGACGAGCAGGGTAACCTTATTCGGCCACGCACGGTTGTGTTCTGAAGCCCGACTGCGAGCGGTGTACCTCTTGTATCCTTTTGACTAGCCTTCGGGCATAACAATGTTCTTGGCCTGCCTTCGAGCAGTTGGATATTTGGGCGCTCGGCTTCGACCGGGCGTCCTCGTTTTGTAATGAACAGCTTTTCACTTTGCTTATTTCGCT
Organism: Oxytropis ochrocephala; assembly: GCA_020916435.1. Taxonomy (NCBI): domain Eukaryota; kingdom Viridiplantae; phylum Streptophyta; class Magnoliopsida; order Fabales; family Fabaceae; genus Oxytropis; species Oxytropis ochrocephala. The sequence goes on along the minus strand of CM037092.1, from coordinate 59,907,323 downwards.
TGTTTGGATTTACTTACTTTATTCGTTCGCATTTTTCTAAGTTTACGAACTTTAGACCTATCATGGGCCGCTGCATAGGGCCTTGTAAAGGCTCTCGTTTCAGGTCGATCGTAGACCAGTTCGCGTTGATGGGTCGTTGCTCGACCCTTGGGTCATTCGATGACACTCGGTTTAGGTCAACTCGGCGACCTTCGTTTGGGCCAATTCGATGGCGCTCGATTGGGTCAACTCGGTGACCTTTGATTGGGCCAACTCGGTGGCACTCGATGGGGCCAACTCGGTGGCACTCGATTGGGCCAACTCGGTGGCACTCGTGTGGGCCAACCCGGTGGCGCTCGTTGTAGGCTGTTTCGTCGGCCCACGTTCGTTTTGGTGACCCTTCGGTCGCTCCTCTGCCACGGGCATGTTGAGCGACCGGGCATACATTCTTTGCAAAAGTAAAGTACAAATCAGATTTCAAAGGTCGCCTCGTTAAAAACCCGATGGGAAAAGAGCGCTGCACATCTTTCATTCATTGATAAGTCGTTCGTTACATTTAAACATAATACTTTCTGAGTTTATCAGCGTTCCATGTTCTGGAGATAGTCGCCCCTTCCATGATCTCCAGCTCGTATGCCCCCTTGCCGGTCTTCTTAACGACCCGGTATGGACCTTCCCAATTAGGTGCTAGCTTTCCCTGACGAGCATTCTTGTTTCCGACATCTGCACGTCTCAGAACGAGCTGACCGATTGAGAAGTCTCTCTTCTGAACGAGAGCGTTGTACCTAGCTGCGACCTTCTGCTTTATCAGTTGTTCTCTAAGTGATGCTTGGTGCGCAGTTCTTCGATTAGGTCCAACTCTTCTCGTATGGCTTGGTCGTTGTCGGCCATTACTGGGGGATTCAAGGTTCTCCAGTTTAGCTCGCCCATTTCTATGGGTATAACGGCATCAGTTCCATACACAAGCCTGAAGGGCGACTCCCCGGTCGATGAATGGGGGGTCGTCCTGTACGCCCAGAGAACGGACTGCAGCTCTTCGACCCAATTCCCCTTTGCTTCTTCTAGCCTTCTCTTTAAACCACGCAGGATGACCCTGTTGGCCGCTTCAGCTTGGCCGTTTGTCTGTGGATGCTCGACCGGCGAAAAAGCATTTGTTTCACTCCTAAGTCGCCAACATTTCCCTGAACTTTTTTTCTGCGAACTGGGTACCATTGTCTGTTATTAATTGCTGCGGAATTCCAAAACGGGCTAGCACATTCCGGCCGAAGAACTTGCTAACTTTGGCTGATGTGATAGTCGCAAGAGGCTCGGCCTCAATCCACTTTGTAAAATAATCGACTGCCACGATAAAGAATTTGAACTGGCCTGGAGCAGGTGGAAACGGGCCTAGCAGATCCATGCCCCACCAGGCAAATGGCCAAGGTGAGACAAGACTTTGAAATTCTGAGGAAGGTGCGACATGGACGTCGGCATGCACTTGACACTTCTTGCATTTCTGGACTAATTTATTGGCGTCTTCGTCCATGGTCGGCCAGTAATAACCGGCCCTAAGAGCTTTCTTTGCTATGGATCGCACACCTTGATGGCTCCCACAAACACCCTCGTGGATGTCTCTTAACACATGGTCGGCTTCGACCGACGACAGGCATATCAGCAGTGGAGATGAGAATCCTCTTCGATATAACTTTCCTTCTATCACAGAATACTTGGTCGCCCTTAACCTGACCAATCTTGCCTTTTTTTGGTCGCCTGGCTCTTGTCCTTCAACAATGTATCGCAGAATGGGAGCGGTCCAATCATTATCTTGGTCAACACAAAGAACGACCAATGATGGGCTTGGTTTGGTCGATACGCTCGGCCGATTTAAAGTTTCCTGGATCAAGCTTCTATGATTTCCAGGGGTTTTGGTGCTTGCTAACTTTGAGAGGATGTCTACTCGGACATTCTGAGTTCTCGGCACATGTCTTACCTCCGCTCGGTCAAATTCCTGGAGAAGCTCCCTTACTCTGGCCAAATAGCTCTTGAGCACGTCGTCTTTCGCATCGTACAGCTCTTTAATTTGTGAGACGACCACGAAGGGAATCGAATGCGCTTCCACACGTTCGACGTTGAAGTCCTCGCGGTCGTGGCTTGCTATGCACGCCTCATACTCGGCTTGCTTGTTTGACGTGTGGAAAGCAAAAGTCAAGGACACTTCCACAGCAAGGCCTTCTGAATTTTCCAAGATCAGGCCCGCTCCACTACCTTTACTATTAGAAGAGCCATCCACATGCAAAGTCCAGGTCATCGCCGGTTGATCATCTGGAACTGGGGTCATTTAGGCTATGAAGTCTGCCAACACTTGTGCTTTAGCGGCCGACCTGGATTCAAACTTGATACCGAACTCACTGAGTTCCATTGCCCACTTTATCATTCTTCCCGCCAGGTCTGGTCGATGAAGGACTTGCCTTATTGGTTGATCAGTTCTCACCACGACCTGGTGGGCTACGAAATAGGGCCTCAATCTTCGGGCGGCCACCAAAAGTGCAAGGGCTAACTTTTCTATCTTCTGATACCTTTGCTCGGGCCCCTGCAGTACCTTGCTGATGAAGTAGACCGGGCTTTGCAGAGGAAGCGACTTGCAGGCCGCCTTGGGTATGAATCTTGACAAGGCAGCAACCATGCCATTCAGTTGTTGAATCTCTTTCTTGGAGGTGGGCGGCCTCATATCGCCGACCGCCCTACATTTATCGGGATTGGCCTCGATCCCCCTTTCTGTTAAGTGAAAGCCCAAAAACTTGCTGGCCCTCACACCAAATGTGCACTTCTCTGGATTCAACCTTAGCGAATTCCTTCTGGCTTCATCAAACACCTCTCTTAAGTCGCTTAAGTGGTATTGGTCAGTCGTACTTTTAATGATCATATCATCTAAGTATACTTCGGCTACTCGGCCAATCTGTTTCTTGAAGACCTTACTCATCATACGCTGGTATGTCGCCCCAGCGTTTTTCAGGCCGAAAGGCATCACCTTATACTGAAAATTGCCACGATCCGTCATAAAGGCAGTCTTGTGGCGATCAGGAGGATACATCGTAATCTGATTATAGCCCGAGTAGGCATCCAGGAAAGATAATAGTTTGTAGCCCGAGGCACCATCGACCAGCTTGTCAATGTTGGGCACAGGAAAGGCATCCTTCGGGCATGCCTTGTTTAAGTCGGTGTAGTCCACACACATACGCCATTTGCCATTCTTTTTCTTTACCAGCACGACATTGGACAACAAGGTCGTGTATTTAATCTCTTCGACAAAGTTGGCCTTCACTAGGTCCTCAACGGCCTTTCTTTGCTTTGCTGAGATTTTTTCACTTTGCGTTACGCTTTCTCTAGCGGCCAGAAACTTAGCTTCTTTGTCGACCGAAAGATGGTGACATGCAATCTCTATGGGATTGCCTGGCATATCTGATGCCTGCCATGCAAATAGGTCAGCGTAATCCCTCAGACATCCCATGAGGTCTTGTTTAACTTGCTCAGGTAGGTTGCTACCTAGTTTCACTGTCTTTTCTGGGTCGTCGCCCAACTGAACGTCCGTCAGCTCCCCATGAGGTTCTGGCCTTTCCAATCTGTTCTTTAGCTATCGGGCTAGGTCGTCATCATTGTCCTCAGGGTCGCTATCCGGATCATAACGAGCGTCCAGATCGGCGAGATTAACTTGGTGACCTTCACTGATACTCTGAGCGTTGGAACCATGGTCTAGTTCATCACAAATGTCCTGATTCAGGTAATGGATTCTTTTGGCCGCCTCCATGTCGGCCATCAGAGTAACTACTTGGTCGTCTTTTCTATAAAACTTCATCTTTAGATGCACCGTGGAAGCAACGGCCTCCAGCTTTCCTAAAGTCGGTCTGCCGATGATACATTGGTAGCAAGATTTTATGGGAAGTACAATGAACGTCGTCCGGACCGTCCTGTACAAGGTTCTTTCTGCCGTGTCGTCTCCAAATGTGACCAAGAGTTCAATTGTCCTCAAGGGATAAGTGGTCGCTCCGTTGAAACCAATTAGCGGAGTAGGATCGGCCTGCGGAATTATTTCACTTCGATCTACCTTCAGCTTGTCAATTAGCTCTTCAAACATAATATCGGCCGAGCTTCCTTGGTCGACCAAGATTCTTCGTACCTCTATATTGGCCATAACTGCCGAAATCACCAAGGGTACATAGCTATTCGTCCTGCCATCGAGCAGGTCTTCATCCCCAAAAGAAATGGGTGGCCTATTCGAGGCCGGTCGCTCGGCTGAGGTCGTCCCAACCATGAGAATGTCGTTCCATTTCCTTTTGGTGGCTTTGTTAGAGTCCCTGCGATCCAAGGGGTTCCCACCATGAATTACCATAGCAACATTGCGGCCTTTTGACTGCCGAGTGTCTCGATCTTCTTCAGATCCATCTTTGTCCTGGGCGGTCGTTGTAACAATGACGCCCTTTCCTCTATTTTGGGCAGGTCCTCCTGTCTTTTCTTGAGGTCGCTCGCTTTCTTCAGACCTCACATACTTACTCAACTTCCCCTTTTGGATAAGGTCTTCGATGTCACCTTTCAGGGCCATGCAGTCGTTGGTGTCGTGTCCCTTGCTCTTGTGATAGCAGCAGTATCTCTTGGTCGGCCGTGCCCCCTTTTTGAGCACAAGAGGGTCAGGTCGCTTCACACCCACAAACTCGTTGTTCTGGCATTCCATGTAAATTTGTGCGATGGGCGTGTTCAAACGAGTACGCTGCTCGTACTTCTTCTCTCTATAGTCCGACCTATTGTCTCGGCGGCCTTCTTGCCCCTTGGCCGGTCTATTCTGATCTTCTTTAGGACGCGCACGGGCACCCTTTCTTGCAGCCAAGGTCTCTTCGTAGGCCATATGATCATTGGCCCGCCTTAGGAACATGATGAGGTCCTGATAGTGATTCAAGGTGAATTCTTCTGCGAATCTATAATCCGGTCGAATACCACGCTTGAGGTACTTCAGCTTGTCCTTATCAGACAGGTCGCGAATATTCTCCGCCTCAGTGTTGAATCGGTCGATGTACTGCCTAAGTGTTTCATTATCTCCTTGAACGACCGTGTCCAAGTGCTCCTCGTACCGATACTGGCAACGGTTGGCTGTGTAGTGGGCTAAGAAAATTCTGATTAGGCCCTCCCACGAGGAGATGGTGTTGGGTCGTAGTGATTCCCACCATTCTAATGCTCGGCCGTCCAACGACTGAAGGAAAAGCAGGCATTTCATGGTTGACCCCAACTCTCTATAGCTGCAATAGTTGTTGAAATATCGGATATGCTTATCCGGATCTCCACGGCCATCAAATTTGTTCAGATTGGGCGGCTTTCTCAAGTCTCTTGGAATTCGGTAGCGCCTGATCTCTCTTGTAAATGGTCCATGGCCGTTCGGGATGTCAGTCGACCCAAATGGCTGCATGGTGAGGCACGCCTCGTTGCCTGTTATTCCGTAGGAACCTCCAGGTTGGCCGAAAGGTAGCAGTTGAGGAGGGTGCCTTCTGGGACGCTCGCTGTTACCCCTTCTTGGTCGATGCGAGACGTCTCTAATTCCTCCATCTCGATAGTCTTCAAACTCTTCGTGCGAATCCCAAGATCTACTTCTTGACCGCCGTGAACCGGACGACTCGTAGGAGGAATATCTGGTGGGCGAGCGACCGAATTCAGGACGGTTGCTGGAATCTTCGAATTCATTATCATAAGAGTGGGAACGGCGTCGCAAGCGTTCTGCGCCGAAGCGACTGTGCGCCCGATTCGTCGGTCGGGATCGGTGGGAAGTACTTCCCCGGCGAGTGATGCTCCTTCGAGGAGGCGATCGGTGTCTACGTCTTTGGACGACCTAAAGCGAAAGGTTCTCCGCTCATACGCGCGCCGGCGGGCGGAATCGACCTCTTTCATAACGGAGATCAACTCGTCTCTATCTGCGATGAGTGGTTCTTGTTTTGCGAAAGATCTCGTGGGCGGCTGAGAGTGATGTGCTCGGGCAATGAGCCTGCAATACCGCCTCGATCAATTCGGCCGTAGAATGCATTTAAAGCGGGCGGTTTCACCGCCAGATCGGTCTGCGGCCGCCATGCACTGAGGGCTCTTGGCGCGGATTTCCTTGAGATTCATGAACGGTAACGGCTACTCCCTCCGGGGTCTGCTGCTGAGGATGATGCTGCCCGGAGGGGTTCAGTCGAGATGAGGCCCGCGTCTGGGGCCGGTCGCATGGAGCCATAGTCGAAGTAGGATAGCGCTCGGGCCTCCCACTATGGTCGCCAATTGATCGTACCTTAGACCAATGAAGTGTTGTAGTTGTTCGCTGGATTGGCCGGTCGTTGAGTGAGGGAAAGGACCGGTCTTGGCTGCACGTTGAGCACCTCGGGTGATACCTGCAATGACACTCTGACGCTCAAGTCAGTGATCGCTCGGACATGATATCACAAGGTAAAGATAACGTACCTGATAGTGAGAATGCATGCGGCATTTATACTGTTGAGTACCGACCGTTTTGCGAGAATTTCGGTCGGCTAGCTGGCATGCGCTCCAAGCAACCGAGCTTGGCCCGGTTACGCTGATATGGGCCGATGGCCCAATGCTAGTAGAACCTCTCAGTTTTGGTGATATACACCCCAGAACATGTTGTGAATCATTCATGTATATCCTATATATGTCAACCAAGCTCTAAGTAATCCCAAAACCCTTGTAATCAAAGAACCTTGAATAGGGAACCTTCTCAAGTAGCATGTGTTGCTGTAGAAATTGAGAAGTGAGTGCTTTTGTGTTAAAAGCGTCTAATAGCTTTGGAGAAGTCTATTAGTGGAGTATCTGATGGTAGAGTTTGTGAGAAGAAAACTACCAAGAGCTTTCAACTTGTGTGAAGTGTGAAAGGGTGTAAACTATTTGGAAAATAGTGGAAAATCTCACTGGGTGTGAGGAGTGGAGTAGCCCATGGTTTTGTTGGGTGAACCACTATAAACCCATGTTTTATTTACTGCTTTAAGTACTTAGTTTACGGTCTGAGAAAAACTCCTCTTGAGGAGAGACTTTTGAAAACCTGAGAAGAGTTAATTCTGACCCTTCTCAGCTACAACTAGAACAAGAGTTTTTCAACCCTTCTCAGAACTTTTAAAAGACTATAAAATGTTTTGAAACTCTTAACAAGTGGTTTACAAACTTAAATATATCTTTCATAGTAAGACTCTACTTGAAACAATTGGGAAACAACTGTGAGAAGAGTGAAGGAAGTTTTGAATGATCCTTCTCAGTTCTACATAACTGTGAAGACTATTCAATCACCCTTCTTGACTCATCAAGTTCATTAAGAGGATTGTTTCTGCATAACACATAACACTCACTCTCCTGATTCTCAAGTGCACTTGTGAATCAAAGTTCTTTTATTTCAGGATAATTTTAAAAGGGTCACAATTCCAACCCCCCCTTCCTTGTGACACTGATGACTTCAATTGGTATCAGAGCTAGACCTCTGGGGTTTAGCTCACTTAACAGTGAAAGAGGAAAAGATCTTGGAAGAAGTCATGGCAAAACCAAACTCGGTTACCTTCTTGCCAGAAGGTGCCTATAGCGACCAAAAAATCCGGGAGAGGATTCTTCAAAGTTCGAAAGATGAAGCCGCCACCAAATTTTAGTTTAAGGGCAAATTTGGAAAATCCCTTTGGGTTCGGATAAAGGCTAGGTTTAGGTTCGGGAGTCGTTTATGTGCGGGGAATGTATTAGCACCCCGCAACATCCTTCAAAGAAGGCTACCTATTAATTAGTTGTGTAAGAATGTTAATTTAAAATAAATCGAGTTTTACGCTTTTGAAAATTAAAATTGAATAAATGGTTTGATAAACAGTTAGTTGTTTTTGTTCTATTTTTTGAGAAGAATAAGAAAGAAATAATTAAAGAAACTAAAAAAAGGTTTTATTAGCGCAATTGACAGAGGTCGGCCGCCCTCTGCTCCTACATACCCCTTGGTGGGGGATCAAATCACATGTAGTTCTTGATAGGAAATATTTATGTGTTGATGTTTTTGTTTATTTTATTGAACTAAGACGTTGCTTTTGAAATTTGAGGTCTTTGAAAATTGAACGGATCACAATGCTCAAACAGGTTAGAGTGATCATCGCGAATGACTTATTTTGAATTTCATTTAGAAAATGTTAGGTTAAATTGTGGTTGTAAGGAATTATTGAAATTAAAATGATGATATTAACATGAGAAACAAGACTACGTGTAGCAGGACTTAGTATCAGCGTAACCAAAAAAGTTAGTAATCAGTTATGGTAGTTAATAATTTAAATAATTAACGAGACTAGACTAGCTAAAGATAATAAAATAAACAAAAAATAAAGATGGGGTAAAAAGGTTCGCTGGAACCCCTACCTTTCTAACATTACAGTGCAAAAACAAAGAATGGGGGGGTGTGGTTTTTAAATGATTAAACAAATGATAAAACTAAAAACACACACACACATTCAATCCCACCACAACACCCACACATGCGAGATCAGAGAGTGAGAAAGAGATACATGAGGTGAAGGGGAACGTTGCAGATTGGAGGAGGAGTCGCTAGATGGGAACAAGCATCACCGGTGGGAACGATTTCGGCAGGGAGAAAGCGGCGAGATCTTCCTATTTTGCTCACCTTTCTATGATATTTTTTTCATATAGGTGATTAGGGTTCTGATGTGAACCGCTAATCTTTTTAGGTGATTTCTACATTTCTGCTCCTCCCTTGACTGAGGGTTTGACAGTGTTTTTATAGGTAAAAATTAGGTTTAGCAATTAATTCTTGATTTCCCCTGATTTGGTTTTATTTTCATATCTGGATTTGAGTTTTGGGGACCAAGACTAGGGTTGGGAGAGCATGAAGATCCAAGCCCAACTGCTACTTGGGCCTAAACTGCTTTTTTTGTATTTTTATAATTATTTTCGGATTTGGGTATTTTTGTATTCCTAATATTACTTTTTTTTGCATTTTTGGACTTTGGGACATTTTGAACACTTCTAAATTGTAAATAAAATTAAATAGATTTTTTTTGGCATTTTTGAACTATATATATTATTCAAAATAAATTAAATGGAAAAAATAAAAATAATAAAGAGAAGTTGGACCAAATACGAAAGTGAATTGGGCCCAACTAAATAAAAGCGCGCTTAGAATAAAGCCCAAATAGAAGAAATAAGCCCATTAAGCGATAAATACTAAAAAAACAAATTGGAACCACGTTTGTAGGCCCAAATCAAAATGATAAGCCCAATATGGAGAAAAGCGACTTAGATTAGTCTACTTATGTTTAATTAGGCCCAAATATCGAGATTAAACTGAAGAATGCGTGAAAAGATCGATCATTCGCACGTATGCCTAGCTTAAGTAACGGTATTCGAGTTTAATTGAACGGATAATTGAAATTGGCTTAAATTAGAAAAAGAGACGCTATTCTAAAAACTTATAATTGTGTGGCTTCGAAATACGAATTATATAAAACAAGCAACTAAAAGAAGACGGACAAAATTGGGGTATAACAGTGCCTCCTCTAACAGGCCACCTGGGTTCAATGGAGAACACTACTACTATTGGAAAAATCAAGTGAAGTTATTCCTTGAATCTCAAGACACTGATATTTGGGACATTGTTGAGAATGGACCATTCACTCCAACAATAGCTGGTCCTATTCCTAATACAAGGATTCCAAAGCCAAAAGCTGATTGGACAACAGAGGAGAAACACAAAGTACTGCAAAATTCCAAAGCCAAGTACTATCTTACATGTGCTTTGGGAAGAGCAGAATATGACAAAATTGTGGGAAAGGAAACTGCAAAAGAAATATGGGATACACTACAAACAGTTCATGAAGGAACAGATCAAATCAAAGAAGCTAAGAAAGGAATGCTCATCCATGAATTTGAAATGTTCAAAATGTCAGAAGAAGAAACCATTGATGAAATGTTTGGCAGATTCACTGCTATCATTAATGGATTGAGTGCACTTGGGAAAACTTACCCAAATGTTGAGAAGGTTAGCAAATTGTTAAAATGCCTTCCAAAGGCATGGAGACCTAAGAAAATAGCTATAGAAGAAGCCAAAACTTTGTCTGAACTAGACATTGATCATCTGCTTGGATCTCTCAAGATTCATGAGCAAGAGCTCATGGAGGAACTACATCCAAAGAGAAAGACAGTGGCTCTCAAAGTCTCTCACAAAGAAGAAAGCAACCCTTCTCACAAAGGAAAAGGAGCTGCACTCAAAGCTTCTCAAGAAACTGATGATGAGCAGGAAAGTGGTGAGGATACAGAAGGTGAAGAGCTTGCATTGATATCTAAAAGAATCAACAGATGGCAAAATAACAAAAGAAGAGGAAGAAATCAATTCAAAAGAGATACATTCAAAGGAGACAAATCAAAGTTCACATGCTTTGAATGCAAAAAGCCTGGCCACATGAAACAAGATTGCCCATTGCTCAAAAAGGGGCCAAGAAGGTTCACACCCCAAAAGAAAGCTCTGTTAGCTACTTGGGATGACTCAGAAGAGGAGTCTGCAAATCTATGTCTCATGGCAGGAACTGAACAACAAGAAGCGGTACAAAATTCTGAACTCCTTAAATGCGAAACATGCATAGAAATTGAATCCTCCTTTGATAGCTTGCTATATGATTCTGATATTCTATCTAGAAAATGCATGGTTTTCAAAGAACAAATAGGAATTTTCAAAAAGGAAAATGAGGAGTTCAAAATACAAAATGAAATAATGGGAAAAACAATTTCCATACTTCAATCATCCCATTTCAAACTATCAAAACAATTTCAACTCCTCAATTTAAAAGTGCCAGAAATTCACATCACTTCTAACTTGGAACTTGAAAAGGAAAAAGAAAATCTTAGAAAACAAGTTAGTGATTTGACAAATGAGCTTATGATTTGTGCACAACAACTTGAAGCTTCTCAGAAGAGTTTAACACCTTCTGAGCAAAACAAATTGTCCAAGAAGGGTCAAAAAAGACTCAGGAACAAATGCTCTAAATGCAAACAAACAGGACATTATGCTTCTGCTTGTAAATCAGATTATAAACATCCCATACATGTGAAAACTAACCCTCAAGGACCCAAAGATAAATGGGTACCTAAATCATTGTCAAAAACAAATGCAGGTATGCCTCTTAGCATCAAGAAAGAAGTTGTGGTTCTTAGACAGTGGATGCTCAAAGCATATGACGGGGGAGAAGGATAAATTTCTCTCCATGGAGAGCTTTGATGGAGGACTTGTCATGTTTGGCAACAATGACAAAGGCTACATCAAAGGAATAGGTACTGTAGGTAAAATAAACTCTGCTCAGATTCAAAATGTTCAATTTGTGAAAGGACTCAAACATAACTTACTTAGTGTAAGTCAGTTATGTGATTCTGGACATGAAGTGACTTTTAAATCTAATGTATGCAAAATAAATAGTTTAGAGTCTGGTAAAACTATTTTCACTGGTCATAGTAATAACCTATATAGCATATGTCTTGATGATCTTCCTGATCAAATGTGTCTAATGTCTAAGGAAGATGATAAGTGGATGTGGCATAGGAGATTTGGTCATATAAGCATGAAAACTCTTTCAAAACTATCCAAACTTGATTTGGTTAGAGGACTCCCAAAGATCAAATATGAGAAGGATAAATCATGTGAGGCATGCATTCAAGGAAAACATGTCAAGTCATCTTTCAAACCTATTAACATGATTTCAACTAAAAGACCTTTGGAACTCTTGCATATGGATCTTTTTGGTCCAACCAAACATGCTAGTCTTAGTGGAAAAAGATATGGTTTTGTTATTATTGATGATTACTCTAGGTTCACTTGGGTGATTTTTCAGAAACACAAAGATGAAGCTTTTGAAAGTTTTAAAACATTTTTCAAGAAAGTTCAAAATGAGAAAGGTTCTAACATTGTTGCAATTAGAAGTGACCATGGAGGAGAATTTCAAAATGCCTTATTCAAAACCTTTCTTGAAGAGAATGGTGTGTCTCACAACTTCTCTTATCCAAGAACTCCTCAACATAATGGTGTGTGATGGCGAAATTGGCAAGTGTACCAAATCGTCGCAAGTAATAATAAAAACGGTAAGAACCGGATGTCGAACTCAAGGACTGCACGTACTTATCAATTTAAAATTCCACTAATTAGATTGAACAAGGGACTAAGTTTAGTTGTGTTGCCAATAAAATAAGAATAACAATAGAATAATTTTGTGATTTTTAGAAAATAGAAACAAAAACGCTTTTGAAATGTAATAGATGATAAGAGAAGTTAGGGATGAATTCCTATTGATTCCACACTATTGCAAGATGATTTGTTATAGAAAATTTCTCTCTCTTTACCTTTGTTATCAAACCCCACAACATTAATCAATTCCTAATTCCTTAGGCAACCAATCCTTTGTAAACAACCAAAAACCCTAATTCCTTAAATGATTCTAATTGAGCACAAGCATTACAATCAAGGGTTTTCAAGATACAACATCTTCAAGACCATTCCTAGACTAAGAATTGAAGGTATTCAATCTCAAGCATTCAAATACAAAACTTCCATTTCATACCTAAACCATATATCATTTCATAAGTGATCAATTCATAAAAAGCATTAAGAACAAAGATTGAATACACAAAGGAAGAGGAAATATAACATTTAAATAGATCAAAATCAACTACAATAGTGTTTCATCAATACCCATTCATCCCTAACCAAAAGGGTATTTAGCTAGACATAAAGGGAGAAAAAATCAAACATAAACAAGAACTTGAGAGATAGAGTGACCACATTGAAGCTCCAAAATCTTGATCCCAAGCTTGAATCTTCAATGGAGATGAAGGGTGTTGAATCCCTAGCTGCCTCCTTTGCTCTCCTCCAAAGACTAGGTCAAGAATATGTCAAAAGATCCCCAAGTTGGGTGAAAATTGCAACTTAAATCAAAAACGCAGAGCAAAAAGCGCCCAGCGCATGGCGAAGCGCTTGGACGCGCGACAAACAAAGCAACATCGGATGTAAAAGCGCCCCGACGCGACGCAGAAGCGCTTGGCGCGCATGACATAACAACAACATCGATGTGAAAGCGCCCCGAGACGCACGCAGAAGCGCTTGGCGCATGACAGATACAAGCAGCGATCATCGATGTGTAAGCGCCCAGACGCGACGCAGAAGCGCTTGGGCGCATGATGATGCAAAGCGGCAACACAAGCGTAAACGCCCCGAGCGTGTGCGAAGCGCTGGGCGCTTTGTAACAATTCTTTGAAGTAGTAAGCACTCCAAATGCTTGGAAGATGCATCATTGGGCACACGGTAGAAGCTTTAACATGATCCAAAACATCAATTTGTACCTGAACATCATGATTATGACAAATGTGGCAATTTATGGTCCTAACCTAATGTAATTTCCTAAATTCAATATAAAAACACATTGGTTTGTACCATGAAAACTAAATGCAATGCAGACTTATCACAACCCCAAACTTAAAGTTTTGCTTGCCCTCAAGCAATTAGCCCAATTTAATCAAAAGAAGAGTTGCACAACACAAATTGTTTTCTTAAAACTCCATTCAATTTTCACAACACTTTGAACAATCTACCAAATTTGCAACAATCAATCCATAACCAATTCACTCAATCTTTTGAGTTCATGCAAGTAAATGAAAGTAACTCAAAGTAACCCAAATTTTTGATCCACTAGAGGCAACATACAAATCCTAACTTTTCTCTCTCTAGACAAGTGTGTCTCTCACTCTCAAGTGTTTCTGGGTATAATTTACACTCAATTCACACCACTTGCAATCATCTACCATAAGCTTGACAAAATTCTAAGAAAAACAATCACACACAAATACTACACATATCATGAGGACTTTAAGAGGGTTGTAATGGGGCTTAGGTTAGGGTGGATAATTTTTGGAATCTAGGCTTTCTTGATTGGAATTGAAAAATGCATTCTTCACTCTAGATCCTATACTTACTCACCATACCTCTTCAAAAGAATTTCCCACAAGGAAAAATTGTCCTTGTTCCCCCTAGATCCAATCATCACTCACCAAACCTCTTCAAAAGAATTTCCCACAAGGAAAAATTGTCCTTGTTCTTTCTATTTACTTTTTTTTCTTTTTCTTTTTTTTTTTTTGTATATATTTTTTCTTTTGTACTTGACTTCTTTTCTTTTCTTTCCAACCTATTTTGTTTTTGTACACCCACCCCAAACTTAGAACAATTGCTTGTCCTCAAGCAACCCCAAACTTGATTGATAGATAAGGATCCATAATGACAACACATTCCTCAATTCCAAACAAGTGGGACACTTGGTTTTTCAGTTAATGGCTTGTAATGAGGCTCGTAACCAGAAAAAAAAGATTTAAGGCTCAAATGGGCTACTCAAAGGTCAAATTTTTTTAAGGGTAGGCATTTTAAGGCTCTAGCTATCAAGCAAATGAAAGTCCTCAATCATGTATGTGTGTGTAAATGCAATGTAAAAGCAATCAAGAACTGAGTCAAGTTCTGAAGAATCATGAAAAGTGATGGAGCACTCAAGAATACAGATTATGTTTAGGCTCAACACTCACAGGTTTGTGATAGAGAGGAAAAGTATGTTACACCCAGATTCACAAAATTCAGGTTACAAGGAGTTGCCTACACTAACAGCAGAATCAACAGAATTCCAGCTCATTGATCAAGAAATTGATGCACAAATTCAATGTCAAGTTCAGAAAAAGATTTTCAGAATGAAGTTTAAAGTGCACATAACTCAAGTTCAACACACCCATCATCATGACAATCATCAAAAAAAAACTTTGCTAATCTACCCCCTAGACAAACACTATATGCAAAAACTATATGCATGAACAAGCAAAACAGCCAGCAGAACAAATTAGTCATTAGTGCCACAATACTGCAAACAGTCTAATTGAAAGCAAAAAGAAATTAAAAACCAACATAGTACGAAAACAAAAACAAAGAACCATGCCAAAAGGAGAGTTCATCCACATGAGATTCAACACAACAAGGTCCTGGATGACTCAAACATACTCCCCCCAAACTCATGATGAAAGGGGACCACCGAGATCCTCCGCACCAACTCCAACTCCACTCTCGCCTCCTTGTGGTTGTTGGCTTAGATTAAGATCTTTCCTTAGAATTTGCAGCATTGCTATAATCTTCTGCTGGATCACTCTAATCTCCTTCTGTTCTTCCCTCATCTCCTTTTGTTCTTCCCTCATCTCTTGTTGCCTTTCCAACATCTCATTCAATAAAGTTTCCATCCTATGAAGTCTCTCTTCCATTGAATGCTCTTGAAGAGGCTTTTGGTGGACTTCTGGAGGGGGGGTTAGAGCAGGGAAAACTATTGGAGGCTCAGGCAATGGTGGAGGAATTAAAGGGTCTCTGCAGACAGAGTATTTCTTTATCCAAATTTCGAGGTGATAGGACTAGCTGGATTTACCATTGGTTCATTCCGCTTTGCTTTCACCCTCACCTTTTCACATAACAAACCAATTAGAGCAGGATGATTTAAGTAGCGGCTAACTTGCTTTGCTTTTAGTCGTTTCATGAAGATGGTGGGCCAAGAGGCGTCCCCACATTTATATTCTCACCCTTCAAAATCGAGACCAAAAGCTTTGCTCTGTTTTCATTCACCTCGGAAACATTAGAGCATGGGAGAAGAGTATGAAGCACAAATGAGGCCCAACCCTTTGCCTCAGAATTAAGATCAACAGTGCGCAACTTCTTAAGTTTTTCGATTTTGCCGCTCACCCAATCACCGGCAAAGAATGCATAAGGTGCGGAGAATATCATCATAATCGATTATCAGCATCCGCTTTCACTCTAGCAGCAAAATCACAATGGGGAAAGTCCTCCAAGCCAAATAACTCATTTAGAGTTTTAGGATCATAAACAACCTGCTTCCCCCTAACATAGCTGATGAATTTTTGGTCCTCAATTTGATTATCCTCTTCCTCCTCTTCATCCTTTTTATTCTTAAATTCAGCCTCCTCACAAGCATTAGCAAAAAATTCCTTCACCAAAAATTCGCTAACTGGCTTAGGAAAGGATACCAACTTGTTCCAACCCCTCTTTTTAATCATCTCTTGAATTTCCACAAATTGATCACCTTCTAAGATGAATGCCCTTTCTAAGACAATTTTTTTTTTGAAGTCAGCTCCTTAATGCGGGTCTCGTGGAAAGATGTTCGGAACTTGTTGACCCCACGAGAACTTTCACACATTGCGGCATTTGGAGAGAGTTTCTTTTTCTTTGCCGGTGGAGCCATGTGTACCTGTGGAACCAGACCACAAAGAGAGCAGAATATATGCCACATTCATGACATTAACAAGTTAGCACAATGATGAGAGAAAGAAAAATCAATTCAAGGCTTGACAAGTTTAGGTTCGGTCAACACCAAATACTCGCAGCAGCTAAGCTCAATCAAGCACAAAACATAGAGCCAAATTAACCAAGCAATTCAGTTAAGCACGCTTTTAGTAAGGAAAAAAAATAGATCAATCTCACCCCATTGAATTTCCTTGAAAACACAATTAGCAACATGCTCATGAGCCTTTAGAATTAGCATCCAACACAACCAAGCCAAAGATTTACACCACTTCAAGCCCAGCAAAAGAAAAAATATAAAGGAATTCAGTTTGCACTCCCAAATTTTGAAAATACACAACTGCATTTGGTTTGGGCATTTTGACAAACAGTTGGTGGTCACTTAAAACTAGAAACAAGGCATCCTTTGATTGGAATGTGGAATACCCATTTTTTTTTCAAGAGTAAATTGCAAACAGCAACAACCAAATTCAGAATCACAAACAAACATTGAATGGAATTCCTAAATCATACACTAAAACACAATGCAAGTCAATCGGAGGAGAAAAAATGGTAACCTTGAATGATAAGAGAAATCAACTCACTTGTTTGAAAGAGGAACCCGAAGACAGAGGAAGCAGGAAGAGGAAGACGAACGGAACCACCACGAGCGCGGTGGTGAACGGAGGTCCGTACGGCGCGAGAAAGCTGAGTGGGGGTGAACGCAGAACGCGTTTTGAGAAGGTGAATGAGGTGCGACTACTGCAGTGAGTGGGGCGAAGGAGAAAGGGTCGAAGGTTTGTGTGGTGGGTTGGACGGCGATGAACAGGGAAGAGGGTGGGTGAGGTCGCGAGAGAGAAAGGGTGAGGTCGTGAGAGAGACAGGGTGAAAGGAAGAGATGCGCTTCAAACGCAAGGGAAAGTGAGCAGACTCTTAATGGGACAGAAACAAAATAATTACGTGCGTCCCAAGCGCACGTAATAGTGCTCAAGCGCATACTGACCAGAATTAAGTCATTAACAGGTATTAAAAACGCCCCAAACGCACAGAAATGCGCTCAAGTGCATGAAGGGACAGAATCACTTTGTTCTGATACGCCTCAAACGCACTCAAAAGCGCTCAAGCGCATTGTTACTGCAGATGTAATTTTCATGCTGAAATGAAGTTTGCACAAATTCTTTTTCTTAAGCTAACAAATACCAATCAAAACAACAATAACAAAAAGGAAAAATAATGCTAGAACAAAATATAAGAAAGCACAAAAAGTATGAGGGTAAAGAGATTGGGTTGCCTCCCAAAAAGCGCTTCTTTAACGTCACTAGCTTGACGGTTGAGTTGTCCTTCAGATTGTGATCAAGTTAATGGACTCTCTTGAGCGCTCAAGTGTACCACCAAAGTAGGGCTTGAGGCGTTGTCCATTCACCTTGAAACTCCTATCCGAACCTGGGTCCTTCAGTTCAATTGCACCATATGGAAATATTTTTTTGATTTCAAACGGACCCGACCACCGAGACTTCAACTTTCCGGGAAACAATTTCAACCTTGAGTTGAATAAGAGAACAAGTTGTCCTTCTCGGAATTCTTTCTTTTGGAGCTTCTGATCATGCCATTTCTTTGTTTTTTCTTTGTAGATTCTGGCATTTTCATAAGCAAAAGTCCTTAACTCTTCTAGCTCATGGAGTTGAAGAATTCTAGACTCGCCAGCCTTGGCCAAATCAAAATTCAAGTACTTTGTGGCCCATAATGCTCTGTGCTCCAATTCAAGTGGTAAATGGCAAGCTTTGCCATATACAATTTGGTAAGGGGACATACCAATTGGAGTCTTGAAAGCGATCAGGTATGCCCATAATGCATCATCAAGCTTTATTGACCAAATCCTTTCTTGATGCATTCACGCCTTCTCAAGGATTTGCTTGATTTGCTTGCTTAGACACTTCCACTTGCCCACTAGTTTGCGGGTGGTAGGAGTTGCTATCCTAAGTGATGCACATTATATTTCTTCAAAAGGGTCTCCATCTTCTTGTTACAAAAATGAGTCCCTTCATCGCTAATCAAAGCTCTAGGCACTCCAAACCGTGAAAAAATGTTTTTCTTCAAGAAACCCATTACAACTTGTGCATCATTTGTTTGAGTGGCTATTGCTTCCACCCACTTTGACACATAATCAACTGCAACCAAGATGTACAACTTAGAGTATGAGGATGGAAATGGTCCCATAAAGTCAATCCCCCACACATCAAAGACTTCAACTTCAAGAACGGGATTTTGAGGCATCTCATTTCTTTTTGAAATGTTTCCCGTTCTTTGACAGCGATCACACCTCTTCACATAGGCAAATGCGTCTTTAAACAATGAAGGCCAATACAACCCGGATTGGAGGACTTTTGCAGCTGTACGGTCTCCACTAAAGTGTCCTCCATAATCCGAATCATGACAATGCCAAAGGATGTTTTCTTGCTCTTCCTCAGGCACACACCGATGCAACAAACCATCAACTCCTCTTTTGTACAAAAATGGCTCATCCCAAACATAGAATTTGGCTTCATGAAGAAACCTCTTTCTTTGTTGGGAGTTAAAGTCTGCTGGAATTGCCTTTCCCACCTTGTAATTTGCAAAGTCCGCAAACCAAGGTACACTAACAACAGAAAAGATGTGTTCATCAACAAAGGTGTCTTGGATAGGCCTTGACTCATCATTCTCCTCCACCTTCTCTAGACGAGAGAGGTGGTCCGCCACTGAATTCTCTGAACCCTTCTTATCCCGAATCTCGAGATAAAATTCTTGAAGCAATAGGATCCATCTGAGTAACCTTGGCTTTGATTCCTGCTAGTAAACAAATACCTCAATGCAAAGATGATCGATTGTAAACAATAACTTTCGAACCCAATAAATAGGAACGAAATTTATCAAAAGCATAACCACAGCCAAGAGTTCTTTTTCAGTAGTAGCATAATTAAGTTGAGCAGGATTCAAGACATGACTAGCATAGTAAATCACATGCAACAACTTATCTTTTCTTTGTCCTAAGACTGCCCCCACAGCAATGTCACTGGCATCACACATAATTTCAAAAGGTAATGACCAATCGTGAGCAAAGTGACAACAGGCGCTTACCAATTTTTCTTTCAGAATGTTAAAGGCATTTAGACATTTCTCGTTGAACACAAAGGGAACATCCTTCACAAGCAAATTAGTAAGAGGTTTAGCGATTTTTGAAAAATCTTTTATGAACCTCCTATAAAACCCAAAGATGGCCTAAAAGCTTCTAATGCCTTTTTCATTGGTAGGAGGGGAAGTTTTTCAATAACTTCAACTTTAGCACTGGCCCACCTCAATCCCTCATGGGGAGATGCGATGGCCTAAAACAATTCCCTCTCTTACCATAAAATGACATTTTTCCCAATTTAGCACCAAGTTGGATTTCTTACACCTTTCTAACACAAGAGACAAATTATGCAAGCAATCATCAAAAGAGTTACCAAAGACAGAGAAGTCGTCCATAAACACCTCGATATGTTTTTCAATCATATCGGAGAATATGGACATCATGCACCTTTGAAAAGTAGCCGGAGCATTGCAAAGTCCGAAGGGCATCCTCCGATAAGCAAATATACCATATGGGCATGTGAAGGCGGTCTTCTCTTGGTCTTCCGGAGCCACAACAATCTGATTATAACCAGAATACCCGTCCAAGAAACAATAAAAATCATGCCCTGCCAACCTCTCCAGCATCTGATCAATGAAAGGCAGAGGGAAGTGGTCCTTCCTTGTAGTAGTATTCAACCTTCTGTAGTCAATACACACTCGCCATCCCGTGACAGTTCTTGTAGGAATCAACTCATTTTTTTCATTCATGACGACAGTGGTCCCGCCCTTTTTAGGGACAACTTGGACAGGACTCACCCAAGAACTGTCTGAGATGGGATAAATGAGGCCGGCTTCAAGAAGCTTGACAACTTCTTTTCTGATCACTTCTTTCATAGCCGGATTTAATCTTCTTTGCGGTTGCACCACCGGCTTATGATCTTCCTCCATGAGGATCTTATGCATGCAAAATGAAGGGCTAATTCCCATCAAATCCTCAATGGACCATCCAATAGCACCCTTGTGCTCTTTTAAGATTCTAAGTAGCTTCTCCTCCTGCAATTGGCTCAAATTAGAATTAATGATAGCGGGAAACACATTCCCCTCACCAAGGAACACATATTTCAAATGGGAGGGCAATTGCTTGAGCTCAACCACAGGTGCTTTCTTCACTCCCTCTTGGATGCATTTTTCTTGAATTTTAAATTCTTCCCACTTAGGATGTGCACGGAGAGAGTAGGATGGGGAGGCATCTAACATAGCAACTGCTTCTTTTACCTCAGAATCACATATTTCTTCAACCTCCTCATTTGATGACACAAGAGCTTTCTCAAGAGGTAAGTAAGGAATTTGGTCTTGAAATTCCTTATTAATGATGGAATCAAGAACCTCAATTCGGTAGCAACCTTCCTTTCCCTTCGGATGCTCCATAGCCTTGAGCACATTAAAGGTCACGGCTTCATCTTGAACTTTCAATGTCAAAGTTCCATCCGCCACATCAATTATAGCTCTACCGGTAGCTAGGAAAGGTCTACCCAAAATCAACGGGATGTCATTGTCTTCTTCCATGTCAAGAACCACAAAATCCACCGGAAAGATGAATTTGTCAATTTTCACAAGGACATCTTCAACTACACCATATGGATGCTTCACTGAACGGTCAGCTAGATGCAAAGTCATCATGGTGTTCTTTATTTGACCAATCCCCAACTTTTTGAAAATAGAGAGTGGCATTAAGCTGATACTTGCTCCAAGATCACACAACGCTTTCCCAAAAGTTCTATCCCCAATAGTGCAAGGAATAGAGAAACTTCCGGGATCTTTGAGTTTTTGTGGGAGCTTTCTTTGTAAGATTGCACTGCATTCCTCAGTGAGCATGACTGTCTCCTCATCCACGATCCTCCTCTTCTTTGAAATGATATCTTTCATGAACTTGGCATATGTGGGCATTTGTTCAAGAGCTTCTGCAAAAGGGATGTTAATTTGCAATTTTTTAAAAACATCTAGAAACTTACCAAATTGCTTTTCATCTTGCTCCTTCTTCAATCTTTGAGGGAAAGGAAGCTTAATGATTGGCTTTGGAAGCTTAGACTCCTCTTGCACCTTAGAATCCTCTTGCACCTTAGAAGGTTCTTCCACATCCACCGAAGCTTTATCATTGGACTCAGTAACATTTTTCGGGCTCTTCTTTGTCACAACATCAATTGTTTTTCCACTCCTCGTGGTCACGGCATTAACTGTCTCATTACCCTTTGGATTCGGGACGGTGTCACTAGGTGTTGGAATATGGATTATTTTTGACAAAACAAATCTTCTCTTGGACTGCTAGGGGAAGATCACAATCCTGGTTAGAATGTGGACCTTCACAGTAGTCACACTTCAAACTTGTCACAGCATTTAGTTGAGCGAAATGGTGTTGCACGTAATTCAACTTTAGAGCTTCCATTCCCTTTTTCAGTTCTTCCAACTGTTGAGTGATTATCTTCTGTTGAGCCAACCCCGCACTCTGAGCATCTAAGTCAAGTAGGCCTCTTTTTGATGTTCCTCCTCTATCATGGGCCGCCAAGTAATCATTTGAAACCATAGCTTCAATTATTTGTCTTGCTTCTACTGCGGTCTTGAAATTCAAAGAACCACCTGCTGAGGCATCAAGCATCATCCTAGCATTCGGTCTCAACCCAGTACAAAAGATTTGCATTTGTTGATGGTCATCAAAACCATGATTCGGGCAAGCCTTCAATGTGATCTTGAATCTTTTGTAAGTCTCATAGAGCGACTCACCCTCTTTTTGCTCAAAACTATTGATTTCTCCCCTCTTCTTAATGAACATAGAAGGAGGGAAAAATTGTTCAAGGAATTTGTCTTCAAGATCATTCCATGTAGTTATGCTACCTTCAGGTTGCGAGTCAAACCACTCTTTGGCTTCATCCTTCAGAGAGAAAGGAAAAAGTCTCAACTTCTTAGCTTCTTCAAAGTTACCATCCACTTTCACGATTTCACATAATTGTGCAAAACTTGTGAGATGCTTATTTGCATCTTCACATGGTCTTCCACCAAATTGCATCTCTCTCAATTCCCAAACAATGCCGGATTAATCTCAAACCTATTTACTTTCTACGGGTTGATGAGCAATCGGTAATCTTTGTCTGTTTGTGTCACGATTCCCATAGTCTCCAAGAGTGCGTCTCACTGGTGGGTGTTGCGCCCCGAAAAATCCGGTTTGGGATTTCTCAGTGTACAACGTGAAAATTGTGAAGCCGCCACTAATATTTTAGTTTTTAGACCAAAACATTAGAAAAGGTCTTTTTACAAAAGGCGGGTGGTCTTTCAAAACAAATGTAGGTTCTGGGGCCTCGGTTAGGTGTGGGGAAGGTGTTAGCACTCACACACCTCCTTTCTACCGAAAGGGAACCATTAATTCGATGTGTGGTTTAGATTGTTTGATTTGAGATAATTTTTGTTCTACTTCTTTTCTTTTCCTTTTTTATTTGAAAGAGTTTTATAGAAGACAGGGGAGAAAGGAGCCTTTTTGAGATTTTTGAAAAGCGAGACTAAACTAAGGTTTTTTGAAAATGAGCTTGACGGGATATGACCCGGTCCTACGTACCCTCAATGACTGAGGGATCAAAGCTACGTAGTTCTTAATTCTTTGTTTTGATTTTTTGAAAGTGAGCTTGACGGGATATGACCTGGTCTACGTACTTCATTGACCGAGGATCAAAGCTACGTAGTTCTTAGTTCTTTGTTTTGAAAATCTGTGTTTTATCTTTATCTTATCTTTTGGTTTTTTGAAATATGACTCAAGCGTTCATGAATACCAAACAAGCTTCGGCTTCGAGTGGCGTTCACTACTAACTTGAAAGAAAAGTGTTGGAACCGATAATCAATCGAGCAAATACTCAAGTGATTACTAGTCGCAACGTTTTATTATCTTTTTTGAAATTATTTTGGAAAAGGATGAGTATTAGTGATAATTAACACTAATGACTCATATTGTTTTTGAGTTTTTTATTAATTTGCTTTTGATTAAGGTGTGGGAGCTTTCATGATAGTCAAACAAGCAATGGCTTCGAGTGACTACCACTAGTAACTCCATCATTAACGATCAAACAAGCGAAGCTTCGAGTGATGGTTAATGATTTTATTTATGAAAAGAGCCTTAGTTTTTTATTTGAAAACATTTGACTTGGGGCTTTGAAAAGAAAGTAGAACATTTGCAAATCCTTTTTATTCTAAACCAAAGCGCAACAATTGCAAATTCACAAGCAAATAACAATTAATACACAAGAGTATCATGATATATGAATCTAAGCTAACATGTGAAATTGCAAAATAAGTCCCAAGCAAGGCATGTATTTATTCAACCTAAAAAAAACAATCTAGCAACCTAAACCTCCAACCTAAACTTTAACCTAAAGGCACACATAGTGGCACCAACCCTAATCCAAACCCTAATTATAGATCAAACAATGGAAGGTATTATTCAATGAAAATAGGTCCATGGCCAAGACTAAACATGCAAGGAAAACTTTGAGTATTAAGCAAAAATCTATGACTATCTTACAAGAATTATTAAGAGATAAGGTAAAGGGGTGAAAAGACAACTTGTACAAAATTAAATCTAATGAATCCTTTCTAGCCATCTTCATCACTTTGGATTGAATACTCTAAACACTTTGTGGGAATCATTTGGCAAGATCATCAACCAACAACAACATAATTAAATTACAAGAACATTAAACATTTAAACTATGAGATAGACTTGAATCCTTTCTTGCAATCTTCACCACTTTAAATCAAAAGTACTAGGTACTTAGTGGGAATCCTCTTGCAAGATCATCAAAAATCAAACTAAACCTAATTTATTGCACACAATGCGAAAGGAACATGACATCAAATTATGAAATAAATTTGAATCCCTTCTGCAATCTTCACCACTTTAAATTAAAAGTACTAAGTACTTAGTGGTGAATCCTTTTGCAAGATCATCAATAGCTAAACCAAGAAACATATCAAAACCAAATGAAACCTAATTTATTAAAGCATATGCGAAATGAACATGGTGTTAAACTCTAAAATGAACTTGAATCCTTTCTTGCAATCTTCACCACTTTAAATCAAAAGTACCAAGTACTTAGTGGTGAATCCTTTTGCAAGATCATCAACAAAACAAATTAAAAATCAAGCAAAACCTAATTTATTTACAATATGCGAAATGTGCATGATATTAAACTATGAAAATAAACTTGAATCCTTTCTTGCAATCTTCACCACTTTAAATCAAAAGTACCAAGTACATAGTGGTGAATCCCTTTGCAAGATCATCAACAATTAAACCAAGAAACATATTAAAAATCAAATGAAACTTAATTTATTTACATATGCGAAATGAGCAAGATGTTAAGCTATGAAAATAAGCTTGAATCCTTTCTTGCAATCTTCACCACTTTAAATCAAAAGTACCAAGTACTTAGTGGTGAATCCTTTTGCAAGATCATCAACAAAACAAATTGAAAATCAAGCAAAACCTAATTTATTTTGGAGTATGCGAAATGAACATAAGGTTAAGCTATGAAATGAACTTGAATCCTTTCTAGTCATCTCCATCACTCAAATCAAAGTGCCTTAAGCACTAGTGATAGATCATATGACTAGATCATCAACAACTAAACAAGAACAACATTACTACTAAAATAAAATACTCACAATGAAGAAACATAAAATTAACTTGAGCCTATTTTTTTGTTTAGTAAAATGACAACAAAATTAACATAAAGCATCATAAAACCATTTATTAAGGGTGAGATACCAAATCTCACCCACCAACAACAACAAGCTACATTATGAAAAATGAATATGATAGATGTGCTAAATGATGAAGAAAATGCAAGATGAGGAGAAGAAAATAGGTTCTAATGTATAATGCTTGAAGATGATGCAAAGGGATCAAGGGTTTTACCTTATTTCTAAGAGAGAAAAGAAGAGATTGAAAGAAATGGATGAGAGGGAGGAGGAGAATGGCTTCGGCCTTGAAGAGAGAGAGAGAGAGGAGAATTGTTTTTGTGTTTTTGAAGGGAATGAAAGGCAAAAGTCCTTCATGGGTGAAAAGGAAGAGGTATTTATAGATTTTTGAGGTTTTGGGGTATCATTGTCTTTTGTTTTTGATGAGCCTCTAGGATTGAGTCTTAAAATTAAATGGAGGGTTGGGATGAATCATCACATGGATTAGGGGTATTTAGAAAACACAAGTGAAGGTGAGTGTGTGAGAGAGAGAGGGCGCAAAGCCATAGGAAAAAAAAAAAAAGGAAATAAACTTTTATTTATTTTGGGAAAGGAGTGTCTCATGAAATAGGGTTAGGGGTATTTTTGTGATGGGATGTTACCAAAGAAGTAAGTTTGCATTTTTGGGTGGAAGCATTAGTGTAAGTGAGTGAGGTAATTTACCAAAGAGGCAAAGTTAAGGATAGGAATAAATCAAATCTTAGTGAATAAGAAATGAAGTGTGTAGAAACTTCTAGAAGGAGGGAGAGGGGGTATGTGGCGCATAATATGCTGAAATGTGAGGGGAAAAATAAAAAGATGATGGTTTTTGGTGTTTTGTCTTATTGAGGACACTTCCCATTTTTGGTTTTTGAAATTTAAATTTTTGGGCATGTAAAATAGAAGTGCACCTATTGGAAATATGTAACATGTTTTTGGGCACCATAAAATAGTCTCCTAATTATTTTTAGACAACCAAAATTGTCATTTAATAATTTGGGAAATATTAAATGGTCTTTTAATATTTTTTATGCAATAAAAATAGGAAAAGTGCATTTTAATTATTTTAGGCTAGGATATTCTCTCTAAAAATTGTACAAAAATTCTCTTGGATAAGAGAAAATATACTTTTGGTGTGTGCATACTTTTGACGAGAAAATTATCCTGCTATGTGTAAATGACCAAAATGCCCCTTACCCTAAAAATCTAACTTGTCCAAAAAGTGCATTTCAACTTTAAAAATGATTTTAGAAACTTTGGAATGACTTTTAGGACCCTAAATGCAATGCATGATGCTATTTCTTTTTATTTATTTATTTTTGGGGAAAATTAGGGTTTTGACCTAAGCCGGACAAAATTGGGGTATGACAGCTGCCCCTCTTTATCTGGATTTTGACAAGGAATATGAGTTGGCCGAAACATATTCCGAGGCAAAATAGAGATAAAGAATTCAGAAATTGTGCCGATTTTGTCTACTTAGGTCAAAATCCGAATTTCCTTTCTTTTTCTTTTATTATTTTTTCTTTTTTCGGATTCTTGAGTGATCAATTCAAGAATCCTATTGTGATGGTTACTTAACCTCCTATATTCAGAAAAGGTAAAAAGGGTACCTGGCGTCTTTGAAAATCAAATGGGCACTTGGCGTCTTTGAAAAGTCGTAGATGGGCACTTAATGTCTTTGAAAGTCAGTAGATGGGCACTTAGCGTCTTTGAAAGTCAGAAATGCACAGTCGCCTAAAACCTGTAATCCTTAAACGAACCCTTGGCGAATCCGAGTTTGTACGCGCGGCTTGGAGGAGCACGTTCTTCCCGAAATCTCTCGGTCTTTCGAGCGATCGGGGATCGTTATCGACTCGAATCGATATACGAGATCAATCTGCGCGCCCATCGCATCTTAGGCTTGATACAACTATTCCACTATGCCTCGCGTGGGCTCGCGGTCCATCGCGTTGCTCGTATACGATGTGAGACCTCTCTTTTTGCACACTTGGGCGCTCTTTTCCTTGCGCGCTTGGGCACTCTCTCGTTTGTCTTGTCTTGCGCGCTTGGACGCTCTCTCTTCTCTTCTGCGTCTTTGGGGCTCTCTCTCTCTCCTTTGCGCTTGGGCGCTCTCTTTCCTTTTATCTTTTCTCTTTCTTCCTTTCTGATTTTTCCTCTTTTGCGTGCTTGGACACTCTCTTTTCCTTTTCTCTTTTCTCTTTCTTCCTTTCTGATTTTTCCTCTTTTGCGTGCTTGGACACTCTCTTTTCCTTTTCTCTTTTCTCTCTCTTCCTTTATGATCTTTTCTCTTTTGCGCGCTTGGACGCTCTCTTTTCTTTTTCTCTTTTCTCTCTCTTCCTTTCTGATCTTTTCTCTTTTGCGCGCTTGGACGCTCTCTTTTCTTTTTCTCTTTTCTCTCTCTTCCTTTCTGACCTTTCCACTGAGGGGTTCCTTCTGAAGCTTGAAGTCGGACATTAATACCGAAGTACCTATCCATCTTTGTACCTGCAAGTGAGATGAACAAACGCATGCAATGCAAATGCCATGATTGCTACTTTCTTTTCCTTTTCCTCATGGTGAATGTAATGCCAATGCCTAAATTTCTTTCTTTTCTTTACTTCCTAGTGCATGATTAATGAATGCATGATTTTATGCTTGATGGATGT
This sequence comes from Oxytropis ochrocephala, assembly GCA_020916435.1. Lineage (NCBI taxonomy): Eukaryota > Viridiplantae > Streptophyta > Magnoliopsida > Fabales > Fabaceae > Oxytropis > Oxytropis ochrocephala. The sequence goes on along the minus strand of CM037092.1, from coordinate 59,879,531 downwards.
AATGCATGTTATGCGATGCGATGATTTAATGGAATGATGAATGCAATGAGATGCTATTTTTAATTTTCTTTGGTCAGCTTTCTTTTTTCTGACGGTTTGTTTTTTTTTTTTTTTTTTTTTTTTATTATTATTATTTTTTTTTTTTATTTTTTATATTTTTTATTCTCTTGCTCTTTTGCCCCTGTTGGCTTATCTTCTTGCTGGTTCTCTTCTTGCTGGTTCAGCCAATCCGCAACATTCATGGCATGAGACTGAGGAATATATTGAACTTGTGGGGCTCCCGGTCAAAAAAGTGGGCTTTAGCTTTGTCGCTCAAGCAATCATGGGCTCAATCACTTTCTCTTGCATGACTAACTTGTTTCGGGGAATTGCCTCTTTCCGTGACCTTTAAGAACTTCATAATGATTTGCAATGCTATATGATGTATGCACATGTTTCACAGTTCAAGATCACCATCATAAAACGTTTATTTTGAGCAGAAGAAGCAAAAAATAATCAACAAACAGACATGAAAAGGTTTGAGTTTTATTTTTTTTTTATTTTTTTATATATTTTTTTTTTGATGTAGAAGCCAATCGTACAGAATGTTACGACGACTGTTCAATACATTTGAAAGTTTTAAACTACAAAAAGACACGAAAAACAAGAGAGAAGTCGAATTCGATCGTCCGCCTCTGTGGAGAGCAAGCAACATTTATGTCCTTGACCTTGATCACTCCTCATCCAAGTCTTCGAGGAGTTGTATGCCTTTCTTTACTTTTCATGCTCAAGTTTTCTCCTAATTTTTGCTGGATCGCCTTTGCGGGTTTTCAATCCACCGGTCGCTCTGATTTTGCCTAGGTCGCCTCTTTCTGGTTTTCAACCTAGCGAGCTAATTCTTACTTGGCTTGTCTTTCTCTTTTTTTTTTTTTTTTTTTTTTTTTTTCTATTTCTTTCGTGCATATTACTCCTTCACTTAATCGGAATCGTGCGGGTTCCTTGAGATCTTCGCCGTCCATGTTGGTAAGTATCGTGCTCCTCCGCAGAAGGCTTTTCTCGACAAAGAAATGGTCCATCATAGCTCGAGTCCACTTCCCAAGGATCGATGCGATGGGCAAGATCTTCTTAAGCACCGATCACCTTGCTTGAATTACACGGTCGGACTTTCTTGTCGAAAGTCGTTCTCATTCTCTCTCACGATATAATTGCCCACGACACAAAGTTGCAATCCTTTTTCTTCAACGAGGTTTAGCCGGGTCCGCACGAGCTTGCACCCATTCTCGCTTCTTCTAACTTGGTTTCCATCAAGATCCGCAGGAGGGTATCTCAACCTTAATAGGGAGGACTGCCCACCCATATACCGAGAGAAGCGGATTTGCCCCGGTTGAAGTGCGTCTCAAGTACACAGAGCCATGCAAAGCAAAGGGAAGCATTTCGTGCCAGTCCTTGTAGGTTACCACCATCTTTTGCACAATCTTCTTGATGTTCTTGTTGGGTGCTTTCACTGTCCCATTCATCTTTGGGCGGTAGGGAGAGAAATTATGATGCTGGATTTTGAATTCTTTGCACAGGTCCTTCATCATTTTGCTGTTCAGGTTGCTGCCATTATTAGTGATGATCTTGCTTGGAAGATCATAACGGCAAATCAGATCTTTCTTCACAAATTTGGCAACCACTAAACTGATTATACTGGAGTATGAGGCCGCTTCAACCCACTTGGTGATCTCTAAAACTTTGCCTTGATGTAATGGTGACTTGAATGAATCTTGGAGTGCAAGCCTTTTGATTTTCTTTCCCCTCTTTTTTTTGAGATTTTTTTTTTGAGAAGCTTTCTTTTTTCTGCTTGTTTGTTTTTTTCTTTTTGGGCAAACATATTTAAATAAATAAACTTATTTGTCCTAAAGCTAAAATTCAGGGAAAACAAAAGCAATCGATCATTGATCAGAATGGATTTTTGGAGATTGTGGTTTTTTTGTGGAGAAAGGATGATTGGGTTTAATGAAGTGCTTGAAACTAATGGTAGGATGATTTTTATTCAAATGTTGGTGACGTTTGGTGATTTATGATGGTTATTTGGCTTGATGAAGTGTTTGGAAGTTTTATTCCGCTAAGGGTTGGTGGAGGCGGGATGCCGAGGTCAAAGGGAAGTATTTGCAGCTTTATTGAGACAAGGATCTCTTGTGTTTTGTGGTAACGTGTATCACCACCACTTACATTTCTTTTGTATTTTTGGGGTTTTCATTTTTAAACCCTTTTTTTTATTTTTATTTTTTTTTTTGATATTTGAGGTGATCCTTGTCTAGGGTGATTTTTGGATTTTTGGCTTGCGATGGGTAGCATAGGTTCTTCGAGAATATGGGAAAATGGTCAAACTTTATTTCAAATCACGATTGCTCGCTTTCTCAAAAAAATTAACTCAAGGACAATAATTTATTTATTCCTATATGTTTGCTTTTTTTGTTTGATTATTTTCTCACGACCACCTTTCTTTTTTCTCGATCATTTGTTTTTGTGTTTTTTTTTTTTTTTTTGAGAAAATCATCTTTGGGCTTAGCACGATCCAAATCTCTCAGAGTTAACACACATTCTAACTTTTCCATCCTTTTCTGAATCGGGATGATGTTGGCAACCGATCATGGGTACTTGGCCACCGCTAGGAACCTTGCATCACATCACTTCTTCACCTCATCTCTCGATTTTGAGGACATCTCTCGCTTCATCCTTCTCAACTTCGCGCTGACAGTGGGGCATTGAGTTTTGATCGTAGCTTGTGTACCACAATGTTGGTGTCCAACCCGCATATCTTGGTAGGACCATGCAAACACATCCACATAATCGTGCAACAGATGAACCAAATTCACGCGAGTTTCATCATCACTGTGGTGATACTCACTTGACCTCTTTCTTGTTCTCACTGCACCTGTTGATTACTTCAAAGATATTCCCGTGAGGCTGAATAACCCTTTCTTCTTATTTCATTAACCTCATGAGTTCGGAAGAGTTTCTCGCTCTTTCTCAACATCCCCTTAAGCCCGATTGATAGGGTGATCAAAGTCAAAATATGGATCTGTTGGCACTCGTTATTTTGAGAGACAATTGTTGTGGATCCGCCTTTTCCGGGCGGAAAGGCGTAATAAAACGAAACAAACAAGCAAACAATAATGACACGAGAAAAAGACACATGAAATGAAGAGGAATGATTTTTATTGATGGAAATTCAAAACAAACGCTTTTATTGATGATGATGATTCGAAAATAAAAACATGCGTGTTCCCTAACAACTTGTCCTATGGCCTTGGGCGTAAACCACGGGTTGCATTATAATCATTATTTTGAACTAAAAGTCACGGAAAATTGGCAACCTTCCGGTTCTTTAATTCTTTCACCAACATCGCAAATGACGCACTGCACTTGCACCATCCTCTTCAACCTCGTAACCATCCTTGATGACAAAGAACCGAATTGTAATCAAACAATCCAAAGCTCACAAAGCTTTGGCGGATATCACAAACAGGGGATGTTCGGGAAGGATCATGAATAGGGACCCTCCTCCGCATTAGTGCCCGCTCTCAAGCTTAGCTAGCCTCTTTTCCCGCTTTTTCCTCACCCATTCTCTTCCTATCACCAAGGGCGGGCTGATATCCTAACCCACGCCTATCCCCGCACTCCTGCACTCTGCTTGGGTTACCCGACGATCCAATAAGTTTTGCAAGACTGCCTTGAATGCCTCACATGCCCCAAATAAGAATTAACATTAACACAGCACTCTTCCCGAGTGCAACCCCTCTGATGACTCCGAATTTGCACATCTCTCGCATGAATGACCTCTAAGGAGTCTTAACCTTCCCAACCTTCCTTACCAATTGTCCACCAGGATCTCAACGCCTTAGTGATTGTCTTTTTCGTGGCTGGCAAAGAATTGATTGTTGTATTCGGACCATTCGAGATCCAAACAAAGATCTACCAGTCTTTCACCACCGCTTGAAGACTCGCATTCTTCTACAATATGACCAACCCCGCCTTCATGAAAACCTGCAGTGGCATTAGCGTTGTAACCACGGGAAATGGCGGTGACGGACGGCTTTCATTGGCCGAGTGTTGATCAAGTTTCGGAAGCTAGGTGATTGAACAATTCATCGTATGTCATCGATGTTGGATCAAAGTTAATTTGCCCTCAGACGCGATAACTCCGAGCCCTCGACCGCCATTGCCTCGCTTGGACGGCACAGAATAGCGGATGGAACCGCTTCTTTGTGGAGAGTACCAAAGGCCGGATTTTCTTCCGAGATTACATTCGCTTCCCCTTTCTTCCGCTTCGAAAGGGGAGTGGTGCTTCTCTTGATCGTGGTAACACCCCCATACCGAGTAGGGTTTTCCACGTGATAAACTACTTTCTCGGGATTCACAAAGCAATTCCTGGTAGGACTAGATGAACTTCTTGGCAAAGATAATACCGTGACCGGGAGTATGAATTTGTGGTCCAAAGAGTAACTCCTCTAGGTGTAACCGTGGCAAGTTGACTTGACCCCACAGGGACGCTTTAGTCTTCGGATAACTCGCATCATCTACCCCGGATGATGGGTGAAGTAATCGTCTCCTTGTCCATGAGAAATGGGAGTGGTTGTAACTTCAGCGGATACCGAGAAGAAATGTAGTAGTGACAACTCCTTCGGGATTTACAACAAATGATAATAGCCCCATGAAGCCCCCACCCTCCGATCCTCGCAAAGATACTCATTTCTTCGACCATTTGTGCTTCCATTTCACCTTCGAGCCTGATCTTCCCGAACTAATCGCTTTCAAGACCGAGCCCTTCCCAACTTTCTTATCTCGACTCGGGGTCTTCATTCTCGAGATCCCGATTGCTAGCCATCGCCTTGCTTGTAGACGGGTGTAATATCGGTGATGAGAACCACCAGCGCGCTTTTCCTTTTATTTAGACATTTATTGTATAAGAATCAAGATGAATGCATGAATGATTATGTGAATGCATGTACAATGTTTGCTTGATGCCGGGAACCACGGGATGCCTTATCTTGTCATAAGCGCAAAAACTTTCTCTTTGATTTTGGAAGAGATAAACGAGGAATCGAAATAGCAAATCGACATACTTCCTTCTTCATAATTGGGAAGCGAGAAGTAAGTGAAGCTTTGCTACTTGATTCCATTTTGATACACCTATGACAAGATGGTGCATTATTCGGTGGTCCTCGACAAGCAAATGCAAATGGGATGCACTATGGATGCGTGAGTTGCGTAAACTTAAGTTTTATGCAATGCGGGAATGTATGCAAATGACGATGATGCTTTATGCAAATGCGGGGTTAGAAAAACTTTATTTGCAATAACTCGTGTTTCCTTTTTGAAAATACGGACCGTACACTGCTTCATATAGACCGGTAGGAAAAAGCTACAGAAGTAACTCTTTCTTCTTTTTTTTTTGAAAAGTGGGTTATATGTCGCTTTGTACGGACCGGCAAAAGAAAAGGCTACAATGCAACCCTTTCTTTTCTTTTCTCTTTTTTTTTTGAATATATTTTTTTTTTTTTAAGAAAGACATGTCTAAACTACAATGCAACACACAATTTGTATGTCCTCGTGTCCTACAAAGGTGGGGATCCTAAGTTCTAGGGCAACTTCAAAGGTTCCTTCCATGTAGTTCTAATTCACACCCTCACAATGGCTACCAGAGCTATAGAATCCTCATGGCGACATCCACAAATGTAGCGAACTACCAAGTGTGAAGCGCCATGAGAAAGCGTGCTCTGGTTGAGACTTTCATGAGTATCGACATGCATGAGTCTCGAATGACAGTCACTAATCGCCTCCACTCTCCTAGGTTTTGTTGGATCCGGGTATAGGAGCCCACTCATAACATATAAACAAAGAAGGTGTGAAAGTGTGTGATTGAGGACATACTTTTCTAAAACTACCCCCCACCGCAAAGAAAAAACTGCACTCACCTGCATGTAAAATAATAATATGTCGTCTACCCTAAGGTTTTATCACTTCAAAACAAATGAACTAACCTAAGGTGTCATCAACAATCATATAGAGCTTACCTCAAGAAAGGGAGCAGAGAGAGGGGATTATGATAGAATTGGGGAGATGCATGTCTTACCTTAAGAAAGGGGAGCAAAGAAGAGGGAACATGGGGATTAGAGGAATGCATGCATAATCATATAAGCATATAAAGAAAGAAAAGAAAAAGGTAAGGAATTGAAGAAGTAAAACGAAAACTAATTCAAATCAAACACTTTGAACCACACATCGGATTAATTAGGTTTGACCCTCTTAAAAAGTTTTTGTCCCCAGGTGAGTCGCCAACCATGTGCTATGCCCGAAAAATCCGGTTTGGGATTTCTCGATGTACAACGTGAAAATTGTGAAGCCGCCACTAATATTTTAGTTTTTAGACCAAAACATTAGAAAAGGTCTTTTTACAAAAGGCGGGTGGTCTTTCAAAATGTAAAATGTAGGTTCTGGGGTCGGTTAGGTGTGGGGAGGTGTTAGCACTCCACACCTCCTTTCTACCGAAAGGGAACCATTAATTCATGTGTGGTTTAGATTGTTTGATTTGAGATAATTTTTGTTCTACTTCTTTTCTTTTCCTTTTTTATTTGAAAGAGTTTTATAGAAGACAGGGAGAAAGGAGCCTTTTGAGATTTTTGAAAAGCGAGACTAAACTAAGGTTTTTTGAAAATGAGCTTGACGGGATATGACCTTGTCCTACGTACCCTCAATGACCGAGGGATCAAAGCTACGTAGTTCTTAATTCTTTGTTTTGATTTTTTGAAAGTGAGCTTGACGGGATATGACCGGTCCTACGCACTCATCATTGACCGAGGATCAAAGCTACGTAGTTCTTAGTTCTTTGTTTTGAAAATCGTGTTTTATCTTTATCTTATCTTTTGGTTTTTGAAATATGACTCAAGCGCTCATGAATACCAAACAAGCTTCGCTTCGAGTGGCGTTCACTACTAACTTGAAAGAAAAGTGTTGGAACCGATAATCAATCGAGCAAATACTCAAGTGATTACTAGTCGCAACGCTTTATTATCTTTTTGAAATTATTTTGGAAAAGGATGAGTATTAGTGATAATTAACACTAATGACTCATATTGTTTTTGAGTTTTTATTAATTTGCTTTTGATTAAGGTGTGGGAGCTTTCATGATAGTCAAACAAGCAATGGCTTCGAGTGACTACCACTAGTAACTCCATCATTAACGATCAAACAAGCGAAGCTTCGAGTGATGGTTAATGATTTTATTTATGAAAAGAGCCTTAGTTTTTATTTGAAAACATTTGACTTGGGGCTTTGAAAAGAAAGTAGAACATTTGCAAATCCTTTTTATTCTAAACCAAAAGCGCAACAATTGCAAATTCACAAGCAAATAACAATTAATACACAAGAGTATCATGATATATGAATCTAAGCTAACATGTGAAATTGCAAAATAAGTCCCAAGCAAGGCATGTATTTATTCAACCTAAAAAAAACAATCTAGCAACCTAAACCTCCAACCTAAACTTTAACCTAAAGGCACACATAGTGGCACCAACCCTAATCCAAACCCTAATTATAGATCAAACAATGGAAGGTATTATTCAATGAAAATAGGCCCATGGCCAAGACTAAACATGCAAGGAAAACTTTGAGTATTAAGCAAAAATCTATGACTATCTTACAAGAATTATTAAGAGATAAGGTAAAGGGTGAAAAGACAACTTGTACAAAATTAAATCTAATGAATCCTTTCTAGCCATCTTCATCACTTTGGATTGAATACTCTAAACACTTTGTGGGAATCATTTGGCAAGATCATCAACCAACAACAACATAATTAAATTACAAGAACATTAAACATTTAAACTATGAGATAGACTTGAATCCTTTCTTGCAATCTTCACCACTTTAAATCAAAAGTACTAGGTACTTAGTGGGAATCCTCTTGCAAGATCATCAAAAATCAAACTAAACCTAATTTATTGCACACAATGCGAAAGGAACATGACATCAAATTATGAAATAAATTTGAATCCCTTCTTGCAATCTTCACCACTTTAAATTAAAAGTACTAAGTACTTAGTGGTGAATCCTTTTGCAAGATCATCAATAGCTAAACCAAGAAACATATCAAAACCAAATGAAACCTAATTTATTAAAGCATATGCGAAATGAACATGGTGTTAAACTCTAAAATGAACTTGAATCCTTTCTTGCAATCTTCACCACTTTAAATCAAAAGTACCAAGTACTTAGTGGTGAATCCTTTTGCAAGATCATCAACAAAACAAATTAAAAATCAAGCAAAACCTAATTTATTTACAATATGCGAAATGTGCATGATATTAAACTATGAAAATAAACTTGAATCCTTTCTTGCAATCTTCACCACTTTAAATCAAAAGTACCAAGTACATAGTGGTGAATCCTTTGCAAGATCATCAACAATTAAACCAAGAAACATATTAAAAATCAAATGAAACTTAATTTATTTACATATGCGAAATGAGCAAGATGTTAAGCTATGAAAATAAGCTTGAATCCTTTCTTGCAATCTTCACCACTTTAAATCAAAAGTACCAAGTACTTAGTGGTGAATCCTTTTGCAAGATCATCAACAAAACAAATTGAAAATCAAGCAAAACCTAATTTATTTTGGAGTATGCGAAATGAACATAAGGTTAAGCTATGAAATGAACTTGAATCCTTTCTAGTCATCTCCATCACTCAAATCAAAGTGCCTTAAGCACTAGTGATAGATCATATGACTAGATCATCAACAACTAAACAAGAACAACATTACTACTAAAATAAAATACTCACAATGAAGAAACATAAAATTAACTTGAGCCTATTTTTTTTGTTTAGTAAAATGACAACAAAATTAACATAAAGCATCATAAAACCATTTATTAAGGGTGAGATACCAAATCTCACCCACCAACAACAACAAGCTACATTATGAAAAATGAATATGATAGATGTGCTAAATGATGAAGAAAATGCAAGATGAGGAGAAGAAAATAGGTTCTAATGTATAATGCTTGAAGATGATGCAAAGGGATCAAGGGTTTTTACCTTATTTCTAAGAGAGAAAAGAAGAGATTGAAAGAAATGGATGAGAGGGAGGAGGAGAATGGCTTCGGCCTTGAAGAGAGAGAGGAGAGGAGAATTGTTTTTGTGTTTTTGAAGGGAATGAAAGGCAAAAGTCCTTCATGGGTGAAAAGGAAGAGGTATTTATAGATTTTTGAGGTTTTGGGGTATCATTGTCTTTTGTTTTTGATGAGCCTCTAGGATTGAGTCTTAAAATTAAATGGAGGGTTGGGATGAATCATCACATGGATTAGGGGTATTTAGAAAACACAAGTGAAGGTGAGTGTGTGAGAGAGTGGGGGCATGAAGCCATAGGAAAAAAAGAAAAAGAAATAAACTTTTATTTATTTTGGGAAAGGAGTGTCTCATGAAATAGGGTTAGGGGTATTTTTGTGATGGGATGTTACCAAAGAAGTAAGTTTGCATTTTTGGGTGGAAGCATTAGTGTAAGTGAGTGAGGTAATTTACCAAAGAGGGCAAAGTTAAGGATAGGAATAAATCAAATCTTAGTGAATAAGAAATGAAGTGTGTAGAAACTTCTAGAAGGAGGGAGAGGGGGTATGTGGCGCATAATATGCTGAAATGTGAGGGGAAAAATAAAAAGATGATGGTTTTTGGTGTTTTGTCTTATTGAGGACACTTCCCATTTTTGGTTTTTGAAATTTAAATTTTTGGGCATGTAAAATAGAAGTGCACCTATTGGAAATATGTAACATGTTTTTGGGCACCATAAAATAGTCTCCCTAATTATTTTTAGACAACCAAAATTGTCATTTAATAATTTGGGAAATATTAAATGGTCTTTTAATATTTTTATGCAATAAAAATAGGAAAAGTGCATTTTAATTATTTTAGGCTAGGATATTCTCTCTAAAAATTGTACAAAAATTCTCTTGGATAAGAGAAAATATACTTTTGGTGTGTGCATACTTTTGACGAGAAAATTATCCTGCTATGTAAAATGACCAAAATGCCCCTTACCCTAAAAATCTAACTTGTCCAAAAGTGCATTTCAACTTTAAAAATGATTTTAGAAACTTTGGAATGACTTTTAGGACCCTAAATGCAATGCATGATGCTATTTCTTTTTATTTATTTATTTTTGGGGAAAATTAGGGTTTTGACCTAAAGCCTGGACAAAATTGGGGTATGACAATTGCCCCTCTTTATCCGGATTTTGACAAGGAATATGAGTTGGCGAAACATATTCCGAGGCAAAATAGAGATAAAGAATTCAGAATTGTGCCGATTTTGTCTACTTAGGTCAAAATCCGAATTTCCTTTCTTTTTCTTTTATTATTGTTTCTTTTTCCGGATTCTTGAGTGATCAATTCAAGAATCCTATTGTGATGGTTACTTAACCTCCTATATTCAGAAAAGGTAAAAAGGGTACCGGCGTCTTTGAAAATCAGAATGGGCACTTGGCGTCTTTGAAAAGTGTAGATGGGCACTTAATGTGCCGAAGTAGATGGGCACTTAGCGTCTTTGAAAGTCAGAAAAATGCAGTCGCCTAAAACCCGTAATCCTTAAACGAACCTTGCGAATCCGAGTTTGTACGCGCGGCTTGGAGGAGCACGTTCTTCCCGAAATCTCTGGTCTTTCGAGCGGCCAGGGGATCGTTATCGACTCGAATCGATATACGAGATCAATCTGCGGCGTCCACTGCATCTTAGGCTTGATACAACTATTCCACTATGCCTCGCATGGGGCTGCGGTCCATCGCGTTGCTCGTATACGATGTGAGACCTCTCTTTTGCACACTTGGGCGCTCTCTTTTCCTTGCGCGCTTGGGCACTCTCTGTTCTTGTCTTGCGCGCTTGGACGCTCTCTCTCCTCTTCTGCGTGCTGGGACGCTCTCTCTTCTCCTTTTGCGCGCTTGGACGCTCTCTTTCCTTTTATCTTTTCTCTTTCTTCCTTTCTGATTTTTCCTCTTTTGCGTGCTTGGACACTCTCTTTTCCTTTTCTCTTTTCTCTTTCTTCCTTTCTGATTTTTCCTCTTTTGCGTGCTTGGACACTCTCTTTTCCTTTTCTCTTTTCTCTCTCTCTCTTCCTGATCTTTTCTCTTTTACTTGCGCTTGGACGCTCTCTTTTTTTTCTCTTTTCTCTCTCTTCCTTTCTGATCTTTTCTCTTTTCGCGCTTGGGCGCTCTCTTTTCTTTTTCTTTTTCTCTCTCTCTTCCTTTCGACCTTTCCACCGAGGGGTTCCTTCAAGCTTGAAGTCGGACATTAATACCAAGTACCTATCCATCTTTGTACTGCAAGTGAGATGAACAAACGCATGCAATGCAAATGCCATGATTGCTACTTTCTTTTCCTTTTCCTCATGGTGAATGTAATGCCAATGCCTAAATTTCTTTCTTTTCTTTACTTCCTAGTGCATGATTAATGAATGCATGATTTTATGCTTGATGGATGTAATGCATGTTATGCGATGCGATGATTTAATGGAATGATGAATGCAATGAGATGCTATTTTTAATTTTCTTTGGTCACTTTCTTTTTCGACGGTTTGTTTTTTTTTTTTTTTTATTATTATTTTTTTTTATATTTTTATATTTTTATTCTCTTGCTCTTTTGCCCTGTTGGCTTATCTTCTTCTTGGTTCTCTTCTTGCTTTGGTTCACCAATCCGCAACATTCATGGCATGAGACTGAGGAATATATTGAACTTGTGGGGCTCCTGGGTCAGGTGCAAGTGGGCTTTAGCTTTGTCGTTCAAGCAATCATGGGCTCAATCACTTTCTCTTGCATGACTAACTTGTTTGAGGAATTGCCTCTTTCCGTGACCTTTAAGAACTTCATAATGATTTGCAATGCTATATGATGTATGCACATGTTTCACAGATTCAAGATCACCATCATAAAACGTTTATTTTGAGCGAGAAGAAGCAAAAAATAATCAACAAAACAGTACATGAAAAGGTTTGAGTTTTATTTTTTTTTTATTTTTTTATATATTTTTTTTTTTGATGTAGAAGCCAATCGTACAGAATGTTACGACGATCGCTCAATACATTTGAAAGTTTTAAACTACAAAAAGACACGAAAAACAAGAGAGAAGTGAATTACATCGTCCGCCTCTCGTGGAGCGGTGCCAACATTTATGTCCTTGACCTTGATCACTCCTCATCCAAGTCTTCGAGAGGAGTTGTATGCCTTTCTTTACTTTTCATGCTCAAGTTTTCTCGACCCTAATTTTTGCCTGGATCGCCCTTTGCGGGTTTCAATCCACCGGGTCGCTCTGATTTTGCCTAGGTCGCCCTTTCGGGTTTTCAACCTAGCGAGCTAATTCTTACTTGGCTTGTCTTTCTCTTTTTTTTTTTTTTTTTTTTTGTCTATTTCTTTCAGGCATATTACTCCTTCACTTAATCGGAATCGTCTGGGTTCCTTGAGATCTTCGCCGTCCATGTTGGTAAGTATCAGTGCTCCTCCAGAGAAGGCTTTTCTGACAGCAAATGGTCCATCATAGCTCGGAGTCCACTTCCCAAGGATCGATGCGGATGGGCAAGATCTTCTTAAGCACCGAGATCACCTTGCTTGAATTCACGGGTCGGACTTTCTTGTCGAAAGTCGTTCTCATTCTCTGCTGATATAATTGCCCCTGACACAAAGCTGCAATCCTTTTTTCTTCAACGAGGTTTAGCTGGTCCAGACGAGCTTGCACCCATTCTGCTTCTTCTAACTTGGTTTCCATCAAGATCCGCAGGGAGGGTATCTCAACCTTAATAGGGAGGACTGCTTCACCCATATACCCAGAGAAAGGGATTTGCCCCGGTTGAAGTGCGTACTGAAGTACGGTAGCCATGCAAAGCAAAGGGAAGCATTTCGTGCCAGTCCTTGTAGGTTACCACCATCTTTTGCACAATCTTCTTGATGTTCTTGTTGGCTGCTTTCACTGTCCCATTCATCTTTGGGCGGTAGGGAGAGAAATTATGATGCTGGATTTTGAATTCTTTGCACAGGTCCTTCATCATTTTGCTGTTCAGGTTGCTGCCATTATTAGTGATGATCTTGCTTGGAAGATCATAACGGCAAATCAGATCTTTCTTCACAAATTTGGCAACCACTAAACTGATTATACTGGAGTATGAGGCCGCTTCAACCCACTTGGTGATCTCTAAAACTTTGCCTTGATGTAATGGTGACTTGAATGAATCTTGGAGTGCAAGCCTTTTGATTTTCTTTCCCTCTTTTTTTGAGATTTTTTTGAGCAAATTTCTTTTTTTTTCGCTTGTTTGTTTTTTTTTTCTTTTGGGCAAACATATTTAAATAAATAAACTTATTTGTCCTAAAGCTAAAATTCAGGGAAAACAAAAGCAATCGATCATTGATCAGAATGGATTTTTGGAGATTGTGGTTTTTTTGTGGAGAAAGGATGATTGGGTTTAATGAAGTGCTTGAAACTAATGGTAGGATGATTTTTATTCAGCGTTGGCTGACGTTTGGTGATTTATGATGGTTATTTGGCTTGATGAAGTGTTTGGAAGTTTTATTCCTGGCTAAGGGTTGGTGGAGGGCGGGATGCCGAGGTCAAAGGGAAGTATTTGCAGTTTATTGAGACAAGGATCTCTTGTGTTTTGTGGTAACGTGTATCAGCTCACCACTTACATTTCTTTTGTATTTTTGGGGTTTTCATTTTTAAACCCTTTTTTTTTATTTTTATTTTTTTTTTTTGATATTTGAGGTGATCCTTGTCTAGGGTGATTTTTTGGATTTTTTGGCTTGCAGTGGGTAGCATAGGTTCTTCGAGAATATGGGAAAATGGTCAAACTTTATTTCAAATCACGATTGCTCGTTTTCTCAAAAATTAACTCAAGGACAATAATTTATTTATTCCTATATGTTTGCTTTTTTTTTGTTTGATTATTTTCTGACCAGCTTTCTTTTTTCTGATCATTTGTTTTTTGTGTTTCTTTTTTTTTTGAAGGAGAAAATCATCTTTGGGCTTAGCACGATCCAAATCTCTGTAGTTAACACACATTCTAACTTTTCCATCCTTTTCGGAACTGGGATGATGTTGGCAACCGATCATGTACTTGCCCACCGCTAGAACCTTGCATCACATCACTTCTTCACCTCATCTCTACGATTTTGAGGACATCTCGGCTTCATCCTTCTCAACTTCGCTGACAGTGGGCATTCGAGTTTGATCGGTAGCTTGTGTACCACAATGTTGGTGTCCAACCCGGGCATATCTTGGTAGGACCATGCAAACACATCCACATAATCGTGCAACAGATGAACCAAATTCACGCGAGTTTCATCACTCGTGGTGATACTCACTTGGACCTCTTTCTTGTTCTCAGCTGTACCCAAGTTGATTACTTCAGTATATTCCCCGTGAGGCTGAATAACCCTTTCTTCTTATTTCATTAACCTCATGAGTTCTGGAAGAGTTTCTCAGTCTTTCTCAACATCCCCTTAAGCCTGATTGATAGGGTGATCAAAGTCAAAATATGGACTGTTGGCACTGTTATTTTGAGAGACAATTCTTTGTGGATCCGCCTTTTCCGGGCGGAAGCGCGAGAATAAAAACGAAACAAACAAGCAAACAATAATGACACAGAAAAAAGACACATGAAATGAAGAGGAATGATTTTTATTGATGGAAATTCAAAACAAACGTTTTTATTGATGATGATGATTCTGAAAATAAAAACATGCGTGCCCCTAACAACTTGTCCTATGGCCTTGGGCAGAACCACAGGGTTGCATTATAATCATTATTTTGAACTAAAAGTCACGGGAAAATTGGCAGCCTTCCGGTTCTTTAATTCTTTCACCAACATCGCAGCGACGCACCAGACTTGCACCATCCTCTTCAACCTCAGAACCATCCTTGATGACAGCAACCGAATTGTAATCAAACAATCCAGCGCTCACAAAGCTTTGGCGGATATCACAAACAGGATGTTCGGGAAGGATCATGAATAGGGACCCTCCTCCGCATTAGTGCCCGCCTCTGAGCTTAGCTAGCCTCTTTTCTGCTTTTCCTCGGCCATTCTCTTCCCTATCACCAAGGGCCGATATCCTAACCCACGCCTATCCCCGTACTCTGCACTCTCTGTTTGGGTTACTGACGATCCAATAAGTTTTGCAAGACTGCCTTGAATGCCTCACATGCCCCAGCGCAATTAACATTAACACGCACCCGCTCCCGAGTGCAACCCCTCTTGATGACTCCGAATTTGCACATCTCTCGCATGAATGACCTCTAAGGAGTCTTAACCTTCCCAACCTTCCTTACCAATTGTCCACGGTGATCTCACCGCCTTAGTGATTGTCTTTTCGTGGCTCCGCAATGAATTGATTGTTGTATTCGGACCATTCGAGATCCAAACAAAGATCTACTGTGTCTTTCACCACCGCTTGAAGACTCGCATTCTTCTACAATGATGACCAACCCCGCCTTCATGAAAACTGCAGGTGGCATTAGCGTTGTAACCCTGGGGAAATGGCGGCTGACGGGCTTTCATTGGCCGAGTGTTGATCAAGTTTCTGGAAGCTAGGTGATTGAACAATTCATCAGATGTCATCGATGTTGGATCAAAGTTAATTTGCCCTCAGATGCGATAACTCGAGCCCCTCCGACCGTCATTGCCTCTTTGGACGGCACAGAATAGCGGATGGAACCGCTTTGTGGAGGAGTACCAAAGGCCGGATTTTCTTCTCGAGATTACATTCGCTTCCCTTTCTTCCGCTTCGGAAAGGGGAGTGGTGCTTCTCTTGATCGTGGTAACACCCCATACCGAGTAGGGTTTTCCACGTGATAAACTACTTTACGGGATTCACGGCAATTCCCGGTAGGACTAGATGAACTTCTTGGCGAGATAATACCGTGACCGGGAGTATGAATTTGTGGTCCAAAGTAACTCTCTCTAGGTGTAACCGCAGGCAAGTTGACTTGACCCCACAGGGACCGCTTTAGTCTTCGAGATAACTCGTCATGCTACCCCCGGATGATGGGTGAAGTAACCGTCTCCTTGTCCATGAGAAATGGGAGTGGTTGTAACTTCAATGGATACCGGGAGAAGAAATGTAAGTGACAACTCCTTCGGGATTTACAACAATGATAGCCCCAAAGAACGCCCCACCCTCGATCCTGCAAAGATACTCATTTCTTCGACCATTTGTGCTTCCATTTCACCTTCGAGCCCGATCTTCTGAACTAATCGCTCAAGACCGAGCCCTTCCCAACTTTCTTATCTCGACTCGTGGGTCTTCATTCTCGAGATCCCGATTGCTAGCCATCGCCTTGCTTGTAGACGGTGTAATATCGGTGACAGAGAACCAGCGCGCCTTTTCCTTTTATTTAGACATTTATTGTATAAGAATCAAGATGAATGCATGAATGATTATGTGAATGCATGTACAATGTTTGCTTGATGCCGGGAACCACGGGATGCCTTATCTTGTCATAAGCGCAAAAAACTTTCTCTTTGATTTTGGAAGAGATAAACGAGGAATCGAAATAGCAAATCGACATACTTCCTTCTTCATAATTGGGAGCGAAGTAAGTGAAGCTTTGCTACTTGATTCCATTTTGATACACCTATGACAAGATGGTGCATTATTCGGTGGTCCTCGACAAGCAAATGCAAATGGGATGCACTATGGATGCGTGAGTTGCAGAAACTTAAGTTTTATGCAATGCGGGAATGTATGCAAATGACGATGATGCTTTATGCAAATGCAGGGTTAGAAAAACTTTATTTGCAATAACTCGGGTTTCCACTTTTTGAAAATACGGACCGTTCAATCGCTTCATATAGGCCGTAGGAAAAAGCTACTGATAACTCTTTCTTCTTTTTTTTTTGAAAAGTGGGTTATATGTCGCTTTATGCGGACCGCAAAAGAAAAGGCTACAATGCAACCCTTTTCTTTTCTTTTTTTTTTTTTTTGAAATTTTTTTTTTTTTTTTTAAGAAAGACATGTCTAAACTACAATGCAACACACAATTTGTATGTCCTCGTGTCCTACAAAGGTGGGGATCCTAAGTTCTAGGGCAACTTCAAAGGTTCCTTCCATGTAGTTCTAATTCACACCCTCACAATGGCTACCAGAGCTATAGAATCCTCATGGCGACATCCACAAATGTAGCGAACTACCAAGTGTGAAGCGCCATGAGAAAGCGTACTCTGGTTGAGACTTTCATGAGTATCAGACAGACAGAGTCTCGAATGACAGTCACTAATCGTCTCCACTCTCCTAGGTTTTGTTGGATCCGGGTATAGGAGCCCACTCATAACATATAAAACAAGTAAGGTGTGAAAGTGTGTGATTGAGGACATACTTTTCTAAAAACTACCCCGCCCACCGCAAAGAAAAACCTGACTGTCACCTGCATGCAAAAACAATAATATGTCGTCTACCCTAAGGTTTTATCACTTCAAAACAAATGAACTAACCTAAGGTGTCATCAACAATCATATAGAGCTTACCTCAAGAAAGGGAGCAGAGAAGAGGGGATTATGATAGAATTGGGGAGATGCATGTCTTACCTTAAGAAAGGGAGCAAAGAAGAGGGAACATGGGGATTAGAGGAATGCATGCATAATCATATAAGCATATAAAGAAAGAAAAGAAAAAGGTAAGGAATTGAAGAAGTAAAAACGAAAACTAATTCAAATCAAACACTTTGAACCACACATCGGATTAATTAGGTTTGACCCTCTTAAAAAAGTTTTTTTGTCCCCAGTGGAGTCGCCAGCTGTTGCGCCCCGAAAAATCCGGTTTGGGATTTCTCAGTGTACAACGTGAAAATTGTGAAGCCGCCACTAATATTTTAGTTTTTAGACCAAAACATTAGAAAAAGGTCTTTTTTACAAAAGGCGGGTGGTCTTTCAAAATGTAAATGTAGGTTCGGGGGTCGGTTAGGTGTGGGGAGGTGTTAGCACCCCACACCTCCTTTCTACCGAAAGGGAACCATTAATTCGATGTGTGGTTTAGATTGTTTGATTTGAGATAATTTTTGTTCTACTTCTTTTCTTTTCCTTTTTTATTTGAAAGAGTTTTATAGAAGACAGGGGAGAAAGGAGCCTTTTTGAGATTTTTGAAAAGCGAGACTAAACTAAGGTTTTTTGAAAATGAGCTTGACGGGATATGACCTGGTCCTACGCACTTCAATGACCGAGGGATCAAAGCTACGTAGTTCTTAATTCTTTGTTTTGATTTTTTGAAAGTGAGCTTGACGGGATATGACCCGGTCCTACGTACCATCATTGACTGAGGGATCAAAGCTACGTAGTTCTTAGTTCTTTGTTTTGAAAATCTGTGTTTTATCTTTATCTTATCTTTTGGTTTTTTGAAATATGACTCAAGCGCTCATGAATACCAAACAAGCTTCGCTTCGAGTGGCGTTCACTACTAACTTGAAAGAAAAGTGTTGGAACCGATAATCAATCGAGCAAATACTCAAGTGATTACTAGTCGCAACGCTTTATTATCTTTTTGAAATTATTTTGGAAAAGGATGAGTATTAGTGATAATTAACACTAATGACTCATATTGTTTTTGAGTTTTTATTAATTTGCTTTTGATTAAGGTGTGGGAGCTTTCATGATAGTCAAACAAGCAATGGCTTCGAGTGACTACCACTAGTAACTCCATCATTAACGATCAAACAAGCGAAGCTTCGAGTGATGGTTAATGATTTTATTTATGAAAAGAGCCTTAGTTTTTATTTGAAAACATTTGACTTGGGGCTTTGAAAAGAAAGTAGAACATTTGCAAATCCTTTTTATTCTAAACCAAAGCGCAACAATTGCAAATTCACAAGCAAATAACAATTAATACACAAGAGTATCATGATATATGAATCTAAGCTAACATGTGAAATTGCAAAATAAGTCCCAAGCAAGGCATGTATTTATTCAACCTAAAAAAAACAATCTAGCAACCTAAACCTCCAACCTAAACTTTAACCTAAAGGCACACATAGTGGCACCAACCCTAATCCAAACCCTAATTATAGATCAAACAATGGAAGGTATTATTCAATGAAAATAGGCCCATGGCCAAGACTAAACATGCAAGGAAAACTTTGAGTATTAAGCAAAAATCTATGACTATCTTACAAGAATTATTAAGAGATAAGGTAAAGGGTGAAAAGACAACTTGTACAAAATTAAATCTAATGAATCCTTTCTAGCCATCTTCATCACTTTGGATTGAATACTCTAAACACTTTGTGGGAATCATTTGGCAAGATCATCAACCAACAACAACATAATTAAATTACAAGAACATTAAACATTTAAACTATGAGATAGACTTGAATCCTTTCTTGCAATCTTCACCACTTTAAATCAAAAGTACTAGGTACTTAGTGGGAATCCTCTTGCAAGATCATCAAAAATCAAACTAAACCTAATTTATTGCACACAATGCGAAAGGAACATGACATCAAATTATGAAATAAATTTGAATCCTTCTTGCAATCTTCACCACTTTAAATTAAAAGTACTAAGTACTTAGTGGTGAATCCTTTTGCAAGATCATCAATAGCTAAACCAAGAAACATATCAAAACCAAATGAAACCTAATTTATTAAAGCATATGCGAAATGAACATGGTGTTAAACTCTAAAATGAACTTGAATCCTTTCTTGCAATCTTCACCACTTTAAATCAAAAGTACCAAGTACTTAGTGGTGAATCCTTTTGCAAGATCATCAACAAAACAAATTAAAAATCAAGCAAAACCTAATTTATTTACAATATGCGAAATGTGCATGATATTAAACTATGAAAATAAACTTGAATCCTTTCTTGCAATCTTCACCACTTTAAATCAAAAGTACCAAGTACATAGTGGTGAATCCTTTGCAAGATCATCAACAATTAAACCAAGAAACATATTAAAAATCAAATGAAACTTAATTTATTTACATATGCGAAATGAGCAAGATGTTAAGCTATGAAAATAAGCTTGAATCCTTTCTTGCAATCTTCACCACTTTAAATCAAAAGTACCAAGTACTTAGTGGTGAATCCTTTTGCAAGATCATCAACAAAACAAATTGAAAATCAAGCAAAACCTAATTTATTTTGGAGTATGCGAAATGAACATAAGGTTAAGCTATGAAATGAACTTGAATCCTTTCTAGTCATCTCCATCACTCAAATCAAAGTGCCTTAAGCACTAGTGATAGATCATATGACTAGATCATCAACAACTAAACAAGAACAACATTACTACTAAAATAAAATACTCACAATGAAGAAACATAAAATTAACTTGAGCCTATTTTTTTGTTTAGTAAAATGACAACAAAATTAACATAAAGCATCATAAAACCATTTATTAAGGGTGAGATACCAAATCTCACCCACCAACAACAACAAGCTACATTATGAAAAATGAATATGATAGATGTGCTAAATGATGAAGAAAATGCAAGATGAGGAGAAGAAAATAGGTTCTAATGTATAATGCTTGAAGATGATGCAAAGGGATCAAGGGTTTTTACCTTATTTCTAAGAGAGAAAAGAAGAGATTGAAAGAAATGGATGAGAGGGAGGAGGAGAATGGCTTCGGCCTTGAAGAGAGAGAGAGGAGAGGAGAATTGTTTTTGTGTTTTTGAAGGGAATGAAAGGCAAAAGTCCTTCATGGGTGAAAAGGAAGAGGTATTTATAGATTTTTGAGGTTTTGGGGTATCATTGTCTTTTGTTTTGATGAGCCTCTAGGATTGAGTCTTAAAATTAAATGGAGGGTTGGGATGAATCATCACATGGATTAGGGGTATTTAGAAAACACAAGTGAAGGTGAGTGTGTGAGAGAGTGGGCGCAAGCCATAGGAAAAAAAAAAAGAAAAGGAAATAAACTTTTATTTATTTTGGGAAAGGAGTGTCTCATGAAATAGGGTTAGGGGTATTTTTGTGATGGGATGTTACCAAAGAAGTAAGTTTGCATTTTTGGGTGGAAGCATTAGTGTAAGTGAGTGAGGTAATTTACCAAAGAGGGCAAAGTTAAGGATAGGAATAAATCAAATCTTAGTGAATAAGAAATGAAGTGTGTAGAAACTTCTAGAAGGAGGGAGAGGGGGTATGTGGCGCATAATATGCTGAAATGTGAGGGGAAAAATAAAAAGATGATGGTTTTTGGTGTTTTGTCTTATTGAGGACACTTCCCATTTTTGTTTTTGAAATTTAAATTTTTGGGCATGTAAAATAGAAGTGCACCTATTGGAAATATGTAACATGTTTTTGGGCACCATAAAATAGTCTCCTAATTATTTTTAGACAACCAAAATTGTCATTTAATAATTTGGGAAATATTAAATGGTCTTTTAATATTTTTATGCAATAAAAATAGGAAAAGTGCATTTTAATTATTTTAGGCTAGGATATTCTCTCTAAAAATTGTACAAAAATTCTCTTGGATAAGAGAAAATATACTTTTGGTGTGTGCATACTTTTGACGAGAAAATTATCCTGTTATGTAAAATGACCAAAATGCCCCTTACCCTAAAAATCTAACTTGTCCAAAAAGTGCATTTCAACTTTAAAAATGATTTTAGAAACTTTGGAATGACTTTTAGGACCCTAAATGCAATGCATGATGCTATTTCTTTTTATTTATTTATTTTTGGGGAAAATTAGGGTTTTGACCTAAGCCGGACAAAATTGGGGTATGACAGCGGGTCCGCCATCTCTTCAATCACAGGAATCTCAACCACAATCTCTTCTTCTCTTTCTATTTCTCTTTCTCTGAGTTGCCTCTCTCTTGTAGCTTTCCGATTAGCTTTTGCGGTCTTTTCAATTTCTGGATCAAAGAGAAGGTCAGCTGAGGCAGTGCCTCGCATACACAAAGTTAGAGAAAAGCAAGTGATTGAGAGACAAAAATAAAATAAAATAACTAAAAATAAAATTCTATCAAGTAATAGAAGATTAAATTGATAAAAATTTGGCAATCCCCGGCAACGGCGCCAAAAACTTGATGGCGAAATTGGCAAGTGTACCAAATCGTCGCAAGTAATAATAAAAACGGTAAGAACCGGATGTCGAACTCAAGGACTGCACGTACTTATCAATTTAAAATTCCACTAATTAGATTGAACAAGGGACTAAGTTTAGTTGTGTTGACAATAAAATAAGAATAACAATAGAATAATTTTGTGATTTTTAGAAAATGAAACAAAAACGCTTTTGAAATGTAATAGATGATAAGAGAAGT
Organism: Oxytropis ochrocephala; assembly: GCA_020916435.1. Classification (NCBI taxonomy): domain Eukaryota; kingdom Viridiplantae; phylum Streptophyta; class Magnoliopsida; order Fabales; family Fabaceae; genus Oxytropis; species Oxytropis ochrocephala. The sequence goes on along the minus strand of CM037092.1, from coordinate 59,857,276 downwards.
TAGGGATGAATTCCTATTGATTCCACACTATTGCAAGATGATTTGTTATAGAAAATTTCTCTCTCTTTACCTTTGTTATCAAACCCCACAACATTAATCAATTCCTAATTCCTTAGGCAACCAATCCTTTGTAAACAACCAAAAACCCTAATTCCTTAAATGATTCTAATTGAGCACAAGCATTACAATCAAGGGTTTTCAAGATACAACATCTCCAAGACCATTCCTAGACTAAGAATTGAAGGTATTCAATCTCAAGCATTCAAATACAAAACTTCCATTTCATACCTAAACCATATATCATTTCATAAGTGATCAATTCATAAAAAGCATTAAGAACAAAGATTGAATACACAAAGGAAGAGGAAATATAACATTTAAATAGATCAAAATCAACTACAATAGTGTTTCATCAATACCCATTCATCCCTAACCAAAAGGGTATTTAGCTAGACATAAAGGGAGAAGAAATCAAACATAAACAAGAACTTGAGAGATAGAGTGACCACATTGAAGCTCCAAAATCTTGATCCCAAGCTTGAATCTTCAATGGAGATGAAGGGTGTTGAATCCCTAGCTGCCTCCTTTGCTCTCCCTCCAAAGACTAGGTCAAGAATATGTCAAAAGATCCCCAAGTTGGGTGAAAATCGCAACTTAAATCAAAAACGCAGAGCAAAAGCGCCCAAGCGCATGGCAGAAGCGCTTGGACGCATGACAAACAGCAACATCAGATGTAAAAGCGCCCCAGACGCACGCAGAAGCGCTTGGGCGCATGACAGACAGCAGCATCAGATGTGAAAGCGCCCCAGACGCACGCAGAAGCGCTTGGGCGCATGACAGACAGCAGCATCAGATGTGAAAGCGCCCCAGACGCACGCAGAAGCGCTTGGGCGCATGACAGACAGCAGCAACACAAGCAGAAACGCCCCAGACGTGTGCAGAAGCGCCTGGACGCTTTGTAACAATTCTTTGAAGTAGTAAGCACTCCAAATGCTTGGAAGATGCATCATTGGGCACACGGTAGAAGCTTTAACATGATCCAAAACATCAATTTGTACCTGAACATCATGATTATGACAAATGTGGCAATTTATGGTCCTAACCTAATGTAATTTCCTAAATTCAATATAAAAACACATTGTTTTGTACCATGAAAACTAAATGCAATGCAGACTTATCAGTGTGGTTGAAAGAAAAAATAGAACACTGCAAGAAATGGCTAGAACATTGCTCAATGATTCGAAAAGGGAAAAATATTTTTGGGCAGAGGCAGTCAACACCGCTTGTTACATTTTGAATAGGGCAACAATTAGAAAAATCTTAAACAAAACCCCATATGAACTATGGAAAGGAAGGAAACCTATCATCTCATATTTTCATGTGTTTGGTAGTGATTGCTATGTTTTGAACAACAAAGACAATCTAGGAAAATTTGATGCCAAATCTGATCCTGCACTCTTCTTAGGATATTCACTTACCTCAAAAGCATATAGAATTTTCAATCTTAGGACTAAGGATATGTAGAAGAATGCATGCATGTTACGTTTATGGATACTAACAGTTCTATCAGAGAAGAAGATGATGAAGTTACTGCAGAAGAAACAGGCAAGAAGGGTAGTGATACACATGAGAAAGTTGAAGAAGATTCAACAAACAACCCTTCTCAGCCCTCTAATACACCAAATGAGCAACCTGCTCAAGCCTCAGACCTACCTAGAAGTTGGAGACTAGTCTCTCATCATCCTCAAGATCAAATAATTGGAGAAACATCTGAACCAATAAGAACAAGAAGCTCTTTTAGAAAAGAAACATCTCAAAGTGCTCTTATATCTCAAATAGAACCTAAGAACATAAATGAAACAATTGTTGATGAATCTTGGATTGAAGCAATGCAAGAAGAGCTTGCTCAATTTGAGAAGAAAGAGGTATGGAACTTAGTGCCTTCTCCCTCACATCAATCTGTTATTGGTACTAAGTGGGTGTTCAGAAACAAAATGGATGAAAATGGTAAGGTGGTCAGAAATAAAGCAAGATTAGTGGCTCAAGGTTACAATCAACAGGAAGGTATTGATTATGATGAAACCATTGCTCCTGTTGCTAGATTAGAAGCTATTAGGATTCTTCTTGCTTATGCTGCTCACAAAGATTTCAAACTTTTTCAAATGGATGTGAAAAGTGCTTTTCTAAATGGTTTTCTAAATGAGGAAGTTTATGTGCATCAACCTCCTGGTTTTGTTGATGAAAAACATCCAAATCATGTTTTCAAATTAACTAAGGCACTGTATGGTCTTAAGCAAGCTCCTAGAGCTTGGTATGAAAGACTAAGTACCTTTCTTTTTAAAATGGCTTCTCAAGAGGAAAAATTGATGTCACACTTTTTAGAAAATCTCTGAAAGATGAATTACTTATTGTACAAATATATGTTGATGACAAAGATCTTTGGAGCTACAAATGAAAAGCTATGTGATGAATTTGGAAAGCTCATGATGAGTGAGTTTGAGATGAGCCTCATGGGTGAACTAATATATTTTCTTGGTTTGCAAATAAAACAACTTAAGAATGGGATCTTTATTTCTCAAGAAAAATACATCAAAGATCTGCTTAAGAAGTACAAAATGAGTGATGCAAAAGCTATGGCAATCCCTATGCACCCTTCTGCAAGTATTGAGAAGGATGAAAAGGTAAATGCATGTCTGAGAAGGATTATAGAGGTATGATAGGTTCTCTATTATATCTCACTGCAAGTAGACCAGATACAGTCTTCTCAGTTGGGTTGTGTGCAAGATTTCAATCTGCTCCCAAGGAATCTCATCTATGTGCTGTAAAGAGAATCTTTAGATACCTTGTTGGAACACCAAACACAGGCTTGTGGTACAAGAAAAGAACCCATTTTGACCTAATTGGGTACTGTGATGCTTACTATGCTGGAGACAAAGTGGAAAGAAAAAGTGTAAGACCCCCTTACTTCTAATACTACTTAGCAACCACGCTAAGGCTGTCGCCCTTAGCTCACCAACCACCTCGGCGCCTAGTAGTGGACCAACGGTCACTACGAGGACTACCATGTCACTTAGGACTAAAATGACTACACATTTAACCCCTCGTGCACTTGGCACTCCAAAACGACACTCACAGTCGCGCCCAGCAATAACCTGCGCTACACTAGTGTTAAAACCACACCTCGGCACCTATAGCACCTCAGCACACTCGGCACCTCGGCACGCTTGGCACCTCGGCATGCCTCCATTCTGCTCCACTCATAGTCACTCCACTTCACACGAACGTACACCTCACCTCGTCAAGTGCACCTAGGTATGATATACTCTACGTCTTGGCCATAACACCTCGGTTACTACACGCTACACATTATCAACGGCACTTCAAAGAAGCCTAAGTACTTTACCTCGGCCTAAGCATCTCAGCCTACTTACTCTACACCTCTGCAAGCACAAACCGATCATTATACCTTGTCTTATGTACTCATACACTTAGTTACTGGTGCTCTATCACTCATCTCGGCTTCTATGCCTCATTACTTACGTTTTGACTTACGATCATCACTTAAGTTTCGTTACACTAGTGGTAGGTAGATGCACCTCTACTACCCCAAGTCAACCCCTTCGCTTAAGCCCAGACACACGTTCTCTTTGTTATGAACACTCAACTCCCAACCTACACCTCGGTAGTCTAGCGTTCTACTCCATAAGAACCTTACACTCTCACGTCTCTCACTTTAGCTCACTGGGACTGAGAGTTTTCTCAGCTCCCATTTCATTAGAGATCATGTGCAAAAGAAAGATATAGAACTTGTTTTTGTTGACACTAAACATCAACTAGCTGACATTTTCACTAAAGCTCTTCTAGAAGAGAATTTTAGTTATATTAAAAGCATGTTGCATATCATTGAAAACCCCTCAAATGAGAAGGGTTATGACCATCAACCTTCTCAAGCCTGAGAAGGGTCATTTCCCAACCTTCTCACTCCTGAGAAGGGTTATTAGTTCCAGAATGACAGTAAAAATAAAAAATTCCAAAAAGATTTATGTTTGTTCCTTTTTAGGTTGTTTGACATGTTTGTTTATTACTTAAATGTAGGTAGATTAATGTCTTTAAGTAGGATATTTTCTTTTATGCTTTTTGTCTTAAAATAGTTCATTTAAGAAAAACCAAAAATAGGTTACTAGCCGTTTAACGGCTCCTCCCTGTAATACCCTAATTTTGTCCGTCCTTTTTAACTTAAGCCAATTTCAGTGATCCAACTCAACTAAATCGAAATACCGTTGTTTAAATTAGGCAGGCACGCGAATGATCGATATTTTCGTGCGTTCTTCAATTTAATCTTCGTATTTGGGTTTAGTCGTACATAAGTAGGTCTACCAAAAGTCGTTTTTTCTAGAAACTTAGCTTATCTTTTCAGTTCAGGCTTAAGAATACAATTCTGAGTCAGTTTTAGTGTTCTTAGTTAATGAGCTCATTTCTTCTATTTTGGGTCTCTTTTTAGCGTATTTGTCCTGCAGTCGGGCCTGCTCGCCTTTGTGTTTGGCCCGACTTTTTTTTATTATTAATCTCATCTTGTGCAGTTAATTTATTTTGAGTATATATGTATAGTCCAAAAATGCCAAAAATTCTATTTAGTGTTATTTACAATTTAAAAGTGTTATGTAATCCAAAGATGTCAAAAAAAAAATCTATTTAATTTTTATTACAAATTAGAAGTGTTCAAATGTCCGAATGTCCAAAAAATACAAAAAAATCATAACAAAAAATAATTCTGGGGTTCTAACAGCTGCTCTCCAAGCAGCTGGGCCTGGGTTGATCCGCTCCAAAACCTGAAAATAATTCAAGGCCCAGTCAAAGAGCAATTAATGCAAAAAAAACCTAGAATTTTAGTATAAAAGAGCAGTCAACACACACAGTCAAGGACAGAAAACAGAGGAGACAGTCATTCACAAAAAAATTAGGGTTTCAAACTGAAATCCTAATCATCCAAACAGAGACAGATCTGAAACAAATGATAGAGTAGAGAAAATCAAAAAAATGTAGAAACAAGCTTCTCCTCCTCCCATCACCGTGACCAGCCACCACCACTCACCATCCAAACAACCACCATCCAAAAAAACAACCATCACTAACCCACTGAACCATCCCTACCCTTTCCGACGACCACCAAATCACCACCACCGCAACACCCTCATTATCACACATTCATTCTCGTCGAACAGAGACTATATTACCTTCATCAGACTCTTGTTGATCAGCAAATAGCAATCGTAAGAAGATGAAGAGAGGAAGACGAAATCTCAGCAATTCACCACCGCAGGCTCCTACCACCGCCGCGAACCTCCCCCTTGGCCATCGCAATCGCTACTTCATCCTCTCTCTCAGAACCGATCGTCTTTCCCTCTCTCTCCGAAACTGGTGTCGTCTCTCCACCACGCTGGTCACGCTCTCTCAACTCTCCGATCTGAACTCTCTGATCCAAACACCGGACAAAAAAGCACAAGAAGAAAATAAGGGGAAGAAGAGAGTAAAACCGAAAGAAAGAGAGCCAAGAAACAAGAAGAAATCGAAGGAACAAACCTGGAGGAGTGCAGCGACGCATTGATTGTGGCGAGATTTTCGCCATTGATGGTGGGAGAAGGAGTGCAGCGGCGCGGCTGAGGTAGGGGAAAGGGGAAGGAATTTTTAGGTTTTTTTTTGGGTTGGGCTTATATGTGTATCAAAAATTACTTATTTTATTATCAGATTACTTCTGCACCTCCCTTGATTCCTGTGCAAACCCCCTCCTCACTTAAGCCCAGTTTCGCATACTGGGCTCCCATATGCGAACCGGGCTTGTTGCTTACACCCCTTGTTCGATTACACAACCCCCGCCGCTAATAACACCCCATTTTGCAATTTTCACCTTTTTCTCGCTTTTTAATTCCTTTAAATCAAACATTTCTCATCAAATCAAAAACTTTGTTAACGTTTTTGCGAAGCCTTTGCTTGCACGATTATTAACAATGAGGAACTAGTGGTGATCACTTGGAGCCTTTGCTCAATTGATCATCATGAATGCCTAATTTTTCTAAAAACTTTCAATAAATCAAAAAAAACTTTGTTAACGGTTTTGCGAAGCCTCTGCTTGCATAATCATTAACAATGAGGAACTAGCGGTGATCACTTGGAGCCTTTGCTCAATTGATCCTCATGAACGCCTAATTTTTTTTTTCGAAAGACTTTCATTAAATCAAAGAAAAACTTTGTTAGTGGTCTTGCGAAGCCTTTGCTTGCAGAATCATTAACAATGAGGACCTAGTGGTGATCACTTGGAGCTTTTGCTCAATTGATCATCATGAATGCCTAATTTTTCTAAAAACTTTCAATAAATCAAAAACTTTGTTAGTAGTCCTGCGAGGCCTTTGCTTGCATGATTATTAACAATGGAGTGCTAATGTTGGTCACTTGGAGCCTTCGCTCAATTGATCGTCGTGAAAGCTCAGTTTTCACAATTGAACAAAATAAAAATAAAAACCTAGAACTACGTAGCTTTGAATTCTCCATCGCACTGAGATACGTAGGAGCGGATCCTCCGCTAAGCACAATAAACTAAAAGCATTTTCCTTTCAAAAAACCAAAGCGGCTAACTCTCGTCGAGCGCCGCAAATAAAACTTTCATTAAACCGAGAGGCAAATTTAAGCATTTTTCAAATCAACACTTAAAATCACACGATTAATTAAAGGTTCCCTTTCAGTAGAAAGGAGGTGTGTGGCGCTAATACCTTCCCCATGCCTAACCGACCCCCGAACCCAAACCTTCCGGTTTTCCAAAAGACCATTTGTCTTCCAAAGAGGTTTTTCTTCAATATTTTCCTTATAAAAATATTGGTGGCGACTTCATTGTTCTAAAAGGTTGTAAACGAATAAAAACCCCTCGGGGACTTTTTCGGGCGCAACACTCCCTTAGTAGTAACTTGTCATTTGATCAAGTTAAGGTTTCACATCAGTCAAATGATGTGTGTAACAGTTGGGCAATAACCGTTTGAAAGTTAATTAAAACACTTCCCTTCTCTCCTCATTCACGCCCCAAACCGTTGCATGTAAACACATCTCCTCTCTCTTCTTCTTCGAATGACACGCTCAAAGAACCCACAACCCACTTCAACCTACTCGATTCCTCACACGAACTGCTCATAGAATACCATACTTCGTTCTTCTTGGTCCTCCTCAACCCATTTGTAACGCAAAGCCTCTTAACTCGCGTCCTGCAAAAATGAAGCATGCACCTACAAAATCAAGGAGGTCTTCACGAATCATTCTACAAACTACTGCGAAAAACACTTATGGAACTGATCCTGATGCTTCAATAGATTTGGAGAAGGATGAAAAGGTTTCCTCTCAAGCAACAGAGCAAACCGTTGCTTCCAAGAAAGTTGAAGAACAACCTCAATCCTCATCCAAGAAGGAATCTGTTAAAGGAAAGGCTAAATTAGCAAGTCAGAAGACTGCAAAGAAGGAATCAAAGGCTGAGAAAGAAGATACTACAAAGGAAAAAGCTTCTCAAGGAACTAAGAGGAAGAAACCTGACATGAACTTATGGAACAAGAAGGCAATAGTCTCTGGCACTGATTACTCAATCGAGGAAATTGAGAAAAATGGATGGATCATCACTCCTTATCTGAACTTCCAGAAATGGGAACATTTCATAAACCAAAACTTCCCTGTTTTCAGAGAAAAGGTAAGAGACTTTTATGCAAATGCACAATATTCTCTGAGCCTCCAAATCACATCTTGGATTGATGGCGGAGAATTTACCATATCTCCTTACACCCTTGGTCATACCCTAGGTATTCCAAGTGAGGGCACTTAAATCTTTGAAGAGAATTGGTACAATGCACTAGGCATTTCTGCTCAGGAACTTAGAACCATCCTTCTTAAGGACCCTTCTCTTGACATTTCTCGCTCCAAATCTTAAACCTATAGTAAGGTCGCTTCATCACATTAGTAGTCATACTCTCTTACCTAGAGCAGATCCTTTGAGAATGTTACTACAGTGACTCAGATCATCCTCAGTATCACCTCATGGAGAAGAAACTTGTTAGCCTTCCTTACCTCATGATTCACCACATGATCAATGCTATTAGAGCTGACAAACTCCAAAACTCCCTTCCATATGGCAAAATCCTAACCACTGTGTTCAACCATCATCTCTTTACCTTTCCTGAGAAAGAAGGAATTCGTGAGCCTAAGCCATTTACCTCCAAAAACCTCAAGCTCGTGAAGTTAGGTGATGCTCCAAGGGATGAGCAGAATGAAGGAAAGACTAAGAAGCAGAAGATTGCTGAAGATGATGCTGATGAGACTATAGCAGAGGCCCTTAAAAGAGAAAAGAGATCAAAGAAGAGGAATGATACGGCTAAGGTCTCTGAGAAGGTTGCAAAACCGAAGAAGGGTAAGGAAATAGTGAAGGAAAAAGTAATGGAAGATCAAACAGTTGAGGAAGATTCCTTAAATAGGCCTGAGAAGAGTGCACAAGGCACAAATGATTCTGAAAGGACAGTTACCAATGAGAAGAGTGTCTCTGCACACTCTATCTCCAAAGGCAACAAAGCTCCTCTGTCTAAGGTGTACACTAGAAGCAAGACTATAGGTGTTTTCAAAATTGCAGAACAAGAAGCAACAAGCACTTTGTTTGAACAGTTCAACAAAGTTGCTACTGAGAAGGAACTAAACACACTAATGAAGGATATTGGTGCTGAGAAGGTTGTTGAAGAAACAGAAATTCTGAATGTAGAATCTTCTAGGGAGAAAACAGTGGTGTTAGAGGAAAATGAAGAAACTCCACAAGATGAGCTAGCTCAAGTGATAACAATTTGTGCTGAACATACTGAAGAAGTGTCTGAGAAGAGTGATACTCTAGAAAAGTCTAAGAAGAGTGATAGTTCAGAAGAGTCTGAGAAGAGTGCTGCTCAAGAAGGAATTGAGTTAGGAAGTAATGTTGATAATGAGAAGAGTGGACATACAAAGGTCCCCCCAGAGCAACATGATGGCATCTCCTTACACACAACCAAACCCTTCATCACCTCGGGGGTTTATCATTAAATTCTCTCCTTCTTCAAACCAATCACCATTACCCTCCATGTTTCCATAACAAATGCCAACCCTACCACCCTTCTCACCCTCACTTCACCTACCAAAAACCCAATCCATTCTTCACCCTATACAAATTGCCCCACCAACTGAACCTTCTCCCATTACCACCACCTCAAGAATCACCTCACCCAATCTTGAATCCCTTCTAGCTGCCATTGACATTGGAACCAATCTTTCTCCACTCAAAACCACAAACACTATCACCTCCTCAAACATAAACCAGTTTCTAAACCTCAACCAAACTCCTCTAACAGACTCACCTCAACCAATGTATCCTCCTTCCATCCCTCACACCTTGCCATCTGACATGCCATCACAGTTTGGATCTCTTGATTCAACTTTTGCTACTTTAGGGGACCCTTCTGACTCTGCTAAGGAGAAAACATCTACTGAGAAGGGTACTCGCATCGACATCACAAAGCATCTACCAAAACACCCAACTTCTTCCGCCTCTCTGGAAAAAGATGTCTAAGATGGAGAAAATGATGCAGAGAATGAAAGAACTATTGAAGAATGTGCTTCAAGGACAAGCAATCATTCAACAAGGCCAAAGGGCTCAAGCTGCTAATGATGAGAGCTATAGAAATTGGGTTTTGCAGCAAGGGGTTACCAATCAATCTCCAAACCTAGGTCCCTTAGAGCAATTCCCTGATGTTCCTGGACCTGCTACTTCCTCCTCCTCAGATGGGTCTTCCCCATCTAAGTAGCATCCTTAATCTTTTCCTCATTCTTCCTCGACCTTTCTGATGTGTGACAAAAGGGGGAGAAGAGTCTAGATTAAGTTTATGGTATTAGGATATTTTGTTATGCTTTGTATTAGCTAATATCTGTGCAATTAGGCATCTTTTGTGAGAAGTGATCTTCTCAATGTTTGTTTGTTCAATTTCTACTAGGCCACAAGAACATACCTGAAATGTAATCATGTTAATGATTTTTTTGATGAATTGAAATGAATGTTCTTGGTTATGTTTTCTTGTGTGTTATATTCTGAATTATGCATATATTGGATATAACTTGAAACATCAAACTAACAAGCATAAATTCAGGGGGAGTAAAAAGAATAAATGCCTTAAGAAATTTTCAAACAAAATCAGAAAACTTAATCCATCTCAGTTGAGTTTGTCAAACATCAAAAAGGGGGAGATTGTTGAGGCAAAATCCCTAGTAATGTTTTGATGTTCAACAAACCTCAAGGATGAGAAGCTTAAGTTTTCTGATCATAAGTATTACTAATGCTCTTGTTGAGTGATTTATAAGAACAGAACTTCAAATCATTCTCAACAAGATATCTGCTTATGAGAAGCATCAATTTCAAGAGAAAACAGAAAAGAAACATTGCCTACACTACTACTAGAAAGGAAGCCTTCTTAAGCATAAAGGATTAAAGTCAACAACCACTTGGAAATCTTGGAAGAATTCTGCTTGAGAAGATTCATCTTGTGAAATGGCAATATGAGAAGAACATCTAAGAAGATCAAGCATGAGAAGAGTCATGACAAAGAAAATTGAAGAAGATGGAATGCAATATCAAGCTAAGAAGAGTCATGATCCCAAGAAGGGTCATAATCATATGAATCATGTTAAGAAGAGTCATGAACCTGAGAAGGGTCATGACAAGAAGAGTCATCATCCTTAAAGTACTGCATCAACATGAGAAGATTCATCTTGAGAAGCATCATCTTCAACTTAACAAGTCATGAGAAGAATCACAGTGAGAAGGGTCACCGTGAGAAGGGTGATGACAACCAGAGTTTCTGCGAGGTTTGAAAATGACAAAGACAGAGCGTCTTTCCAACGGCTCCAACAGGCTAGCTGTTGATGCAACGACTCTATTTCTTGGACTAGGAGTTAAAGGGCTACAACAACTCTATATAACAACAACTCTGGTCTTCATTGATCTTCAAGAGAGTGAATTAAACTTTGAGCTATCAACCTTCTCACACATTTGTAATACCCCAATTTTGTCCGTCCTTTTTAACTTAAGCCAATTTCAGTTATCCATCTCAACTAAATCGAAATACCGTTGTTTAAATTAGGCAGGCACGCGAATGATCGATCTTTTCGTGCGTTCTTCCAAACTCTAAGTAATCCCAAAACCCTTGTAATCAAAGAACCTTGAATAGGGAACCTTCTCAAATAGCATGTGTTGCTGTAGGAATTGAGAAGTGAGTGCTTTTGTGTTAAAAGCAGTCTAATAGCTTTGGAGAAGTCTATTAGTGGAGTATACAGTAGGTAGAGCTGTGAGAAGAAAACTACCAAGAGCTTTCAACTTGTGTGAAGTGTGAAAGGATGTAAACTATTTGGAAAATAGTGGAAAATCTCACTGGGTGTGAGGAGTGGAGTAGCCCATGGTTTTGTTGGGTGAACCACTATAAACCCATGTTTTATTTACTGCTTTAAGTACTTAGTTTACGGTTTGAGAAAAACTCCTCTTGAGGAGAGACTTTTGAAAACCTGGGAAGAGTTAATTCTGACCATTCTCAGCTACAACTAGAACAAGAGTTTTTCAACCCTTCTCAGAACTTTTAAAAGACTATAAAATGTTTTGAAACTCTTAACAAGTGGTTTACAAACTTAAATATATCTTTCATAGTAAGACTTTACTTGAAACAATTGGGAAACAACTGTGAGAAGAGTGAAGGAAGTTTTGAATGATCCTTCTCAGTTCTACATAACTGTGAAGACTATTCAATCACCCTTCTTGACTCATCAAGTTCATTTAAGAGGATTGTTTCGCATAACACATAACACTTCACTCTCTCCGATTCTCAAGTGCACTTGTGAATCAAAGTTCTTTTATTTCAGGATAATTTTAAAAGGGTCACAATTCCAACCCCCCTTCCTTGTGAAACTGGTGACTTTAGAGCTGACTTACTTGAAGATTTTCGTGGATTTTGGAGCTATTTGTACCTCCATTATTACTGTTCTTGGAGTCAAACTTCAGTCTACCTCTTCTTAGTGTATTTCTTCCTTGTAATTTCAGTTTTATGGGTTTAGATTTTGCATCTATGCTTTATTTCTTGTGTTTGTTGTTCATAATGAGCTAAATACTCTTAGTTGGGATGCTAGTAACTATGTAATGAAGTCTTAGTGTGTTTAATGCATGCATTTGATGTTTTAGCATTTTATCCTTTGTGTGATACTATTTCCAAACTTATTTTAGAATTGATCACCTAATATAAGTTCCATTTATAGATTCAGAGATGGTTTATAAATTGATCTCAAAGGATAATATATATAGTTTTCATTAAAAGAGATTTTAATGCTCCTTGCTTAAAACCTAGAGATAGGAGGGCAAAATTCATAAGGTGAATACTGTCAGTGCCCAAGCAGCCTAGGAGGTACTTCTTTAGGGTTTAGAGATAAACTCTTGCAAGGAAAACCTAGTGTGAAGTATTTGAGAAAATATGTCTTATTGTTGCAGCACCTAATGCTGCAACATTATATACAACATTAATACATTATGATGACATTGCATAGTGGAAGGCATTCCAGCATACTCTCTTTCTAAATTTCTACTAATCATTTATTTTACTTAATGTTTGTTGATAAAACTTGGTTCTACAACTTGTTATTTTACTTTGCTTTTACTCACTAGCTTACTTGCTAATTAAATATAGAAAAAGACTCAACAATCCTCGTGGGAACGATCTCTACTTACTCTTTATTACTTGTTATGATTGTGTATACTTGCACATATTGTTTTCACGCAACATTTGTATATTATTTTTTATTTTTATATATTTTAATTTAATTTAATTTTTATTAAAGTATCTAGACCATATCGTATCTTGATTTTTAAAATTTTCTTGTCTCCCCATATCTGTATTTTGTCGTATCCCGTATGGTATCCCGTATCTGGACTTCATATTGTCCAGATTTAGCTTTGACATACTTTTTATCGTCTCTTCTTTCTCTTCTTATAATTTGATACTCCTCAGCTAATTTAACATGCTTTGTACATTCTCTTCTTATAATTTGACACTTATATCAATTGATCTCAGCATATTAATAATTCTTCAAATATTTGAAAAACAACATAAAAGAAGAAAGAAAAAAGTGAAGAGTAGAACCAAAGGCAAAAAGTAGTGTACTTCACATTTTCTATTTTTGAAAATTACTGGCTTCAATGTTAAGTTATTTGAATTTGAATGTCATTCAACTAGTTTTTTAGGTGATGTAATGTTTTTCTTTTTCTTTTATTCTTTTGAATATGTTGCCATATCGTTGAACGAATTCCAAGTAAGCCATGGTATTTAAGACGTCACGTCAGCAGTTAACTGTCAGCGTGACGTCCGTTAAAAATAATGGACGAAAAATATTTAACTGAACCAAAATGAAACAAAAATGGAAGATGATGGACCAAAATAAGACAAAAAAAAAAGCTAAATGACCAAAATAAAACCTAGAGAAAAAAAATCACCAAAAGTGCAAATATAAAATGTATGAATATATAGAATAAAAAACATATGAATATAATATATAATATATAATATTGCATTACATATATTAATATTTTTAATCTTTTAAAAATAATGTATACTTGTGCATCGCATATATTACTTAAATATTCAAGTTTTTAGAGGAAATTACACTCACCTCCCCTCAAGTTTCAGTTAAAATGCCACACACCTCCTCTAGTTTTCTCTTGACAATAGCCTCCCCTCAAATTATTGGATTATTTCCAATCCCTAAAATTTAATACATCTTTACAAAGACTTCTTCTACTCCCGTGTAATTTTCTTCATCTTTCTCCTTCATTCACAGAGGAAGAAGGGAGATGAAACTAGTGCAGCCTATCGACAGTTTTGCAAAGTGTTGGGAAGTCAAAATTAAGTAGAGAAAATAGCTAGTGCACAACACAAAGGGGTACAAAAGGGGAAGAACTCTCATTTGAAATGAATGGCCTATAAGATTTAGCCTTCAATGGCCAAAGAAATAAAAGAAATGGATGTGCAAGTATAGCACAAGTCAAGAACACATGATTATATCTTCAAATACAATTAGAAAATTGTGTTTGACCAAAACTTAAGGGAGGTGAGTGTTAAATTTAAAATCAAAGGGGAAGTGTGTGACATTTAACCAAAACTTAAGGGAGGACATTGTTCAATTTAAAACTAGAGGAGAGGTGTGTGATATTTAACCAAAACTTAATAGAGGTGAGTGCAATTTTTCCATACTTTGAATTGGGTTTATTTATGCCTATAAAGATTACCATGATCATCATGAGCTTCAATATAACATAATTAACATCACGTCATTCATATTCTTAATTTTAAAATAAATTACCAGACTGATTAAATATTTATACTGAAATTCAATGAAATATACCAATATAAGATAGTGTGCGGGTCATATAGGAAGAGGCCTGTCCATCGCACAGGTCATATACTACCTCCTTCATAGCCACCTATAATATAAGTGTTCTTTGTTCGTTAATCAACTTATTGTCAAAAAACTACTTATTTCAACTGAAAAGCTCTTAAATGCTGGAAGCTAATCAAAACTGAGCCAAAATGAACTTTTGCAATAAGGACACCTTCGAAATTAAATTTATTGACAACATTTTTTTTTGACAACATACTAATATAATTTTTCAATTTTTTGTGACATCTGGAGTTATATTACTAATCATTTATGCAAATTTGTGTAGGTTATATAATTTAATAAATTAGTACTGAATCACAGATTACTTTTTGTAAGACCATAAGTTAATCTACACATGTCTACAATAATATCCTTGGTCACAACAAAGTATTTAAACTTTGAAAAAATCAACCCTTGCAAAGAAAATTTTCCATTTTACATAAAACAAAGAAAAAGTCAACCTTTGCAGCACACGGGTCATACACACTAGTTGTACATCTATACATATCCAAAAAAATAATAACGTGAAAAAAGTTTTTGTTCCTTATAAATATTGGGTTTCTTGGTTTTGTTCCCTCTAAAATCTTTCACTTACAATAGTCTTAATACTTTTAATAGCGCTTTCTTGGAACTTTTATAGCGCTTATAGGTGCTATTAAAAGTCACGGGACTAAAGCTGTTGGAAAAATAATATTGGGGACCAAAAGTAGGTGACAAATTTTAAAGGGATCAAAATCAAAGAACTCAATATTTACAAGGACTAAAAACATATTTAACTCTAAATAATATTGTTACGGAAATGGATACTCAAACTTCGCATCATCTGACATTAGCTAACTTTTATTATCAGAATGATTTACTAAGTTAATAACCTCGGTAGAGTTACAGCAGATATAATGGACTTGCATACCTAAAAAAAGAGCCCCCGACAAACTAATGAAAATCTAACTAAAACAGATTAACTAACATAACTAGTAACTAATCATAGTTGGGTATTATAGGGTGCGGAAGTCCCACATCGAATCCCTATCACATTCATTTAATATATTTCCAACTGAATAACTTTTCAATTTTTCACTTAATGAACAATGTCCAGTGTTTTTGAACAACCTGAGATCAATACCTCAGAGCATCATTTCTTGATCAAATAACTGAGTAAAGAAAAATAAGGATAAAAAAAGTCAACCATTTGTTTGCTTTTTACTAAACATCAAGAAACCAAACTGTTTAATTTTGCTAGAGTGTAGCTTAAAGTAGATTTTGGATTAGACAAAATTCCTGAATTCTACGTTATAAAAAAGTGTTGCCTCTTTTCTCATCCACATGTCAAATTTAAGGTAAGTAGATAAACAGTTACCTTTCTCAATATTCTATTGACCAAGAAACTGATAGGTCTATTATAGTTAGGCTGAATTAGTTACAGTTAGTTGGTTGAGTTGGTTAGTTAGTCAATACCAATAAGGATATAGCCTATAAATAGAGAAAATGAATTAGGAAGGAGATAATCATTTGCAAAGAATTGGGCCTTATGGCACTTGGAGAGTCTAGAGTCTCTCGAATACTCTAGGAATACATTGTAATCATCCTAATTAAACTCGATATACTAGTTGGTACCGCTGTCGAAACTATGTTCATATGTATACTGCATTAAGAGTTCTCACTACTGAAAAATTTAACAAATTTTGACTTCATATCTGCCGGAATTCGAGTTGGACGATACTTTTTCAAAGCCACACTGCTGTGGCCTTGGCTTCCAAAATAGGCTGTCATCAAATTCATTAAATATCAACAAATATTGTCAAAGATTTAAAAAGAATAAACTGTAAGTGATGGGAAAAGACCTCTTGGTTTGGTAGCTTATAGATGAAGTGATCAATGTATAAACGAGCAGCGGAAGTGCTGTAAATCCTGACCTTTACGACAAATCTGTCTCCACTCTGGTTGCATGTTTTACAAAATGAGAACAAACATTAGAAAAATAGACATATGCTTGGGGAGACACTGATAGGTACCAGAATTAATGAGACTCTTCATCACTCAATTAGAACATAGAAACTGTATATTAATGGTGGAAAACTGAAAATACAAGAGAATATGAAGATGAAAGTAACCTAAGGTACTATAGAGGCCTAATCTCTCCCAAAGACCCTAGGTCTATTCTCAATTCTTGCTTACCTTTCTAATTCCCTCCCACTACTATTTATAGTACTCAACTAATGCTCACATTTTCCCTCCACTTTGCCACATAAGCAAGTGGTTAAAACAAACTCTCATTTCCTTTCCTTACACTTTATTCCCTTACCCTCCATATATTTAATAACCTATCAGACACTTACTTTTAGAGGTGCGAGGAATTTGAGGGATAATTCTGTCAACGCCAACGCATCACCGCTGCGAGCCACAGCATCACAATTAATACCAATGCTTTCCAAGAGTTCATGACGACCTTATGAAGGCATTTATAAAAAAATAATCAGTTTATGCATATAAGAAGAAAAAAGTATGCTTTTTAATTGCCACAAAATTCAGAAAGATAAAATAAAACTTTGCAGACTGTTAAACTCAATACATTTCAATTCAAATTTGAATAACCATTAGATTGGTCCAAATTTGAATTTCAAGGTTTTGATATGACCCTCTAAAGGTTTAGATATCACTCAATCAGCTATATGATCCATCCACTAAATGCCTAAATCCATTCGATCATATTAACTAACAAATAAAATCAATCAGCTAAAAACCTCCCCTCGAGTCACTGTACCTTAAGTTTTTCATATTGACAGCGAGAATTAATCTTTTGTCAAGATGAAATATAATGTTCTATCCTAAATAAAGCCATTAAGACACTGACAGGTTTTGATAAATCTAGAAAAACAGACAATTGCTGATAATAAAGTCATCAACTCAACAAAGTACTGCTGTCTGCATCAAAATCTAGTTTTCATTTGGTATTGTATGTTCAAAAACTGAAAGGATTTTACAGTATTCAGGTAATGGTAGCAGTTTGTGGTACTGAAATTCTAGCTCATGGGGTCTCACCGTGTTGACAATAACTAGCATAAACTGCATTGTTGACCACACCATACTGATCCAACTCATAATCCCGTACTTTCATTTCAACATCAAAGAATTCACTCATGCTGCAAAATGAGAAAGGCAAATATAAACATCAACTTGAGAAAATAATGCTATATATGATCTGAACACTGTACAAATTGACATTTCCATTTCCATTTCCATTTCCATTTCCATTTCCATCAATTCAATAAAGATATAACGCCAATGAAAGATAAGCACTGCAATACTGTCAAACATTTCTATAACAGAAGCAAATGAAAGCTAAAAACAATATAAAATTATTGCATCCAAGTCTGGTACAATATACAGAACATTTTTCCCTAACAAAAAACTAATAAACAATATAAAGCTTGAATGTAAATTGCATATATGCCATGGAAAGGCAACGAGATAATTAAAAATTGTATATCTGCGAAAAATGGAGCCCCAATTTGAAGCACTGAACTTGAACAATCAACATCAGAAGGAAAATAATTAACTAACAATGAAGCATAAACAAGGGTTGAGTGGGGAAATTACGAGTATCCACTGTCGCCGTTGAGACCGAAGAGCGGTAAAGAGGCGCCAGCACTCACCGGGAGAATTGATCGGAGTGCCGGCGGATTGAACGGCTGCCGAGGAAACCGGAAATTGGAAGATTGGCTGGTGAGGTTAAACGACGTAGTATTGAGCAGTGATGATGGGATAGAAAACACCGTCGTTGAAGCGTAATTGGAGCAACTAACTGAAAACGACTGCAACATTTTTTTTGTCTTTTTTTTTTTTGGGGAGATTTGAGTGTTTGGCGTTATATCTTATGGAAATTAATTAAAATAAAATCTGCTCCTCGTTTGTTTGTTCCTAAACTAATTAAGTTAGCTGTGCATCTTCATCTGCAGGAAATTAAGGACCACCGAAGTAGCTCATCTACCATTCTACCTTCCAGCTGCACACTCTTTAACTAATTAGCTAGAGCCAAATGATTTTCAACAAACTAAGAGAGTCTTGTAAACTCAGTCCTTTTTTTCGAGAGCACCGCCACCACATTCTCTCCCATTATTTTGTTGTCGATTTTGGTTTAAATATGTTTGAGGTCTCTGTAAATATAGCGTGTTTTGATTTAAAGACTGCTGCAAATTTTTTTTTTTAAAAATATTTCTTGCAAAATACTGATTTTTGATTTAGCCTTCATAACCAACGTTACAAAAATGACGATACTGGCTAATGTGTTCGACTTGCATCATTTTATTTTTTTATTGGTGACTTGTCATTATTTTTAGTTTCATTTTTTTATTCCCTTTCTTCTCCATTCTCTTCTCTCCCTCTCTCACCCACACCACCACCAGTACCACCTCTCTTCTCTCTCTCACCCTCACCAAAACCATCATACCACCACCACAACCACTCTATTCTCTCTCTCACCCACACCACAACCATCAATAACGTCTTCAGAAATCTTCTCCCCATTTCAATATCTCTCTAAAATCTCCGTCCGAAAATCTCTCTCAATTGCAATTCACCACTTCTCCCTAATTTCACCCTATCTCTTCTTTATCTCCTCATAATCTCTCTCTTCTCCCCACCTCCTTTTCCTCTCTTAGTGTGTAGTTTGAGGATTTAGGGATTTTAAATCCCCTCCTTTTGTTTTATCCGGTAACCAAACATCTAGGTTTAATTGTTCCATCCATTGAAATGCAACAAGAAAAACATAAGCAAGAACAAATGAAACCCATTGAGTGATGAAATATGGGTTTATGTTCTGGGGTGTATCAACAACACCAAGAGGTGCCAACAGAAAGGGACCAGCGGCCCAACATACAGGAAATGGCCCAAACGGCCCAAACCGGCGAGCCTTGCGGTATGAAACTTCGCTCCCGGCCAAGGCACATATTTTGGCCGAGATGCTCCATCCCAATAGTATAAATACGCCATTCGCACATGGCATCAGGTACGTTCTCTTACCTTGTGTTATCTTCCCGAGCGACCACTTACTTGATCGTCGGAGTGTCTTTGAAGGTAACACCCGAGGTGCTCAGCGTGAAGCCAAGGACGGTCCTTTCTCCTATTCAACGACCGGCCTAATCTACGGACAGCAACTTCAACACTTCATTGGTCAAGGTACGATCAATTGGCGACCACAGTGGGAGGCCCGAGCGCTATCCTACTTCGACTATGGCTCCACGCGAAAGACCGCCCCAGACGCGGGCATCGTCACGACTTGACCCCGGGTGAAATGCTCTCAAAGATACCCCGGGCGTACCTACAACCGAGCATGGATCGCAAGGAAACCCACGCCAAGAGCCCTCAGTGCAGGGCGGCCGATGACCGATCCTAGAACAGGTACAACGGCCTGCTCATCAACCGATACCGGCCGAGCTGGCCGAGGCAGGGATTGCAGAGCCTTTGCCAGAGCATACCACTCAAACCATCCTTCGTCTTTGCAAAACAAGAACCACTTTATTGCAAACCGAGACGAGTTGATCTCTCGATCACGAAAAGAGGTCGATTCGTGCCGCCAGCGGCGGCCAATGGAGAGCCTTTCATAAGACATCGGCGCCCTCGGGCGAGCGCCCTCGCATAGGAAGTACTTCCCACCGATCCCCAAGACGACGAACAAGGCGCCGCAGTCGCCCCGAGCAGAACGCGCGCACACGCCCGCCTCCTCGATGATTATGGATATGGAGATTCCAATACCGCCCCGAATCGGTCACTCGCTACTGTATATTCTTCACGAGTCGCCCAGCCCCCGACAATCGAGAAGCAGATCCTGGGACTCGTACGAAGAGTTTGATGACTATCATGATGGAGAAATCAGGGATGTCCCCCAACGACCGAGGAGACACCATTCCGGGCGACCTAGGGGACAATCTTCTCAAATGCCACCGTTGTATGGTCCGCCAGCGAGCGGTGTGTTCCACGAAATGCCGAGCAATGAGGCATACCTTCCCATGCAGCCTTTTGGGCCGAGTGGTATCCCGACCGGCGATGGACCTTTAATTAGAGAGATACGCTGTTACCGTATCCCTAGAGACCTGAGGAAACCCCCCAATTTGAATAAATTCAACGGCCGTGGGGATCCAGACAGACACTTAAGGTACTTCAACCATTACTGCAGCAATAGGGAGCTAGGAACGACCATGAAGTGCAGACTCTTTCCACAGTCACTCGAGGAGCGAGCACTGGAGTGGTGGGAGAGCCTGCCGCCCAACACCATCTCGTCTTGGGACGGCCTGGTCATAACATTCTTGGCCAACTACACGGCCAACAGATGCCTAGAGCGGCATGAAGAGCACTTGGATACGATTATCCAAGGGGACAACGAATCATTGAGACAGTACATAAAGCGATTCAAACGCGAGGCGATCAAAAAGCGCGACCGACCGATAGAGACAAGCTGAAGTATCTCAAGCGTGGGATCAGAGCGGACCACAGCTTTGCAGAAGAGTTCGGCCTAAATCGTTACATGGATCTGACCATGTTCCTACGAAGGGCCAACGATCACATGGCCTATGAAGAAACAATGTTCGCTAGAAAGGTCACCCGTGCGCGACCCAGAGAAGAGCAGGATAGGTCGCTTGAAGAACAAGACAGTCCTCGTGATAACAGGACGGACTAGCAATCTGTGAATAAATGTCAGGCGGGCGGTGTAACACCCCCTTCTACCATAACTACTATTTAATTAATTTTGAAAATCAGAGTGCGTAAAAACTTTTAGTGAGACCACTCGATGGTGCCACATTTAATCAAAACACCTTAAATAACTCCAAAACGATTAATTAAAATAAACTCCAGTATATGATACATAGCACCAACAATGTCCGAGGACAAAATACTACAGCAGTGGAAAATAATAACTTAACATCTTAGTTCAAAATATAAATGAAATAACAAACTAAACATCCCCCCGGTGCTACGTATCAGAGCCGACTCGACCACACTAGAAGAAGGATCTCTAGTCACCTTCGATCATCACACTGCAGTTGCGACATACGGCTAGCAACACGACGCAAAGAGGTGAGTCTCTATACATAAGAAATAATAGATAAAACAGGAAACACAGTAGAATAGGCACACCAGTTAAACAGTCAGTTCAAATACACCATTAATACAGATACACCGGAAATACAGTTACACCAGAAATACAGTTACACCAGAAATACAGTCACACCAGAATTACAGTTCAGTCAAATATACCATTAATTTATGAACACCCAATCAGTCACCAGAACATGTATGTAATGCATGAAATGCAACCCAATACTCCACGGGCATATGCATGTGGATCCATCACCAAAATAGCCTTGAGGGCATTTAAGAGGCCGAGGCCTATTCACCAAAATATGCATATGATAATGCGACACCATGACTATGCACCAGAAACACCAAATCACCAAAACAATGCATTAGCATGGTCACCAATAGCCTTGCGGGCTCACCAACACCAAAGAAAGGTCATAGACCCCAATTCACCAATATTTATTCGCCAATAATACGCCACACCATAAATAGTCACCAACACCAAAGAAAGGTCATAGACCCCAATTCACCAATATTTATTCGCCAATAATACACCACACCATAAATAGTAATTCTATAGGGACTAAACGATCACCAAAACTAATTCTACACCAAAGGACTAAAGCCACTCCAAGGACTAAAGTCAACACCAGGGACTAAACCCACACCTAAGTACCAAATCACCTCCCAAGGACCATTTCAACACCTAAGGACCATTTTGACACCTAAGGACTAATCTGACACCATAAGGATTAATTTAACACCTAGGGACTAGTTTGACACCTCGGGGACTATTCTGACACCTAGGGATTATTTTGACACCTCGGGTAACATTGGCAACACCCGCACAAAGTGCTGGATTCCTACAGCAGTACTCCTACTTCGGTGAATTATTTAAAATAGAAAGCGACATCGAAAAATTACAAAAGACCACTCATTGGAAAGCCCTCTGAGTGTAGTTTCTACCTATGATTTTAGTTCTTCAAAATAAGTGTCCAGTTGGTACAGTTTTTCAAAACACTCCACCGAGGTACCAAAATCGGACAGAACGCTTTACCCAACTTGCAACCAAATTTTCTTTCTCATTTCTTAATGAAATTCAGTGAAATCAGTGCCTATTTCGTAGAGAATTAAGTCTATTTTTCAATGAAATAAGAATCACTCAAAACGGAGTTCAATTGAGCACACAAAACCTGCAAAAACTGAACCTACTCCCAGTTTGACTCCAGAAATTTGACCTAACTTTAGAGACACATAACTTGAGCTACACAACTCCGAATTGAACGAAACCAGTGCCAAAACGACCAGCCTTTAGTCTATTTTTAAAAACAATTAGCCACACAATTTTTGGATCAACCAAACAGTACCAGTTGAGAAAAACCGAAACAGTGTCCAGAAAACACACAAAACCATAAATAAGTAAAGCTCATCATCAACACCCAATAACATCAACAACACTTAAACACCAAACACCATTTACACACCATATTGCATTAAATTCATGTGACTCACCTTAACACCAACAATCAAGAACAACATTCACATATAAAACACCACACCATACAATCTTGTAAAACATTATCATGTTCATTCAAGCAAATCATCAAACACCTAGCCATCACTTTAATTCTACCTATTATTCTTCATTAAAATCATGTTATAACACCTTAATATCAACAATCAATGCAATAACATTTTAATCTCCATACAACAATTAATATAATCACATGTAAAATCAAACAATCACCCAATCACTCAAATACTTCATGAATCAATTTAAACAACTACTCCTAACACCTAATCCCTATGATTTCATGGTTTATAGATTATTAACTATGAAAGAGAGCCCCCATACCTTGTTATTTGAAGGAAGATAACACCAAAGCCCTCAAGAACACCCCTCCAAGACACCACCACTCCAAGTTCTCCTTCTCTCTCCCTTGAACTAGCGCTCCTCTCCCTTTCTCCCTCTATGGCCGTCGCGCCTCCCTCTCTCACTCTTCTCACTTTCTAATTTTTGATCTCTTTGCTCAAATGAGGGTTTCTCCTAAGACCCTAAGGTTTTATTAATTGGGTTTGGGCCACTTAACTCCAATGGGCCCTAAATGCACACCCCTAATTACTTTCTCATATCCTCCCTATTTAACTAAAATATTCCCCATTTATTTACTACACCCCACTCCTTAATTAAATTAATCACCTTATTATTATTTTAATATGGACAACTAAAATATTACTTAATTAAATTATTTAAATAATCACTTAATCATTTTTGGGGCGTTATAGGCGCTCTTTTTCCCCACCAGGGTTTTTTACTGAGGCCCGACCTTTAAAAGTCGTACTTTGTAATTTATTTCGCATGCAAGAATGTATGATTGGTAGCTCGCCATGCGAGTAGCGGCAGAGCGGCCATAGGTTTCGCCGAACGCCATCGAAATGGCCAGAGGGTCAGAAGGACCCACAAACAAGGTAGGCCCCGAGCGGTCTACAACGAGCGCCACCGAGTTAGCCCAATCGAAGGTCACCGAGTTGACCTAAATGAGTGCCACCGAGTTGGCCCAATCAAGCGCCACCGAGTTGGCCCAATCGAAGGTCACTGAGTTGACCTAAACGAGTGCCACCGAGTTGGCCCAATCGAGCGCCACCGAGTTGGCCCAATCGAAGGTCACCGAGTTGACCTAAACGAGTGCCACCGAGTTGGCCCAATCGAGTGTCATCGCGTTGACCTAATCGAGTGCCATCGAAATGGCCAAGGGTTAAGTAATAACCCACAAGCAATAGTAGGCCGTCGAAACGATCTGCATCGAGTTCCGTCGAACGACCCCAAAACGAGTGTCATCGAATGACCGAGG
The DNA here is from genome assembly GCA_020916435.1 of Oxytropis ochrocephala. Lineage (NCBI taxonomy): Eukaryota > Viridiplantae > Streptophyta > Magnoliopsida > Fabales > Fabaceae > Oxytropis > Oxytropis ochrocephala. The sequence goes on along the minus strand of CM037092.1, from coordinate 59,832,848 downwards.
TCAAGCAATGACCCACTAACGAGCATAGACTGCCGAGCGGTCTACAACGAATGCTTCCGAGAAGCACGAATTGGTCAAATCGCACCTCCCAAGACGTACAAGATCCAAGTAGACTTCGGGGGTCGGCCGAGTCCTGATCAATTGAGTCACACCCCGACATGAAGTGGCAGCGTCCACACCTCGGCTGTGGCAGCGACCACATGCACTCAGTGGCAGCGTCCACACCTCGGCTGTGGCAGCGACCACATGCACTCAGTGGCAGCGTCCACATGATCGGCTGTGGCAGCGTCCACATGCTCGGTACCGCGGCGACCACACATGCACTCGATGGCGGCGTCCACACCTCAACGATGGCGCAGCGTCCACATGCTCGGGCCGTGGCAGGCGACCACATGCACTCGATGGCGCTGTCCACACCTCGGCGATGGCGGCGTCCACATGCTCGGCTATGGCAAATGACCACATGCACTCGCAAGCGGCGTCCACACCTCGGCGCATGGCGGCGTCCACATGCACTCGATGGCGGCGTCCACACCTGGGCGATGGCGGCGTCCACATGCTTGGCCGTGGCGGCGACCACATGCACTTCCTGACGGATGCGTCCACACCTCGGCGATGGCGGCGCTGCCCACATCCTTGGCAAGATGGCGGCCACCACCTCCCGACTTAGCGTGGTAGCAACCACACACTTCAAGAGATGGAGACCGATTGTGCAATGCAACTCGGCCGCTTACAACACGACACAGGGGCAACGATCTAAGCCTCAGCCCGCCTTCAAGCGACCTAGGCTTGGGGGGCAACTGTTCTGGGGTGTATCAACAACACCAAGAGGTGCCAACAGAAAGGGACCAGCGGCCCAACATACAGGAAATGGCCCAAACGGCCCAAACCGGCGAGCCTTGCAGCGCAAACTTCGCTCCCGGCCGTTGCACATATTTTGGCCGAGATGCTCCATCCCAATAGTATAAATACGCCATTCGCACATGGCATCAGGTACGTTCTCTTACCTTGTGTTATCTGCCCGAGCGACCACTTACTTGATCGTCGGAGTGTCTTTGCAGGTAACACCCGAGGTGCTCAGCGTGAAGCCAAGGCCGGTCCTTTCTCCTATTCAACGACCGGCCTAATCTACGGACAATGGTACCCAGTTCGCAGATAAGAGGTTTAGAGAAATGTTGGCCGGCTTAAGGGTGAAACAGCGTTTTACGTCGGTCGAACATCCACAGACAAACGGCCAAGCTGAAGCGGCCAACAAAGTTATCCTGCGTGGTCTGAAAAGAAGACTCGACGAAGCAAAAGGGAATTGGGTCGAAGAATTGCAGTCCGTTCTCTGGGCGTATAGGACGACCCCTCACTCATCGACCGGGGAGTTGCCCTTCAAACTTGTGTATGGAACTGATGCTGTCATACCCATAGAGATGGGCGAGCTAAATTGGAGGACTTCGAATCCCCCGACAGCAGCCGAGAACGACCGAGCCATACGGGAAGAGTTGGATCTGATCGAAGAGCTACGCACCCAAGCATCACTCAGAGAACAATTGATCAAGCAGAAGGTTGCAGCTAGATACAACGCTCGTGTTCAGAATCTCCGAGCGATCCATAAGAAGTGCCTTCGAAAAGGAGCGAACGGGTCGTCGATCGACTTAAAACGAACAAATACGTAAACTTAGAAAAGATACAAACGAATAAGCGAATTCAAACAGTTAATCAAAATAAAATGTCATTACAAACCAAGGACGCCCGGTCGAAGCCGAGCGTCCAATTGTCAAAGCTGCACGAAGGCAGATAAATTGTTGTGCCCGAAGGCAAGTTAAACTATTACAGAAATTACTCCGCTCGCAGGCGGGCTTCAAAAGAGGACCGAGCTAGGGCGAACGGTATTACCCTGATCATCAAATTCCTCGGGCTGCATGATCTTGTTGTTCTCGACATAGTGATCGGGCTTTATCAGGTTTTCATCGAAATTAATTTTCAAGTCTGAGTTCAGCACCCGCACCTGACCGAGAGCATTATAGAACTGCTCGATCGCTGCACCCTTAGCCATCCCGGCTACCGACCGAACTTGTGCCTCCAGCTCAGCCCTCTGGGTCTCCCACTCGGCCTTCTCTTTCTCCAAGACCTCAAGGTCGGTCTTCAAATTTGTCACTTGAGTTTGGAGTTCCTTGTTCTTCTTCGCCAGCTTCGCCCGGTCGTCATCGGCCCGTTGCAGAGCTCCTTCTTCGACTTAGCTAATTTCTCTAACTTTTGCTGCGCCTCCGCCAAGGCCTTGTCCTTCGCAGCCCGAGCTTCTGCAAAAAAGAATAGCCAAAGTTGGTTAGTCGGTCGAATATAAATAAAAGCACGACGGGTTAGAAAAATAAAATACCTTGAGCTTCATCCGACAGCTCTTGAATCATTTTGTCAATTCCCATGCAAAGAGAAGCGCAAACGGCCATGGGTTTCTTCTTGAACCGCTCGAAGTCGGCCAGCCCCAAACCCTCGAGCGAGAGAATAGGAATGTCGGCCTCAGGATAATCACGGGTCCGCTAATCGAATTTAGCCCGCTTGGGAGAGCGATCATCGTTGCGAGGGGGCGACCGGACCTTGGAAACCGGTTTCTTCCCTTGGCTCTTAGGAGTTTGAAGCACCTTCGACGACCCTTCGAGATCGACCACGTTTCGTGGCGGCGGCCGGGAGGCGCTGTTCTTAGGAGGATTCAGGACCTTCTCGATCTCGGCCCAGTTTTTGCCAGCCATTCTTCCTGCAAAATAGAACGATTCAAGAGTCAGAAGGAGCGAGCAATATTCGAAATTAAAAAATAAAGTCCAAAAGCGAACCAATCTCGGCTTCAAGAGCTCGACCCACGAGCAGTACAAAGGGACGGCAAGGCAGGTCGCCCTTGGAATCTGGGGGCACCATGCTCGCCAGTGTTTTTACCATTTGAAGAGTCTCCAAGTCGGTCGCACTTAAGTCTTTGGTTGAATAGATATAATCCCCAGGCCGCCGGAAGAAGTGGGCCTCATTCCACATAATGGGAAAGAAAGGCTCACCGATCGTCCCATCAGGGTTGGTCTCAGGAATGGCTTTGCCCGCTTCCTTGGTAGGGGCGATCCAGAAATAGTGGCTTTTCCAAGCAGCACCCAGTGATTCTTGGTACGCCTTAAAGTATCGATGTTGTGTCTTCTAGGTCTTAAAGGAGACCTGCTCCCTTTTTTCCTTGTTGGCCTTTTCCCTCAGCCAGCTCAACTCGAAAATAGCGAAGAATAACATGGTCGAGACCGGCCTGCCCAGTTTGGTCAGGAGCACTTCAAAGGTTTTCAAAAACGCCCATGCGTTTGGGTGAAGTTGAGAAGGGGCGGCCCCAATGTAACGGGCGGGCGCCACGCTGAAATTACCCGAAATGGTGGGACGATCCCCATCCGCTCGAACACGATCCGATGCATCGTGAACTTCAAATTATCAGAGTAAGTTGCGATATCCTCTCCATCCTTCATACCTCTCACCCTCCATCCCGGTGATTTCTTGAAATGAAGTTGCAGCTCAGGCAGTGCGCAGTGACCGACCGTGATAATACTCCTATTAGAACGAAGAGTGTCTGACACCCAGGACATATCAGAATGATCCCGCTAGATCGGGCAGGACGCCTGCTGCTCCTTCGATCGACTCTCCTTCATTATTGACTCCTCGACCAGAGCAACTCGCCACAGGCTGAACCACAACCTCCTCAGTAGTTGCTTCGACCCGACCTTCCTCGGCCTCGACCATCTCCTCATCCACGGCCTGCACGGCACTCTGTGCCTCATCATCCTCTATGGCCACCTCTTCATCTCCTCCTACAGCGCAAGGTATGACATCTTTTGGTGGTGGAGGATTGCACGACCTAACGTCAGAGTTGGCAGACTTGGAATCAGAGCTTCCTAAGCTGACTGACCCCTTACTGGAAGAGCTCGCGCTCGAGCTCGAGCTCGAGCTGCTCGAAGAATCAGAACTTCTATCGCCCGAAGGCGACTTGGGTTTCTCCTCGTAGGAAGTAGCCTCAGACGGCCTCGACATATGGACAGCGAAAGATTGGGACGGCCCTCCAGGAATACGAGCGGTCTGTTTCGTCCGCGGCATACACGAACACCTGCGACAAGGGGATCGGGTTAGGTCGGTTGAGCAGCGCACTCATGAGAGGGGGCGACTTGGTCTTCCCCAGACCTAACGCCCCCTATCACAAGGCGTGGAAAAGCGCGTTCGAAAGAAAAACTGCAGAAATTTAAAGCATAAGAGCAGAGGTCGATCCATACCTTAAAAAGCGTTGGAGGTCGGTCGTGAAAGTAAAGATGAATAAATGAAAGTAGTTGCAGGCGCAGGTCGGCGGCAAACAAGTCGGTTGGCAGCAGAGCAATTCGTAAAAGCGTGAGAAATAGTCCCTACAGAAGGAGTATTTATAGCGCAGGCCCAAGAGGGACCGGGAGACGAAGCGTCGCAACGTTTCGCCTTCTCCTTAAAAGCTGTCATTAAATGACCTCGGAATCATCAAACGTCGTGTCATAAATGTCAACGAAAGCCAACCGTCGCGTCAGCACGGCCAACGTTTGCCAGGCGGTCGGGGCCGTCCCATCGAAAGTGAGCGGCCTTGTCCGTTTCATTACCTAAAGATCCGCTAAAATAGCGTCACCACTAGGGGCTGCGATTCAAGCCTCAGCCCGCTCTTAAGCGACCTAGGCTTGGGGGGCAACTGTTCCGGGGTGTATCAGCAATTACAAGAGCTTCCAATAGCGATTGGGCCGTCGGCCCAACCCAACGCAACCAGCCCAAACAAGCTGCTTAGACCGCAATTCTCGCAACCGTCCGAAATCTTCGCTAACGGTAGGGACTCTACAGTATATATATGCCATTCACACATGGCATCAGGTACGTTCTCCTACCTTGTGTTATCTGCCCGAGCGACCACTCACTTGATCGTCGGAGTGTCATTGCAGGTACCACCCGCGTGCGGCCAAGACCCCTGGTTCCCGCCAGGTCCACAACGACCCAAGTCCTCAACGACCCAGGTCCTTCTATTGGTCAAGGTACGATCAGTTTATTTGTTTCATCCATTGTTGAAGAACTAAAGAAGAAATCTGGGTTTATTTGTCTCACACGGTCACACGCCCTTTTATCTGGGAAATGGGATGAGGAAGATAGTGGTGGTGGTGTGGTAGTTGTTCTGGTGGAGTGGTGGTGTGGGTGAGAGAGAGAAGAGAGTGGTTGTGGTGGTGGTGGTGTGGGTGAGAGAGGGAGAGAAGAGAGTGGAGAAGAAAGGAATAAAAATAATGAAAACTTAAAAATAATGACAAGTCAAAGAATAAAAAAATAAAAATAAAATGACAAGTCGACTTCTATTAGCCATGTCAGCGTTTTTGTAACGTTAGTTAACGTAATGACATAAATCAAAAATCTGTATTTAGCAAGGAGTTTTTTTTTTAAAAAAAAATTGCAGGGGGCTAAATCAAAACACGCAATATTTGCAGGGGCCTAAAACATATTTAACCCTTTTATAAATTAGGTAGGGCCACACTGGACGGCAAAACTCTCCCTCAAGAGATTTAATATTGTTGCATGCCTAATACCGGATTCGAACCCAAGATCTTGGTTGTTTCGAAATTGACCCTACCATCTAATCCAAATACTCTTGGGTATTTTGTTGTCGAGTTGTATCTGTTAATTCAGGGGAAAAAAAGACTGTATTAAAGTATTACTCCATTCGTTCCCAATATTTGGTACTTTTGACACAATTTCTAATTGTCAAGGATGATTGAAATCAAAATAAAAGACTCTTGAAACAATAAATTCATACTTTGGAACTCTAAATGATTCAATAAATATAAAGGGTATATTTGGAAAATTTTGGTGAATTGTACATTGGATTTTCAAAAGTACCATTATTTTGTAAAAAAAATGAAAGACCAAAAACACCGAAGATCAGGAACGGAATGGGTAAAGAGGAAAGATAAGAAAGTTAAGGCATATTTTCCATTTGAATTTGAATGTTAAATAGATCTTATTCGGTGGTTTTAATCGGAATCCAAGTTTTAAGGACAATGAGAGTCGCTAAACGACTATTACTCACTAAGCGAGTAAGTAGCTTGTAACACCCCTTCTAATAGACTACTATTTAATTAATTCAATCAGAGTTTTCAAAAAGCTTTTCACACAATAGAAAGCGAGTGTCACATTTACTTCCAAAACGAACTAACATCAAATACATGCTCACATAGATAATGTCAATGATACATAGCACATAAAGTTGGGACGAGCCCTCAAATACACCTGTCTCAGTACATCACAGCCATAATGAATATCTCGCAGCAGAATATCTCAAAATCATGATAATAACTCTTTTACATCACAAAAGGAACGGGTAAAAACAACATCAATGTCAAATAAAACATAAACTACTACGCCCCGCCTGCTACGATCGAGAGCATGACTCTGCTGCACTCCAAATAGAAGGTAGGAGAACATTCACTCGCTATCACCTGCACGTTGCCGACATGAGAAGCAACATAAAAGCAGTAGGGTGAGTCTCTTTACATAAATAATAGCAAATAGGATAAGCATTATACTAGGGAAGGCAACTAGAAGCACCAATTCACAACCATATCAACATATATCATCGAATCCACAAACTCCAAGCAATATCACCGAATGCATGAAATGCAACCCAAACTCCACGGGCCATGCATGTGGATCCATCACCCAAATAAGCCTTGAGGGCACATCACCAATAAGGCCGAAGCCTTCTGCTCACCAATAAATAATAATAAGGCCGAGGCCTACTCACCAATAATTAATTTCACCGTTAAACACACCACCAATTATCACACCTCAATTTATAGTTCTAGGGCTAACAATTAACCTCCCAGTTACACCAACAGAATTATTAGAATATTTAAGTCACCGACACGGAAAGTCAAAATAGGCAAACTGCACGTAGACACTTTGGGCAACAAACGCACAAATGCTGGATTCCTACAGCAGTACACCTACTTCGGCGGATTATTTAAAATAGCAAACGACATCGAAAAATTACAAAAGACCACTCGTCGAAAAGCCACGGATGTGTAGTTTCTGAATATATCTTTAAAGTTTCAAAACAATGAGACAATTAGTACAGTTTTTAGAAACAACCCGAACAGCTTCCTGTGACAGATTCTGTCCTCCCACTTCATTTCACTCTAAACCGACTTAAACTTGACCAAATGGGACAAAACCTTAGCCCGAACAAAAGCAATTTGAGTATAGTTTCTAATGGAAAAAGAATCGTTCAAAATGGAGTTCATTTGAAGACATAGAACCTGCAAAAACCGAATCTACTCACAGTTTGATTCTAGAAATTTGACCCGACTTTGGAGACTCATAACTGGAGCTACACAACTCCAAATTGAACGAAACCAGTGCCAAAATGACCGGCTTTAAGTCTATTTTCGAAAACACTCAGCCACATAATTTTTTAATCAACCAAACAGTACCAGTTTCAAAAAGACCGAAACAGTGTCCAGAAACGCACAAAACCATAAGCAAGTAAAACTCATCATGATCAATCACCCAAACCAATTATAATCACGGCACAATGCCTCACTCCAATTTCAACACCAATTCATTTAGGCAAGTTATCAAACACCTTGCAATCATCATATTTTCATACTCAATTTCATTGAGACAATACATCAAATACCTTATCTACATAGTTCATATCAAGTTCATCTTAACAACAATTAACATGGGTTCATCAAATTGAGTTCAACACAACACCAACCAAAACAAATTACACATAAATCAATCAAATAACTATCCTAAAACCTAACCCACATAGAATACTCATCATATAACCTATTATGAATGAAAAGAGAGCCCCCTTAAAATGAGGAGAAAACCCTACACCCTAAGCTTATTTCATTGGATATGGGCCTACTAATGGGTCATGGGCCCTAATTTGCACCACCTCACATACTTAAACACCTCCTGAATAAAATAAAACTCTAAATTAATTATTTGACTTAATAAAATGTTGTAACTCTTAAATAACTTAATTAAATGAATAGCTAAATTATTTTGGGGCGTTACAACTCTCCCCCACTTAGAATATTTTCGTCCTCGAAAATCTACGCCAAACTCATGAAATCAACATCAAATCTTCTTATCACCTCTAATCGTTCTCATCCATGTTCTATCGTACACGCAACAGACCACACACCCTCCTCTACACTCTTACTCCCCAAATAGGTATTCTAACCTCAGAGGTTATCAAAATCCTACCCGACTACCCAAACACCGCTTAAGGTTCACCCAAGACACAAAAATTGGAGCAGAGCTCCCGTCACCAAATCATCACCATAAAATAGCCAACTCGTGGCATCATCACCAATTAAGTAGGGCAGAACCCTCGACATCACTTTGAGACACTAGGTCTACATCACTTTTAGACACGAATGCCTATATCGTCACTTTTATTTTCATATTCAACAGAATGCAAACGCATGCGACACCAGAGACTACAACAACCATGGCCAGAGGCCCAACAACACCAACAACCGCAATTAACACAACAACACCAGTCTCAACAATAGACTCAACAACCACCAACAACAACAATGAACACAACAACACCAATCTTCAACAATTGATACAACATCACCAACATCACCAATTTATCATATACCCAACAACATTAACATCAACAATTAACACGACAACAACAACAAAATTCAACTTCAACCTATTCAAAAATTAATCGTTCTTACTCAACGCTCAAACTAATCTACCTAAACTCAAAGTGCAGAAAATTCTATAACCCCGCACCTACTTTGGCGAATTAATTAAAATAGTAAACAACATCATCTTTCGACAAATAAATACTTGTTGGAAAGCCCTATGGGTCTATTTATAATTTCTAAGTTCAGTTTTTGAAGAAAAGTATCTAACAAGTACAGTTTTCAAAAAAAAAAAACAAAACACACATACTAGTTTCAAAAGATGCAGTTTCTGTCCTTCAAATTCAAGCAGTTCTATAATGATCAAAACTCAATCAAATTGCATGAAACTTGTGCATAACGTGAGGCAAACTCTGTCAAGTTTTCAAAGAAATTGGATTCGTTCGAAAATGAGCTCTTTTGAAAACGCAGTAACCAAAACACTGACCCTATGCCCAGATTGTTTCCAGAATTTTAACCTAACTTGTTTCACCTATAACTCGAGTTCTACAACTCCAAATGCAACCAAATCAGTGGCAAATTAACAAGCATTCAATCAAGTTTTCGAAATGACAAACCACATAATTTTTCAATTAGTAAAACGTTCTCAGTCACTGAAATAATGAACCCATGTCGAACATCTCAAAACAAAGAATTCAACAACACAAACAACCATCATAATTCAGCCACCATTACTAATAATTCTACGCCAGTTTTATAAAAACAGCATTTTCGTAAAGTTCGCAAAAAGTATGCATAGCTTTACTTGGTTTCCATGAGTCTCAACCTAAGACATTGATTCTCGACATCGTTTCCACTCCCGAGTTGTATAACAATCTACTTTCATTCTAAGCACAAAACACTACTAAAGTTTATTGAGGACACGAAAATTATAACAAGATTTAATTAATTCCCGCCTCCATGTAATACCCCAATTTTGTCCGCTTTTCTTTTGTCACTTGCTTTATTCAACTTGTTTTTCGAGATCACGCGATTACAAGTAGCTAGAATAGTGTCCTTTTTAATTTAAGCCAACTCCAATTATCCGCTTAATTAAACCGAAATACCGTTACTTAAGCTAGGCATGCGCGTGAATGATCGATCTTTTCGCGCATTCTTCAGTTTAATCTCGATATTTGGGCCTAATCAAACCTAAGTGGGCTTATTTAAGTCACTTTTCCCACTATTGGGCTTATCATTTTGGCTTGGGCCTGAGCGCACGTGGTTCCAAGTTAATTTTTAGCGTTTATTGTTTAACGGGCCTATTTTTTCTATTCGGGCCTCGTTCTAGCATGTTCATTTTGTTGGGCCCGATTCACTTTTGTATTGGGTCCAATTTCTTCTCTTCATTATTTTTATTATTTTTTCATTTAATTTATTTTGAGTAATATATATAGTCCAAAAATGCCAAAAAAATCTATTTAATTTTATTTACAATTTAGGAGTGTCCAAGAGTCCAATATGTCCAAAAATACAAAAAAAAATAATACTAAAAATACAAAAAAAAAAATATAATTCGAAAATACAAAAAATAATGGTAAAAGGCAGCAGCAGCAGATTTAGGGTTTCCAGTAGCTGCTCTCCAAGCTGCTGTGCTTGGGTCGATCCGCTCCAAAACCTGAAAAAATTCAAAGTCCGGTCAAAACGAAATTAAATGCTTAAACCTAGTTTTCTAGCATAAAAGGAAGATCAGACAGTGGTCAAAGGGGACGATTTTCGAGCAAATGATTTAAAAAATTAGGGTTTCACAATGAAACCCTAATCACCCAAACAACTCAGATCTGGAAAAATAGAGAGCAACAGATCCAAAAATGAGAAAGGAAAGAACTTTCAAAGGAGGAAGATCACCACCACTCACCCCTAAACCACCACCAACAGCCACCATCAATCACCCACAAACCCTCACAGCCACCACAACTCGCCCTCAAATTACCACAAACTGTCATCCTACCTCCCAAACCGAAACCCCATCTTCTCCATTTGCCTTCCCCTTCGTTTTTCTCTCACCCATCGTGACCCCCTCCGTTTTCACCACTGTCACGCCCTCTCTCACCCATCGTGACCCCTTCCATTTTCACCACTATCACGCCCTCTCTCTCTCCACCGCCCCCCTTCGGCTGCGAAACCCTTCACAAACATCATCAACCCTCCAAATCAGACAATCAGCCGACACCACCGTCACCTAATCCCCACACCCCATCGGTCATCTCTCTCTCACCAACTCACCACCAACCACCACCACAAACCGAAACCTCCTTAACAAAAACAAACTAGAAATCCAAAGAAATGGAGAAGGAGAGGGTTCGTCTCCGGCGAGAGTGCCGCCGCGAGGCCGGTCTTCTCTAGCGGACGGTCCCTCTCTCCCTAGAATTGCGGCTGGCGGCGGAAATGGGTAGGAAGAGAAGTTTTAGGGTTTGTTTTCTTAAGTGGGCTTTATATATGATGTGCTCTCTTTTCTGGTTTATTTATTTTAAGTTTTTTTATTTTATTTTTACACCCCCTGATTACTGCGCACCACTCCCACAAGCCCATGTCTCTTTTTAATTTTAATTGTTATTACTATTATTTCTTGTCTCTTTTTTAGTTATTTTATTCCAAAATATATAATAATAATAATAATAATAATAATAATAATAATAATTAGGATTTGGTCAAGACATACGACTTATCAAATCCGCAACACCGGATTAAGAGACTCGAGTTATACAACTTGGTCCTAAACCACTTTAAATTTAAAACCGAACGACACGTTTTCCGGAAAAACCCCAATCAGTTTATTATTATGTAGCACCTATTTCAAAAGAATTTCAATAAATCAAAAAACATTGTTAGTGGTCTTGCGAAGCCTAGTGGTGATCACTTGGAGCCTTAATTTGCTCAATTGATCATCATGAATGCCTAACTTTTCTAAAGACTTTCAATAAATCAAAGAACTTTGTTAGTGGTCTTGCGAAGCCTTTGCTTGCATGATTATTAACAATGAGGAACTAATGGTGATCACTTGGAGCCTTTGCTCAATTGATCGTCATGAATGCCTAATTTTTCTAAAAGACTTTCAATAAATCAAAAAAAAACTTTGTTAGTAGTCTTGCGAAGCCTTTGCTTGCATGATTATTAACAATGAGGAACTAGTGGTGATCACTTGGAGCCTTTGCTCAATTGATCATCATGAATGCTTAATTTTTCTAAAAACTTTTAATAAATCAAAAAAACTTTGTTAGTGGTCCTGCGAAGCCTTTGCTTGCATGATTATTAACAATGGAGTGCTAATGGTGGTCACTTGGTGCCTTCGCTCAATTGATCATCATGAAAGCTCAGTTTTCACAATTAAACAAGATGAAAAATAAAAACCCTTCTAGACATTCCCAGAACTACGTAGCTTTGAATTCTCCATCGCACCGGGAGATACGTAGGAGCGGATCCCCTCTGTCAAGCACAACGAACCAAAAACATTTTTCCTTTCAAAAAAACCAAAGCGGCTGACTCTCGTCAAGCGCCAAAAATAAAAATCTTCATTAAGTCTTTTCAATCAAGAAGCAAATTTAAGTATTTTCCAAATCAACACTTAAAACCACACGTTTAATTAAAGGTTCCCTTTCGGTAGAAAGGAGGTGTGGGTGCTAATACCTTCCCCATGCCTAACCGAATTTCAACCCAAATCTTTAGGTTTTCCAAAAGACCATCTGCCTTCCCAAAAAGGTTTTTCTTCAATATTTTCCTTATAAAAAATATTGGTGGCGACTTCATTGTTTTAAAAGGTTGTAAACGAAGAAAAACCCCTCAGGGACTTTTTCGGGTGCAACACTCCAAAGAAAACACGCAGAAACATATAAGCATAACCAATCATGCAAACAAATTAAACACACAAGCCCGAAAAGATTAAACATATAGGCATCATCCACGATCTCTTTATTCCAAGGGATTGGCTAACATGTGATTTTACAACTTCCCTAGAAAATAACATGGAACATATAATTCTACCAAATTGAACTGATTTCATATCACAAAAGAAACACAACCAACACATGCATTATAAAACAATTGCTTTGATACAAGATCATTGCACCCCCGAAAATTGGGTTTGGGTTTCTCAATGTACAACGTGGAAAAATTTGAAGCCGCCACCAATATTTTAATTTTAAGACCAAAACATCGGAAAAAGGTCTTTTGAAAACTAGAGATATAGGTTCGGGGTCGACATGCGTGAGGAAGGTACTAGCATCAAGACACGCCCTTTCTACCGAAAGGGAACCTTTAACTAAGTGTGTGGTTTTACGCTTGATTTGAAAAATACCTAAATTTGCCTATTTATTTCTTATTTAAAGATAAATGGGAAAACTTAATGAAAATTTTTATTTTTGGCGCTTGACGAGAGTTGGCTTCTCGCTCCTACGTATTTCTTGGTGCGATGGAGAATTCAAAGCTACGTAGTTCTCGGTTGTCATGAAAAGGTTTTTGTTTTTTATCTTTTTAGTGAGTTTTCGAAATATGACGAGTATTCTGCGAATGATTAAACTAAAAGAGGTTATGGGTAATCACCTCTAAGTACTCTTGAAAATGAGAGTCACTACCATTGGTCAGACGAACGAAGGTTCTGATTGACCGTTAGTAGCAACTCGTTTTTTTATTTGATCTTTTGAAAATGGTTTTCAAAAGAGATTAATTGGCACGAATGATCAAACTAACCAAAGTTATGGGTGATCATCGCTTATTTTTCTTTGGAAAAAAGACATTGCCACCAATGACTAGACGAACAAAGGTTCTGATTAGCCATTAACAATAATGGGTTGAAAAATGATTTTTTGTTATGAAAAATACTAACGTTTACGGTTGCGAAAAGGATTTTTGTTCGTTGCGCTTGACGAGAACGTGGCTCGCTCCTACGTATCCCGAATGGGAATCAAAGCGACGCAGTTCTAATTTGAAGACGAAAATGTTTTTGAAAGGGTTTTGGAAAGGGGAAGAGCTTTTATAATGACCAAGCAAGCATAGGCTTTGAGTGATCATTACTAATAACTCCTGATAGCGTTCATGACAATCAAACAAGCCAAGGCTTTGGGTGATAGTCACTAATAACTTGCATTAATTTGAAAATATTTTTTTGAAAGATTAAAGAGAGAGGGTGAGATAGTGAAATTTGGGAGTGCTATTAGCAATCAGATTAAAAACTTAAAAAAAAAAGGAAAGAACAGGCCCATACCCGCCCACACTTAAGCCTAATACCAAAGCAGAAAACTTAAATCCTTCCCCCTCTCCCTCTTCGCCGATTCCTCCCCCAAAATGGAAACCCTAAATCCTCTCCTTTCTCCTCCTTCGCCGATTCTCCCCCCCAAAACAGAAACCTAGACTTCCTCCTTCTCCTCAGCGCCGTTCCATTCTTTGAGAGAGAGTGACGATCGAGAGAGATGGAGAAGCCGATCGAGAGAATGAGAGAGCGAGTGAAACAGATCGAGTGAGAGAGAGAGAGGGTACGAACCAGAGAGAGAAGAGGGAGAATGGTGCGGCGGCGGTGGTAGTGGCTGTGAGATTTGTGATGCGCGGCGGTGCTTCGTCGGCAACGGTAGAAGTGGGGTGGTGACGACGTGGAGCTCGTCAGGGAGAGAGAGAGAGAACCGAGAGAAGGAGGGGCTCGCGAAGGCCGAGGGTTGCCGACGTTGGTGGTGTTTTCGCTGGAGAAGACGACCGGAGGTCCTCCGGTGAGCGTTTCACGGCGGTGACCGATTTCAGTAACAGGTTTGCTCCTATTCTCTTTTTTCAGATTTTCATTCTTCTCTCCTCTCTGTGTATACGTTTTTCTTGCTGTGTTTGTGTTTTGGTTCTCAGTTTTTAGTTCTCTGTGTGTTTGTGTTTTTTTGGTTGTTGTTCCTCTCCTTATTTCGTTCCCCTCCCTTCTTCAGTTTGGTTTTTCCTCTGTGTGTTTTCAATGTCTGTGTTCCATTTTTCTTTGTGTGTTTGCTTTCCCTCCTCTCAAATTATTCTCAAGTCAGTATTTATACCCCTCGTATGCATAGATGAATGCAATCAGAATGTCTATTTTTCTGACTTGTATTTGTTCAAAAAGTTTCACGTTTTGGTTCTCTAAACTTTTGCTTCAGAAAAGTCTTATTCAAATTCTCTAAGGCATTCACAAATTTGGCCTTGTTTGACTATTAACCAACTGTCTAATCTTCCTCTTTGTGTGGATTGCTCAGAGAAACAAATTGCAAAGGAAAAAGAGTCTCCCATTTGAAGCTTTGGAGCTGCCACAATTTGGATTCTTCCTCTTGTCTTTGTTGTTGTATTTTTTTCACCTACTGAGTTAGTCTATGCAAAGTAGCTAGTCATTGATGGTTATTTTTGTGAAAATTTTGGAGATGTATAAAAGAGGTGTTGGAAACAAGCCTTAAGTGGGAGAAGATGAGTTGAAGGGTTACTGCAGAGAAAAGAAAGAGATTGGCTCTTCCTCCTTTATTAGTTTTATTTGAACTAATTGTAATAATATTTTTAGTATTTTCGCTTTTGTTCTTTTATACATTTGACACTAGATTGTAATACAAGAGACAATATAATGAATCTAATTTTGTTTTCTCTATTCCCTATTTTTAAAATAAGCAAAAATAATAATAGATAATGAATGCTCAGATACCATTAGAACTCGACACGCGCATGCGTGAGGATAAAACATGCAAGTTCGTTAGAACTATCGCAATAAGCGATTAGAAATAATATATGAGCACGATTTAAACATATTTTTGAGCTTTTCTCTTTTTTTTTTTTTTTTTTTTTTTTAAAACGAGAAACATACCCATTAAAATTGAAGCGCTTACAAAAATACAATTCTATTTGATTTTCAACTAGTCGGACAAAATTGGGGTATGACAAAGACTTGATATTAGTTTAAACAAATGAAATTAAATACCCTTGTCAACATTTAGCAAAGAAAACTAATCAAGTATTAGAAGTGCACAAAAGGTCTCAAGGTACGCTTTCATCATTAGATTTAGAAGCCACGTAAAACAAATCAAGAAGTGACAAATAATAATAATAATAATAATAATAATAATAATAATAATAATAATAGCAACAACAAAGGCCAAAGTTAAGTCATAAAAACGAACAAAATTACACAATTGTAGTTCACAAATGTAAGGTACTTAAAATTGTATACATTTGTTCCTAATAAAACCTCGATACCATTATCCAAATTTCACCTTCACATACCATAAAGATTCTAACTCATCTAACCATGCAATTAATGTAAAACCTCATCATTTTCAAACAACATCAAACCACAACCTAATCGGTCCAAAAGCCAAGTCATGTCACATTTTGAAATAAAAATCCTAAAACAACTTGGGAAATGTAATTCAACACTAATTTGACATCACATTCATTCCCAATAGCACAAAATTTCCAAGTACCATTTTTTGAAAACTATAGAACTCACGCTTTTGTCAAAAAGGAGACTATATGCGAACCCCGACCTTACTATCACTCGAGCATGCAACCACATAAACAACTACTTATTAACTCAAAATTTAATTTCCGACATAAACTCGTAAGGTAAGGAAAGTTAATCATTTAATCTTGACAAATCACATCATGCTCACGAAACAAGCCAAATTGAAACACCGAAAATGTCGAAACTTCAAGTTATGCAACCTTAATTGAGATAATGGAAATATAGGATTACACAACATTTCATTTTAGCATACTAACTTCAAACAATTAAGCACAAGTCAAACTTAAACTCGTATACATCACAGGTACAATCAACCCTTAGCAAAGACGTCAATCAAGTGTAAAGAACTATTCCACAAGCTATCCTTCATATATTGTCAAGTATATAACTCACCAAGGTTAGGTTATGTAAACGCATTGTTCAGATTCCAACAAAACTAATCGAGCAATCAATCAAATTAAAATTGGTACATATATCCCAAATTAATAATAACCATGAGTTATTGTCGCCTCTTTCATTGGGGATGAGTTATTGGGGTGATCAGTTCCTCCACCAAATTTAGGATTCTTCGAAGTTCGAAAGGAAGCCGCCACCAAATTTTAGTTTAAGGGCATATTCGGAAAATCCCTTTAGGTTTAGGACAAGACAAGTTTAGGGTTCAGGAGTCGTTATGTGTGGGGAAGGTATTAGCACCCCACGGCATCCTTTGTCTAATTAGTTATACTTTATTAATGTTTTACCCTTTTATTTATAGAGAAAAAGACTTAATTAATTTTTTTATTTTTAGTGCTTGACAAGAGTGGACTCTTGCTCCTACGTACCTCCAGATGCAATAGAGGAATCAAAGCTACGTAGTTCTTCCTGAAAAAGGTTTGTTGGTTGGTGTTTTTTAGTGTATGGGGTCCTAGGATTCCTTGAACTGTACAGCTCACTGATTCCTAGGACGCTGACTAACCCGATTGTACAACCGACTTAGTCCCCTACTTTTGAAAGTATTTTTGAGGTTTTTTGAAAGAAGTTTGTTTGATGTGAGGTGAGTTGGTTTTAGAATAGCTATTCTAGAACTCATGAACTGTACAGCTCATTAGTTCTAGAACGCTGACTAATCCGGTTGTACAACCGACTTAGTCCCCTATTTTAGGAAAAGTGATTTATTTATTTACTTATAAGTTTTTAGGATTACTGAACTGTACAACTCATTTGTCCTAGGATGATGACTAACCCAGTTGTACAACCGACTTAGTCTTTTATTTTAGAAAAAAATAATTTATTTGTATTTTTATAAGTTTTTAAGATTACTGAACTGTACAGCTCATTGTTCCTAGGATGATGACTAACCCGGTTGTACAACCGACTTAGTCTTTTATTTGATTTTTGAAGAAATAGACTAATTTGTGCATAAAAAAAGACAAAAAACTGATAATTAATAAAGACTAGGCTAAAAAAAATAAACAAATAAATAACTATATACATAAATAAATATGAATAGATATATACATAAACAAATAAATAAATAAATAGATTATATTATAAATAAATGATAAATAAATATGTACATAAAAATAAACAAAATAAATACAAAACTAACTCGACTCTCGAAGGTGCCGAACCGAACCGAAAGCGATCGACCACTGTCAATCGCGAACCGGACTCCTATCTGGTCCATTTTGACCCCAAGACCGCAAGAACCGCTTTGAGAATCGGAAAGCCGACTCAAAACGTCCAAATGATCAAAGACGGGCTTTTAGTGAAATGAGCCGCGAACGCTTTGACCCAAAAGATCACTTAACCCGCTGTTACCTTAAAATTTCGACAGTACTCTAAATGTAGCTTTAAATGGGGTTGACTTCACATTTAATAATGTTTTAGGGGCCACAGGTCAATATTCAAGTCAATACTCCATCAATTCGACAGAAAAGGTATGCAAGTGCAAGAGACGCAAGTGAACTTCGACAAGCTCGGTTTTCAAAGCTATGAAGCAAGCAAGGCAAGAAACCTTCGACAAGAGAGGGCTTAACTCTTCGACAAAGCTGGGTTCAACACTTCGCCAAGCGGTTGACACTGAGTTGGTCGAAACGTGCAGAGCAACAGTTAGTGGGCGGTTACTTCCCCTTATTTTTAGGAGGCAGTTATCGTTTAGGAGGCGGTTACTCCTTTGTATTAGAAAATCAAGGTCACCACATTTTACAAGAACTCTGAGAAACTCAACTTCCAAGCCAAAGCGAAATACGAGTGAAACAGATACATTGTACGTGTTGGTGAACCATCTCTTCTTTCAGTTAATGCAATATTTTACTTTCTTTTTACCTTTGTTGCATTTCCTGCTTTTCTTTTGTTTTCAATCTGTTTCTTTCTACTTTTTACCGTTTTCACGCACGTCTAAAACACAAAACTTAAAGGCAATCGTCAAAGAGATTTTCTAGTTTGATCTCACAATCTCAACATTGAAAACTAGTGATTGTTTGCTAAAAACACCAAAGAAACAAATTGGCACACCGGTGGGACTTTTGCCATTAATTTTGTGTCTTTTCTATCGGTGTATGTGTTTGTATGCACTTGAGGAGTGGTAGAATGGTACGCACCAATTCTAACAACGCCTCTAGTTCTAACCCTGTGATATCACAAGGGCAAGGAACAACCGTAGATTCTACAAGTGTCAGTGTTGGAAATGTTGCAGGGACAATGACCCCAGTAACATCAATAACCGCTCCCACGATGTCGATGACCAATGTCAGTCGACACAATCCATGTCTTTGCCATAAAGTATAGGACTTCCTTCTAGTCCTTATATGGCAACAGGAATAGTTTAGAGACACGCTTTCGCATTATGAGTCTACCACCATACCCCTTTGGTGTATATGGCATGCCTCATCGGAATGCCACACGTTTCGACCTTTTCCCCTTCACATGTGTCTTCTGAAAGCACACTTGGTCGAAATCCTACCGCATTAACCAATGCGTCCTTGTTGGCGTTAAGACAACAAGTAGACGAGAGTAATCATGATATGGTTAATATGCTAACCCAACAAATTGGTACTGTTTTCAATCCGTTGATTCAGAACACCAATACAAGTTACCAAATGTTAGCAAACCAAATGGGTAGGATTGCAGATTTCTTTGGGGCTCCTACGGGAAATAATAGGCAAGTACCCAATTGTGGGAATAATGCGCCTAATACCCCACAGAGATCAGTTACTGTCGAAGCCCAAGCGGTTGTAGGCGAACAACAAGGGATGGGAAACCATGTCCCTGAAGTAGTTATGGTAAATCGAAACCAAAACGCGATGAAGTTGTTCGACAAAGTGCAACGAAATAACGCTTGTGCTCAAGATAACATAGCCACTTTGGTAGAAACCATAATGGCACATAATGGCCTTAACGTAGGTTTACATAGGCCTAATTTCATATCACCACTGTGTGAATATGTATTGCAGGCAGAATTGCCAAGAGGTTGGAAAATTCCTAAATTTACTAAGTTTGGGGGTGATACCAACGAATCTACCGTCGAACACATTGCCCTACATGACTAAGGCAGGGGATATAGCCCAAAATGAGAGTTTGAAAATGAAATATTTTCCAAATTCTCTAACTAAGAATGCCTTTACGTGGTTTACCACTTTACCCCCTGGTTCCATGTACACATGGGGGCAATTAGAAAAGGCTTTTCATGAGCAGTTTTATATGGGCCAGTCGAAGATTAGTCTTAAAGAATTGGCCAGTGTTCGACGTAAAGTGCCTGAAGCTATTGACGACTACTTGAATAGATTTAGGCTGTTAAAGGCTAGGTATTTTACACAAGTGCCTGAGCACGAGCTTGTCGAAATGGCTGCAGGTGGCCTTGATTATTCAATTAGAAAGAAGTTGGATACCTCTCATTCGAGAGATATGGCCCAATTAGCCGGCGAGTTCGACAAGTTGAAAGGCTCAAAGAGGAAAAGGCTAGAGTGAATAAATTTAATAAAAAAGAAAGCTCAGTGGGGTTTCATAAAAAAGAGAAAATAGCCTATGTCGATGAGGAATTCGACTTCGCGTTTGATAATGTCGAATCTGAGGAAATTGATGTGGCTGAACTTAAGCTCGGTCCTCCTTATTCCTCAGAAATTATTAAGGCCTCGCAAATGGGAATAACCCAGAGAGCCTAAAAATGATAGATTTGTGCCTAAAACGTACACTTTTGATGTTACTAAATGTGATGAAATCTTTGACTTGTTAGTAATCGATGGCCAAATAATAGTGCCAAATGGCTCGAAAGTACCTCCTCTCGAACAGAGGAAGAAAAAGGGTTACTAAGTTTCATAATTTTTGGGACATACAACCGACTGCTGTGTACTTTTCAGTGGACATAGTTCAAAAGGCTATCGAAGAAGGGGAGACTTAAGTTTGGTGATAAAAAGAACAAAGCTCCAATGCAGATTGACGCGATCCACTTCATCGTGCGTGGCCATGTATCTTTGAACCTGGTGGAAATGAATATAAGCGTGGTTGATGCAAAGGTGGTAGGTTCTCCCAAACTCACAAACCTTCTACCGATGCTTAAAAGTGTAGTGCAAAGGGGTGATCTTGTGCAAAAGCTTACTCAGGAGGAGTATGAAGAGAAGGTACAGTTCGTGTACCCCAAAGCTGAAGAAGAATTAATAGAATTCCTTAATAGGTGCAAGCTGAAGAATTTTGAGGTAATGTTATGCCCCAGATGTAGTGCTGTGTTCGACAAGGAAGCCGCCAAAAGTGTCGAAGGATACGGAGTTCGACAACCTCTTAAAAGAAAATGGCTGGACAAAAAGCCAAACTTTAGCTTCAAAAGGGGGGACCTTCCTTATAAGGTCAAGAGTTCGAACAGGCCTTCAACAAGCAAGCCACAGTTTGCTGGTAAGAACACAACCAAGAAGGAATTTGTGTTATCAGCTTCTGCCAAATCGTTTGTTCCAAGGGCTAACCTTCCAAACGAAAAGTGGATACATGCTGGTTGTAACCACTATAGGAATGTTGTGCCACAAGTTGAAGTTGTGAAGCCAAATGCAAGTGAGGTCATAAATATAACTACAAAAATAATTACAAAGGAAAAAATCCTATGACCAAGACCCAATGGCGTCGCTTTCAACACTCGAAGAAGAAAGCGAAAGACTTGCTTCTAACGAGCAAACGCCAGAACTTCAAAACGGCTAAGAATATGACTTCTAAAGCCGTGGGGGAATACAAAAGTGAACATAGGTGCCGCCAACCAAGTGAAGGTTGGAAATAAGGCCAAGGGTAAATCTATTGTAATAGAAGAACCAAGGAGGCTCGCAATGGAGAGAATCTTTCCTCCACCGCCATCGCTGAGGAAGAAAAGTTCGACTTCGACATGGATGAAGACGTCACTTCAGATTTTGAAGACTCTGAAGCTAGTTTTGATGTCATTTGCAATGTGGTGTCTATTCTACCCAGTGAATATGATGTCATTACAGTCCCAAATGATGTCGAAGAAAACTTCACCGAGGATATGGCTAATCACAAGCCAGTTTGTTACTACGTAATGAACAACGGTTCTGTCGCGAAGAACATGGCCCCACTTTCGAGAGGCCGACGAAGGCATGCACAATCATTTGAAGCCTCGTATGTCCAAGCCAAGGTTAATGG
Organism: Oxytropis ochrocephala; assembly: GCA_020916435.1. Lineage (NCBI taxonomy): Eukaryota > Viridiplantae > Streptophyta > Magnoliopsida > Fabales > Fabaceae > Oxytropis > Oxytropis ochrocephala. The sequence continues at coordinate 59,811,092 of CM037092.1, read as the reverse complement.
CGTGGGTGTCAACAAGATATTGGTAGATGGAGGCGCTGCGGTAAACTTGATGCCTCAAGCAATGCTGAAAACCATAGGGATGTTCGACACAGACCTTAAGCCTCATAATATTGTGTTAACCAATTATGAGGGCAAATATGGCCAGTCTTTGGGGGCCGTCGAAGTGGAGGTAGTAGTAGGCACTGTCAAGAGAACTACCATGTTCTTTGTCATAGCCTCCAAGGCAAGTTACAACATGCTCCTTGGCAGAGAGTGGATTCATGGAGTAGGTGCGGTGCCTTCAAGCCTACACCAGAAATTGGTGATGTGGAAGGATGATGGTCTGGTAGAATATGTCGAAGCAGACCAAAGTTACTTCCTTGCTGATGTCAACAATGTCACCAAGGAGAATTTTGAAAAACAAATGGCGAATATTGCGCCATGTGCATCTTCCAGTCAGGCTTACATCGCATCTGACAATGTGCTTTCCTCTGTTCGTTTGTACCCAACACATGGCTTTGTTTGGGAGAGGGAAGTGGTAGAAGATGCAAGTGTCTATCCTGAGGGTGTTCTACCCCCAACAGGATGGGATACTGACTCTTAGGAGGTTTTAGATGTCAGTACCCAGCGCATGGGATAGAATTACGGTTTATATGGCCGAAAATAAAGTAAAAACGGCTTTGGAAGCCGAAATAATTCAACAAACAATGGCTGTCGAAGCCATAGCTTCATCCGAAGAAGGTGGTGAAGTCGTAGATGACAAACTTGATTGCATTTATGATGACGAACCACTAGGCTTTGAAAAGGATCCCAGAGATTCGACAAAGCGCATGCAAGCTCAAGATCCAGTGGAAGAAGTGGATTTGGGAGATGGCTCACCAAAAGGCCAACATATATTAGTGCACACCTTGATGCTGCCTTCAAAACCCAAGTTATTTCACTTCTGCAGGAGTTCAAGGATTGCTTTGCTTGGGAATACAACGAAATGCCTGGGTTGAGTCGAGAAGTGGTGGAACTACAAATACCTATTCGACCAGGGAAGAAACCAGTGAAGCAAACACCAAGAAGATTTGCTCCTCAAGTATTGGCTAAAATCAAAGAAGAGATCGAGAGGTCGTTTCAAGAGCAAATTCATCGAATCGCGGTATGTCGATTGGTTAGCTAATATTGTTCCAAAGAATGAAGAAAAATGGAAAACTTAGAGTCTCATGCAGAGACTTTAGGGATCTAAATAATGCAACACCTAAAGATGAATACGCTATGCCTCAGTAGCGTAAATGCTAATAGATTCGGCAAAGAGGATTTGATTATCTCAGTATGCTAGATGGCTACTCAGGGTATAATCAAATTTTTATTGCTAAAGAGGACGTGTCGAAAACAGCTTTTCGATGTCCAGGGGCATTAGGTGTTTATGAATGGGTAGTAATTCCCTTTGGTTTAAAAAATGCTGGTGCCACTTATCAAAGGGCAATGAATTCTATGTTTCATGATTTTATTGATGATTTCATGCAAATATACATAGATGATGTGGTGGTTAAGTCATCCTCAGAAATTGGTCATTTAGACCATCTTCGACGTTCGTTTGAACGAATGAGGAAATATGGATTGAAAATGAATCCAACCAAATGTGCTTTCTGTGTACGTGCAGGTGAATTCTTGGGTTTTGTAGTACACAAGAAAGGCATAGAGATCAACCAAAATAAGACTAACGCAATTATGGAAACGAAGGCTCCTTCGACCAAGAAAGAACTTCAGTCATTGCTAGGAAAAATCAACTTCCTTCGAAGATTTATCTCAAATCTAAGTGGCAAAACACAATTTTGTTGCCTGTTATTAGAAACAAAATGCTAAAATTGTGACTACCTGCACGTTACCCATGTAGGGGTAACATTCAACAGAAAGGGTGAGTCCAACAACATAAAAGGAGAGATGATAAGTAGTATGCTAGAACTCAGACAGCTACATCACCATAACACAAACACCACAGGATATAACCAACAGTAAACATCAATCATGAGGAACCACATCACACAACGACGACATCATGATAATAAAAAGTACATGATAGATAGTATACTAGAGAATAAGCAGCTATAATTACCACCACACATCAACCTCCCATTACAACTAACACGGCGGCATCAACAAGCAACAACATAAGCAATAGCAAGCGACAACATCCTGAGTATGACATATATGCATGAAATGCAACCCACATCGGGTATATGCATGTGGTACCATCGTCGCAAAAATAGCCTCTCGGGCACTAACGTCGCTTTGAGCATAGCTCCAAGGCCGCAGCCTACATCGTCGTAATAATGCATATGGCATGCATGAGACACCATGTACAACACATCGAAAAACAATCAACAACAACAAATGTCATACATCATGACACGACAACATCATCGACAGCATCATTCGTCGCAACATCATCATCAATTAGGTGGTCTTACTTAACCCATCATCATCAACATCAAAAGGAGATCATAGTTGACCCAACAAAATCAACAACATCCCATTTAGTCATCATTGATACTTCTACATCACCGTTATTAGTTCGTCATATTTGACGCAGTGTCACTATCATTAGTCTTACTTGACTCACAACAACAACATCACATTTCTAGTCTTACTTAACTCACAACAACAACATCACATTTCTAGTCTTACTCGACTCACAACAACAACATCCACCCTCATTTGATTCAACACCTGACTCTACACGACGTTACAACTCCAGGCAGCACGGTATGGCGCCTTTCAACAACACAAAACAGCAACTTAGACACACTTGGGCGCCAAACTGCACCAAATTGGCGCCTGGCAGCAACCTGCGCCACACTGGGCGCCAAAACAGTACTTTGACGCACACACACTGGCGCCACACCAGGCGCTCTGCACTTCGACACACACACTGCACTTCGACACACACACTGCACTTCGACACACACACTACACTTCGACACACACCCTGCACTTCGACACACACACTGCACTTCGACACCCACACTGCACTTCGACACACACACTGCGCTTCGACACCCACACTGCACTTCGACACACACACTGACACACCCTGCACTTCGACACACACACTGCACTTCGACACCCACACTGCACTTCGACACACACACTGCGCTTCGACACCCACACTGCACTTCGACACACACACTGTGCTTCGACACATACCCTGCACATCGACACACACCCTGCACTTCGACACACACCCTGCACTTCGACACACACCCTGCACTTCAACACACACCCTGCACCTCGACACATACACTGCACTTCGACACACACCCTGCACCTCGACACATACACTGCACTTCGACACCCACACTGCACTGATACTTTCTATCAAACACCCTACGTGCAACACTTTGACCACAATCCAATCAAACCATCAACACTCAAAACAACACTAACAACGTACACATAAACATAATTCAATCAAGCATAGTATCAAACGTGTTATAGACAAGGTAGTTCTAAATTCCCACATACAACCCATCATGTCTCCCATTATACAGTTTAACCCACCCTTACCTTAGTAATTGCCGAAGATGAGATGTCACCCACGAAACCAACAAAGAAACCACAGCAACCGCTCCTTCTAGGGCTTCAATCGACTCTAATCCACAATAAAATCAACACCCACAAAATTTCCAAACTACCTCTCACATCCCCTACCTTCAATACAAACTTCAAAATCACCAAAAGCTCCATTTCTCTCCAAAGCTTCAACAATGGCAAAACGAAAATGAGTAGGAATTAGGGGATGAAACTTATATCATTGGAAAGAGGAGGGAAAAATGAGAGAGAATGGGACTAAAAGCCCCTTACCTAGTGTTGAATTGGAGGAGATCTCTAGTGTCTTGGGCCCTCTTTACCACTTAATTAATTTCTAACTCTACTCCCTCACATAATTAAATTACCACTCACTTGTTTACTAAACACCACTCCTTATTTATATCAAATACCCTATTATTATTTTAATATAACCAACCAATATATCACCTAAATAAATTAATTAAATAAATACTTGAATTATTTTGGGGCGTTACACAACAGCTGGCGACTCCACTGGGGACTTTTTTTAAAAGACGAGGGTTGAGCCTAATTAACTTGATGTGTGGTTTAAATTGTTTGATTTGAAAACTTCGTTTTACTTCTTCCTTCTCTTCCTTTTTTTTTTATCTTCTTTCTTTGTCTATGATGCTTGATCGTTCCCTTTGCATGAAGTTATGTTGCATCCATGTGCATTTGCTTCTTTCTCCTTCTATGTTTGCTACTTGTTTCTTCTTCTACTTTTCTTTTTCTTTCTTTATATGCTTATGATCATGCATGCATTTCTCCAATCCCCACGTCCCCTTCTTCTTTGCTCCCTTTCTACAAGGTAATCTCATGCATTATGCCCTTATGATCCCTTCTTCTTCGCTCCCTTTCTTGAGGTAAGCTATACATGATTGTTGTTGACACCTTAGGTTAGCTTATTTGTTTTGAGATGATATTAAACCCTAGGGTAGACAACATGTTATTTCTTGCTTTTGTCTGGACTGTTCTGGGTTTTCCTTTGCAGGTGGGGTATATGTGGGATAGTTTTTAGGTGTTATGTCCTTGCTACACACACTCACACCTTATGCTTATTGTGCTTTGAGAGGGGCCTAAAACCCAAGGTCCGACAAAACTTAGGAGAGTGGAAATGAGTAGTGACTGGAAATTGGACCGTTGTCCTTCTGACTCTCACGAAAGTTTCAGCCGGAGTATGCTCTTTCATGATACCTCACACCAGATGGCGTTGCATCGTTGTGGGTGCTATCATGAGAGAGAATTAGCTCTGGTAACCTGGTGAGGAAATGACTAGATCCACATGGGAGGAACCTTTGAGTTGCCCTAGAACCTAGGTTCCCCACCTCGTAGGACACAAGGACATACAAATTGTGTGCTGCATTGATAGTCTAGGCATGTCTTTTCAAAACAGATTTTCTTCAAAAAAAAAAAGAGGAAGAGCTGCCGTCGTAGCCTTTATTTTGCCGGTCCGTATGAGGTAACATATGGCCCACATTATTTTCAAAAGGGAGGGGAAAGCGTTTTCGTTGTAGCCTTTCTCTTACCGGTCCATATGAAGCAACGTACGGTCCGTGTTTTCAAAAAAAAAAACTAGAATCACCGCCAATGAAATCTCTTTTCTAACCCTGCATTTGCATAAAGCATCATCATCATTTGCATACATCCTCGCATTGCATAAAACATAAGTTTCTGCAACTCATGCACGCATCATTGCATCTCACTAAAGTTTGTTTGCCGAGAATCACAAAGTAACATCTTGTCATAGGTACGGTATGGAATCAAAAAGTGAAACAGCGTACACTCCGAGGTATCCAGTTGTAAGTAGGGTAAATGTCGCCAGTCTAAAAGATTGTGTCGCCTTTATGGGACCGATTGAAAGGGGATCGTTGACAATGCTTATGGGAATCTCTGCAAGTTGTTGTTGCTAGAGGTACAGACTGAGGCTATCGTGGCTCTGAGTAGATTCTATGACTCTGAAATCAGGTGCTTCCTCTTCAGAAATTTCCAGATGGCTCCCACATTGGAAGAGTATCAACAGATCTTGGGTTTTGCTCAGACAGAAGTTATCCCTTACTAGTATCAAGAGCAGTATTACACGGATGAAAAGTTTGTTTCATTGTTGCAAGTGAATGAAGAAGAGCTGAAGCTCCAAAAGCATAAGAGAAACCATGTGATAGGTTTCCCGCAGAGTTATCTTGAGAGTTTGATGGAAGCTTACGCTAGAAACAAGAACTGGGTTGTCTTCAAGCAAGTCCTGGCCTTAACAATCTTCGGGGTTGTTCTCTTTCCGCAGACCGAGAAACATGTGGATGTGACCGTCATTGGCATCTTCTTAGCTTTTCAAAATGAGAAGAGCCCTATCAATCCAATTACTGCAATCCTGGCCGACACCTATTCCGCTCTTACTCATCATTGTGAATGAAGAAGGAAGAAAATCTCTTGCTCATCTCACCTGTTGTATGCTTGGCTTCTTATTCATGCTTTCACCAATCCAAAACGAGTGGAAAAGTTGATTAACTATGCTGTAACTTGTGAGGTGAAAACCATGAATATTAAAGAGTGGGTCCAAATTCTAAGAAGCCTAGATGAGCATTCAGTCTGTTGGTATCTCTCATCATGTTGGAAAGATAGACCCGATGTAGTCTTTCGCTGCGGTGGCTTTCAGAATGTTCCTTTAATGGGCACTAAGGGGTGTATCAATTACAACCCCTCTCTAACCCTGAGGCAATTAGGGTATCCAATGAGGAACTCGCCTACTGAGGAGATGTTATTCCCGTTTTACATCTTCGAAGGAGGTCCAAAGGATGACAGTTTGCTTAGAAAGGTTTTGCAAGCATGGGGTACAGTGATTCATAGTGGAAAGGCAGAACTTGCTTAGAGAACTAGTGGTATTATCTTCGCTCAGTGGCTTGAGAAAAGTATTCAGAGTGTTCAATTGCCTTATCAAAAAGCACTACAAGTTGACAGGGAAGTAGTAGACTCTAGTGCTCCTATTGTCGAAGAGTTGGGTGAGGTCAAGCTGGCTCTGATGAAAGCAGAGGAAGAGAAGAGATCTTTGCAAGTTGAGATAGAGAGGATGGTTCTGAAGAACAAAAGGTTGGAAGAAGAGAGTGCTCTCAAGTCTGCTGCTATAGAGGAGATTGGTAAGAAACTCAAAATGGAAGAGAAGAGCAAGTTAGAAGCACAGAAATACTTGCAAGGTACCAGAGAAGAGCTCAAGAGGCAAAATGTGAAGGAGAAAAAGGCTATTGAAGAAGCCAATCAGTGGAAAGACTTATGGGAAAAGACAAAGATGGACGAGATAACTGTGAAAAGCTTGCTTGCCAAGACAAAAAGAGAATCCCGCATGCTACGGGCCGAGTGGGAGAGTAAGTTGAACAGTGTTGTGCAAGAAAGGAACTCAATTGAGAGCATCCTTAAAGAATACCAACAAGCCCTGAGAATGGAGCAAGAGAATTCAGATGAGTTGAGGAGGAACCTTCGACACATAAGTGATGCGTACCGGCAAGTGAAGGATGAAAGCCAATACTGGGAACACCGCTTTGTCGAGCTGCTCGGTAGGATTGAAGAGCAGGCAATCATCATCGAGCTGAGGGAGGAAATTCAACAGTGGAAGGATAGGTTCTCCGAGCTAGCAGAGCTAGCCAATCAAGCTCTCGCGGATGTGCCCAAGAAATTAAGAAAGGTCGAGGCTGAGATGTATCTCTTTAATACTCCACCTGTAGTTTACAAGTTTGTGAAGTTCTGTAGAGCCTTAGTTGAGGAAGCCAAAGAGAATACCGGAGGTGCTCCCACAGGCAACAAGAGGAAAAGGACTGGAAATTTCAAAGCTCTATGTAGTTGAGCTCTTGTTTGTAATTTTTATTTTTTTTCATTGTACTTTTTCTTTCTTGATAGCTGTACTTTCATTTGAATATTTTACCTTTGGAATGTAAGACTTGAAGTGTTTGTTTAAGTTTGGAATGTGCTTTATTTCGCTTATTGATTCTAACCTTGTTGTGTTTCAAAGAAGAAAAAAATAATCAAAATCCACTGTTAAACCTATGGCAAGACATAGTACACTACGATTCTCGGCATAAAACAAACTAAAACTAACATTCATCTGCATTGCATTCATTTAAGCCCATGCTCATGAAAATGTTTCGTCAGTAGAAATTAAGGCAAGCTGGTTCACCGACATCCGTACTTCACTCGATTGCAAGCTAGACTAATGGCTAATCATCAAGATAATCCGGAAATCGAGACTGAGAGTCATCTAGAGCAAGAAGATGTGGTGGTAGAAATCCTTAATCCTGAGCAGCTGGCTCAGGAAAATCAAGTGCTGAAAGAGAAGGTTGGGGCAATGGAAGCCCAGATGCACGAAATGATGGCGATGTTACAGAGTTTAAAAAGTGGGACTGCCGTTGAGGGTACTGCCATAGTAAGTTCAGATGGGGTTGTCTCGTTTGTCCCTCCTCCTGTGTCTACTAATACTACACCGTTCTTCTCCTCCTCCGGTAGGCGGGATCGATCATTTTGCCTTTTCTCCAGGGGTAAATGCTCAAAGTCAGCCAACTGCACAAAGGTATCCACGGGGGATGCCAGCTGGTTATGCGCCACAAAATGCTGACTCTATTCCTGTTAATGCCGCTGGACCAAGTCAAGCGACTGTCGTCATGTCTGGTGGAACGGCCGGTAGGCCTCAGGTCCACGCACCTAATCCTCATGTTGTGCTTAGTCCTACTCCAAGGCTTGCTGCGCATCCTCAGAAAGCTGCTCAGCTTGGTGGGTATTGTTATAATATGGGCATTCCTCAGGGGCATATGTTTGAAGGCCCTCAATCCAGAGACCAATACCGTGTGCTTGAAGAACGGATAAGGGCTATGGAAGGTGCCGGGGTCAGAGCTAGAGACGCCCGTGATTTATGCCTTGTCCCAGATCTTGTTCTCCCTCCCAAGTTCAAAATGCCTGTTTTCGATAAATACCGTGGAACCGGTTGTCCAGACAGCCACATCACAATGTTTGTTAGAAAGATGGGTCCTTATGCTAATGATGATAAGTTCACGATTCATCGCTTCCGCAATGACTTAGTCGGGGCCTCTCTAGATTGGTATATGCAATTACAGTCCTCTGACATTCATAGTTGGAAGGACTTGTCAGAAGCATTCTTGAAGCAATACAAGTACAATATGGACCTGGCCCCAGATCGGTCACAACTATAACACATGAGCAAAGGAGACAAGGAGTCCTTCAAAGAATACGCCCAGAAGTGGAGGAGTACAGCTGCGCAGGTAAAACCGCCTTTGACAGAAAAGGAGATGGTTTACATGTTCTTGGAAACTCTGCCGACGATCTATTATGACAGGTTGATTACAAGTGCCTCATCCAACTTCTCGGATATGGTGGTTATCGGAGACAGACTTGAAAATGGCTTACGCAGTGGGAAGATAGTTAATCACTTCAGTAATCCAGGAAGCTCGGGTAGCTCAAGCGGGCAGAAGAAGCACTCCTCTCACTTCCCCAAAAAGAAAGAGGGGGAGACCAATGTGATCTCTAGAGGAAATTCATCCTTTGCTACTCCACCGCAGACAGTCCCATTTTCTGCGCTTGTATCACCCCAACAAAGCAATGATGGTCATAAATCTCAGAGCTACCAGTACAAGAAGCGTACCAGTTTTGATCCCATCCCGATGACCTACACTGAGCTGTTTAATCACCTGATATCCAAAAACCTGATCAATACTCGTTCAATGAAGCCTCTTCAACCTCCATTCCCCAGAAGCTACAATGCCAATGCTACCTGCAGTTTTCATGATGGAGGGGTTGGTCACATGGTAGAGGACGGCAAAGCTTTTAAGCACGTGGTCCAGGATTTAATTGATGCCAATTGGATTTCGTTCAAGCAGAATAATCCGACCATAACCTCCAACCCACTGCCAGCTCATGGAAGGCCGGCCACCAATGCAATTGAGAGCTCTGTTGGGCGGTTGATAAGGAGTGTTGAGAAGGTTAAGACTCCCTTGAGTGCCATTCATGCAGAATTATGTAGTGCAGGGGTTATCAAAAAGGGATGTTGTCATGAGAATGGATGTGCTGATTCCATGTGTGTGGGAGATTGTGAAAGTTTTAAGATGATCCTACAAGATATGATGGATCGATCGATGTGTAATTCAGGTGGGAACTCTTGATGTTGAAGAAGAGGTGTTGACTCTATGTTCTGATAGTGGCAGAGAGGTTAGAAGACCCATTGAGATTCCGTACAATTATAACCCAAGATTGGTGCAAGCTATGGCTCAACCAATTGTTATTGAAATCCCTGCTCCTTTTCCCTACGAGTCAGACAAGGCTGTCCCATGGAAGTATAGTACGCTGTCTTCGGCGGAATGTTCTCCAAGTACCTCTACTGTAACTAACATAGTGGGAGCAAGTGGGTTAACAAGAAGTGGAAGAGTATATGCTCCAGAAACCCTCCGGGCAGAAACATCCAGAGAGGCTGAGCAGAGAGGTCGTAAGGATAAAGGGACAGAGCCAGAAGTTGTCCAAGAAAAGGTGACATAAAAAGAGGCCAATGAGTTCTTGAAAATTGTCAGACAAAGTGACTATCAGATTGTGGATCAGCTGAAGCAAACTCCAGCCAAAATCTCCATGCTGTCATTGCTACTCAGCTCAGAAGCTCACAGAACTGCCCTGATGAAAGTACTCAGCGAAGCCCATGTAGCTGAAGACATCTCGGTATGTCAGTTTTATGGGATTGTAAGAAACATCGCGGTGGCAAACAACTTGACTGTTGCCGATGACGAGTTACCTCCAGGAGGAAAAGAACATAATCAGGCTCTGCATATTTGAGTCAAATGCGGAGACTATGTGTTGGCCCGGGTCTTGATTGATAATGGGTCTTCATTGAATGTCATGCCAAAGTCAACCATGGACAAATTAGATGTGGACTGCTCTTACATGAAGCCAAGCTCGACGCTGGTGAGAGCTTTTGATGGGTCTAAAAAGGAAGTGTTGGGGGAGATGGAATTCCCCATTCTGATTGGTCCTGAGGTCTTCTATGTCAATTTCCAGATAATGGACATCACCTCGTCATATAGCTGCTTGCTGGGCAGGCCATGGATCCACATGGCGAGAGCCATTCCTTCTTCCTTGCACCAAAGAGTAAAGTTTGTGGTAGATGACAAGGTCGTTGTGGTAGTTGGTGAGGAAGAGACACTGGTCAAAAAACCATCCCCGTTCAAATATGTGGAAGCCGCTGAAGAATCTCTGGAAACCTCTTTTCAATCCCTCGAGATCGCAAATGCTGTATTCGGAGGAAACCGACCTCCGCTGCCTGTGCAAAAATTGTCCAAGAAGGAAAAGCTGGTTGCTAAAATCATGCTTGACCAAGGGTATGAGGTTGGATCTGGTCTGGGAAAATTCGGGCAAGGAATCCTTGCGCCCATCCAGCTGAAGGAAAACAGGGATCTCTGCGGATTGGGATATAATCCGAGTCAAGCGGAAAGAAAGAAGATGGCAGAGGAAAGGAAGGGGAGATGGTTGGCCAAGTCAAAAGACTAAGATCCATGGCCCCAGAGAATCCCTATCAGCGATATTCGCCATAGCTTTGTGAGTGTTGGGTTACTGGACCCCAATCAAATTGCTGCCATCGGGGATGGTCTTGAAGCTGAAGAGGGTGGTGTTAGTCTGATCTGCCGTTGCCTTGCTGGAGAAGAATTCAAGAATTGGGAAGCTGCTGACTTTCTTGTGACCTTTAATCCAAAGTAATTATTTGTAATGCAACCCTGTGGCTCTGCCCAAGGCCATAGGACAAGTTGCTAAGGGCACTCATGTTTTTATTTTCAGAATCATCATCATTAATAAAAACGTTGTTTTGAATTTTCAATCAATAAAAATCATTTCTCTTCATTTCATGTGTCCTTTTTCCTGTTTTATTATTGTTTGCTTGTTTGTTTCGCTTTTCATTCTGCTTTTTCGCTTCGGCAAAATGCAGATCAACAATAATTGTCTTTGAAAATAGCAGTGTCAATGGACCATATTTTGACTTTGATCACCCAATTCACCAAGCTGAGGGGGATGTTGAGGAAAACTGGGAAACTCCTCCAGAACTGATGAGATTAATGGAGCAAGAAGAAAAGGTCATCGAGCCCCATGGGGAGTCTACAGAAATGGTCAATTTGGGTACTGAAGAGGACAAGAAAGAAGTCAAGGTCGGTACCGCAGTGAATGACAGTGATCGTATGAAGTTGATTCAGCTCTTGCACGATTACGTTGATGTGTTTGCATGGTCTTATCAAGATATGCCTGGGTTGGACACTGACATTGTGGTACACAAGTTGCCGGTTAAGCCTGAATGCCAGCACGTAAAACAGAAACTTAGAAGGATGAAGCCTGAGATGTCCTTAAAGATCAGGGATGAAGTGAAAAAGCAGTTCGACGCAGGATTCCTAGCAGTTGCCAAATACCCACAGTGGGTTGCCAATATTGTCCCGGTTCCGAAGAAGGACGGGAAAGTCAGAATGTGCGTTGACTACCGAGACATGAATCGTGCTAGTCCCAAAGACGACTTCCCTCTACCTCATATTGACGTCTTAGTGGATAGTACAACACAGCACTCGTTATTTTCCTTCATGGATGGATATTCGGGATACAATCAGATCAAAATGGACCCTGAAGATATGGAGAAGACAACTTTCATAACGCTCTGGGAACATTTTGTTACAAGGTCATGCCATTCCGGTTGAAGAACGCCGGTGCAACCTACCAAAGGGCCATGGTCACGCTATTTCACGACATGATGCATAAGGAGATTGAGGTTTATGTAGATGATATGATCGCAAAATCCAAAACCGACGAGGGGCACATTGTCAATTTGCAAAAACTCTTCGAACGTTTGAGGAAATACAAATTCAAGTTAAACCCTGTCAAGTGCACATTTGGGGTGAGGACTGGAAAGTTGCTAGGCTTCATTGTTAGCCAGAAAGGAATCGAGGTAGATCCGGACAAAGTGCAAGCAATCCTTGAAATGCCTGTACCAAAGACCGAAAAAGAGGTTTGTGGTTTCCTTGGGAGATTGAACTACATCTCTAGGTTCATATCCCAACTGACCGCAACTTGTGAGCCTCTCTTTAAGCTGTTGTGCAAGAATAAAGAAGCAAAGTGGTGTAATACCCCAATTTTGTCCGCCCTTTTTAATTTAAGTCAATTTCAGTTATCCAGCTCAACTAAATTGAAATACCGTTGTTTAAATTAGGCAGGCACGCGAATGATCGATCTTTTCGTGCGTTCCTCAATTTAATCTTCGTATTTGGGTTTAGTCGTACATAAATAGGTCTACTACCAAAAGTCATTTTTTCTAGAAATTTGGCTTGTCTTTTCAATTCAGGTTTAAGAATGTAGTTCTGAGTTAATTTTAGTGTTTAGTTAATGAGCCCATTTCCTCTATTTGGGTCTCGTTTTAGCGTATTTTGTCTAGTCTGGCCCGTTCTCGTCTTTGTGTTCGGCCCGACTCCTTTTTTATTATTAATCTTATTTTGTGCAGTTAATTTGTTTTGAGCATATATATATAGTCCAAAATGTCAAAAAATTCTATTTAGTGTCATTACAATTTAAAAGTGTTATATAATCCAAAAATGTCAAAAAAAATCTATTTAATTTTTATTACAAATTAGAAGTGTTCAAATGTCCAAATGTCCAAAAAATACAAAAAATAATAACACAAAATATACAAAAATAAATAAATCCGAAAATACAAAAATAATAATAAAAGGCAGCAGTAGCAAATCTGGGGTTCCAGCAACTGCTCTCCAACTGCTGATTTGGGCTGCAGATCTGAAAAAAAGGAAGAGTCAAAGTCAGTCGAAGCCCAAAAAAACGAAATTAAATGCTAAACCTAGTTTTCTAGTATAAAAGAAGGATCAGACATCAGTCAAAAGGACACGATTTTCGAGGTAAATAGCACCAGAAAAAACGATTAGTGGTTTTACACTGAAACCCTAATCCCAAAATAGTGGTTTCTTTCTTTGAAGTTCTAAAGAAGTTTTCAAAGGGTCCGTAGCAGCAAATCTAGAACAACAACAGCAAATCAAACATCCAGCAACAGATCGAGACTCGTTTCTTTTTATCATTCCAGAATCGATCGAAACTAAGGTTGGTAATCCTTTTTTTTTTCTCAGATCTGTAAATAAATTGCAAATACGTATGGTTCGTTTTTTTATTTGGTGCTCTAAACGTGTTAAACTGAGAAAAACAACCAAATCAAAAAAAAACTCTTAGAAACACAGTAACCAGAATAACAGAAAAAATTTGAAAGAGAAGAGAAACAAGGAGAGACTTTATAAGAGGGCCGAGAACCAAACCAAAAAAAAATAAAAAAAAAACCAACCTTTGTTAGTCGTCTTCTCCGGCGCCGGTGACCCTCCGGTCACCTTCTCCGGCGAGACCCCCATTTTCCAGCAACCACCCAAACCGAGCTTCCTCCCCCAAAACCGAGCCACTTCCAGCCTCCCTCTTCGCGGCGTTCCTTCTCTCCCTCTCTTTCTTGACCTCTCGCGTTCTCTCTCTCACCGAAACCACCGATCTGTTTCTCCCTCTCAACCCAAAACCGAACAGCCCCCATGGAAACCGACGCAAAACGCGCCAAGGACACCCTCTCTCCCTCCGCGAGAACCGGCGAGAAGGCCGCCGGAAATCTCTCCCTCTAGGACGGCGCCGCAGCAGCAGGGGAAGGGAATGGGTGAAATTAGGTCTGATTGTTTAGGGTTTTTCTTTATATATGGGCCCTGTTATTTTTATTTTATTTTTAATGTTCAGATTGCTAGTCACACCCCCATTATTCCTGCGCGCACCCCTCCCTCACTTAAGCCCCGTTTCGCATACTGGGCTCCCATATGCGAACTGGGCTTGCTTTTTACACCCCCTACTCAGTTATATAACCCCCTGTAACTAATAACACCCCCATTTCGCAATTTTCACCTTTTTCTCGTTTTAATTCTTTTTCAACTCAAATAATTTTTCAATAAATCAAAAAACTTTGTTAATGGTTTTGCGAAGCCTCTGCTTGCATAATCATTAACAATGAGGAACTAGTGGTGATCACTTGGAGCCTTTGCTCAATTGATCATCATGAACGCCTAATTTTTCTAAAAACTTTCAATAAATCAAAAAACTTTGTTAATGGTTTTGCGAAGCCTCTGCTTGCATAATCATTAACAATGAGGAACTAGTGGTGATGACTTGGAGCCTTTGCTCAATTGATCATCATGAATGCCTAATTTTCCTAAAAAACTTTTAAATAAATCAAAAAAACTTTGTTAATGGTTTTGCGAAGCCTCTGCTTGCATAATCATTAACAATGAGGATCTAGTGGTGATCACTTGGAGCCTTTGCTCAATTGGTCATCATGAATGCCTAATTTTCCTAAAAAACTTTTCAATAAATCAGAAAAACTTTGTTAGTGGTCCTGCGAAGCCTTTGCTTGCATGATTATTAACAATGGAGTGCTAATGGTGGTCACTTGGAGCCTTTGCTCAACTGATCATCATGAAAGCTCAGTTTTCACACTTAAACAAAATAAAAAATAAAAAAACCCAGAACTACGTAGCTTTGAATTCTCTCTCGCACCGGGAGATACGTAGGAGCAGATCCCCTCCGTCAAGCACAATAAACTAAAAACATTTTTCCTTTCAAAAAACCAAAGCGGCTAACTCTCGTCGAGCGCCGCAAATAAAAATTTTCATTAAGTCTTTTTCAATTAAGAGGTAAATTTAAGTATTTTTCAAATCAACACTTAAAATCACACGATTAATTAAAGGTTCCCTTTCAGTAGAAAGGAGGTGTGGGGCGCTAATACCTTCCCCATGCCTAACCGACCCCGAACCCAAACCTTCCGGTTTTCCAAAAGACCATCTGCCTTCCAAAAAGGTTTTTCTTCAATATTTTCCTTTAAAAAAATATTGGTGGCGACTTCATTGTTTTAAAAAGTTGTAAACAAAGAAAAACCCCTCGGGGACTTTTTCGGGCGCAACAGCTGGCGACTTCACTGGGGATTTTTCCTTTTTTAAGTGGGTCAAGCCTAACTAATTAAATGTGTGGTTTAATGTTCTATCGATTTGGATACTTTGTTTGCCTCTATCCTTTCTCGGTTTCCTCTTCCTTTTTATCATGCTGTATACAGGTGCGTTTGTTTTCTCTCCTTCTATATTTGTTTTTCATTCCTCCTTTTTGCTTATGTGCTTAGTACCCTCATGCATTTCCCCAATCCCAATCATGTTCCCTTCTTCTTTGCTCCCTTTCTTCAAGGTAAGCTCATGCATATTCCCCAATTCTATCATGTTCCCTCTTCTTGGCTCCCTTTCTTGAGGTAAGCAATGCACTTGGTTGTTGTTGAAACCCTAGGCTGGCTTATTTGATATAATTAAACCCTAGGGTAGACGACATGTTATTGTTTGCTTCTGTCTGGACTGTTCTGGGTTTTCATTTGCAGGTGGGGGAAGGGTAGTTATTTCTAGGTGTCGTGCCCTCAACACACACACACCCTATACTTGTGAGCGTGGAGTGGGGCCTAAAACCCAAGGTCTGAACAAAAAACCTAGGAGAGTGGGAACGACTAGTGACTGCCATTCGTAGACCTTTGTCTGTATGACTCTCATGAAAGTTCCGCCCAAGAGTGTGTTTTTTCATGATGCCTCACACTCGGTAGCTTTCTACGATTGTGGGTGTCATCATGAGAGAGACTTTAGCTCTTGGTTGCCTGTGGGAGGAAGTGATTAGAACCTACATGGGAGGATTACCCTTTTCGTCGACTTTAGACCCTAGGATTCTCACCCTTCGTAAGACACGGGGGCACGCTTTTGTTTGTTGCATTTAGCTCAAGCATTCTTTTTTCTCAAACTCTATTCCAAAAGTTGTAGAAAGTAATTTTTTCTTTTCCCCTCATAAACACCTACATGAGGTGGCATGCAGCGTGTATCTTTGAAAATGTTCAAAGTACCACCAATAACCTCATTTTCTTACCATTCTTCCATGTACATAACACATCATTTCGCATTCACATCATTTTTGCACCATTGCATTTACATCTAACAAAATTTTGAAAAGAAAAAAAAACAATCATCATTTGCATACATCCTTGCATTACATAAAACAAAATTTTCAAAAAAAAGGGTAAAAAGCAAAACTTCCAACAAAAATCATCATAGTCTTTTCTTTTACCGGACTATATGAGGTGATGTTTCCAAAATTTCAGTCACCAAACTCGAAAAAATGTTTTCATTATCGCCGTCATCATTTGCATTGCATAAAACAAAAACTTGATAAAATTCATAAATGCATTTTTCTCTATCCCATTAAGGTTTGTCAAGAGTGCCTTCTCCGCACGTGTACGTTTCCATTCACTAAGGCTTTTTCCCCTAATTTTCTCGAAAGATCCAAAAAATTGTGTCTTATTAGGGGCGCGTCTCATGCATCATTTCATTAACCTCATCACTTTGTTCGAATACATCATTTCTCCCTGCATGCATCCTTTCGAAACAAAGAAAAATTTCCTCATGTGATGGCTTAATGGGTAGAAGTGCACCTTTGAACGACGAAGGGTAATATCTCAAATTTGTTTGTCGACTACAAATTTGAGATGTTACTCTACGATATCGAGCACACTTTGACCCGACCACACGTGTTTTATTTTCGGTAGGAAATTAAGTTGAGTCAACTAATTGTCGAAACGTTTCAGTATATTGTGTGAAGTATTGAGTCAGGATCCACTCAATGTTTCATGCAGGTTACTCAGGGTAACGACAATCAGTTGCCTCATATCACCATTCTTGCATCTTTTGTCGTTCAAAAGAAAAGGGAAGGGGCATCGGCATTTCATACTTTGCCTTGCCTCTAAAAATCATCATTTAAAAAAAAACATCATTCCTGCATCTTTCATCATTCAAAAGAAAATGGGGCATCAGCATTTCATATCTTGTCTTGCCTCTATAAAAATCATGTTGAAAAGAAGCATCAGTCTTGCATCATTCAAAAATGCATTGGCATTTCATATTTCGTCTTACATAAAAGAAAAGAAAAAACTTTTAGAATAATCACATTTTTCAAGTGAACATGCTTTCATGCATTTCATTTTCATCATGCATACCTCATAATGTTTTCATCCATGCATTGCATTCAACAAAAATGTTGTGATGAGAGACGAGATGTTCTTGCAAAGTAATCTTTCTTTTTGGAAAAGTTTACCCTCACTCATTTGCAAACTCAAGGTGTTCCAAGGCCCTCAGTTTTTCACATCAATAGCTCATTTGTATTTCCTTCAAAAAATGCATTGCATCTCATCCATTCCATGATAAAAGATAAAACAGTTTCATCAAAAAGTTTTTATATCATGTTTTAACCAATGTTAACTCTCTGTGAAAGCGTTCTTCTAGCAAGTATGCATGCCACGTGCAATTCCTCTTGTTTGAGTCAGTCAATTTCCTTCATTTATCATCATTCCCCATCCAAGTCTAATCCCGCCCCGTCCACCCCTAAAGTGCATATTTTCTCCCATCAGTACATACTTGACTTTTTGGTTCATTCTCGCTAACACTTTAAGTCCTCCATGCTGGGGCAATTCTGTGATCACTAATTTCCTTGTCAGTATCATATTCCTTTAGTGCAAGTCTTTCTAAAAAATATTTAATAAATAAAAAAAGATAAAATAAGCTCGCTAGGTTGAAAACCCGCAAAGGGCGGTCTAGGCAAAAAAGAGCGTCTAGTGGATTGAAAACTCGCAAAGAGCAATCCAGGCAAAAGTTAGGGCACAAAAATGAAAAAAGAGCAAGCACATGAAGATACATAAATTATTGTCCTAAAGTTAAGTCTTACAGAAATAAGCAATCGGGATTTGAAATGAAATCTGGTCATCTCTCCATACCCTCAAAAACCTAAAATCCCAAAAAGTCCATTTCCTACCCCTCTTAAGCCAAAGATTCAAAATACAAAAATACCCTTTGTTACCCATCTTAAGCCGAGAAAAGCCCAAGATATCCCCATCACCCTAGACGAAGGTTAATTCCACATCAAAGATGGTATATCATTTTCACCCAAGTTAAAAGGAAAGGAAATTCACGAAAGGAGGGGAATAACAAAGTCTCAAAAAGGAGAATCCCAAAAACAAAGAAAGGAAGACAAAGGGAGTATAAATTAAGAGTCAATACATTTTGCCATGGAGCATAAGAGCTCCCCTTCAAAAAGGCCCTCAAATTCAATGGGTTCCATCGTTCCCCCTTTCAAAAAGGCCCTCAATTCATTGGGTTTAACCATCTTTTCTTTCATAAAACCTTCAAACACCTCATCAAACCTAATAACCATTTCCTTCATAAACCATTGACCATCGGCCAACACCGAACAAGACCCATCCTCCCCATCAACCCCAAACACTTCATTAAGCTCAATCATCCCCTTCTCCACATCACAACCCTAAAAAGACCATTCCGATCATTGACTAATTGCTTTCATTTTCTCAAGTTTTAATCTTAGGACAAATAAGTTTATCTATCTACGACGTGTTTGCTCAAAAAGAAAAACAAACAAGCAGAAAAAAAAAAGCTGCTCAAAAAGAAAAAACAAACAATCAAAAAAGAAAGTTGGTAAAAAAAAAGGGAAAAAAGGAGAAGGACTTGCACTCCAAGAGGCATTTCAACAAGGGCTAGTGGTCACCAAGAGGGGCCTCTCATCATACTAAAAAGTCAAAACTTTCATTGCTTTTGAGTTGTTCTTAAAGAGAACCAAAAGTGTGTACTAGGGGGCATTCCCTTCACCTCCCACTCCACTCAACTTTGGGGAGGTTCGTTCGTTGCCCACCCCATTCATATATCACCCTCAATTCATAACCATCACCATAACTCTGTCGCCTTTCACAACCTCGCTCAAAGAAACCATTTGAAATGTCATTCGAAAGTGGGGCAATTGCGTTCCCATTCCTGCACCTCATTCATTCCTATAACACCTCACCGGGGCAATCTCTCAACTCACTATCCTAAACAAGGCCTCGTCAGCTTTGTCCTTGTTATGACTGGGGCAACATCAAACTTTATGGGTTGAGACAAAATCTCTTTTGCTCCACCCTTCATTTCAAAAGCCGAAGTATTCCCAATTCATCATCTTCTACACCCCTAGTTGGTGTCACCACTAGACAGGGGCAAGCTATTCACTCATCAAAGACCTGAATTGGGGCAATCTTGTATCACTTGATCCCTCATGAGCTTCGGCAATAACCATGTCTGTCATCCCTTCACTTGCCATAAATGTCCATGCCCTAAACCAATTCCAAGTTAACTGACTCATTCATTCACATTTGCACTCCTATGCATGCTTACTAGACAATGCTTCAAAAAGAGAGAATACAAGTTGTTTACGTGATATCTAAAATTCAGTCATCATGGAACGAAAGAGAAAACAAGTGAGGTTGTTTGTAAATAAAAACCTTGAGACACCGGAGTTTGAATCAAATTCAATATTTCAACAGAATGGTCAATAATCATCTCAATTCCTTGCATCCAAAGTCTCGCATCTCATCATCACAAAAATGTTTACCTCATGCATATAGGCATTTCAATCTATCCATTATGGCATATACATCAAAGCATTACATTTGCATCTTCACATTTTGTGCATTCATCACGTAGCAAAAAGAGGAAAAACAGTCCACGTCAGTTGCACCATATTAATACTTGCATTTCATAGAGGAAAATAGTAAAGAAGGAAAAGCATAAATCTTTTCATTGCATTGGCATCATATTAATGTTAGCATTTCCATAAAAGAAAAAGAACAAAAATCATTGCATCAAACATCAGAGCATTGCATCACATTACTGTTTGCATTTCATAGAAAAAAGCAAAAAAGAAACACACAGAAGTTAGAACAGGAGCATTCCATTCATCAAAGCATCAATCACCGCATACACTTGCATTCAAACACCAGAGCATTATGTTGATATTTGCATTTCATAAAGTACAAAGAAGAAGCAAATACAAAAGAACAAAAGCATTCCATAATATTCAAGACATCAATCATGGCATATGTTTGCATTACATGTGTCATTCATTGCATTGCTAAGCAAAATGCGAACGAACACAAGATGTTAATCCTCATGCCTAGTTCCAAGCATCAGCACGCCAAGTGCTCATTTACTATTTTCGCATCAGCATGCCAAGTGCTCATTTACTATTTTCGCATCGGCACGCCAAGTGCTCATTTACCATTTTCCCATCAGCACGCCAAGTGCTCATTTACTATTTTCGCATCGGCACGCCAAGTGCTCATTTGCCGTTTTCCCATCAGCACGCCAAGTGTTCATTTATTGCTTTCTTTCTAGCAAACCAAGCATTCATCATCATTGCATCAGACATCAAATCAATTTTCAAAATACAAAATCACTTTCAATAAATAGGAGACTAAGTCGAATGTACATTCGAAATAGTCATAACGATAGGACACTAGAATTGATCACTCAAGAATCCTGAAGTCCCTATGCAAAAAAAAAAGAAGAAAAAAACATTCAGTGTCGTCTACATCATAGTAATGTTTGCATTCCAATAGAACCAAAAATCCATCATCCCATCAAACATCAAAGCAATACAGTTGCATCACATCAATACTTGCATCTCATAGAAGAAAAGCCAAAAGAGCAAAAGAGCAACAACTAGCAAAAGAAGAGAAAGAAGAGAAGCTAGAAGAAAGAGAAAAAGAGCAAACCAGAAAAGAAACTCATGCATTGCACATAGACAAAACAGAAAAAGCATCTCACCAAAATCAATCATTGCATCCATGTGCACCCAAATACCCAAGTGCATGCATTTCACGCACCATCCAAGAGAAAAGTTACTTCGGACCAGAGAGTCCCAAAAATCTCATTTTTAGAAAATCACCATCAACACTGAGTTAGTAAACTCCATCAACCCAGAGTTCGTAAACTCCATCAACCCAGAGTTCGTAAACTCCATCAACCCAGAGTTAGTGAACTCCCACAGAGTTAGTGAACTCCTTCCACAGATCACAACATCGCACGCACGCCGATGGATCCATCAGACTTCGTTAAGTCCTTCGGATTAGTTGTGTCAGCCTAAGGCACAGCGTAAATCCATTGATCAAATCAGTTCCGGACCTGATGTTGATTGGCCGCTCGAAAAGGCCACCCCCAGAGCTCGGACTCGACAAGAGTCCGTTAGAAGGTTTTAGGCAACCTCCGAATTCCCAATTTACCGCTTTTCCCAATTTACCGCTTTTTCCAATTTATTGCTTTCTCGTTACGCGACAAGTGTTAACCCCTCTCTCAAAAGGAAAATAACAAAAAGATTTGAACTTTTCTCTGCTTTAACAAAATTAGTATTATTTCTATATCTTTATTTCCATTTCACCAACAAGTATGAAAAGGCCAATTCATATTTTTGGCGAAATGTGAAATAAAGAGCAAAATTGTAATACCCCAATTTTGTCCGCCTTTTTTAATTTAAGTCAATTTCAGTTATCCAGCTCAACTAAATTGAAATACCGTTGTTTAAATTAGGCAGGCACGCGAATGATCGATCTTTTCGTGCGTTCCTCAATTTAATCTTCGTATTTGGGTTTAGTCGTACATAAATAGGTCTACTACCAAAAGTCATTTTTTCTAGAAATTTGGCTTGGCTTGTCTTTTCAATTCAGGTTTAAGAATGTAGTTCTGAGATAATTTTAGTGTTTAGTTAATGAGCCCATTTCCTCTATTTGGGTCTCGTTTTAGCGTATTTTGTCTAGTCTGGCCCGTTCTCGTCTTTGTGTTCGGCCCGACTCCTTTTTTTATTATTAATCTTATTTTGTGCAGTTAATTTGTTTTGAGCATATATATATAGTCCAAAATGTCAAAAAATTCTATTTAGTCATTTACAATTTAAAAGTAAAAAAACGAAATTAAATGCTAAACCTAGTTTTCTAGTATAAAAGAAGGATCAGACATCAGTCAAAAGGACACGATTTTCGAGGTAAATAGCACCAGAAAAAACGATTAGTGGTTTTACACTGAAACCCTAATCCCAAAACAGTGGTTTCTTTCTTTGAAGTTCTAAAGAAGTTTTCAATGGGTCCGTAGCAGCAAATCTAGAACAACAACAGCAAATCAAACATCCAGCAACAGATCGAGACTCGTTTCTTTTTATCATTCCAGAATCGATCGAAACTAAGGTTGGTAATCCTTTTTTTTTCTCAGATCTGTAAATAAATTGCAAATACGTATGGTTCATTTTTTTATTTGGTGCTCTAAACGTGTTAAACTGAGAAAAACAACCAAATCAAAAAAAAACTCTTAGAAACACAGTAACCAGAATAACAGAAAAAATTTGAAAAAGAAGAGAAACAAGGAGAGACGGAGAAGAGGCTGAGAACCGAAACCAAAAAAAAAACAAAAAAAAAGCCAACCTTTGTTAGTCGTCTTCTCCGGCGCCGGTGACCCTCCGGTCACCTTCTCCCATGAGACCCCATTTTCCAAAGAACCACCCAAACCGAGCTTCTCCCCCCAAAACCGAGCCACTTCCAGCCTCCCTCTTCGCGGTGTTCCTTCTCTCCCTCTCTTTCTTGACCTCTCGCGTTCTCTCTCTCTCACCGAAACCACCGATCCGTTTCTCCCTCTCAACCCAAAACCGAACAACCCCATGGAAACCGGGCAAAAAAACGCGCCAAGGACACCCTCTCTCCTCCGCGAGAACCCATGCGAGAAGGCCGCGAAATCTCTCCCTCTAGGGCGAGCCAAAGCAGTTAGAGGAAGGGAATGGGTGAAATTAGGTCCGATTGTTTAGGGTTTTTCTTTATATATAGGCCTACGTTATTTTTATTTTATTTTTAATGTTGGATTGCTAGTCACACCCCCATTATTCCTGCTCGCACCCCTCCCTCACTTAAGCCCAGTTTCGCATACTGGGCTCCCATATGCGAACTGGGCTTGCTTTTTACACCCCCTACTCAGTTATACAACCCCCTGTAACTAATAACACCCCCATTTCGCAATTTTCACCTTTTTCTCGTTTTAATTCATTTTCAACTCAAATAATTTTTCAATAAATCAA
Source organism: Oxytropis ochrocephala (assembly GCA_020916435.1). Taxonomy (NCBI): domain Eukaryota; kingdom Viridiplantae; phylum Streptophyta; class Magnoliopsida; order Fabales; family Fabaceae; genus Oxytropis; species Oxytropis ochrocephala. The sequence goes on along the minus strand of CM037092.1, from coordinate 59,787,488 downwards.
AAAACTTTGTTAATGGTTTTGCGAAGCCTCTGCTTGCATAATCATTAACAATGAGGAACTAGTGGTGATCACTTGGAGCCTTTGCTCAATTGATCATCATGAACGCCTAATTTTTCTAAAAACTTTCAATAAATCAAAAAACTTTGTTAATGGTTTTGCGAAGCCTCTGCTTGCATAATCATTAACAATGAGGAACTAGTGGTGATCACTTGGAGCCTTTGCTCAATTGATCATCATGAATGCCTAATTTTCCTAAAAAAACTTTTCAATAAATCAAAAAAACTTTGTTAATGGTTTTGCGAAGCCTCTGCTTGCATAATCATTAACAATGAGGAACTAGTGGTGATCACTTGGAGCCTTTGCTCAATTGGTCATCATGAATGCCTAATTTTCCTAAAAAACTTTTCAATAAATTAGAAAAACTTTGTTAGTGGTGCTGCGAAGCATTTGGTTGCATGATTATTAACAATGGAGTGCTAATAGTGGTCACTTGGAGCCTTTGCTCAACTGATCATCATGAAAGCTCAGTTTTCATACTTAAACAAAATAAAAAATAAAAAAACCCAGAACTACGTAGCTTTGAATTCTCCATCGCACCGGGACGTAGGAGCGGATCCCCTCCGTCAAGCACAATAAACTAAAAACATTTTTCCTTTCAAAAAACCAAAGCGGCTAACTCTCGTCGAGCGCCCCAAATAAAAATTTTCATTAAGTCTTTTTCAATTAAGAGGTAAATTTAAGTATTTTTCAAATCAACACTTAAAATCACACGATTAATTAAAGGTTCCCTTTCAGTAGAAAGGAGATGTGGGGCGCTAATACCTTTCCCATGCCTAACCGACCCCCGAACCCAAACCTTCCGGTTTTCCAAATGACCATCTGCCTTCCAAAAAGGTTTTTCTTCAATATTTTCCTTTAAAAAAATATTGGTGACGACTTCATTGTTTTAAAAAGTTGTAAACGAAGAAAAACCCCTCGGGGACTTTTTCGGGCGCAACAAGTGGAATGATGATTGTCAAGCTGCCTTTAGGAAATCAAAGTTTACCTTCAGAATCCGCCAGTCTTAATGCCACCTGTGTCAGGCAGGCCCCTCATTCTGTACCTTACAGTGTTAGACAACTCAATGGGCTGTGTGTTGGGACAGCACGATGAATCAGGGAAGAAGGAACATGTCATCTACTATCTAAGCAAGAAGTTCACTGACTGTGAGACGAGATATTCTGCGCTTGAAAAGACTTGTTGTGCTCTAGTTTGGGCTGCTCACCGTTTAAGGCGGAACATGCTGAGCCATACAACTTGGTTGGTGTCTAAAGTGGATCCAATCAAATACATATTTGAGAAACCAGCTCTCACGGGGATGAATTGCTCACGCGGCGGATGTTATTATCGAGAATCACGATATCCTCGTATGTCACACGTATATTATAAAAGGCAGCGCACTTGCAGAGTACCTAGCATGTCAGCCAATTCCAGACTACCAGCCAATGCAGCATAATTTTCCTGATGAAGATATCATGGCATTGTTTGACGAGGGGAAGTCCCAAGAAAATGAAAGATGGCGGATGATCTTCGACGGTGCGTCCAACATATGGGGGCATGGGGCAGGTGCTGTGTTGATATCTCTTGACAACCGCTTCATTCCTGTCACTGCAAGACTGAGCTTCTACGTCACAAACAACATTGCCGAGTATGAAGCATGCATCCTGGGCATTCAGGAAGCCCTGAAGTGGAAAGTCAAAAGGCTTGATGTGTATGGTGATTCAGCCCTGGTGATTCATCAAGTAAGAGGCGATTGGGAGACCAGAGATCCCAAACTGATCCCTTATTGTGACTATGTGCAAGAATTGATGGAGTCTTTCGACGAAATCACTTTCAAACACATCCCTCGAAGTTAAAACCAGCTGGCCAATGCCTTGGCAACCTTGTCCTCCATGTTTAACATCAGTTGTGATAAGAGTTTAACTCACATCCGAATCCAACATCGGAACCTGCCTGCGCATCATTACTGCACATCCATAGACGAAGAGCCTGATGATAAGCCTTGGTATCATGACATCAAGCAATACATCACTAATCAGGAATACCCACCTAGGGGCATCAGAGAATGACAAGAGAACTCTCAGAAGATTGTCAAGGAATTTCTTCTTGAGTGGTGAAGTTCTCTACAAAAGAAACTATGATATGGTTCTCCTGAGGTGTGTTGCCAAAGAAGAAGCTGAAAGAATCATGAGAGATGTGCATGAAGGCCCATTTGGAACTCATTCCAGTGGGCACACCATGACTAGAAAGATCTTAAGGGCGGGTTACTACTGGTTGCAGATGGAATCAGACTGCTACAACTTTGTAAGAAAGTGCCACAAATGTCAGATCTATGCCGATCACATTCATGTACCGCCTTCTTCCTTGAATGTTCTGACTGCATCTTGGTCGTTCTCAATGTGGGGGATGGATGTTATCGGTCCTATTGAGCCTAAAGCGTCGAACGGGCATCGCTTCATTCTGGTCGCCATTGACTACTTCACCAAGTGGGTTGAAGCTGCCTCGTACTCCAGTATAACTAGCGTTGTGGTTGCCAAGTTTGTAAAGGAAGATCAGATTTGCCGTTATGGTCTTCCAGATAAGATCATCACAGATAATGGCAAAGAACACGAATAAAGAAATGATGAAGGACTCGTGCAAAGAATTCAAAATTCAAAGATCATAATTCCTCTCCCTACCGCTCGAAGATGAATGGGGCGGCGAAGCGACCAACAAGAACATCAAGAAGATTGCGCAAAAGATGGTGGTAACTCACAAGGGATTGGCATGAGATGCTTCCCTTTGCTTTGCATGGCTACCGAACTTCAAGCGTGCACGCACCTCAACCGGGCAACCCCTTTCTCTCAGTATATGGGTCGGAGCAGCCTCCCTATTGAGGTTGAGATACCCTCCCTGCGGGTCTTGATGGAAACCAAGTTAGAAGAAGCAGAATGGGTTCAGGCCCATCTAGATCAGTTGAACCTCATTGAGGAAAAAAGGATTGCCGCCTTGTGTCAAGGGCAGCTGTATCAACAAAGGATGAGAACGGCATTCGACAAGAAAGTCCGGCCTCGAGAATTCAAGCAGGGAGATCTTGTGCTCAAAAAGATATTTCCCATCCAAAGTGACCCCCGTGGGAAGTGGACTCCAAGCTATGATGGACCATATGTTGTCAAGAAAGCCTTCTCTGGAGGAGCACTGATACTTACCAACATGGACGACGAAGATCTCAAGATCCCAGTCAATTCAGACTCTGTGAAGAAGTATTCTGCCTGAAAGAAGTAGACGAAAAAAGAGAAAGATGAGCCAAGTAAGAGTTAGCTCGCTAGGTTGAAAACCCGAAAGGGCGGCCTAGGCAAAATCAGAGCGACCCGGTGGATTGAAAACCCGCAAAGGGTGATCCAGGCAAAAATTAGGGTCAGAAAACTTGGGCATGAAAAATAAACAAAGGCATACAGCAATTCCAAGAACTTGGATAAGTGGGTGATCAAGGTCAAGGACACAAATTTCGGCACTGCTCCACAGAGACGGACAGTCGGAAATTAGCTTCTTTCTTTTTTCGTGTCTTTTTGTAGTTTAAACTTTCAAATGTATTGAACAGTTGGCGTAACTTTCTGTGCGACCAATTTCTACATCAATAAAGCTCAACTTTCTCATGTCTGTTTGTTGTTATTTCTGCTTTTTCTGCTCAAAATAGACGTTTTATGATGATGGTGATCCTGAACTGTAAAACATGTGCATACATCATAGAGCATTGCAAATCATTACGAAATTCTTAAAAGTCACGGAAAAAAGCAATTCCCCAAAACAAGTTAATCATGCAAGAGAAAGCGATTGCGCCCACAGTTGCTTCAAACGGCAAAGTCAAAGCCAACCTGCACTCGGCCCATGAGCCCCGCAATTCCAATAGGTTCCTCAGTCTCGTGCCATGAGTGTCGCGGGTTGGCTGAACCAGCAAAAAGATAAGCCAAAAGAGCAAAAGAGCAAAAGAAAAAACAAACGATCAGAAAAAAGAAAGCTGATCAAGAAAGAACAAAAAACAAACGATCAGAAAAAAGAAAGTTGATCAAAGAGAGAACAAAGAAAAACAAACGATCAGAAAAAAGAAAGTTGATCGAAAGTCAATCAAAGAAAAGCCGAAGGAAAAGCATTCTAATCCATTCATCATTCCACTAAATCATCGCATCGCATGCACTCGCATGACATGCATTCGCATAACAGACCCTACATAACATGCATTCATACTCCATGCACCATGCCTTGCATCTGCTAACGTGTGCAGGTACCCTGGATCAATGCAATGGCATTGACCATCAATCAAAGCAAGCTGAAGAAAAATCTGCTAACGTGTGCAGCTTCCCTGGATCAATGCAATGGCATTGACCATCAATCAAAGCAAGCCGAAGAAAGGTCCGCTAACCTGAGCAGGCACCCTGGATCAATGCAATGGCATTGACCACCAATCAGAGAAAGCTGAAGAAAAGTTCGCTAGCCTGAGCAGACACTCTGGATCGGTGCGGAAGCATTGACCGACTGAAGAAAACCAACTGGATTTTCGAATTCCCTTTGGACCCACGTGTCCCCCAGAAAGATTGACTTCAACTTGCATTCGAGCTGCAGGTAAGTCCCCCTGACCTCAATAGGTCCAGTCGCAGAGGATAGTCGTGTTGGCCTAAAACATGGCACAGTCCTAGGGAAATATCGAGATCTAGACATGATAAAGTACCCTCCCCCGGTCTCTCAAAAGACCACCCCATGAGCCCACGTGCTCCCCAGGCCCAAGTGCAAACTTGGATCGTTCGCGGTTCGTTAAAAGGCTTTAGGCAGCCTCCGGTGTCGGTTGAGGACCGGCACCTTTTTATTGCTTTCTTTATCGCTTTCTTTACTGCTTTCTTTACTGCTTTCTTTACCGCTTTCTTTACCGCTTTCGTTAGCTTATTGAGGGTTGGCACCAAACTTATTTTCTGCTTTTGTTGGCCGAAGGCTGACACCCATTTTTATGGTGCCCAAAAATATGTGACACATTTTCAATAGGTGCACTATCATTTGCATGCCCAAAAATTCAAAATTCAAATAAAAAGTACAAAGTGTCCTCAATAACATAAAAGACCAAAAAAGAGAAGCAATTTTCCCTCCCCCATTTCTCTTACTCACGCCACAATTCCTCTCTCTCTCTCCACAATTTCTTCCACACTCTTCTATTGTACAATTATTCCTTAAGAATATTCTTGTACTATCCTTAATCCTACCCATTTCATACACATCACTAATTCCCACACACTCTCATGTAGATTCATACCCTTTTTTGTAAATGACATCATCCTCTCACAATCACCCCTTCATAAGAAATTGCAAACTTACTTAAAATAGAACATCCCATTCCCATTCTACCCTTAACCCTAATTTCACCCAAGACCATATATAAGCCTACTCACCCAAAACAAGGAAAAGGGAGTTCATTTTGCACAAAAACCTCTCCTCCCTCCCCTCCTTGGCGACACCTACCCCCAATTCCTCCTCCATTCTTCTTCAATTCACTCCCATTTTCAATCTAAAATCCACTACTACTTCACATATCATCCTCCTCTTCTACTAAAATCCAATTGTTCATCATCTAATCTCAAGAATCAAGGCAAGGTGCGCAAGTTTCATTGAAGTTTGGTGAGGATTTAGTTGATTTGTGGTCTTGTTCTTCATATTACTCATTTCCTAGCTTGGATTCAAGGTAAAACTTCAAAACCCTTGCATCTTCTTCATTTTTGCATAATCTCTCTTCTCCTCATCTCAACTCCTTCATATATTGTTGTTGTTGCTTTGAGGAGCCATCTCAAACACTATTGACAAGCAATTAGGGAGGCTTGGTGTTTGAGGTGGCTCATTGGCTTTGAAGGAGTTGCTCTTGTGTTTTCTTGCATTTTCTTGTATTTTCTTGCATTTTCTTGTATTTTAAATCTTGTTTGCATAATTTTCATCAAATGAAAACCCATTCTCATGCCTCATTTGCTTCGGCCATGAACTCTATTTTAGGGTTCTTGTGTGTTCTTGTTCATTAATGATTTGGGGTTGAATAATTGTTGATCTTGGCCATACATAGCCTCGGGTTTGGGCAAGGAAAATAGGGTTCATGTTGCTTGTTTTGTTTTCTTTGATTTTGTGTGAATAAATGCATGATTTGGTTGATGTTTGTCTTAGGAACTTGCATGATAGATTAGGTCCTTTTCTTTTGTGTTGTTTTGTGTGAATTTGTCAATTTTGCATGAAATAAGCTGATGATTCCATGCTTGCTTGCATTCGGCCATGACTAGGGTTTTACCCCTTTGATTGCTTGTAGATTGTCATTTTGATTGTGGTTGAGTAAATGCAAGTTGTGTCATTGTGTTTTTAACTTTTTACCATTTCATTAATTTTTTACTTTTTACCATCTTATTCACTTTTTACCACTTATTTCATAAAAATTTTTACCACTTATTTCATTAAACTTTTTACCACTTTGCATTCCTTTCTTTTACTACATTGCATCAAAGCTTTTTACCATAACTCATCTAACTTTTTACCACCTTGAATCATGAATCTTTTTACCTAAAAAAAAAACCAAAGACATTTCGCATACTTCATGCATCCTCTTACTTATTCTTTTGCATTCATTTCTAACTTGCATATTCACATGTTCATGCACACTCAAACGTTCATACCTTGCACAATAACTATGCTCATGCATTCATAGTCTTGTATGCTCAATCATTCATTCATGTATAGTCTTGTATATATGCTTATTCATTCATGCATAGTCTTGTATGATCATTCATTCATATCCTTGTATGCTCATGCATTTGCATATTTGCCTAATCATGCACATCATTGCTTGCATGTTCATTCGTCTAACCTAGATCATTCTATGCCTATAATCAATTGTATTCTCTTGTTCATGATGTCATTTAAATGTCTTGATTTAATTGTGTGCAATTCCCTCCCCATGCATGTACTCTTATATGAAGACGTAAGCCTACTTGCTTGTTGTAGCATAGAGTCATTAAGGTATATGCATACCCTTTGAGATTGTTGCCCATCTTGTAGCAATTCTCACACACACGCACAATTGTTTTGAGAACTTTATCTTGCATCTTGACAATTAAATCTCTTGATTGTATTGGCATGCTTAATCTTAGTTGATGATCAACATGTTCATGATTGCTTGATTAGTGAATATGTTTGAACTTCATTCATTCATTTTGCATTTGGTTATGGACTTGGAATTTGGTTGAAATTGTTCTACTTTGTTTTTTTTCAAAACTCGTTTCCAAAACCCTTCTTCAAAACTCCGATAAAACTAAATTGTCATCAATGATCACTCGCGCCGTTGCCGTTTTATTGTTAATGATGATTTTTCCCGAGAGTTAGTAATGTGGCCACTCTAAACCGTTGTTGTTTGGTCGCCACGAACGCTCGACCTCTTTGCGAAAACATTTTCTTCGTTAAATAAAAACCAATTGTCATTGATGATCACTCGCGCCGTTGCCGTTTGATTGTTAATGACGATTTCATTTTCAAAAGAGTTAGTAGTGCGACCACTCTAAACCGTTGTTGTTTGGTCGTCACAAACGCTCGACCAATTGCGAAAAACTCTCAAATCATTCTCAAAAAACAAAATACGAGAACTATGTATCTTTGATTCCTCATCACAGTGGGGATACATAGGAGCGAGTTCATGTCCCGTCAAGCACACTTTCAAAAAATCATAAAAAGAATTCTCTTTCCCTCTCCCCCTTTTTTTTAAAAAAATCTTTGTTTTATTCCGCCTTTCAAAGATAAAAAAAAGACTTCTTTTCTCCTCCGTTTTCCAAAAATCCTTTCAATAAAGAAATAAAAAAAAAAAAAAAAAAAAGTAGAACAAGTCGTTTTCAAACCAAACGTTTGTCTAAACCACACATCAAGTTAAAGGTTTCCTTTCGGTAGAAAGGATGTGTGGGGTGCTAATACATTCCCCACACATAACCGACCCCCGAACCTACATCTCTGTGTTTTCGAAAGACCACTTGTCTTACTAAAAGACATTTTTTCAATGTTTTGGTCTTAAAATTAAAATATTGGTGGCGGCGCGCTCCAAACTTTTTCCAAGTTGCATAACGAGAAGTCCAAACCGGATTTTTCGGGGCGCAACAGATGGTTGTGTAGGAGCGACACATCCACCCTTGTCACCACGTCTCGACACTGGTGTGGGAGATCACTTCCAAATTCCGATTTTTTTTTCTTCTAGGCTGTATTTTCATCTATTCCAATTTCAAATTCCTCAAAGCACAAGGGTAAATGCTGCAATAAAATTCATAGACACTGCATGGAACTCAAATATGATGCTTCAAAACTTCACCATACATAGAAAAATTAGTCTGCTGATAACATATTCTATAAATGAAAACTATTCCCAGATCAAACATAGCATACCTAGACCATAAGCACTCATTGCCTAGAAGAAGTATCCAGCATGAAGGTTCCTCTTTGCTAGCCAATCATACCTATAAAGTTATTATCAATCAATATAATAATCACGTTCATGAACCATTAACAAGATATACAGAACATTCTCTATGTATAAAACAACACGTATTTTCTGAACAAAGTTTCAACTATTTTCACTTGCAAAAGAAAAAGGTAAAATAGTGCTATGAACTTCTTCTCATGCCAAGGTTCAAGGAAGAAATCTAGCTATAATTGTGGTTTAGAGTGGGAAAAAAGGATTACGTGGGAGAAGTTTCTGAATTCAGGAAGACAGAATTGTTCCTTTGATAGATCTGAGAGGACTTTCATTCTTACCAAAAGCTGCTCAAGAAAAAAATATATAAAATACATATGTATCTTGAAAAGAGGAATGTTACCTTTCAGAATGGCTAATGGTTAATGGGTAAGAGGAATGTTACCTGTGAGTAAAAACTAAAAAATATAAAATACATATGTACCTTGAAAAGAAACATAACCACATCAGAACACCAGAATGAAGCTCCTGAAATTATTTATGAGATCACAAATATCAATTAGGGCATACAAACATAGCCACAAACTCAATCTTGCCACCCAGTATATCCTCAAAACTCTACAATCCAAAATTCAGGAACACATCATCAATACATTTACAAAAACATAAACAAACAACTCACTACAAATCCAAGCAACCTAAAACAAAGAACAAATATATAGCTGTTAACAAGTGGCTTCAGTCTCAAGAGGGGGGGTGAATTGAGATTTTTAGAAAATCGTTCCCCTTTTTAACGACTTAGATTGTTTTTCGCGCAGGTATAAAACAGTAAAGAACACAAGAGATTTATACTGGTTCAGCCACCTCCTAGTGGCCTACTCCAGTCCTCACAAAACCCTTTGTGAGATTTTCACTATCAAATCAAAGCTTAAAGCGGGTGCTTTCAAACCCTTACAAAACTCAGGCGCTCTTCACACTTAGGATCCCCCACCTTTGTGCAAGAGCCCTCAAAACAATTGATACAAGAGATACCCCACCCTTGTTACAATCAAAAACCCTAGAGAGATACCCCACTCTCTAGTAAAACCCAATTACAATAAAACCAATTACAAGAAAAGATAGTAATACCTCTAAGAAGGCGAATACAACAACTTGAAGATACCCAACCTAACCCTTGAGAGAGATCAGCTCAAAAAGATGGAAACAGTGAAATGTGCAATGGTATGCGATGTGCGCTTCATCTTTTTGAGAAATGTAGGTTGTGTATAAAACGTGAAGCCCTAAGTCCCTATTTATAGAATATGTGAAAATATGACCGTTGGAATAGTTTATGAATAAGTGGATAATCGATTTGTTGCTTATATAAACATGGTTTGAAATCGATTATAAGCTTTAAGAAAAACAAGATAAGAATCGATTTTGTGCTTTAACAAGTAAGTAAAGAATCGATTGTTTCCTTTAAGATAAGAAGCCATGAATCGATTCTTCTTTTAACACCAAGAAGCCATGAATCAATTTTGTGCTTTAAAGAAGCTATGAATCGATTTTGTGTAAGTGAACAATCGATTGCTTGCTTGTGGAAATAAGTGAACAATCGATTGCTTGCTTGTGGAAACAAGTGAACAATCGATTGCTTGCTTGTGGAAACAAGTGAACAATCGATTTCTAGCTTTAAAATACCAAATCAAGAATGTTCTTTAGTTCAAAAACAATTTCTTGTAAGACATTAAGCCATTAATCTATTTCTTTAAAAAAAACAAGTGCCTAACCTATTTGACATGCTTTTATCAATTGAAAACAAATGTTTGGTTCATTGTGAGTGCTAGTGTGTGGTGTGGTTTGAGCCGATCCTCAAAAGCGGTTTACATTCATTCCTAAGACACGACCCGACTTCCTAGGGACTACCCTTGACATAGACTTACTTCTTGAGCAGGTTGTGCCTTGGAATTCCATTTGTCACTTTGTCTTAGATTACTTCATCATCAAAACTTAACCTGCAACACAAGATATCCACAATAGCAAACCAACCTCGAGTTGTATCACAAGAACAATAGGTGCCTAAAGTACTGACCATCTGCTTCTTAGCTGGTACCAACTTCTTACACCTGAACAAAGTAAAGCCATCACTCCCTCTTTGTCAACATCAACTAACCCTCTTTGTCATTTCATCAAACACCTTATTCAAGTATCGAAACTCAAGAAATAAACTAGCCCCAATATGTTAAAATCACAAAAAATTGTGGCTCAAAAACTATAAATTCTCCAAATTCAGAATCAAAAAACATCAAAGCCTAACAAAGTTCACAAAACAACAACGCAAATAACAAAACCCTATGAATGCATAAAGAGATATGAAATTCCTTTAGGCGAACCAAAGAAAGTGACGGTGACAGGGAGATAGATGGTGACAACGAGATTGTTGGAGACGGCGGCAGAGAGGAGAGAGCGACGGAGGAAGACGAAGAGTTGGCGGAGAGAGTGATGCGTAGAGAATGGAACGGTTGTGTTTGGTAGAGATCGAGGGGAAGAGAGCGCAGAACGATGGAAGAGTTTTAGCGTGTGTTTTGTTTTTTGGTAAAAAAAATAATAGTGTTTAAGTGTTTGGTTTTTGGGCAAAAAAAAAGTCAAAAACAAGCTAGAATGTGAGATATCCGACTTTAATAGGTGAGCGCCAGAAATTTTTTCTCATATTTATTACAAAAATGCCACCGCGTCCACTTTTAAATCGGATATTTGGGAATCCAACTTAAATACACCAATTCTTTTCCTGTTCTTTTACTAGTGTAGTTTTCTTGTCTATTAAATATACGTTGGATTATGACAGTTTTGTGTTACTACTTGACTAACTTTGAATGATCTATTCCGAACTCTCTATAGACCTTCATATCATGTACCAAGTACAACTAATAAGTTTATCACTTACTTGATAGTTATGAGGCAGCTGTACATCTGTATTCATCCATTTTGCAGCGTCTGAGCAACCAACTCCATATATGCATCTGACACTTTTCCAAGTATCTAGTTTTTGATAAATATTAGTGTTATGGAGTAAAAGTATCCTTGTTATCTACACCCCCTCTCTCAAAAACAAAGTTATTGGGCTACCAATAACACCAAGGCCCAAAGTCCACTCATCAATGGCTCACAATGCACCTCCTCAATAGACAGTCCAGATCCCTTCACTCAAGCACTCTTTGACTCTATAAATATAGCATTTATGACTAAAGTGAAGGTAGACATGAATTACCCATTAATACTTGCATTTTAACTCTCCAAAGCCTGACTTTAGCATCGGAGTGACTTTGCAGGTACACCCCACCTCAGTCTCGGCCACTTCAAGCTCGGCCTTCCAGCTCGGCCACCTCAGCTCGGCCACTTCCAGCTCAGCTCACCTCAGCTCGGCCACTTCCAGCTCAGCTCACCTCAGCTCGGCCACTTCCACTTTCGGCCACTCTCACTTCGGCCACTTCAAGATCAGCCACTTCAGTCTCAGAACATCAACCTCAGCCGAAACCGTTACTGATCAATCTCATCTCCTACCTACTATCTCGGATCGACTGACCCTTAGATGCGGTACAGAACATTGGCGACCACAGTGGGAGTAACTTGAACTTAATTACTTTCACCTTCTTTTCTGATCAGTAATGGCATCTCGACTGAGATCCGGTCCACAACTGTCAAGTGTCATTAAACCGCAACGGTTTTATAATGCGCCTTGCGTCTCGTTCTTGAAAGAGCTCGATCCGTTCTTGAATACATTCCCGAATGAAAGGCTGAAAGCCGTAAAGGATTTGTTGTCAAACTTGGCACTCTCAATTCATCTTTGATACATATTCATTTAATGGCACCACATCTAATTCCACTGAGTTCATCAAGAGAGGTACGACATCTCAGCAAATGCACTTCCAACAAGCAATTTCAATATCGTCATCCCCATTTCACAAGAGCATCGTTTCGGATTTTCACCAAATATCGTCAATTCCGACTATCAAGAATTCATTCAATTCCTGCAACTTTAAATAAAATCAGATGCGATGTCGACATCGCCGTCGAGGTCTGAGCAGGTAGCCGAAGACGAAGTTTCACGGCGAATCCTTTTTGGACATTACAGATTTCGAATTCAGCAGCTCCATCTATAAAGCTCAGCGTTCAGACCTAAGGTAGCCACGTAGAGAATGATTTCACTTCTAGTCGACGACACATTTAAACTGATGAGATTTGTTGCTGCCAGCATACACGAACGCCAACGTTCTTTGTATTTAGAAGAACTTTAGCTCAGATTCAACATAACTTAAAGATCTAGATCGAGTGTGTACTTTCTTGAATCCCTAATTTTGTGTGATACTAGATTCGAGCTTCGTAACCCATCTCGGAGAGAGTTTGCACAAGTCGCGATTCTCGAGTTAAATCCCTATAAGTAAAGATCCCAGATGCATTTGCGATGCAAGAATTGTCGCACGCAATGCTCAATTCATATCTCAAAGGTCCCTCTGTTCGAACTTCAAACAAACTCGGCTCCGATCTGCGGACATCCTTGATTCCAGCTACTTGGCATAACTCAAAGTTTTCATTTACGTTAAAGCGGTGAATCTGAAGTCGACGATGGTGACTCAGAGGCCGATATCAGTGCCTAAACAACGCCATCACCAGCTCGGCTTGTCCATGAAGACCGACTTCGTCAAAATCAACATCGTGCCATAGGAATTGAAGTGCCCGACGATTGCAAGATTGGGCGTGGAAGCCAAACCCAACGTAGAGAATGATTCTATCTCGGAATACGACTTCGGTCTCGGATTCAACTCAATCTCGGACTACTACTTCGGTCTTCCAGCAAGGGGAGCTTGCTCCAGCTTCATCTCCGAACTCATGGGTGAAGACCTCCACCCCTCCTCCGAGATGAGCACTGTCGAAATTAAATACGGTTACGGTTCAACCATCGAACATTCATAAATGTATTTTTCACGAAATTGTTTATCTCTGGTTGATTCAGCGAGAATCTGACCCGTTCTTCGTCAAGAATAAAAGATTCCTCCAAGAATTTGGTTATTACATCTTAGATCTGAACCGATTCAGAACAGAAGCAGTGATCGGATGGTAAGATCCATGGTCGGGATTCACGTTGCGGCAGGATTGACAATGAGACAACGATCAGAAGTTAATTCGGAACCAAATCAAATTTACAATTCTAATTCACATTATCAAGATCCCCTAAATTTTTCCTGGTTCTGTTAATCAACGACATAATTGAAATCCTCTCAAAGGATCTTGAGAAATCCTCTTCAAACAGCAACTTGTTAACTTCATCAAAGTACAACATGCCGAGCTTGTTTCCGTGACGCTAGAATCTATGACTCCTCTACGAAGTCGGTAGCTTCAGATGCAATCTCGAAAGGACTCTGAAACAAACTTGGCGCCGTCAACCTCAACGCGAATATCGCCAATCAAACTTCTGTAAACTGCACATTCGACGTCACCAACATCGGCCGCTTACTCAATCTCGCAGGCGGAACCGACATCAGGTGTCATGTTGCCTTAGAGGACTTCTTCCTGATTTTTGTCTTGGTCTTCAAGACGTTTCTCCACGCCGAAATGCTTCAAAACTATGATGTACTGACTCTTCAAAATGGCTAGTGATGCTCATTTCCTATCAGCAAGGGGTTATGCTTTTGGGCTTCAGGGAACGACAACACTGGGCCCATTTTCTCATAATTCTTTTCCAACACAACAAAATTAATCACTTGATTATCCAATTATTAATCTATTTGCACTTGATGCTAATCTGTTTTGTTTTGGTGAGTTTGGAACCAAGGTACCAAGGCCGAGGTCCAGATACAATTCACCACGCCAAAAACATTCCTGGAGTTTTCAAATGCAGGAGTGATTCCTTAGTTAAGAGGATAGCCGACATCAATTCCTAACTCGACTTCGGCAAATCGGTCAATTCCCGAATCTGTTCTCCTTTGTTGGGCAAGATCTGCTTCAAATCAATCGATGCCAAACTCGGGCCCAATGTCAGTGTTCCGACTTCAAACAATTTCGGCCCACTTACAGCTTCAACGCCGACCCCGGTAAATCATTCCCAGACTAATGCTAAAATTTGGTACCAATGCACCGACATCGAACTTTTAGTTCAACCCCCATTCACCGATATTACTTTTGTTATTACCATATTGGGTGCAAATATTCTTTATATGACGCGCCGCTACACTACTTGTGACATTCTTTTGGTACATGACAAAATGAACAATGTACCCACTCACGTTGATATTCATTTATTGGCTAACCTCACGCTGAATGCTCTAAACAACAAACATGTTTCTCTGGAGTTTGTGTTTGGTCTCTTTTTGACAGGAGTTAACACAAAGTACAGTGGAGTACAATTAATGATACTTCGGTCGCCTCCGGAAATAATTAATGACACTTATGATCCGGAGGACACTTATGAAGTATATTCCTCTTTTACTTCATCCTCACCACGAGGGCAACATTCTAAAAGTCGGGAGACCCTCCCAAGGCGGGAACGTCACCTACACCGATCTAGGGAAAACCGGATCGCAAATGGCGCGTACCCATTGGTTCTAGTGGAATGAAGTGATTCGGATTCATCAAACAACTTCGGATTGACAACAGTAACGCGAGGCTCAGATCAGGTCCGTTTTCCATCAATAATCAAAACGGCGAGGCTCCCCACAAATTAACTTCAAACATCGGTTCACTACTATGGACGAAGCCGGTAACGATAAACGCCGAGATTGCCGTAGCCTAATCCAAATCGGATTCTTGCATGGTATCGGTGAACATCTTTGCTTTAAGCTCCACCATATATGATGCTTTTGATTTTGATGCTTCTGATTTCCTATTGTCGTTCATATATGAGGTAAAGACATCATACTTTTAAATTTACTAATCTATGGTCTTCATGGCACAAACATTAACTCATTGCTTGACACCTCATATGCTAAGACCTTTTGTTATGGAGTAAAAGTATCTTTGTTAAAAACAAACCACTTCCAAAAGCACACTGATGGGCTTACTAAAACACCAAAGCCCATATCCATAAATCAAACACTCAGATCGCACCACCATATCGGACAGTTCAGATCTTCCATGTGATTTGATCACTTATCAACAGACTTAGCTTTTTCAAGGCATTCTATTCCGACATTACATGTCGAACCTCTTAGCCTGGAGAGTTGCTCCCAGGGCGACGTTATATGTTGAATCTCGGCATAGACTTAGCTTTTTCAAGGCATTCTATTCCGACATTACATGTCGAACCTCTTAGCCTGGAGAGTTGCTCCCAGGGCGACGTTATATGTTGAATCTCGGCATAGACTTAGCTTTTTCAAGGCATTCTATTCCGACATTACGTACATGTCGAACCTCTTAGCCTGGAGAGTTGCTCCCAGGACGACGTTCTATGTTGAATCTCGGCATAGACTTAGCTTTTTCAAGGCATTCTATTCCGACATTACGTACATGTCGAACCTCTTAGCCTGGAGAGTTGCTCCCAGGACGACGTTCTATGTTGAATCTCGGCATAGACTTAGCTTTTACAAGGCATTCTATTCCGACATTACAATCAATGAACATGTTACAAATTGAAAGGTGCTTGGTCTCTGATCCTCGATCCAGATCTACGATCAGAATCGCCGAGTTTGGTAGTGGCTGAGAACGAACATTAGTTTGCAGAAACATTAGTTTGCATTCCGATTTACTCCAACCTCGGCACGCCGTCTCACAAGCTCTGAATCGGATCAATGCCAAGAAGCAAATTCAGCGAAGAAATTAAACCGGATGCCAAATCGGATTAATGAATCCCAGAGCACTCGGATTCCTCCTCTTTTTGCGATATTGGCACGAACACTTCTCGGCGCCGCCTCGGGTGTCGTCCTCCGCAAAATGATAAAGACTTTAGCGCTGGCATTTTCGATCCGGTCTTGCGGCGACGACAATTAACACCGATCCCGACTTCAACGCCGCAATCCACCTTGCGAACTTCGGTTCTCGTCGAAAATGATCAACTTCGGCACTTGGTTCATGTCAGATGCCGATCTCAAGTTCGCACTACGCCCCAACTCGGACGTCGTACTCCGGTTAGTTGTAGTTGCGCTTCAAAGAAGCAGTAACATCTAGCTTAAAATTTCCGATCTCCCTGGTGTACCGCTTGTCTTGCTAATTGTATGCTGCGCTGACCCTGAAATAAACATCACCTACTGACTTGGCCTCATCTCAAATTAATGGGCCGACCTTGAGGAATATATGGGCAAGTGAATGCCACATCTCTTAAAGCTAGAAGTTTAACCAAATCAACATTTTGGACCTATGACCCACTTGCAGGTTCAACAACTTTAAATGACATGCTGGTGCTTGCTTCGAGATACAAGAAATTATGTTTGAATTTTGAAGATGAGGATAGATCCGGATTTCGCATTCGCATCGGTTCCTTTTGTGTTCAAGAAATTTACATCTAGGGAAGATCATTTCTCCTTTACGCAGGCATTGCACCTAATTTGCAATCTCGTCAATGATCAAGCTCCTGAATTCAAGAATTCAAATATCAAGTTGCTGCAAGTGCATCAAAGAGCATAAATAATTCATTCAATTTACAATACCAACAACTCCGTTCCAGACGCAATATCGGTGTCACCATTGACGGTGCGAAATCAATATCACCGCAAGGATCGTCGGTCTCGCAAATCAACTGCTCTACTTGGCGTGTCGAAGTCTCCCTTGACGTGCCGAAGTCGCTCTCGCCGAACGTGTTCTCACGAGCTCGCGCGCAAAGCTCAACAAGATCAGCAACTCACTCAAGTCCTTTCCTCATTCTTTTTCAAGTACTGCGAGAAAGTTCATTGTCAAGAATCCATCTCTACATCTAATTATCTACCGAGAGGATCCGTCTTCCGGACATTTACGTGCTCTGCCACGTCAACGCCGCCATAGTTTTGCTCTAAATCAGGGACGTATGCGCATATGATTCATAACTCGATTTCGGCGAAACAGATCGGTCTTCTTGACTCCAACAAAATTCAGGATCTTCCTCGGATCTGCTTCAATGTTATTTCCAGCAACTCCCGTTCTGGATCTCCCACGGTCCGACCTCGATGACACCAACCTCTGCGGAGGACGTCGGCAACGATGCACGTCGTGGCACCAACACTAAGTCAGACTCTTCGACCTCGTCTCTTCTTCTAGTTCAGCAAACATCAAGACTTTAATTCGGTTCCCTTACTCCTTACGGGCGTCGACCTCGGCGTCGGCATTGGCATCGACGTCGTCGGCATCTTTCTTCTATCACGAACAGGAGCTCGGCATGCACTTTCAATCGGAAATTCTCAATGTTGGAATACGAATACTCATGTTGCCGCCGTCAATTTACGCTGGAACCGTGTGTTTGCTACTATGTGTTATGAACAACAAGTTCTCTTCTTTGGAATTCACCTCAGAGTTCCAACCAATATGGGCCATACATTTCGAAGGCAGCCCGACTAAGTAGCTCGCATTTTGCACTTCACGTATTTTGTGTTTTGATAAAGAATGATAGATACACCCTATCCATATGCATAAAATCAGGGACCGATGTACCGACTTTGAGTTTTGCTTCAACTCACCACGCCAAAGGCAACATGAATATGTCCGGCCCGAGATCGATGCGCTAACATATGCACGGACCGACATCAACTGCTAATCCAACTTCGACAAGAAATTCTACATCCAGGTTCTATTTTTCATTTAAATAAACACTAGGATAATGGACGCATAATCAATCACTGACATTACATGTCGAAACTCTCAAACTATATCAAGTCCCGTAACCAACAAAATTCGAGAATTAAAAAATCGTCTGAAACGCCCATCAAGATCGGAATGAACAGACAGATTCAGACATCTTAATCTCGGTAGTTTGAAAAGGAATCAAGTCTAGATCACCTCGTTCAGGCGACCCGACTTAGGGGGCAACTGTTATGGAGTAAAAGTATCCTTGTTATCTACACCCCCTCTCTCAAAAACAAAGTTATTGGGCTACCAATAACACCAAGGCCCAAAGTCCACTCATCAATGGCTCACAATGCACCTCCTCAATAGACAGTCCAGATCCCTTCACTCAAGCACTCTTTGACTCTATAAATATAGCATTTATGACTAAAGTGAAGGTAGACATGAATTACCCATTAATACTTGCATTTTAACTCTCCAAAGCCTGACTTTAGCATCGGAGTGACTTTGCATGTACACCCCACCTCAGTCTCGGCCACTTCAAGCTCGGCCTTCCAGCTCGGCCACCTCAGCTCGGCCACTTCCAGCTCAGCTCACCTCAGCTCGGCCACTTCCAGCTCAGCTCACCTCAGCTCGGCCACTTCCAGCTCGGCCCACCTCAGCTCGGCCACTTCAAGATCAGCCACTTCAGTCTCAGAACATCAACCTCAGCCGAAACCGTTACTGATCAATCTCATCTCCTACCTACTATCTCGGATCGACTGACCCTTAGATACGGTACAGAACAATTAGAAAAGAGAAGAGATTGAACTTCAAATTCACTTGAAGTATCAGGATTGTTTATACTTGATCTCTTTGAGTGGTATCATTGTTGATAGCTAAAATGATGAAGAAACATTGTAGTATATATAGTAATAAGAAAATTTGGCAACTTATAATTTAAAGTATGTTTGGGTGGATTGCAAATCGGGGGTTATATTTTGCTTCTTCATGGGCCCTAATGGTTTAGAATTTGATGGAAGGTTGGAAAACTTGAAGGAAGCTTGAAGCTTGTCATTCAGAGATGGGATTATTACTCCTTTTAAGGCTTGTTTTTCTCGTATTCAAATGCACTATCTTTTCCTATTTATGATTATTTTTCAAGTTGTTAATCAAATTGGGAAATCTTCTGGGGTTTCTTGTGGTTGGGGATTGCTGCATCATAGGAGGGATCCTTTGGTTAGATAGCTTAACTTTAAGCTTAGAAAGGAGGGAGGGTTGGCTTGGCAATTGGGTACCTGAAAACATTGTTTTACTGTCTATTACATATTACATAGCATGCCAAGGCCACATCGACAATAATGGAGAGAGAAACTAGAGAGAGAGTGAAGCCGAAGGGGTGGAGAAAGAAAAAAAGGAGAATACTAAGGGTCATGGCCATGGAGAAGGCTGCAGCGAAGGGTGGCAGCTGGTCCAGAAGAAGAAAAAACGATCCAATGGCAGTAAGGGGAGAATGGACATTGCTGGAAGATGGAATGGCAGATTTGAAGACACCATCTCCTACTATTTTTCTGACTTTCCAGATTCTCATGGTGCAAAGGAAATGTTCAGGGCTTTTGCATTGTATGGGAAGGTGGTGGAGGTTGTAATACCTCCAAAGACAAACAAATGGGGGAAGCGGTTCGGTTTCGCGCGTTTCACGGAAGTGCAAGAGCCACAGTCGTTTGGGGTGAAGCTAGACAATATTCTGTTTGGCTATGATAAACTCCATGTAAACTTACCAAGATTTAACAAGAGCAGCCATGATGCAACTAGATCTGATGCGGCGCGTTCAAATGGTAGAAGGAAGGAAGCAGCGTCGAAGGCGTTTGAAAGAAAGGAAGGGCCGAGTAGGGATGTGGAAAGGCAGGTCTGGAAACCGAAGGGGCTGGCTGAAAATACGGGCAGAAACGTGAACGTCAATGAGGAAGGAATGTCAACAGGAGGTATCGGTGTTAGGAAGGGAGTGAGGCTGGGAACGGTGGAGAACGCCAATAGGCCGAGGAATGTCAGCAGTCACGGAGGTAAGGAAGGAAGGAATCTTCATGGTAGGTGGGGAGGAAGGAAGCCATATCAAAGGAAGTTCGGTGCTGCAGAGAGGTACGTAAATCATTCAACTCAGGATCAAAAAATTGTTTATTTCAGAAAGAAGAATTTGTGTGATGTGTGGTATAACGCTTCACCCGAAGAGTTGGACGGTTTCAAGAAAATGTACGTGGGTATAGTTAAACATGCTGGGAGTACTCATACGGTCCAGGAATGGTTCAACATGCAAGGATTTTTCTCTATTAAGGTAACACCCATGGGTGCTAACCGGGTCCTTCTCGAAGAGATAGAGGAAGGAATAATACAGGCCCTTATTGATGATGTGGAGGATTGGGTGCTTGAGAAGTTTGAAGATATTAGACAATGGACTCCGGATGAAGTAGATAATGAGAGGTTGGTTTGGGTTCGCTGCCATGGCATACCAGTTCATGCGTGGAATAACGAGTTTTTCTCAGCATTAGCCGGCAAGTTTGGCACTTTCTTGGGTGTGGACGAGAACACAAGATTAAAGAAGTCTTTGGATGTTGCTAGAATTTTAATCCGGACAAGATGCTTTGATGTATTCAATATGCTGGTAGATGCTAATATTAATGATTCATCGTTTAACATCAAGGTTCTAGAAGAGTGGTGTGGTCTGATGCATTGGGAGGGACTAACTTCGGCTTATGGCTTTGATAAAGTGAAGGACCAGTACACTAGTGATTCTGATAGCTCAGTAGAGGAAGAGCCGCCCTTATTCCATAATGAGGTCCCTCTTGTTGATGGAGATGAGGAGGAGGAAGTAGAGTTTGTAAAAAAGTTAATGGAAACGGAAAACTTGAATCTGGAGGGTAGGAATGTCGATTCTGAAAATGTAATTGATGAAGAAGAGGGAGGGCTTAATGATATGTTGGGTAATGTGGATATTCAGAAGGAGGTGGAATTAAAAGGAAACACCATGGTAGATGTTGAACAAATGGAAGGTGTCCCTCTGACAGAAGATCATAGTGTCGCATCTCCGGTGGTGGTTGAGGATTGTAACTCGGGGGTACAAGCTGTAGAAAATGAACAGGATGAGAACAAAATAGTAAATGGGCCTAGTAATGCACTTGAAAAGAAACCCTTATAAGATGTGGAAGCAGATAGTCTCACTGTGAGAAATTCTTTTGGACCACTTTTGAGAAACAAAAAGAAGTCAAAAAGCAAAGGTAAATCATCTGTTTGTGCTAAGGCTAATGAGGAGGAAGTAAACCAAGGGGTGCTCGTCGGTATTATCAATGAGGAGGCCAGGAAATTGTTTCCATCTGTTTGCCTCTCGAGTGGGTCAAATGGTAATTCGAAGTTCCATGTTGTTACGCGTAATCCTCCTGGATCCAATGTATCTTTGTCTTACAGTTGTGATATGAATGGGGCAGCCATAGGGGATGTATCGATAGGGGATTTAGGGATCCAACTTTGTAATGAGAGATATCTGATCGATCGTGAGTTGTCTGTTGCAAATAAATTGTGGAGCTTCGCAAAGGAGAACTTGGGTGTTACGGGAAAGAATAGGGATGAGGTCTATGTGGGTAAAATCCAATCCTTGGAAGCCAGAGACCAGAATGTAAAGGGAAGGAAGGGGAAAAGTAAAGGTTCTCAATGAAGATCGCAATCTTAAATATAAGAGGGTGGGGGGGCGCAGCAAAGAGGAAGCGCCTAAAAAAATTGTTAATTAAGGAGAATATTGATATGTGTATGATTCAGGAAACAAAGCATAGTGACTTATCAAAAAGGAGGGTTGGTAGTATATGGAGGGATGGTGATTTTGATTGGTTGTGTAAAAATGCAAATGGTATGTCAGGAGGGTTGCTAAGTGTATGGAAGTCCAATATACTGGAGGTTATGTTTTCTTTCTCCGGTGATCATTTTGTTGGAATATGCGCCAAAGTCCAAGGACACCTTTGCTATTTGGTGAATGTCTACTCAGCTTGTAACATGGCAGGGAAAAGGAGATTGTGGGACAATTTGAGATGTTTGAAAGATGATTTTGAGGTAGGTGACTGGTGCATCGCAGGGGATTTCAATGCAGTTATATCTAGGGGTGAGAGAAGTGGTTGTTCCTCAAGTTTCAGTAACATAGAGGCAAAAGAATTTTTGTCCTTTATGGAGGATATGGAGGTTGTGGATGTGCCGGTACTGGGGAAGAAATTCACATGTTATGGCTCTGATGGGAGGGCTAGTAGGTTGGACAGATTTTTGTTGACTGAGGGGTTAATTACAAAGTGGAATGTCAGTGCTCAGTGGGTAGGTGATAGAGACATCTCAGATCATTGCCCGGTGTGGTTGGTTACTTCGGCTATGAATTGGGGACCTAAGCCATTCAAATTTAACAACTGTTGGCTTGAACATCAGTACTTCATGAAGTTCATCACAGAGTGTTGGAACTTATTTAAGGTGAGTGGGAAGGCATCGTTTGTGTTGAAAGAGAAGTTGAAAATGTTGAAGGAAAAGCTAAAGGTATGGAACCGAGAGGTGTTCGGATTTAAAGATTTGCAGATTGAACACATAGTGCGGGATTTGAATGAAGTAGAACGAATTGCATCGGAAGGTGGGGGAGTTGATGATGATCAAACAAATAAGTTGAATGAGGAGTTTTGGAAGGAACTCTTTGCCAAGGAAAGCTTGCTTGCTCAGAAAGCGAGAGTCAAATGGTTATTGGAAGGAGACTCTAATAGTCGGTTTTTTCATGCGTGTATGAAAGGGAACCGGAGAAGAACCCAACTATTGAAATTAATGGTGGATGGGGTGTGGGTTGAGGAGGTGGGGGAGTAAAAAAGGCAGTCAAGAATCATTTTGAAGAGAAATTTAAGGAAGAAGGATATAATAGGCCAACACCTGATGGAGTAAACTTTAATAAGATTTCTGGAGTGGATAATGAGATGCTAATTGAAAAGTTTACATTGGAAGAAATAAAGGAAGTGGTATGGGAATGTGATGGCAATAAGAGCCCGGGGCCGGACGGTTACAACTTTAAGTTCATTAAGGAGTGTTGGGATATAATTGGGGCGGATATTGTGAGTTTCTTTGAAGAATTTCATAGGTGCGGAACTTTCGCTAAGGCGGTAGGTGCGTCCTTTCTCGCACTCATCCCCAAGACTAGCAACCCTCAAGGTCTTGGGGAATATAGGCCTATCTCTCTGATTGGCTGTTTGTATAAAATGCTTGCTAAGGTGTTAGCGGGAAGATTGAAAAAGGTCTTGAAAGGTGTTATCTCGGAGTGTCAAAGTGCTTTTCTCGCCGGAAGAAATATTCTAGACGGGGTGGTAGTGGTTAATGAGGTGATGGATATGGCAAAGAGAAAAAAGCAGAAGTGTGTTGTCATGAAAGCAGATTTCGAAAAGGCGTACGACTCTGTCAACTGGGCTTATCTGGATTACATGTTGGAAAGACTCGGTTTTGGGGGTAAGTGGAGGAAATGGATGCGTACGTGTGTTTCATCTAATTCTATTTCAGTATTGGTCAACGGAGTCCAACAGAAGAATTCACGGCACAGAAAGGTTTGAAACAAGGGGATCCGCTTGCACCCTTTCTATTCTTGGTTGTGGCTGAAGGGTTGGCAGGTTTGGTAAGAAAAGGAGTTGAATCGGGCAACCTCAAAGGATATAGCATAAACAACGCTAGATCGGTTGAGGTCTTGCAATTCGCAGATGACACAATCCTATTTTGTGATGGGGGAGATAAGAGTATTGGATGTTGGAAAGCAATACTAAGGAGTTTTGAGATGGTCTCGGGTTTAAAAGTCAATTTTGCAAAAAGCAGTGTCATTGGGCTGAATATAGATGAGCAGGCTTTAGAAGGGATATCACATTTCTTAGCATGCAAGGTGGGTTCGGTCCCGTTCAAATTCTTGGGGGTACCGGTGGGTGCGAACCCAAGGCGGGTGAGCATGTGGCAACCAATCTTAGACTCTATAAAGGCGAGGTTGTCTAGTTGGAGGAGTAAACAACTATCAATTGGAGGTCGTGTTGCGCTTATAAACTCGGTGCTCGCCTCTCTCCCGTTATATTTATTTTCTTTCTACAAAGCACCAAAGAAGGTTATTTCGGAGATAATCAAGTTTCAAAGAAGATTTCTATGGGGTGGTGATGAAGATAATAGGAAGTTGGCATGGGTGAAGTGGGAAACAATTTGTTTACCTAAAGATAAAGGTGGATTGGGAATTAAAAACTTAGAAGTATTCAACGTAGCTTTATTGGCTAAATGGAGATGGAGAGTTTTGGTGGAGGAAGGCAATCCTATTTGGAAGGAGGTGTTGGTGGAGAGATACGGGTTAAAAGGAAGATGGCCTGAAATTGTTGAGAGTAGGAGAGGGTGGGAAAAGAAGTCGTTATGGTGGAGGGATTTATGCCTCCTGGCGAGGATATTAATTTACAAGAAGATTGGTTTAGCGGATTGGTGAAAATAAAATTGGGAAAGGGGAACATCACAAAGTTTTGGAGAGATGTGTGGATTGGAAGAGACAAATTAGCTGACTTATTCCCGGAATTATTTGATTGATGCAGGTCCAAGGAAGCTACGGTAGACGAACACGGTTATTGGATGAATTCGGGATGGCGCTGGAATTGGGATTGGACCGAGAACATGCAGCTGAATTCGCAGACAGATTCGGACCTCTTTGAGAATTTACAAATAGATTGCTTGACTGTCTTCTTTGTCTCAAAGAAATACGTGGACACCGGTAGTTTTGGGCCGGACTCGTGGACAGTGTCATACCCCAATTTTGTCCTACTTTAGGTCAACACCCTAATTTTCAACCAAAAAAATAAATAAATTAAGGCATGGCATGCATTTTAGAGTTTTAAAAGTCATCCAAGGGTTTTTAGAACCATGTTTAGAATAAAAATGCATTTTTGAGCAAATTAGGACTTTTTAGGGTAAGGGGCATTTTGGTCATTTTTCGCAAAAGGATGATTTTCTCGTCAAAAATATGCACACACCAAAAGTACATTTTTCTCTTATCCAAGAGAATTTTTGTACAATTTTTAGAGAGAATATTCTAGCCTAAAATAATTAAAATGCACTTTTCCTATTTTTAGTGCATAAAAATGCCAAAAGACCATTAAAAATTCCCCAATTAATTAAGTGACAATTTTAATTGTCTAGAATAATTAGGAGGTTATTTCATGGTGTCCAAAAATATGTGACATGTTTTAATGGGTGCACTCTCAATTACATGCCCAAAAGATTCAAAATTCAAAAATAAAAGGAGGAAGTGTCCTCAATAAGACAAAATAACAAAAAAAAGCAAGTTTTTTTATTTTTTCCCCTTCATGATCAGCTGATCATGCGTCCCTCCCTCTCTCTCTCTCTCTCAAGAAACTTCTACACACTCCATTACTTACTCACCAAGTTTTAATTTGATCATATCCTCAATGTTGCCCTTTTTTGGTAAATTAACCCATGCACTTACACTAACCTTTCCATCAAAAACCCCATCTTACCTTTTTGAGAACATTCCCTCACCAAAATACCCTTAACCCTATTCTACAAAAATCACCATTCCCAAATTAGATTTTTTGTTCACAAATTTCCTTTTTTCCTTCTTTTATGCGCCACCTTCACCCATTTCTCTCACACACTTGTGTTTTCTAAATACCCTTGATCCATGTGACCAATAATCCTAACCATCCATTCAAAATTAAGATCCAATCCTAGAGCCCAATCAAAGCAAAAAGTCCTAAATACCCTAAAGCCTCAAAACCCCTATAAATAGCTCACACCTTCTCTCTTCACCAATCTTTGGCTATCATTCTCACCTTCAAGAAAACCAAGCATCATACCTCTCCTCCTCTCCTCCCTCTAGGCCAAGCCTTCTCCTCCTTCCCCTCCTCCACTACTTCACCTTCATCCACCAAAGCACCTTTAATCCATCTCTCACACCCTTAACCTTCCTTTCTCACTCAAGGAGTTCATCACACCACCTTTATCTCCTTCCTTCCCTTGCAAGGCCGAAGCCCTCTTGCATTTTTCTCCTCCATTTCTTCAATTTTCTCTTCCATTTTAAAGAAAAGGTAAAATACATAACCCTCTTTGCATCATCTCCAAATATTTTGCATTGAATCTCATTTTCTTCCCTCATTCCTTTCGTGCATAGCATCATCTTTTCAATGTAGTTTGTTGTGGTTGAGGGGTGAGATTTGTTGTCTCACCCTAAAATAAGTTGATTAGTGTTGTTTTCATGTTAATTTTTGAGTTTTCTTGTTAAATAAAATGAAGCAAGGTTTCGCATATACATGATTAAAATGTCTTCAAAATTGATTTTGTTGTTTCTTTGTTTAAATCTTGTTGTTGGTATTTTTCTTTAGTAAGTTGTTGAGGATTTGGCTCTATGATTCCTACTAGTGCCAAGTGCACTTTGATCTTAGTAGTGAAGAGAGCTAGAAATGACTTTTGTTTAATATATTAGTTTATGTGCTCATTATTTCTTGTGTTTTAATTTACCTTTTGTTTATTGATGATCTTGCAAAATGATTCTCACTACATGCCTAGTGCATTTCATTCAAGTGGTGAAGATTGCAAGAAAGGATTCAATCTATTTCCTAGTTTAATAGTTTATGTGTTCTTGTAGTCTAGTTATCTTGTTGTCCACTTGTTGATGATCTTGCAAAGTGATTCTCACTACATGCCTAGTGCATTTCATTCAAGTGGTGAAGATTGCAAGAAAGGATTCAATCTATTTCCTAGTTTAATAGTTTATGTGTTCTTGTAGTCTAGTTATCTTGTTGCCCACTTGTTGATGATCTTGCAAAGTGATTCTCACTACATGCCTAGTGCATTTTATCAAAGTGGTGAAGATTGTAAGAGAGGATTCAATCTATTTCTATTTTATGTGTTTATATATTCTTATGGTTTAGCTATATTGTTGTTAGTTAATGATGATCTTGCAAAGTGATTCTCACTACATGCCTAGTGCATTTCATTCAAGTGGTGAAGATTGCAAGAAAGGATTCAATTTATTTCATAGTTTAATAGTTTATGTGTTCTTGTAATCTAGTTATATTGTTGTCCATTTGTTGATGATCTTGCAAGGTGATTCTCACTACATGCTTAGTGCATGTTATTCAAAGTGGTGAAGATTGCAAGAAGGGATTCAACCTTGTATAAATTGTCATTCCATCCTCTACTTTATCTTTTAAATAGTTCTTGTGAATTAATCATAGTTTTGTTTAATGTTCAAAGTTTCTTTGCATACTTGGCTTAGGCCATGAGCCCATCTCATTGAATAAAATTCTCTATTGTTATACTCAATAGTATTAGGGTTTTGATTTTTTTGTTTTGGTCCCCTCATGTGTGTTCTTGGGGTTAGGGTCTTAGGTTTTGAGGTTTAAGTTACTATTTTGGTTTCCTTAGACTTTTAGGTTGAATAATAATGCCTTGCTAGATGCCCATTTGGCAATTTCCTATGTTAGTTTAGGTTTATGCCTACATGTTCATGCATTTGTTTATATCTTTTCAAGTTTACTCATGCATATATTAATATCATGTTTTGCATCTCATAAGTTAAATGTGCATATATTAATATCATGTTTTGCATCTCATAAATTAAATGTTCATGCATTAATATCATGTTTTTTTCCTTTTCATAAATTAAATGTTCATGCATCCAATAATGTTGTATTTTGCATTCCATAATTGCATACTCTTGCACTCATATACTTGTATCATTGTGCACCCAATTGTTCATAGCAAATTGTAAATACTCTTTTGATTGCTTTGCTTGTGTCCCAATGGTTGTTTTGAGCTTTTGACTTGTAAGAAGGATTTGAAATGTTATATTTCTTTTCAAGCGTGAAATCCTATGTTTTTTTAATAAGAAAACCTAAGGCATTTTTCTAAATAAAAATCATTAACCATCACTCAAGCCGCTGCTTGTTTGATCGTTAATGAGGAGCTATTAGTGGTAGTCACTCAAGCCTTTGCTTGTTTGGCTATCATGAAAACTCCCACACATTAATTAAACAACAAAAACAACTAATTCAAACTTCCAAAATAACACGAGCTATTAGCTCACCACCTTTTCAAAACTATTTTCAAAAGAATAATACGACGTTGTCGCTTGTAATCACTCAAGCCATTGCTTGTTTGATTACCGCCCAACTCTCTTTTCTTTCGAGTTAATACCGAATGCCACTCGAAGCCTTTGCTTGTTTGGTGTTCGCGAACACTCGAGTCTTATTTCAAAAACTCTAAAAGCACTTTCAAAAATCACAAAGCCGTTTCACACGCCAAAACCGAGAACTACGTTGCTTTGATCCTCACCGATGAGGGTACGTGGGACCGGTTCATGTCCCGTCAAGCATACCTTTAAAAACCCATAAAAATAATAAGAACTACGTTGCTTTGATCCTCAACCGGTGAGGGTACGTGAGGACCGGTTCCTGTCCCGCAAGCACGCTTTTCAAAAATCTTTGTTTTGTTCCGCTTTTCAAAGATACCAAAACATCCCTTTTTCTCGTTTTCAATAAAGTGATTTCTCAAAAAGAAAAGAAAAATAAATAGAACAATGTATTTCAAATCAAACATTTCAAAACCACATCAAATTAATGGTTCCTTTCGGTAGAAAGGGCGCGTGTGAGTGCTAATACCTTCCCCATGCAAACCGAATTCCCGAACCTACATCTCTAAGTTTTCGAAAGACCACCCGCTTTCAAAAAGGTTTTTTCAATGTTTTCCTAAAATAAAATATTGGTGGCGGCTCTCTTGATTTTCAAACGTTGTCAAACCGAAAAGTCCCAAACCGATTTTTCGGCGCAATACCGCGACTCTGCTGGGACTTTCTTTCTTTATTTATTTATTTAAAGAGAGATGAGGTCGCTTCTAATTAATTTGATGTGGTTTAAATCTGTTTGATTTGAAAAACTATGTTTTCCTTTTCTTTTTCTTTTCTCTTCTTTTGTATGGTTATGCTTATGCATGCATTCCTCAATTCCCATGATCCTCTCCTTCGCTCCCTTTCTTAAGGTAAAACATGCATTCCCCATTCTATTATGTCCCTCCTTCTTAGCTCCCTTTCTTGAGGTAAGCAATGCGTGTAATTTCTGTGGACTTATTAGAATGGTTTGTATATTAAACTAGTGTATGCATGTTGAACCCTAGGGTAGACAAATCGCTTTATCCGGATCGCTCGTTTCCTTGCAGTGGGGTGGGTAGATTTTTAGGAAGTATGTCCTCAATCACACACTTTCACACCTTATGATTTATGTTCTTTGAGTGGGCTCCTATACCCTGATCCAACAAACATCTAGGAGAGTGGAGACGATTAGTGATCGTCATTCGAGACCTTTGTGCATGATACTCACGAAAGTCTCAACCAGAGTACGCTTTCTCATGACGCTTCACACTTGGTAGTTCTCTACATTTGTGGATGTCGGCATGGGGATTCTATAGCTCTGTAGCCATTGTGAGGGTGTGAATTAGAACTACATGGGAGGAACCTTTGAAGTTGACCTAGAACTTAGGATTCCCACCTTTGTAGGACACGAGGCATACGAATTGTGTGTTTGCATGGTAATTTAGGGCATGTCTTCCTCAAAAGGAGCTTTTTCAAAACCTTCCAAGAAAATACAAAAATATTTTCTTTCTTTCAAATAAACCGCTCCCGAATTTTTGAACCTCCGTCCCTACACATCGCTTTTATCATCCCTACATGCATCATTCATATCATAATCGCATCATGCCGCATTCATTAAAATTAAATGTTGTAAGCATCTGCATTCACACCGCATCTCATTTGCATTTGCTTGCCGGAGCCCTTGAGTAACTTACCGTCTTGTCATAGGTGCATCAAAATGGAGTTGAGTAGCAAGACTTCGCTCATTTCTCGCCTCCCGCTTATGAAGAGGGTTGAGATCGGTAGTCCGAGGCGATGTGCAGCCTTTATGGGCCCCATTGAGAGAGTCCTTTGATCAAGCATACGGAATGTTCGTAGATTGCCGCAATTGAACGTTCAAGAGGATGCTCTTATAGCTTTGAGTCAATTCTACGACTGATGTGAGGAGTTTCTTCTTCAAGAATTTTCAGTTGTCACCCACATTAGAGGAGTATGAGCAGCTTTTGGGGTTCGCGGATCACATGCTAGGCCTTACCAATATCGAGCGTGACTATACTCGATGAAAAGCTCGCAACGCCGCTTCGGGATTAGTGTGGATGAATTGAGGTTGCGAAGTTAAAGAGAAATGGTGTAGCCGGGTATCCACAAGAGTACTTCGAGAGAGGTCTATTACAATCTTATGCCGCGGCTAAGAAGTGGGGACCGCTCAAATTAGTGCTCGCTCTTACCATATTTGGGGTGGTCCTTTTCCTCAAATAGAGAGATATGTTGATGAAGATGCAATCGGTGCATTCTTGGCCTTCAAAGACACTCGTAACCCTATCAATCCGGTGCCCGCTATCCTTGCTAACACGCACCACGCTCTTACTCGCTCAAACCCGGTTCCATAAAAAGAAATTATGTCTTTCCTCCCACATTCTCTACGCCGGCTTATTACCCATGTGATCCACAACCGAACTAATGTTAGGAGCTAATCTCTTACGCCCTAAGCCGTGAGGAGGTGGAGGTCAAAACTTGCTATTGAATGGGTTGAGTATTTGAAGAATCTCAATGAACTCCAAACCGGTGGCACACAAAGTGCTTGTTGGAATGACAGACCGATGGTAGTGTTCGATTGTGGAAGCTTTCAAAATGTGCCTCTCATGGGGACTCGGGGGTGTATCAACTACAACCCTTCATTGACGTTGAGGCAAATTCGGTTGCAGATGAGGAACTCACCCTCCGAAAGCATGCTTTGTCCCGCATTTACCTCTATAAGGATGCCTAATTGCGCGACTTGCTTCGAAGAGTTCAACAGTCATGGGAATCCGTGGTGCGAAAAGGGAGTGAAGAGTTGTCAAAGAAAATCAGTGACATCACTTTCAATCAATGGCTCAAGGAGAAGCTTCAAAACGCAAAATCACCAATTCAAGGATGCTTTCCTTGAAGAAGAGATACTGAGCCTTATGTCCCTACCCATGAAGAGTTAAACGAAGTCAAATCCGCATTAGCGAAAGCAGAAGAGGAAAAGAGGGCACTGCAGGCTAAGATAGAAGAGATAGCTCTAGAGAAAGAAAAGCTAGAGGAGGAAAACAATGTCAAGATGATCGCTGTGGAAGAAAGCGTCAGTCGATTCAAGAAGGAAGAACAAAGCAAGATAGAAGCCCAGAGGCATCTGAAGGGGGCCAGAGAGGAGCTCCAAAGGTATAAACAAAAGACGAGGAAAGCACTTGAAGAAGCTCAGGAGTGGAAGACATTAGCCATGAAATCAGGGCGAGAATCACATTTAGTGGCGGAGTTGAGGAGTCAGTTGAGAAACCTCAAGCAAGAAAAAAAGTTGGCCATTAATGAAACTCTCAAGGAATACCAAAGAGCTTTGAGCTTTGAAAGAAAAATATTTGGTGAATTAAAGAGAGACCTTCATTGTCTAGAAGATGCCTACAGGTGTCGAGTAGAGAGAGCCGATGTTGGGAAAAACGCTTCCTAGAGTTGATTGGAAAGATCAAGATCAAGAGGTCATTAAAGAACTCAAGGATGAGATAGATCTGACTATGGAAGAACAAGTTCTCAAAGTCATGTCGCCGAGCCGTCCACAAAGCGTCGTGATCCCTAAGAATCGAGGTTAGTGAGGTGAGATGCACTTCTTCAATACCCCACTTTGAAGTGTATCAATTTGTGGAATATCACAGAGCGTTGATCACGTAATTCAAAGAGCAATCTCAAAGTGCAAGTGCAAGCAAGAAGAGGAAGAGAATTGGGGAGCTTGGAGCCATTTGTATTTGAGTTGCCTATTTGTATTTTGATTTAGGAGTTTGTTTCGAGCTTTGTATTCAAGAATATTGTACTGCTCTCTTTATGAACATTGTAACGTCTTTTCCCTTTAATGAAAACTGGTGAAGCTTTGAAATCGTGATGAACGAAGTGTGCTATTTCGATTCCTTGTTTACTTCAATTCGTAAATCAAAAAGTTTACGCGCGTATGACAAGGCAAGGTATCCCGCGGTTCCCGGCATCAAGCAAACATTGTGCATACATTCATACATTCATTCATAAAATTATTTTGTTTCTTATGCAATAAATGTTTGAATAAACAGAAAAGGCACGCTGGTTCTCCGTCACCGATACTTCACCCGACTGCAAGCCAAGCTAATGGCTCAACTACGAAAGCATCCGGATGTTGAAATTGAGAGTAACCTGCAACAGAAGACATGGGTGTACAAATTACGAATCCCGGCACCGCTCAGGAAAATCGAACTCGAAGGATAAGATGGGTACCATGGAGGCCCAGGTCCATGAAATGATGGTAATGCTGCAAGGTTTGAAGAGTGGGACAACCTGCTTTGAAGCCGTCGGCCAGAGTGGGTCCAGATGGGGTCACTTCTTTCGTTCCTCCTCCGATGTCGATGAATCTGCTGCAACCACGCCTTCCTCCGGTCCGGGGTCACCATCCGTGTTCGCTCCAGAAATGAATGTGTCCAAACCAAGACACTTTGCGCAGATACCCGGGGTATGCTGCTGGTACTCGCCATGAAATCGTTAGATCTACTCCCGTTGGCGTAACTGCACCTAATCAAATTACTATCACCACACATGGGGGAACTGCCGGGGGATCTCAGAATCAGGCTCCTGTCCCTCATGTCATACACAATTCCACGCCAGGGTTCACAGTACGACCTCAAAATGTTCCTCACCCCGGGAGGAGGGTATTACTACAACATGGGAGTCACCCCAAGGGCATGCGTTTGAGGGGCTCACCAAATGATCTGATCCGAGCACTAGAAGAAAGAGTGAGAGCTATGGAGGGTACGGGAGTTAGAGCCAAAGAAGCCCGTGAGCTTTGCCTAGTCCCAGATTTGGTTCTACCGCCAAAATTCAAAGCTCCAGAGGTGGACAAGTACAGGGGATCGGCTGCCCAGAGAGCCATATTACAATGTTCGTCCAAAAATGGGTCCCTATGCCAATGATGACAAATTACTTGATTTCATCGCTTCGAGCGCTTTGGTGGGAGCTCCTGCGGATTGGTATATGAAGTTGCAATCTTCTCAATCCGTTGTTGGAAAGATTTGTCTCAAGCTTTCATGAAGCAAAGACAAGTACAACATGGACATGGCTCCGGATAGGTCGCAGATTCGCAAAGACATGAGTAAGGGTGAGAAAGAGACCTTCAAGGAGTATGCTCAAAATGGCGGCTCTGTGCCCGCCTGTGTTCAACCTCCTTTGATCGAGAAAGAGATGGTGTACATGTTCCTGGAAACTCGCCAAAGAATCTATTATGACAGTGATCACAAGTGTCTCAACCCGGGTTTCTCGACATGATAGTCTTCGGGGAAAGACTTGAACATGGCCTTCAAGTGGGAAGATTTTGAATCACCTCGGTAATGCAGGGAGTTCTGGTGGGTCCAACAACCAGAAGAAGTACCAGCCCCATTTCCCTAAAAAGAAAGAGGGAGAAACTAATGTCATCTCAGGGGGGAATTCATCTTTTGGTACCCCTCCACCCCAAACTATTCCATTCTCTGCTCCGGTGCCATCTCAGCAAGGCGATGACCGTCCCAAGACTCAAGATTATCAGTTCAAGAAGCGGACTAGTTTTGATCCAATTCCGATGACATATCTTGAAATGTTTAATCACTTAACCTCCAATAATCGATCAACACTCGACCCATGAAAGTAGTGCAGCCACCATTTCCCAGGGGATACAATGCTAATGCTACCTGCAGTTTCCACGAAAATGGGGTCGGTCATGCTGTGGAAGATTGCAAAGCCTTCAAGCATGTAGTGCAAGATCTGATAGATGCTGGTTGGATATCGTTTAAACAGAACCGTCCAAATACAACAATCAATCCATTACCAGGTCACCAGGGAACGGCTACCAATGCTATAGAAAGTGCTGTTGGCAAGTTGCTGAAAAAGGTGCAAGAGATCAAGACTCCTCTAAATGTCATTTATGCTGAGTTATGCCGGGCCAAGGTTGTTAAAAAGGGTGTTGCCATGAAGAAGGGTGTCTTGACTCTCAGTGTGGGGAGGTTGTGAAACTTTCAAAATGATCCTACAAGACCTGATGGATCGGTATGTGGTCCAGATAGGGACCTACGGTGTGGAAGAGGAAGTGTGGACCCTATATTCAGACAGTGGTAGAGAGGCCAAAAAGCCAATTGAAATTCTGCACAATTCTGCTACGAGATTGGTTCAAGCCAGGGGCCCGACCAAAGAGCTAATGAGGACACGCCTTCCTTCTCATGCAAGGAAGAGGTCGGTGAAGAGGTAATAAAGATCTTTGCCTACAAAAGAAGGACGTTGGGATACTCTAGGAGAGCCCAAATGGGAAGTTTGATTACTTGGTCAAATATGATGCTCAAAGAAGCGCTCAAATCCGAATAGAAGATATCCAACCTACACGGGGTGGGATGAAGAAGATGAACAAAGACAACCAAGTGGTTGTCCCCATGGCAAAGGAAGGATGTTGGGACACTCTAGGGAGCCAGCGGAAAGTTTGATTACTTGGTCGGATATGATGCTCCCGAAAGCGCTCTAATCCGAGCAGAAGATATCCAAACTTCACTCGATGGGGTGAGGTAGATGAGCAAGCGATCACGACCAGTGTGGTCGCCATCATGAATGGTTCGAATCGGAGAAGTGTGGACACTTGCACTCGACAATGATAGAGGAATCGGAAGGCCCATTGAGATTCCTTATGATTTCAATCCTAGGTGATGCGAGCAAATGCTCGGCCAATAGTGATTGAGGTACCACTCGCTTTCGTTATGAGTCAAATAAAGCGGTTCCACGGAAATACACGGCATCGTTCTCCAAATGCTACCACTGTGACCAACATAGCGGAGGATCGAGTGGGATCACCAGAAGCGGAAGAGTGTATGCTCCAAAACCCTCGGCGGAAACATCTAGGAGAAATTTCGAACAGAGAGAGCGCAAAGATAAAGAAAAAGAGCGCAGGTCGCTCGAGAAAAAATAATGAAAAAGAAACCAATGAATTCTTGAAGTTTGTCCTAAGCAGCGA
This sequence comes from Oxytropis ochrocephala, assembly GCA_020916435.1. Lineage (NCBI taxonomy): Eukaryota > Viridiplantae > Streptophyta > Magnoliopsida > Fabales > Fabaceae > Oxytropis > Oxytropis ochrocephala. The sequence goes on along the minus strand of CM037092.1, from coordinate 59,752,154 downwards.
TTACTGAGTAGTTGATCGGTTAAACAGACGCCTCAAAGATATTCATGCTATCACCGTTGCTCGATTCGGAAGCACACGAAATGTACACGATGAAAGTGCTCGGTGAGGCTCACGCTGCGCAGAGGACATTTCGGTGAATCATTTGATGGAATTGTCGGGAGTGTGGTGGCTGCAAATCACCTAACTTTTGCTGATGATGAGTTGCCTTGAGCGGAAAAGAACACAATCAAGCTCTTCATATCTCGGTGAAGTGTGGGGACTATGTCTTTGGCGTATAATCGATTGACAACGGGTCTTCACTAAACGTAATGCCAAAGTCAACCATGGACAAGTTAGATGTTGATTGTTCCTATATGAAACCGAGTTCGACGCTGGTGCGAGCATTTGATGGTTCCAAAAAGGAAGTGCTAGGAGAAATGGAATTTCCTATCCGGATCGGCCCCGGTTTTTTGTAGATCAATTTCCAAATCATGGACATTACCTCCTCATATAGTCATCTGCATTAGGAGACCACGGATCCACATGGTCAAGGCAATTCCTTCTTCTCTACACCAACGGGTCAAATTCATGGTGGATGACAAAGTGGTCGTAGTATTCGGTGAAGAAGAAACTCTGGTTAATAAGCCATCAGAGTTCAAATATGTAGAAGCCGCTGAAGAGTCGTTGGAAACAGCTTTTCAGTCTTTGGAGATTGCCAATGCAGTGTTTGGAAAGACCAAAGAGGAGGAGATGGTCGCCAAAATTATGATAGCCCAAGGGTACAAGGCTGGTTCTGGCTTGGGAAAGACTGGTCAAGGGATTCTAGCTCCTATCCAACTGAAGGAAAACAAAGACCGCTTTCGGCCTGGGATACACCCAAGTAAGGAGGAAAGGGATAAGGCGGATGAGCGAAAAGCGCCGATGGTTGGCCAAATCCAGAGGCGAAGATCCATGGCCCCAGAGGATCCCAATTTGCGACCTTAGTCGAGTTTTGTGAGTCTTGGCTTGTGGACCCCAATCAAGTTCTTTATTATCGAGATGTTTCAATCCAAAGAAGAAGCAGGCGAGTCCGGTTCGTCGTTGCGGTATCGGTGAAGAGTTAAAGAATTGGAAGATCGCGATTCTCCCGTGACTCTTAATTTAAAGTAATCATTTGTAATGCAACCACGTGGCTCGCCCAAGAGCCATAGGACCAGGGCTTGTTAGGGGGCACACGTGTTTTTATTTTCAAAATTATCATCATCAATAAAAACGCTTGTTTTGAATTCCTCAATTAATAAAAACCAATTTCTCTTCATTTGCATGAGTCTTTATGCGCTTTATTTGTCTGTTTGTTTTCTTGTTTCGCTTTTCATTCTGCTTTTTAAGCCCGGCAAAATGCGAGATCCACAAAGAATGGTCTCTGAAAATGACAATGTCGATATCCACCTTTTGACTTTGATCACCCCACAATCAGTGAGGGGATGTTGAAGAAGACTGGGAAACTCCTCCGTAACTTTTGAGGTTAATGAAACAAGAAGAAAGGGTAATCCAGCCACACGAAGAGTCCACCGAAGTGATCAACTTGGGTACACAAAGAGAGATAAGAAGGAGGTCAAAGTAGGCACCACCATGAACGAAGAAGACCGCATAAAGTTAGTTCGGGTTGTTGCGGGATTATGTGGATGTGTTTGCATGGTCGTATCGATATGCAGGTTAGACACCAATCATCGTGGTACACAAGCTACCATCAAGCCCGAATGCCCACCCTGCCAAACGAAATGAGAGGAGGATGAAACCGTAAATGTCCTCAAAATCGAGAGACGAAGTGAAGAAGCAATTCGATGCAGATTCTGGCGGTGGCCAAATACCCGCAATGGGTTGCCAACATTGTCCCGATTCTCCTAAAAAGATGGGAAGGTCGAGAATGTGTGTCGATTACATCGGAATCAAATCGTATAGCCCTAAAGACGATTTTCCTTTGCCTCACATTGATGTCTTAGTGGATAGTACACTCTCAACACTCGTTATTCTCCTTCATGGATGGATATTCGGGATATAATCGGATCAAAATGGACCCCGAGGACATGGAAAAGACAACTTTCATAACACTTTGGGGAACATTCATTTATAAGGTCATGCCATTCGGATTGAAGAATCGCCGTGCGACCTATCGTAGGGCCATGGTTACCTTATTCCATGATATGATGCATAAAGAGATTGAGGTTTATGTCGGCGACATGATCGCAAAATCTAAAACCGACAAGAGAGCACATTGTCAATCTGCGAAGCTCTTTGAGCAGTTAAGGAAATATAAGCTCAAATTAAACCCAACCAAGTGCACGTTTGGGGTGAGATCGTAAGTTGTTAGGCTTCATTGTCACCAAAAGGGAATTGAGGTGGATCCGCACAAAGTAAAAGCCATCCTTGAAATGCCGTTACGAAACAGAGAAAGAAATCCGTGGTTTCCTCGGAAGGTTGAATTATATCTCCGATTCATTTTTCACCGATCGCTACTTGTGAGCCAATCTTCAAATTGCTTTGTGCAAAAGTCAAGAGCCGAAGTGGAATGATCGATGTCAAGCGACCTTGAGAAAATCGGGGTGTACTTGCAAAATCCACTCGATCTTAATGCCACCGTGGCGTGCGGGCGCTTCATCTTGTACCTTACGATTGCTAGACAATTCAATGGGTCGTGTGTTGGGTCGCATGATGAATCTGGAAAAAGGAGCATGCAATATACTACCTAAGCAAAAAGTTCACCGACCGTGAGACAAGGTATTCTATCTTTGGAAAAAACTCATTGTGCTTTAGTTTGGGCCGCTTTCATCGTTTAAGGCGCACATCTTTGAGTCATACAACTTGGTTGGTTTCAAAAATGGATCCAATCAAGTACATATTTGAGAAGCCTACTCTCAGGACGAATTGCCCGATGGCGGATGCAATTATCGAATCACGATATCTTGTATGTCACACAAAAGGCGCTTAAAGGTAGTACACTCATTGAATATTTGGCATGTCACCGATTCCAGACACCCGACCAATGCGGCATGATTTTCCGATGAAGACATCATGGCACTATTCGACGAGGGAAGTCCCACGAAAAGTGAAAGATGGAGAATGATATTTGATGGTGCGTCCAATGTGTGGGGACACGGGTCAGGGCGATGTTAATCTCCCCTGATAATCGCTTCATTCCTGTCACTGCAAGGCTAAGCTTCTATGTCACAAATAACATAGCAGAATACGAAGCATGCATCCTAGGTATTCAAGCAGCCCTAGAGTGGAAAGTTAAAAGGCTAGATGTATACGATTCAAATTTCTAGTTATTTATCAAGCAAGAGGCGATTGGGAGACCAGAGATCCTAAACTGATTCCTTATTGTGATTACCTGCAAGAGTTGATGAAGTCCTTTGATGAGATCACCTTCCAGCATATCCTCGAGGTGAAAATCAGCTGGCCGATGCATTAGCCACATTGTCTTCTATGTTCAATGTTAGCTGCGACAAAAGTTTGACTAAGATCGACCAAAGACGGAGCTCGCTCACAAGATCACTAATGCATGGCAATAGATGAAGAGTCCGACGAGAAGCCTTGGTATCATGACATCAAGCGAGACATCACTAGTCGAGAATATCCACCGGGCATCGAGAAAATGACAAGAGAACTCTCGAGAAGGTTGTCAAGAATTTCTTCTTGAATGGTGAAGTTCTTTACAAGAGAAACTATGATATGGTTCTCCTAAGGTGTGTTGCCAAAGAAGAAGCTGAGAGAATCATGAGAGATGTGCATGAAGGCTCGTTCGGAACCCATTCAAGTGGGCACACCATGGCTAGAAAAATCCTAAGGCGGGTTATTACGGCTCCGGATGGAATCGATCATTATAACCGTAAGAAATGCCACAAATGTCGATCTATGCCGATCATATCCATGTGCCGCTTTGCCAAACTAAATGTTTTGATCGCATCTTGGCCGCTTTCCATGTGGGGCATGGACGTCATAGGTCCAATTGAGCCCAAAGCGCCAAACGGGCATCGCTTCATTCTCGTTGCAATTGATTACTTTACTGAAGTGGGTTGAAGCCGCTTCATACTCGAGATAACCAGATTCGATGGTTGCTAAGTTTGTGAAGAAAGATCTGATTTGCCGATATGGTCTACTCCGACAAGATCATCACCGATAATCGGTAGCAATTTGAATAGCAAAATGATGAAGGACTTGTGCAAGGAATTCAAAATTCAGCACCATAATTCCTCTCCTTATCGCCCAAAGATGAATGGGCGATTGAAGCGACCAACAAGAATATCAAGAAAATAGTGCGTAAAATGGTGGTAACCTACAAGGATTGGCATGAGATGCTTCCTTTTTGCTTTGCATGGCTACCGTGATTTCAAACGCGCACATCGATCGGGCAACCCCTTTTTCCTTGGTGTATGGATCGGCGCGATACTTCCCATTGAGGTTGAGATACCCTCCTGCGGGTTCGATGGAAACTAAGCCGGAGGAAGCGAGTGGTGCAGCTCGCCGGATCAACTAAACCTCATTGAAGAAAAAGGATTGCGACTCGTGCCATGGCGGTGTACCAACAGAGAATGAGAACCGCTTTCGACAGGAAAGTCCGGCCGCGTGAGTTTAATGAAGGAGATTTAGTACTCAAAAAGATACTGCCTATTCAGAGTGACTCCCGAGGGAAGTGGGCACCCACTTATGATGGCCCATATGTAGTCAAAAAAGCCTTTTCTGGAGGAGCGCTAATACTCACCAACATGGATGGCGAAGACCTCAAAAACCCAGTCAATTCAGACTCAGTAAAGAAGTATTATGCCTGAAAGAAATAAACGAAAAAAGAGAAAGACAAGCCAAGTAAGAATTCGCTCGCTAGGTTGAAAACCCGAAAGGGCGACTTAGGCAAAATCGGAGCGACCGGTGGATTGAAAACCCGCAGCGGCGATCCAGGCAAAAATTAGGGTCAGAAAGCTTGAGCATGAAAAGTAATGAAAGGCATACAACTTTCCCTAAAGGCTTGAATGAGGGAGTGATCAAGGTCAAGGACACAAATGTCAACACCGCCTACGTGAGACTGACGGGCGATCAATCGCCTTCTTTCCTTTTTCGTGTCTTTTTGCGGTTTAAATTCTCAAATGTATCTTGAATATCGTCGTAACATTCTCATGCGATCGGCTTCCATATCAATAAAGCTCAACTTTTCTCATGTCGTGATTATTGATATTTCGCTTTTGCTCAAAATAAGCGTTTTTATGATGATGGTGATCTTGAATCAGAAACATGTGCATACATCATAAGGCATTACAAATCATTGCGAAATCTTTAAAAGCCATGGGAAATAAGCAAATTCCTAAAGATAATTAATCTTACAAAAAGGTTGCATTCACAAACCGCTTCCAAGTGGCAAACCAGAGAGCAAACGCGCTCGGTTCACAAAGCCTAGCGCTTTCCCTTGGCTTTTCGGTCTCCTACCGAGAGTATCGGAAGTCGGTTGAACCAAAAAAAAAATAATGAGCCTTGTCAAAAGCAAAAGTGAATGGTCGAAAAAAGAAAGGCGATCGAAAAGAAAAACATGAGAAAAACAAATAACCGTAGCGTAGAAAGTCGGGTCGAAAACAATTAAAAGGAATCAAAACAAAGGAAAATACCCACCACATGCATCATCACATCAAAATCATAGCATTGCATGCACTCACATAACATACTCTGCATAACATGCCTTTGCATAACATGCACCCATGCTTCATGCATCATTCCTTGCATCAACCGACATATGCGGTACCTCAATTCAACGCGCCCGGCCGTCATCTCAATCGGTCAATCAACGAGATTGCAAATCCGCCAGACGTGCATCCTTCAGACTAAGGCGTCCTTCGGATCCCGTCGTTATCGAGCAAGCGAATCATCGACCGAGTCGCCGGTATAGTTCAAATCAACAGTCCAGACAGAGACTTTGAACTCGACCTTCATCCCGCCAAGTCATCACGGAGCATGACGGATCGGCCCCAGAACTTCGCGGCCCTGCGGACCACCGTGCGATGTAAAGCATAGTGCAAGTCCGTCAAGTAAAAATGTATCGATCTTTCACAACTTGATACGAGAACTCGAAGCGCTCGAGTAGGCCACCTTCGTGAGCCCAGCGTTCCTTCAGAGCCCAAGCGTTCCTTCAGAGCCCAGACGCTCCTTCAGAACCCAAGCGTTCCTTCAGAGCCCAAGCGTTCCTTCAGAGCCTAAGCGTTCCTTCAGAACCCAAGTGTTCCTTCAGAGCCTAAGTGTTCCTTCAGAGTCCAAGTACTCCTTCAGAGTCGCAGACGCTCCTTCGTAACCAGTGTTCCTTCAGAGTGACGAGCGCTCCTTCATCACCGCACTTTTTGTTACTTTCTTCCCGGCGGTGCGGCTTATCAAAGGATCTACCTTCTCTACTATTCTATTTATTGTTTTACTTCTTCTTTGCTTTCGCCACCCGAAATGGCGCCCATGTGTTTCTGTTTTGTTAGCTTAACCGAGGGTTAGCACCACATTCATTCTGTAGTTTTTTACGGCTAGTATCCATTCACCCAAAAAGGAAAAGAAAATTCGGGTTTTTCCCTAAGTTGACAAAATCGGTATAATTTCTGAATTCTTTATCTCTATTTTGCCTCGGAATATGTTTCGGCCAATTCATATTCCTTGTTAAAATCTAGATAAAGAGGCAAATTGTGTCATACCCCAATTTTGTCCTAGAACAGGTCAACACCCTAATTTTCAACCAAAAAATAAATAAATTAAGGCATGGCATGCATTTTAGAGTTTTAAAAGTCATCCAAGGGTTTTTAGAACCATGTTTAGAATAAAAATGCATTTTGAGCAAATTAGGACTTTTTAGGGTAAGGGGGCATTTTGGTCATTTTTCGCAAAAGGATGATTTTCTCGTCAAAAATATGCACACACCAAAAGTACATTTTTCTCTTATCCAAGAGAATTTTTGTACAATTTTTAGAGAGAATATTCTAGCCTAAAATAATTAAAATGCACTTTTCCTATTTTTAGTGCATAAAAATGCCAAAAGACCATTAAAAATTCCCAATTAATTAAGTGACAATTTTAATTGTCTAGAATAATTAGGAGGTTATTTCATGGTGTCCAAAAATATGTGACATGTTTTAATGGGTGCACTCTCAATTACATGCCCAAAAGATTCAAAATTCAAAAATAAAAGGAGGAAGTGTCCTCAATAAGACAAAATAACAAAAAAAAAGCAAGTTTTTTTATTTTTTCCCCTTCATGATCAGCTGATCATGCGTCCCTCCTCTCTCTCTCTCTCTCAAGAAACTTCTACACACTCCATTACTTACTCACCAAGTTTTAATTTGATCATATCCTCAATGTTGCCCTTTTGGTAAATTAACCCATGCACTTACACTAACCTTTCCATCAAAAACCCCATCTTACCTTTTTGAGAACATTCCCTCACCAAAATACCCTTAACCCTATTCTACAAAAATCACCATTCCCAAATTAGATTTTTTTGTTCACAAATTTCCTTTTTTCCTTCTTTTATGCGCCACCTTCACCCATTTCTCTCACACACTTGTGTTTTCTAAATACCCTTGATCCATGTGACCAATAATCCTAACCATCCATTCAAAATTAAGATCCAATCCTAGAGCCCAATCAAAGCAAAAAGTCCTAAATACCCTAAAGCCTCAAAACCCCTATAAATAGCTCACACCTTCTCTCTTCACCAATCTTTGGCTATCATTCTCACCTTCAAGAAAACCAAGCATCATACCTCTCCTCCTCTCCTCCTCTAGGCCAAGCCTTCTCCTCCTTCCCCTCCTCCACTACTTCACCTTCATCCACCAAAGCACCTTTAATCCATCTCTCACACCCTTAACCTTCCTTTCTCACTCAAGGAGTTCATCACACCACCTTTATCTCCTTCCTTCCCTTGCAAGGCCGAAGCCCTCTTGCATTTTTCTCCTCCATTTCTTCAATTTTCTCTTCCATTTTAAAGAAAAGGTAAAATACATAACCCTCTTTGCATCATCTCCAAATATTTTGCATTGAATCTCATTTTCTTCCCCTCATTCCTTTCGCATAGCATCATCTTTTCAATGTAGTTTGTTGTGGTTGAGGGGTGAGATTTGTTGTCTCACCCTAAAATAAGTTGATTAGTGTTGTTTTCATGTTAATTTTTGAGTTTTCTTGTTAAATAAAATGAAGCAAGGTTTCGCATATACATGATTAAAATGTCTTCAAAATTGATTTTGTTGTTTCTTTGTTTAAATCTTGTTGTTGGTATTTTTCTTTAGTAAGTTGTTGAGGATTTGGCTCTATGATTCCTACTAGTGCCAAGTGCACTTTGATCTTAGTAGTGAAGAGAGCTAGAAATGACTTTTGTTTAATATATTAGTTTATGTGCTCATTATTTCTTGTGTTTTAATTTACCTTTTGTTTATTGATGATCTTGCAAAATGATTCTCACTACATGCCTAGTGCATTTCATTCAAGTGGTGAAGATTGCAAGAAAGGATTCAATCTATTTCCTAGTTTAATAGTTTATGTGTTCTTGTAGTCTAGTTATCTTGTTGTCCACTTGTTGATGATCTTGCAAAGTGATTCTCACTACATGCCTAGTGCATTTCATTCAAGTGGTGAAGATTGCAAGAAAGGATTCAATCTATTTCCTAGTTTAATAGTTTATGTGTTCTTGTAGTCTAGTTATCTTGTTGCCCACTTGTTGATGATCTTGCAAAGTGATTCTCACTACATGCCTAGTGCATTTTATCAAAGTGGTGAAGATTGTAAGAGAGGATTCAATCTATTTCTATTTTATGTGTTTATATATTCTTATGGTTTAGCTATATTGTTGTTAGTTAATGATGATCTTGCAAAGTCATTCTCACTACATGCCTAGTGCATTTCATTCAAGTGGTGAAGATTGCAAGAAAGGATTCAATTTATTTCATAGTTTAATAGTTTATGTGTTCTTGTAATCTAGTTATATTGTTGTCCATTTGTTGATGATCTTGCAAGGTGATTCTCACTACATGCTTAGTGCATGTTATTCAAAGTGGTGAAGATTGCAAGAAGGGATTCAACCTTGTATAAATTGTCATTCCATCCTCTACTTTATCTTTTAAATAGTTCTTGTGAATTAATCATAGTTTTGTTTAATGTTCAAAGTTTCTTTGCATACTTGGCTTAGGCCATGAGCCCATCTCATTGAATAAAATTCTCTATTGTTATACTCAATAGTATTAGGGTTTTGATTTTTTTGTTTTGGTCCCCTCATGTGTGTTCTTGGGGTTAGGGTCTTAGGTTTTGAGGTTTAAGTTACTATTTTGGTTTCCTTAGACTTTTAGGTTGAATAAAAATGCCTTGCTAGATGCCCATTTGGCAATTTCCTATGTTAGTTTAGGTTTATGCCTACATGTTCATGCATTTGTTTATATCTTTTCAAGTTTACTCATGCATATATTAATATCATGTTTTGCATCTCATAAGTTAAATGTGCATATATTAATATCATGTTTTGCATCTCATAAATTAAATGTTCATGCATTAATATCATGTTTTTTCCTTTTCATAAATTAAATGTTCATGCATCCAATAATGTTGTATTTTGCATTCCATAATTGCATACTCTTGCACTCATATACTTGTATCATTGTGCACCCAATTGTTCATAGCAAATTGTAAATACTCTTTTGATTGCTTTGCTTGTGTCCCAATGGTTGTTTTGAGCTTTTGACTTGTAAGAAGGATTTGAAATGTTATATTTCTTTTCAAGCGTGAAATCCTATGTTTTTTAATAAGAAAACCTAAGGCATTTTTCTAAATAAAAATCATTAACCATCACTCGCCGCTTGCTTGTTTGATCGTTAATGAGGAGCTATTAGTGGTAGTCACTCGAAGCCTTTGCTTGTTTGGCTATCATGAAAACTCCCACACATTAATTAAACAACAAAACAACTAATTCAAACTTCCAAAATAACACGAGCTATTAGCTCACCACCTTTTCAAAACTATTTTCAAAAGAATAATACGACGTTGTCGCTTGTAATCACTCGAAGCCATTGCTTGTTTGATTACCGCCCCAACTCTCTTTTCTTTCGAGTTAATACCGAATGCCACTCAAGCCTTTGCTTGTTTGGTGTTCGCGAACACTCGAGTCTTATTTCAAAAACTCTAAAAGCACTTTCAAAAATCACAAAGCCGCTTTCACACGCCAAAACCGAGAACTACGTTGCTTTGATCCTCACCAATGAGAGGGTACGTAGGGACCGGGTTCATGTCCCGTCAAGCATACCTTTAAAACCCATAAAAATAATAAGAACTACGTTGCTTTGATCCTCAGCCGGTGAGGGTACGTGGGACCGGGTTCTGTCCCACAAGCACGCTTTTCAAAAATCTTTGTTTTGTTCCGCTTTTCAAAGATACCAAAAACATCCCTTTTTCTCGCTTTCAATAAAGTGATTTCTCAAAAAGAAAAGAAAAATAAATAGAACAATGTATTTCAAATCAAACATTTCAAAACCACATCAAATTAATGGTTCCCTTTCGGTAGAAAGGGCGCGCGTGAAGTGCTAATACCTTCCCCATGCGCAACCGAATTCCCAGAACCTACATCTCTAAGTTTTCAAAGACCACCCGCTTTCAAAAAAGGTTTTTTTCAATGTTTTCCTAAAATAAAATATTGGTGGCGGCTCTACTGATTTTCAAACGTTGTCAAACTGAAAAGTCCCAAACCGGATTTTTCGGGGCGCAACAACAGGTTTCACGGTCAAGAAGTGTTACGAAATGCTGTCAATTTTTTCTGCAGATGGATCGGTTCTGCTGCTGCCTGCGACAGCAGATGCTTGTAAAAAGGTTTGGACATGTGACGCTCCGTCCAAAATTCAAAACTTCGCGTGGAAGGTGTTGTTGCATCGGATTGCTACTCGTTTGAGCTACATAAGAGAGGTATAATTCAATCATCAAATGAAATAAACTGTATATTTTGCAATAGGGAAATAGAAACAACAGAACACTTATTTATGTCATGTTGGGTTGTTAGATTAATTTGGGAGAGAATCTATGCTTGGATGGGGGTTGTGGTGGGTGACGTGGAGAATATTGTCAACCATTTTACGGAGTTTGGAAAGCTTGTGAAAGGCAAAAAACGCAGCAGGGTCAGACATCTCATTTGGATGGCGGTTATTTGGAATGTTTGGTTAGCACGGAACGGAGTTATTTTCAAAGGGGAGGTGATCTCTGTGACTGGTATAATAGCAAGAATTAAGGATGTGGCGTGGAGCTGGTTCAAGGCAAGGAGGGGCAGGAACTGCAGGGTGAATTGGTCAGACTGGTATAGCTGCCCAATGGGTTGTTTGGATATGTTGTAATAATTGTAATGTACGCTTGGCTTTTATGTGTTCTATAGAAGGGGGAGAAACAGTGAGTTAGTCACTGTTGTGCTTATTGCACGGGGTACTCTTTTTCCTCGCTGAGTCTTTTTCCCAATGGGTTTTGGCTCAGTGAGGTTTTGAGGAGGCCCTCCCCCTTCCCTTAAGTTTTTTATTGTAAGGGTTGGGCACCCCTTGTGCTCCCTTCAATGAAAGCATTGCTTATCTAAAAAAAAAAGTAATTCAATATTTTTTTTTATTTCATTTTGCCCAATGAAAGTATTAGAAATTCTACACTATCTGTAAACCGTATGATACCTCTTGTTTAAAATATACTAGTATGTATAACCCGTGCGCTGCACGGGTATACATTTTTTTTAAAAAAAAATTAATTTGCAATTTTGTTGATGGTGAAAGAAATAGAGTTTTGTATATTTTGCTAAATTAGAAGAAATATAAAAAATTGTGCATAATATATTTTGTTTCAAAATTATTTTTCGGAGCACTTAAAAAAGATAAGTCTTAATTGGCTTTGGATTACATCACTAAATCAAGTGTTTAGTGATGGTCACTAAATTGTTTGTAACCGTTAGATCGTTATTTTAAGTTCTAAATAGGATCCAATGGATGTTATGGAAAGGGGTATTTATGTACTATTACATTTTTCAATTATATTATTTTCTTAATATTCATTTAACATAAATGTTCGGTTCCCTGATAATTGGAGTATTTTTAGGGATTGATTGTTATATGTTAACCGTAGTAAATGTGGAAAAAATAATGTACCCTTTAATTTGTTGATTTCATAACCGTAAACATGAAATCCATTAAATATAGTTTTTAATAAAACATTATTCCTTTCTTCCTTCATCCTTTTTTTATTCCTTCTTTCTTCCTTCCTCCGTAAACATGATTTCATAATTCCATTGAAAATAGTTTTTAATAAAACCTCATTCCTTTCTTCCTTCCTCCTTATTCCATCTTCACTCAAACATAATTCTTTTTTATTCCTTCTTCACTCAAACATAACACATTCTAGCCATAACCATTATTGTTGTTGGCTAGTATCTGTCTATCCAAATCAGTACTCATTCTTGGTTTATCTCATTCAGAATTAGTTTATGCAAAGCAACCAATATTGTGTAGTAATGGCTCTATATATATAGCAATTATTAAACAAACAATAAAGCATATTGAGTGACTGTTTCTGTTTGGATAATCACATTCTAGTCGTAACCCCTGCAGATGTTGGATAATCACAAAAACCATTATAGGTTAGCTACTGAATACCTAGCCGTAACCCCTGCAGATGTTGGATAATCACATTCTAACCAAAATATGGCTCATTTTTGGCTACCCATGGACTAAACATTGGCAACAGAAACAGTCAACAATTCAATTATAGGTTCCAAATTCAGAAAATCACAAAAAGCGAAAAATAAAAAAGCACCTGTATTAATGTCAAGTTTACTGTGAAAAACCAAAATCAGAAAATCAAACAAAGCACTTAACCATGATTAAATCATAACCTAATGTCCCTTTAGCAATTTGTGAAATTACAATGAACTGAACTTTCGTTTACAGAAACCCAAATCCAAGATGAAACAGAATTTTAGAATCTTACACAGATTTATAGTGTAATCGTTGTCTTCTTTGTTTCGTCTTCCTTCGTTCTGCTTCGTTTGGGTTTTATGGGTTTATGAGTGACTTGCTTCCGTCGCCGCTTCTTCTTCGTGCTTCCCGCTCGAGCGCGCGCCCTTAGTTCTTCTTCGTTCTTCGCCTTTCTTCTTCGTTCTTCGTCTTTCGTCGCGTCGTCTTCTTCGTCGCGTCGTCTTCTTCGTGATGGTTTTAATCTTCTGTTCTGGGTTGCTGGGTTGCAGCCATGGTGATTTTCTCGTTCCCAGATTTTCTTTCCCCTTTAGCTGAAACCCAGATTTTATCGTTCCTTTCCTTTCGTTTTCACAGCCGTTTTAATTGCTTCCAGATTATTTTAATCAATTCCTATTTTTGGGGCACTCTTTCAGCATGTTTTTTTTATTGATTCCATATTAAATGCATAATAAATAGGAAATCAGAAATATTTTTAATTTTTTTCAAATTGATTCCATATTTAAATTGATTGTGATTTTATTAATTTCTATTGGACCATACTACCCTTTTAGTGATGGTAACTACATAGGCTATGTAGTTACCTAAACTATACTCGTCTTAATTGATAAGGAAACTTTGTAATTGAATTAAAATAATTGGGTGGCTGTATTTAGATACAATGTTGGTTTACCAAAAAATAAGTAATATGGTTGATGCGAATGGTCTAGTCGATAGAGGTATGCCTATGTTCCAATAGATTGTGTATTCGTTTACTGTGGTTTGCGAATTGGGGATACTATAATTCAATTCAACATAGCAGCAAGTATAAACGCCAGATAACTAAAGAAACAGAGGAAAAAACCCCAAAATTAAAATGTCTTTGTTCTCAATGTTAGCCTTCTCCAATTGTTGTGTTCCTTCATCTTTTTAAGCATAACTATGATTTTATCTGTTTAATTGCTGCTACATTGAATTGAATATATATAGAACAGAACAGGCAAAGCCATGTCCCATCATCTTGTTCCCCTATCTTCTTTGATCACTATGAAGATGGATGTGAATCCAAGTTAGCTTTTCTTCACATCTTTTGGGCTCACTCATATACAAAAGATGATTTTGATGATCTGTTGGTTTAAGAAATCTGCATCCATTATCTCACACTTGATGGGTTTTCCCATTTGGATTTTCATTTCAATTTTGTGTCGAGATATGATTGAAGGGTTGAAGTAATATGCACATCTACTCTTTATATATGGTTTCATCCTTTTTCATAATATTGCATTGGCTATATGTAAAAGCAGTTTTTACTTTTGTCTTCTACATGACACTAATTGAGTTAATCCAGATTGCCAATAATTGAGTTAATGGCATTGGCACCCAGACAACTCCATCCAAAATCAAGCACTGAGACCAATAATCTAGAAGAAAAACTTGATTTGACAATCAAAAGATAATGAAAAGAAAAGAGCAGTGGAAGGAGCACAAACTAATTAATGATATCAAATATGTGTGGGAAGTCAAACATGATGATAAGAAAGAAACAAAGACAAACAAAACATGAACAAAACCCCATCCAAATTTTGCAAGGAAGATAAGAAAGTAACACAAAGCTGTCCTGAAGAAAATTATTTGGTACCCAAACTTCAGGGTCTACGATGGCTTGTTGCAACACTTGTACCTGATGGAACAAAAAGGTTCCAGTTGAGCATAAGGTATACTTAAGACCTCTAACTCTATATCTAGTTCCTCTTCCTAATGAGGAATATGTATTCAGAAGTCTTAATAAGGCAAATACAAATTTACACACAATTGGCTCTGTTTTGCCAGCAATTTTAGCTCAAGGATGCAATCTAATTATTTACCTCATGTGTAGTATCAACACCTGATAATGCATGAAAGAGAAGTTCCACAACTTAAGTTGCTACAAATAATTCGTTTCACTACAATTAAAAAAGCATATCAATGTATAAAGAACATCTTAAGCAAAAAGATAAAATATGAGTTTAGGCTAACAATTATTATAACTATAAAAAGAAAGCAAAAATGATAGAGCCTACAAAGGAATCATCATCCTCTTTAAATTGCATCTTTCATCTTAAATTGTTATTTCTATTTCTACCTGCTAATAAAGTTAATAAAGTTAAAAGCACTTCTATGCTCCCAAAATACTGGTTTTATGGTTCATCTTGGGGACGAAAATATTGGTTTATGCCCAAACTAAATTAAATAACAACTGATAAAGTCAAAAACATTTCAAGACCTGATATTGGTAACAATATACCATCTCTAAACGATTCAAGACCTGATATTTTTTCCACATTGAGCTTCGGTAACAACCTGAGATTCACAGATCTTCGTTGTCAGCAAATCGACACTGCTGACACTGGTGAAATCTCTGGCTGCCCAAAACGGTCACCTCGATCTATGAAAGCGGCTCCATATAAACGTCAGAAGTAGTCCTTCCTTATCCTTCCTTTGTGTGTCCTAGCACTCCAAGGCTTGTTCAAACGTTCATTTGACGATTTTGCTGAAGATCTTATCTGCAATCATGTAAATGGAGAGCAAACGGAACAAATAAAGAAAGACGATAATACTTTTAGGAAGGCAAATAAAGAAGAAAAAACAAATAAAGTATGAGAGTGACACCCACCACTTGCACAACATCGCCGCTGCAAGAGAGCTACTCTCGTGTGCGCAGCAACTCCGAGCCGTCACTGGCGCATGAGCTCTCCCTCCGGTTTCCCACTAAAATCCAGCAAACAAAGCAATATCAGTGAGTAAGTGAAAGGTTGCCTTTGTTGGTGTTAGAGGAAGAAGATGGATGCTCATAAAATAATATTCCACAATCCGTCAATTACAACAAATAAGAGGTCGTGGAAGATGAAGGATGCTCATAAGTCAAAAGGGGCAAATACATTTCAAAAAAAAGGAACAATGTTACTTGACATGTTTGACTACCCAAAATAAATGGCATAAGAGAAGCCAACATCCATGGAATTACTGAATCCCATTTGTCTACAGCAAAAAAGAAATACAAAGGAAAATTTGAACCATACCACATATTTTAACAAAATTAAAAGCACAATCTAATGTAAGACCCAACAAATGATCCACTTCTATCTTAAAAAAAAGAAAGTTTCTTATCCCGAAAACAAAACAAAAAACCTAATGCTGGTATGGTGATTGCCACTAAATCTCATTTAGATATAAGATTTTAGGAAACTAAATAAAATCAACTTCTTCTTCAACCATTTTGCCACACAATGATAAGGCAAGGTTCAGTAGAATATTTTTTTACCTTTTACTGGAGCTAGCGAAACGGAAGGAAAGAAACGTGCAGGGAGGTAAGTGAAGAAATGCAGATATCAAGGAAAGAAATTATTTGTTGTCCAATAGAACTAAAATAACTTTGGAAATTAGTTACCAAATGAAGGAGGAGGAGAGATCTGCAGCCACAAGTAAGCGAAAAGCTATAAATGGAATTAAATGCAAATCTGGATAATCCTCATCTCTTATCAATTGGATCTAGCTGGAGGATGGAAGTACCATTTGAAGTTTATTCAAGTCTACTTTTAATATAAATTTTTTCAAACAATTATAAAATGACCATCCTGGTTAGTAAATGAATGGTAATCCATAATTCAAATTATAAGGTAGAAACCAAAATAAGAAAACAACCTATCAAACTAAGGTTATATAAATACCTACATCCTCCTTTATACGTGCCTTCATGCTTTCTCTTCTCTAATTGCAGAACACAATAAATAACCTTACTCCAAGACACTTTATCCCTCTCACACATTTCATATTTGATCGTACCTTGACCAATGAAGTGTTGAAGTGTTTGTTGTTTCGTCGGGTGGGCGGTCGTTGAGTGAGTGAAAGGACCGGTCCCGCTTCACGCCAGAGCACCTCGGGTGGTACCCGCAAAGACACTCGACGATCTAGTGAGAGGTCGCTCGGCGAGATAGCACAAGGTTAGAGAACGTGCTGATGCCATATGCGAATGGCGTATATATCTTTGCGAGGTCCGACCGCTTTGCGAAGATTTCGGCGGCGAGAATTGCGCTCCAAGCAAATGTGTTTGGGCCGACGAGATGGGCCGGGCCGCAGTCCAATTGCTGCTGGCGATCCTCGTATTTGCTAATACACCCGAACGATTGCCCCCAAGCCTAGGTCGCTTAGAGAGCGGCCGAGGCTTGAATCGATGCCCCGTGAGTGGTTATCTTGACGAAACGGACGCGCCGTTCGCTTTCTCGTAGGGCGGTGTCGACCGCTTGTCAACCATCGGCCGTCTTTGTCGCGACGGTTGGTCTTTACTTGACATTTAAGGCGTGGCGTTTGGTGTTTCCGAGGTCATGCGGAGACAACCATTGGCGAGAAGAGGCGAAACGTTGTGGCGCCGTATCCGGTCCTCTTCGCGCCATGAGTCTGCACTATAAATAGTCCTTCTGCTGAGTTCATTTCTCACACTTCCAAGAATTGCTCTGCCAGCGACCGACTCGTCTGCCGCCGACTTGCATTCATAGTTGTTTCTGTCTACTTGCGACCGATCTTCAACATTCTGTTTAAGGTATGGATCGATCTTTCCCTTTATCTTTTAAACTTGCGTTTTTACTTGAAAGTACTATGTGCTTTTTCACGCCTCGTGATAGGGGGTGTCAGGTCGAGGGATGGCCAAATCGCCCCCTCTCATGAGTGCTCTGCTCGAACGACCTGACTCGTTCCCTCTATCACAAGTGTATTTGCATGCCACGGACGAAAAGCGACCGCCCGTATTCCCTAAAACCACCGCAATCTTTCGCTACATACATGTCGAGGCCGGCGAGCCCAATCTCCACGAGGCGGAGTCTAAGTCGTCTTCGGGCGACAAAGGTTCTTGCTCTTCGAGTAGTTCCTCGAGCAGTACGAGCTCGACTTCCCATTCTTCCGGCCGAGGGTCGACCGGTTCAAAGAGCTCTGGGTCAAGGTCCGTTCATTCTGAAGCGCGACCGTGTAACACCCCACCGGGAGGAGAGGAAGACGTTGAGGTGGTGATCATTGATGATGAAGAGCCTAGCGCCGCCCGATGGCCGCGACGAAGAAATGGTAGAGGCCGGCGGCGTCCGAGATGAAGCGGCCCACGAGGAGGAAGTGACTCAGCCCGCAGTCAGTAGCTCTGGTCCCGAAGTAAACATTGGAGGGTCGAACGAAGGGTCGGCCGAAGTCCAAGCTGATGTAGCTCGAGATGTGTCTGACATGTCTTGGGTATCGGAAACTCTTCGCTCTCATAGGAGCATTATTACCGCCGCCACGATGCTTTGCCCGTCTGCGAGCGCCCTCGAGGACTCACCAGCCGGAGGGTGAGAGGCATGAAGGATCGTGAAGATATCGCGACTTATTCCTCCAACTTCAAGTTCACGATGTATCGGCTCGTGTTCGAGAAGATGAAGATTACCCCTCCTTTTACTCAATTTCAACAAGCGTCCCGCGCCACATTGGGGTCGCTCCTTCCCAACTTCACCCTAATGCGTGGGCGTTTACAAGACCTTCGAAGTTCTTTTGACCAGCTGGGTCGTGCGGTGTCGGCCATGCTTTTCTTTACTCTCTTTGAGCTGAGCTGGCTCAGGGAGAAGGCTAACAAGGAGAAGAGGGAGCAAGTCTCCTTTAAGATGCAGAAGACTCACCACGGGGAAGGCATCCTTCGGGCATGCCTTGTTCAGATCGGTGTAGTCTACACACATCCTCCACTTTCCATTCTTCTTTTTGACCAACACGACGTTGGATAGCCAGTCGTGTATTTGATCTCTTCTATAAAATTGGCCTTTATGAGGTCCTCAATGGCCTTTGCGGCGCTTGAGATTTTCCTCGCTCGAGTGTCGTCTTCTTTGAGCGGCCGGCTTGACCCCTCTTCGTCGATCGAAAGTTGATGGCGAGCTACTTCGATAGGGATGTCGGGCATGTCGATGCCCGCCATGCGAACAGTCGATAGTCTCTCAAGCCTTTGCACAAGATCTTGCTTCACTTGCTCGGTAGGTCGCTACCGAGCTTTACCGCTTTTGGATGGGTCGTCCCCCAATTGAACATCTACCAACTCTCCATGAGGCTCGGTCTTTTCACTGCTTTTTCACTTTCTCTCGAGCCAAATCATCATCATTGTCCTCTGGGTCGCTGCGGATCATACCGAGCGTCCCAAATCGACATTGACTTGATGGCCTTCACTAGTGCTCACGAGCGTTCGGGCCACGATCTACCTCGTCACATATTTCTTGGTATAGAGCGTGGCTTCTTCTTGCTTGATTCAAGGTCGGCGCCCGCCGGGGTAACCATTTGGTCGTCTTTCTTTGTAGAATTTCATTTTCGGATGCACCGGTCGATGTAACGACCTCTAGCTTACCCAAAGTCGGCCTACCAATAATACATTGATAGCGAGGATTTGAGGGGGAGTCGAGGAACGTCGTCCGACCGTCTGTCATGCAGTACTATCCCCGTGTCGTCACCAAACGTGACTAGCGACTCGATCGTTCCCAACGGGTAGGTGGTCGCCCCATTGAAACTGTTAGAGGGTAGGCTCGGCACGGGGAATTATCTCGCTCCGATCAACCTTTATTTTGTCGATCAAGTCTTCAAACATGATATCAGCCGAGCTACCTTGATCGACCAGGATTCTCTGCACCTCCGTGTTTGCCATGACACTCGATTACCAATGGGACATAACTATTAGGCTTGCCGTCGTATGCCGGTCACACCCGATCGAGAGCGGGGTCTGCTCGAGACCGGTGGTGGTGCTGAAGTGGATGCGACCATTAACAACTCGTCCCACTTTCTCTTGGTGGCTTTGTTAGATTCCCTGCGATCCAGGGGGTTGCCACCATGAATGACCATAGCGACGTTGCGACCTCTGGATCGTGGGGCTTCTCGATCTTCAGACCGTTCTTTTTCTTGGGTGCTTGAAACAACTAGGGCACCCTTCCCTCGGTCTGGATCAGCTTCTTTCTGCTTCTCTTGAGGTCGGTCGCCTTCCTCCGACCTCACATACTTTCCCAACTTTCCTTTCTGGATGAGTTCTTCGATATCATCTTTGAGGGCCATACAGTCTTTAGTATCGTGCCCCTTACTCTTGTGGTAGCGGCAGTATCTTTTAGTCGGTCGTGCCCCCTTCTTGAGCACGAGTGGTTCAGGCCGCTTAACTCCCACAAACTCATTATTCTGACACTCGCTGTAGATCTGCGCAATAGAGGTGTTGAGTCGAGTGCGATGATCAAACTTTTTATCTCGAAAGTCAGGCCGATTGTCGCGGCGACCTTCATGCCCCTTGGCTGGCTTATTATTTTCTTCTTTGGAGTCGGTACACGGACGGCCTTTCTTGCGACCCAAGGTTTCTTCATATGCCATGTGGACGTTTGCCTTGTCGAAATGGTGAGATCTTGATAATGATTGAGGGTGAATTCTTCTACGAACCGGTGGTCCGGTCGAATACCACGCTTCAGATACTTCAACTTGTCCTTGTCTGACAAGTCACGAACGGACTCGGCCTCTGTGTTAAACCGGTCGATGTACTGTCTCAACGTCTCATTGTCACCTTGAACAATAGAGTCCAAGTATTCTTCATAACGGTATTGACACCGGTTGGCAGTGTAGTGAGACAAGAAGACCCTGATCAGGTCGTCCCAGGAGGAGATGGAATTGGGTCGTAGAGACTCCCACCATTCCAATGCTCGGCCGTCCGGTAGGGGAAAAAGCACGCATTTCATGGTGGGTCCCAATTCCTATAACAAAGCGATAATTATTGAAGTAGCGGAGATGTTTGTCTGGATCTCCTCGGCCGTCAAACTTGTTGAGATTGATCGGGCCGTGCTCGTTCTGAATGCCGTTCGACCCAAAGGGTTGCATTGCGAGGTATGCCTCGTTGCCCGGCATTCCATAAAATCCGGGACGGGCCCATTGGTGGAAGAGGAGGCCTTCTCGGGCGCTTCGCTCGGCCTCTCCTCGGCCGATCTGAACGCGTCCCTAATTCTTCCATCTCTGTAATCTTCCAGCTCTTCTCGAGAATCCCAAGATCTGCTTCTCGACCGACGTGACCCGGACGACTCATTGGAGGAGTACCTTGTGGGCGAGCGGCCGGTGTCAAGGCGATAGCTAGAATCTTCATAATCGTAGGACATTGAACGCAGCGTCACGCTCGTTCCTCGCCGAAGCGACCTGCGTGCCACTCGCTTCTTCTGGCCGGAGAGCGATGGGTAGTGCTCTCTCGGCGAGAAATGCTCCTTCGAGGAGGGGAGCGATGTCTTCGCGCCGGTCGGCGGCGAGCAGAGGGTTCTCCGTCTTCCGCACGCGGCGGCCCGAATCGATCCTCTTCGTCTCGAGAGATGGCGTGTCTCGATGCGTGATCACCGATTTTTGCTTTGCAAGATCTGCAAAAAACGCGGCTTGAGTGACATGGTCCTAGAGGCTCTCTGAATGCTCGCTTCAACCAGGCTCGGGCGGCAAGTCTCCGAGAAGCGGCGGATGGATCTCGCTGAGGACCGGTCCACGCCGGGTTGTGCACCGGGCTCTTGTCGTGGAAGTCCTTGAGATTCGTGGTGTGACGCCACGCCCCTCGGTGCTGCTGCGATTCTGCCGGAGGATTGAGTCGGCGGCCCCGTCTGGGGCGGTCGCGTGGAGCCATGAATGAGGTAGGATAGCGCCGCGGGCCTCCCATCGTGGTCGCCAATTGATCGTGCCTTGACCAATGAAGTGTTGAAGTGTTTGTTGTTTCGTCGGTGGGCGGTCGTTGAGTGAGTGAAAGGACCGGTCCCGGCTTCACGCGTAGAGCACCTCGGGTGGTACTGCAAAGACACTCCGACGATCTAGTGAGAGGTCGCTCGCGCGATAGCACAAGGTTAGAGAACGTGCTGATGCCATATGCGAATGGCGTATATATCTTTGCGAGTCCGACCGCTTTGCGAAGATTTCGCCGGCGAGAATGCGCTCAAGCGGCGTGTTTGGGCGCCCGATCGAGATGGGTCGGGCGCGAGTCCAATTGCTGTTGGCAGTCCTCGTATTTGCTAATACACCCAGGAACAATATTCAAACATCTTAATTGCAGGAGAGAAGGATAAATGGCAGAGACAAAAAGAAAAGGTAATAAGAGGGAAAAGAGAATACCCATTTGCGATACCCAGCCGGTTCCATCATCCACAACTTGATTGCGCCCACCTCCGAGCTCAACTGACCAACATGATAAGAATGAAGGAAAAAACTCCAACATCAAAATAGTGACCAGAGGCTGATTTGAAGGAAGCAAAAAAGGTAAAAGAATAACACATGATGAAGGAAACAACATACCTCAAAAGCCGTTGGGATTTTCGGTTTGGTGATCGATTTCTGCTGGGGTTTGGTCGGTCCTGAGGCGGCGATGTTCTTTGTAGTGACCATTACGTTTTCTTATTTTTTTTTATTGGCAGGTATCATGTGTGCTGTCTGTAACGCCCAAAATAATTTAATTATTTAATTAATTAAGTTATTTAAGGCTTGCAACACTTAATTAAAGTAATTAATTAAGTTGGGTTTATTTTACCTAAAAGGGGTCTAATTTATTTTAAGTAGGAGTATTGAGTTGGATTTATTTTATTTCCGGGAGGTGTGATGAATTAAAAGTAGGAGTGGAGAATAAGGCCCAAGGGCCATTATTTAGGCCCAATTCTAGTCATAAAGGTTAGGGGTCCAAGCTAAAGTAACATAACCTCATTTGAAAGAAAGAAAGCAACGAAGGAATAGAGGAAGAGAAGGCAAAGAAATTAGCGTGAGAAGGGAGGAAGGGAAAAGTGGAAGCTTGCTTGGGTTTTGGTTGGTAAGTGATGATTTTGACCTCTTTCTTCACCATTTCTTTTCCCATTCCATTTCCTTAAGTTCCATGAGCTTATTTCTTTCATTTTGAATCTTCCATGGTTACCCAAAGAGGAGGAGTTCACGTTTGACTTGAAGAGGAGAAAGGAGGAAACTTTCCTCAAGTTTTGTGTTGGTAAGTGAAGGCTTTGGTCCTAAACACCCTTATTTTCCTTTCCTTGTTTCATTTCCATGAGTCCCTTAAGCTCACACTTGTTATTTTTGAACTCCATTTCCACCACTAGAGAGAGAGCATTCGGCCTTGTTTGCACTTTGAAGGGGGCTTGCTCATTGAGTGACTTTGGTGATTGTTTGGAGGTTTCAAGCTCACCCAAGGTTAGGGAATCTCCATTACATTTTTGATAACTTGTAGGATGTGTGTTGTAGTAGGAATAATTCTAGGAATGATGTGTTGTGTGAACTTGTGTTACTTACATGTTGATTTATGTTTGAAATGTTTGTTTTGGTTATGACATGTTGATTGTTGCTATGGAAGCATGAGTTGTGATTGATGCATATTATATGTTTGATGATTGGATCATATGAGCATGAGCATGTAAATATGATGATTAGTATTAATAATTCAATGGCTATGTTGGTGTGGTTATGTGAGAAATAATTTGTTTGGGAGAAATTAG
The DNA here is from genome assembly GCA_020916435.1 of Oxytropis ochrocephala. NCBI lineage: Eukaryota > Viridiplantae > Streptophyta > Magnoliopsida > Fabales > Fabaceae > Oxytropis > Oxytropis ochrocephala. Next base: position 59,728,747 of record CM037092.1, on the reverse strand, counting down.
GTTTTGAAGTGTGTTTGAGTATAGGTTGGAAGGGGCGCCAAATGCCTAGCATTTTGGCGCTGGTTCTAAACTGTGTGTGTGGGTTGGTTGTGCGGGCGCCATTCTTTGGGCAACTTGGCGCTGGTGACAGAAATGTGCGTGTGTGTGTTGTATGGAGCGCCGATTCTTTGGGCAACTTGGCGCTGGTGATTGAAAATGTGTGTGCGTGTGTTGTGCAGGGGCGCGCGATTCTTTGGCAACTTGGCGCTGAGTGTAGGGTCGTGTGTCTATGCGTGCGAGTGTGGGCGAGACGAGGGAGGGCGCCGGTTGCTAGCATTTTGGCGCCTGTGCTAGTGTGTGAGTGTGGGTGATGGTTTGGGTTATGGGCGCCATATTGGCTGCCCCTGGTGGCTAGGTACTTAAAATATGTCTAGGTGATGGTTTAGTCCCTAAGAATTAATTTAATCCTTGGTGTGACAAATTAGTCCCTAAGAATTAAATTAATCCTTGGCGTGACAAAATAATCCCTTAGCGTCTAATTAGTCCCAAGGTGTCAAATAAATTCCTAAGTTCCTAAATTAATTCTTGATGTGTCAAAATGGTCCTCAAAGTGAAGAGAAGGCCCTTGGAAGGTATTTTGGTCCTTAGGAGAGGTTTAACCTAATAATTGACGAAGTGGTGATTAATAATTGAGGTGGTGGTGGTTAATAATTGAGATGGTGATGGTCAATAATTGACAATGGTGGTGAGTTAATAAATGACGTGGGCTTCGGTCACAAAGGTGATTTAATACATATTTTGATGGACTGTGATGATGCATTTGTCATAGTGTCACATAAATCATATGCATTACGCGAAGGTGAGGATGGTGATGTGGCTTCGGCCAAAATGATGGTGTGTTGCCCGACGGGGTTTGGTGATGGTTATGGATCCACATGCATATTGCATACATGCTTACATTCATACATTCATAGAAATCTTGTTGATGCTTAAATGACTGAATCTTACTGTTTGTGGATATTATAATTGAATGGCAATTAGCATGATTACTATGTACTGTTATTGCTAGATGCTTCCTAATTATAATGCTTATCTTACTTGTTATAAATTATGTAAAGAGACTCACCCTAGCATTTCTTGTTGCCTGCTCTCGTGGCGACAAACAGGTGATTCCGATTGAAGTGCCATGCCTCTGGGGTTTATTGAGTCAGCTCTGATAGTAACACCGGGGGTGGGGTCTTAGTATTACTTTATTATGGTTATGTATTAAACTGACTTTGAGTTATGTATCGAGTATGTGGAGTCTGTTTTCATTTCCGCTGTGCTGCAAACTATTTGTTGGATTACTGTAAACACTAAACAGGTTGTTTTGAGGGTTTTAACCCACGTAACTATGATATGCATGTTGTACTCTTGATGAGTTTGGATTTTAAATATGTTTGACGTTGTTTTCATTGAATGTACCACCTCTTGAGGTGCGTGGAAAGATTTTTGAAAAACTCGATTTTAATTAATTGAATTAGCTTTAAAATATAAGGGGTGTTACATTAGTGGTATCGAGGCGATTCGATTCACTGTCCGGCCATATGTGTCTGTCATAGTATCTATGACAACAAGGTAGTGTTAATTGTTTCTTAACGAATGTTAATGCTTTGCGATGTTAGGTTGAGAATGGCCCAAGGATTGATCTTTGCTCTAGCGGAGGCTTTCGCAAGCCATAGCACGAGCTATGGGGAGCAGAGAGGCGGGAGAGAAGACGCGGAGGACCGTAAGCTAGCCACTTTTCAGCGAGAGAACCCGCCTACCTTCAAGGGTAGGTATGACCCGGACGGAGCTCTGACTTGGCTAAGGGAGATTGAGCGTATTTTCCGTGTGATGGCATGCACTCCGGCACAGAAAGTGAGGTTTGGGACCCACATGCTGAAGGAAGAGGCAGATGATTGGTGGTTGAGAAAGAAACAAAGACTAGAAGCTGCTGAGGAGGAAATCACTTGGGAAGTTTTCAAGGAAGAGTTCACTAGAAAGTATTATCCGGAGGATGTGAGGGCTAAAAGGAGGTGGAATTTCTTGAATCAAGCAAGGCAACAAATCGGTGGTGAGTATGCACCAAATTTGAAGAAACTAGTCAAGTTTTGTCCCTATTATGAAAATGATTGCAATTCTGAATTCTCCAAGTGTGTGAAGTTTGAAAATGGGCTGCATCCCGACATTAAGAAGGCCATTGGATACCAGGAGATTCGAGACTTTGCCAAGCTAGTGGACAAGTGCAGAATTTATGAAGAAGACAGTGCTGCAGCCTACAAGATGGTAAGAGAGAAAAAGAATGCTCAATTCCGAGGGAAACCATATGATGTGAGTGGAGGCAAAGGGAAATGGAAGGCTGGTGAGGGTAAGAGTTCTAGTGGGGGAGGGGGAGCTGCTGGTATTGTGTGTTTTACTTGCAAGAAACCGGGCCATAAGAGTAGTGAGTGCACTGAGGCTCGTTGCTACAAGTGTGGTCAGAAAGGCCATAAGAGTAGTGAGTGCAATGAGGTTCGTTGCTACAAGTGTGGTCGAGGGGCCCTGAAGTCTAATGAATGTAAAGAGAAAGAAGTTGTCTGTTTCAACTGCCGTGAAGCGGGGCATGTTAGTGCAAAATGTCCCAAGTCCAAGAAAGAAGCGGGTAAAGGGAAGGTATTTGCTTTGGCGGGATCCGAGGGGGACAACGAAATTAGAGGTACATGTTTCATTAATGGTACTCCTTTAATAGCTATTGTGAGATCTTTGGTGCAACACATTCATTCATTCTTTGCTTTATGTCTTTGAAAAAGCTGGTCTTGTTATGTCTACTATGAGAAGGGACATGGTTATTGATACCTCAAACCAAAGGTTCATAAATACTTCACGATGTGTGCTAGATGTCCTCTGTCGGCTTTGGCGTGAGAGAGTTTCTTGTTGATCTCATTTGTTTGCCATTAGGAGGTTTGGACATCATTCTTGGTATGGACTGGTTAGTTGATAACCAAGTGCATATTAATTGTGCTAGTAGATCCGTGAGCTTTCCTTCTTTTAAGGAGGAAGAATCTGCATTGTTACATTCTGGTCAACTGCATAGAGTTTTGAAGGAGGACGCTAAATTGTTTTCATTGATGGCATCATTGTCCGTTGAGAGCCGAGCTAAGATTGAAGAGTTGCCAATAGTTTGTGAATTCCACAAGTATTTCCCGACGAAATTCCGGATGTGCCTTTGAAAGAGAAGTAGAGTTTGGTATTGATCTTGTGCACGGCACTGGACCCGTGTCCATGGCTCCATATAGGATGTCTGCATCTGAATTATCTGAATTGAAGAGTCAGTTGGAGGACTTACTTGAGAAGAAATTCATAAGACCTAGTGTGTCACCACCGGGAGCGCCAAGATTCTTGGTGAAGAAGAAAGATGGAAGTATGCGACTTTGCATTGATTATAGACAATTTGAACAAAGTAACAATCAAGAACAAGTATCCACTTCCGAAATTGACGATTTGATGGATCACTAGTTGGGGCTAAGGTGTTTAGCAAAATTGATTTGAGATCGGGCTATCATCAGTTAAAGTGAAAGATGAGGATATTCGAAGACAACGTTCGGGACGAGATATGGACATTATGAGTGATTCGTAATGCCGTTTGGTGTCACTAATGCACCAGGGGTATTTATGGAGTACATGAACCGTATTTTCCATGACTACTTGGATCGATTTGTGGTGGTTTTCATAGATGATATTTTGGTGTATTCCAAGTCCAAGAGGATCATGCGCAGAGCATCCGAAGTTAGTGCTAGAAGTGTTGAAAGAGAAAAAATTGTATGCTAAATCACAAAGTGTGACTTTTGGTTGAAGGAAGTGAGCTTTCTAGGTCATATTATTTCGTGATGGGATTGCGGTAGATCCATCCAAAGTTGATGCGGTGATGCAATGGGAGGCTCTAAGTCGATTCACGGAGATTAGAAGTTTTCTTGGATTGGCGGGATATTATAGAAGGTTTATTGAGGATTTTCAAAGTTGGCACTTCCGCTAACTCAATTGACTTGCAAAGGAAAGGCATTTGTGTGGGATTCCAAATGTGAAGAAAGTTTCAAGAATTGAAAAGAAGGTTGACAACTTCACTGCTTTTAACCTTACCCAAATCTGGAGAACCTTTTGTGGTATATTGCGATGCGTCTAAAATGGGGCTAGGAGGTGTTTTGATGCAAAATGGTAAGGTTGTGGCGTATGCCTCAAGACAGTTGAGAACTCATGAAAAGAATTACCCCACCCATGATTTGGAGCTTGCGGCAATTGTTTTTGCCTTGAAGATTTGGAGACATTATTTGTATGGTTCTAAGTTTGAGGTATTCAGTGATCATAAAGGATTACAGTATCTGTTTGACCAAAAGGAATTAAATATGAGACAAAGGAGATGGTTGGAATTGCTGAAAGACTATGACTTTAGCTTGAACTATCATCCGGGGAAAGCTAATGTGGTAGTTGATGCTTTGAGTAGGAAGTCCTTGCATGTATCCGCAATGATGGTGAAGGAGCTTGAGCTAATTGAACAGTTTCGAGATTTGAGTCTAGTCTGCGAGGTGACACCTAAGAGTGTGAGATTGGGTGTGTTGAAGATTCACAATGACTTTTTGAGTGTGATTCGGGAGGCTCAAAAGAGGGACATTAAGCTAGTGGAAATCGCAGTTGGGATTGACCACTCCCAGAGTGGAGATTATATGGTAGATGCTCAAGATGTGCTAAGGTACCGTGGGAGGATTTGTGTTCCTAGTGATGACGAAATTAAGAAGGCAATTCTAGAAGAGGGTCATCGTAGTAAGTTGAGTATTCACCCGGGAGCTACGAAAATGTACCAAGATTTGAAGAAGTTGTTTTGGTGGCACAGTATGAAGCGTGATGTGGCTCGGTTGTGTATGCTTGCACGACATGTCGAAATCTAAGGTAGAACATCAAAAGCCGGCGGGTTGATGCAACCATTAGACGTTCTGAATGGAAGTGGGATAGTATCTCCATGGATTTTGTGGTGGTTTGCCGACTACAATGAGGGGTTGATACCATATGGGTGGTTGTTGATAGGTTGACTAAATCTGCACACTTTCTACCGATTAATATTACTTATCCAGTTCCGAGGTTAGCAGATATCTATGTCAAGACAATTGTGAAGCTGCATGGTGTGCCTCTGAGTATTGTGTCTGATAGGGATCCTAGGTTTACTTCCGAGTTTTGGAGAAGTTTGCAAGAGGCTTTGGGTTCCAAATTGAGGTTGAGTTCAGCATATCACCCCCAGACAGATGGGCAGACAGAGAGGACAATTCAATCACTTGAGGATTTGTTAAGAGCATGTGTTCTTGAGCAGGGAGGTTCATGGGATTCACATTTGCCACGATTGAATTCACTTACAATAATGATTTTCATTCGAGTATCGGAATGGCGCCTTTTGAGGCATTATGCGGGAGAGGTGTAGGACTCCATTGTGTTGGTACTGGCCCGGAGAAAGTGTGGTGCTAGGTCCCGAGTTGGTGCGTGAGACCACGAGAGAAAGTGAAGATGATTAGAGAGAAGATGAAGGCTTCACAGAGTAGAGCGTAAGAGTTACCATGATAAGAGAAGGAAGGATCTAGAATTTCAAAGTGGGTGATCATGTATTTCTAAGAGTTACTCCGACGACAGCGTGTGTGTAGCCGTGCGTTGAAGTCTAAGAAGTTAACTCCACGTTTTATTGGACCATATCGATTTCGAGAGAGAGAGTTGGGAAAGTTGCTTATCGGGTGGCCTTGCCACCTAACCTTGCTAATCTACATGATGTATTCCACGTGTCTCAGTTGCGGAAGTATGTGCCAGACCCATCTCATGTAGTGCAGATGGACGATGTGGAGGTGAGAGATAACCTTACGGTGGAGACAATGCCAGTTAGAATTGAGGATCGTGAGGTGAAGGTCTTAAGAGGTAAGGAGATCAAGTTGGTGAAGGTAGTTTGGCTAGGAGGCGTGGGGAGAAAGCATGACTTGGGAGTTGGAGAGCAAGATGAGAGAATCTTACCCAGAGTTGTTCGATTCAGGTAATTTCGAGGACGAAATTCTTTAAGTGGGGGAGAGTTGTAACGCCCAAAATAATTTAATTATTTAATTAATTAAGTTATTTAAGGCTTGCAACACTTAATTAAAGTAATTAATTAAGTTGGGTTTATTTTACCTAAAAGGGGTCTAATTTATTTTAAGTAGGAGTATTGAGTTGGATTTATTTTATTTCCGGAGGTGTGATGAATTAAAAGTAGGAGTGGAGAATAAGGCCCAGGGCCATTATTTAGGCCCAATTCTAGTCATAAAGGTTAGGGGTCCAAGCTAAAGTAACATAACCCTCATTTGAAAGAAAGAAAGCAACGAAGGAATAGAGGAAGAGAAGGCGGCAATTGAGCGTGAGAAGGAGGAAGGAAAAGGTGGAAGCTTGCTTGGGTTTTGGTTGGTAAGTGATGATTTTGACCTCTTTCTTCACCATTTCTTTTCCCCATTCCATTTCCTTAAGTTCCATGAGCTTATTTCTTTCATTTTGAATCTTCCATGGTTACCCAAAGAGGAGGAGTTCACGTTTACGACTTGAAGAGGAGAAAGGAGGAAACTTTCCTCAAGTTTTGTGTTGGTAAGTGAAGGCTTTGGTCCTAAACACCCTTATTTTCCTTTCCTTGTTTCATTTCCATGAGTCCCTTAAGCTCACACTTGTTATTTTTGAACTCCATTTCCACCACTAGAGAGAGAGAGCATTCGGCCTTGGTGCACTTTGAAGGGGCTTGCTCATTGAGTGACTTTGGTGATTGTTTGGAGGTTTCAAGCTCACCCAAGGTTAGGGAATCTCCATTACATTTTTGATAACTTGTAGGATGTGTGTTGTAGTAGGAATAATTCTAGGAATGATGTGTTGTGTGAACTTGTGTTACTTACATGTTGATTTATGTTTGAAATGTTTGTTTTGGTTATGACATGTTGATTGTTGCTATGGAAGCATGAGTTGTGATTGATGCATATTATATGTTTGATGATTGGATCATATGAGCATGAGCATGTAAATATGATGATTAGTATTAATAATTCAATGGCTATGTTGGTGTGGTTATGTGAGAAATAATTTGTTTGGGAGAAATTAGGTTTTGAAGTGTGTTTGAGTATAGGTTGGAAGGGGCGCCAAATGCCTAGCATTTTGGCGCTGAATTTACTAAACTGTGTGTGTGTGTTGTGTTGTGCGAGCGCGATTCTTTGGGCAACTTGGCGCTGTGACAGAAATGTGCGTGTGTGTGTTTGGCAGGGGCGCGATTCTTTGGGCAACTTGGCGCCTGGTGATTGAAAATGTGTGTGCGTGTGTTGTGCAGGGGGCGCGATTCTTTGGGCAACTTAGGCGCTGGTGTAAGTGCGTGTGTCTATGCGTGCAGAGTGTGGGGCGAGACAGGGGGGAGGGCGCCAGTTTGCTAGCATTTTGGCGCCCTGTGCTAGTGTGTGAGTGTGGGCTGATGGTTTGGGTTATGGGGCGCCATATTGGCTGCCCCTTGGTGGCTAGGTACTTAAAATATGTCTAGGTGATGGTTTAGTCCCTAAGAATTAATTTAATCCTTGGTGTGACAAATTAGTCCCTAAGAATTAAATTAATCCTTGGCGTGACAAAATAATCCCTTAGCGTCTAATTAGTCCCAAGGTGTCAAATAAATTCCTAAGTTCCTAAATTAATTCTTGATGTGTCAAAATGGTCCTCAAAGTGAAGAGAAGGCCCTTGGAAGGTATTTTGGTCCTTAGGAGAGGTTTAACCTAATAATTGACGAAGTGGTGATTAATAATTGAGGTGGTGGTGGTTAATAATTGAGATGGTGATGGTCAATAATTGACAATGGTGGTGAGTTAATAAATGACGTGGGCTTCGGTCACAAAGGTGATTTAATACATATTTTGATGGACTGTGATGATGCATTTGTCATAGTGTCACATAAATCATATGCATTACGCGAAGGTGAGGATGGTGATGTGGCTTCGGCCAAAATGATGGTGTGTTGCCCGACGGGGTTTGGTGATGGTTATGGATCCACATGCATATTGCATACATGCTTACATTCATACATTCATAGAAATCTTGTTGATGCTTAAATGATCGAATCTTATCTTTTTTGTGGATATTATAATTGAATGGCAATTAGCATGATTACTATGTAATTTATTATTGCTAGATGCTTCCTAATTATAATGCTTATCTTACTTGTTATAAATTATGTAAAGAGACTCACCCTAGCATTTCTTGTTGCCTGCTCTCGTGGCGACAAACAGGTGATTCCGATTGAAGTGCCATGCCTCTGGGGTTTATTGAGTCAGCTCTGATAGTAACACCGGGGGTGGGGTCTTAGTATTACTTTATTATGGTTATGTATTAAACTGACTTTGAGTTATGTATCGAGTATGTAGAGTCTGTTTTCATTTCATTTGTCTTTAAAAACTATTTGTTGGATTATCAGAAACACTAAACAGGTTGTTTTGAGGGTTTTAACCCACGTAACTATGATATGCATGTTGTACTCTTGATGAGTTTGGATTTTAAATATGTTTGACGTTGTTTTCATTGAATGTACCACCCTCTTCGAGGTGCGTGGAAAGATTTTTGAAAAACTCTGATTTTAATTAATTGAATTAGCTTTAAAATATAAGGGGGTGTTACACTGTCTACATGATGGCTTCCGTTCTACGTTTACAGTTTTCATAAGGACTAATCTGGATCCATGATATAAGGGAACGTTTAAATACAATTAATTGTAAATCAATGGATTGATTTTCGCTGTAATTTTGTGACAGAAGAAAGCGCACAGACCGATTTGATTTGTTTAATGTCTCATCACGCGATCTTAACCCTTCGTCTGAATGCCGTTTTTGTAGGACGCAAACTGCGCCATTCATCTGTGCTGACGTGGCAGTTCACTTATAAAAGGACTTGCCACGTATTTTTACTGAAATCTGCGTGTCATTTTTTTATTGGTCCTATGTGGACGCCTACGTGGACAACTTATGATTTAGTATAGTTATGATATAGCTAAAAGCTTTGATTGGGAGTTAAACCATTTACTTACTAAAACATTTTTGATTTTCATTTTCTAAAAGTTGTAATTGCATTCATTTTTAATGACTAACAAAAAGATGAAAGGCTCTTGCAATGAACAATTGTAATAGCTAAAAGATGGATGACTAGATAGTGAGAATGCATTTCCGAAAACTTTTTTTGGCATTTTCAAAATATCTAGAAATACTAATCGTATTTTCAAAAAAAACTAAAAAAGAAATTACTGTTAGAAATGCTGGATCTCTTCTTTTATGTGGAAATGGAAACAAGAAACATGGGAAGTAATGGGCCTTAAATACTACTCCCTCTATCTCATAATATATATATTATGCTAGAATATATTAGTTTATCTCTTAGGATCAGTTTTCAGTCTTAGCGTATCTCCTAGGATTAATTCCATATCTCTCATTTATTATCATCATTATTATTATTATTATTATTAGTATTTGTTTTTTGATTTACTTAATTAGGATTGAATCTATGTATCCCCTGTAAATTGAGATCAGTGTTTAGTTTTTTGTAATCAAGCTACTATCAATCATTATCAATAATATTCAAAGTGTTTATTAGTTTCTCTACTCCTTTTATCTAAGTTCCCACAACTTCAACATTAGCCAAGGGTGCTTGGTAACAAAATAATTAATGCACCTGAAAATTTGGAAAGGGCTTATAAAATGGATAGAGGGAGTATCAGGTTTAGTAATGTTCCATTCAAAAGATAGCGTGGAGCGACACCAACTTAACCATGGTAAAGAGGTCACTAGGTCATTTATTCAACTTCATGTGTACATCACTTGATCACTTGATCCTGTATATCTCTTGCCATTCTGGTACCATTTGTGACACTAATTCTTTCCCAAACTTCATCTTTTCTTATCAAAAAACTTCTACTCCAAAAAAAACAGAAAAAAATATATAGATTCAATTTTCAGTAAACCTTAGCAGGATATATACATTTTTGTTATACGAATCAAAGCGACAAAGGCTGAAGATTTAGATACAATATTGTTTCCTTGTAAATTGTAATGGCTAAAAGGTACATTAGATATAAGTTGAGAAGATGAACAGAAAGCAAAACTTATAAGAAATCTAATATGAAAATGTCTTAAAGTATTACCTACTTAGTTTGCTTTGTAAATGTCGTGGTTACCATGTCCTCTCCTACAACTTCTCCAACTAATACAATTATTTATAGTGTCAAAAAAAAATTATTTATTCTGAATATATAATAAAATAGGTTTTTTTGCCCTGACCCTGGTGAGCCCCCAGAGTCCAACTCACCTAAACTTTTTCTGTAACAAAAAAAAAAATAGGTTTTTTTTTCACCCCCTCCTTATCTCCCACACCCCCATAATCTCCTAAAACCCAGAAATACCCCTGAATTTTCTTAAAAAAAAAGTTGAAAAATTTCGGAATTACCTCAATTTTTATATATACATCTTGTAGAGTCTCCCTTTGTGGGATCTACAATATGAATCTTTATTTACAATTAGTCTCAATCACGAAGAATTGGAAATTTACATGATAAGTAACTATAGAATATCTAGAATATTTCAAAATTTCGAATCGAATCCCTCCAAAATCCCCCCCTCTCCTCCCTTTTCCCTCCAAACCATCTACCCTCTACCCCCCACCCCCCTTTTACTCTCTACCCCCCTTTTTTTCCCCTTTTTTCCACTTCATATTTTTATGCCCCTTTTCTCTCTCTCTCTCTTCTTTCATGTTTTATATTTTAGTGGTAATTTACGATTAAATAGAAAATTTAATTATTTATATAGGCAAAATTTGCACCTCCATAATCAAATTTTTGGAATTGAACATTAATTTCGTAACAAGTTATATAAAGTGTAACGCTATACAGTGTACCTTTTGGGTACTTTAGTGTCTGAATAAATTTAATTGTTTAAATATGCGAAGTTTATTCCTTAATAACGAATTTTATTTTAAAAAAGTTAATTTTGTAACAAAATATAAAATTAATTTTGTGCCAAAATATGTAAAGTGTGACGCTAAGTAGTGTTTTTTGGGTTGAGTTAGGATTCAAAAATAAATTTAGATTGTACAAATATACAGAGTTTGTTTCTAAATAAGCATGGCAACGGGGCGGGTCGGGGCCGGGTTTTGCATCCCCGTCCCCGCCCCTACCTCTAGCGGGGACGGGTTTTATATCCCCCATCCCCGTCCCAAGTGGGGTCGGGTTCCCCGCGGGTACCCGTTTCCGTCAATAACTTATGCAAAAAATAAAAAAAATTATATTTACGATAATTAATTTAATGAAATAATAGCTATTATACAATGATAAAATGAAGTTAAAAATATTAAAATAAACTTTTCTTTTCAAAATAGATCAAAACTTAAAATAAACAAAATTATGAAACAAAATCAATAAATATATTTGCATAAAATAAAATTAAATAAATAGTTAATGTGTTGTTGAACGGGTTTCGGGCGGGGTCGGGGTGGGTATCGACATCCCCGAACCCGTCCCCGCCCCCGATCAAAACGGGTATTTTCCGTCAAACTCGGGTCGGGGTGGGGTGGGTGCCCGCGGGTTCGGGTTTTGTTGCCATGCCTATTTCTAAGTACTTGGTTTGGTCAGACCAAAAAATAATTTACTGTCAAAAAACGTAAAGTACGAAATTAGGTAGTGTTCAGGTTTGGCGAAATATTGTTTAATATGAGATAACCATTTACTCTAACTTTAACACAAATTATTTTTTGTTCGACAATTTTTGTCCATTGTCCTACTACGAAATACTTTCATCTTTGCAAATATATGCTCATATTTTTTTGTACAGTCTGACTTAAACAACATCTCAATAACTTCTATCTCCATTCTAAATTTTTTCATAAAATAACAAAACTATTACAATCTTTATAGTCTATAACTATTTTTACATGTATGCCATTTGAATATTTAACTTTAGTTTCATAATAATCATGCCACATAAGTTAAGTTTTGTCTTTAATATAACCTAAATCATTGTCCCCTCTCTCCATAGAACCTGAAGCATTGGCCCCGTCCATCGGACGGGTCACCGCACTAGTTTAAGATAAATTCGGTTCAAAAAAAGGGGGTTTGGCTTTGGGAATTTCGGATTTACCTCATATATGAGGTAAATCCGATTTTTTTTTAATTTTTTTATTTTTAAAATTTGTATATTAAATTGTGATTTACATGCGTTTTATTTTTAAAATACTATACGAACGCTTTACGATTTAAATAACAATACGAAAGCGTTACGATATACGAGTAAAGAGACGTCATATATGATCTAAAATACGTCAAAATATATAAAATACCCAATATGAAATACGAGTACAAATAAGTCAAATACTACTACGGGTCCAAAATGTCTAAAAGTGACTGAAAATAACGACGTGAATTATCAGGTGAACGGTCGACATCTAGCGCATCCCGGGCCAATGCAGCTGCTCTCTGCACCCTCTCCTCTAAAGTCTTTGGGACAACGGACTCCTGATCTGGCGGAGCAACTGGCACCGGAGTAAGACGGACCTAAATACCTGACTATACCAAGGTAGGTAATCAGGATCCTCGCTCGCTTCGGTCGGTGTGCCGCTTTGCTCGAAGACTCTGCTCGCTTACACTGTGCGTCGTCTACTCGCCACTGTTAAAAAAAAGAAAATGTAAATAAAAAAAATTAATAATTAAAAAAGAAAAAAATTAATAATTAAAAATTGTGGACCGAATTTACCTCACTTGTGAGGTAATTCCGAAATTCTTTTCGGATTTACCTATAAATTCGGTAACCTCTCTTTCAATTGTGATTTTTGTAAGTTTTCAAGAGTATTTTTGTCCGTTACGGTAATTATGGGGGTCTGGGAGAGAAGGAGGGGGTGAAAAAAAAACCAATAAAATATTGAATAGAAATGTGTTGGTGCAACTGTCAAAATAATATGTATTTTATGGCCTAAAATCACGGCATGTTTGTTTAATGGGTTTAGTTGGTATGCATTGTTGGTGTAAAAAATTTTACACTATCAACTAATTGAAAATCATAATAGTTGGGATTTTGTTAATCTGTTAAAATAAATAACAAAGAAGGGAGTGGACTTTGAATTATTTTATCCATTCATACATACTTGTAGTAAAAATTATATATATTCTCTTTCTGTGATGTTTGATTTATCGTTGAATTTAAGTGTGACCAAGACATTAGTTTTTTTTTTATTGTATCATAAGTAATTTAAATCACGAATACTATCACCTAAGTATCCACGTCAGAAAGGCCACGTAGACCACGGTAAATACGTGGCTTTACACATCATTTCCAGTTGGGCCCCCAGCGCTCCGCTGTCAGTCAGTAATAATTTAACAAAAAAAAATTTCCCGGCCTCAATGCAACTCGAACACGGGACCGTTGACTTCCCAGCCACACATTCAACCACTGCGCCAAGCGCAACATCTGTCAATGATGTTGCAACACATTGTTACTACACTAGCCAAGACGCAGGAACATTGCTAAACAAAATTTCAAAATGTGTTTAACGCAATAAAGCTGTCCCGAAATTTTTGAATTTTGTTTAAAGCCAATTAACGTTGTGCCAGGAAATGTCAAATTGTGTTTAATGCAATAAAGCTGTCCCGAAATTTTTGAATTTTGTTTAAAGCCAATTAACATTGTTCATTAAAGCTGGGATATTTTCAATTATCAGCATTTTATTCAATAATAATGGCGTAACTGCCATGATTTTGCTGAAGGAAAAATATATTAAGGTGGTAATTTTATATTAAGCACGAAATCAAAATATATTAACGTGTTAATTCTATTGCATCAGTCAACACCCACTTGACTTTGCAATTAATGCACCAATAACTGACTAGGGGTAATTTCCGTGAGTTACTTTCTGCATTATCCCATAAACCTAAACAAATCCTCACACTCACACATAGTATAGAAAAGGAAATATCTCTATTACAATCTGAAAAGAGATATTGCAGTTCCTTAGTCCGACGTTGAGTTACAAAAGGATCAACACCTGCCAAACTAAATGGCATCCGAAAGAAACGACATGATTGTTCCCCACATGCATATGGTCAGCATCGCTAATCTTTCCCCAGACAAAGAGCCATGCACCGTTGTTGTGAGGGTCTTGAGAAAGTGGGATGTGTACACGGGCGAGAGGTGGTGACAAACTCTGTAAGTGATTTATTTAGTTTTTGTCGACAAAGAGGTGACAAAATCAATGATTTCAAACACTGTAACGAATTTCCTATAAATCAATGATGTTCTATAAATACATACTGCACATAGATCACATGGAAGAGTTTTAATCTCAATAATATGTTTCAACTGTATATCATGCATTCGACTATAAGGGCCAAACCTAACTTGATACTATATGTATGTACTTTCATTGATTTTAATCTTAACAAAATTTTTGTTATTGGCATTGATGTAGCTCAGATATTGTTATGTGCAATACTAAGCATAATGAAATATATTTTATTGAACTTATCTAATTTATGCATCTCACCTTTAAATTGTCAATGTATTTTTAGTGTTAATGTTGTTGAATAAATTTTTATTTCTTGATTTCATTACTTCGTCCAGGGATCAAAGATCCAAGCCCACATTGATGAGCCGTTCATCTACAAACACAGTGGGTATCTCGGTGAGGGTTTTGTCTACAAGATGTCGAAGTTTTCTTTAGCAACTAACTATGGGGAGTACCGCGCTGCCAACCACCCATATAAGATGAACATTAAATACAATACTGAAATCACCCGTGTCTCACCCGATGAAGTTGAGACACCGCCCTACCGATTTACACCTCCTGCGGAGTGTCTCGATAAGGATTTCAACAAAAACTTTTTAGTTCGTAAGCCATATATTTACACATTAATTCATATTTAATTTAAACGACCCATTTATTTCAGTCAAACTTACCACTTTCCAAATCGTTTTTTGTTGAAAGATGTCGCTGAAGTGCTTACTGGGATCGGGCAGGAATCCGAGTTCCAGGCAACATCTGGAAAAAGCACCAAGCTACCAATCAACCTTGAAAATCGAGGGTACGTTTGACGATGGTTATTACGTATAAAGAGTTGTTGTATGCCGACTATCATGTGTTATATTAAATGCTAAGAACACATTCATTTTATAATTGACAAACCATTATATCTCTCTTTGTATACAGTTATCGTTTTAGCGTTAATCTCTTCGGAGAAAATGCAGTTGTTATGAAAGATTTCTTGCAGTCGGGGAGTGCATCTGGAGATGTTGTTGTTGTCCTGTTCTGCAAAGTCAACACTTGGCCGGGTAATGTGGCAACAGTACATTTCATCAGTGTATCTTGGTCACAATATATGCCTTTCTCACGAATAATATTCATATATGTCTCACACATACAGGCGGTACCACCCTTCGAACAGCAGGAAGGACTACCAAGCTGCTGTTTAATCCTGAGATTCCGGAGACAATTATGCTGCGGGAAACGTAAAACCAACGCCCCAGATATATCTAACTATATTTTTGGTTCTATTATGTATAGTTTTAAATGTTTTACATGTGGTTTATGTTTTTTTTGTCCATCTTGCTCTTTACCCACAATGTTTAAAAAAGACCTATATCTGCATTTAATTTTGGCTGCATACGCTACCACGTAACTTACATTATAGAAGACTAAAATTGTGTCAGAACTGGTTTTTCCTCAACTTATCACAGAATAAGAGTCTTCTACAGTTGAATGCATGATTGGTGTTATTGTACTCTATGAACAAAAAAAAAACAAAAACTCTCCTCTAAGGCACATCTGCTAATAGGCGAATTAACGGTGTCGAGGTATCTATTACGCGAAGATCATAATATATTTATCAGCTGAAATTATTTACCCGTGCTGGCACGGGTCCTGCAAACTAGTATACAAAATATAGAAGGACATTTTTTGACTGAATCAAATTTTATGTCACTGTAATTGGGAATTTGTTAGTCTGTGAAAACAACAATGAAGAAACTGGACTTTGAATTCTTTTATCCATTCATACTTGTTGTAAAAAATATATGGGTTTTTTTTTACCCCCACCCACACTGAAAAGCCCAAAATGCCCTTCTGAAAACGTATTTTTTTTAAAAAAAAATTGGCCAATTGTATATACACCTGGGGGGTATATATACGACCCTATTTTTTTCCCACCGTATATACACCCCTCAAGGCGTATATACGATTGGCACACCCCCACCTTAATCGTATATACGCCTTGGGGGGTGTATATACGATGGGCAAAAAATAGGGTCGTATATATACCCCCCAGGTGTATATACGATCCCTATGGTATTTTTTTAATTTTAAGTCAAATAAAAATTAATTAAGTCCTGAAAATAGGTTTTGTGTGTAGTTCGTTAAAACGTGACGATGTTATACGTCGAACGAATAATTTAGGCTAAAAAATCGGATTTCGGGCAACATACTTCGATCGTAATGAAACCACATCCATTAAATCCGAAAAAAAATCAAGAATCAAGACTCCCTTAAAAGGGACTTCTTACAGAACTACGGCCTCAAAATCCCAAATTCCATCGTTTACTATTTTTTACGATTTTTTTTAATTTTTCATAGTCTCCAAAAAATCTAAAAAAATTTGTATAACCTTATTTTGGTTTTGTTAGATTTTTAGTAGTGTTTTTATAATTTTTTAGAGTAGTTTTGACTTTTTAACGAATTTTTAGTAGCTTTTTAGTAATAAAAATTAGATGCAATCGTATATATTTCATTTTGGACATATATACGATGTCTACTTTTATCACATCGTATATATGTCCTTCAGACGTATATACGATTGCATCTTATACGGTTAATCGTCGTATATACGTGTGCTTGGGACATATATACGATGGGTTAAATTTGACCATCGTATATATGTCCAAAATAACATATATACGATTGGTCTTTTTTAAAAAAAAAAAATAGGTTGCAAATGGCATTTTGAGATTTTAAATTTGGGTGGAAATATATGGGAAAGGGGTGGGAGTACGGAAAAAACACCTCAAAATATATTCTCTTTCTGTGAGGTTTGATTAAAGTGACCACAAAATCATTTTTTTATTGTATATATAACTTGGTATGGTACTAGTGGTGACAAGACAAGGTTTATGGCTGTTCACAGCTGAAAAAGAACAATGATGTGTCTGTTTCAAAGACAAAGTTTATTAGTATTTTTTAATTAATATTACAAAGCATGTTTGTACTAAATTAAAAAAATATATAAAAAAAAAGGGATATGTGATGAATCTATCAAACCGTGTTGAAGTAGCGTGTTGAAGTAGGGCCAAAACCAAAACCATCAATCAATCCATTTGGTCGGTGTTTACTGGTGCTTAGTTGTGAATGTGTTAGCATATGGGTGATCATTAAAATTTGCTTAATGATCTTTTTCAAGAAAAATGAATAATGTTATTATTTATCTATTTATTTATATAAAATACATTTATCAAGAACTTCTCCAATTTAAAAGGATCTTGCCTTATTTATAATTAGGAAATACTAGTAGGATACCCGTGCATACGCACGGGTGTTGTCATATTCTTTTTATGAACGAACTTAGACATAATTTAAGTAGTTTGGATAACACCTCGTGAAAAAAAGACAAATTTAAAGTAGTTAAAAAAAGGAGTCTCAAATAAAAAATTAGATAAATATTAAAATCTAAAAATGTAAAAGTATCATTTAAAAACAATCTGTGCATTTATCCCGTGTTCTTTATATTAGTGTCAGTGTCGTTATCCCGTGGTATTTTATATATCAGTGCAACCATCTTGTGTTTTTACATACATCATTGCAATTATCCCGTGTTTTTTTATATTTCAATAAAGTTATCACGTATTTTTTAATATATCAGTGAAGTTATCTCATAGTTTCCATTGATTATTTTTAGTTGATTAATAAATTATAGTAGACAGTAACGGATAGATGGTAGATTATCAAATATTTCAGTGAAGTGTTTTTATGTATCAGTGTAGTTATTTCATAGTTTCAATTGATTATTATAGTTGATTAGTACATTATAGTAGATAGTAAAAGATAGATTATCAAATATATCAGTGCAGTTATCCTGTGTTTTTTTATATCGATCTGATTATGCCGTGTTTTTATATATCGATCTGATTATCCCGTGTTTTAAATATTAATCAGTAGTTGAAATAGTCATTAAGTTTTCTTTCTTTTTATATTTTAGTATCCTGTTTTTTTATATATCAGTAAAGTTATCCCGTGTTTTTATATATTGGTGAAGTTATCGCGTAGTTTAGATTGATTATTTTAGTTTATTAGTAGATTTGATTTGAATTTCAAATTTTTTAAAAAAAAAAAAAGAAGGGAAAGTTAAAAAAAATTGGAGTGAGAAGAAAGTGCATTGGATGAGAGTGAGTGAGAAAGGAAGAGAAAGTAGAATTAAAAAATGATAAATAAAATAATTGTGGTGATGTGTCAAAAAAAAGTAAGATGTCTAAAATTGTAATTTGGTAAGTTGTTTGTTTGTATAAATAGATATTAGATTAGATTAGATAAGATTAGATTAATATATTAATCCCATGTTTTTTTATATATCAGTGCAGTTATCTCATAGTTTCAATTGATTATTTTAGTTGATAAGTACATTATAGTAGATAGTAAAAGATAGATAGAAGATTATCAAATATATTAGTGCAGTTATCCCGTATTTTTTTATATATCAATATAGTTATCCCGTTTTTTTTATGTATCAATACAGTTATCCCGTGTTTTAAATATTAATCAGTAGTTGAAATAGTCATTAAGTTTTCCTTTTTTTGATATATTAATATCGTGTTTTTTTATATAATAGTGAAGTTATCCCGTATTTTTATATATTAGTGCAGTTATCTCGTAATTTAGATTGATTATTTTAGTTTAGATTGATTATTTTAGTTTATGATTTGAATTTTGAAATTTGAAAATGAAAAAAAAAAAAAAAGAGGGGAAACTTAAAAAAAATGGAGTGAGAAGAAAGTACATTGGGAGAAGAAATTTGAAAAAAAATGTGATTGTAAATTTCAATGTTGCTCTTAGTTAGATTAGTTGTCAAATAAATAGGGAAACTTGTTTGAGTAATTTAAATATGGTTTGTTTGTAGATTATTTAATATTAATTTAATTATATTAGATTATATAGTGGATTAAAAAAATTGAGAAAAGAAATATTTTTTAATAAAGGGTGTGGGGGCCACTAATAATGTGTAAGAAGTAATAAATATTGAGAAATGTGAGAATGAAAGAGAGTGAGTGAAAGAGGAAGAAAAAGTAAAATTAAAAAAATGATAAATAAAATAAAAGTGATGTGTCAAAAAAGTAAGATATCTAAAATTGTAATTTGTTAAGTTTTTTGTTTGTATAAATAGATATTAGATAATGATGAGTTTCTTTTTTGCACCATGGATTTAGAATTAAATAATTGCGTTGATTATATGTAAAAATGGCTTTTCGATGAATGTTTAGGGCTCGTTCGGGGTGGTTCTGAGTTTTTTGGTTTTTAGTTTTGAAAGTCAATTTCAAAACTGAAACATATTCGTGTAAAATGGAGCTGAATTAGTTTTTTTTCTTAATTTCAAAACAGTTTTCATCAAAACTCAAAACCACAAAAATAGGTTTTATAATTTTTGTTTCTGTTTTTGTTTCATCCACCTCTGATCATCAATATATGTGACCACCACCATCTACCACTCCGACCACGCCAACCACTGCCAACCACCACTCCGACCACCGCCGACCACCACTCCGACCACCGTCAACCACCACTTTGACAACCACCAACATCACTCCGATCACCGTCAACCACCATACTGACCACCACCAACTACCACTCCGACCACTGCCAACCACCACTCTGACCACTGTCAACCACCACTTTGACCACTATCAACCACCACTCTGACTACCGTCAACCACCACTTTGACCACCACCAACACCACTCTGACCACCGCGAACCATCACCACTGACCCACTTTGGGCACCGTCAACCACCATCAACTACCACTACGACCATCGCCACCCACCACTCCAACCACCGCTGACCACCACTCCGACCACCACACTGACCACCACCAACTACTACTCTGACCACCGCCACCACCACTCCGGCCACCATCAACCACCACTTTGACCACCACCAACACCACTCTGACCACCATCAACCACCACACTGACCACCACCAACTACTACTCTGACCACCGCCAACCACCACCGACCACCGCCAGCCACCGTCGACCACCACTTTGACCACCATCAACCACCACTCTGACCACCGTCAATCATCACTTTGACCACCACCAAGACTACTCCGACCACCGCCAACCATCACCACGACCACCACAATGGCCACCGTCAACCACCATACTGACCACCATCAACCACCACTTCGACTACCGCCAACAACCACCACCACCCCCCCGACCACCACTCTGGCCGTGTTTGAAAGTGATTTTGATTTTTGAAAATTTCTTAACTGAAAACTGGTTTTGGTTTTTGAAATTTTTAAAACTCAAAACAGAAACTGGTTTTGGTTTTTAAAAATTTCAAAACAGAAAACCACTCCGAACAGGGCCTTAGATTTTAAAAATCTTACAGAGATTGAGGGAACAAGGGAGAAACAGAAATGACATGGAAAACGAGTTCTTCCTATTTTGAGAACGTAACACGTGGAATCATTTTTTATTATTTCTCGTTTGGCACGGAAAAAGTCTGTGTTTGGTTGATGTTTAAATCTTAAGCCTCTTGGAAAAAGTCCATGTTGGATTAGAAATGGTTAATCATAAGTTTTTTTTAAAAAAAATTTTGTTGATCTTGGCACTAGCGGTGGATACTTGGATCCCTAATTCATTTGGTCTTGGGCTCAATCAACCAGTGTGTATGAAAAAATACTTATTGGGAGAGGTCAACCCCTTAGATAGATCATAAGTGACTCCAAAACCGCTGTGTCGTCTTCAGAGTCTTCGCAACTCCAAAACCACGCGCCTCTTTATTTCGGGCAGAAAGCTTGCAAGCTGACACAATAACTTTTGTGGTCAGGATTTTCAGTTTCAATGACCATTTTAAAATTCCGTTAATTAGACCAAATTGTCTGATGCTTACAATTTCAAGGACTGAGCTCATTCACTCGCTTAACACTATTTCCTTGTCTTTCTTTTTTCTATTGATGTGATCACGACGAAGAAAGACCTGAAAAATTTCAAATGTCGCGACGAAGGATCTCCAAGCAGGCTACAAGAGCAGTCAAAGCCCTTCTATCAAGGAAATGAGCTTCCCTAATGACTGAAAGAGATTGCACCAAAGCAAGCCGTAGTATAACAATTAACACCTAAAATGCCATTCATGCATAGGACTAGTCAACAATAATAATGAAGAGCACTCATATTTGCAACATAATGGTAACAACTTACCAGAGCAACAAAACATACACTTATGTTTGGTACAGACAGTTTTTCTCTCAACCATTGATTTTCTGAATTCCTTCTCAGCAAACCCCAATCTAGGAAAATATCCTAATAAGTATTAACAATTGTTGCAGGACTGAAAATGATGCAGCCAGAATTTACCATATCGTTCCTGTTGAGATATACTTTAGTCGATTGAGCCCATGCATTATGTTTCTTTCTTCAAGTAATTAGCATCTAAGGCACTTAAAACAATTCTTAGAATTTTGGTTGAGCCTAACTCAACCATGTTAGAATTATGTCTCCCACTTATAAACTCTTTCGGGCAATATTACATTTGATATGGGACTTGAGTTTTTCCCAACACACCACCTCACGCCGAGCACTATTGGACTAGGTGGGTGGCCCGATGAATTTTTGATAGGCTCTGATACCATCTTAGAATTTTGAATTGGCCTAACTCAACCTTACAAATTTGGCTTGTAGGTTGAGGGATGTCTCCCACTTATAAACTCTTTTTAAGGATGTCTTGGAGATTCTGAAAACATAAACAATCAAGAATATCATCTTCAATGATGTCTTGAGTATAAGAGCGGCGTGTCTGCTTGGAATTTTCCCATTCTTTGCCTTGTAGAAAAGAGCACAAATGCAGTGAAATGCACATTGAATAAGAAAAAAGCGGCTGGATTTATATATGATATTTAAGGGATAAAATGTTACAAGCAGCGGAACCTGTAATGAAAATCCACTAGCATATAACTACACGTCCATTGTCAAATAAAGAAGATAATGTAATAAACAATATCATCACCATGTGTGAGCAATTCTTGCATGAGTAGGTTCTAATTAGGCACAATAAATTCAAAGCTCAAAATAGTAAGTAAAAAGATATAATGATCAAGCTGGTGTTATTCTAATATTATTATTTTATGCTTTTAATTAGTTGTTCATAATGATCACTATACTCATACAAGAATTATGCTTTTAGGCCGAGTTCCTGCCTTCAATTCAAGTAGATCATTGAGTGTTAGAGAAAACACATTATAAGATGATGATTAAATCTAAAGTAGATATTTTTCTTAAAACTTACAATGACAAGGCCTAAAGGGATTAATTCTGTGAATGCTGAGGAATATTTAGTTCTTTGGTCCATCTCCATATCCACGTTTGAGTGGACAGCGACCAATGAGAGCACTGCAAGGCCGGAACTAAGAAGAAAGACTTCTCTGTAGCCCAATTCTGTTCCTTCCTCGAAGCCAAATATAAATGCATAGTTGATTTTAAAACGCCTCCATAAGTATACATTTGCAGAGTATACGATCAGGTGCAACACTATGTATCCAAGACCGATGATGGCAAGGTATGCTGGCAGATACTTTGCTGTCGTGTTTTGTAGAGCATATTTCCCTGTTTTGTTTCCAGGTAACTGAAAACAAGAAAGACATTCAAATTTAAATTGCAACAAACTTAAACTTCTTAATTTCCAAAACATGCATGATATATTAAACCAAACAAGTAGGAGCAAGAAAAACTTTCTTGAACTTGAGTCAGTTACATTCCTTATACATTCATAGTTGCATATCATTTTAATTCCGTACAAAGAAGGTACATACCTACTCACAATGACATCCTGGTAATCAATCTGTATCTCTCTTTCTTTGGAATCTGTGGAATATTGAACACAATCTTTCAGTGAAATAACTAAACAACAATGTTTCAGTTGTAAGTTTAGCAAATTAGTCAATAGCACAATTGATTGCACTTTACCTTTAGGTATTGACCTGATAGACTCCCAAACTTGGGATAAATCCAAGAATTTTTTGTCTAAACTGATTACTGGTTACGAAATTGCACCTTCCTAGCTTTTAGAATGCGGTGTTTTAAAGCTGGGCCTGGTGTCATTCCCTTGGAAGACATTTCATTAAACAACTCAATAGCTTTCTTTTTGTGCCCTCTCTTATAGAAGCTAGAAATTAGGGAAGTGTATGTTACGGCATCGGGTTCTAGGCCTCGGTCAATCATTTCATCAAAGAGGGTAATTGCATCTTGGAAGTTATCTGCCTTTATGTGTCCATCAATCAAAACAGTGTACGTAACAACATCTGGACTTATTTTCATTTCCTTCATATTTCTCCATATGGTTGCTGCTGTTACTTTTCCAAGAGAGAAGTTCCCTTCTAAGTTTGCATGTCTTAAGCTCCCATCAAGTAGAACTGTGTAGGTAATGACATCAGGTTCGATATCCGTCCTCTTCATCATATCCTGAAAGAGTTCATGGGCCATTTGCAAGCAATTCATCCTACAATAACTATTAATCATAATTGTGTAGGTTACAACATCAGGCGTAAATCCTCTTCCAATGAAAGAATCAAACAAAGAGCGAGCACGTTTCATATTCCCTTCCCGGCACAATGCAACAAATACTTTCGAATACACTACTTTTCTAGGTTCCATATTCATATTCAACATAGTATCCAGCAACAAAATAGCTTTGCTAAGTTCATAGGAGTTCTCAATAAGGTCTGCTTCATAATAGCAATTCACCATGGCTGAATACATTTCAACACTCTTATCTTCCAGACTGTTAAAATATTGCTCAGCTTCTTCAACATTGCCTCCTGAACACAAACCTCTAATGATTATCTTGTGGGTAGTAGAGTTTGGCTTCAAACCTTGCTTCTCCATATAATCCAAAAGGGCTTATAAGAATGTCCATTTCTTGACAACCCAGCAGCTAGTACATTATAAGTAACAATATCAGGTTTAAACCCCTTTTTCTTCATTTCTTTAAACATACTATAGGCTTCAGCGAGTTTACCCTGAAGACAGTACCCATTGATAAAGGTAGTGTAGTGTTTGATATCTAAATCAATATGCTTATCTTTCAACTCTTCGAGCATAACTATTGCATCATCCACCTTACCCAATTTACACAAAGCATCAAATACAATATTGTACGCAACGCCATCAAGAAACATGCCTGATTTCTTGAATTTTCTAAACTGCTCTACCACCTCTGAAGTCATGCCCATCTCACCCAAGCAATGGAGAATGCAGCTAACGATCACACAATTTGTTTTTATACCCCTTGAAATCATTTCATCATGTAAGACTAAAGCTTCATGCAAATTATGGCTCTTACAATACCCATGGATCAATGCATCATAAATATACATGTTAGGAACAAGCCCTTGCCTTTTCATGTCGATAAACACAGTTTCAGCTTTATCTAATTTCATTTCATTGCAAAACCCACGAATAACCGCAACATAGGCGTAAACCTCTATGGGGGCATTACTCCTTCTGCATGCTTGGAGCACCTCATATCCCAAATCAGAGTTGTGATTGTTGCAGAGCCCTCAATAAAAGCTGCATAGCAATAGGAATCAGGAGTCACCCCAGCTCCCTCCATTTCCTCAAACACACTACCCGCGTGTTCCAAATCACCCTTCTTACACAATGCCTTGATGATAATGGCATAAGTGTAATGATTAGGGCTCAAACCAAGCCTCTTGAAATGCTTGTAAATGGATAAGGCCATATCCACCTTACCATTTTCAACCATCTGGTTGATGAGAAAGTTACAAGCAAAGACATTTGGCAAAATCCCACGCCTCCTAGTTTGAAACAAGAAATCAATAGCCTCATCAAACATCTCCAAACTAGCACAAGCTTTAACAAACACATCTAATGCTTTAAGCAAGTAATGATTTTGATTCCCTTTGACACCAACATCATCACCACCCTCCAACAATTCCTCAAATAAGTCATGAACTTTAATTTCAAATGATGATGGGTCTTGTTTGTAAACATGAATGAAATCAAGGAACATTGAATCCAACCTTCTATCTAAACCCCAATAGCAAAGTATCTTGATGATGGCAGCATAGGTTGAGGTGTTGTGAGAAAAACTACTTTGCTTGAGTTTAGTGAAGAAGGAAAGTGCAAGAGAAGGGTGGTTGTGAAGACACTGAAGCTTTTGGATGACGTGGAAGGTGTTTGATTGTGAGTCAAGGTGACATGTAGAGGAATTTGAAGGTTCAGTGTCTGAGAAAGACTGGGCAAGTGCTGTTGATGCAAACCTCAAGGTGGGGTGATGAGTGGTTTTGGAGATTAATCTGAATGGAAAAAGTTGTATGGGAAAGAAATTCAATAGATAAGAAAAGATGGTTCTTGGTTGTGAAGATACTAAACGTCTTGACATGCTAGTAGTGATGATATTGCATCAGAGTTCAGCATTTGGGTCTACTTGAACTGAACATCTATGTATTTATCTACAATACAACAAAAATTTGTAAGGATTGATAGTGGTGTAAGTCATATCATGAACTACTAAAAAAGTTGGAACCTCCTGAGCTGACAATGAATAGCCATGAACTACTAAATAAGAATGCTATATGAAATACACAGACCACAAGTGAAGGATGCATGAAACCTCAACAAATAAAGTTCCCAATTCCCAATTCAATTATATTCAATTTAACTAATGTAATAGGGGAAGTGGGAGAGAGAGAGAGAGAGAGAGAGTACCAGACGAAGCTTGAAAAGATGTTTAGTTTGGGTTCAAGCCTTCAACAATGACAGTCGGAGCAGCGGTGATAAGGAGCCAGCCGCGGAGATGCAGCGGAGACACGGTGCTGGCGGTGAAGATGCAGCGGAGACACGGTGTTTTACTATGCGTTTGGGATTCGAGTGACGCCTTTGAACCTGAATTATGATTTATGAAAAACTAAAGAAATAAATGATTACCACGTGGCAGTCTATGGACGGCTTGATTGATCAAATGAACCATAATAAACAAAGTCAGTCTGCACTTCCCGCCTCCACGTTAGACAATCTGAATACTTTTTTTCTCTTCGGGAGCAGATTGAGAAACTTTAGCGCGCGCAACCTTTAGTACCTTTCCTTTCATTTAATTCGTTGGATGCATCCCATGATCAATAACCTGCCACATGTTCTCTTGTTTTTAAAAAACATTAAAATAAAAAACTCACTTCAACCATTAAACAGAGTCTCATTCATACCCGATACTACCACCGCTCCAACCACTTTTACCTGACACTACTCCACCACCCCTATCTCTGACTATCGCGGGACTGACCACTCTGGCCGTCGTACACCTAGTTGCTGCAGTTACAATAGCATCCAACGAGTCGTAAAGGATGATGTTAAAGAAAGATAAAACAAAAAGTCGAGAAAAAAAATTGAATCAACACATGTTATCAGGAATGAAAGCCATGAATATCACAGCTAATTCTAAGCTATTTTCAAAGATACAATTATTAGTTGAAGTTACAAGATAAAAACCAAATGGCCATTTGCCATATGAATGTCATTTTCATGTTAGTTCTCACTAGCAGAATACTTAAATTCAAGGCCGTCCTAAACAATTTGGGGGCCCTGTGCAACTCTGGAAAAATGGGCCCCTAATTAAAAAATTCAAATAAATCAAAAAAACTATAAAGTACTTTATTTAAATCGTCAATAAGTACTTTATTTAAATCGTCAATAACATCTCGATACAACAAATAATCAAAATACATAAACCTGAAATCAAAATGGAAATCACTCAAATCAAAAAACAAATAATCAAAGTTCAGTCTTAGACTCTTAGTAGATCAACAACTATTCAGACAGTTTAATTTATACTCCTAACTAACAGACTTATCACAATTAATCTATTTTAAGTATAGTGTCATTTAACTAAACCACATAAATCAACAAATTTAGACCTTCAACTGTGAAAGGCCTTTTTCAGCTCTTTTCATGTTTACTGCCAATCCACCAGGTAACGTCTCTTTGCTTTAAAAGTCAACACATATAACGTTGTGTCTCATTTGTTTAAGTCGGAATAAACAAAAAAAAAAATCACAAAATCACAACAACAACGGACGGAGGAATAAAGATTACTTTTGTGATTTCTAGATGATTTTCATTGTGATTATTTGTATATATTATCAGTTCAAATTTAAAGTAATCACAGTAGCTTCCTTCATGGAGGATATGTGAATTGTGATAAGTGAATTTTGAATTACCAAGGATATGTGAATTTTGAGATAAGGATATGTGAATTCACACAGTACTAAGGATATGTGAATTTACAGGGTACTAACTTACACGGTACTAAAGACATGAATTTTTGAATTACTAAGGATATGTGAATTTAAAGTAATTCAAATAAAATTCGATATGTGATTACTAAGGATATGTGAATTTTGAGTAGGGGTGTGCATGGTGCAAAAACCGCACCAAATTGAACCACATATACGGACCGGTTTGGTTCTGAAAACTGTTTCTGTAAAAACCGGTTTTCTTCACAATCTGGATCTGGTTCGGTTATGAACCGGTTTAGAACTTGTTCCTATTTCTAAACTGGTTTTGGTGATTTAAACCAATTTTAAACCGGTTCTTGCCCAAACCGGTTTTACAGAACTGCAGAAATACTACTTTTTTTAGTTATTTTAAAAACTGGTTTTTTGGGCAACGACTTTAAAAAATGGTTTTATTACTTTAAAAAACGGTTTTTTGGGCAATGACTTTAAAAACTGGTTTTATTACTTTAAAAACTGGTTTTTTGGTAATGACTTAAAGAACTGGTTTTATTACTTTAAAAACTGTATTTTTTGTGATTACTTTAAAAACTGGCTTTATTAATTCAAAACTACTTTTTTTAAAAACTGATATCTACAGCTAGATTCAAGGAATGTCCGAACAGTATTTAATCAATAGTGAAAGGGCTTGAGAATTTTCAAACCAAATCAATTGACCATTTAATATAGTCTAATAAATTAAAAATCAATTGACCGTTTGATATAATCAGCCAACAAAAGATAAAACAAACTGGTCATTAAGATAAAAAGTAAGAGAAGAAGCACATGCAGCATTTACATATTTGTCAAAACTAAAACGCCTTAAATATTATCTTTATCTCCACATAATAGCTCTCTTAGACTAGGGATGTCAATGGGGTGGGGCGGGAGCGGGGAGTACTCTCTCCATCCCCGCCTCCCAAATTGTCCCCCGTTCCCCGCCTCGGGGACTATTCCTCCCCCATCCCCATCCCCACGGTCCCCGCGGGGACCCCAAAGTTTATTAAAGGTTAGCAAAAATATAAATTAAAATATAATAAAATTAGAAAACTATATAAAAAGTAAGACTAAAATTCAAAAATTTAACATTTTAATATAAAAAATATAAAAGTTAGTCTTACTTTTACATTTTAATATTTAAAAAGTATAAAAGTTAGAATAATTTAATATTTTATTACTATTTTAAATTAAAAACATGTATAAAAAGACTAAAAAATTAATTAGTTATAACATAATATATATCTATAATAAGGATATTTATATAATATATTCGGGGCGGGGTCCCCACGGGGCGGGGGGTATGATCCCCATCCCATCCCCACTTTGACTGCGGGGGGATTTTCTCGATCCCCCGTCCCCATCCCCACGGGGAAAACTCCCCGCCCACGGGGCCCCATTCGAGGCAATCCCCGTGGGGATCCCCACTTGCGGGTAGAAATTGCCACCCCTATGTTAGACTACCCTTTTTCTGCAACCTGGTAAACAACAATAATTAAGCAAATATTTAATGCAGGAGCAAATTCTTAATAAACGTAAGGGAAAAGCAAGTTTAGAAATAGAAAAAATACATTATAGTCATGTGACATCATTTCCCATTCATTCCTCAAAACAATATTTCTGTCCATATGTTTTTGGCTGAGTCCATTAACCAAATCTAAACCTTGTATTACTTCTACTATTATAGATTATAGATATACTGATTCTACTTGATTGATAACCAATCTAAACCTTGTATTAGCAGAAACCAAATCATAAGGGCAACAACTGTGCTTTATTCTAAATCTACAAACAGATTCAAAAAAGACTGATTTAACAACTAAAACACAAATAATACCAAACCACACAGACATAAAAACAGATAAGCAAACACATAAATCATACTAGATACAAGGCAAAGTAACATGAATGTTATTAACTAGAAACAATGTATATAAAGCATCAAATGGGTTGTGTGCAGAAAAACACAAAGGAACAATTATGACTCTAACCTAATTCACAAAACAACAAAACTGCAAACAGAAAATTCCCAGATCATAAGAATAATTCAAAGGTAGGGCCATAGGGGTTTGTTCAAGCCAAACATCTAAAATCAAATCCCACACATATTTATTAACCTATCTACTGCAATTATTAAAGAAATACCATGAATTATACTAAATTACAGTCACATGAACAATCAAGGAAGCCATCAGAAGCACACAAATCAATTCAACTTCAAGAACAACAATTAAAAACTAATCACACAATTACACCATTATCTCAAGATAACTAAACTAATGAGATAACTATATCAATTCTCCATAGCGAATTATGGATCCAATTCAAATCAATGAAAAACACAATAATCCAAGGTCAATTGAATCAAATTGAAGAAACACAATTGAAAAACTAAAAACAAAGAGGGAGGGAGTCATCACATCACACACACAACACTGACCTTGTTGAGAACAACAATTAAAAACTAATTACACAATTACACCATTATCTCAAAAAATTATAATCTCACTTACTCCATGCTTAACAATTCATCATCATTTTCATTGCACCTATAGACACTAACAGAGGAACTGAGAATCCACCACTAAAAAACTAACCACACAATCCACAGATAAAGTCACCTTAAAATCAAATAAGATACCCAAAAATTCTCAACTATGAAATAATGAGTAAAATCAAAGAAAAAGAGATTACGTGCCGACGAGTTTACGTGCCGACAAGAAGTGTGAAATCGCAACTATTCAGTTTCCAATCCAATAATACCATGAAAAAGATGAATTAGAAATAATGTAGATAAATAAGATAACCCTTAATTACAAATCATCATGACACATATAAGCAACTAAATCAAAAACAGTTTCACACATAATTACAAATCAAAAACATATAATCTGGAAACTAAATCAGAGACATAACAGTTTCAATTAACTAACTAGTAGATAATGAAAACAACTAGAAGTGTGACTTACAACTAAAAAGGACAAAACCCACTTGGGAAACCTTGTACACCAGACCCAAAATCCTTCAATCATATCAAATATTAAAGCATGATAACAACATATACATGAAATAAGCACAAGACCAAACTGTACCCAAAACTTCAAAGAATAAAATTAAAGAAAAAGAGATTGAAATAGAAGGAGAAGTGTGACTTACAACTAAAATGGCAAATGAACGAGAAGTAAACGTAGAATCAGAGCCGATTCGTGCTCCAAACCCAAAGAAACACCAATGAGCTTTGTAGAAAGAAGAACCAAAATCGAGCGAATCTTTACTCAGTGAAACCGAAAATACCAACACAACGAAGAAGAATCGAGATCCGTTCGAAGCAAGATGAAGAACAGAAAATCGAAGTCGATTTATAGATTGAATGTGCGAGAATCAGCAAGAACGAAACGCAAATCGAAGAGGGTTCATGTTTTCACACAGAAATTCGAAATAGGAGGCGCGATTTGGGGATTAGGGTTCATGGTTGGGGCTAGGGTTCATGCGATTTGGAAGAGGAAGCGTTTATTTCTGATTCACATTGCATCGCATTAGGTTTAGAATTCAGGTTGGATCGGGTATCCTATTTAATTTCGGGTAGGTGACCCGGTCCAAATAATTTGGAGTGGTCCATGAACCATTTAATTGGACTGGTTTTTTTTTTTTGGACCACCACCCTCTCCCCTTAAACCCCCACCCACACTGAAAACCCCAAAACGCCTTCCGAAATGTATTTTTTTAATTTTTTTGTCGTATATACACCGGCGAGGGGGTATATATCTCGACTTTTTTTGCTTCCATCGTATATACACCCCAGCGTATATACGATTGGCACACCCCCACTTTAATCGTATATATGCCTTGGGGGTGTATATACGACCCTTTTTTTGCCCATCGTATGTACACCCCCCAAGACGTATATACGATTGACACACCCCCATCTTAATCGTATATACGCCTTGGGGGTGTATATACGATGGCAAAAAAAGGGTCGTATATATACCCCCCTCAAGTGTATATACGATCCCTATTGTATTTTTTTAATTTTTTTAAGTCAAATAAAAATTAATTAAGTCCTGAAAATAGGTTTTGTGTGTAGTTCGTTAAAACGTGACGATGTTATACATCGAACGAATAATTTAGGCTAAAAAATCGGTTTTGAAACAACATACTCCGATCGTAATGAAACCACAACCATTAGAAGCGAAAAAAATCAAGAATCAAGACTCCCTAGAAGAGACTTCTTACGGGACTACTGGCCTCAAAATCCCAAATTCCATCGTTTACTATTTTTACGATTTTTTTATTTTTCATAGTCTCCAAAAATCTAAAAATTTTTGTATAGCCTTATTTTGGTTTTGTTAGATTTTTAGTGGTGTTTTTATAATTTTTGGAGTAATTTTGACTATTTAACGAATTTTTAGTAGCCTTTTTAGTAATAAAAATTAAAACAAATTATTAAAAAAATAAAAACCCCATCGTATATACCCCTTTTGAGTGCGTATATACGATTGGACATAAAATAGCCATCGTATATACATACTCGAGGGTATATACGATTTATTATTTTTTTAAAAAAATAATTTTCAAAGGGCATTTTGGAGATTTAGGATTGGGTGGGGGTTTTTGGGGATTGGGTGGGGGTTTGAAAAAAACGTGCCTTTTTTATTTGGTTGGGTTCCGTTTACAGTCTTGGTGCAGTGGCCCATTTATTTTGCACACCCCTAATTTTGAGCATACGACTGTCTCATTTTTAAAGTATTCTCATTTGTATGTATTATCAATTCAAATTTCCAAATCACACAAACCCTAAAAATCGAAATCAATAAAAAGGAAATTGAAAACAAAATCCTAACCTTCAATCTTGGAGAAGATGGAAAACAAAAATGAAAAGAAGGTGAATGAACTCCAACAAAACCTTGAATTGAGAAGGACAACAGCAACTGATGGAGAAGAAGCGGCGACTGACGGAGAAAAAGCGGCACAGAAAAGGGCGGCGGTCGGCGGAGTGTGGTGGTGATTGTTATGCGAAAAGGTGATGTGCAAGTGTACACAATCGCAACAAGTAATATAATGATAAGTAAAGATCGTTCCCACGAGGATTGGTATTAATTTTAGAGTTTAAAAAGGAATTACACTTTAGAGGAACAAGTAGCAAATAGGTTGAGTAACAAAGTTCAGTATAACAAAGGTTATAAAAGTAACAAGTTAACGGTGAGTTAAAATATAAGAGAAATAAGTTGGATTGCTTTCACTATGTAAATTCCCGAAAAACAAGACGCTTTATAACGTCACACGCTTATAGCGTTAAGCGGCTGTTGCAAATATTTTGTGCTTTTCAATCACTAGCGCCGTGGTTTTCACTACAAGATGCCTATGTCTAGGTTCTAAATAGGTTCACCCTGTATAATCAAGATCCCACACTTATGCTTTATAAACTATTGCAACTTCTATGTCAGAGGAAGCAAAAGTTGATTAAATGTCTTCAACCAACCTTATCATTTATATTAATCCTTGAGTTCTCTCTATGGTTCATGTCCGAATCCACGAGGTACTAGTTTTACGTGGCCAAATATAAAACAAGTTTGGAAGAGTTATCACACAAGGATTAAAACACAAAACGTGAGAAATTATATACGAAGCATTAATGGTTCATTACAAGCTATAGCAACCCAACTCAAAGAGTTTAGCTCATGTTGAGCAACATCAAAATAACACAAATAAAACTACTTGTATTACACAGTAGGTAAGAAGGAGAATACAAGTGCAAAAGATACAAGCTTGAAGTTCCCTAATCATCCACGCTAAGATGGCTCATCATCACCCTTACACCATGAGAAAAAATGTGACGAAAAATACGAAAGAAGAAAGTAAAATAGCAAAAAAGCTTCTAAGGTGTATCAATGGAGAAGAATAAGTGTCACACTTTCTCTCTCTCTGCCAATACTCTCTCTATCTTCGTTGGGAAGTCTAAGGTATGGGAGAGGAGATAAGCATCTCTAGCATATCTCACATTGGGTACAACTCCTCTTCCAAAAGTCAAGAAAGGTGATGTTTACTTTTTCACCAACTCCACTATTCCTTTACTCATGCAATGACAAGTGTCCACACAAATCCAATAAAATCCGCACATGTCGACAAGGCATCATGGGACACAAGATATGGAACATGGATTAATGAGCTTGGCGCCAAAATTTCACTTTTCCTTTAGATGCTCAATCATACGCTCTCTTGACGTTATAGCGTTAGACGCTATAGCGCTAAACACTGCACTACTTCACAAAATACATCAAAATAATCACAAGGGCACCAAATGTGCCAATTTAGCCTATCCTATCCTAATATTAATAGAAATGCAACAAATACTATACTAATATTACTTGAGAACTTACTTAATTTAATGATTAGAGGTATAAATAACTCATATAAATATGAGTCATCAGTGATGGCGATTGATGAGTGCGTTTGTTTTGAGTTTTGACGTAACTTGTGTATCTGTGCGTGGCTGCGTGCGTTGTGTTACTGTTGTTGTGTATCTGAGGGTGAGTTTTTTTTTGGCGTTTGCTTTTCCCACACCCCCCCCCTCCTACTCTTCTTACGGGACTACGGCCTCAAAATCCCAAATTCCATCGTTTACTATTTTTTACGATTTTTTTTAATTTTTCATAGTCTCCAAAAAATCTAAAAAATTTTGTATAGCCTTATTTTGGTTTTGTTAGATTTTTAGTGGTGTTTTTATAATTTTTTTGGAGTAGTTTTGACTATTTAACGAATTTTTAGTAGCCTTTTAGTAATAAAAATTAAAACAAATTATTAAAAAAATAAAACCCATCGTATATACCCCTTTGAGTACGTATATACGATTGGACATAAAATAGCCATCGTATATACATACTCAAGGGGTATATACGATTTATTATTTTTTTAAAAAATTAATTTTCAAAGGGCATTTTGGGGATTTAGGATTGGGTGGGGGTTTTTGGGGATTGGGTGGGGGTTTGAAAAAAACGTGCCTTTTTTATTTGGTTGGGTTCCGTTTACAGTCTTGGTGCAGTGGCCCATTTATTTTGCACACCCCTAATTTTGAGCATACGACTGTCTCATTTTTAAAGTATTCTCATTTGTATGTATTATCAATTCAAATTTCCAAATCACACAAACCCTAAAAATCGAAATCAATAAAAAGGAAATTGAAAACAAAATCCTAACCTTCAATCTTGGAGAAGATGGAAAACAAAAATGAAAAGAAGGTGAATGAACTCCAACCTAACCTTGAATTGAGAAGGACAACAGCAACTGATGGAGAAGAAGCGGCGACTAATGTAACACCCCCTTCTACCATAACTACTATTTGCATTATTTTGAAAAATTAGAGTGCAATAAAATTTTTAGTGCGACCACTTGAAGGTGCCACATTTAAACAAAACACCTTTCAAAACTCCAAAACATTTAATTAAAATAAAACTCCCAAAACGTAGGATACATAGCACCAAATATCCGGGAATAAAATACTACATCAGTGGAAAAATAACAACTTAAACAATAGTTCAAAATGTAAAGAAATGACAACTAAACGTCCCCCCGGTGCTACGTATCAGAGCGACTCGACCATACTCAAGGAAGGATCTCTAGTCACCTTCATCCATCACGTCACTGCGGTTGCCGACATACGAGGCAACACGACGCAATGAGGTGAGTCTCAATGCATAGGTAATAATAAATAAAGCGAGAAACACGAGAGATATAGCGGCACAAGAAAACAACAATTTTAAATACATTATTAAGACAGTTACACCAAGCCATTACACTAACTACAATCACACCGGAAACAGTTACACCAATTGCAATCACTCCAGAAACAGTTACATCAGAACATGTATGCAATGTATGAAATGCCACCCAAAACTCCACTAGGCATATGCATGTGGATCCATCACCAAAAATTGCCTTGTGGGCATTCACCAAACACCAAAATAATTTAGAGGCCGAAGCCTATTCACCAAAATGCATATGATTTATGCGACGCCATGACTATGCACCAAAAACACCAAAACACCAAAGTATAGCAATAACGTGCTCACCAATAATTATATATATATATATATATATATATATATTCACCACATCACCAAGGAGGGTCATAGACACCTCATCACCAATATATTCGCCATTTATTTTATAACACCTTAATTAGTACACCTATAAGGATTAAAGGACACCAAAAGACTAAAGTCATCTAGGGACTAAAGTCAACGCCCGAAACTAAACCCACACCTAAGGACCAGAGTAACACCATTAGGACTATTGAAACACCTACGGACTAAATTGACACATTAGGGATCACACGGTCCCATCACTTACATAGGCGCATAAGGCTGCCCAAATGGCGCCCTGCGCCTTAGACCCACATTCACGCAACACCACTGCAGTTGGCGCCTCAGTTGGCGCCTCTGCTGAACACACAACACACGCACGCACACAGCACATTGGCGCCCCAGATGGCGCCTGTGCTAGACACAAACCACGCGACACAAGATCGCACTTGGCGCCACGGATGGCGCTGTGCGGCACAAACACGCGCCACAAGATCGCACTTGCGCGCCACGGATGGCGCTGTGCTGCACACACACCACACACACCTCGGCACCCACTCAAACAACTCGGCACCCACTCAAAACACACCTCGGTACACTCTCACACACCTCGGCACCTCACCCCATTCACCTCGGCACCTCACCTCATCTCACTCACCTAGGTCACCTCACCTCATTCACCTCGGCACCTCACCCCATTCACCTCGGCACCTCACCTCACCTCACTCACCTAGGTCACCTCACCTCATTCACCTCGGCACCTCACTTCATTAACCTCGGCACCTCACCTCCTCACTCACCTACGGCACCTCACCTCATCTCACATCGGCACCTCACCTCACCTCACTCACCTAGGTCACCTCACCTCATTCACCTCGGCACCTCCCTTCATTAACCTCGGCACCTCGGCACACACTCACACAGCAGCGCGCCAAGAGGCGCACCACACACGCCAAACACATGCACACATCTCAAGCACTCACAGCACACATCTCGCGCCTTGGGAAGCCACGTTGGCGCCCACACACGCACACACACGACCACGGGCGCACACTGGCGCCTTGCCGGTGCACAATTCTGCGCACGGGCAGCAACTTCGGCGCCTGGGCAAAGACAACGCACACGCACATTAACGCAATACAATGATAATCATGGCTCAATCACGAAATCAACATCATCACGCATTAACACAAACAAAACACCGACGTAAGCAATTCACGCATCACGAAATCAACATCATCGCGCAAACAACAACAATAATAACGAAACCACAACGTCATGTGAACATCACCCAAATCACGTATACACATTACAATTATCCACCTAAATTACTCCTAATCCTTAATCCCTATGTTTCAAGATTTATAAATTATTAAATATGCTAGAGAGCCCCCATACCTTGTTAAAATTGAAGAAGAAGACTAAAGCTCTCAAGGACACCTCTCCAAGACACCAACAATCCACGTTTTCCTCTCCTCTAAGAGCTCCACGAAACTCCTCTCCTTTCTCCTTGCCCTAGCCGCGCTCCTCTCTTTCTCCTCTTCCCACTTTCTAATTTTTTGATCTTTTGCTTCTAGTGAGGTTTCTCCTAAGACCCTAAAGCTTTTATTAATTGGGTTTGGGCCACTTAACTCCAATGGGCCCTAATTGCACCTCCTAGTTACTTTCTCACATCCTCCCTATTTAATTAATAACACTCTCCGCTTATTTCCTACACCACACTCCTTAATTGAATTAATTTCCTTATATTTATTTTAAATAAGGTTAATTAAATTATCACTTAATTAAATTATCTAATTATTTATTTAATCATTTTTGGGGCGTTACAACCGCGGAGAAAAGCGGCCGAGAAAAGAGGCGTGATCGGCAGAGTGTGGTGGTGATGGCGATTGATGAGTGCGTTTGTTTTGAGTTTTGACGTAACTTGTGTATCCGTGCGTGGGCTGCGTGCGTATGTTGTGTTCTTGTTGTTGTGTATCTAAGGGTGAGTTTTTTTGGCGTTTGCTTTTCCCACACCCCCTCCTACTCTTCTTACGGGACTACGGCCTCAAAATCCCAAATTCCATCGTTTACTATTTTTTACGATTTTTTTAATTTTCATAGTCTCCAAAAAATCTAAATTTTTTTGTATAGCCTTATTTTGGTTTTGTTAGATTTTTAGTGGTGTTTTTATAATTTTTTGGAGTAGTTTTGACTATTTAACGAATTTTTAGTAGCCTTTTAGTAATAAAAATTAAAACAAATTATTAAAAAAAATAAAAACCCCATCGTATATACCCCTTTGAGTACGTATATACGATTGGACATAAAATAGCCATCGTATATACATACTCAAGGGGTATATACGATTTATTATTTTTTTTTAAAAAAAATTAATTTTCAAAGGGCATTTTGTGGATTTAGAATTGGGTGGGGGTTTGAAAAAAACGTGCCTTTTTTATTTGGTTGGGTTCCGTTTACAGTCTTGGTGCAGTGGCCCATTTATTTTGCACACCCCTAATTTTGAGCATACGACTGTCTCATTTTTAAAGTATTCTCATTTGTATGTATTATCAATTCAAATTTCCAAATCACACAAACCCTAAAAATCGAAATCAATAAAAAGGAAATTGAAAACAAAATCCTAACCTTCAATCTTGGAGAAGATGGAAAACAAAAATGAAAAGAAGGTGAATGAACTCCAACCTAACCTTGAATTGAGAAGGACAACAGCAACTGATGGAGAAGAAGCGGCGACTGACGGAGAAGAAGCGGCACAGAAAAGGGCGGCGGTCGGCGAAGTGTGGTGGTGATGGCGATTGATGAGTGCGTTTGTTTTGAGTTTTGACGTAACTTGTGTATCTGTGCGTGGCTGCATGCGTTGTGTTACTGTTGTTGTGTATCTGAGGGTGAGTTTTTTTTTTGGCGTTTGCTTTTCCCACACCCCCCTCCTACTCTTCTTACGGGACTACGGCCTCAAAATCTCAAATTCCATCGTTTACTATTTTTTACGATTTTTTTTTAATTTTTCATAGACTCCAAAAAATCTAAAAAATTTTGTATAGCCTTATTTTGGTTTTGTTAGATTTTTAGTGGTGTTTTTATAATTTTTTGGAGTAGTTTTGACTATTTAACGAATTTTTAGTAGCCTTTTAGTAATAAAAATTAAAACAAATTATTAAAAAAAAAAAACCCATCGTATATACCCTTTGAGTGCGTATATACGATTGGACATAAAATAGCCATCGTATATACATACTCAAGGGGTATATACGATTTATTATTTTTTTTAAAAAAAAAATTAATTTTCAAAGGGGATTTTGGGGATTTAGGATTGGGTGGGGGTTTTTGAGGATTGGGTGGGGGTTTGAAAATAACGTGCCTTTTTTATTTGGTTGGGTTCCGTTTACAGTCTTGGTGCAGTGGCCCATTTATTTTGCACACCCCTAATTTTGAGCATACGACTGTCTCATTTTTAAAGTATTCTCATTTGTATGTATTATCAATTCAAATTTCCAAATCACACAAACCCTAAAAATCGAAATCAATAAAAAGGAAATTGAAAACAAAATCCTAACCTTCAATCTTGGAGAAGATGGAAAACAAAAATGAAAAGAAGGTGAATGAACTCCAACCTAACCTTGAATTGAGAAGGACAACAGCAACTGATGGAGAAGAAGCGGCGATCGACGAGAAGAAGCGGCACGAGAAAAGAGGCGTGATCGTGAGTGTGGTGGTGATGGCGATTGATGAGTGCGTTTGTTTTGAGTTTTGACGTAACTTGTGTATCTGTGCGTGGCTGCGTGCGTTGTGTTACTGTTGTTGTTTATCTGAGGGTGAGTTTTTTTTTGGCGTTTGCTTTTCCCACACCCCCCTCCTACTCTTCTTACGGGATTACGGCCTCAAAATCCCAAATTCCATCGTTTACTATTTTTTGCGATTTTTTTTAATTTTTCATAGTCTCCAAAAAATCTAAAAAATTTTGTATAGCCTTATTTTGGTTTTGTTAGATTTTTAGTGGTGTTTTTATAATTTTTTGGAGTAGTTTTGACTATTTAACGAATTTTTAGTAGCCTTTTAGTAATAAAAATTAAAACAAATTATTAAAAAAAATAAAAACCCCATCGTATATACCCCTTTGAGTACGTATATACGATTGGACATAAAATAGCCATCGTATATACATACTCAAGGGGTATATACGATTTATTATTTTTTTTTTAAAAAAATTAATTTTCAAAGGGCATTTTGTGGATTTAGGATTGGGTGGGGGTTTAAAAAAAACGTGCCTTTTTTATTTGGTTGGGTTCCGTTTACAGTCTTGGTGCAGTGGCCCATTTATTTTGCACACCCCTAATTTTGAGCATACGACTGTCTCATTTTTAAAGTATTCTCATTTGTATGTATTATCAATTCAAATTTCCAAATCACACAAACCCTAAAAATCGAAATCAATAAAAAGGAAATTGAAAACAAAATCCTAACCTTCAATCTTGGAGAAGATGGAAAACAAAAATGAAAAGAAGGTGAATGAACTCCAACCTAACCTTGAATTGAGAAGGACAACAACAATCGATGGAGAAGAAGCGCGGATCGACTTTAAGAAGCGGCACGAGAAAAGAGGCGGGTCGGCGGAGTGTGGTGGTGATGGCGATTGATGAGTGCGTTTGTTTTGAGTTTTGACGTAACTTGTGTATCCGCGTGCGTGGCTGCGTGCGTTGTGTTCTTTGTTGTTGTG
Source organism: Oxytropis ochrocephala (assembly GCA_020916435.1). Taxonomy (NCBI): domain Eukaryota; kingdom Viridiplantae; phylum Streptophyta; class Magnoliopsida; order Fabales; family Fabaceae; genus Oxytropis; species Oxytropis ochrocephala. Next base: position 59,688,398 of record CM037092.1, on the reverse strand, counting down.
TATCCGAGGTGAGTTTTTTTGGCGTTTGCTTTTCCCACACCCCCCTCCTACTCTTCTTACGGGACTACGGCCTCAAAATCTCAAATTCCATCGTTTACTATTTTTTACGATTTTTTTTTAATTTTTCATAGACTCCAAAAAATCTAAAAAATTTTGTATAGCCTTATTTTGGTTTTGTTAGATTTTTAGTGGTGTTTTTATAATTTTTTGGAGTAGTTTTGACTATTTAACGAATTTTTAGTAGCCTTTTAGTAATAAAAATTAAAACAAATTATTAAAAAAAATAAAAAACCCATCGTATATACCCCTTTGAGTACGTATATATGATTGGACATAAAATAGCCATCGTATATACATACTCAAGGGGTATATACGATTTATTATTTTTTTTTAAAAAAAATTAATTTTCAAAGGGCATTTTGGGGATTTAGGATTGGGTGGGGTTTTTGGGGATTGGGTGGGGTTTGAAAAAACGTGCCTTTTTATTTGGTTGGGTTCCGTTTACGATCTTGGTGCAATGGCCATTTATTTTGCACACCCCTTATTTTGAGCATACGATCGTCTCATTTTTAAAGTATTCTCATTTGTATGTATTATCAATTCAAATTTCCAAATCACACAAACCCTAAAAATCGAAATCAATAAAAAGGAAATTGAAAACAAAATCCTAACCTTCAATCTTGGAGAAGATGGAAAACAAAAATGAAAAGAAGGTGAATGAACTCCAACCTAACCTTGAATTGAGAAGGACAACAGCAACTGATGGAGAAGAAGCGGCGACTAATGTAACACCCCCTTCTACCATAACTACTATTTGCATTATTTTGAAAAATTAGAGTGCAATAAAATTTTTAGTGCGACCACTTGAGGGTGCCACATTTAAACAAAACACCTTTCAAAACTCCAAAACATTTAATTAAAATAAAACTCCCAAAACGTAGGATACATAGCACCAAATAATATCCGGGAATAAAATACTACATCAGTGGAAAAATAACAACTTAAACAATAGTTCAAAATGTAAAGAAATGACAACTAAACGTCCCCCCGGTGCTACGTATCAGAGCGACTCGACCATACTCAAGGAAGGATCTCTAGTCACCTTCAGTCACCGTCACCTGCAGGTTGCCGACATACGAGGCAACACGACGCAGTAGGGTGAGTCTCAATGCATAGGTAATAATAAATAAAGCGAGAAACACAGAGAGATAGGCGCACCAGAAAACAACAATTTTAAATACATTATTAAGACAGTTACACCAAGGCAGTTACACTAACTACAGTCACACCGGAAACAGTTACACCAATTGCAATCACTCCAGAAACAGTTACATCAGAACATGTATGCAATGTATGAAATGCAACCCAAAACTCCACTGGGCATATGCATGTGGATCCATCACCAAAAATTGCCTTGTGGGCATTCACCAAACACCAAAATAATTTAGAGGCCGAAGCCTATTCACCAAAATGCATATGATTTATGCGACGCCATGACTATGCACCAAAAACACCAAAACACCAAAGTATAGCAATAACGTGCTCACCAATAATTATATATATATATATATATATATATATATATATATATATATATATATTCACCACATCACCAAGGAGGGTCATAGACACCTCATCACCAATATATTCGCCATTTATTTTATAACACCTTAATTAGTACACCTATAAGGATTAAAGGACACCAAAAGACTAAAGTCATCTAGGGACTAAAGTCAACGCCCGGAACTAAACCCACACCTAAGGACCAGAGTAACACCATTAGGACTATTGAAACACCTACGGACTAAATTGACACTTTAGGGATCACACGGTCCCATCACTTACATAGGCGCATAAGGCTGCCCAAATGGCGCCCTGCGCCTTAGACCCACATTCACGCAACACCACTGCAGTTGGCGCCTCAGTTGGCGCCTCTGCTGAACACACAACACACGCACGCACACAGCACATTGGCGCCCCAGATGGCGCCTGTGCTAGACACAAACCACGCACACAGCACTGCACTTGGCGCCACAGATGGCGCCTGTGCTAGGCACACAAAACACGCACACAGCACTGCACTTGGCGCCACAGATGGCGCCTGTGCTAGACACAACCACACACACCTCGGCACCCACTCAAACAACTCGGCACCCACTCAAAACACACCTCGGTACACTCTCACACACCTCGGCACCTCCTCACCCATCACCTCGGCACCTCACCTCATCTCACTCACCTAGGTCACCTCACCTCATTCACCTCGGCACCTCACCCCATTCACCTCGGCACCTCACCTCACCTCACTCACCTAGGTCACCTCACCTCATTCACCTCGGCACCTCACTTCATTAACCTCGGCACCTCACCTCCCCTCACTCACCTACGGCACCTCACCTCATCTCACACTCCAAGACCTCACCTCACCTCACTCACCTAGGTCACCTCACCTCATTCACCTCGGCACCTCCCTTCATTAACCTCGGCACCTCGGCACACACTCACACAGGCAGCGCCAAGAGGCGCACCACACACGCCAAACACATGCACACATCTCGGCACTCACAGGCACACATCTCGGCGCCTTGGGGCAGCCACGTTGGCGCCCCCACACACGCACACACACCACCACGGGCGCACACTAGGCGCCGCGCCCGGTTCACTGGCGCACTGTGGCAAAGAATCTCGGCGCTGGGCAAAGCACAACGCACACGCACGTTAACGCAATACAATGATAATCATGGCTCAATCACGAAATCAACATCATCACGCGCATTAACACAAACAAAACACCGACGTAAGCAATTCACGCATCACGAAATCAACATCATCGCGCAAACAACAACAATAACGAAACCACAACGTCATGTGAACATCACCCAAATCACGTATACACATTACAATTATCCACCTAAATTACTCCTAATCCTTAATCCCTATGTTTCAAGATTTATAAATTATTAAATATGCTAGAGAGCCCCCATACCTTGTTAAAATTGAAGAAGAAGACTAAAGCTCTCAAGGACACCTCTCCAAGACACCAACAATCCACGTTTTTCCTCTCCTCTAAGAGCTCCACGAAACTCCTCTCCTTTCTCCTTGCCCTAGCCGCGCTCCCTCTCTTCTCCTCTTCCCACTTTCTAATTTTTTGATCTTTTGCTTCTAGTGAGGGTTTCTCCTAAGACCCTAAAGCTTTTATTAATTGGGTTTGGGCCACTTAACTCCAATGGGCCCTAATTGCACCTCCTAGTTACTTTCTCACATCCTCCCTATTTAATTAATAACACTCTCCAGTTATTTCCTACACCACACTCCTTAATTGAATTAATTTCCTTATATTTATTTTAAATAAGGTTAATTAAATTATCACTTAATTAAATTATCTAATTATTTATTTAATCATTTTTGGGGCGTTACAACTGACGGAGAAGAAGCGGCACAGAAAAGGGCGGCGGTCGGCAGAGTGTGGTGGTGATGGCGATTGATGAGTGCGTTTGTTTTGAGTTTTGACGTAACTTGTGTATCTGTGCGTGGTCAAGGCGTGCGTTGTTATTCTTGTTGTTGTGTATCTGAGGGTGAGTTTTTTTTTGGCGTTTGCTTTTCCCACACCCCCCTCCTACTCTTCTTACGGGACTACGGCCTCAAAATCCCAAATTCCATCGTTTACTATTTTTTACGATTTTTTTTAATTTTTCATAGTCTCCAAAAAATCTAAATTTTTTTGTATAGCCTTATTTTGGTTTTGTTAGATTTTTAGTGGTGTTTTTATAATTTTTTGGAGTAGTTTTGACTATTTAACGAATTTTTAGTAGCCTTTTAGTAATAAAAATTAAAACAAATTATTAAAAAAAATAAAAACCCCATCGTATATACCCCTTTGAGTACGTATATACGATTGGACATAAAATAGCCATCGTATATACATACTCAAGGGGTATATACGATTTATTATTTTTTTTTAAAAAAAATTAATTTTCAAAGGGCATTTTGTGGATTTAGAATTGGGTGGGGGTTTGAAAAAAACGTGCCTTTTTTATTTGGTTGGGTTCCGTTTACAGTCTTGGTGCAGTGGCCCATTTATTTTGCACACCCCTAATTTTGAGCATACGACTGTCTCATTTTTAAAGTATTCTCATTTGTATGTATTATCAATTCAAATTTCCAAATCACACAAACCCTAAAAATCGAAATCAATAAAAAGGAAATTGAAAACAAAATCCTAACCTTCAATCTTGGAGAAGATGGAAAACAAAAATGAAAAGAAGGTGAATGAACTCCAACCTAACCTTGAATTGAGAAGGACAACGACAGAATCGATGGAGAAGAAGCGGCGACTGACGGAGAAGAAGCGGCACAGAAAAGGGCGGCGGTCGGCGAAGTGTGGTGGTGATGGCGATTGATGAGTGCGTTTGTTTTGAGTTTTGACGTAACTTGTGTATCTGTGCGTGGCTGCATGCGTTGTGTTACTGTTGTTGTGTATCTAAGGGTGAGTTTTTTTTGGCGTTTGCTTTTCCCACACCCCCCTCCTACTCTTCTTTACGGGACTACGGCCTCAAAATCCCAAATTCCATCGTTTACTATTTTTTACGATTTTTTTAATTTTTCATAGTCTCCAAAAATCTAAATTTTTTGTATAGCCTTATTTTGGTTTTGTTAGATTTTTAGTGGTGTTTTTATAATTTTTTGAGTAGTTTTGACTATTTAACGAATTTTTAGTAGCCTTTTAGTAATAAAAATTAAAACAAATTATTAAAAAAATAAAAACCCCATCGTATATACCCTTTGAGTGCGTATATACGATTGGACATAAAATAGCCATCGTATATACATACTCAAGGGGTATATACGATTTATTATTTTTTTAAAAAAATTAATTTTCAAAGGGCATTTTGTGGATTTAGAATTGGGTGGGGTTTGAAAAAACGTGCCTTTTTATTTGGTTGGGTTCCGTTACGATCTTGGTGCAAAGGGCCCATTTATTTTGCACACCCCTAATTTTGAGCATACGATTGTCTCATTTTTAAAGTATTCTCATTTGTATGTATTATCAATTCAAATTTCCAAATCACACAAACCCTAAAAATCGAAATCAATAAAAAGGAAATTGAAAACAAAATCCTAACCTTCAATCTTGGAGAAGATGGAAAACAAAAATGAAAAGAAGGTGAATGAACTCCAACCTAACCTTGAATTGAGAAGGACAACGAAGAATCGATGGAGAAGAAGCGGCGAGCGGAGAAGAAGCGGCACGAAAAAGAGCGCGCATGGCGGCGGAGTGTGGTGGTGATGGCGATTGATGAGTGCGTTTGTTTTGAGTTTTGACGTAACTTGTGTATCCGCGTGGCTGCGTGCGTTGTGTTCTTGTTGTTGTGTATTTGAGGTGAGTTTTTTTGGCGTTTGCTTTTCCCACACCCCCTCCTACTCTTCTTATGGGACTACTGGCCTCAAAATCCCAAATTCCATCGTTTACTATTTTTACTTAATTTTTTAATTTTTCATAGACTCCAAAAATCTAAAAATTTTGTATAGCCTTATTTTGGTTTTGTTAGATTTTTAGTGGTGTTTTTATAATTTTTGGAGTAGTTTTGACTATTTAACGAATTTTTAGTAGCCTTTTAGTAATAAAAATTAAAACAAATTATTAAAAAAAATAAAAACCCCATCGTATATACCCCTTTGAGTACGTATATACGATTGGACATAAAATAGCCATCGTATATACATACTCAAGGGGTATATACGATTTATTATTTTTTTTAAAAAAAATTAATTTTCAAAGGGCATTTTGGGGATTTAGGATTGGGTGGGGGTTTTTGAGGATTGGGTGGGGGTTTGAAAATAACGTGCCTTTTTTATTTGGTTGGGTTCCGTTTACGCCTTGGTGCAGTGGCCCATTTATTTTGCACACCCCTAATTTTGAGCATACGACTGTCTCATTTTTAAAGTATTCTCATTTGTATGTATTATCAATTCAAATTTCCAAATCACACAAACCCTAAAAATCGAAATCAATAAAAAGGAAATTGAAAACAAAATCCTAACCTTCAATCTTGGAGAAGATGGAAAACAAAAATGAAAAGAAGGTGAATGAACTCCAACCTAACCTTGAATTGAGAAGGACAACAAAGAATCGATGGAGAAGAAGCGCGATCGACGGAGAAGAAGCGGCACAGAAAAGGGCGGCGGTCGGTGAGTGTGGTGGTGATGGCGATTGATGAGTGCGTTTGTTTTGAGTTTTGACGTAACTTGTGTATCTGTGCGTGGCTGCGTGCGTTGTGTTACTGTTGTTGTTTATCTGAGGGTGAGTTTTTTTTTGGCGTTTGCTTTTCCCACACCCCCCTCCTACTCTTCTTACGGGATTACGGCCTCAAAATCCCAAATTCCATCGTTTACTATTTTTGCGATTTTTTTAATTTTTCATAGTCTCCAAAAAATCTAAAAATTTTGTATAGCCTTATTTTGGTTTTGTTAGATTTTTAGTGGTGTTTTTATAATTTTTTGGAGTAGTTTTGACTATTTAACGAATTTTTAGTAGCCTTTTAGTAATAAAAATTAAAACAAATTATTAAAAAAAATAAAAACCCCATCGTATATACCCCTTTGAGTACGTATATACGATTGGACATAAAATAGCCATCGTATATACATACTCAAGGGGTATATACGATTTATTATTTTTTTAAAAAATTAATTTTCAAAGGGCATTTTGTGGATTTAGGATTGGGTGGGGGTTTGAAAAAAACGTGCCTTTTTTATTTGGTTGGGTTCCGTTTACAGTCTTGGTGCAGTGGCCCATTTATTTTGCACACCCCTAATTTTGAGCATACGACTGTCTCATTTTTAAAGTATTCTCATTTGTATGTATTATCAATTCAAATTTCCAAATCACACAAACCCTAAAAATCGAAATCAATAAAAAGGAAATTGAAAACAAAATCCTAACCTTCAATCTTGGAGAAGATGGAAAACAAAAATGAAAAGAAGGTGAATGAACTCCAACCTAACCTTGAATTGAGAAGGACAACAGCAACTGATGGAGAAGAAGCGGCGACTGACGGAGAAGAAGCGGCACAGAAAAGGGCGGCGGCCGGCGGTGTGGTGGTGATGGCGATTGATGAGTGCGTTTGTTTTGAGTTTTGACGTAACTTGTGTATCCGTGCGTGGCTGCGTGCGTTGTGTTATTCTTGTTGTTGTGTATCCGAGGTGAGTTTTTTTTGGCGGTTGCTTTTCCCACACCCCTCCTACTCTTCTTACGGGACTACTGGCCTCAAAATCTCAAATTCCATCGTTTACTATTTTTTACGATTTTTTTAATTTTTCATAGACTCCAAAAATCTAAAAATTTTGTATAGCCTTATTTTGGTTTTGTTAGATTTTTAGTGGTGTTTTTATAATTTTTTGGAGTAGTTTTGACTATTTAACGAATTTTTAGTAGCCTTTTAGTAATAAAAATTAAAACAAATTATTAAAAAAAATAAAAAACCCATCGTATATACCCCTTTGAGTACGTATATATGATTGGACATAAAATAGCCATCGTATATACATACTCAAGGGGTATATACGATTTATTATTTTTTTTTAAAAAAAATTAATTTTCAAAGGGCATTTTGGGGATTTAGGATTGGGTGGGGGTTTTTGGGGATTGGGTGGGGGTTTGAAAAAAACGTGCCTTTTTTATTTGGTTGGGTTCCGTTTACAGTCTTGGTGCAGTGGCCCATTTATTTTGCACACCCCTTATTTTGAGCATACGACTGTCTCATTTTTAAAGTATTCTCATTTGTATGTATTATCAATTCAAATTTCCAAATCACACAAACCCTAAAAATCGAAATCAATAAAAAGGAAATTGAAAACAAAATCCTAACCTTCAATCTTGGAGAAGATGGAAAACAAAAATGAAAAGAAGGTGAATGAACTCCAACCTAACCTTGAATTGAGAAGGACAACAAAGAATCGATGGAGAAGAAGCGGCGACTAATGTAACACCCCCTTCTACCATAACTACTATTTGCATTATTTTGAAAAATTAGAGTGCAATAAAATTTTTAGTGCGACCACTTGAGGTGCCACATTTAAACAAAACACCTTTCAAAACTCCAAAACATTTAATTAAAATAAAACTCCCAAAACGTAGGATACATAGCACCAAATAATATCCGGAATAAAATACTACATCGGTGGAAAAATAACAACTTAAACAATAGTTCAAAATGTAAAGAAATGACAACTAAACGTCCCCTTGCCACTACGTATCGAGCGACTTCGACCATACTCAAGGAAGGATCTCTAGTCACCTTCTCCGTCACTGCGGGTTGCCGACATACGAGGCAACACGACGCAATAAGGTGAGTCTCAATGCATAGGTAATAATAAATAAAGCGAGAAACACAGAGAGATAGGCGCACGAAAAACAACAATTTTAAATACATTATTAAGACAAGTTACACAAAGCGATTACTAACTACACGATCACCAAAAAGCATACACCAATTGCAATCACTCCGAAACAGCTTACATCGTAACATGTATGCAATGTATGAAATGCAACCCAAAACTCCACTGGCATATGCATGTGGATCCATCACCAAAAATTGCCTTGTGGGCATTCACCAAACACCAAAATAATTTAGAGGCGAGCCTATTCACCAAAATGCATATGATTTATGCGACGCCATGACTATGCACCAAAAACACCAAAACACCAAAGTATAGCAATAACGTGCTCACTAATAATTATATATATATATATATATATATATATATATATATATATATATATATATATATATATATATATATATATATATATATATATATTCACCACATCACCAAGGAGGGTCATAGACACCTCATCACCAATATATTCGCCATTTATTTTATAACATATATATATATATTCACCACATCACCAAGGAGGGTCATAGACACCTCATCACCAATATATTCGCCATTTATTTTATAACACCTTAATTAGTACACCTATAAGGATTAAAGGACACCAAAAGACTAAAGTCATCTAGGGACTAAAGTCAACGCCCGGAACTAAACCCACACCTAAGGACCAGAGTAACACCATTAGGACTATTGAAACACCTACGGACTAAATTGACACTTTAGGGATCACACGGTCCCATCACTTACATAGGCGCATAAGGTCGCCCCAAATGGCGCCTGCGCGCTTTAGACCCACATTCACGCAACACCACCGCAGCTTGGCGCCTCGGTTGGCGCCTCTGCTTGGCACACAACACACGCACGCGCACACAAAGCACATTGGCGCCCCAGGATGGCGCTGTGCTGACACAAACTCACGCACACAAGATCGCACTTGGCGCCACGATGGCGCTGTGCTAGGCACAAACACGCGACACAAAGATCGCACTTGGCGCCACGGATGGCGCTGTGCTGCATTCACAACCACACACACCTCGGCACCCACTCAAACAACTCGGCACCCACTCAAAACACACCTCGGTACACTCTCACACACCTCGGCACCTCACCCCATTCACCTCGGCACCTCACCTCATCTCACTCACCTAGGTCACCTCACCTCATTCACCTCGGCACCTCACCCCATTCACCTCGGCACCTCACCTCACCTCATTCACCTCGGCACCTCACTTCATTAACCTCGGCACCTCACCTCCCCTCACTCACCTACGGCACCTCACCTCATCTCACATCGGCACCTCACCTCACCTCACTCACCTAGGTCACCTCACCTCATTCACCTCGGCACCTCCCTTCATTAACCTCGGCACCTCGGCACACACTCACACCGGCAGCGCCAAGAGGCGCACCACACACGCCAAACACATGCACACATCTCGGCACTCACAGGCACACATCTCGGCGCCTTGGGGCAGCCACGTTGGCGCCCCCACACACGCACACACAGCCACGGGCGCACACTGGCGCCTTGCCCGCGAGACACTGGCGCACGAGGCAAAGAACTCGGCGCCCTGGGCAGCACAACGCACACGCACATTAACGCAATACAATGATAATCATGGCTCAATCACGAAATCAACATCATCACGCATTAACACAAACAAAACACCGACGTAAGCAATTCACGCATCACGAAATCAACATCATCGCGCAAACAACAACAATAACGAAACCACAACGTCATGTGAACATCACCCAAATCACGTATACACATTACAATTATCCACCTAAATTACTCCTAATCCTTAATCCCTATGTTTCAAGATTTATAAATTATTAAATATGCTGAGAGCCCCATACCTTGTTAAAATTGAAGAAGAAGACTAAAGCTCTCAAGGACACCTCTCCAAGACACCAACAATCCACGTTTTCCTCTCTCCTCTAAGAGCTCCACGAAACTCCTCTCCTTTCTCCTTGCCCTACTAGCCGCGCTCCTCTCTTCTCCTCTTCCCACTTTCTAATTTTTTGATCTTTTGCTTCTAGTGAGGGTTTCTCCTAAGACCCTAAAGCTTTTATTAATTGGGTTTGGGCCACTTAACTCCAATGGGCCCTAATTGCACCTCCTAGTTACTTTCTCACATCCTCCTATTTAATTAATAACACTCTCCAGCTTATTTCCTACACCACACTCCTTAATTGAATTAATTTCCTTATATTTATTTTAAATAAGGTTAATTAAATTATCACTTAATTAAATTATCTAATTATTTATTTAATCATTTTTGGGGCGTTACAACCGACGGAGAAGAAGCGGCACGAAAAAGAGGCGGTGGCGGAGTGTGGTGGTGATGGCGATTGATGAGTGCGTTTGTTTTGAGTTTTGACGTAACTTGTGTATCCGTGCGTGGCTGCGTGCGTTGTGTTATTCTTGTTGTTGTGTATCTAAGGGTGAGTTTTTTTGCGCGTTGCTTTTCCCACCCCCCCTCCTACTCTTCTTACGGGACTACGGCCTCAAAATCCCAAATTCCATCGTTTACTATTTTTTACGATTTTTTTAATTTTTCATAGTCTCCAAAAATCTAAATTTTTTGTATAGCCTTATTTTGGTTTTGTTAGATTTTTAGTGGTGTTTTTATAATTTTTTGGAGTAGTTTTGACTATTTAACGAATTTTTAGTAGCCTTTTAGTAATAAAAATTAAAACAAATTATTAAAAAAAATAAAAAACCCATCGTATATACCCTTTGAGTACGTATATACGATTGGACATAAAATAGCCATCGTATATACATACTCAAGGGGGTATATACGATTTATTATTTTTTTTAAAAAATTAATTTTCAAAGGGCATTTTGTGGATTTAGAATTGGGTGGGGGTTTGAAAAAAACGTGCCTTTTTTATTTGGTTGGGTTCCGTTTACAGTCTTGGTGCAGTGGCCCATTTATTTTGCACACCCCTAATTTTGAGCATACGACTGTCTCATTTTTAAAGTATTCTCATTTGTATGTATTATCAATTCAAATTTCCAAATCACACAAACCCTAAAAATCGAAATCAATAAAAAGGAAATTGAAAACAAAATCCTAACCTTCAATCTTGGAGAAGATGGAAAACAAAAATGAAAAGAAGGTGAATGAACTCCAACCTAACCTTGAATTGAGAAGGACAACAGCAACTGATGGAGAAGAAGCGGCGACTAATGTAACACCCCCTTCTACCATAACTACTATTTGCATTATTTTGAAAAATTAGAGTGCAATAAAATTTTTAGTGCGACCACTTGAGGGTGCCACATTTAAACAAAACACCTTTCAAAACTCCAAAACATTTAATTAAAATAAAACTCCCAAAACGTAGGATACATAGCACCAAATAATATCCGGGAATAAAATACTACATCAGTGGAAAAATAACAACTTAAACAATAGTTCAAAATGTAAAGAAATGACAACTAAACGTCCCCCCGGTGCTACGTGTCGGGCGACTCGACCATACTCAAGGAAGGATCTCTAGTCACCTTGATCACGATCACACACTGCGCAGTTGCCGACATACGAGGCAACACGACGCAGCGATAGGTGAGTCTCAATGCATAGGTAATAATAAATAAAGCGAGAAACACAGAGAGATAGGCGCACGAGAAAACAACAATTTTAAATACATTATTAAGACAATTACACCAAGGCGATTACACTAACTACAAATCACACGGAAAGCGATTACACCAATTGCAATCACTCGAAAAGCGATTACATCGAACATGTATGCAATGTATGAAATGCAACCCAAAACTCCACTTTGGGCATATGCATGTGGATCCATCACCAAAATTGCCTTGTGGGCATTCACCAAACACCAAAATAATTTAGAGGCGAAGCCTATTCACCAAAATGCATATGATTTATGCGACGCCATGACTATGCACCAAAAACACCAAAACACCAAAGTATAGCAATAACGTGCTCACCAATAATTATATATATATATATATATATATATATATATATATATATATTCACCACATCACCAAGGAGGGTCATAGACACCTCATCACCAATATATTCGCCATTTATTTTATAACATATATATATATATTCACCACATCACCAAGGAGGGTCATAGACACCTCATCACCAATATATTCGCCATTTATTTTATAACACCTTAATTAGTACACCTATAAGGATTAAAGGACACCAAAAGACTAAAGTCATCTAGGGACTAAAGTCAACGCCCGGAACTAAACCCACACCTAAGGACCAGAGTAACACCATTAGGACTATTGAAACACCTACGGACTAAATTGACACTTTAGGGATCACACGGTCCCATCACTTACATAGGCGCATAAGGCTGCCCAAATGGCGCCCTGCGCCTTAGACCCACATTCACGCAACACCACTGCAGTTGGCGCCTCAGTTGGCGCCTCTGCAACACACACAACACACGCACGCACACGAAGACATTGGCGCCCCGATGGCGCTGTGCTGCTAGACACAAACCACGCACACAGCACTGCACTTGGCGCCACAGATGGCGCCTGTGCTAGGCACAAAACACGCACACAGCACTGCACTTGGCGCCACAGATGGCGCCTGTGCTAGACACAACCACACACACCTCGGCACCCACTCAAACAACTCGGCACCCACTCAAAACACACCTCGGTACACTCTCACACACCTCGGCACCTCACCCCATTCACCTCGGCACCTCACCTCATCTCACTCACCTAGGTCACCTCACCTCATTCACCTCGGCACCTCACCCCATTCACCTCGGCACCTCACCTCACCTCATTCACCTCGGCACCTCACTTCATTAACCTCGGCACCTCACCTCCCCTCACTCACCTACGGCACCTCACCTCATCTCACATCGGCACCTCACCTCACCTCACTCACCTAGGTCACCTCACCTCATTCACCTCGGCACCTCCCTTCATTAACCTCGGCACCTCGGCACACTCACACCTGGCAGCGCGCCAAGAGGCGTACCACACACGCCCCAAACACATGCACACATCTCGGCACTCACGGCACACATCTCGCGCCTTGGGGCAGCCACGTTAGCGCCCCACACACGCACACACACACCACGGGCGCACACTCAGCGCCTTTGCCCGGACATGGCGCACGAGGCGTGACTTCGCGCCACTGGGCGTACACAACGCACACGCACATTAACGCAATACAATGATAATCATGGCTCAATCACGAAATCAACATCATCACGCATTAACACAAACAAAACACCGACGTAAGCAATTCACGCATCACGAAATCAACATCATCGCGCAAAACAACAACAATAACGAAACCACAACGTCATGTGAACATCACCCAAATCACGTATACACATTACAATTATCCACCTAAATTACTCCTAATCCTTAATCCCTATGTTTCAAGATTTATAAATTATTAAATATGCTAGAGAGCCCCATACCTTGTTAAAATTGAAGAAGAAGACTAAAGCTCTCAGGACACCTCTCCAAGACACCAACAATCCACGTTTTCCTCTCCTCTAAGAGCTCCACGAAACTCCTCTCCTTTCTCCTTGCCCTAGCCGCGCTCCCTCTCTTCTCCTCTTCCCACTTTCTAATTTTTTGATCTTTTGCTTCTAGTGAGGGTTTCTCCTAAGACCCTAAAGCTTTTATTAATTGGGTTTGGGCCACTTAACTCCAATGGGCCCTAATTGCACCTCCTAGTTACTTTCTCACATCCTCCCTATTTAATTAATAACACTCTCCAGTTATTTCCTACACCACACTCCTTAATTGAATTAATTTCCTTATATTTATTTTAAATAAGGTTAATTAAATTATCACTTAATTAAATTATCTAATTATTTATTTAATCATTTTTGGGGCGTTACAACTGACGGAGAAGAAGCGGCACAGAAAAGGGCGGCGGTCGGCAGAGTGTGGTGGTGATGGCGATTGATGAGTGCGTTTGTTTTGAGTTTTGACGTAACTTGTGTATCTGTGCGTGGCTGCGTGCGTTGTGTTACTGTTGTTGTGTATCTAAGGGTGAGTTTTTTTTGGCGTTTGCTTTTCCCACACCCCCCTCCTACTCTTCTTACGGGACTACGGCCTCAAAATCCCAAATTCCATCGTTTACTATTTTTTACGATTTTTTTTAATTTTTCATAGTCTCCAAAAAATCTAAATTTTTTTGTATAGCCTTATTTTGGTTTTGTTAGATTTTTAGTGGTGTTTTTATAATTTTTTGGAGTAGTTTTGACTATTTAACGAATTTTTAGTAGCCTTTTAGTAATAAAAATTAAAACAAATTATTAAAAAAAATAAAAACCCCATCGTATATACCCCTTTGAGTACGTATATACGATTGGACATAAAATAGCCATCGTATATACATACTCAAGGGTATATACGATTTATTATTTTTTTTAAAAAATTAATTTTCAAAGGGCATTTTGTGGATTTAGAATTGGGTGGGGTTTGAAAAAACGTGCCTTTTTATTTGGTTGGGTTCCGTTTACGATCTTGGTGCAAATGGCCCATTTATTTTGCACACCCCTAATTTTGAGCATACGATCTGTCTCATTTTTAAAGTATTCTCATTTGTATGTATTATCAATTCAAATTTCCAAATCACACAAACCCTAAAAATCGAAATCAATAAAAAGGAAATTGAAAACAAAATCCTAACCTTCAATCTTGGAGAAGATGGAAAACAAAAATGAAAAGAAGGTGAATGAACTCCAACCTAACCTTGAATTGAGAAGGACAACAGCAACTAATGGAGAAGAAGCGTCGACTGACGGAGAAGAAGCGGCACAGAAAAGAGGCGTGATCGGCGGAGTGTGGTGGTGATGGCGATTGATGAGTGCGCTTTGTTTTGAGTTTTGACGTAACTTGTGTATCCGTGCGTGGCTGCGTCGCGTTAATATTCTTTGTTGTTGTGTATTTGAGGGTGAGTTTTTTTTTGGCGTTTGCTTTTCCCACACCCCCCTCCTACTCTTCTTATGGGACTACGGCCTCAAAATCCCAAATTCCATCGTTTACTATTTTTTACGAATTTTTTTTAATTTTTCATAGACTCCAAAAAATCTAAAAAATTTTGTATAGCCTTATTTTGGTTTTGTTAGATTTTTAGTGGTGTTTTTATAATTTTTTGGAGTAGTTTTGACTATTTAACGAATTTTTAGTAGCCTTTTAGTAATAAAAATTAAAACAAATTATTAAAAAAAATAAAAACCCCATCTATATACCCCTTTGAGTACGTATATACGATTGGACATAAAATAGCCATCGTATATACATACTCAAGGGGTATATACGATTTATTATTTTTTTTAAAAAAAAAAATTAATTTTCAAAGGGCATTTTGGGGATTTAGGATTGGGTGGGGGTTTTTGGGGATTGGGTGGGGGTTTGAAAAAAAGTGGCTTTTTTATTTGGTTGGGTTCCGTTTACAGTCTTGGTGCAGTGGCCCATTTATTTTGCACACCCCTAATTTTGAGCATACGACTATCTCATTTTTAAAGTATTCTCATTTGTATGTATTATCAATTCAAATTTCCAAATCACACAAACCCTAAAAATCGAAATCAATAAAAAGGAAATTGAAAACAAAATCAATAAAAAGGAAATTGAAAACAAAATCCTAACCTTCAATCTTGGAGAAGATGGAAAACAAAAATGAAAAGAAGGTGAATGAACTCCAACCTAACCTTGAATTGAGAAGGACAACGAAAGAATCGATGGAGAAGAAGCGGCGACTGACGGAGAAGAAGCGGCACAGAAAAGGGCGGCGGTCGGCGGAGTGTGGTGGTGATGGCGATTGATGAGTGCGTTTGTTTTGAGTTTTGACGTAACTTGTGTATCTGTGCGTGGTCGCGTGCGTTGTGTTACCGTTGTTGTGTATCCGAGGTGAGTTTTTTTGGCGTTTGCTTTTCCCACACCCCTCCTCCTACTCTTCTTACAAGACTACTACCTCAAAATCCCAAATTCCATCGTTTACTATTTTTTTTACGATTTTTTTAATTTTTAATAGACTCCAAAAATCTAAAAAATTTTGTATAGCCTTATTTTGGTTTTGTTAGATTTTTAGTGGTGTTTTTATAATTTTTGGAGTAGTTTTGACTATTTAACGAATTTTTAGTAGCCTTTTAGTAATAAAAATTAAAACAAATTATTAAAAAAAAAAAAAATCATCGTATATACCCCTTTGAGTACGTATATACGATTGGACATAAAATAGCCATCGTATATACGTACTCAAGGGTATATATACGATTTATTATTTTTTTAAAAAAATTAATTTTCAAAGGGCATTTTGGGGATTTAGGATTGGGTGGGGTTTGAAAAAACGTGCCTTTTATTTGGTTGGGTTCCGTTTACGATCTTGGTGCAATGGCCCATTTATTTTGCACACCCTAATTTTGAGCATACGATCGTCTCATTTTTAAAGTATTCTCATTTGTATGTATTATCAATTCAAATTTCCAAATCACACAAACCCTAAAAATCGAAATCAATAAAAAGGAAATTGAAAACAAAATCCTAACCTTCAATCTTGGAGAAGATGGAAAACAAAAATGAAAAGAAGGTGAATGAACTCCAACCTAACCTTGAATTGAGAAGGACAACGACAATCGATGGAGAAGAAGCGCGATCGACGGAGAAGAAGCGGCATGAGAAAAGGGCGTGCGGTCGGCGGAGTGTGTGTGGTGATGGCGATTGATGAGTGCGTTTGTTTTGAGTTTTGACGTAACTTGTGTATCCGTGCGTGGTCGCTGCGTGCGTTGTGTTACTGTTGTTGTGTATCTGAGGGTGAGTTTTTTTTTGGCGTTTGCTTTTCCCACACCCCCCTCCTACTCTTCTTACGGGACTACGGCCTCAAAATCCCAAATTCCATCGTTTACTATTTTTTACGATTTTTTTAAATTTTTCAAAGTCTCCAAAAAATCTAAAAAATTTTGTATAGCCTTATTTTGGTTTTGTTAGATTTTTAGTGGTGTTTTTATAATTTTTTTGGAGTAGTTTTGACTATTTAACGAATTTTTAGTAGCCTTTTAGTAATAAAAATTAAAACAAATTATTAAAAAAAATAAAAACCCCATCGTATATACCCCTTTGAGTACGTATATACGATTGGACATAAAATAGCCATCGTATATACATACTCAAGGGGTATATACGATTTATTAGTTTTTTAAAAAAAAAATTAATTTTCAAAGGGCATTTTGGGGATTTAGGATTGGGTGGGGGTTTTTGGGGATTGGGTGGGGGTTTGAAAAAAACGTGCCTTTTTTATTTGGTTGGGTTCCGTTTACGATCTTGGTGCAATGGCCCATTTATTTTGCACACCCCAATTTTGAGCATACGATCGTCTCATTTTTAAAGTATTCTCATTTGTATGTATTATCAATTCAAATTTCCAAATCACACAAACCCTAAAAATCAAAATCAATAAAAAGGAAATTGAAAACAAAATCCTAACCTTCAATCTTGGAGAAGATGGAAAACAAAAATGAAAAGAAGGTGAATGAACTCCAACCTAACCTTGAATTGAGAAGGACAACAAAGAATCGATGGAGAAGAAGCGCGATCGACGAGAAGAAGCGCACGAGAAAAGAGGCGGCGGTCGGCGGAGTGTGGTGGTGATGGCGATTGATGAGTGCGTTTGTTTTGAGTTTTGACGTAACTTGTGTATCCGTGCGTGGTCGCGGTGCGTTGTATTCTTGTTGTTGTGTATCCGAGGTGAGTTTTTTTGGCGTTTGCTTTTCCCACACCCCCCTCCTACTCTTCTTACGGGACTACGGCCTCAAAATCCCAAATTCCATCGTTTACTATTTTTTACGATTTTTTCAATTTTTCAAAGTCTCCAAAAATCTAAAAATTTTGTATAGCCTTATTTTGGTTTTGTTAGATTTTTAGTGGTGTTTTTATAATTTTTTTGGAGTAGTTTTGACTATTTAACGAATTTTTAGTAGCCTTTTAGTAATAAAAATTAAAACAAATTATTAAAAAAAATAAAAACCCCATCGTATATACCCCTTTTGAGTACGTATATACGATTGGACATAAAATAGCCATCGATATATACATACTCAAGGGGTATATACGATTTATTATTTTTTTAAAAAAATTAATTTTCAAAGGGCATTTTGGGGATTTAGGATTGGGTGGGGGTTTTTGGGGATTGGGTGGGGGTTTGAAAAAAACGTGCCTTTTTTATTTGGTTGGGTTCCGTTTATAGTCTTGGTGCAATGGCCCATTTATTTTGCACACCCCTAATTTTGAGCATACGACTGTCTCATTTTTAAAGTATTCTCATTTGTATGTATTATCAATTCAAATTTCCAAATCACACAAACCCTAAAAATCGAAATCAATAAAAAGGAAATTGAAAACAAAATCCTAACCTTCAATCTTGGAGAAGATGGAAAACAAAAATGAAAAGAAGGTGAATGAACTCCAACCTAACCTTGAATTGAGAAGGACAACAGAATCTGATGGAGAAGAAGCGGCGACCGACGGAGAAGAAGCGGCACAAAAAAGGGCGGCGGTCGGCGGAGTGTGGTGGTGATGGCGATTGATGAGTGCGTTTGTTTTGAGTTTTGACGTAACTTGTGTATCCGTGCGTGGGTCGCGTGCGCGTTGTTATTCTTGTTGTTGTGTATCCGAGGTGAGTTTTTTTGGCGTTTGCTTTTCCCACACCCCCCTCCTACTCTTCTTACAAGACTACGGCCTCAAAATCCCAAATTCCATCGTTTACTATTTTTTACGATTTTTTTTTAATTTTTCATAGACTCCAAAAAATCTAAAAAATTTTGTATAGCCTTATTTTGGTTTTGTTAGATTTTTAGTGGTGTTTTTATAATTTTTTGGAGTAGTTTTAACTATTTAACGAATGTTATAAAATAAGAGATAAAAGCAAGAATAAAGATGAAGAAGATAAGTACAAATATAGAAGATGAGAGTGTTTCTATTCTTTTCAAGTGTGTCACTTAGATAGGAAATAGCCTTATTTATAGGGTAAGAAATGGCAAGTGAAAGATCAAACATTAAGAGCCACTTACAACCCATTACAACAAGGGAGTAATGTTAGTGGAAGCCAAATAGAATTGGACATCCATCATATTGTTCATAACACTCCCCCTTGGATGTCCACTGATGACATGTCTCATTAAAACCTTACTAGAAAAAAACCCAGTGGGAAAAAAATCTAGTGAAGGAAAAAGAGTACAATATCCGTTCAATGGGAACTGCCTCGTTAAAAACCTTTCCAGGAAAACCCAATGGGATAAAACCATGGTAAAGGAAAAAAGAGTGCAGTTTCTCTCCCCCTATTTGAAGCGTCACTTAAGAATCTGAATTACTACATCTGAATTTTCTCCCTGAGTGCATATGGAGCGATCAACTCTGCTCTGTCACTTGTGATATATCCTCTTTTAATGGATTTTTGCTGTCAATATTATCTTCATGACTACTTCCTTGAATTGTTGACATTTGAGCAAGAACTGAAGAAGCAACAACTATAGATTGTTTTGTAGATCAAAAATATATTTCAATGTCATCTCATGTAAATAATGGCTGACTTGCAATCTGACTTGATCTAGATCAGAAAAATACTTTGTATATGCATGCTTAACTTGGAGAACATATATAAAATGATTTATTCATTAAAAATGAAATATGCATCCCACTTTGTTTCTGACATTTTGGTTTGTAATGAACTATATTACTACTAATTATCACATAATATTACCATATCAAGGGATATAACATTTGGTAATATGCATGCATGCTTTCATAGTCTTCGGGACAAAGGTATTTTATATATTCTTACAACACAACTCATGTAGTCAATATAAATAATTTTTGTAGATCAATATGAGACTTTATTTTTCAAAAGAATTTATTTGGAGATACTTCTTTGTATCTTGAGTCATTCTAGAATTTTTCATTTAGAGGTCAACTATAGGTTCAACCTCAAAATCCATCAGATATAATTTGAGGTCATTCATCTAGAGCTCTTTCTTTGAATAGTCTATAGTTTTTGGAAACTCTTCAGGAGTTCCGATAATGTTTATGTCATCAATATAGACATCAGTTAGAGCAAATTCTTTTCCAAATATTTTCATAAAACTATATGGACAAGTGATGTCATTTTTGTATCATTCCTTTAGAATATAAATTTAGACGATTATACCATATGTGTTCAAATGATATTATTTCATCAAGGGATTGATTCAATTTGACTAATCATCTCGAGAATCTGAAAAGTGTGTATCAGAATATTAAATACTTCAGGGATCTTCAAATAATTATGACTATTAAATGAGTCATACAAATAAGGTGTAGTAACACTCATCTTGCGAGAATTGAGCTCTTCATGTGCTACAAGGCTAATTAAGTACTGAAAAGTACTCGCATCCACCCTTGAGCAACATGTCGAGCTTTGAAACTCATATTTTCACCATTCTCATTTTGCTTTTTGCATAAAACCTCATCTGTATTCAACTGGTTTCACACCTTCAGGTGTTTGGACTACAATTTCAAAAACTTTTTGCTTGTAAAGCGAGTTTAATTCTGCTTCAAATTCATTTTTCAATTTTTGGCCAATTCACATGTCTACAATCTTTAGTAGACTTTGGTTCATGATCCTCACTATCATTTATAACAATTAGCGCTATATTATATGTAAAAACATCGTCAACGTTGACTTCATTTCGGTTCCATTGTATTTCATTCTTGACATAATTCATTGAGATCTCTTTAATGTTAGAAATTTTCAGGTACCTGATTAGTTCTTCTGGAACTGAAATGTTAATTATGTCTGAAGACTCTTTTAGAGTTTTATATCCTCACTTGGACCATCTTTCGTTTTAGCTCCTTTCTTATTCAAGGATTTTTATCTTTGGAACCGATTGGTCTACTACGCTTCAGGCGCCATTGAGACTCATGTGCAATATTTGATTGTCCAAAAGGGACATCAATTTTATTAGAGCATTAGCAGCTGATATGTATGATTTGGTCACACTTTTGAATCAGAAAATGCATTTGGTAGATGATTTTCTAAGCTTTACAACTGAATTATCTTTTGGAACTTCTAGTTCACATTGCTTAGTTTGAGGATCAAGTTGTGACAATGATATTTCATTCCTACTGATCTCTTTTTTCAACTGCTTATTCTCTCCCCCTAATGCGGAGAAATTTAATTCATCAAATTATAATCATCAAACTAGACTATAAACAAATCTCCAATTGTTGGCTCAAAATTACTTTATTATACATGGAGATTTATATCCAATATATATTCCAAAAATTCTTTGAGGACCTATCATATAGTGCATTGTGAACGGAGAATTTGAATCATACATTGCACATAAAGAACCTAAGATGAAAAATATTAAGTTTGTGACCAAAAACCAAATGCAAAGGGAAAGAGTTGTGATAACTTGTTGGCTTGATACGAATCACAGTTACAAAATGCAAAACTACATGTTCCCAAGTAGAAATTGGAAGTTCTTATTTCATGAGTATCAGTCATATAATTAACTTTAGACGTCTAAAGAATGATTCTTCAAAACCATTTTATGAATGAACACTAGTTGACGATAAATACTCAAACTTCTAGTTGTGAGTTGCCCACAAATACATGTGCCCATTTAGTTAATGCATAAATTAAAATCATAAAGTATCTAAATGGTCCACATGGTGGGTGTATTGACCCACAAATATCACCATATGTATTCTTTATAAAAAGTTGAGATATACACTTCCAATTTTTGTGGTGATGGTCTATTTATAAATTTTCCTTGTGAACAAGACGTACATGGGAACTTATTGGATTGAAGAATCTTCTGGTTCTTTAATTGATGACCACATAAATTTTCACTTATCTTTCGCATCATTATATACCCGGGATGGCCCAACCGGTTATGCCAAACAACAAACTTTTTTGAGATTTGTAAACTTCTGGTTTACAATACGTGCTTTAGTTGCACTGATATAAGTGTAGTACAAACTAGATGAAAAACCGAACAGTTTTTCCACTACACTTATTTTAGCCAAAGTATGTCTCGCTATATAAAGATACTCAATATCGCATTCATCTCTTGTTTAAATATGATATCCATTTGGACGAATATCTTTGAAACTTAATAAATTTCTATGAGACTTAGGGGAATACAATGGATTCTCAATTTGTAAACTTAGATAAGCAAACTAATAAACTTTACTCATTTGTGCAATGATACATAGAAAAAGTACTTTGTTCAATCTATCTGGGATGCTTGAATGATTAATTCTTCTATAATGTATCATGAACATAGATGAACACGATATGTTTCAATATTAAGTTCTTTGCACAATCCTTGTAGGATGCTTGAATATTGAATTCTTTGGGAATTCATCAAGAATAGTCTAATTGTCTTTAGGCAATCCAATAAGGATGCTTGAATGTTGAATTCTTTGGGAATTCATCAAGAATTGAAAACATGATAACCATAGTAGCTTGATAAAATTCTTAACAAAATTTCTATGCAAGAAATATAAAATATTAACATGATAAAACAAAAGCTATAAGGAAGGACATCATAGTTTTTTTGACCGGTGGGAAGAAGAAGAACATCATAATATGATAATAAGTTAGATTAATTATAAGATAGTAAAGGAAAACATATATTTGTCAAATAGCCTCGAAGCTTATTATAAATTTCTTCATAATAGTAGATTAGCTCTTCTGAAGACTTCAATTATATTTGAAGGGCCAAATATAATACAAACATCAGTTTCTCGCTTCACTAAATAAGAGAAATATTTCATATCCTTCAAAATTGTATGGATATGGTTTTGCTATCAACAATACACATATCTTCATGATGATCGGTAAAGAAGTCAACAACATCCAAGTTAGTAACATCCATATTACTGTCATCTTCATAAGATAAATTTGTCTCAATCTTTTTATCTTTACTCTTAAGTGATTGTTGATAGAGATCAACAGATGTTTTAGCGTACGACAGGTACGACCTTTGCCTCCACAACGATAGCAAATATTTTCATTATTTTTACTACTCTATCCACTTTTTTCATTCTTTCCAACACTTTGCCACTTCTGGTGAAAAAAATGTGTTCTTGTAATTTTCACTATGACTATGATCAAGACCACTATTACAGGTTTGCCCACGCGGTCGTGTGTGTTGCTACATTCACTTCTGGGAATGAAACGTACTAGTGGGATGAACCTCATGATATTCCAATGACTTTTAGTTGAAGGCGCAACAACATAGTCGAGTAATAAAAAAACTGGCATAATGTACTAGAGAATGTATTATAAAAATTAACAAATCACTGTAATTTTAAAAGTCCCAATCCAAATCACCTAGCATCGAAGATTTTTTTCTTTTATCATTTTCCTTGTACATAAGGAAATGTTGCATACTAGTGATGGTTAGATCCTTCAATAATCAAGGTAATACCAAATACATTTACCCCTATTCCAATTGTGAATTAAATTAAGAGGTTAATATACAATTGCATAATGTTTATTTAACCAATTGCAATTGATGCATATAAAAGCACTAATACCACATAAACAAACAGATTAGTCATAAAACAATTAGAAATAGAAGTAAACTAAGATTATATAGATTCTGATAATAACCATTAATAAAATCTAACCAATAATTCTTTAGAAGCATAAGAATGGTCTCTGAGTAAAAAACTTTTCATTGAAAACCATAGCAAGAAAATAACACTCCATGGGAGAAGAAAGGTATCTCCAAATTAAACTCTTATTCTCATTCTTTCATTCTCTCATATCAGTTAAATCAAGTCACATTTCTAATTCGAAAAAATATCATTCTGGGCTAAGAGGAATACAATAAGAATACTAAAGGACGATAAGAATACTAAGGATGAATTTTAAACACTCATTTACATGATCTTTCACAAAAAGCAATATCATGGAACGTAATAAGAATCAAGTACTACCTTAGAATGACTAGAAACCAATGATCCAAGACAAGGTTTGAGGTGAAAGCAATATTACACAATCACAGTGAAACAAAGGAAATGATAATTATATAATAGAACAAGTAGTATCACGGGACAAGTAAAAACCAATAGTACCTTATGTTTCGTGCTGATAACGTGTTATAAAATAAGAGATAAAAGCAAGAATAAAGATGAAGAAGATAAGTACAAATATAGAAGATGAGAGTGTTTCTATTCTTTTCAAGTGTGTCACTTAGATAGGAAATAGCCTTATTTATAGGGTAAGAAATGGCAAGTGAAAGATCAAACATTAAGAGCCACTTACAACCCATTACAACAAGGGAGTAATGTTAGTGGAAGCCAAATAGAAGTGGACATCCATCATATTGTTCATAACAACGAATTTTTAGTAGCCTTTTAGTAATAAAAATTAAAACAAATTATTAAAAAAAATAAAAACCCCATCGTATATACCCCTTTGAGTACGTATATACGATTGGACATAAAATAGCCATCGTATATACATACTCAAGGGGTATATACGATTTATTATTTTTTTTTAAAAAAAAATAATTTTCAAAGGGCATTTTGGGGATTTAGGATTGGGTGGGGGTTTTTGGGGATTGGGTGGGGGTTTGAAAAAAACGTGCCTTTTTTATTTGGTTGGGTTCCGTTTACAGTCTTGGTGCAGTGGCCCATTTATTTTGCACACCCCTAATTTTGAGCATACGACTGTCTCATTTTTAAAGTATTCTCATTTGTATGTATTATCAATTCAAATTTCCAAATCACACAAACCCTAAAAATCGAAATCAATAAAAAGGAAATTGAAAACAAAATCCTAACCTTCAATCTTGGAGAAGATGGAAAACAAAAATGAAAAGAAGGTGAATGAACTCCAACCTAACCTTGAATTGAGAAGGACAACAAAGAATCGATGGAGAAGAAGCGATCGACGGAGAAGAAGCGCACGAGAAAAGGGCGTGGTCGGCGAAGTGTGGTGGTGATGGCGATTGATGAGTGCGTTTGTTTTGAGTTTTGACGTAACTTGTGTATCATCATGCGGCGTGGCTGCGTGCGTTGTGTTATTGTTGTTGTGTATCCGAGGTGAGAGTTTTTTTGGCGTTGCTTTTCCCACACCCCCTCCTACTCTTCTTACGGACTACGGCCTCAAAATCCCAAATTCCATCGTTTACTATTTTTACGATTTTTTTAATTTTTCATAGTCTCCAAAAATCTAAAAATTTTGTATAGCCTTATTTTGGTTTTGTTAGATTTTTAGTGGTGTTTTTATAATTTTTGGAGTAGTTTTGACTATTTAACGAATTTTTAGTAGCCTTTTAGTAATAAAAATTAAAACAAATTATTAAAAAAATAAAAACCCCATCGTATATACCCCTTTGAGTACGTATATACGATTGGACATAAAATAGCCATCGTTTATACATACTCAAGGGGTATATACGATTTATTATTTTTTTTTAAAAAAAATTAATTTTCAAAGGGCATTTTGGGGATTTAGGATTGGGTGGGGGTTTTTGGGGATTGGGTGGGGGTTTGAAAAAAACGTGCCTTTTTTATTTGGTTGGGTTCCGTTTACAGTCTTGGTGCAGTGGCCCATTTATTTTGCACACCCCTAATTTTGAGCATACGACTGTCTCATTTTTAAAGTATTCTCATTTGTATGTATTATCAATTCAAATTTCCAAATCACACAAACCCTAAAAATCGAAATCAATAAAAAGGAAATTGAAAACAAAATCCTAACCTTCAATCTTGGAGAAGATGGAAAACAAAAATGAAAAGAAGGTGAATGAACTCCAACCTAACCTTGAATTGAGAAGGACAACAGCAACTGATGGAGAAGAAGCGGCGACTGACGGAGAAGAAGCGGCACAGAAAAGGGCGGCGGTCGGCGGAGTGTGGTGGTGATGGCGATTGATGAGTGCGTTTGTTTTGAGTTTTGACGTAACTTGTGTATCTGTGCGTGGCTGCGTGCGTTGTGTTACTGTTGTTGTGTATTTGAGGGTGAGTTTTTTTTTGGCGTTTGCTTTTCCCACACCCCCCTCCTACTCTTCTTATGGGACTACGG
The DNA here is from genome assembly GCA_020916435.1 of Oxytropis ochrocephala. Taxonomy (NCBI): domain Eukaryota; kingdom Viridiplantae; phylum Streptophyta; class Magnoliopsida; order Fabales; family Fabaceae; genus Oxytropis; species Oxytropis ochrocephala. Next base: position 59,661,933 of record CM037092.1, on the reverse strand, counting down.
CCTCAAAATCCCAAATTCCATCGTTTACTATTTTTTACGATTTTTTTAAATTTTTCATAGACTCCAAAAAATCTAAAAAATTTTGTATAGCCTTATTTTGGTTTTGTTAGATTTTTAGTGGTGTTTTTATAATTTTTTGGAGTAGTTTTGACTATTTAACGAATTTTGAGTAGCCTTTTAGTAATAAAAATTAAAACAAATTATTAAAAAAAATAAAAACCCCATCGTATATACCCCTTTGAGTACGTATATACGATTGGACATAAAATAGCCATCGTATATACATACTCAAGGGGTATATATTTATTTATTATTTTTTTAAAAAAATTAATTTTCAAAGGGCATTTTGGGGATTTAGGATTGGGTGGGGTTTTGGGATTGGGTGGGGTTTGAAAAAAAAGCGTGCCTTTTTATTTGGTTGGGTTCCGTTTACGAGTCTTGGTGCAATGGCCCATTTATTTTGCACACCCCTAATTTTGAGCATACGATCGTCTCATTTTTAAAGTATTCTCATTTGTATGTATTATCAATTCAAATTTCCAAATCACACAAACCCTAAAAATCGAAATCAATAAAAAGGAAATTGAAAACAAAATCCTAACCTTCAATCTTGGAGAAGATGGAAAACAAAAATGAAAAGAAGGTGAATGAACTCCAACCTAACCTTGAATTGAGAAGGACAACAGCAACTGATGGAGAAGAAGCGGCGACTAATTTAACACCCCCTTCTACCATAACTACTATTTGCATTATTTTGAAAAATTAGAGTGCAATAAAATTTTTAGTGCGACCACTTGAGGGTGCCATATTTAAACAAAACACCTTTCAAAACTCCAAAACATTTAATTAAAATAAAACTCCCAAAACGTAGGATACATAGCACCAAATAATATCCGGGAATAAAATACTACATCAGTGGAAAAATAACAACTTAAACAATAGTTCAAAATGTAAAGAAATGACAACTAAACGTCCCCCCGGTGCTACGTATCAGAGCGACTCGACCATACTCAAGGAGGGATCTCTAGTCACCTTCATCATCACACTGCGCAGTTGCCGACATACGAGGCAACACGACGCAGCGATAGGTGAGTCTCAATGCATAGGTAATAATAAATAAAGCGAGAAACACAGAGAGATAGGCGCACCAGAAAACAACAATTTTAAATACATTATTAAGACAGTTACACCAAGGCAGTTACACTAACTACAGTCACACCGGAAACAGTTACACCAATTGCAATCACTCGAAAACAAGCATCGAACATGTATGCAATGTATGAAATGCAACCCAAAACTCCACTGGGCATATGCATGTGGATCCATCACCAAAAATTGCCTTGTGGGCATTCACCAAACACCAAAATAATTTAGAGGCCGAAGCCTATTCACCAAAATGCATATGATTTATGCGACGCCATGACTATGCACCAAAAACACCAAAATACCAAAGTATAGCAATAACGTGCTCACCAATAATTATATATATATATATATATATATATATATATATATATATATATATATATATATATATTCACCACATCACCAAGGAGGGTCATAGACACCTCATCACCAATATATTCGCCATTTATTTTATAACACCTTAATTAGTACACCTATAAGGATTAAAGGACACCAAAAGACTAAAGTCATCTAGGGACTAAACTCAACGCCCGGAACTAAACCCACACCTAAGGACCAGAGTAACACCATTAGGACTATTGAAACACCTACGGACTAAATTGACACTTTAGGGATCACACGGTCCCATCACTTACATAGGCGCATAAGGCTGCCCAAATGGCGCCCTGCGCCTTAGACCCACATTCACACAACACCACTGCAGTTGGCGCCTCAGTTGGCGCCTCTGCTGAACACACAGCACACGCACGCACACAGCACATTGGCGCCCCAGATGGCGCCTGTGCTAGACACAAACCACGCACACAGCACTGCACTTGGCGCCACAGATGGCGCCTGTGCTAGGCACAAAACACGCACACAGCACTGCACTTGGCGCCACAGATGGCGCCTGTGCTAGACACAACCACACACACCTCGGCACCCACTCAAACAACTCGGCACCCACTCAAAACACACCTCGGTACACTCTCACACACCTCGGCACCTCACCCCATTCACCTCGGCACCTCACCTCATCTCACTCACCTAGGTCACCTCACCTCATTCACCTCGGCACCTCACCCCATTCACCTCGGCACCTCACCTCACCTCACTCACCTAGGTCACCTCACCTCATTCACCTCGGCACTTCACTTCATTAACCTCGACACCTCACCTCCCCTCACTCACCTACGACACCTCACCTCATCTCACATCGGCACCTCACCTCACCTCACCTCACTCACCTAGGTCACCTCACCTCATTCACCTCGGCACCTCCCTTCATTAACCTCGGCACCTCGGCACACACTCACACAGGCAGCGCCAAGAGGCGCACCACACACGCCAAACACATGCACACATCTCGGCACTCACAGGCACACATCTCGGCGCCTTGGGCAGCCCACGTTGGCGCCCCCACACACGCACACACACCACCACGAGCGCACACTCAGCGCCTCTTGCCCGCACACAAGCGCACTGTGGCAAAGCAACTCGGCGCCAGGCAAAGACAACGCACACGCACATTAACGCAATACAATGATAATCATGGCTCAATCACGAAATCAACATCATCACGCATTAACACAAACAAAACACCGACGTAAGCAATTCACGCATCACGAAATCAACATCATCGCGCAAACAACAACAATAACGAAACCACAACGTCATGTGAACATCACCCACACCCCCCTCCTACTCTTCTTACGGGACTACGGCCTCAAAATCCCAAATATCGTTTACTATTTTTTACGATTTTTTTTTTTAATTTTTCATAGTCTCCAAAAAATCTAAAAAATTTTGTATAGCCTTATTTTGGTTTTGTTAGATTTTTAGTGGTGTTTTTATAATTTTTTGGAGTAGTTTTGACTATTTAACGAATTTTTAGTAGCCTTTTAGTAATAAAAATTAAAACAAATTATTAAAAAAAATAAAAACCCCATCGTATATACCCTTTGAGTACGTATATACGATTGGACATAAAATAGCCATCGATATACATACTCAAGGGGTATATATTATTTATTATTTTTTTAAAAAAATTAATTTTCAAAGGGCATTTTGGGGATTTAGGATTGGGTGGGGTTTTGGGGATTGGGTGGGGTTTGAAAAAACGTGCCTTTTTATTTGGTTGGGTTCCGTTTACTGATCTTGGTGCAATGGCCCATTTATTTTGCACACCCCTAATTTTGAGCATACGATGTCTCATTTTTAAAGTATTCTCATTTGTATGTATTATCAATTCAAATTTCCAAATCACACAAACCCTAAAAATCGAAATCAATAAAAAGGAAATTGAAAACAAAATCCTAACCTTCAATCTTGGAGAAGATGGAAAACAAAAATGAAAAGAAGGTGAATGAACTCCAACCTAACCTTGAATTGAGAAGGACAACAAAGAATCGATGGAGAAGAAGCCGCGATCGACGAGAAGAAGCGCGCGATCGAGAGAAGAAGCGCGCACGAAAAAGCGGCGGTCGGCGAAGTGTGGTGGTGATGGCGATTGATGAGTGCGCGTTGTTTTGAGTTTTGACGTAACTTGAGTATCCGTGCGCGTGGGCTGCGTGCGTTGTGTTACTGTTGTTGTGTATCTGAGGGTGAGTTTTTTTTTGGCGTTTGCTTTTCCCACACCCCCCTCCTACTCTTCTTACGGGACTACGGCCTCAAAATCCCAAATTCTATCGTTGACTATTTTTTACGATTTTTTTTAATTTTTCATAGTCTCCAAAAAATCTAAAAAATTTTGTATAGCCTTATTTTGGTTTTGTTAGATTTTTAGTGGTGTTTTTATAATTTTTTGGAGTAGTTTTGACTATTTAACGAATTTTTAGTAGCCTTTTAGTAATAAAAATTAAAACAAATTATTAAAAAAAATAAAAACCCCATCGTATATACCCCTTTGAGTACTATATACGATTGGACATAAAATAGCCATCGTATATACATACTCAAGGGGTATATACGATTTATTATTTTTTTAAAAAAAAAATTAATTTTCAAAGGGGATTTTGGGGATTTAGGATTGGGTGGGGTTTTTTGGGGATTGGGTGGGGGTTTGAAAAAAACGTGCCTTTTTTATTTGGTTGGGTTCCGTTTACAGTCTTGGTGCAGTGGCCCATTTATTTTGCACACCCCTAATTTTGAGCATACGACTGTCTCATTTTTAAAGTATTCTCATTTGTATGTAAATTCAAATTTCCAAATCACACAAACCCTAAAAATCGAAATCAATAAAAAGGAAATTGAAAACAAAATCCTAACCTTCAATCTTGGAGAAGATGGAAAACAAAAATGAAAAGAAGGTGAATGAACTCCAACCTAACCTTGAATTGAGAAGGACAACAGCAACTGATGGAGAAGAAGCGGCGACTGACGGAGAAGAAGCGGCGACTGACGGAGAAGAAGCGGCACAGAAAAGGGCGGCGGTCGGCGAAGTGTGGTGGTGATGGCGATTGATGAGTGCGTTTGTTTTGAGTTTTGACGTAACTTGTGTATCTGTGCGTGGCTGCGCATGTGCGTTATTCTTGTTGTTGTGTATCCGAGGGTGAGTTTTTTTGGCGTTGCTTTTCCCACACCCCCTCCTACTCTTCTTACGGGACTACAGCCTCAAAATCCCAAATTCTATCGTTTACTATTTTTTACGATATTTTTTAATTTTTCATAGTCTCCAAAAAATCTAAAAAATTTTGTATAGCCTTATTTTGGTTTTGTTAGATTTTTAGTGGTGTTTTTATAATTTTTTGGAGTAGTTTTGACTATTTAACGAATTTTTAGTAGCCTTTTAGTAATAAAAATTAAAACAAATTATTAAAAAAAATAAAAACCCCTTTATTTTGGGGATTTAGGATTGGGTGGGGGTTTGAAAAAAACGTGCATTTTTTATTTGGTTGGGTTCCGTTTACAGTCTTGGTGCAGTGGCCCATTTATTTTGCACACCCCTAATTTTGAGCATACGACTGTCTCATTTTTAAAGTATTCTCATTTGTATATATTATCAATTCAAATTTCCAAATCACATAAACCCTAAAAATCGAAATCAATAAAAAGGAAATTGAAAACAAAATCCTAACCTTCAATCTTGGAGAAGATGGAAAACAAAAATGAAAAGAAGGTGAATGAACTCCAACCTAACCTTGAATTGAGAAGGACAACAACAACTGATGGAGAAGAAGCGGAGAGACGGAGAAAGAAGCGGCACCAAAAAGGGGCGGCGGTCGGCGGAGTGTGGTGGTGATGGCGATTGATGAGTGCGTTTGTTTTGAGTTTTGACGTAACTTGTGTATCTCGTGCGTGGCTGCGTGCGTTGTGTTACAACGTTGTTGCGTATCCGAGGTGAGTTTTTTTGGCGTTTGCTTTTCCCACACCCCCTCCTACTCTTCTTACGGGACTACGGCCTCAAAATCCCAAATTCCATCAAGCACTATTTTTTACGATTTTTTAAATTTTTCATAGTCTCCAAAAATCTAAAAATTTTGTATAGCCTTATTTTGGTTTTGTTAGATTTTTAGTGGTGTTTTTATAATTTTTGGAGTAGTTTTGACTATTTAACGAATTTTTAGTAGCCTTTTAGTAATAAAAATTAAAATAAATTATTAAAAAAAATAAAAACCTCATCGTATATACCCGTTTGAGTACGTATATACGATTGGACATAAAATAGCCATCGTATATACATACTCAAGGGGTATATACGATTTATTATTTTTTTTAAAAAAAAATTAATTTTCAAATGGCATTTTGGGGATTTAGGATTGGGTGGGGGTTTGAAAAAAACGTGCCTTTTTATTTGGTTGGGTTCCGTTTATGATCTTGGTGCAGGGCCCATTTATTTTGCACACCCCTAATTTTGACATACGACTGTCTCATTTTTAAAGTATTCTCATTTGTATGTATTATCAATTCAAATTTCCAAATCACACAAACCCTAAAAATCGAAATCAATAAAAAGGAAATTGAAAACAAAATCCTAACCTTCAATCTTGGAGAAGATGGAAAACAAAAATGAAAAGAAGGTGAATGAACTCCAACCTAACCTTGAATTGAGAAGGACAACAAAGAATCGATGGAGAAGAAGCGCGGCCGATTTTGAGAAGAAGCGGCACGAGAAAAAAGCGGCGTGGTGGCGAAGTGTGGTGGTGATGGCGATTGATGAGTGCGTTTGTTTTGAGTTTTGACGTAACTTGTGTATCCGTATGCGTGGTCGCGTGCGTTGTGTTACCGCTTGTTGTGTATCCGAGGGTGAGTTTTTTTGGCGTTTGCTTTTCCCACACCCCCTCCTACTCTTCTTACGGGACTACAAACCTCAAAATCCCAAATTCTATCGTTTACTATTTTTTACGATATTTTTAATTTTTCATAGTCTCCAAAAATCTAAAAATTTTGTATAGCCTTATTTTGGTTTTGTTAGATTTTTAGTGGTGTTTTTATAATTTTTGGAGTAGTTTTGACTATTTAACGAATTTTTAGTAGCCTTTTAGTAATAAAAATTAAAACAAATTATTAAAAAAATAAAAACCCCTTTATTTTGGGGATTTAGGATTGGGTGGGGTTTGAAAAAACGTGCATTTTTATTTGGTTGGGTTCCGTTCTGATCTTGGTGCAATGGCCCATTTATTTTGCACACCCTAATTTTGAGCATACGATTGTCTCATTTTTAAAGTATTCTCATTTGTATGTATTATCAATTCAAATTTCCAAATCACATAAACCCTAAAAATCGAAATCAATAAAAAGGAAATTGAAAACAAAATCCTAACCTTCAATCTTGGAGAAGATGGAAAACAAAAATGAAAAGAAGGTGAATGAACTCCAACCTAACCTTGAATTGAGAAGGACAACAGCAACTGATGGAGAAGAAGCGGCGACTGACGGAGAAGAAGCGGCACAGAAAAGGGCGGCGGTCGGCGGAGTGTGGTGGTGATGGCGATTGATGAGTGCGTTTGTTTTGAGTTTTGACGTAACTTGTGTATCTGTGCGTGGCTGCGTGCGTTGTGTTACTGTTGTTGCGTATCTGAAGGTGAGTTTTTTTTTGGCGTTTGCTTTTCCCACACCCCCCTCCTACTCTTCTTACGGGACTACGGCCTCAAAATCCCAAATTCCATCGTTTACTATTTTTTACGATTTTTTTTAATTTTTCATAGTCTCCAAAAAATCTAAAAAATTTTGTATAGCCTTATTTTGGTTTTGTTAGATTTTTAGTGGTGTTTTTATAATTTTTTGGAGTAGTTTTGACTATTTAACGAATTTTTAGTAGCCTTTTAGTAATAAAAATTAAAATAAATTATTAAAAAAAATAAAAACCTCATCGTATATACCCGTTTGAGTACATATATACGATTGGACATAAAATAGCCATCGTATATACATACTCAAGGGGTATATACGATTTATTATTTTTTTTAAAAAAAAATTAATTTTCAAATGGCATTTTGGGGATTTAGGATTGGGTGGGGTTTTGGGGATTGGGTGGGGGTTTGAAAAAAACGTGCCTTTTTTATTTGGTTGGGTTCCGTTTACAGTCTTGGTGCAGTGGCCCATTTATTTTGCACACCCCTAATTTTGACATACGACTGTCTCATTTTTAAAGTATTCTCATTTGTATGTATTATCAATTCAAATTTCCAAATCACACAAACCCTAAAAATCGAAATCAATAAAAAGGAAATTGAAAACAAAATCCTAACCTTCAATCTTGGAGAAGATGGAAAACAAAAATGAAAAGAAGGTGAATGAACTCCAACCTAACCTTGAATTGAGAAGCGACAACAAAGAATCGATGGAGAAGAAGCGCGATCGACGGAGAAGAAGCGGCACGAAAAAGAGGCGGCGGCGGTGAAGTGTGGTGGTGATGGCGATTGATGAGTGCGTTTGTTTTGAGTTTTGACGTAACTTGTGTATCCGTGCGTGGCTGCGTGCGTGCGTTGTGTTCTTGTTGTTGTGTATCCGAGGTGAGTTTTTTTTTTTTGGCGTTTGCTTTTCCCACACCCCCTCCTACTCTTCTTACGGGACTACGGCCTCAAAATCCCAAATTCCATCGTTTACTATTTTTTTTACGATTTTTTTAATTTTTCATAGTCTCCAAAAATCTAAAAAATTTTGTATAGCCTTATTTTGGTTTTGTTAGATTTTTAGTGGTGTTTTTATAATTTTTGGAGTAGTTTTGACTATTTAACGAATTTTTAGTAGCCTTTTAGTAATAAAAATTAAAACAAATTATTAAAAAAATAAAAACCCCATCGTATATACCCCTTTGAGTGCGTATATACGATTGGACATAAAATAGCCATCGTTTATACATACTCAAGGGGTATATACGATTTATTATTTTTTTAAAAAATTAATTTTCAAAGGGCATTTTGGGGATTTAGGATTGGGTGGGGTTTTTGGGGATTGGGTGGGGTTTGAAAAAACGTGCCTTTTTATTTGGTTGGGTTCCGCTTATGATCTTGGTGCAAAGGCCCATTTATTTTGCACACCCCTAATTTTGAGCATACGATCGTCTCATTTTTAAAGTATTCTCATTTGTATGTATTATCAATTCAAATTTCCAAATCACACAAACCCTAAAAATCGAAATCAATAAAAAGGAAATTGAAAACAAAATCCTAACCTTCAATCTTGGAGAAGATGGAAAACAAAAATGAAAAGAAGGTGAATGAACTCCAACCTAACCTTGAATTGAGAAGGACAACAAAGAATCGATGGAGAAGAAGAAGCGTCGACGGAGAAGAAGCGGCACGAGAAAAGGCGGCGATCGGCGGAGTGTGGTGGTGATGGCGATTGATGAGTGCGCTTTGTTTTGAGTTTTGACGTAACTTGTGTATCCGTGCGTGGTCATCGCGTGCGTTGTTATTCTTGTTGTTGTGTATCCGAGGGTGAGTTTTTTTGGCGTTTGCTTTTCCCACACCCCCTCCCGTTAATCCTCTGTTGTGACTTGATGATGTTCTAATTGAATGGTGAATGCTTAATTGCTATGACTTGTCATTACTAGATGTTTTCTCAATATATAATGCTTATCTTACTTGTTATTATTTATGTAAAGAGACTCACCCTAGCATTTTTATGTTGCTGCGCTCGTGGCGACATGCAGTGAATCTGAGTGAAGATACCTAGGCTTTTGGGGTCTTGAGTCGCTCGATCTAGTAACACCCGGGATTGGGGTCTTAGTATTGTTATTTTATGTTTTGGATGAATCGATTTAAATTGTATAATGAGGGTGTTGAACTTGATTTTATTTTCCATTCTTTGTGAACTATTTTGGATGATTGTAAGCATTAAATGTGTTTTGGGGTTCTACCCTTGTGACATGATATGCGCTTTACGCACTAGATGCGTTTGAATTTTTAAATATGTTTTGATGATGTTTTGTTAAATGTACCACCCTCTTTGAGGTGCGTGGACAAATTTTGAAAAACTCTGATTTTTATTAAATAAATAACGAGTAGTAGGAGGGGGTGTTACAGCATGAACTAGGAAGAATAATCTAGAAGGGAATATTCTACATCCTTTTTGAATTTTGAAAGGATAAGGATAGTACAATAGTACAATTTGCAATTCCACTCACTCTCTCACACTCCTTGCTGCGCATAATCAGTCCCATTTCACCCCATTTCCATTTATTTTTATTGCTTGCAAATTGTATTAAATCATGGCCTTCCATTTAAATGTGAAAATCAATCCTCACCTTTCATTTGAATCAAAATGGCACTTGTGTAATAAGCCTTGTAGAAAATTACAATTTTGTAATTGAGCTTATCCTTCACCACCTCTCCTTAGGGTCACACCTTGTGTCTTTAATTACCCTCAATCCTTGTGATCTTGCATCTTGACCATTGATTCAAAACTTATCTCAAATCCTATTGGTTTGCAAGAGTTACATTGTCCTAATTACCCTTTAAGTTTTCACTTCATATAAAAGCCCAAAATAAGACCTAGCACACACACACACTCTCATTTTACCCTAGCTAGCAACCTCTCCTCCTCTCTCTCTCTTCTTGGCCGAACCCTCCTCCTTCATCTCCTCCACTCTCTTTTCAACTTTCATCCACCAAATCACCTTAAACCTACTTCACCTTCATAGATCTTCTTCTTTTCACCTTTGATTCCATTTTTACACCATAAAGGAGTTTACTTTCTTGAAGATTGCGTGACATTTGTGTAGATTTGTGAAGATTATTGTTGACTTGTTCTTGATCTTCATTCTTCTATTCTTGTGTAGTTTTGATCTTGAGGTAAACACCTAATCTCTTGCATTTTTCATTATTAGCATGTGAATCTCCTTCTACTCCTCTATCCTCTCTAAGAGGCTTAGAGGTTCATTTCAAACACTATGTCAAGGACTTTGGGAGCCTTGGGTGTTTGAAGTGAACCCTTGGCCTTAAGGAGAGGTTTCTTGTGTTTTCATCATATTGTTGTTGCATTTTTCATACTCATTTTGTCACCCTTTGCATGAATAAAAATTTCCACATGATATATGCATCCCATTGTTCATGTCATAACTTGCAAGTTGAGATTTTGGTTTGATTCATTGAGTGTGAGGGTTCGGTTTCTAGACCTTAAAATTTAGGGTTTTGTTGTCTTTTCACCCTTTGATTTTGTGTAAATAAATGCTTGATGTGCCTAAATTTGCTATGATCTTGTTCTATGTGCTAGTTATGATTCTTAACATGAAATAATGTGTTGTTTATGTCATGTGAGGTTTCGGCCTCAAGGTCTTAAAAATAGGGTTTGTTGTTTCCTTTTCTTTTTTGAGTTATGCAAATAAAATGCTTGATTTGTGTAACTTGTTTCATGTGTTGATAATAAATTTAGGCATGAAATAACTTGATGATTTGTGCATATAAGGTTTCGGCCTTAGAGGCCATTTTAGGTTCATTTTAATGCTTAAAATGTGTGTTTGATTTTGTGTAGAAATGTGTAAGAATGTGAATGTGTTCTTAAACTTTTTACCACCCATTTTCATGTTTACTTTACCACTTACTAGCATTTTACCATAAGTAAAAAAAGGAAAGAAAACATTTCTCATCATTTACTTTTACCATTTCATTAAGTAATTACCTTACACTTCATGCATACTTGTTTTACTCTTTACTAACTTTTTACCACAAGTTTTTACCACTTGCTTATTTGCACAAATACCCCAAAAGTTTTTACACTTTGCATCCTATCATTCATGCACTCATACAAGTTTATATCTTTTGCATTCATACTCTCTTAAATGCCCATGCATATATTAATCTCATGTCTTGTGTTCTACACATGTATGTTCATGCATTTTAATACTTGCCTACTCATGCATTCCATAATACCATGCCTTGCCTTCCACTATTATATGCTCATGCATTTAATTATGCATTCAATAATGTTATGCCTTGTATTTTACAATTGCATACTTGTACACTCATATGCTTGTTCAATCATGTATTCATTTGTTCATGGCGACTTGTAAATATTCTTCATGTTTGCTTTGCCTATGCTTTCATTGTTGTCTCGGTTTTGAATAAAAAGGATTTGTAATGTTCTACTTTCTTTTCAAGTCCAAAATCAAATGTTTTCTAATAAAAACCCTAAGGCATTTTTCATAAACAAAATCATTAGCCATCACCGGCCGATGCTTGTTTGATCGTTAATGATGGAGTTACTAGTGGTAGTCACTCGAAGCCCTTGCTTGTTTGATTATCACGAAAGCTCCCACACCTTAATCAAATACAAATCAATTCAAAATCCAAAAAAACAATATGAGCTATTAGTGGTAGTTATCACTAAGACTCATTCTTTTCCAAAACAATTTCGAGAAAAGATAATAAAACGTTGCAACTAGTAATCACTTGAGTAATTGCTCGATTGATTATCGGTTCCAACACTTTTCTTTCAAGTTAGTAGTGAACGCCACTCGAAGCCATTGCTTGTTTGGTATTCATGAACGCTGAGTCATATTTCCAAAACCCAAAAGATAAGATAAAGACAAAACACGATTTTCTCAAGATTAAGAACCAAGAACTACGTAGCTTTGATCCTCATCGCATTGAGGGTACGTAGGAGCGGTCACATCCCGTCAAGCACTCTTTTAAAAAATCTAAGTTTAGTTTCACTTTTCAAAGATCTCAAAAGATTTCTTTCTCTCTTGTTTTCTAAAAACTCTTTCAAATAAAAAGGAAAAGAAAAGAAGTAGAACGATTCATTTCAAATCAAACACTTCAAAACCACATATCGAATTAATGGTTCCCTTTCGGTAGAAAGGAGGTGTGGGGTGCTAATACCTTCCCCACACCTAACCGACCCCCGAACCTACATCTCTGAGTTTTCGAAAGACCAGTTGCTTTCCAAAAGGTTTTCCTAATATTTTCCTTAATAAATGTTAGTGGCGGCTTCATTGAAAGATTTCTTTTTTAGAAAAGTTGTAAACGAGGAAGGTTCTCCTCTGGGACTTTTAGTATAACATGGCGACTTCACTGGGGAAATTTTTTTAAAAAAAAAAATAAGTGGGTCAAACCTAATTAATCCGTTGTGTGGTTCAAAATGTTTGATTTGAATTATTTTTCGCTTTACTTCTTCATTTCCTTACCTTTTTCCTTTTCTTTCTTCATATGCTTGTAATTATGCATGCTTTCCCCCATCTATTATAATCCCTTCTTCTCTGCTCCTTTTCTTGAGGTAAGCTATATATGGTTGTTGATGACACCTTAGGTTAGTTCATTTGTTTTGAAGTGATGCTAAACCTTAGGGTAGACGACATGTTACTGTTTGCTTCTATCTGGACTGGTCTGGCTTTTTCCTTGCAAGTGGGGAGGGTAGATTTTAGAAAGTATGTCCTCAATCACACACTTTCACACCTTACATTTTGTATGTTATGAGTGGGCTCCTATACCCGGATCCAACAAACACCTAGGAGAGTGGAGACGATTAGTGGATGTATCATTCGAGACCTTTGTGCATGCGATACTCATGAAAGTCTCAACCAGTGCACGCTTTTTCATGGACGCTCACACTTGGTAGTTCTCTACATTTGTGGATGTCGGCATGAGGATTCTATAGCTCTGTAGCCATTGTGAGGGTGTGAATTAGAACTACATGGAAGGAACCTTTGAAGTTGCCCTAGAACTTAGGATTCCCACCTTTGTAGGACACGAGGACATACAAATTGTGTGTTGCATTGTAGTTTAGACATGTCTTTCCTAAAAAGAAGATTTTCAAAAAAAAAAAAAAAAGAAAGGGTTGCCATTGTAGCCTTTTCTTTTTGCCGTTCAATACAAGCGACATATGACCCACTTTATTTTCAAAGAAAAAGGGAAAGAAAAGAGTACCTCTGTAGCTTTCTTCCTACCGGTCTATATGAAGCAGTGTACGGTCCGTACTTTCAAAAAAGGAAACCTGAGTTATCGCAAATAAAGTTTTTCCTAACCTTGCATTTGCATAAAGCATCATCGTCATTTGCATACATCCCCGCATTGCATAAAACTTAAGTTTCTGCAATTCATGCATTCATAGTGCATCTCATTTGCATTTGCTTGTCGAGGACCACCGAATAATGCACCATCTTGTCATAGGTGTATCAAAATGGAATCAAGTAGCAAAGCTTCACTTACTTCTCGCCTCCCGATTGTAAAGAAAGTGGATGTTGGTAGCTTGAGACAGTGTGCAGCCCTCATGGGTCCAATTGAGAGGGATTCCTTCGATTTAACATATGGGAATATCCGCAAGCTCTTGCAGTTGAATGTTCAAGAAGATGCTCTTGTGGCTTTAAGCCAATTCTATGATTCTGATATGAGATGCTTTTTCTTCAAGAACTTTCAGCTTTCGCCCACACTAGAAGAGTACGAGCAGCTTTTGGGATTCTCCCGGTCTCATGCAAGACCCTATCAATTCCAGGGACTGTATTACACTGATGAGAGGTTAGCAACGTTGTTGAGGATTGGTAAGGATCAGTTGAAGTTACAGAAGCTAAAAAGAAATGGTATAGCCGGGTATCCGCAAGAATACTTCAAGACTGATGCAATCTTATGCTCGCCAAGAATCGGGGTCCATTCAAGTTGGTATTAGCTCTTACCATATTTGGGGTCATTCTTTTCCTCAAATAGAGAGGTATATTGATGAAGATGCAATTGGTGCGTTCTTAGCCTTCAAAGATGCCAAGAACCCTATCAATCCCGTGCCTGCTATTCTTGCTAACACGTATCATGCCTTCACTCGCCACACGGGCGATTCCAGTACAAAGAAAATATGCATTTACTGTTCACGCCCTCTATGCCCGCTCATTCTTCATGTGGTCCATAACCGTCTAGATGTCAAAGAGTTAATTTCCTATGCTCTAAGTTGTGAGGTGAAAGTCAGAACTACTTCAGAATGGTTTGAGTTTCAGAAAAACCTTAATGATCTCCAAATTCGATGGTATACCGCTGCATGTTGGAATGACAGACCTATGGTGTTGTTCAGTTGTGGAAGATTTCAGAATGTGCCTCTCATGGGGACTCAAGGGTGTATCAACTATAACCCTTCATTGACTTTAAGGCAACTTTCGTTATCAGATGAAGAACTCACCCTCCGAAAGCATGTTTGTCCCGTGTTTACCTCTATAAGGGGATGCCTAAATGCGGTGATTTGCTTCAAGAGTTCAACAATCATGGAATCCAGCGAGTGCAAAAAGGAAGTGAAGAATTGTCAAAAAGAACCAGTGACATCACCTTCAATCAATGGCTTAAAGACAAGCTTCAAAGGGTGAGATCACCAAGTCAAGGGATGCTTACCCTTGAGGAGGAGATTCTAGAACCCTATGTCCCTACTTATGAAGAGTTGAACGAAGCCAAATTCACTTTAGCAAACGTAGAAGAAGAGAAGAGAGCCTTGCGGGCCAAGTTAGAAGAGATGACTCTAGAGAAGGAAAAGTTAGAGGAAGAAAATGCTATCAAGATGACCATTGTGGGAAGAAAGTGTCAAACGATTCAAGAGAGAAGAACAAAGCAAGATAGAGGCCTGTGGATTTCTCGAAAGAGCTGCAGAAGAACTCCGTATACAAACAGAAAGCAAGGAAGGCGCTGAGGAGGCCCAAGAGTGGAAGACACTAGCCCATCAGTCAGAGCAAGAATCACACTTGGTGAGGGAGTTGAAGAGTCAGCTTAGGAACCTCGAGCGAGAGAAAAATGCTGTTGAGGAGATCCTCAAAGAATATCAGCAAGCCTTGAGTTTTGAGAGAGAAATATTTGGTGAATTAAAAGGTAACCTTCGCGATGCTGAGGAGGCCTACAGGCAAGTTCGAGCTGAGAGTCGGTATTGGGAAAAGCGCTTCCTGGACTTGATAGGGAAAATTGAGGAGCAAGAGATCATTAAAGAGCTAAAGGAGGAAATCCAGATGTGGAAGGACAAATTCTCCAAGTTATCCGAATCAAGCTAGTCAAGCTATGGCAGGAGTTCTCGTAAATCTAAGAGGCGTGAGGCGAAATGTGTTTCTTCAACACCTCTCCGGAGATGTACAAGTTTGTGAAGTATTTCCGGGCATTGGTCATGGAGTTCAAGGAACAATCTCAGGGAGCAAGAGTCAACAAGAAAAGGAAGAGAGTCGAAGAATTTAAAGCCATTTGTAATTGAATTGATTAGATGTACTTCTTTATCTAAAGCATTTACTCTGAATATTGTATTCTGAAGTATTGTATTCCTTTACTTTATTTCATTATGAATATGGTACCACCTTTTCCCTTGGCAAAAGTCGTTGAAGCTCTTTGTCCTTGATGAATGAAGTGTTTGGTTTGCTACTTTGATTCCTCGTTCCTTTCACTTTCTAAGAAAAAAGAATAAAAAAAAAAATAATAAATAAGAAAAAAAAAGAGAGAAAAAAAAATGAATAAAAAAAAAGAAAAAGAAAAGAAAAGAGAAAGGAAGGAAAGTTGACGCGCCTAAGACAAGATGAGGCATTACGTGGTTCTTGACGTCGAGCAAACATTATGCATACATTCATGCATTTTTCTTTTTTCGCTTATGTAATAAAAGTCTAAATAAACGAGAAAAGGCAAGTCAAAGTGTGCGACAACATCCGGTATTGGACACGCTCACACGGCCGGAGGATGGCAATCTTAGCGAGATATCGATCCACCTCACCAAAGAAGAGAGAATCGAAATCCTCCTATTCCGCTCGGCAAATGGAAGTGGAGCAAACCCGACCCCTCACGCGATGCAATCGAAACCGGCACCTCCGGTAGCTCCAATCGAGTGATCCCGAAATGAGAACGAGATGAATGCTTTAAAAGCGCAGATGAGTGAGGTGATGAGGCTTCGTTGTCCTTGAAAGATGGGAATGACTTTCGATCGCCAGATGGCTCGCCTACGGCCTTCCTTTGGGATACACTCCCCCAAGTCAAGAAGCAAATCGATGCCGGTCCCGGTCTGTCGATAGCTGAGAATGTGCGTGACCAATGTCCGTTAGGACCTGGAAGGAGTAATCACAACCCCGGTCCGATTCCCCATCCAATTGTTATACCTCACCCTCTCCTCGAATCTCACTACACCACCACCGCTTTTTCCAGACTCGGGCTTCGTGTGCGGAAACTCTCTTTATCCCCGTGTTCAACACTCAATGTCGCCACCGCAATATGTTGTAAGCAATTCTCCTCGGTTTATTCCACAACACCTGCAGACTCAAGGAACAGTTCCAAATGTTAGAAGAAAGGCTAAGGATGGTTGAAGGTTTTGGCTTCAGAGCTAAAGAGGCCGAGATTTATGCCTTATCCCCGATGTGGTGCTGCCCCAAAGTTCAAGGTCCCCGACTTTGACAAGTATAGAGGTGCTACATGCCCAAAGAGTCATGACGACGATGTACTGCAGGAAAATGTCTACTTACTCCCGGGATGACAAACTGCTAATCCATTGCTTCCAAGACAGCCTAGCTGGGGCATCTCTTAATTGGTACATGAAGTTAGAACCATCCCAAATCCGTTCTGGAAGGATTTGGCGGATGCTTTTCTCAAACAAAGATCAATACAATGCGAGATATGGCGCGGATCGGACACGCTTGCGAGAACATGAGTAAAAAAGACAATGAATCATTCAAGGAATATGCCCAGAGATGGAGGGCTTTGGCTGCGCAAGTTACACCCCCTCTGCTAGACAAGGAATTGGTTTCTATGTTTATGGAAACTTTGCCGTCATTGTATTATGACCGCCTGATCAACAGTGTCTCGTCCAACTTCTCAGATTTGGTGATTGTGGGAGAGAGGTTGGAAAGTGGATTGAGAAGTGGAAAGATTGCACAGGGATTCACCAGTAATGCAAACCCCCAGAAAAAGTCATTCTCCAGCTTTCCCAAAAAGAAGGAAGGAGAAACCAATGCCATCACCATCAACCCACCATATCAGCCACCTAATATCCCAGTCCCCACTCCCGCACAGACAGTCCGTCCATTCCAAAACAACAGTCAAAGCAACTACCAAAAGACCTACCAAAACAGAACCTTTGACCCAATTCCCATGTCCTACACAGACCTTTTTAACTACCTCATCACCAACAAGCTCATCAACACAAGGCCCATGAAACCTGTCCAACCACCTTACTTCAAGGGGTACAATCCCAATAGGCACTGTGCTTTCCATGAAGGAGCAGTGGGGCATGTTGTGGAAGACTGCAGAGCCTTCAAGATAGTGGTACAAGATTTGATAGATGCAAAAGGCATAACTTTCAAGCAAGAGGATCCAAATGTTACCACTAACCCATTGCCGGTCACGAGAGACCAAATACCAACACTATAGAAAGTTACGGTGGGCGATTGATAAAGAAAGTGCACGAGATCAAGACTCCTCTAAGTGTCGTTTACGCTGAATTATGCCGGGCTGAGGTTGTTAAAAAAGGGTGTTGCCATGAGGAAGGGTGTGCTGACTCTTTATGTGAGGGAGGTTGTGAAAGCTTCACAATGATCCTGCAGAGGACTTAATGGATCGATACATGGTCCGGTAGGAACTCATGGTATGGAAGATGAAGTGTTGACTCTATATTAAGACGGCGTAGAGAGACCAAAAAGCCGATCGAAATTCTCAACGCGCAATCGATCCAAGAATGGTTCAAGTCGATGCTGCTCGACCAAAGAATCATTAAAGA
This sequence comes from Oxytropis ochrocephala, assembly GCA_020916435.1. NCBI lineage: Eukaryota > Viridiplantae > Streptophyta > Magnoliopsida > Fabales > Fabaceae > Oxytropis > Oxytropis ochrocephala. Next base: position 59,643,726 of record CM037092.1, on the reverse strand, counting down.
CCCGTTCCTTTCTCATGCAAAGAAGAAACCATTAAGGACATAACAATGAGTGCCTACAAAGGAAGGATGTTGGGATACTCTAGGAGAGCCTAGTGGAAAGTTTGATTACTTAGTCGGGTATGATGCTCGTGAGCTCGCCAAATCCGAATAGAAGACATCCAAATTTACAGGATGGGGTGAGGAAGATGAACAATACAACCGATAGGCGCTGTCGTCGAGGAAGAGTTAGTGAAGAAGAAGAGGTCGATATGGTTTGTCGCAGTGTTGCGGGAGAAGAAGTTGGCAACCGGAAGATCGCCGATTTCCTGTTGTTTTCATTTCAAAGTAATGATTTTTGTAATGCAAATCCTTTGGCTCGCCAAGGCCTTAGGACATTTTCATAAGGGCATGCATGTTTTCTTTTAAGATATCATCTATCAATAAAATGTAGTTTTGAATTCTCAAATGAATAAAAATTGCTTTTTGTGTCTTCATTTTGTGTCTCCATTTTTGCTTGTTCATTGCTTTTCTATTCCCGCAAATGCGGATCAAAAATGAATGTCTCTCGAAATAATAATGCCAATGGTTCATATGTTAATTTTGATTACCCCGCTAATCAAGTCGAGGAGGATGTTGAGGATGACCGGGAGACTCTCCGAATTGATGAGAATGGTTGAGCAAGAAGAAAAGGTTATACTACCATATGAGGAAACGGTTGAGACCGGCAAATTTAGGCACGAGAGGGTGAAAAGAAAGAAGTTAAGGTTGGCACGCCAATGAAAAAGGGAATATGAGAGGTTGGTCCAACTCCTGCGTGATTATGTTGACGTCTTTGCATGGTCGCATGCGAGGATATGCCCGATTAGATACCGATATAGTGGTGCACAAGTTGCCGCTTAAACACAATGTCCTCCTATTAAATGAAGTTAAGGAGGATGAAGCCCGAGATGTCTTTAAAGATCGTGAGATGAAGTGAAGAATGCGCTCACAGAAAGAATCGCCAGTGGCGATATGCGCGTTGTCGAAATATGATCTTCTTTATGTCACTCAAAAGGCCATAAAAGGTAGCGCGTTGGCGAATACACCGCACATCAGCCTATTGAAGATTATCAGTCAATGCAGTGTGATTTCCCTAATGAGGACATTATGGCTCTGTTTGAAGAAGGAAAGTCCCCAGAGAACGAAAGGTGGAGAGTAGTGTTCGACGGTGCTTCCAACAGTTATGGGCACGGAGTCAGGCGCGTTGATTTCCACGACAATCGTTTCATACCAACCACCACTAGACTAAGTTTCTATGTCACAAACAATATTGCAGAGTACGAAGCATGTATTCTGTGTATTCAGGCAGCTCTAGAGTGGAAAGTCAAAAGACTAGATGTGTACGGAGACTCAGCTCTAGTCATTCATCAGATGAATGGAGATTGGGAGGCCAGAGATCCCGAGTTGATACTCTATAGGGATTATATCCGAGAATTGGTTGAACCTTTGAAGAAATCACATTTCAAAGATTCGCCTCGCAGCAGAATCAATCGGTGGCGATGCACTAGCTACTTTTTCTTCAATGTTTAATGTCACCGTGTGATAAGAACTTGACCCGCATCGAAATTCAACATCGGTTTGCCAAACATTATCACCACTCCTCGCACAAAGAATTGAAGATGAAGAAGATGATAAGCCTTGGTATCATGACATCAAGCGAGACATCCAAACAGAGTATCCTCCAGGGCATCGAAAATGATAAAAGAACACTTAGAAGGTTGTCGATGAGTTTCCTTTTGAACGGTGAAGTGCTCTACAAAAGGAACCATGATAAAGTACTCCTTAGGTGTGTGGCCAAGGAGGAAGCAGAAAAGATCATGAGAGAGGTGCATGAAGGCACATTCGGGACTAATTCCAATGGGCATACTATGGCAAGAAAGATATTAAGGTCGGTTATTATCGGTTGCGTATGGAAGGTGATCACTCTGAGTTTTGTGAGAAAGTGCCACAAATGTCAGATTTATGCTGATCATATTCATGTTCCACCGGCTTCGTTAAATGTCTTGACCGCATCTTGGCCATTTTCAATGTGGGGCAGGGATGTCATTGGTCCCATAGAGCCCAAGGCGTCAAATGGGCACCGCTTCATTCTAGTTGCAATTGATTACTTCACTAAATGGGTTGAAGCGCCTCATATTCCAAAGATAACTAGTTCCGTGGTTGCCAAGTTTGTAAAGAAGGACACGTGTGTCGCTATGGTCTCCCGTATAAAATCATCACGCATAATGGTAGCAATCAATAGTAAAATGATGAAAGAGTTGTGCACGAGTTTAAGATTAAGCATCACAATTCCTCTCCCTACCGTCCAAAGATGAATGGGGCGGTTGAAGCGCCAACAAGAATATCAAGAGAATTGTGCGAAAAATGGTAGTGACCTACAATGACCGCACGAAAATGCTTCCCTTTGCTTTGCACGGGTATCGTACTTGATCATGCGCACTTCGACCGGGCAACCCCTTTCTCTCTAGTGTATGGGTCGGGCGCTTCTTCCTATTGAGGTTGAGATACCATCTCTCCGAGTGCTCATGGAAGCCAAGTTAGAAGAGGCCGAATGGGTTCAAACTCGCCTAGATTAGTTGAACCTCATTGAAGAGAAGAGAGTTGCAGCTCGTGTGTCATGGTCGATTGTACCAAAGAAAGGATGAAAACAAACATTTGACAAGAAAGTTCGTCACCGAGAATTCAGCGAGGGAGACCTTGTGCTCAAAAAGATTCTGCCTATTCAAAGTAACCCCCATGGGAAATGGACTCCTACCTATGACGGACCATATGTGGTAAAGAAAGCCTTTTCTGGAGGAGCATTAATACTCACCAAAGATGGATGGTGAAGAACTCGAAAACCCAGTCAATTCAGATTCACCAAGAAATATTACGCTGAGAAAAATAAAAGAAAAAAAGAAAGATGAGCCAAACAAGAATTAGCTCGCTAGGTTGAAAACCCGAGAGGGCGACCTAGGCAAAATTGAGCGACTGGTGGATTGAAAACCCAAAAGGCGATCCAGCAAAAAATTTAGTTCGAGAAAAGTTGGACTTAAGGAGGTAAAAGAGGCAAGCAGCGTCTCCAAAAGCTTGGATAAAAGGGGTGATCAAAGTTATAAGTATGAGCGATTGGCATCAAATGTTCGAGAGACAAAGAATATTCATAAGATCTATTGCGTCCAGCTTCTCTTGTTTTTTTAGTTTCGAGAAAAATTTCCAATGTACTCCTTTCATCGGTATGACATTCTCGCACGCCCGACTTCCATATGAATAAAAGTCCAAATTTTTCACTTTATCGGTTTGTTGCTTTCTTTTCATTTCTGCTTTAAAACTACGTTTTATGGTAGATGATAGATAAATCGTGAAATGTGCATAAATCATAGTATTAAGATCATTGCGAAATTTTTGAAAATAACAACAAAAAGAGACGATCTTTCACCAAGTAAACTCACAAAAATCAAATAAGAAGCGGCATTGCGTTAGAACAAGAAGCGGAGCTCGGCTCTTGAATCGTTATCATAGATGGTTGTGGTGTCGCAGGATACAAGTTCCGAGTTGGTCGGGCCAGCAAAAGAAAAGCCAAAAGAGCAAAAGAGCAAAAATATATATTAACCAAAAAACGAAAAAAGAGGTTGAAAAAAAAAACAAAGGACAATAAACAAAGTCATGCATTACATGCATCAAACATAAAATCATACACTCATCACCATGCATCATAAAGTAAAGAAAAATTCAAAGCGCTTGCATTACATTCACCATAAGGAAAAGAAAAAGAAAATAGCAATCATGGCATTTGCATTGCATGCGTTTGTTCATCTCACTTGCAGTACAAAAGAGGATAGGTACTTGGTACCAATGTTCGACTTCAAGTTCCAGAAGGAACTCCCTCAGTGGAGAGATCAGAAAGGAAGAAAGAGAAAAGAGAAAAAGAAAAGAGAGCGTCCAAGCGCGCAAAAGAAGAAAAGAGAGCGTCCAAGCGCACAAAAGAGGAAAAGAGAGCGTCCCAAGTGCGCAAAAGAAGAAAAGAGAGCCTCAGCGCGCAGAAGAAGAAAAGAGAGTGCCCAAGCGCGCCAAGAGGAAAAGAGAGCGCCAAGTGTGCAAAAAGAGGTCTCACATCGTATACGAGCAACGCGATGGACCGCACCACGCGCGGCGCAACGGAATAGTTGTATCGACCCTAGAGATACAATGGACGCCGTAGAGATGATTTGTATATCGATTCCGAGTCGATAACGATCCCCGGCCGCTCGAAAGACCAAAGATTTCGAAACGTGCTCCTCCAAGCCGCGTGCAAACTCGGATTCGCCAAGAGTTCGTTTAAGGATTACAGTTTTAGGCAACCCGGGCATTTTACCGCTTTTTGCACGCCAAGTGCCCATTTATCGCCAAAGACGCCAAGTACCCTTTTATCGCTTCACAAGACGCCAGTTTTCATTTATCGCTTTTTCAAAAAAATACGAAGGCTAAGTAGTCATCACGATGGGGCGCTTGAATTGATCACTCAAGAATCCAAAAAAAAAAAAAAAAAAGGAGGAAGAGAAAGAAAAAGAAAATTCGTGTTTTTCCTAAGTGGACAAAATCGGTATATTTTTCTGAATTCTTTATCTCTATTTTGCCTCGGAATATGTTTCCTGCAATTCATATTCCTTGTTAAAATCTAGATAAAGAGGGCAAATTGTCATACCCCAATTTTGTCCTACTTTAGGTCAAAACCCTAATTTTCCCCAAAAATAATCAAATTTAAAAAAGTAAAAAACATCATGCATTGCATTTAGGTTTTAAAGTCATTTCAAAGTTTCTAAAATCATTTTTGGAGTTGGAATGCACTTTTTAGACAAATTAGGGTTTTTCAAAGACAAAAGGGTATTTTGGTCATTTCACAAATAAGGGACAGTTCCTCAAGACAAGTCATCCAATATGCATTTCAAAGTATTAGAGGTCACTCCTAGGGTGAAAAATCATTTTTGAAGTGAAGATGTGTTTCAGGCAAAAACTAGGGTTTTTAGAGTGAAAGGGCATTTTGGTCATTTCACAATAAAAATGGTCTTTCATCCCAAATCCTTGAATAATCATCAATGATTTATTTGAGGGATATTTGTGCTCCATTGTGATTATTTTTGTGCATGAATATTAAACCTTTTGGCCTAAAAGCCTAGTTTTTGGATAGAAGGGTAAAATGGTCTTTTCCTTTGAGGTGGGGTAAATAAATCAATTTTGGGATTGGTGAGATCATAAAATTCAGAGCCCAATCATTGAATCATGGATATAGCCCAAAATGGCATGTGTAACGCCCAAAATTAATTAGGTGAGTATTTAACTAATTTAGTAAGGTGATTATTTAACTAATTTAATTAAGTGATTATTTAACTGATTTAATTAGGTGATTATTTCATCAATTTAATTAAGTAATATTTTAGTTGTCTATATTAAAATAAATATAGGGTGATTAATTAAATTAGGAGGTATTACAGTGACTAGTTATATTAAAAGGAATAATAGAGTATTTAATATAACTAAGAGGTGTTGGGTAGTAAATAAGGGAGTGATAATTTATTTATTTCAGGAGGTGTTGAAGTAACTAGGGAGTGCAAATAAAGGGCCCAAGGCCCACTAATAGGCCCAAATTAAAGGAAATAACTTTAGGGTAGGGTTTTCCTCTCCATTTGGAAGCAAAGAAAAGAAAAGGAGAGGAGAGAGTGAAGGGGAGGGACGGCAGCAAAGAAGGGAGAAGGAGATATAAGAAGAGAAAGGAAAGAAGGGAGGAAAAGTCAAAGAAATGATAAAATATTGGAGAAACATTTAGGAACAGTGAAAGAAAAGGAAATAGAAGGAGAGGAAAGGAGGGGTATGCAGTGCATGACTTTGCAACTTGAGGAGGAGAGGAATTTGACTTTGTTGGACTTGGGTAAGTGTATGTGGTACCCTTCTTCCTCATTTTTCTTCCCCTATCAATTAGTACAAGTTTCCTACACTAATTCCCTTTCATTCTCCTTTTACCATGGATGGGATTTTGGAGCTCAAATTATTGGGGAAGCTATTTTGGTGATTTTTGGGTTGCTAGTGGAGGTGACTTGCTTGGGTTGCAATTTGGAGGTTAGGGGATTCTCATTTACGTTTATAATAGTTTGTATGATATATGTTATGTGTGGAATAGCTCTAGGATGATTTGATTGTTGGAGTTGTGTTAATTCTATGTTGGTTGTTGTAATTGTATTTAATTTGGTGATACCATGATGCTTGATGTTGGAATTAAATGTGTTGTTAAATGTGCATGCCATATGTTTGATAAAATGCTTCCATGTGAAGAAATATGTGAATATGTGATTTAATGATGTTGATTAAATGCCTAAGTGAGTGTTGTTAAAGTGAGTGTTGAATTGTTAATTAATATGGAGATGATTAGATGCTAATTAATATAATTAAATAGGGGAAAGTATGTAAATGTTAGGTGTTGGATGATTTGCTTGAATTAGAGTGGGGTGGAAGTGTGTGTGTTTCGGTTTGGTGTGACAAAATAGTCCCTAAGCATTAAATTAATAATTGGTGTGACAAAAATAGTCCCTAAGCATTAAATTAATTCTTGGTGTGACCAAAAATAGTCCCTAAGCATTAAATTAATACTTGGTGTGACAAAAATAGTCCCTAAGCATTAAATTAATCCTTGGTGTGACAAAATAGTCCCTTAATTAGTGTCTAATTAATCCTAATATGTCAAATTAATTTCCTAAATACTAAATTAATCACAATGTGCCAAAATAATCCCTTGAGTGTTAAATCAATCTTTGGTGGGTCAAAATAGTCCTTAAGTGTGAAAAAGGTCTTTGTGAAGTGATTGGGTTTTTAAGTAAGAATCAACTTAATAATTGATCATGTGGTGGTGATTAATAATTGATAATGTGGTGGGTAATAAATGATCAAGAGGTGGTTAATCATTGATCAAGTGGTGGTCAATAAACGATGTGGTGGTGATCAATAATTGAAACGTGGTGGTTAATAATTGATAACGTGGTGGTTGATAATTGATAATGTGGTGATTGAAAATTGATGTGATGTGATTGTTGTGTTGTGATGCATTTGTCATAGTGTCACATAAATCATATGCATTACGCGACGGGGGCTTCGGCCAATTTGCGGTGGGAGGCTTCGGCCACATGCGGTGGGTACCCGACGGAGTTTTTGAGGTGATGATGGATCCACATGCATATTGCACACATGCATACCATCATGCATTCCTTGAATTCTCATTGATGCTTAATTAATCCTCTGTTGTGACTTGATGATGTTCTAATTGAATGGTGAATGCTTAATTGCTATGACTTGCTGTTACTAGATGTTTTCTGAATATAATGCTTATCTTACTTGTTATTATTTATGTAAAGAGACTCACCCTAGCATTTTTATGTTGCCTGCTCTCGTGGCGACATGCAGTGAATCTGAGTGAAGATACCTAGGCTTTTTGGGGTCTTGAGTCGGCTCTGATCTAGTAACACCCGGGATTGGGGTCTTAGTATTGTTATTTTATGCTTTGGACTGAACTGATTTAAATTGTATAATGAGGGTGTTGAACTTGATTTTATTTTCCACTGCTGTGAACTATTTTGGATGATTGTAAGCATTAAACAGGTTTTGGGGTTCTACCCCTTGTGACATGATATGCAGTTTACGCACTAGATGCGTTTGAATTTTTAAATATGTTTTGATGATGTTTTGTTAAATGTACCACCCTCTTTGAGGTGCGTGGACAAATTTTGAAAAACTCGATTTTTATTAAATAAATAACGAGTAGTAGGAGGGGTGTTACATTAGTGGTATCGGAGCGCTTCGGTCCGTCCGCCAAGTTGTCGAGTCTGTTAACCTCGAGTCTTGGTACTCGCTTTTAAATCATAACTATGTTGCCGCTTAATTTAATTCTTTGTTAATTTCGTTGGTTTGTTAATTAATTGACGTGCCTTGTGACTTAATTGTTAGATTACGATTGAAAATTATATTGTATTATTGAAGTATATGTGGTCGAACTGTATAACCGGTGGTTATACCATTGATTTTGTCTGCTCGTGGATCGTTATCAGTATCATTAAGATGTGTGATTAAAGGAGTTCTAACGACGTCAAAGGAGTGAAAGTCGTGACGACGCCTTCGCACTCGATCACAAGTAAAAGTCTTTTAATGTAGTAGATATAAATTTGAAAGAAAGTAGTTTTTGTGACCTTAATTAGTTGGCTGCATGAGTAGGAGGGACTGATCACCCCAATCACTCATCCCCAATGAAAGAGGCGACAATAACTCATAGTTATTATTAACTTCGGATGCATGCACTAATTTTAATTTGATTGATTGCTTGAGTAGCTTATTAGAATATAGAGAGTACCCTTATGCGACCTAAATCTTGGTAAATTATACACTAGACAATAATTGCTGGATTATTTGTTGAATATTGTTGTGCTTGATTGACATTTTTGTTATAGGTTGATTGTTGTTGTGATGTGTCGGGATTTGAGTTGACTAGTACTAAATTGTTTTCAAGATAGTATGCTAGAACGAAATGCTGCGCAATGCTAAATTTTCAATTTTTCAAGTAAGGTTGCATAACTTGAAGTTTTGACATTTTTAATATTTTAATTTGACTTGTTTCGTGAGCATAGTGTGATTTGTCAAAGACTAAATGATTAACTTCTCTTACCTTCTGGGTTATGTTGGAAATCAAATTTTGAACTAATAAGTAGTTGTTTATGTGGTTGCATGCTTGAGTGATAGTAAAGTTGAAGTTTGCATGTAGTTTCCCTTTTTGACAAAACGATGAGTTTTATGATTTTAAAAGGAAACGGTACTTGGAAAATTTTATGCTATTGGAAAATGAATGTGAGGTCAAGTTAGTGTCGAATTCTGTTTCCGAAATGTTCTAAGATCTTATTTCAAAATGTGACATAAATTCAGTTTTTGAACCGATTAAGTCGTGATTTAATGATGTTTGAAAAATTAGGAGATTAGACATAAAGTGCATGATTAAATGAGTTAAAAATTTTATGCTATGAGAAGGTGAGTCCAATAATAATTGTCACTTCTTGAAAATTGTTTTACGTGGCTTATAAAATCTAATGACGAAAAACTCGTACAACGAGACTTTTGTGCATACATTTACTGACTAGTTTTCCTTGCTAAGTGTTAACAAGGGTAATTAATTTCATGTGGTTAAACTAATATCAAGTCTGGAATCAAAACAATTGTTTTATGATACATGTATTGGTTATATTCTTTGTGATATGAAATCGATTCAATTGTGGTAGGATTTTAAGTCCCATGTTATTTTCTAGGGAAATTGTAAAATCACATGTTAGCCAACCCCTAGGAATAAAGGACATCGAAGAAAATGCCTACATGTTTAATCTTTCTAAATTGCGTGTTTAAGTTGTTGCATGATTGGTTAGGCTTACTTGATGTTTGATGAAATGCATAAGTATGTAATGATTGTAAATGGTTTTGGTGATTGATAATGGTGAGTTTTATGTACGTGTGATTTTTGTACGTTACTAGATGCTGTTTCAGTCTTTTAAAAATTGGTATTGTTTGGTCAATTGAAAAATTATGTGGTCTGTCATTTCGAAAACTTGGTTGAAAGCTTGATAATTTGCCACTGATTGGGTTGAATTCGGAGTTGCAGAACTCAAGTTATAGGTGAAACAAGTTAGGTTAAAATTCTGGAAACCAATCTGGACACTGTTCAGTCTTTTGAAAACTGGTACTGTTTGGTTGAGTCAAAAATTATGGGGCTGAGTGTTTTTGAAAATAGACTTAGAGCCGGTCGTTTTGGCACTAGTTTCATTAAATTCGGAGTTGTGTAGCTCCAGTTATGAATCTCCAAAGTCGAGTCAAATTTCTAGGATCAACCTGTGAGTAGGTTCAGTTTTTGCGAGTTTTATGTCCACAAACGAACTCCGTTTTGAACGATTCTTTTTCCATTAGAAACTATACTCAATTTTTTTTTATTCGGGCCGAAGTTTTGTCTCATTCGGTCAAGTTTAAGTCAGTTTAACGTGAAATGAAATAGGAGGGCAGAATCTGTCAAGTCTGAAAACTGTTTGGGTTGTTTCTAAAAACTGTACTAATTGGCTCATTGTTTTGAAACTTTAATGATATATTCAGAAACTACACATCCGTGGCTTTCCAACGAGTATTTATTTGTCGAAATCCGAGGTCGTTTACTATTTTAATTAATTCGCCAAAGTAGGCGCAAAGTTGCAGAATTTTCTGCACCTGAGTTTAGAAAGAATAATTTGAACGTTGAATAAAATGATTAATTGTAGGATAGGTTGAACTTGAATTTTGTTGTTATGATTGTGTAATTATTGATGTGAATAATATTTGATATATGATAATTGTTGAGACTGGTATTGTTGTGTTAATTGCGGTTGTTAGGTTGTTGGGCCTCTGGCCATAATTGTTGTTGTTCCTTGTGTTGGGTAGTCGGGTAGGAGTTCAACAACCTACAGGTTAGAATACCAAATTGGGGAGTAAGAATATAGGCAAGAGTGTTGATCTGTTGTGTATATGATAGGACTTGGAGGAGGACGGTTAGAGGGATAAGAAGAGTGGATGTTGAATTCATGAGTTTAGCGTAGATCTTCGAGGAGGATAGCAATCGTTCGTACAAGATAGTGAAGGAGAAGAGGAGTTCTCGGTATAGTAGGAAGCCTATGATGTGTCAAGTGGTAAGGGCAAGAGAGAGGAGAGTTGGACAAGAAGCCAAGTGGGGGAGACGCTACGGCGGGTATTGTGTGTTACGAGTGTGGTAAGGAGGGTCATGTAGCTGCTAAGTGTGAGAAAAAGGATGTAGTCTGCTACAACTGTGGGGAATTGGGGTACATTAGTACCAAGTGCCCAAAGCCGAAGAAGGAGGAGTATAACGGGAGAGTGTTTGTCCTGTGCGTGTTCGAGCTGCATGAGAAGTGATAGTTACATTTAGAGATACGAGTTTCATTTAGGGTGTTTTGCTAGAGTTTAATGTTTGTGTAGTGAGTGTTCGAGTTTTGCATGTCCATGATAGTTAGATTTTCGAGGACGAAAATACTCTAAGTGGGGGAGAGTTGTAACGCCCAAAATTAATTAGGTGAGTATTTAACTAATTTAGTAAGGTGATTATTTAACTAATTTAATTAAGTGATTATTTAACTGATTTAATTAGGTGATTATTTGATCAATTTAATTAAGTAATATTTTAGTTGTCTATATTAAAATAAATATAGGGTGATTAATTAAATTAGGAGGTATTACAGTGACTAGTTATATTAAAAGGAATAATAGAGTATTTAATATAACTAAGAGGTGTTGGGTAGTAAATAAGGGAGTGATAATTTATTTATTTCAGGAGGTGTTGAAGTAACTAGGGAGTGCAAATAAAGGGCCCAAGGCCCACTAATAGGCCCAAATTAAAGGAAATAACTTTAGGGGTAGGGTTTTCCTCTCCATTTGGAAGCAAAGAAAAGAAAAAGGAGAGGGAGAGAGTGAAGGGGAGGGGATGGCAGCAGCAAGGGAGAAGGAGATATAAGAAGAGAAAGGAAAGAAGGGAGGAAAAGTCAAAGAAATGATAAAATATTGGAGAAGCATTTAGGAACAGTGAAAGAAAAGGAAATAGAAGGAGAGGAAAGGAGGGGTATGCCGTGCGCAGCTTTGCAACTTGAGGGAGGAGAGGAATTTGACTTTGTTGGACTTGGGTAAGTGTATGTGGTACCCTTCTTCCTCATTTTTCTTCCCCTATCAATTAGTACAAGTTTCCTACACTAATTCCCTTTCATTCTCCTTTTACCATGGATGGGATTTTGGAGCTCAAATTATTGGGGAAGCTATTTTGGTGATTTTTGGGTTGCTAGTGGAGGTGACTTGCTTGGGTTGCAATTTGGAGGTTAGGGGATTCTCATTTACGTTTATAATAGTTTGTATGATATGTGTTATGTGTGGAAAAGCTCTAGGATGATTTGATTGTTGGAGTTGTGTTAATTCTATGTTGGTTGTTGTAATTGTATTTAATTTGGTGATACCATGATGCTTGATGTTGGAATTAAATGTGTTGTTAAATGTGCATGCCATATGTTTGATAAAATGCTTCCATGTGAAGAAATATGTGAATATGTGATTTAATGATGTTGATTAAATGCCTAAGTGAGTGTTGTTAAAGTGAGTGTTGAATTGTTAATTAATATGGAGATGATTAGATGCTAATTAATATAATTAAATAGGGGAAAGTATGTAAATGTTAGGTGTTGGATGATTTGCTTGAATTAGAGTGGGGTGGAAGTGTGTGTTTCGGTTTGGTGTGACAAAATAGTCCCTAAGCATTAAATTAATTCTTGGTGTGACCAAAAATAGTCCCTAAGCATTAAATTAATACTTGGTGTGACAAAAATAGTCCCTAAGCATTAAATTAATCCTTGGTGTGACAAAATAGTCCCTTAATTAGTGTCTAATTAATCCTAATATGTCAAATTAATTTCCTAAATACTAAATTAATCACAATGTGCCAAAATAATCCCTTGAGTGTTAAATCAATCTTTGGTGGGTCAAAATAGTCCTTAAGTGTGAAAAAGGTCTTTGTGAAGTGATTGGGTTTTTAAGTAAGAATCAACTTAATAATTGATAATGTGGTGGTGATTAATAATTGATCATGTGGTGGGTAATAAATGATCAAGAGGTGGTTAATCATTGATCAAGTGGTGGTCAATAAACGATGTGGTGGTGATCAATAATTGATAACGTGGTGGTTAATAATTGATAACGTGGTGGTTGATAATTGATAATGTGGTGATTGAAAATTGATGTGATGTGATTGTTGTGTTGTGATGCATTTGTCATAGTGTCACATAAATCATATGCATTACGCGACGGAGGCTTCGGCCAATTTGCGGTGGGAGGCTTCGGCCACATGCGGTGGGTACCCGACGGAGTTTTTGAGGTGATGATGGATCCACATGCATATTGCACACATGCATACCATCATGCATTCCTTGAATTCTCATTGATGCTTAATTAATCCTCTGTTGTGACTTGATGATGTTCTAATTGAATGGTGAATGCTTAATTGCTATGACTTGCTGTTACTAGATGTTTTCTGAATATAATGCTTATCTTACTTGTTATTATTTATGTAAAGAGACTCACCCTAGCATTTTTATGTTGCCTGCTCTCGTGGCGACATGCAGGTGAATCTGAGTGAAGATACCTAGGCTTTTGGGGTCTTGAGTCGGCTCTGATCTAGTAACACCCGGGATTGGGGTCTTAGTATTGTTATTTTATGTTTTGGACTGAACTGATTTAAATTGTATAATGAGGGTGTTGAACTTGATTTTATTTTCCGCTGCTGTGAACTATTTTGGATGATTGTAAGCATTAAACAGGTTTTGGGGTTCTACCCCTTGTGACATGATATGCAGTTTACGCACTAGATGCGTTTGAATTTTTAAATATGTTTTGATGATGTTTTGTTAAATGTACCACCCTCTTTGAGGTGCGTGGACAAATTTTGAAAAACTCTGATTTTTATTAAATAAATAACGAGTAGTAGGAGGGGGTGTTACAGCATGAACTAGGAAGAATAATCTAGAAGGGAATATTCTACATCCTTTTTGAATTTTGAAAGGATAAGGATAGTACAATAGTACAATTTGCAATTCCACTCACTCTCTCACACTCCTTGCTGCGCATAATCAGCCCCATTTCACCCCATTTCCATTTATTTTTATTGCTTGCAAATTGTATTAAATCATGGCCTTCCATTTAAATGTGAAAATCAATCCTCACCTTTCATTTGAATCAAAATGGCACTTGTGTAATAAGCCTTGTAGAAAATTACAATTTTGTAATTGAGCTTATCCTTCACCACCTCTCCTTAGGCTGCGCACCTTGTGTCTTTAATTACCCTCAATCCTTGTGATCTTGCATCTTGACCATTGATTCAAAACTTATCTCAAATCCTATTGGTTTGCAAGAGTTACATTGTCCTAATTACCCTTTAAGTTTTCACTTCATATAAAAGCCCAAAATAAGACCTAGCACACACACACACTCTCATTTTACCCTAGCTAGCAACCTCTCCTCCTCTCCTCTCTTCTTGGCCTAACCTCCTCCTTCATCTCCTCCACTCTCTTTTCAACTTTCATCCACCAAATCACCTTAAACCTACTTCACCTTCATAGATCTTCTTCTTTTCACCTTTGATTCCATTTTTACACCATAAAGGAGTTTACTTTCTTGAAGATTGTGTGACATTTGTGTAGATTTGTGAAGATTATTGTTGACTTGTTCTTGATCTTCATTCTTCTATTCTTGTGTAGTTTTGATCTTGAGGTAAACACCTAATCTCTTGCATTTTTCATTATTAGCATGTGAATCTCCCTTCTACTCCTCTATCCTCTCTAAGAGGCTTAGAGGTTCATTTCAAACACTATGTCAAGGACTTTGGGAGCCTTGGGTGTTTGAAGTGAACCCTTGGCCTTAAGGAGAGGTTTCTTGTGTTTTCATCATATTGTTGTTGCATTTTTCATACTCATTTTGTCACCCTTTGCATGAATAAAAATTTCCACATGATATATGCATCCCATTGTTCATGTCATAACTTGCAAGTTGAGATTTTGGTTTGATTCATTGAGTGTGAGGGTTCGGTTTCTAGACCTTAAAATTTAGGGTTTTGTTGTCTTTTCACCCTTTGATTTTGTGTAAATAAATGCTTGATGTGCCTAAATTTGCTATGATCTTGTTCTATGTGCTAGTTATGATTCTTAACATGAAATAATGTGTTGTTTATGTCATGTGAGGTTTCGCCTCAAGGTCCTAAAAATAGGGTTTGTTGTTTCCTTTTCTCTTTTTGAGTTATGCAAATAAAATGCTTGATTTGTGTAACTTGTTTCATGTGTTGATAATAAATTTAGGCATGAAATAACTTGATGATTTGTGCATATAAGGTTTCGGCCTTAGAGGCCATTTTAGGTTCATTTTAATGCTTAAAATGTGTGTTTGATTTTGTGTAGAAATGTGTAAGAATGTGAATGTGTTCTTAAACTTTTTACCACCCATTTTCATGTTTACTTTACCACTTACTAGCATTTTACCATAAGTAAAAAAAAAGGAAAGAAAACATTTCTCATGTTTACTTTTACCATTTCATTAAGTAATTACCTTACACTTCATGCATACTTGTTTTACTCTTTACTAACTTTTTACCACAAGTTTTTACCACTTGCTTATTTGCACAAATACCCCAAAAGATTTTTACACTTTGCATCCTATCATTCATGCACTCATACAAGTTTATATCTTTTGCATTCATACTCTCTTAAATGCCCATGCATATATTAATCTCATGTCTTGTGTTCTACACATGTATGTTCATGCATTTTAATACTTGCCTACTCATGCATTCCATAATACCATGCCTTGCCTTCCACTATTATATGCTCATGCATTTAATTATGCATTCAATAATGTTATGCCTTGTATTTTACAATTGCATACTTGTACACTCATATGCTTGTTCAATCATGTATTCATTTGTTCATGGCGACTTGTAAATATTCTTCATGTTTGCTTTGCCTATGCTTTCATTGTTGTCTCGGTTTTGAATAAAAAAGGATTTGTAATGTTCTACTTTCTTTTCAAGTCCAAAATCAAATGTTTTCTAATAAAAACCCTAAGGCATTTTTCATAAACAAAATCATTAGCCATCACTCGGCCGATGCTTGTTTGATCGTTAATGATGGAGTTACTAGTGGTAGTCACTCGAAGCCCTTGCTTGTTTGATTATCACGAAAAGCTCCCACACCTTAATCAAATACAAATCAATTCAAAATCCAAAAAAACAATATGAGCTATTAGTGGTAGTTATCACTAAGACTCATTCTTTTCCAAAACAATTTCAGAAAAGATAATAAAACGTTGCAACTAGTAATCACTTGAGTAATTGCTCGATTGATTATCGGTTCCAACACTTTTCTTTCAAGTTAGTAGTGAACGCCACTCGAAGCCATTGCTTGTTTGGTATTCATGAACGCTTGAGTCATATTTCCAAAACCCAAAAGATAAGATAAAGACAAAACACAGATTTTCTCAAGATTAAGAACCAAGAACTACGTAGCTTTGATCCCTCATCGCATTGAGGGTACGTAGGAGCGGGTCACATCCCGTCAAGCACTCTTTTAAAAAATCTAAGTTTAGTTTCACTTTTCAAAGATCTCAAAAAGATTTCTTTCTCTCTTGTTTTCTAAAAAACTCTTTCAAATAAAAAGGAAAAGAAAAGAAGTAGAACGATTCATTTCAAATCAAACACTTCAAAACCACATATCGAATTAATGGTCCCCTTTCGGTAGAAAGGAGGTGTGGGGTGCTAATACCTTCCCCACACCTAACCGACCTCCGAACCTACATCTCAGAGTATTCGAAAGACCAATTGCTTTCCAAAAGGTTTTCCTAATATTTTCCTTAATAAATGTTAGTGGCGGCTTCATTGAAAGATTTCTTTTTTAGAAAAGTTGTAAACGAGGAAGGTTCTCCCTAGGGGACTTTTTCGGGCGCAACACGGGGTTTGAAAAAAACGTGCCTTTTTTATTTGGTTGGGTTCCGTTTACAGTCTTGGTGCAGTGGCCCATTTATTTTGCACACCCCTAATTTTGAGCATACGACTGTCTCATTTTTAAAGTATTCTCATTTGTATGTATTATCAATTCAAATTTCCAAATCACACAAACCCTAAAAATCGAAATCAATAAAAAGGAAATTGAAAACAAAATCCTAACCTTCAATCTTGGAGAAGATGGAAAACAAAAATTAAAAGAAGGTGAATGAACTCCAACATAACCTTGAATTGAGAAGGACAACAACAACTGATGGAGAAGAAGCGCGATCGATTTTGAAGCGGCTTACACGAAAAGAGGCGGCGGTCGGCGGAGTGTGGTGGTGATGGTGATTGATGAGTGCGTTTGTTTTGAGTTTTGACGTAACTTGTGTATCTGTGCGTGGCTGCGTTCGTTGTGTTACTGTTGTTGTGTATCTGAGGGTGAGTTTTTTTTTGGCGTTTGCTTTTCCCATCGTTTACTATTTTTTACGATTTTTTTTTTAATTTTTCATAGTCTCCACAAAATCTAAAAAATTTTGTATAGCCAAGTTAGATTTTTAGTGGTGTTTTTATAATTTTTTGGAGTAGTTTTGACTATTTAACGAATTTTTAGTAGCCTTTTAGTAATAAAAATTAAAACAAATTATTAAAAAAAATAAAAACCCCATCGTATATACCCCTTTGAGTATGTATATACGATTGGACATAAAATAGCCATCGTATATACATACTCAAGGGTATATATTTATTTATTATTTTTTAAAAAAATTAATTTTCAAAGGGCATTTTGGGGATTTAGGATTGGGTGGGGGTTTGAAAAAAACGTGCCTTTTTTATTTGGTTGGGTTCCGTTTATAGTCTTGGTGCAGTGGCCCATTTATTTTGCACACCCCTAATTTTGAGCATACGACTGTCTCATTTTTAAAGTATTCTCATTTGTATGTATTATCAATTCAAATTTCCAAATCACACAAACCCTAAAAATCGAAATCAATAAAAAGGAAATTGAAAACAAAATCCTAACCTTCAATCTTGGAGAAGATGGAAAACAAAAATGAAAAGAAGGTGAATGAACTCCAACCTAACCTTGAATTGAGAACGACAACAGCAACTGATGGAGAAGAAGCGCGGACGAAAGAAGCGGCACAGAAAAGGGCGGCGGTCGGCGGAGTGTGGTGGTGATGGCGATTGATGAGTGCGTTTGTTTTGAGTTTTGACGTAACTTGTGTATCTGTGCGTGGCTGCGTGCGTTGTGTTACTGTTGTTGTGTATCTGAGGGTGAGTTTTTTTTTGGCGTTTGCTTTTCCCACACCCCCTTCCTACTCTTCTTACGGGACTACGGCCTCAAAATCCCAAATTCCATCGTTTACTATTTTTTTAATTTTTCATAGTCTCCAAAAAATCTAAAAAATTTTGTATATCCTTATTTTGGTTTTGTTAGATTTTTAGTGGTGTTTTTATAATTTTTTTGGAGTAGTTTTGACTATTTAACGAATTTTTAGTAGCCTTTTAGTAATAAAAATTAAAACAAATTATTAAAAAAAATAAAAACCCCATCGTATATACCCCTTTGAGTACGTATATACGATTGGACATAAAATAGCCATCGTATATACATACTCAAGGGGTATATACGATTTATTATTTTTTTTTAAAAAAAATTAATTTTCAAAGGGCATTTTGGGGATTTAGGATTGGGTGGGGGTTTGAAAAAAACGTGCATTTTTTATTTGGTTGGGTTCCGTTTACAGTCTTGGTGCAGTGGCCCATTTATTTTGCACACCCCTAATTTTGAGCATACGACTGTCTCATTTTTAAAGTATTCTCATTTGTATGTATTATCAATTCAAATTTCCAAATCACACAAATCCTAAAAATCGAAATCAATAAAAAGGAAATTGAAAACAAAATCCTAACCTTCAATCTTGGAGAAGATGGAAAACAAAAATGAAAAGAAGGTGAATGAACTCCAACCTAACCTTGAATTGAGAAGGACAACAGCAACCGATGGAGAAGAAGCGCGCGACGGAGAAGAAGAAGCGGCCTGAGAAAAAGGCGGCGGTCGGCGGAGTGTGGTGGTGATGGCGATTGATGAGTGCGTTTGTTTTGAGTTTTGACGTAACTTGTGTATCCGCGCGTGGTCGCGCGTGCGTTGTGTTACCGTTGTTGTGTATCCGAGGTGAGTTTTTTTGGCGTTTGCTTTTCCCACACCCCCCTCCTACTCTTCTTACGGGACTACGGCCTCAAAATCCCAAATTCCATCGTTTACTATTTTTTACGATTTTTTTTAATTTTTCATAGTCTCCAAAAAATCTAAAAAATTTTGTATAGCCTTATTTTGGTTTTGTTAGATTTTTAGTGGTGTTTTTATAATTTTTTGGAGTAGTTTTGACTATTTAACGAATTTTTAGTAGCCTTTTAGTAATAAAAATTAAAACAAATTATTAAAAAAAAATAAAAACCCCATCGTATATACCCCTTTGAGTACGTATATACGATTGGACATAAAATAGCCATCGTATATACATACTCAAGGGTATATACGATTTATTATTTTTTTTTAAAAATAAATAATTTTCAAAGGGCATTTTGGGGATTTAGGATTGGGTGGGGGTTTGAAAAAAACGTGCCTTTTTTATTTGGTTGGGTTCCGTTTACAGTCTTGGTGCAGTGGCCCATTTATTTTGCACACCCCTAATTTTGAGCATACGACTGTCTCATTTTTAAAGTATTCTCATTTGTATGTATTATCAATTCAAATTTCCAAATCACACAAACCCTAAAAATCGAAATCAATAAAAAGGAAATTGAAAACAAAATCCTAACCTTCAATCTTGGAGAAGATGGAAAACAAAAATGAAAAGAAGGTGAATGAACTCCAACCTAACCTTGAATTGAGAAGGACAACAGCAACTGATGGAGAAGAAGCGGCGACGAGAAGAAGCGAAGCGGCCGAGAAAAGGCGGCGGCTGGTCGCGGAGTGTGGTGGTGATGGCGATTGATGAGTGCGTTTGTTTTGAGTTTTGACGTAACTTGTGTATCGTGCGTGGTCGCGTGCGTTGTGTTTCTTGTTGTTGTGTATCTGAGGGTGAGTTTTTTTTTGGCGTTTGCTTTTCCCACACCCCCCTCCTACTCTTCTTACGGGACTACGGCCTCAAAATCCCAAATTCCATCGTTTACTATTTTTTACGATTTTTTTTAATTTTTCATAGTCTCCAAAAATCTAAAAATTTTTGTATAGCCTTATTTTGGTTTTGTTAGATTTTTAGTGGTGTTTTTATAATTTTTGGAGTAGTTTTGACT
Source organism: Oxytropis ochrocephala (assembly GCA_020916435.1). Lineage (NCBI taxonomy): Eukaryota > Viridiplantae > Streptophyta > Magnoliopsida > Fabales > Fabaceae > Oxytropis > Oxytropis ochrocephala. The sequence continues at coordinate 59,623,832 of CM037092.1, read as the reverse complement.
ATTTAACGAATTTTTAGTAGCCTTTTAGTAATAAAAATTAAAACAAATTATTAAAAAAATAAAAACCATCGTATATACCCCTTTGAGTACGTATATACGATTGGACATAAAATAGCCATCGTATATACATACTCAAGGGTATATACGATTTATTATTTTTTTTTAAAAATAAATAATTTTCAAAGGGCATTTTGGGGATTTAGGATTGGGTGGGGGTTTGAAAAAAACGTGCCTTTTTTATTTGGTTGGGTTCCGTTTACAGTCTTGGTGCAGTGGCCCATTTATTTTGCACACCCCTAATTTTGAGCATACGACTGTCTCATTTTTAAAGTATTCTCATTTGTATGTATTATCAATTCAAATTTCCAAATCACACAAACCCTAAAAATCGAAATCAATAAAAAGGAAATTGAAAACAAAATCCTAACCTTCAATCTTGGAGAAGATGGAAAACAAAAATGAAAAGAAGGTGAATGAACTCCAACCTAACCTTGAATTGAGAAGGACAACAGCAACTGATGGAGAAGAAGCGGCGACTGACGGAGAAGAAGCGGCACAGAAAAGGGCGGCGGTCGGCGGAGTGTGGTGGTGATGGCGATTGATGAGTGCGCTTGTTTTGAGTTTTGACGTAACTTGTGTATCCGTGGCGTGGCTGCGTGCGTTGTGTTACCGCTTGTTGTGTATCCGAGGTGAGTTTTTTTGGCGTTTGCTTTTCCCACACCCCTTCCTACTCTTCTTACGGGACTACGGCCTCAAAATCCCAAATTCCATCAAGTTTACTATTTTTTAATTTTTCATAGTCTCCAAAAAATCTAAAAAATTTTGTATATCCTTATTTTGGTTTTGTTAGATTTTTAGTGGTGTTTTTATAATTTTTTGGAGTAGTTTTGACTATTTAACGAATTTTTAGTAGCCTTTTAGTAATAAAAATTAAAACAAATTATTAAAAAAAAATAAAAACCCCATCGTATATACCCCTTTGAGTACGTATATACGATTGGACATAAAATAGCCATCGTATATACATACTCAAGGGTATATACGATTTATTATTTTTTTAAAAAAAATTAATTTTCAAAGGGCATTTTGGGGATTTAGATTGGGTGGGGTTTGAAAAAACGTGCCTTTTTATTTGGTTGGGTTCCGTTTACGATCTTGGTGCAATGGCCCATTTATTTTGCACACCCCTAATTTTGAGCATACGATCGTCTCATTTTTAAAGTATTCTCATTTGTATGTATTATCAATTCAAATTTCCAAATCACACAAACCCTAAAAATCGAAATCAATAAAAAGGAAATTGAAAACAAAATCCTAACCTTCAATCTTGGAGAAGATGGAAAACAAAAATGAAAAGAAGGTGAATGAACTCCAACCTAACCTTGAATTGAGAAGGACAACAAAGAACCGATGGAGAAGAAGCGGCACGATCGACGAGAAGAAGCGGCACGAAAAGGCGCGGCGGTCGGCGGAGTGTGGTGGTGATGGCGATTGATGAGTGCGTTTGTTTTGAGTTTTGACGTAACTTGTGAATCAATGCGTGGCTGCGTGCGTTGTGTTATTGTTGTTGTGTATCCGAGGTGAGTTTTTTTGGCGCTTTGCTTTTCCCACACCCCCTCTTACTCTTCTTACGGGACTACGGCCTCAAAATCCCAAATTCCATCGTTTACTATTTTTTTTTTTTTAATTTTTCATAGTCTCCAAAAATCTAAAAATTTTGTATATCCTTATTTTGGTTTTGTTAGATTTTTAGTGGTGTTTTTATAATTTTTTGGAGTAGTTTTGACTATTTAACGAATTTTTAGTAGCCTTTTAGTAATAAAAATCAAAACAAATTATTAAAAAAAAATAAAAACCCCATCGTATATACCCCTTTGAGTACGTATATACGATTGGACATAAAATAGCCATCGTATATACATACTCAAGGGTATATACGATTTATTATTTTTTTTTAAAAATAAATAATTTTCAAAGGGCATTTTGGGGATTTAGGATTGGGTGGGGGTTTGAAAAAAACGTGCCTTTTTTATTTGGTTGGGTTCCGTTTACAGTCTTGGTGCAGTGGCCCATTTATTTTGCACACCCCTAATTTTGAGCATACGACTATCTCATTTTTAAAGTATTCTCATTTGTATGTATTATCAATTCAAATTTCCAAATCACACAAACCCTAAAAATCGAAATCAATAAAAAGGAAATTGAAAACAAAATCCTAACCTTCAATCTTGGAGAAGATGGAAAACAAAAATGAAAAGAAGGTGAATGAACTCCAACCTAACCTTGAATTGAGAAGGACAACAAAGAATCGATGGAGAAGAAGCGCGATCGACGAGAAGAAGCGGCACGAAAAAGCGGCGGCGGCGGGAGTGTGGTGGTGATGGCGATTGATGAGTGCGTTTGTTTTGAGTTTTGACGTAACTTGTGTATCTGTGCGTGGCTGCGTGCGTTGTGTTACTGTTGTTGTGTATCTGAGGGTGAGTTTTTTTTTGGCGTTTGCTTTTCCCACACCCCCCTCCTACTCTTCTTACGGGACTACGGCCTCAAAATCCCAAATTCCATCGTTTACTATTTTTTACGATTTTTTTTAATTTTTCATAGTCTCCAAAAAATCTAAAAAATTTTGTATAGCCTTATTTTGGTTTTGTTAGATTTTTAGTGGTGTTTTTATAATTTTTTGGAGTAGTTTTGACTATTTAACGAATTTTTAGTAGCCTTTTAGTAATAAAAATTAAAACAAATTATTAAAAAAATAAAAACCCCATCGTATATACCCCTTTGAGTACGTATATACGATTGGACATAAAATAGCCATCGATATACATACTCAAGGGTATATACGATTTATTATTTTTTTTAAAATAAATAATTTTCAAAGGGCATTTTGGGGATTTAGGATTGGGTGGGGTTTGAAAAAACGTGCCTTTTTTTATTTGGTTGGGTTCCGCTACGATCTTGGTGCAAGGGCCCATTTATTTTGCACACCCCTAATTTTGAGCATACGACTATCTCATTTTTAAAGTATTCTCATTTGTATGTATTATCAATTCAAATTTCCAAATCACACAAACCCTAAAAATCGAAATCAATAAAAAGGAAATTGAAAACAAAATCCTAACCTTCAATCTTGGAGAAGATGGAAAACAAAAATGAAAAGAAGGTGAATGAACTCCAACCTAACCTTGAATTGAGAAGGACAACAAAGAATCGATGGAGAAGAAGCGCGATCGACGGAGAAGAAGCGGCACGAGAAAGGGCGCGTGGCCGGCGGAGTGTGGTGGTGATGGCGATTGATGAGTGCGTTTGTTTTGAGTTTTGACGTAACTTGTGTATCCGTGCGTGGTCGCGTGCGTTGTGTTATTGTTGTTGTGTATCCGAGGTGAGTTTTTTTGGCGTTTGCTTTTCCCACACCCCTTCCTACTCTTCTTACGGGACTACGGCCTCAAAATCCCAAATTCCATCAAGCATACTATTTTTTAATTTTTCATAGTCTCCAAAAATCTAAAAATTTTGTATATCCTTATTTTGGTTTTGTTAGATTTTTAGTGGTGTTTTTATAATTTTTTTGGAGTAGTTTTGACTATTTAACGAATTTTTAGTAGCCTTTTAGTAATAAAAATTAAAACAAATTATTAAAAAAAATAAAAACCCCATCGTATATACCCCTTTGAGTACGTATATACGATTGGACATAAAATAGCCATCGTATATACATACTCAAGGGGTATATACGATTTATTATTTTTTTTAAAAAAAATAATTTTCAAAGGGCATTTTGGGGATTTAGGATTGGGTGGGGTTTGAAAAAACGTGCCTTTTTATTTGGTTGGGTTCCGCTTCTGATCTTGGTGCAAAGGCCCATTTATTTTGCACACCCCTAATTTTGAGCATACGACTGTCTCATTTTTAAAGTATTCTCATTTGTATGTATTATCAATTCAAATTTCCAAATCACACAAACCCTAAAAATCGAAATCAATAAAAAGGAAATTGAAAACAAAATCCTAACCTTCAATCTTGGAGAAGATGGAAAACAAAAATGAAAAGAAGGTGAATGAACTCCAACCTAACCTTGAATTGAGAAGGACAACAAAGAAACGATGGAGAAGAAGCGCGGCGATCGACGAGAAGAAGCGGCACGAGAAAAAGGCGGTATGGTCACGAGTGTGGTGGTGATGATGGCGATTGATGAGTGCGTTTGTTTTGAGTTTTGACGTAACTTGTGTATCTGTGCGTGGCTGCGTGCGTTGTGTTACTGTTGTTGTGTATCTGAGGGTGAGTTTTTTTTTTGGCGTTTGCTTTTCCCACACCCCCCTCCTACTCTTCTTACGGGACTACGGCCTCAAAATCCCAAATTCCATCGCATTACTTTTTTAATTTTTCATAGTCTCCAAAAATCTAAAAATTTTGTATATCCTTATTTTGGTTTTGTTAGATTTTTAGTGGTGTTTTTATAATTTTTTGAGTAGTTTTGACTATTTAACGAATTTTTAGTAGCCTTTTAGTAATAAAAATTAAAACAAATTATTAAAAAAATAAAAACCCCATCGTATATACCCTTTGAGTACGTATATACGATTGGACATAAAATAGCCATCGTATATACATACTCATACTCAAGGGGTATATACGATTTATTATTTTTTTAAAAATAAATAATTTTCAAAGGGCATTTTGGGGATTTAGGATTGGGTGGGGTTTGAAAAAACGTGCCTTTTTATTTGGTTGGGTTCCGTTTACTGATCTTGGTGCAAAGGCCCATTTATTTTGCACACCCCTAATTTTGAGCATACGATGTCTCATTTTTAAAGTATTCTCATTTGTATGTATTATCAATTCAAATTTCCAAATCACACAAACCCTAAAAATCGAAATCAATAAAAAGGAAATTGAAAACAAAATCCTAACCTTCAATCTTGGAGAAGATGGAAAACAAAAATGAAAAGAAGGTGAATGAACTCCAACCTAACCTTGAATTGAGAAGGACAACAAAGAATCGATGGAGAAGAAGCGCGATCGACGAGAAGAAGCGCAGAGAAAAGAGCGGCGGCGGTCGGCGAGAGTGTGGTGGTGATGGCGATTGATGAGTGCGCTTTGTTTTGAGTTTTGACGTAACTTGTGTATCCGTGCGTGGTGCGCGTGCGTTGTGTTACTTGTTGTTGTGTATCCGAGGTGAGTTTTTTTGGCGTTTGCTTTTCTCACACCCCCTCCTACTCTTCTTACGGGACTACGGCCTCAAAATCCCAAATTTCATCGCATTATATTTTTACGATTTTTTTAATTTTTCATAGTCTCCACAAAATCTAAAAAATTTTGTATAGCCTTATTTTGGTTTTGTTAGATTTTTAGTGGTGTTTTTATAATTTTTTGGAGTAGTTTTGACTATTTAACGAATTTTTAGTAGCCTTTTAGTAATAAAAATTAAAATAAATTATTAAAAAAAATAAAAACCCCATCGTATATACCCCTTTGAGTACGTATATACGATTGGACATAAAATAGGCATCGTATATACATACTCAAGGGGTATATACGATTTATTATTTTTTTTTTTAAAAAATTAATTTTCAAAGGGGATTTTGGGGATTTAGGATTGGGTGGGGTTTTGGGGATTGGGTGGGGTTTGAAAAAACGTGCCTTTTTTTATTTTGGTTGGGTTCCGTTTACAGCCTTGGTGCAAAGGCCCATTTATTTTGCACACCCCTAATTTTGAGCATACGATCGTCTCATTTTTTGAAGTATTCTCATTTGTATGTATTATCAATTCAAATTTCCAAATCACACAAACCCTAAAAATCGAAATCAATAAAAAGGAAATTGAAAACAAAATCCTAACCTTCAATCTTGGAGAAGATGGAAAACAAAAATGAAAAGAAGGTGAATGAACTCCAACCTAACCTTGAATTGAGAAGGACAACAAAGAATCGATGATTGAAGAAGCGCGCGATCGACGAGAAGAAGCGGCAGAGAAAAAGAAGGCTACGGTCGGCGGAGTGTGGTGGTGATGGCGATTGATGAGTGCGTTTGTTTTGAGTTTTGACGTAACTTGTGTATCTGTGCGTGGCTGCGTGCGTTGTGTTACTGTTGTTGTGTATCTGAGGGTGAGTTTTTTTTTGGCGTTTGCTTTTCCCACACCCCCCTCCTACTCTTCTTACGGGACTACGGCCTCAAAATCCCAAATTCCATCGTTTACTATTTTTTACGATTTTTTTAATTTTTCATAGTCTCCAAAAAATCTAAAAAATTTTGTATAGCCTTATTTTGGTTTTGTTAGATTTTTAGTGGTGTTTTTATAATTTTTTGGAGTAGTTTTGACTATTTAACGAATTTTTAGTAGCCTTTTAGTAATAAAAATTAAAACAAATTATTAAAAAAAATAAAAACCCCATCGTATATACCCCTTTGAGTACGTATATACGATTGGACATAAAATAGCCATCGTATATACATACTCAAGGGTATATACGATTTATTATTTTTTTTTAAAAATAAATAATTTTCAAAGGGCATTTTGGGGATTTAGGATTGGGTGGGGTTTTTGGGGAAACGTGCCTTTTTATTTGGTTGGGTTCCGTTTACAGCCTTGGTGCAAGGCCCATTTATTTTGCACACCCCTAATTTTGAGCATACGACTGTCTCATTTTTTGAAAGTATTCTCATTTGTATGTATTATCAATTCAAATTTCCAAATCACACAAACCCTAAAAATCGAAATCAATAAAAAGGAAATTGAAAACAAAATCCTAACCTTCAATCTTGGAGAAGATGGAAAACAAAAATGAAAAGAAGGTGAATGAACTCCAACCTAACCTTGAATTGAGAAGGACAACAAAGAATCGATGGAGAAGAAGCGCGACGATCGACGAGAAGAAGCGGCACGTAAAAGCGGCGGTCGGCGAGTGTGGTGGTGATGGCGATTGATGAGTGCGTTTGTTTTGAGTTTTGACGTAACTTGTGTATCCGTGCGTGGTCGCGCGTGCGTTGTGTTACTCTTGTTGTTGTGTATCTGAGGGTGAGTTTTTTTTTGGCGTTTGCTTTTCCCACACCCCCCTCCTACTCTTCTTACGGGACTACGACCTCAAAATCCCAAATTCCATCGTTTACTATTTTTTACTATTTTTTTTAATTTTTCATAGTCTCCAAAAAATCTAAAAAATTTTGTATAGCCTTATTTTGGTTTTGTTAGATTTTTAGTGGTGTTTTTATAATTTTTTGGAGTAGTTTTGACTATTTAACGAATTTTTAGTAGCCTTTTAGTAATAAAAATTAAAACAAATTATTAAAAAAAAATAAAAACCCCATCGTATATACCCCTTTGAGTACGTATATACGATTGGACATAAAATAGCCATCGTATATACATACTCAAGGGTATATACGATTTATTATTTTTTTTTAAAAATAAATAATTTTCAAAGGGCATTTTGGGGATTTAGGATTGGGTGGGGGTTTGAAAAAAACGTGCCTTTTTTATTTGGTTGGGTTCCGTTTACAGTCTTGGTGCAGTGGCCCATTTATTTTGCACACCCCTAATTTTGAGCATACGACTGTCTCATTTTTAAAGTATTCTCATTTGTATGTATTATCAATTCAAATTTCCAAATCACACAAACCCTAAAAATCGAAATCAATAAAAAGGAAATTGAAAACAAAATCCTAACCTTCAATCTTGGAGAAGATGGAAAACAAAAATGAAAAGAAGGTGAATGAACTCCAACCTAACCTTGAATTGAGAAGGACAACAAAGAATCGATGGAGAAGAAGCGCGATCGACGGAGAAGAAGCGGCACGAAAAAGGCGCGGTCGGCGAGAGTGTGGTGGTGATGGCGATTGATGAGTGCGTTTGTTTTGAGTTTTGACGTAACTTGTGTATCCATGCGTGGCTGCGTGCGTTGTGTTATTGTTGTTGTGTATCCGAGGTGAGTTTTTTTGGCGCTTGCTTTTCCCACACCCCCTCCTACTCTTCTTACGGGACTACGGCCTCAAAATCCCAAATTCCATCGTTTACTATTTTTTACGATTTTTTTAATTTTTCATAGTCTCCAAAAATCTAAAAATTTTGTATAGCCTTATTTTGGTTTTGTTAGATTTTTAGTGGTGTTTTTATAATTTTTTGAGTAGTTTTGACTATTTAACGAATTTTTAGTAGCCTTTTAGTAATAAAAATTAAAACAAATTATTAAAAAAATAAAAACCCCATCGTATATACCCCTTTGAGTACGTATATACGATTGGACATAAATAATAGCCATCGTATATACATACTCAAGGGTATATACGATTTATTATTTTTTTTTAAAAATAAATAATTTTCAAAGGGCATTTTGGGGATTTAGGATTGGGTGGGGGTTTGAAAAAAACGTGCCTTTTTTATTTGGTTGGGTTCCGTTTACAGTCTTGGTGCAGTGGCCCATTTATTTTGCACACCCTAATTTTGAGCATACGACTGTCTCATTTTTAAAGTATTCTCATTTGTATGTATTATCAATTCAAATTTCCAAATCACACAAACCCTAAAAATCGAAATCAATAAAAAGGAAATTGAAAACAAAATCCTAACCTTCAATCTTGGAGAAGATGGAAAACAAAAATGAAAAGAAGGTGAATGAACTCCAACCTAACCTTGAATTGAGAAGGACAACAAAGAATCGATGGAGAAGAAGCGCGATCGACGAGAAGAAGCGCACGAAAAAGCGGCGCGCGGTCGGAGTGTGTGGTGGTGATGGCGATTGATGAGTGCGCTTGTTTTGAGTTTTGACGTAACTTGTGTATCCGTGGCGTGGTCGCTGCGTGCGTTGTGTTATCGTTGTTGTGTATCCGAGGTGAGTTTTTTTGGCGCTTGCTTTTCCCACACCCCCTCCTACTCTTCTTACGGGACTACGGCCTCAAAATCCCAAATTCCATCGCATTACTATTTTTACGATTTTTTTAATTTTTCATAGTCTCCAAAAATCTAAAAATTTTGTATAGCCTTATTTTGGTTTTGTTAGATTTTTAGTGGTGTTTTTATAATTTTTTGGAGTAGTTTTGACTATTTAACGAATTTTTAGTAGCCTTTTAGTAATAAAAATTAAAACAAATTATTAAAAAAAAATAAAAACCCCATCGTATATACCCCTTTGAGTACGTATATACGATTGGACATAAAATAGCCATCGTATATACATACTCAAGGGTATATACGATTTATTATTTTTTTTTAAAAATAAATAATTTTCAAAGGGCATTTTGGGGATTTAGGATTGGGTGGGGGTTTGAAAAAAACGTGCCTTTTTTATTTGGTTGGGTTCCGTTTACAGTCTTGGTGCAGTGGCCCATTTATTTTGCACACCCCTAATTTTGAGCATACGATCGTCTCTCATTTTTAAAGTATTCTCATTTGTATGTATTATCAATTCAAATTTCCAAATCACACAAACCCTAAAAATCGAAATCAATAAAAAGGAAATTGAAAACAAAATCCTAACCTTCAATCTTGGAGAAGATGGAAAACAAAAATGAAAAGAAGGTGAATGAACTCCAACCTAACCTTGAATTGAGAAGGACAACAAAGAATCGATGGAGAAGAAGCGCGATCGACGGAGAAGAAGCGCACGAGAAAAGCGGCGCGGTCGGTGAGTGTGGTGGTGATGGCGATTGATGAGTGCGTTTGTTTTGAGTTTTGACGTAACTTGTGTATCCGTGCGTGGGCTGCGTGGCGTTGTGTTACTGTTGTTGTGTATCTGAGGGTGAGTTTTTTTTTGGCGTTTGCTTTTCCCACACCCCCCTCCTACTCTTCTTACGGGACTACGGCCTCAAAATCCCAAATTCCATCGTTTACTATTTTTTACGATTTTTTTTAATTTTTCATAGTCTCCAAAAAATCTAAAAAATTTTGTATAGCCTTATTTTGGTTTTGTTAGATTTTTAGTGGTGTTTTTATAATTTTTTGGAGTAGTTTTGACTATTTAACGAATTTTTAGTAGCCTTTTAGTAATAAAAATTAAAACAAATTATTAAAAAAAAATAAAAACCCCATCGTATATACCCCTTTGAGTACGTATATACGATTGGACATAAAATAGCCATCGTATATACATACTCAAGGGTATATACGATTTATTATTTTTTTTTAAAAATAAATAATTTTCAAAGGGCATTTTGGGGATTTAGGATTGGGTGGGGTTTGAAAAAAAAGTGTGCCTTTTTATTTGGTTGGGTTCCGCTTCATACAGCCTTGGTGCAAAGGCCCATTTATTTTGCACACCCCTAATTTTGAGCATACGATCGTCTCATTTTTAAAGTATTCTCATTTGTATGTATTATCAATTCAAATTTCCAAATCACACAAACCCTAAAAATCGAAATCAATAAAAAGGAAATTGAAAACAAAATCCTAACCTTCAATCTTGGAGAAGATGGAAAACAAAAATGAAAAGAAGGTGAATGAACTCCAACCTAACCTTGAATTGAGAAGGACAACAAAGAATCGATGGAGAAGAAGCGCGATCGACGAGAAGAAGCGGCACGTGAAAAGGCGGCGGTCGGTGGAGTGAGTGTGGTGGTGATGGCGATTGATGAGTGCGTTTGTTTTGAGTTTTGACGTAACTTGTGTATCCGTGCGTGTACGCTGCGTGCGTTGTGTTATCGTTGTTGTGTATCCGAGGTGAGTTTTTTTTGGCGCTTGCTTTTCCCACACCCCCTCCTACTCTTCTTACGGGACTACGGCCTCAAAATCCCAAATTCCATCGCATTACTATTTTTTACGATTTTTTTAATTTTTCATAGTCTCCAAAAATCTAAAAAATTTTGTATAGCCTTATTTTGGTTTTGTTAGATTTTTAGTGGTGTTTTTATAATTTTTTGGAGTAGTTTTGACTATTTAACGAATTTTTAGTAGCCTTTTAGTAATAAAAATTAAAACAAATTATTAAAAAAATAAAAACCCCATCGTATATACCCTTTGAGTACGTATATACGATTGGACATAAAATAGCCATCGTATATACATACTCAAGGGTATATACGATTTATTATTTTTTTAAAAATAAATAATTTTCAAAGGGCATTTTGGGGATTTAGGATTGGGTGGGGTTTGAAAAAACGTGCCTTTTTATTTGGTTGGGTTCCGCTTACGCCTCTTGGTGCAAAGGCCCATTTATTTTGCACACCCCTAATTTTGAGCATACGATCGTCTCATTTTTAAAGTATTCTCATTTGTATGTATTATCAATTCAAATTTCCAAATCACACAAACCCTAAAAATCGAAATCAATAAAAAGGAAATTGAAAACAAAATCCTAACCTTCAATCTTGGAGAAGATGGAAAACAAAAATGAAAAGAAGGTGAATGAACTCCAACCTAACCTTGAATTGAGAAGGACAACAAAGAATCGATGGAGAAGAAGCGGCGATCGACGGAGAAGAAGAGGCACGAGAAAAGGCGCGCGGCCGGCGGAGTGTGGTGGTGATGGCGATTGATGAGTGCGCTTGTTTTGAGTTTTGACGTAACTTGTATCTGCATGCGTGGTGCGTGCGTTGTGTTACCTTGTTGTTGTGTATCCGAGGTGAGTTTTTTTGGCGCTTGCTTTTCCCACACCCTCCTACTCTTCTTTACGGACTACGGCCTCAAAATCCCAAATTCCATCGTTTACTATTTTTTACGATTTTTTTAATTTTTCATAGTCTCCAAAAATCTAAAAATTTTGTATAGCCTTATTTTGGTTTTGTTAGATTTTTAGTGGTGTTTTTATAATTTTTGGAGTAGTTTTGACTATTTAACGAATTTTTAGTAGCCTTTTAGTAATAAAAATTAAAACAAATTATTAAAAAAATAAAAACCCCATCGTATATACCCCTTTGAGTACGTATATACGATTGGACATAAAATAGCCATCGTATATACATACTCAAGGGTATATACGATTTATTATTTTTTTAAAAATAAATAATTTTCAAAGGGCATTTTGGGGATTTAGGATTGGGTGGGGTTTGAAAAAACGTGCCTTTTTTATTTGGTTGGGTTCCGCATACGCTTGGTGCAAAGGCCCATTTATTTTGCACACCCCTAATTTTGAGCATACGATCGTCTCATTTTTAAAGTATTCTCATTTGTATGTATTATCAATTCAAATTTCCAAATCACACAAACCCTAAAAATCGAAATCAATAAAAAGGAAATTGAAAACAAAATCCTAACCTTCAATCTTGGAGAAGATGGAAAACAAAAATGAAAAGAAGGTGAATGAACTCCAACCTAACCTTGAATTGAGAAGGACAACAGCAACTGATGGAGAAGAAGCGGCGATTTTGACGAAGAAGAAGCGGCACAGAAAAGGGCGGCGGTCGGCGGAGTGTGGTGGTGATGGCGATTGATGAGTGCGTTTGTTTTGAGTTTTGACGTAACTTGTGTATCTGTGCGTGGCTGCGTGCGTTGTGTTACTGTTGTTGTGTATCTGAGGGTGAGTTTTTTTTTGGCGTTTGCTTTTCCCACACCCCCCTCCTACTCTTCTTACGGGACTACGGCCTCAAAATCCCAAATTCCATCAAGCATTATTTTTTACGATTTTTTTAATTTTTCATAGTCTCCAAAAATCTAAAAAATTTTGTATAGCCTTATTTTGGTTTTGTTAGATTTTTAGTGGTGTTTTTATAATTTTTTGGAGTAGTTTTGACTATTTAACGAATTTTTAGTAGCCTTTTAGTAATAAAAATTAAAACAAATTATTAAAAAAAATAAAAACCCCATCGTATATACCCCTTTGAGTACGTATATACGATTGGACATAAAATAGCCATCGATATACATACTCAAGGGTATATACGATTTATTATTTTTTTAAAAATAAATAATTTTCAAAGGGCATTTTGGGGATTTAGGATTGGGTGGGGTTTGAAAAAACGTGCCTTTTTATTTGGTTGGGTTCCGCTTACGCCTTGGTGCAAAGGCCCATTTATTTTGCACACCCCTAATTTTGAGCATACGATCGTCTCATTTTTAAAGTATTCTCATTTGTATGTATTATCAATTCAAATTTCCAAATCACACAAACCCTAAAAATCGAAATCAATAAAAAGGAAATTGAAAACAAAATCCTAACCTTCAATCTTGGAGAAGATGGAAAACAAAAATGAAAAGAAGGTGAATGAACTCCAACCTAACCTTGAATTGAGAAGGACAACAAAGAATCGATGGAGAAGAAGCGGCGGATCGACGAGAAGAAGAAGCGCACGTAAAGCGGCGGCGCCACGGCGGAGTGTGGTGGTGATGGCGATTGATGAGTGCGCGCTTGTTTTGAGTTTTGACGTAACTTGTGTATCTGTGCGTGGTCGCGCGCGCTGTGTTATTCTTGTTGTTGTGTATCCGAGGTGAGTTTTTTTGGCGCGTTTGCTTTTCCACACCCCCTCCTACTCTTCTTACGGACTACGACCTCAAAATCCCAAATTTCATCGTTTACTATTTTTTACGATTTTTTTTAATTTTTCATAGTCTCCACAAAATCTAAAAAATTTTGTATAGCCTTATTTTGGTTTTGTTAGATTTTTAGTGGTGTTTTTATAATTTTTTTGGAGTAGTTTTGACTATTTAACGAATTTTTAGTAGCCTTTTAGTAATAAAAATTAAAATAAATTATTAAAAAAATAAAAACCCCATCGTATATACCCCTTTGAGTACGTATATACGATTGGACATAAAATAGCCATCGATATACATACTCAAGGGTATATACGATTTATTATTTTTTTTAAAAAAATAATTTTCAAAGGGGATTTTGGGGATTTAGGATTGGGTGGGGTTTTGGGGATTGGGTGGGGTTTGAAAAAACGTGCCTTTTTATTTGGTTGGGTTCCGCTTACGACCTTGGTGCAAAGGCCCATTTATTTTGCACACCCCTAATTTTGAGCATACGATCGTCTCATTTTTGAAGTATTCTCATTTGTATGTATTATCAATTCAAATTTCCAAATCACACAAACCCTAAAAATCGAAATCAATAAAAAGGAAATTGAAAACAAAATCCTAACCTTCAATCTTGGAGAAGATGGAAAACAAAAATGAAAAGAAGGTGAATGAACTCCAACCTAACCTTGAATTGAGAAGGACAACAAGAATGATTGAGAAGAAGCGCGATCGACGAGAAGAAGCGGCCACGAAAAAGGCGCGGTCGGCGGAGTGTGGTGGTGATGGCGATTGATGAGTGCGCTTGTTTTGAGTTTTGACGTAACTTGTGTATCCGCGCGTGGTGCGCGTGCGCTTGTGTTACAGCTTGTTGTGTATCCGAGGTGAGTTTTTTTGGCGCTTGCTTTTCCCACACCCCCTCCTACTCTTCTTACGGGACTACGACCTCAAAATCCCAAATTCCATCAAGCACTATTTTTTACTATTTTTTTAATTTTTCATAGTCTCCAAAAATCTAAAAATTTTGTATAGCCTTATTTTGGTTTTGTTAGATTTTTAGTGGTGTTTTTATAATTTTTTGGAGTAGTTTTGACTATTTAACGAATTTTTAGTAGCCTTTTAGTAATAAAAATTAAAACAAATTATTAAAAAAATAAAAAACCCATCGTATATACCCCTTTGAGTACGTATATACGATTGGACATAAAATAGCCATCGTATATACATACTCAAGGGTATATACGATTTATTATTTTTTTTAAAAATAAATAATTTTCAAAGGGCATTTTGGGGATTTAGGATTGGGTGGGGTTTGAAAAAACGTGCCTTTTTATTTGGTTGGGTTCCGCATACGCCTTGGTGCAAAGGGCCCATTTATTTTGCACACCCCTAATTTTGAGCATACGATCGTCTCATTTTTAAAGTATTCTCATTTGTATGTATTATCAATTCAAATTTCCAAATCACACAAACCCTAAAAATCGAAATCAATAAAAAGGAAATTGAAAACAAAATCCTAACCTTCAATCTTGGAGAAGATGGAAAACAAAAATGAAAAGAAGGTGAATGAACTCCAACCTAACCTTGAATTGAGAAGGACAACAAAGAATCGATGGAGAAGAAGCGCGCGATCGACGGAGAAGAAGCGGCACGACGAAGAGGCGGCGGTCGGCGGAGTGTGGTGGTGATGGCGATTGATGAGTGCGCTTGTTTTGAGTTTTGACGTAACTTGTGTATCCGTGCGTGGTCAAGCGTGCGTTGTATTCTTGTTGTTGTATATCCGAGGGTGAGTTTTTTTGGCGTTGCTTTTCCCACACCCCTTCCTACTCTTCTTACGGGACTACGGCCTCAAAATCCCAAATTCCATCGTTTACATTATTTTTTTTAATTTTTCATAGTCTCCAAAAATCTAAAAATTTTGTATATCCTTATTTTGGTTTTGTTAGATTTTTAGTGGTGTTTTTATAATTTTTTGGAGTAGTTTTGACTATTTAACGAATTTTTAGTAGCCTTTTAGTAATAAAAATTAAAACAAATTATTAAAAAAAATAAAAACCCATCGTATATACCCCTTTGAGTACGTATATACGATTGGACATAAAATAGCCATCGTATATACATACTCAAGGGGTATATACGATTTATTATTTTTTTTAAAAAAAAAATAATTTTCAAAGGGCATTTTGGGGATTTAGGATTGGGTGGGGGTTTGAAAAAAACGTGCCTTTTTTATTTGGTTGGGTTCCGTTTACGCCTTGGTGCAAAGGCCCATTTATTTTGCACACCCCTAATTTTGAGCATACGATCGTCTCATTTTTAAAGTATTCTCATTTGTATGTATTATCAATTCAAATTTCCAAATCACACAAACCCTAAAAATCGAAATCAATAAAAAGGAAATTGAAAACAAAATCCTAACCTTCAATCTTGGAGAAGATGGAAAACAAAAATGAAAAGAAGGTGAATGAACTCCAACCTAACCTTGAATTGAGAAGGACAACAAAGAACCGATGGAGAAGAAGCGCGATCGACGAGAAGAAGCGACACGAGAGAAAGAGGCGGCATCGGCGGAGTGTGTGGTGATGGCGATTGATGAGTGCGTTTGTTTTGAGTTTTGACGTAACTTGTGTATCCGTGCGTGGTCGCGCGCGCGTTGTTAATCGCTTGTTGTGTATCCGAGGTGAGTTTTTTTGGCGCTTGCTTTTCCCACACCCCCTCCTACTCTTCTTACGGACTACGGCCTCAAAATCCCAAATTCCATCGTTTACTATTTTTTACGATTTTTTTTAATTTTTCATAGTCTCCAAAAAATCTAAAAAATTTTGTATAGCCTTATTTTGGTTTTGTTAGATTTTTAGTGGTGTTTTTATAATTTTTTGGAGTAGTTTTGACTATTTAACGAATTTTTAGTAGCCTTTTAGTAATAAAAATTAAAACAAATTATTAAAAAAAAATAAAAACCCCATCGTATATACCCCTTTGAGTACGTATATACGATTGGACATAAAATAGCCATCGTATATACATACTCAAGGGTATATACGATTTATTATTTTTTTTTAAAAATAAATAATTTTCAAAGGGCATTTTGGGGATTTAGGATTGGGTGGGGGTTTGAAAAAAACGTGCCTTTTTTATTTGGTTGGGTTCCGCATAGCCTTGGTGCAAAGGCCATTTATTTTGCACACCCCTAATTTTGAGCATACGATCGTCTCATTTTTAAAGTATTCTCATTTGTATGTATTATCAATTCAAATTTCCAAATCACACAAACCCTAAAAATCGAAATCAATAAAAAGGAAATTGAAAACAAAATCCTAACCTTCAATCTTGGAGAAGATGGAAAACAAAAATGAAAAGAAGGTGAATGAACTCCAACCTAACCTTGAATTGAGAAGGACAACAAAGAATCGATGGAGAAGAAGCGCGATCGACGAGAAGAAGCGGCAGAGAAAAGGGCGGCGGTCGGCGGAGTGTGGTGGTGATGGCGATTGATGAGTGCATTTGTTTTGAGTTTTGACGTAACTTGTGTATCTGTGCGTGGCTGCGTGCGTTGTGTTACTGTTGTTGTGTATCTGAGGGTGAGTTTTTTTTGGCGTTTGCTTTTCTCACACCCCCCTCCTACTCTTCTTACGGGACTACGGCCTCAAAATCCCAAATTTCATCGTTTACTATTTTTTACGATTTTTTTTAATTTTTCATAGTCTCCACAAAATCTAAAAAATTTTGTATAGCCTTATTTTGGTTTTGTTAGATTTTTAGTGGTGTTTTTATAATTTTTTTGGAGTAGTTTTGACTATTTAACGAATTTTTAGTAGCCTTTTAGTAATAAAAATTAAAATAAATTATTAAAAAAAATAAAAACCCCATCGTATATACCCCTTTGAGTACGTATATACGATTGGACATAAAATAGCCATCGTATATACATACTCAAGGGGTATATACGATTTATTATTTTTTTTTTAAAAAAAATTAATTTTCAAAGGGGATTTTGGGGATTTAGGATTGGGTGGGGGTTTTTGGGGATTGGGTGGGGGTTTGAAAAAAACGTGCCTTTTTTATTTGGTTGGGTTCCGTTTACAGTCTTGGTGCAGTGGCCCATTTATTTTGCACACCCCTAATTTTGAGCATACGACTGTCTCATTTTTGAAGTATTCTCATTTGTATGTATTATCAATTCAAATTTCCAAATCACACAAACCCTAAAAATCGAAATCAATAAAAAGGAAATTGAAAACAAAATCCTAACCTTCAATCTTGGAGAAGATGGAAAACAAAAATGAAAAGAAGGTGAATGAACTCCAACCTAACCTTGAATTGAGAAGGACAACAAAGAAATGATTGAGAAGAAGCGGATCGACGAGAAGAAGCGGCATGAAAAAGGGCGGCGGTCGGCGGAGTGTGGTGGTGATGGCGATTGATGAGTGCGTTTGTTTTGAGTTTTGACGTAACTTGTGTATCCGTGTGCGTGTCGCAAGTGCGTTGTGTTACAGCTTGTTGTGTATCCGAGGGTGAGTTTTTTTGGCGTTTGCTTTTCCCACACCCCCTCCTACTCTTCTTACGGGACTACGACCTCAAAATCCCAAATTCCATCAAGCACTATTTTTACTATTTTTTTAATTTTTCATAGTCTCCAAAAATCTAAAAATTTTGTATAGCCTTATTTTGGTTTTGTTAGATTTTTAGTGGTGTTTTTATAATTTTTTAGAGTAGTTTTGACTATTTAACGAATTTTTAGTAGCCTTTTAGTAATAAAAATTAAAACAAATTATTAAAAAAAATAAAAACCCCATCGTATATACCCCTTTGAGTACGTATATACGATTGGACATAAAATAGCCATCGTATATACATACTCAAGGGGTATATACGATTTATTATTTTTTTTTAAAAAAAATTAATTTTCAAAGGGCATTTTGGGTATTTAGGATTGGGTGGGGGTTTGAAAAAAACGTGCCTTTTTTATTTGGTTGGGTTCCGTTTACAGTCTTGGTGCAGTGGCCCATTTATTTTGCACACCCCTAATTTTGAGCATACGACTGTCTCATTTTTAAAGTATTCTCATTTGTATGTATTATCAATTCAAATTTCCAAATCACACAAACCCTAAAAATCGAAATCAATAAAAAGGAAATTGAAAACAAAATCCTAACCTTCAATCTTGGAGAAGATGGAAAACAAAAATGAAAAGAAGGTGAATGAACTCCAACCTAACCTTGAATTGAGAAGGACAACAAAGAATTGATCGAGAAGAAGCGCGATCGACTTTAGAAGAAGCGGCACGAAAAAGGGCGCGGCGGTCGGAGTGTGGTGGTGATGGCGATTGATGAGTGCGTTTGTTTTGAGTTTTGACGTAACTTGTGTATCCGTGCGTGGTCGCGCGCGCGTTGTGTTACAGCTTGTTGTGTATCCGAGGGTGAGTTTTTTTGGCGTTTGCTTTTCCCACACCCCCTCCTACTCTTCTTACGGGACTACGACCTCAAAATCCCAAATTCCATCAAGCATTATTTTTTACTATTTTTTTAATTTTCATAGTCTCCAAAAATCTAAAAAATTTTGTATAGCCTTATTTTGGTTTTGTTAGATTTTTAGTGGTGTTTTTATAATTTTTTTAGAGTAGTTTTGACTATTTAACGAATTTTTAGTAGCCTTTTAGTAATAAAAATTAAAACAAATTATTAAAAAAAATAAAAACCCCATCGTATATACCCCTTTGAGTACGTATATACGATTGGACATAAAATAGCCATCGTATATACATACTCAAGGGGTATATACGATTTATTATTTTTTTTTAAAAAAAATTAATTTTCAAAGGGCATTTTGGGTATTTAGGATTGGGTGGGGTTTGAAAAAACGTGCCTTTTTATTTGGTTGGGTTCCGCTTACGATCTTGGTGCAAAGGCCCATTTATTTTGCACACCCCCTAATTTTGAGCATACGACTGTCTCATTTTTAAAGTATTCTCATTTGTATGTATTATCAATTCAAATTTCCAAATCACACAAACCCTAAAAATCGAAATCAATAAAAAGGAAATTGAAAACAAAATCCTAACCTTCAATCTTGGAGAAGATGGAAAACAAAAATGAAAAGAAGGTGAATGAACTCCAACCTAACCTTGAATTGAGAAGGACAACAAAGAAATGATGGAGAAGAAGCGGCCACGATCGACGAGAAGAAGCGGCGCGAGAAAGGCGCGGCGGTCGGCGGAGTGTGGTGGTGATGGCGATTGATGAGTGCGTTTGTTTTGAGTTTTGACGTAACTTGTGTATCTGTGCGTGGCTGCGTGCGTTGTGTTACTGTTGTTGTGTATCTGAGGGTGAGTTTTTTTTTGGCGTTTGCTTTTCCCACACCCCCTCCTACTCTTCTTACGGACTACGACCTCAAAATCCCAAATTCCATCAAGCACTATTTTTTACGAAATTTTTTAATTTTTCATAGTCTCCAAAAAATCTAAAAAATTTTGTATAGCCTTATTTTGGTTTTGTTAGATTTTTAGTGGTGTTTTTATAATTTTTTTAGAGTAGTTTTGACTATTTAACGAATTTTTAGTAGCCTTTTAGTAATAAAAATTAAAACAAATTATTAAAAAAAATAAAAACCCCATCGTATATACCCCTTTGAGTACGTATATACGATTGGACATAAAATAGCCATCGTATATACATACTCAAGGGGTATATACGATTTATTATTTTTTTTAAAAAAAAATTAATTTTCAAAGGGCATTTTGGGGATTTAGGATTGGGTGGGTGTAACACCCCCTTCTATTAATATTATTTAATCAACAAAAATCGTAGTTTTCAAAATGCATCACGCACCCTCAAAAGAGAGTGCTACATTTAATAAAATTTCGTCACAAAACATATCTCAAAATTCAAACGCATCAAGTGCGCAAAATACATATCATAGTCACGTGGGTTAAAACCTCAAATACCTGCTTAGTGTTTACAATAATCCGTAAAATATTTTGCAACGCAATGAAATAAAACGAGTTCAACATACTCAATACATAGTCAAAAATAATCTAATACATAACATAAAATAGCGATTACTAAAATCCCATCCCCGGTGTTACTAAATCGTAGCCGACACAAATATCCCAAGAAGGCATGGCACCTTCACTCGAGTCACTGTTTGTCGCCACGAGAGCGCAGCAACATAAAAATGCTAGGGTGAGTCTCTTTACGTAAATAATAACAAGTAAGATAAGCATTATATTAGGAAAACATCTAGCAACAACAATTCACGTAATTCAAGACATTTACCATTTCGCTTAACTTATCAACAAAACCACAATAATGAATTAATTAACCATCAACAAGCATTCTAAGAATGTATGAGTTTATGCATGTATGCAATATGCATGTGGATCCATTACTCTTCGCTTTATTTTTAACTCTTCGCTTTGGCCGTAGCCCACTTCGCTTTTTGGCGAAGCCCACTTCGCTTTTGGCGAAGCCCACTTCGCTTATGCATATGCTTTATGCGACACTATGACAATGCAACATACACAATCAATTACCACCACATTCATTGTCACATCACCCAAAACATCACCACAACACAACTCGTCACTTTTTGGCCGAGAGGCCCTCTTCGCTTTTTAACTCTTCGCTTTGGCCGAAGCCCACATCATTTATTAACTCACCACTTTATCAATTATTGACCACCACTTTATCAATTCTTAATTCATCACATCAAGTATTAACCCACCTCTTTGGCCGAAGCCCACATCAATTATTAAACCGACACCCACAAGGACTAAACAAATACCTAAGGTACTAAACAATCACATAGGGACCAAAACAACATTTTTGAAGGACCAATAGTGCATAGGGACCAAAATAGTATTTTTAAGGACTAAAAAGTTCAGAGGGGACCAAAACAGTATTTTTGACAATTTGGGCAACAATGGCAATAAGTGCTGGATTCCTACGGTAGTACTCCTACTTCGGCAATTTATTTAAAATAGCAAACGACATCGAAAAATTACAAAAGACCACTCATTGGAAAGCCCTCTGAGTGTAGTTTCTACCTATGATTTTAGTTTCTCAAAATCAGTGTCCAGTTGGTACAGTTTTTCAAAACACTACGCTGAGGTGCCCAAATCGGACAGAACGTTTTACCCAACTTGCAACCAAATTTTCTTTCTCATTTCTTAATGAAATTCAGTGAAATCAGTGCCTATTTCGTAGAGAATTAAGTCTATTTTTCAATGAAATAAGAATCGTTCAAAACGGAGTTCAATTGAGCACACAAAACCTGCAAAAACTGAACCTACTCCCAGTTTGACTCCAGAAAATTGACCCGACTTTGGAGACTCATAACTGGAGCTACACAACTCCGAATTTAACGAAACCAGTGCCAAAACGACCGGCCTTAAGTCTATTTTCAAAAAAATTAGCCACATAATTTTTTTTTGACCAACCAAACAGTACCAGTTTGAGAAAACCGAAAACAGTGTCCAGAAAACACACAAAAACCGTAAACAAGTAAAACTCATCATCAACCCCCAATAAAATCAACAACACTTAAACAACATTTAATCCAACAATACATGAGCATCAATTTAATTTCCACAACACTTAGACACCATTTAATCAACATCATTAAATCAACACATTCTCATATATCTTTACATTGAAGCATTTAATCAAACATATGGCATGCATATTCAACAACACATTTATTTCTAACATCAATCATCATGGTATCACCAAATTAAATACAATTACAACAACAAACATAGATTTAACACAAAACTCAACCAACCAAATCATCCTAGAGCTATTCCACACACAATGCATATCATACAACTTATTATGTATGTAAAGTAGAGCCCCCTAACCTCAAATTGAAAACCCAAGAAGCTTCTCCTTCCAAAAACACAAGAACCCACCAAAAAGGAAGCTCTCCTACCTTGAGCTTCAAAAACCCATCCATGGAAAAGAGGAAATGGAAAGGAATTAGTGTAGGAAATTTACACTAAGAGGTAGAGAAAGAAAAATGGGGAAGATTGGTACCACATACCACTTACCCAAGCAAGAAGTGACATTTCCCTTCTCTCCTCCTTCCCATGGCTGCTGCGTGGCTTCTCTATACCTCCCTCTCTTCTATTTTTTTCTGTTTTCTTTCTTTCTAAGGAGATGGAAACCCTATCCCTAACTTAAGTCATGTATTTGGGCCCATTTAGTGGGCTTGGGCCCCTTATTTACACCCTCTAGGTACTTTCTCACATCCTCCCAATCTAATTAAAATACTTCTCATTTATTTACTACACCCCACCTTAAATAAATTAGACCCCTCATTTAATTACTACACCTCACTCTTTAAATAAATTGATTACCTTATTATTATTTAAATATGGCCAACTAACATATTACTTAATTAAATTAGTCATAATCACTTAATTAAGTAAATTAAATAATCACCTAAATAAATTAGTTAAATACTCACCTAATTAATTTTGGGGTGTTACAACTCTCCCCCACTTAGAATATTTTCGTCCTCGAAAATCACGCTAATCTCAACAACAAGATGAATCTAGTTCGCACTTAATCTCTTCAAAAACTTACACGATTTAAATCCTAGTGTTAACCCCGGTACATCCACCTACAACCCTTTCAAAGTTCTATTCTTTGGTCTGTGAAACACTAACGTATGCGTCTACTTCTCCTCATGGATCTCAACCTAATATATTGACTCCACCGCTTAGGTTACATAACTGTGTACTTCCATTCTAAGCATAAATCGCCACTACAGGTTCAAGAATGACACGCAATTCCCGCAGTAGCGTCTCCCCCACTTGGCTCTTTGCCCGAACTCTCCTCTCCTTTGCTCTTACCACCTGGAACTTCATAGGCTTCCCACTACACCGAGAACTCCTCTTCTCCTTCACTATCTTGTATGAACGATTGCTATCCTCCTCGAAAACCTACGCTAATCCCATGAAATAAACATCCACTATTCTTATCTCCTCTAACCGTTATCATCCAAGTCCCATCGTACACACAACAGATCAAACACTCTTCCCTACACTCTTACTTCCCAATTAGGTATTCTAACCTCAGAGGTTGTCAAAATCCCCCGACTACCCAACACACGAGGCAAAGAATAACAATTATGGCGGAGGCCCAACAACCCTAACAACCGTAATTACACAACAATACCAATCTCAACAATTTATCATATATCCAACATCGTTCACATCAACAATTAGCACGATCATAACATCAAAATTCAAGTTCAACGTATTCCACAATTAATCATTTTATTCAACGCTCAAATTAGTCCACCTAAACTCGGTGCAGAAAATTCTGTAACTTTGCGCCTACTTTGGCGAATTAATTAAAATAGTAAACGACCTCGGATTTCGACAATTAAATACTTGTTGGAAAGCCCTATGGGTCTACTTCTTACCCCTAAGTTCAGTTTTTGAAGGAGAGTGTTCAATAGGTACAGTTTTCAAAAATACGCATACTAGTTTCAAAAGATGCGTTTCTGTCCTTCAAATTCAAGCAGTTCTATAATGACCAAAACTCGATCAAATTGCATGAAACTTGTGCATAAAGTGAGGCAAATTCTGTCAAGTTTTCAAAGAAATTGGATTCGTTCAAAATGAGCTCTTTTGAAAACGCAGATAACCAAAACACTGACCCTATGTCCAGATTGTTTCCAGAATTTTAACCTAACTTGTTTCACCTATAACTCAAGTTCTACAACTCCAAATGCAACCAAATCAGTGGCAAATTAACAAGCATTCAATCAAGTTTTCAAAATGACAAACCACATAATTTTTCAATTAGTAAAACGTTCTCAGTCACTGAACTACTGGACTCATGTCGAAACATCTCAAAACAAGTGAACTCAACAACACAATCAAACATCATAATTCAGCCACCATTACTAATAATCCTACACCGAGCTTTATAAAAATAGCATTTTCAGAAAGTTCGCAAAAGTATGCATAGCTTTACCGGTCCCCATGACTCCCAACCTAAGACATTGATTCTCGACACCCATTACTACTCCTAGGTCAGATAT
Organism: Oxytropis ochrocephala; assembly: GCA_020916435.1. Lineage (NCBI taxonomy): Eukaryota > Viridiplantae > Streptophyta > Magnoliopsida > Fabales > Fabaceae > Oxytropis > Oxytropis ochrocephala. The sequence continues at coordinate 59,599,402 of CM037092.1, read as the reverse complement.
AACAATCATGCTTTCATTCTAAGCACAAAACCATTAAGCAAGTAAAACTCATCATGATCAATTACCAAAACCATTTATAATCATCACATACTTTTGCATTTCATCAAACGCCAAACAAGCATAACCAATCATGCAACTAATTTAAACACACAATTTCAAAAGATTAAACATATAGGCATATTCTTCTATTTTTCTTTATTCCTAGGGATTGGTTAGCATGCAATTTTACAACCTCCTAGAAAATATCATGGGCATATTCTTCTACCAAATTGAGATGATTTCCTATCACAAAGAATATAACTAACACATGCATCATAAAACAATTGTTTTGATTCAAGAATTGATATTAACCTAACCAAATGAAATTAAATACTCTTGTCGACATTTGGCAAGGAAAACAAATCAAGACATAGGAATACACAAAATACCCCGTTGCCGCTTTTCATCATTAAATTTATAATCCTCGTAAAACAATCTTCAAAAAGTGACAAGTAACAATAGTAATGGCAACAACAAGGCTACAGCTAAGTCACAAATTGAACAAAATCTTCCCAATTGTATTTCACACGGTTAGAAGGTACTCAAAAATGGTTTACTTTTGTTTCTAAAACCTTGCCAACTACTATTGGACTCACATTCTCGTAACATAAAAATTTTCACTCCCCTAACCATACATTTAGTGTGACCCCCCATAATTTTCAAACAACACTAATCCACAACCTAATTGGTGCAAAAACCGAAATCATGTCTCATTTTGAAATAAAAATCTTAGAACAACTTGGAAACCAAATTCAATACTAGTTTGACATCCCATCTATCCCCAATAGCACAAGGATTTCCGAGCACCGTTTTTCGAAAACCCTAGAACTCAAAGTTTGTTCAAAAAGAAAACTATATGCGAACTTCAACCTTACTCAAGCATGCAACCACATATACAACTACTTATTAGTTCAAAGTTTTAACCTCCGACATAAATTCAGAAGGTAAGAAAAGTCAGTCATTTCATCTTTGACAAAAAGGAGACTATACGCGAATCCTAACCTTAATTGTTATAACCAAGCACCGCATTTCATTTCAGCACATAACTTCAAAACAATTTAGCACAAATCAAAATTAAACTCATGTGCATTATAGAAACAATCAACCTATAGTAAAACGTCAATCAAGGGTAACGATATTCAAAAAGCAGTCCTTCAAATATTGTCTATCCACTACACTTAGGCTTATTCCTAACTCACTTCATCATCTACCCTTAGTCACTTCACCCTTGACTAATACACTTAGGCACACTACACCTAAGCACTCCCTAACCTCGGCCATTACACTACACAACGCCTCGGTACACTCTTTTGGCATCTCGGTTCTCTACACTACGTCACGCTAAGCTTCACTACACTTACTATTCAAACGTACCTAAACCTCGGTACTACATACTTTGACTCCCACATATTACGTCGCATGCATATTACACTTCAACACACCTATGGTTAAACATCTACACCTCAGTTCATATGTAGTCCTATGTACCTAACATTCCTCTTCCTTATTTCCTTTGATCTTCATACTATGATCATACTTAAGCCAACTACTAAACACTTTCCCTTCACAACTAGTCCAACACTCATTAAGACTTTCACGAAGCTTACACATTATCATCTAGCTCCTATATAGGTACTCCCCAACTACCATACTTTTAAGAACAATTTTTCTACCTTAGGCTTTCCAGAACTGTTTTTCTAAACTTTTTCCAAAAAGGCATGCTCTATTTTCTTTGCATGAACTTCAAATCCAAAGTGTCAATCCCTATTTTGACATCTCCCTACTATCAAACCCCAAATCAAACTCAAACATCCATAAGGCACCTATTTATCTAAGAATTAATAGTCAACCAAACTTGCACACACCACTCAATCAATCAAGTTGTAATTAGTACATATTCAGAACTTATAGAAACCACGAGTTATTGTCGCCTCTTTCATTGGGAATGAGTGATTGGGGTGATCAATCCCTCCCACTCATGCAACCAACTAATTAAGGTCACAAAAACTACTCCTTTTCAATTTATAACTACTACATTAAAAGACTTTTAACGCAGTCCGGAGTGCGAAGGCGTCGTCACGACTTTCACTCCTTTGACGTCGTTAGAACTCTTTTAATCACACATATCTTAATAATACAAACAACAGTCGCGAACAGACAAAATCAATGCTACCACCACCAACTACACAGTTCAGTCACAAGGCACGTCAATGAATGAACAAACCAACAAAATTAACAGTAATAAACAGCAACATAATTATGATTTAGTACGAGTACCAAGACTCGAGGGTTAACAGACTCGACAACTTGGCCGGACGGACCGAACTGCTCTGATACCACTAATGTAACACCCCCTTCTATTAATATTATTTAATCAACAAAAATCAGAGTTTTTCAAAATCTGTCCACGCACCTCAAAAGAGAGTGCTACATTTAATAAAAACTTCGTCAAAACATATCTCAAAATTCAAACGCATCAAGTGCGCAAAATACATATCATAGTCACGTGGGTTAAAACCCTCAAATACCTGTTTAGTGTTTACAATAATCCAGAAAATATTTTGCAACGCAATGAAATAAAACGAGTTCAACATACTCAATACATAGTCAAAAATAGTCTAATACATAACATAAAATAGCGATTACTAAAATCCCATCCCCGTGTTACTAAATCGAGCCGACACAAATATCCCAAGAAGGCATGGCACCTTCACTCAGAGTCACCTGTTTGTCGCCACGAGAGCAGGCAACATAAAAATGCTAGGGTGAGTCTCTTTACGTAAATAATAACAAGTAAGATAAGCATTATATTAGGAAAACATCTAGCAACAACAATTCACGAAATTCAAGACATTTACCATTTCGCTTAACTTATCAACAAAACCACAATAATGAATTAATTAACCATCAACAAGCATTCTAAGAATGTATGAGTTTATGCATGTATGCAATATGCATGTGGATCCATTACTCTTCGCTTTATTTTTAACTCTTCGCTTTGGCGTAGCCCACTTCGCTTTTTGGCGAAGCCCACTTCGCTTTTTTTGGCGAAGCCCACTTCGCTTATGCATATGCTTTATGCGACACTATGACAATGCAACATACACAATCAATTACCACCACATTCATTGTCACATCACCCAAAACATCACCACAACACAACTCGTCACTTTTGGCCGAGGCCCTCTTCGCTTTTTAACTCTTCGCTTTGGCGAAGCCCACATCATTTATTAACTCACCACTTTATCAATTATTGACCACCACTTTATCAATTCTTAATTCATCACATCAAGTATTAACCCACCTCTTTGGCCAAGCCCACATCAATTATTAAACCGACACCCACAAGGACTAAACAGTCACCTAAGGTACTAAACAATCACATAGGGACCAAAACAACATTTTTGAAGGACCAATAGTGCATAGGGACCAAAATAGTATTTTTAAGGACTAAAAAGTTCAGAGGGGACCAAAACAAAGATTTTTGACAATTTGGGCAACAGTGGCAATAAGTGCTGGATTCCTACGGTAGTACTCCTACTTCGGCGATTTATTTAAAATAGCAAACGACATCGAAAAATTACAAAAGACCACTCATTGGAAAGCCCTCTGAGTGTAGTTTCTACCTATGATTTTAGTTTCTCAAAATCAGTGTCCAGTTGGTACAGTTTTTCAAAACACTACGCTGAGGTGCCCAAATCGGACAGAACGTTTTACCCAACTTGCAACCAAATTTTCTTTCTCATTTCTTAATGAAATTCAGTGAAATCAGTGCCTATTTCGTAGAGAATTAAGTCTATTTTTCAATGAAATAAGAATCGTTCAAAACGGAGTTCAATTGAGCACACAAAACCTGCAAAAACTGAACCTACTCCCAGTTTGACTCCAGAAAATTGACCCGACTTTGGAGACTCATAACTGAGCTACACAACTCCGAATTTAACGAAACCAGTGCCAAAACGACCGCCCTTAAGTCTATTTTCAAAAAAATTAGCCACATAATTTTTTTGACCAACCAAACAGTACCAGTTTGAGAAAACTGAAAACAGTGTCCAGAAAACACACACAAAAACCGTAAACAAGTAAAACTCATCATCAACCCCAATAAAATCAACAACACTTAAACAACATTTAATCCAACAATACATGAGCATCAATTTAATTTCCACAACACTTAGACACCATTTAATCAACATCATTAAATCAACACATTCTCATATATCTTTACATTGAAGCATTTAATCAAACATATGGCATGCATATTCAACAACACATTTATTTCTAACATCAATCATCATGGTATCACCAAATTAAATACAATTACAACAACAAACATAGATTTAACACAAAACTCAACCAACCAAATCATCCTAGAGCTATTCCACACACAATGCATATCATACAACTTATTATGTATGTAAAGTAGAGCCCCCTAACCTCAAATTGAAAACCCAAGAAGCTTCTCCTTCCAAAAACACAAGAACCCACCAAAAAGGAAGCTCTCCTACCTTGAGCTTCAAAAACCCATCCATGGAAAAGAGGAAATGGAAAGGAATTAGTGTAGGAAATTTACACTAAGAGGTAGAGAAAGAAAAATGGGGAAGATTGGTACCACATACCACTTACCCAAGCAAGAAGTGACATTTCCCTTCTCTCCTCCTTCCCATGGCTGCTGCGTGGCTTCTCTATACCTCCCTCTCTTCTATTTTTTTCTGTTTTCTTTCTTTCTAAGGAGATGGAAACCCTATCCCTAACTTAAGTCATGTATTTGGGCCCATTTAGTGGGCTTGGGCCCCTTATTTACACCCTCTAGGTACTTTCTCACATCCTCCCAATCTAATTAAAATACTTCTCATTTATTTACTACACCCCACCTTAAATAAATTAGACCCCTCATTTAATTACTACACCTCACTCTTTAAATAAATTGATTACCTTATTATTATTTAAATATGGCCAACTAACATATTACTTAATTAAATTAGTCATAATCACTTAATTAAGTAAATTAAATAATCACCTAAATAAATTAGTTAAATACTCACCTAATTAATTTTGGGGTGTTACAACTCTCCCCACTTAGAATATTTTCGTCCTAAAAAATCACGCTAATCTCAACAACAAGATGAATCTAGTTCGCACTTAATCTCTTCAAAAACTTACACGATTTAAATCCTAGTGTTAACCCCAGTACATCCACCTACAACCCTTTCAAAGTTCTATTCTTTGGTGCATGAAACACTAACGTGTGCGTCTACTTCTCCTCATGGATCTCAACCTAATATATTGACTCCACCGCTTAGGTTACATAATCGTGTACTTCCATTCTAAGCATAAATCGCCACTACAGGTTCAAGAATGACACGCAATTCCCGCAGTAGCGTCTCCCCCACTTGGCTCTTAGCCCGAACTCTCCTCTCCTTTGCTCTTACCACCTGGAACTTCATAGGCTTCCCACTACACCGAGAACTCCTCTTCTCCTTCACTATCTTGTATGAACGATTGCTATCCTCCTCGAAAACCTACGCTAATCCCATGAAATAAACATCCACTATTCTTATCTCCTCTAACCGTTATCATCCAAGTCCCATCGTACACACAACAGATCAAACACTCTTCCCTACACTCTTACTTCCCAATTAGGTATTCTAACCTGTAGGTTGTCAAAATCCCCCCCGACTACCCAACACACGAGGCGAGAATAATTATGGCGGAGGCCCAACAACCCTAACAACCGTAATTACACAACAATACCAATCTCAACAATTTATCATATATCCAACATCGTTCACATCAACAATTAGCACGATCATAACATCAAAATTCAAGTTCAACGTATTCCACAATTAATCATTTTATTCAACGTTCAAATTAGTCCACCTAAACTCGGGTGCAGAAAATTCTGTAACTTTGCGCCTACTTTGGCGAATTAATTAAAATAGTAAACGACCTCGGATTTCGACAATTAAATACTTGTTGGAAAGCCCTATGGGTCTACTTCTTACCCCTAAGTTCAGTTTTTGAAGGAGAGTGTTCAATAGGTACAGTTTTCAAAAATACGCATACTAGTTTCAAAAGATGCAGTTTCTGTCCTTCAAATTCAAGCAGTTCTATAATGACCAAAACTCGATCAAATTGCATGAAACTTGTGCATAAAGTGAGGCAAATTCTGTCAAGTTTTCAAAGAAATTGGATTCGTTCGAAAATGAGCTCTTTTGAAAACGCAGTAACCAAAACACTGACCCTATGTCCAGATTGTTTCCAAATTTTAACCTAACTTGTTTCACCTATAACTCAAGTTCTACAACTCCAAATGCAACCAAATCAGTGGCAAATTAACAAGCATTCAATCAAGTTTTCAAAATGACAAACCACATAATTTTTCAATTAGTAAAACGTTCTCAGTCACTGAACTACTGGACTCATGTCGAACATCTCAAAACAAAGTGAACTCAACAACACAATCAAACATCATAATTCAGCCACCATTACTAATAATCCTACACCGAGCTTTATAAAAATAGCATTTTCAGAAAGTTCGCAAAAGTATGCATAGCTTTACCGGTCCCCATGACTCCCAACCTAAGACATTGATTCTGACACCATTACTACTCCTAGGTCAGTATAACAATCATGCTTTCATTCTAAGCACAAAACCATTAAGCAAGTAAAATTCATCATGATCAATTACCAAAACCATTTATAATCATCACATACTTTTGCATTTCATCAAACGCCAAACAAGCATAACCAATCATGCAACTAATTTAAACACACAATTTCGAAAAGATTAAACATATAGGCATATTCTTCGATTTTTCTTTATTCCTAGGGATTGGTTAGCATGCAATTTTTACAACCTCCCTAGAAAATATCATGGGCATATTCTTCTACCAAATTGAGATGATTTCCTATCACAAAGAATATAACTAACACATGCATCATAAAACAATTGTTTTGATTCAAGAATTGATATTAACCTAACCAAATGAAATTAAATACTCTTGTCGACATTTGGCAAGGAAAACAAATCAAGACATAGGAATACACAAAATACCCGTTGCACTGTACGCTTTCATCATTAAATTTATAATCCTCGTAAAACAATCTTCAAAAAGTGACAAGTAACAATAGTAATGGCAACAACAAGGCTACAGTTAAGTCACAAATTGAACAAAATCTTCCCAATTGTATTTCACAGTTAGAAGGTACTCAAAAATGGTTTACTTTTGTTTCTAAAACCTTGCCAACTACTATTGGACTCACATTCTCGTAACATAAAAATTTTCACTCCCTAACCATACATTTAGTGTGACCCCCCATAATTTTCAAACAACACTAATCCACAACCTAATTGGTGCAAAAACCGAAATCATGTCTCATTTTGAAATAAAAATCTTAGAACAACTTGGAAACCAAATTCAATACTAGTTTGACATCCCATCTATCCCCAATAGCACAAGGATTTCCGAGCACCGTTTTTCGAAAACCCTAGAACTCAAAGTTTGTTCAAAAAGAAAACTATATGCGAACTTCAACCTTACTCAAGCATGCAACCACATATACAACTACTTATTAGTTCAAAGTTTTAACCTCCGACATAAATTCAGAAGGTAAGAAAAGTCAGTCATTTCATCTTTGACAAAAAGGAGACTATACGCGAATCCTAACCTTAATTGTTATAACCAAGCACCGCATTTCATTTCAAAGACATAACTTCAAAACAATTTAGCACAAATCAAAATTAAACTCATGTGCATTATAGAAACAATCAACCTATAGTAAAACGTCAATCAAGGGTAACGATATTCAAAAAGCAGTCCTTCAAATATTGTCTATCCACTACACTTAGGCTTATTCCTAACTCACTTCATCATCTACCCTTAGTCACTTCACCCTTGACTAATACACTTAGGCACACTACACCTAAGCACTCCCTAACCTCGGCCATTACACTACACAACGCCTCGGTACACTCTTTTGGCATCTCGGTTCTCTACACTACGTCACGCTAAGCTTCACTACACTTACTATTCAAACGTACCTAAACCTCGGTACTACATACTTTGACTCCCACATATTACGTCGCATGCATATTACACTTCAACACACCTATGGTTAAACATCTACACCTCAGTTCATATGTAGTCCTATGTACCTAACATTCCTCTTCCTTCTTTCCTTTGATCTTCATACTATGATCATACTTAAGCCAACTACTAAACACTTTCCCTTCACAACTAGTCCAACACTCATTAAGACTTTCACGAAGCTTACACACTATCATCTAGCTCCTATATAGGTACTCCCCAACTACCATACTTTTAAGAACAATTTTTCTACCTTAGGCTTTCCAGAACTGTGATTTTCTAAACTTTTTCCAAAAAGGCATGCTCTATTTTCTTTGCATGAACTTCAAATCCAAAGTGTCAATCCCTATTTTGACATCTCCCTACTATCAAACCCCAAATCAAACTCAAACATCCATAAGGCACCTATTTATCTAAGAATTAATAGTCAACCAAACTTGCACACACCACTCAATCAATCAAGTTGTAATTAGTACATATTCGAACTTATAGAAACCACGAGTTATTGTCGCCTCTTTCATTGGGAATGAGTGATTGGGGTGATCAATCCCTCCCACTCGGGCAACCAACTAATTAAGGTCACAAAAACTACTCCTTTTCAATTTATAACTACTACATTAAAAGACTTTTAACGCAATCGAGTCGCGAAGGCGTCGTCACGACTTTCACTCCTTTGACGTCGTTAGAACTCTTTTAATCACACATATCTTAATAATACAAACAACGATCGCGAAATGCAGACAAAATCAATGCTACCACCACCACCAACTACACAGTTCGGTCACAAGGCACGTCAATGAATGAACAAACCAACAAAATTAACGAATAATAAAAGACAACATAATTATGATTTAGTGCGAGTACCAAGACTCGAGGGTTAACAGACTCGACAACTTGGCGGACGGACCGAACCGCTCGATACCACTAATGTAACACCCCTTCTATTAATATTATTTAATCAACAAAAATCGAGTTTTTCAAAATCATGTCCACGCACCTCAAAAAGAGAGTGCTACATTTAATAAAAACTTCGTCAAAACATATCTCAAAATTCAAACGCATCAAGTGCGCAAAATACATATCATAGTCACGTGGGTTAAAACCCTCAAATACCATTTAGTGTTTACAATAATCCGTAAAATATTTTGCAACGCAATGAAAAAAAGCGAGTTCAACATACTCAATACATAGTCAAAAAACAGTCTAATACATAACATAAAATAGCGAAGACTAAAATCCCATCCCCGTGTTACTAAATCGAGCCGACACAAATATCCCAAGAAGGCATGGCACCTTCACTCGAGTCACTGTTTGTCGCCACGAGAGCGGGCAACATAAAAATGCTAGGGTGAGTCTCTTTACGTAAATAATAACAAGTAAGATAAGCATTATATTAGGAAAACATCTAGCAACAACAATTCACGAAATTCAAGACATTTACCATTTAAGCTTAACTTATCAACAAAACCACAATAATGAATTAATTAACCATCAACAAGCATTCTAAGAATGTATGAGTTTATGCATGTATGCAATATGCATGTGGATCCATTACTCTTCGCTTTATTTTTAACTCTTTCGCTTTGTCGTAGCCCACTTCGCTTTTGGCGAAGCCCACTTCGCTTTTTGGCCGAAGCCCACTTCGCTTATGCATATGCTTTATGCGACACTATGACAATGCAACATACACAATCAATTACCACCACATTCATTGTCACATCACCCAAAACATCACCACAACACAACTCGTCACTTTTTGGCCGAGGCCCTCTTCGCTTTTTAACTCTTCGCTTTGGCCGAAGCCCACATCATTTATTAACTCACCACTTTATCAATTATTGACCACCACTTTATCAATTCTTAATTCATCACATCAAGTATTAACCCACCTCTTTGGCCGAAGCCCACATCAATTATTAAACCGACACCCACAAGGACTAAACAGTCACCTAAGGTACTAAACAATCACATAGGGACCAAAACAACATTTTTGAAGGACCAATAGTGCATAGGGACCAAAATAGTATTTTTAAGGACTAAAAAGTTCAGAGGGGACCAAAACAGTATTTTTGACAATTTGGGCAACAGTGGCAATAAGTGCTGGATTCCTACGGTAGTACTCCTACTTCGGCGATTTATTTAAAATAGCAAACGACATCGAAAAATTACAAAAGACCACTCATTGGAAAGCCCTCTGAGTGTAGTTTCTACCTATGATTTTAGTTTCTCAAAATCAGTGTCCAGTTGGTACAGTTTTTCAAAACACTACGCTGAGGTGCCCAAATCGGACAGAACGTTTTACCCAACTTGCAACCAAATTTTCTTTCTCATTTCTTAATGAAATTCAGTGAAATCAGTGCCTATTTCGTAGAGAATTAAGTCTATTTTTCAATGAAATAAGAATCGTTCAAAACGGAGTTCAATTGAGCACACAAAACCTGCAAAAACTGAACCTACTCCCAGTTTGACTCCAGAAAATTGACCCGACTTTGGAGACTCATAACTGGAGCTACACAACTCCGAATTTAACGAAACCAGTGCCAAAACGACCGGCCTTAAGTCTATTTTCAAAAAAAATTAGCCACATAATTTTTTTGACCAACCAAACAGTACCAGTTTGAGAAAACCGAAAACAGTGTCCAGAAAACACACAAAAACCGTAAACAAGTAAAACTCATCATCAACCCCCAATAAAATCAACAACACTTAAACAACATTTAATCCAACAATACATGAGCATCAATTTAATTTCCACAACACTTAGACACCATTTAATCAACATCATTAAATCAACACATTCTCATATATCTTTACATTGAAGCATTTAATCAAACATATGGCATGCATATTCAACAACACATTTATTTCTAACATCAATCATCATGGTATCACCAAATTAAATACAATTACAACAACAAACATAGATTTAACACAAAACTCAACCAACCAAATCATCCTAGAGCTATTCCACACACAATGCATATCATACAACTTATTATGTATGTAAAGTAGAGCCCCCTAACCTCAAATTGAAAACCCAAGAAGCTTCTCCTTCCAAAAACACAAGAACCCACCAAAAGGAAGCTCTCCTACCTTGAGCTTCAAAAACCCATCCATGGAAAAGAGGAAATGGAAAGGAATTAGTGTAGGAAATTTACACTAAGAGGTAGAGAAAGAAAAATGGGGAAGATTGGTACCACATACCACTTACCCAAGCAAGAAGTGACATTTCCTTCTCTCCTCCTTCCCATGGCTGCTGCTGCGTGGCTTCTCTATACCTCCCTCTCTTCTATTTTTTTCTGTTTTCTTTCTTTCTAAGGAGATGGAAACCCTATCCCTAACTTAAGTCATGTATTTGGGCCCATTTAGTGGGCTTGGGCCTTATTTACACCCTCTAGGTACTTTCTCACATCCTCCCAATCTAATTAAAATACTTCTCATTTATTTACTACACCCCACCTTAAATAAATTAGACCCTCATTTAATTACTACACCTCACTCTTTAAATAAATTGATTACCTTATTATTATTTAAATATGGCCAACTAACATATTACTTAATTAAATTAGTCATAATCACTTAATTAAGTAAATTAAATAATCACCTAAATAAATTAGTTAAATACTCACCTAATTAATTTTGGGGTGTTACAACTCTCCCCCACTTAGAATATTTTCGTCCTCGAAAATCACGCTAATCTCAACAACAAGATGAATCTAGTTCGCACTTAATCTCTTCAAAAACTTACACGATTTAAATCCTAGTGTTAACCCCGGTACATCCACCTACAACCCTTTCAAAGTTCTATTCTTTGGTCTGTGAAACACTAACGTATGCGTCTACTTCTCCTCATGGATCTCAACCTAATATATTGACTCCACCGCTTAGGTTACATAACGTGTACTTCCATTCTAAGCATAAATCGCCACTACAGTTCAAGAATGACACGCAATTCCATGATGGCGTCTCCCCCACTTGGCTCTTAGCCCGAACTCTCCTCTCCTTTGCTCTTACCACCTGGAACTTCATAGGCTTCCCACTACACCGAGAACTCCTCTTCTCCTTCACTATCTTGTATGAACGATTGCTATCCTCCTCGAAAACCTACGCTAATCCCATGAAATAAACATCCACTATTCTTATCTCCTCTAACCGTTATCATCCAAGTCCCATCAGTACACACAATGGATCAAACACTCTTCCCTACACTCTTACTTCCCAATTAGGTATTCTAACTTTGTAGGTTGTCAAAATCCCCCGACTACCCAACACACGAGGCAAAGAATAATTATGGCGGAGGCCCAACAACCCTAACAACCGTAATTACACAACAATACCAATCTCAACAATTTATCATATATCCAACATCGTTCACATCAACAATTAGCACGATCATAACATCAAAATTCAAGTTCAACGTATTCCACAATTAATCATTTTATTCAACGTTCAAATTAGTCCACCTAAACTCGGGTGCAGAAAATTCTGTAACTTTGCGCCTACTTTGGCGAATTAATTAAAATAGTAAACGACCTCGGATTTCGACAATTAAATACTTGTTGGAAAGCCCTATGGGTCTACTTCTTACCCCTAAGTTCAGTTTTTGAAGGAGAGTGTTCAATAGGTACAGTTTTCAAAAATACGCATACTAGTTTCAAAAGATGCAGTTTCTGTCCTTCAAATTCAAGCAGTTCTATAATGACCAAAACTCGATCAAATTGCATGAAACTTGTGCATAAAGTGAGGCAAATTCTGTCAAGTTTTCAAAGAAATTGGATTCGTTCGAAAATGAGCTCTTTTGAAAACGCAGTAACCAAAACACTGACCCTATGTCCAGATTGTTTCCAGAATTTTAACCTAACTTGTTTCACCTATAACTCAAGTTCTACAACTCCAAATGCAACCAAATCAGTGGCAAATTAACAAGCATTCAATCAAGTTTTCAAAATGACAAACCACATAATTTTTCAATTAGTAAAACGTTCTCAGTCACTGAACTACTGGACTCATGTCAGAACATCTCAAAACAGTGAACTCAACAACACAATCAAACATCATAATTCAGCCACCATTACTAATAATCCTACACCGAGCTTTATAAAAATAGCATTTTCAGAAAGTTCGCAAAAGTATGCATAGCTTTACCGGTCCCCATGACTCCCAACCTAAGACATTGATTCTGACACCATTACTACTCCTAGGTCAGATAACAATCATGCTTTCATTCTAAGCACAAAACCATTAAGCAAGTAAAATTCATCATGATCAATTACCAAAACCATTTATAATCATCACATACTTTTGCATTTCATCAAACGCCAAACAAGCATAACCAATCATGCAACTAATTTAAACACACAATTTCGAAAAGATTAAACATATAGGCATATTCTTCGATTTTTCTTTATTCCTAGGGATTGGTTAGCATGCAATTTTTACAACCTCCCTAGAAAATATCATGGGCATATTCTTCTACCAAATTGAGATGATTTCCTATCACAAAGAATATAACTAACACATGCATCATAAAACAATTGTTTTGATTCAAGAATTGATATTAACCTAACCAAATGAAATTAAATACTCTTGTCGACATTTGGCAAGGAAAACAAATCAAGACATAGGAATACACAAAATACCCCGTTGCACAGTTTTCATCATTAAATTTATAATCCTCGTAAAACAATCTTCAAAAAGTGACAAGTAACAATAGTAATGGCAACAACAAGGCTACAGTTAAGTCACAAATTGAACAAAATCTTCCCAATTGTATTTCACAGTTAGAAGGTACTCAAAAATGGTTTACTTTTGTTTCTAAAACCTTGCCAACTACTATTGGACTCACATTCTCGTAACATAAAAATTTTCACTCCCCTAACCATACATTTAGTGTGACCCCCCATAATTTTCAAACAACACTAATCCACAACCTAATTGGTGCAAAAACCGAAATCATGTCTCATTTTGAAATAAAAATCTTAGAACAACTTGGAAACCAAATTCAATACTAGTTTGACATCCCATCTATCCCCAATAGCACAAGGATTTCCGAGCACCGTTTTTCGAAAACCCTAGAACTCAAAGTTTGTTCAAAAGAAAACTATATCACGAACTTCAACCTTACTCAAGCATGCAACCACATATACAACTACTTATTAGTTCAAAGTTTTAACCTCAGACATAAATTCGGAAGGTAAGAAAAGTCAGTCATTTCATCTTTGACAAAAAGGAGACTATCGCGAATCCTAACCTTAATTGTTATAACCAAGCACCGCATTTCATTTCAAAGACATAACTTCAAAACAATTTAGCACAAATCAAAATTAAACTCATGTGCATTATAGAAACAATCAACCTATAGTAAAACGTCAATCAAGGGTAACGATATTCAAAAAGCGATCCTTCAAATATTGTCTATCCACTACACTTAGGCTTATTCCTAACTCACTTCATCATCTACCCTTAGTCACTTCACCCTTGACTAATACACTTAGGCACACTACACCTAAGCACTCCCTAACCTCGGCCATTACACTACACAACGCCTCGGTACACTCTTTTGGCATCTCGGTTCTCTACACTACGTCACGCTAAGCTTCACTACACTTACTATTCAAACGTACCTAAACCTCGGTACTACATACTTTGACTCCCACATATTACGTCGCATGCATATTACACTTCAACACACCTATGGTTAAACATCTACACCTCAGTTCATATGTAGTCCTATGTACCTAACATTCCTCTTCCTTCTTTCCTTTGATCTTCATACTATGATCATACTTAAGCCAACTACTAAACACTTTCCCTTCACAACTAGTCCAACACTCATTAAGACTTTCACTGAAGCTTACACACTATCATCTAGCTCCTATATAGGTACTCCCCCAACTACCATACTTTTAAGAACAATTTTTCTACCTTAGGCTTTCCAGAACTGCATTTTCTAAACTTTTTCCAAAAGGCATGCTCTATTTTCTTTGCATGAACTTCAAATCCAAAGTGTCAATCCCTATTTTGACATCTCCCTACTATCAAACCCCAAATCAAACTCAAACATCCATAAGGCATTGATGAGTGTGTTTGTTTTGAGTTTTGACGTAACTTGTGTATCTGTGCGTGGCTGCGTGCGTTGTGTTACTGTTGTTGTGTATCTGAGGGTGAGTTTTTTTTTTGGCGTTTGCTTTTCCCACACCCCCTCTACTCTTCTTACGGGACTACGGCCTCAAAATCCCAAATTCCATCGTTTACTATTTTTTACGATTTTTTTTTAATTTTTCATAGTCTCCAAAAAATCTAAAAATTTTTGTATAGCCTTATTTTGGTTTTGTTAGATTTTTAGTGGTGTTTTTATAATTTTTTGGAGTAGTTTTGACTATTTAACGAATTTTTAGTAGCCTTTTAGTAATAAAAATTAAAACAAATTATTAAAAAAAATAAAAACCCCATCGTATATACCCCTTTGAGTACGTTTATACGATTGGACATAAAATAGCCATCGTATATACATACTCAAGGGGTATATACGATTTATTATTTTTTTTAAAAAAAAAATTAATTTTCAAAGGGCATTTTGGGGATTTAGGATTGGGTGGGGTTTTTGGGATTGGGTGGGGTTTGAAAAAAAACGTGCCTTTTTATTTGGTTGGGTTCCGCTTACAGTCTTGGTGCAAAGGGCCCATTTATTTTGCACACCCCTAATTTTGAGCATACGATTTGTCTCATTTTTAAAGTATTCTCATTTGTATGTATTATCAATTCAAATTTCCAAATCACACAAACCCTAAAAATCGAAATAAATAAAAAGGAAATTGAAAACAAAATCCTAACCTTCAATCTTGGAGAAGATGGAAAACAAAAATGAAAAGAAGGTGAATGAACTCAAACCTAACCTTGAATTGAGAAGGACAATAGCAATCGATGGAGAAGAAGCGGATCGACTTTGAGAAGCGCGCACGAGAAAGGGAGGCGGTCGGCGGAGTGTGGTGGTGATGGCGATTGATGAGTGCGTTGTTTTGAGTTTTGACGTAACTTGTGTATCTCAATGCGTGGTCGCGTGCGTTGTTATTCTTGTTGTTGTGTATCCGAGGTGAGTTTTTTTGGCGTTTGCTTTTCCCACACCCCTCCTACTCTTCTTATGGGACTACGGCCTCAAAATCCCAAATTCCATCGTTTACTATTTTTACTGATTTTTTTAATTTTTCATAGTCTCCAAAAATCTAAAAAATTTTGTATAGCCTTATTTTGGTTTTGTTAGATTTTTAGTGGTGTTTTTATAATTTTTGGAGTAGTTTTGACTATTTAACGAATTTTTAGTAGCCTTTTAGTAATAAAAATTAAAACAAATTATTAAAAAAATAAAAACCCATCGTATATACCCCTTTGAGTACGTATATACGATTGGACATAAAATAGCCATCGTATATACATACTCAAGGGGTATATCACGATTTATTATTTTTTTAAAAAAATAATTTTCAAAGGGCATTTTGGGGATTTAGGATTGGGTGGGGGTTTGAAAAAAACGTGCCTTTTTTATTTGGTTGGGTTCCGTTTACAGTCTTGGTGCAGTGGCCAATTTATTTTGCACACCCCTAATTTTGAGCATACGACTGTCTCATTTTTAAAGTATTCTCATTTGTATGTATTATCAATTCAAATTTCCAAATCACACAAACCCTAAAAATCGAAATCAATAAAAAGGAAATTGAAAACAAAATCCTAACCTTCAATCTTGGAGAAGATGGAAAACAAAAAGGAAAAGAAGGTGAATGAACTCCAACCTAACCTTGAATTGAGAAGGACAACAACAACTGATGGAGAAGAAGCGGCGACTGACGGAGAAGAAGCGGCACAGAAAAGGGCGGCGGTCGGCGGATTGATGAGTGCGTTTGTTTTGAGTTTTGACGTAACTTGTGTATCTGTGCGTGGCTGCGTTCGTTGTGTTACTGTTGTTGTGTATCCGAGGTGAGTTTTTTTGGCGTTTGCTTTTCCCACACCCCCCTCCTACTCTTCTTACGGGACTACGGCCTCAAAATCTCAAATTCCATCGTTTACTATTTTTTACGATTTTTTTTAACTTTTCATAGTCTCCAAAAAATCTAAAAAATTTTGTATAGCCTTATTTTGGTTTTGTTAGATTTTTAGTGGTGTTTTTATAATTTTTTGGAGTAGTTTTGACTATTTAACGAATTTTTAGTAGCCTTTTAGTAATAAAAATTAAAACAAATTATTAAAAAAAAATAAAAACCCCATCGTATATACCCCTTTGAGTACGTATATACGATTAGACATAAAATAGCCATCGTATATACATACTCAAGGGGTATATACAATTTATTATTTTTTTTTAAAAAAAAATAATTTTCAAAGGGCATTTTGGGGATTTAGGATTGGGTGGGGGTTTGAAAAAAACGTGCCTTTTTTATTTGGTTGGGTTCCGTTTACAGTCTTGGTGCAGTGGCCCATTTATTTTGCACACCCCTAATTTTGAGCATACGACTGTCTCATTTTTAAAGTATTCTCATTTGTATGTATTATCAATTCAAATTTCCAAATCACACAAACCCTAAAAATCGAAATCAATAAAAAGGAAATTGAAAACAAAATCCTAACCTTCAATCTTGGAGAAGATGGAAAACAAAAATGAAAAGAAGGTGAATGAACTCCAACCTAACCTTGAATTGAGAAGGACAACAGCAACTGATGGAGAAGAAGCGGCGACTGACGGAGAAGAAGCGGCACAGAAAAGGGCGGCGGTCGGTGGAGTGTGGTGGTGATGGCGATTGATGAGTGCGTTTGTTTTGAGTTTTGACGTAACTTGTGTATCTGTGCGTGTCTGCGTTCGTTGTGTTACTGTTGTTGTGTATCTGAGGGTGAGTTTTTTTTGGCGTTTGCTTTTCCCACACCCCCCTCCTACTCTTCTTACGGGACTACGGCCTCAAAATCCCAAATTCCATCGTTTACTATTTTTTACGATTTTTTTTAATTTTTCATAGTCTCCAAAAAATCTAAAAAATTTTGTATAGCCTTATTTTGGTTTTGTTAGATTTTTAGTGGTGTTTTTATAATTTTTTGGAGTAGTTTTGACTATTTAACGAATTTTTAGTAGCATTTTAGTAATAAAAATTAAAACAAATTATTAAAAAAAAATAAAAACCCCATCGTATATACCCCTTTGAGTACGTATATACGATTAGACATAAAATAGCCATCGTATATACATACTCAAGGGGTATATACGATTTATTATTTTTTTTTAAAAAAAAATAATTTTCAAAGGGCATTTTGGGGATTTAGGATTGGGTGGGGGTTTGAAAAAAACGTGCCTTTTTTATTTGGTTGGGTTCCGTTTACAGTCTTGGTGCAGTGGCCCATTTATTTTGCACACCCCTAATTTTGAGCATACGACTGTCTCATTTTTAAAGTATTCTCATTTGTATGTATTATCAATTCAAATTTCCAAATCACACAAACCCTAAAAATCGAAATCAATAAAAAGGAAATTGAAAACAAAATCCTAACCTTCAATCTTGGAGAAGATGAAAACAAAAATGAAAAGAAGGTGAATGAACTCCAACCTAACCTTGAATTGAGAAGGACAACGACAGAATCGATGGAGAAGAAGCGGCGACTGACGGAGAAGAAGCGGCACAGAAAAGGGCGGCGGTCGGCGAGTGTGGTGGTGATGGCGATTGATGAGTGCGTTTGTTTTGAGTTTTGACGTAACTTGTGTATCTGTGCGTGGTCTGCGTGCGTTGTGTTATTGTTGTTGTGTATCGAGGTGAGTTTTTTTGGCGCTTACTTTTCCCACACCCCCTCCTACTCTTCTTATGGGACTACGGCCTCAAAATCCCAAATTCCATCGTTTACTATTTTTTACGATTTTTTTTTAATTTTTCATAGTCTCCAAAAAATCAAAAAAAATTTGTATAGCCTTATTTTGGTTTTGTTAGATTTTTAGTGGTGTTTTTATAATTTTTTGGAGTAGTTTTGACTATTTAACGAATTTTTAGTAGCCTTTTAGTAATAAAAATTAAAACAAATTATTAAAAAAAATAAAAACCCATCGTATATACCCCTTTGAGTACG
This sequence comes from Oxytropis ochrocephala, assembly GCA_020916435.1. NCBI lineage: Eukaryota > Viridiplantae > Streptophyta > Magnoliopsida > Fabales > Fabaceae > Oxytropis > Oxytropis ochrocephala. The sequence goes on along the minus strand of CM037092.1, from coordinate 59,580,179 downwards.
TATATACGATTGGACATAAAATAGCCATCGTATATACATACTCAAGGGGTATATACGATTTATTATTTTTTTTAAAAAAAAATTAATTTTCAAAGGGCATTTTGGGGATTTAGGATTGGGTGGGGTTTGAAAAAACGTGCCTTTTTATTTGGTTGGGTTCCGTTTATGATCTTGGTGCGATGGCCAATTTATTTTGCACACCCCTAATTTTGAGCATCTGATTGTCTCATTTTTAAAGTATTCTCATTTGTATGTATTATCAATTCAAATTTCCAAATCACACAAACCCTAAAAATCGAAATCAATAAAAAGGAAATTGAAAACAAAATCCTAACCTTCAATCTTGGAGAAGATGGAAAACAAAAATGAAAAGAAGGTGAATGAACTCCAACCTAACCTTGAATTGAGAAGGACAACAACAACTGATGGAGAAGAAGCGGCGACTGACGGAGAAGAAGCGGCACAGAAAAGGGCGGCGGTCGGCGGATTGATGAGTGCGTTTGTTTTGAGTTTTGACGTAACTTGTGTATCTGTGCGTGGCTGCGTTCGTTGTGTTACTGTTGTTGTGTATCTGAGGGTGAGTTTTTTTTGGCGTTTGCTTTTCCCACACCCCCCTCCTACTCTTCTTACGGGACTACGGCCTCAAAATCTCAAATTCCATCGTTTACTATTTTTTACGATTTTTTTTAACTTTTCATAGTCTCCAAAAATCTAAAAATTTTTTATATAGCCTTATTTTGGTTTTGTTAGATTTTTAGTGGTGTTTTTATAATTTTTTGGAGTAGTTTTGACTATTTAACGAATTTTTAGTAGCCTTTTAGTAATAAAAATTAAAACAAATTATTAAAAAAAAATAAAAACCCCATCGTATATACCCCTTTGAGTACGTATATACGATTAGACATAAAATAGCCATCGTATATACATACTCAAGGGGTATATACAATTTATTATTTTTTTTTAAAAAAAAATAATTTTCAAAGGGCATTTTGGGGATTTAGGATTGGGTGGGGGTTTGAAAAAAACGTGCCTTTTTTTATTTGGTTGGGTTCCGTTCTGATCTTGGTGCAATGGCCCATTTATTTTGCACACCCCTAATTTTGAGCATACGACTGTCTCATTTTTAAAGTATTCTCATTTGTATGTATTATCAATTCAAATTTCCAAATCACACAAACCCTAAAAATCGAAATCAATAAAAAGGAAATTGAAAACAAAATCCTAACCTTCAATCTTGGAGAAGATGGAAAACAAAAATGAAAAGAAGGTGAATGAACTCCAACCTAACCTTGAATTGAGAAGGACAACATCAACTGATGGAGAAGAAGCGCGATCGACGAGAAGAAGCGGCCGAGAAAAAGGCGGATCGGTGGAGTGTGGTGGTGATGGCGATTGATGAGTGCGTTTGTTTTGAGTTTTGACGTAACTTGTGTATCTGTGCGTGTCTGCGTTCGTTGTGTTACTGTTGTTGTGTATCTGAGGGTGAGTTTTTTTTGGCGTTTGCTTTTCCCACACCCCCCTCCTACTCTTCTTACGGGACTACGGCCTCAAAATCCCAAATTCAATCGTTTACTATTTTTTACGATTTTTTTTAATTTTTCATAGTCTCCAAAAAATCTAAAAAATTTTGTATAGCCTTATTTTGGTTTTGTTAGATTTTTAGTGGTGTTTTTATAATTTTTTGGAGTAGTTTTGACTATTTAACGAATTTTTAGTAGCATTTTAGTAATAAAAATTAAAACAAATTATTAAAAAAATAAAAACCCCATCGTATATACCCTTTGAGTACGTATATACGATTAGACATAAAATAGCCATCGTATATACATACACAAGGGGTATATATTTATTTATTATTTTTTTTAAAAAAATAATTTTCAAAGGGCATTTTGGGGATTTAGGATTGGGTGGGGGTTTGAAAAAAACGTGCCTTTTTTATTTGGTTGGGTTCCGTTTACAGTCTTGGTGCAGTGGCCCATTTATTTTGCACACCCCTAATTTTGAGCATACGACTGTCTCATTTTTAAAGTATTCTCATTTGTATGTATTATCAATTCAAATTTCCAAATCACACAAACCCTAAAAATCGAAATCAATAAAAAGGAAATTGAAAACAAAATCCTAACCTTCAATCTTGGAGAAGATGGAAAACAAAAATGAAAAGAAGGTGAATGAACTCCAACCTAACCTTGAATTGAGAAGGACAACAGCAACTGATGGAGAAGAAGCGGCGACTGACGGAGAAGAAGCGGCGCACGAGAAAAGGCGCGGTCGGCGGAGTGTGGTGGTGATGGCGATTGATGAGTGCGTTTGTTTTGAGTTTTGACGTAACTTGTGTATCTGTGCGTGGCTGCGTGCGTTGTGTTACTGTTGTTGTGTATCTGAGGGTGAGTTTTTTTTTGGCGTTTGCTTTTCCCACACCCCCCTCCTACTCTTCTTATGGGACTACGGCCTCAAAATCCCAAATTCCATCGTTTACTATTTTTTACGATTTTTTTTTAATTTTTCATAGTCTCCAAAAAATCAAAAAAAATTTGTATAGCCTTATTTTGGTTTTGTTAGATTTTTAGTGGTGTTTTTATAATTTTTTGGAGTAGTTTTGACTATTTAACGAATTTTTAGTAGCCTTTTAGTAATAAAAATTAAAACAAATTATTAAAAAAAATAAAAACCCCATCGTATATACCCCTTTGATTACGTATATACGATTGGACATAAAATAGCCATCGTATATACATACTCAAAGGGTATATACGATTTATTATTTTTTTAAAAAAAAATTAATTTTCAAAGGGCATTTTGGGGATTTAGGATTGGGTGGGGGTTTGAAAAAAACGTGCCTTTTTTATTTGGTTGGGTTCCGTTTACAGTCTTGGTGCAGTGGCCAATTTATTTTGCACACCCCTAATTTTGAGCATACGACTGTCTCATTTTTAAAGTATTCTCATTTGTATGTATTATCAATTCAAATTTCCAAATCACACAAACCCTAAAAATCGAAATCAATAAAAAGGAAATTGAAAACAAAATCCTAACCTTCAATCTTGGAGAAGATGGAAAACAAAAATGAAAAGAAGGTGAATGAACTCCAACCTAACCTTGAATTGAGAAGGACAACAACAACTGATGGAGAAGAAGCGGCGACTGACGGAGAAGAAGCGGCACAGAAAAGGGCGGCGGTCGGCGGATTGATGAGTTGGTTTGTTTTTAGTTTTGACGTAACTTGTGTATCCGTGCGCGTGGCTGCGTTCGTTGTGTTCTTGTTGTTGTGTATCCGAGGTGAGCTTTTTTGGCGTTTGCTTTTCCCACACCCCCCTACTCTTCTTCTTACGGGACTACGGCCTCAAAATCCCAAATTCCATCGTTTACTATTTTTTACGATTTTTTTTAATTTTTCATAGTCTCCAAAAAATCTAAAAAATTTTGTATAGCCTTATTTTGGTTTTGTTAGATTTTTAGTGGTGTTTTTATAATTTTTGGAGTAGTTTTGACTATTTAACAAATTTTTAGTAGCCTTTTAGTAATAAAAATTAAAACAAATTATTAAAAAAATAAAAACCCCATCGTATATACCCCTTTGAGTACGTATATACGATTAGACATAAAATAGCCATCGTATATATACATACTCAAGGGGTATATACAATTTATTATTTTTTTAAAAAAATAATTTTCAAAGGGCATTTTGGGGATTTAGGATTGGGTGGGGGTTTGAAAAAAACGTGCCTTTTTTATTTGGTTGGGTTCCGTTTACCTTGGTGCAATGGCCCATTTATTTTGCACACCCCTAATTTTGAGCATACGACTGTCTCATTTTTAAAGTATTCTCATTTGTATGTATTATCAATTCAAATTTCCAAATCACACAAACCCTAAAAATCGAAATCAATAAAAAGGAAATTGAAAACAAAATCCTAACCTTCAATCTTGGAGAAGATGGAAAACAAAAATGAAAAGAAGGTGAATGAACTCCAACCTAACCTTGAATTGAGAAGGACAACATCAACTGATGGAGAAGAAGCGCGGCCGATCGACGAGAAGAAGCGCACGAAAAAAGGCGGCGCGGCGGAGTGTGGTGGTGATGGCGATTGATGAGTGCGTTTGTTTTGAGTTTTGACGTAACTTGTGTATCTGTGCGTGTCTGCATTCGTTGTGTTACTGTTGTTGTGTATCTGAGGGTGAGTTTTTTTTGGCGTTTGCTTTTCCCACACCCCCCTCCTACTCTTCTTACGGGACTACGGCCTCAAAATCCCAAATTCCATCGTTTACTATTTTTACGATTTTTTTAATTTTTCATAGTCTCCAAAAATCTAAAAATTTTGTATAGCCTTATTTTGGTTTTGTTAGATTTTTAGTGGTGTTTTTATAATTTTTGGAGTAGTTTTGACTATTTAATGAATTTTTAGTAGCCTTTTAGTAATAAAAATTAAAACAAATTATTAAAAAAAAATAAAAACCCCATCGTATATACCCCTTTGAGTACGTATATATGATTAGACATAAAATAGCCATCGTATATACATACTCAAGGGGTATATCTTTATTTATTATTTTTTTTAAAAAAATAATTTTCAAAGGGCATTTTGGGGATTTAGGATTGGGTGGGGTTTGAAAAAACGTGCCTTTTTATTTGGTTGGGTTCCGTTTACGATCTTGGTGCAATGGCCCATTTATTTTGCACACCCTAATTTTGAGCATACGATCGTCTCATTTTTAAAGTATTCTCATTTGTATGTATTATCAATTCAAATTTCCAAATCACACAAACCCTAAAAATCGAAATCAATAAAAAGGAAATTGAAAACAAAATCCTAACCTTCAATCTTGGAGAAGATGGAAAACAAAAATGAAAAGAAGGTGAATGAACTCCAACCTAACCTTGAATTGAGAAGGACAACAAAGAATCGATGGAGAAGAAGCGTGCGATCGACGAGAAGAAGCGGCACGAGAAAAGGGCGGCGGTCGGCGAGTGTGGTGGTGATGGCGATTGATGAGTGCGCGTTTGTTTGAGTTTTGACGTAACTTGTGTATCCGTGCGTGGTCGCTGCGTGCGTTGTGTTATTCTTTGTTGTGTATCCGAGGTGAGTTTTTTTGGCGCTTGCTTTTCCCACACCCTCCTACTCTTTTTACGGGACTACGGCCTCAAAATCCCAAATTCCATCGTTTACTATTTTTTACGATTTTTTTAATTTTTCATAGTCTCCAAAAATCTAAAATTTTTGTATAGCCTTATTTTGGTTTTGTTAGATTTTTAGTGGTGTTTTTATAATTTTTGGAGTAGTTTTGACTATTTAACGAATTTTTAGTAGCCTTTTAGTAATAAAAATTAAAACAAATTATTAAAAAAAATAAAAACCCCATCGTATATACCCCTTTGAGTACGTTTATACGATTGGACATAAAATAGCCATCGTATATACATACTCAAGGGGTATATACGATTTATTATTTTTTTTTAAAAAAAATTAATTTTCAAAGGGCATTTTGGGGATTTAGGATTGGGTGGGGTTTTTGGGGATTGGGTGGGGTTTGAAAAAAAAGCGTGCCTTTTTATTTGGTTGGGTTCCGTTTACGATCTTGGTGCAAAGGGCCCATTTATTTTGCACACCCTAATTTTGAGCATACGACTGTCTCATTTTTAAAGTATTCTCATTTGTATGTATTATCAATTCAAATTTCCAAATCACACAAACCCTAAAAATCGAAATAAATAAAAAGGAAATTGAAAACAAAATCCTAACCTTCAATCTTGGAGAAGATGGAAAACAAAAATGAAAAGAAGGTGAATGAACTCAAACCTAACCTTGAATTGAGAAGGACAATAGCAACTGATGGAGAAGAAGCGGCGATTGATGGAGAAGAAGCGACACAGAAAAGGGCGGCGGTCGGCGGAGTGTGGTGGTGATGGCGATTGATGAGTGCGTTTGTTTTGAGTTTTGACGTAACTTGTGTATCTGTGCGTGGCTGCGTGCGTTGAATTACTGTTGTTGTGTATCTGAGGGTGAGTTTTATTTTGGCGTTTGCTTTTCCCACACCCCCTCCTACTCTTCTTACGGGACTACGGCCTCAAAATCCCAAATTCCATCGTTTACTATTTTTTACGATTTTTTTTAATTTTTCATAGTCTCCAAAAAATCTAAAAAATTTTGTATAGAATTATTTTGGTTTTGTTATATTTTTAGTGGTGTTTTTATAATTTTTTGGAGTAGTTTTGACTATTTAACGAATTTTTAATAGCCTTTTAGTAATAAAAATTAAAACAAATTATTAAAAAAAATAAAAACCCCATCGTATATACCCCTTTGAGTACGTATATACGATTGGACATAAAATAGCCATCGTATATACATACTCAAGGGGTATATATTTATTTATTAATTTTTTTAAAAAAATTAATTTTCAAAGGGCATTTTGGGGATTTAGGATTGGGTGGGGTTTTTGGGGATTGGGTGGGGTTTGAAAAAACGTGCCTTTTTATTTGGTGGGTTTCATTCTGATCTTGGTGCAAAGGCCCATTTATTTTGCACACCCCTAATTTTGAGCATACGACTGTCTCATTTTTAAAGTATTCTCATTTGTATGTATTATCAATTCAAATTTCCAAATCACACAAACCCTAAAAATCGAAATCAATAAAAAGGAAATTGAAAACAAAATCCTAACCTTCAATCTTGGAGAAGATGGAAAACAAAAATGAAAAGAAGGTGAATTAACTCCAACCTAACCTTGAATTGAGAAGGACAACAACAACTGATGGAGAAGAAGCGGCGACGGACGGAGAAGAAGCGACACAGAAAAGGTCGGCGGTCGGCGGAGTGTGGTGGTGATGGCGATTGATGAGTGCGTTTGTTTTGAGTTTTGACGTAACTTGTGTATCTGTGCGTGGCTGCGTGCGTTGTGTTACTGTTGTTGTGTATCTGAGGGTGAGTTTTTTTTTGGCGTTTGGTTTTCCCACACACCCCTCCTACTCTTCTTACGGGACTACGGCCTCAAAATCCCAAATTCCATCGTTTACTATTTTTTACGATTTTTTTTAATTTTTCATACTCTCCAAAAAATCTAAAAAATTTTGTATAGCCTTATTTTGGTTTTGTTAGATTTTTAGTGGTGTTTTTATAATTTTTTTGGAGTAGTTTTGACTATTTAACGAATTTTTAGTAGCCTTTTAGTAATAAAAATTAAAACAAATTATTAAAAAAAATAAAAACCCCATCGTATATACCCCTTTGAGTACGTATATACGATTGGACATAAAATAGCCATCGTATATACATACTCAAGGGGTATATACGATTTATTATTTATTTAAAAAAAAAATTAATTTTCAAAGGGCATTTTGGGGATTTAGGATTGGGTGGGGGTTTTTGGGGATTGGGTGGGGGTTTGAAAAAAACGTGCCTTTTTTATTTGGTTGGGTTTCGTTTACAGTCTTGGTGCAGTGGCCCATTTATTTTGCACACCCCTAATGTTGAGCATACGACTGTCTCATTTTTAAAGTATTCTCATTTGTATGTATTATCAATTCAAATTTCCAAATCACACAAACCCTAAAAATCGAAATCAATAAAAATGAAATTGAAAAGAAAATCCTAACGTTCAATCTTGGAGAAGATGGAAAACAAAAATGAAAAGAAGGTTGGGCCTCAGATTTTGTGTGATCGAGGACATACATCCCTCAGAATTTCCAACACCAACCTCAGATGCCCCGCATGCTCCTCTTCTGACTTAGAGTAAATTAGAATATCATCAATGAAAACCACCACAAACTTGTCCAGATACTCGCAAAAAATTTGATTCATGTACCCCATGAATACCCCCGGCGCATTAGTCACACCGAAAGGCATTACGGAATACTCATAGTGTCCATATCTTGTCCTAAACGCCGTCTTCTGGACGTCTTCATCTTTTACCTTGATCTGGTTGCTGAATACTTTAGCACCCACTAACTGATCCATCAAGTCATCAATTTGTGGCAACAGATACTTGTTCTTGATTGTAACTTTATTCAATTGACGGTAGTCTACACACAACCTCATACTACCATCTTTCTTTTTCACTAGCAACACCGGAGCTCCCCACGGCGACACACTCGGTCTTACAAACTTCTTTGCTAATAATTCCTCAAGTTGCTTTTTCAATTCCGCCAACTCAGACGCAGACATTCTATATGGTGCCATAGACACATGCTTAGTGTCGGGAACTTGGTCAATAGTAAACTCCACCTCCCTCTCTGGAGGCACATCCGGAATCTCATCAGGAAACACCTCAGAAAACTCTCGCACTACCTGCAACTCATCAATCTTCGCTTGTCTCTCAGCAGACAACGACGCTAATAGAGAAAACAGTTGGACCTCTTCCCTCATCTCCCTATGAAACTGCCCCACAGATATCAAATCAGATTTCTCTTCCGGCGAAGCAAAACTCACGGACCTTTCACGACAGTTGATATGAACATGGTTATCAACTAACCAATCCATACCCAGAATGACATCCATTCCACTCAGCGGCAAACAAATCAGGTCAACCAAAAATTCTCTACCATATATGGATACAGGACATTTAGCACAAACAGCGGAGGTGGTCACCGAACCCTTAGCTGGAGTATCGATAACCATCTCTCTTAACATATCAGACAAGGTAAGACTTAGCTTCGCAACACAAGCAGCAGCAATAAACTTTGGGTAGCACCCGTATCAACAATAGCAATAAGAGGGAATTCATTGATATAACACGTACCTCGAATCTCATTCACCACATCAGATCCAGCTAGAGCGAATACCTTTCCATACGACCTCTCCTTCTTGGGTTTTGGACACGGTGCACTGGCGTGTCCACTCTCCTCACAATTGAAGCATACTACATCCTTCTTATCACAGTTGGAAGACATGTGTCCCTCTTTCCCACACCGGTATCATCTCTTCTTATCCTTATTTGGGCAATCCGGACTCTTATGGCCTACTTTCCCACACGTGTAACAAGTAATACTGCCTGCAGCATCTCCCCCACTTCGCTTAGACTCACCCACGAACTTACCAACAAACTTCCCTTTGCCCTTACCAGCAGGCACCTCATACGGCTTACCACGACTCGAGAAGTTCTTTTGCTTTTCTTTCATAACTCTGGAGAAGTCATTATTGTCCTCCTCAAAAATCCTGGCGCTATTAACTAACAAGGGAAACACACGGATCTGTTGATACCCTATGGCTCTCTTAATATCAGCACGTAGCCCGTTTTCAAACTTAATGCATTTGGAGAACTCCACACCTTCTCCACTATAGTGCGGATAAAACTTGGACAGCTCAGTAAACTTTGCAGCATATTCAGTCACAGACATGCTACCTTGTTCAAGTCTAAAAAACTCAAGCTCTTTCTTCCCGCGAACATCCTCCGGATAGTATTTTCTCTTGAACTCCCTCTCAAACACAGCCCAAGTAATCTCCTCGTTGGCGACCGTCAACCTCTGACTAGTCGTCATCCACCAGTCATAAGCCTCTTTCTTCAACATGTGCGTACCGTAACGGACCATGATGCGGAAGATCCTCTCCAGCTCACTCAGCCACTCCAGGGCACCATCAGGATTATACCCGCCTTCAAAAGTAGGAGGGTTCTCTCGCTGGAACGTAGCCAAACTACGCATCCCAGCACCGATAGCATCGGGTATGTTGCCCACAACTCCAGCTATAGCCTGCAAAGCAGGAGCAAGTGCAGCATCGTTCCGTCCTGCCATTCTAGCACTGCAACCAAGAACAGAATTCAGAAACGAGTAGCAAAACTCAAATACTACTCAACTCGACGACTCAACAACTGTAAGACCCCTTTTCTACCCCTCAATTTACACGTCATTATCATAGTAATTTCCTTTTCAAAAATATTAATTTAATTGGTAGAAAAGAAATGCTACCTCGTCATAAAAATTAAACTCCAAAACAAAAGGAATTTTACGTCACAATGAATAAAAATCATCGCTCGCCAAAACCACTCGAACACGTCTCACATCAACCATAAAATCATTAAGCGCTTAATTAATAAACTAACAAACTTAAACTACGCCCCTAGGTGCTACTGATGATCGTAGAGCGACTCGGCGCACATCCCAACGGCTATCAAAGAAGGCGGCAGACCTTCATTCGGGGTTACTGCGGCGTTGCCACAATAGAGCAACATTCCAAGCAGAAGGGGTGAGAATTTCAATAAAACATAATCAGATACATAATAGAAAAATGAGAGCAGGCAATCACACGGTATCATCATCATCACCACATCATAATCACACGACACCAGCTCCAATCACAACAGCAACAATTCACAGTCATGCTACAACAACAATTCACAGTCGTGCTTATGTATGAAAATGCAACCCACACAAGGGCATATGCATGATGGTACCATATTCATCACAATTAAGAGGCCGAAGCCTATTCTTCACTGGAGGCCGAAGCCTATTCTTCACAATTATGCACATGCCATGAGATTCTACATACACATGTGCATTTCATCCAAATACTCACCATCATCATCATAAAACACTCATAGAGTGTATTCTTCGCAATTCATCACAATCACACCACAACATTATTAAAACTATACTCATAGAGTATATTCTTCACAATTCATCACTATCGTACACACCAACATCATTATAGAGGATATATATATATTTCAGTTATCCTTTGGTTTAGGGTGCTATAAAATAGTGTCTTGATTGACTATGGGATTACTCAGTAACTGATACTACTTGCAATGAGCATTGGCCACCTTTGCAAGACTCTCGATGATGCCCTTGTAAATACACCAAATGAAAGAAATTTCGACCTTAGTGGTAAACCACGCCTAGCCATAGTCAATTAGCACACTAGTAGTATAACATTTCACCGAGACTCATTTATATAACATAGCATCGCAAATTTTTTGTTAAGAATCGTCACGTTTCAATTCGGGAAAAACACCTAGGACGTTCAAAAGAGTAATCGATTTATAGCTACTTGTTTTCAAAAGAGGAATTGATTCATAGCTTTCATTTTTAAAATGGGAAATCGATTCATGGCTTTCATTTTCAAAGAGGGAAATCGATTCCTTGTTTTTAGTTTAAAGGGGGAATCGATTCCTTGCTTCCATTTTGAAGTGGGAAATCGATTCCTTACTTCCATTTTGAAGTGGGAAATCGATTCCTTACTTCCATTTTGAAGTGGGAAATCGATTCCTTACTTCCATTTTGGAGTGGGAAATCGATTCCTTACTTCCATTTTGAAGTGGGAAATCGATTTCTTGCTTCCATTTTCTAAAGAGGGAATCGATTTCTTGCTCATGTGTCTAAAGGAGGAAATCGATTTCTGGCTTCTGTATAGAGCCCAGAATCGATTTCAAGCTTCACTTTGGAGAAAAAGATAATCGATTCTTCTATTTGTTTAAGAATCACAATTACAAACATAACAGTTCAGAATCATCCAGACACACTCATCAATCAATCACATACAACGCATAGAAACATCATTTCATTATACATTTCAATCATACATCAAAACAACAATAAAATCACAATTAATTCAATCCTTCATCAATTTTGCACATATTCATCTCAAATTCACAACAACATCAAAATTCATCAACAACGTCAATAACCATCAAATCACCTCACAATAACATCAAAGTTCATCGAACAACATCAATAATTCATCAACAACGATCAACAACGATCAACAACGATCAACAACGTCAATAACCATCAAATCACATCACAATAACATCAAAACCCCACAACCCACCACATACCCAATTATGTTTAACCGAAACGCTCACCCTTACCTCTTAACGTACGCTCCCTGGAAGATGATTGAAGACACCACCCATAACAACAGCAACACACGAAGCAAAGCTTGAGAACTTGCGAAATTTCTCTTCTCCCTCCCACCTCCTCCTCCCTTGCTCTCTCTAAATTTTCGTTTTTCTCTCTGAATGAATTGGGAATGAGGGTTTCGCATAACCCTTGGGGTTTAAGCTGTGGGCCTTTCACGCATTGGGCTCACAGCTACACCCCCCACTACTACTCGATCCCACTCCTAAACAAATCATGATATTCCCCTTTAATTTTAATTATCTCACACTTCAACTAAAATTAACTATTCCACTAATCAATTTAATTAAACCAATTAAATTATTTTATTTTATTTTTCGGGGTGTTACAACAACCGGCCGGACAGACCGAACTGCTCTGATACCACTAATGTAACACCCCTTTTCTACCCCTCAATTTACACGTCATTATCAGAGTAATTTCCTTTTCAAAAATATTAATTTAGTTGGTAGAAAAGAAATGTCACCTCATCATAAAAAAACTCATCATTTGCACTCATTAAAGTTTGTGCAGTAAAACCACTGTCATAAAAATTAAACCTCCTAAATCAACACGTCACAGCGGAATAAGATAATAACTCACTAAGCCCCTCAAACACGTCTCATATTCTCAACATAGTCATGAAACAGTTAATTAATAACTAACAAACTTCAACTACGCCCCCTAGGTGCTACGGTATCGAGAAATGACTCGACGCACAACCCAATAGCTAACACGTAAGCGCAAGACCTTCACTCGCGGTTACTGCAGCGTTGCCACAAAAAGAGCAACATTCCAAGCGAAGGGGTGAGAATTTCAAAGAAAACATAATCAAGCACATAGTAAAGTAATGAAAACAAACAATCATACAACATCATTATCAACACCATATCAACTTCGCCAAACACCAACTCAAACCACAATTTGACAACAAGTCACGATCCATGAATATGCATGTAAATGCAACCCACACTTGGGTATATGCATGTTGGTACCATACTCGTCATAATAAGCCACTAGGGCACACCGTCATCAATAAGAGGCCTAAGCCTATTCGTCGCGAGAGGCCGAAGCCTATTCGTCACATTATGCACATGCTATGAGACTCTATGGACACATGTGCAATTCGTCATAAAACACTTATAGAGTGTATTCGTCGTAATACATCACAATCACATTACAGCATCATCATAATCATACTCATAGAGTATATTCGTCACAAGTCACCATAATTCATGTTACATCATCATCACAGACATCACTTTTGAACTTTGGGTAACCACACGTATAGAGTCTAGAAAAACATCCCGCTTTTAATTTATAAAACATCACCTCTTAATTTGGAGGAAAGCATATTTTAAATTCGGAAAAATGACACCACATTTTCAAGCTTGGGAAACACTACGTTTGAATTGGGGAAACGTCACATTTTTGTTAGTGGAAACATCACATTTTTATAGAGGAACATCATAGTTTTGTGGAGGAAACATCCCGTTAAAATTTGAGAAAACACCGCATTTTTAATGGAAGAAACATCATATTTTTGTGGAGAAAACATCACCTTTAAAAACTCTGCAAAACAAAGGAGAAAACAAAGAAAGAAAAAAGAGAATAAAGTGACTCGCGCGTGGAGCGCGAGTAGCAGCGACGGAGGCGCGATTGGTAAAAGCGAGATGCCACAGCGCACGCGCTTATACGCTGAGCGCGATCGCAGCGGCGCGAGCGAGGTGCGAATGGTCGGCAAATAAAGCAATGTGCGAAAAATTCGGATCATCAACACCAAAAACACGCTTTATTCACCAAATCAATCATCAAATCTCACTAATGGTTCATCAAGAAAAATAAACAATTCATCAACATAAACCATCAAATTTAATCAAGAACACTCTCACATTTTCATTCCAACGAATCATCAAATTCTTCCAATAACATCAATTTCATCAAAAACAACATCGAAACTCTTCAACAACATGAAATCATCAAACATCATCAATTTCATCAACAGTATCAATTCCCACAAACCCCAAAAAACTCCACTATTTACTCAATCATGTTAAACCGAAACGCTCACCCTTACCTCGAATTTCTATGATCCGGAAACAACGACGAAGGAGTCACGTACAAAAACCCAACAACACAACGAACGAAACTTCTTCTTCTTCCTTCGAAACCGTAGCCACGCTCTCTCCTTTGATCAATGAGGAATCAACACAATGGAGGTTAGGGATTGAAGGCTACAACACTAGGAAAAGGAAGAAAAACGGCATAGAAGGATTAAGAACTCTCACCTGAAGAAAAACTTGAGAAGATTCCCCTTCCTTCCACTCCTTTAGCGCAGCGCCCTCACTCTCTCTCAATTCTGATTTCTTTCTCTCAACAATGTGAAAATGAGAGAAGCTTGGCTTAGAACCCTAGGGTTTAAGCTGTGGGCTCAGCGAGCGCTGGGCCTCCCACGCCAACACCACCCTCTTTACTCGTTCCACCTCCTGAACAACACCCATCATTTTTAATCAAATTAATCACGCCCCAAATAAACTTAATAATTCAATTAAATATTTCTGGGGTGTTACACAGGGCAGCTCACGCAGTTACGACTGGCGCGCACGCGTAATTCAAATAAAAATGCGAAATAGGGGATGAATACACATAAATGCACAAATCCATTATTTTCCACACATTATGAATTACCTTATTGCTTCCATTTTGTTTTTGAGAAAATGTTTTTTTTTACTTGGGCGGACAAAATTGGGGTATTACAAGATACTTGAAACTATCACTACACTGTCATGACCGAGGAAAAAGGCAGCCATGTTTCAGATTTAGAAATTGGTGTTTGTTTGGCTCAAAAACGCCGGAGCAACATATCAGAAGTTGATGGACAGAGTCTTCCAGAGAAAGATTGGGAGAAATCTTGAAATCTACATTGATGATTTGGTAGTCAAGACCGAGGAAAAAGGCAGCCATGTTTCAGATTTAGAAGAAACATTTAATTCCCTCAGGAAGCACCAAATGCGTCTCAACCTAGCAAAGTGTTCTTTTGGAGTTCAAGCAGGAAAGTTTAAAGGATTTATGCTGACCAACAGGGGCATTGAAGCAAACCCTGACAAGTGCAGAGCCATACTTGAGATGCCAAGCCCAACAAATCCTAAAGAAGTTCAACAATTAATAGGGCGCTTGCGGCTTTGTCTCGCTTCCTCTCTTGTGCAGGTGACAAAGCTTTTCATTTCTTTGCTACATTAAAGAAAGGGAACTGCTTCGAGTGGATGGAAGAATGTCAAGAAGCTTTCCAGGTGATCAAAACATTCCTCACTTCACCTCCTATCTTGGTTAAACCAAAACTCGGAGAGCCACTTTTACTTTATTTAGCGATTTGACATGAAGCAATAAGCTCGGTTTTGGTGTCCGAAGAAGAGAAGCAGCAAAGGCCAGTCTATTTTTGCAGCAAAGTGTTCAAGGGAGCCGAGATCCGATATCAGAAAATTGAGAAGTTAGCTTTAGCCTTGGTCACTTCGGCCCGTCGACTTCGGCCATACTTTCAAAGTCACCGGATAATTGTGAAAACAGATCATCCTATCAAACAAGTCTTGCGCAAACCTGACCTTGCGGGAAGAATGGTAGCATGGTAGTTGAACTATCTGAATATGACGTAGTCTTCCACCCAAGAGATGGCATAAAAGCTCAGGTTCTAGAAGATTTTGCTGTGGAAATGACTCCACTCCACTTAGAGCCAGAAATCCAATCCTGGACTCTCTCTGTGGATGGAGCATCTAATTTGAAAGGGAGCGGTGCAGGAATCACGCTCGAAAGTCCCGATGGCCTTCTTATTGAACAATCATTAAGATTTGATTTCAGAGCCAGTAATAATCAAGCAGAGTATGAAGCCCTCATAGCAGGAATGAAGCTTGCTAAAAAGTCGGAGTTCAACACCTTGTAGTGAAAAGCGATTCTCAACTTGTAACTTCTCAATTCTCGGGAGAATTCTAAACCAGAGATCCACAGCTCGAAAAATATCTAAAGAAGGTCAAACTATTGTCCGCGAATTTCATATCCTTCGACCTGTTATATGTCCCCAGGGAGCAGAATATTCGAGCTGATATTCTTTCCAAATTGGCAAGCACAAAGAAGCCAGGAAATAATCACACAGTAATTCAAGAAACACTTCCACAGCCGAGCATTGAAGCAGGAGAGGTCAACTCGGTAGGTATGTCAACTAATTGGACTACTCCAATCATATCCTTCTTACAACATGATATTTTACCAAATGATGAAGCAGAAGCCAAGAAAGTTCGCCGTCAAGCTGCCAAATACATTATCATAGCGGGCAAGCTCTACAGAAGAGGAATCACATCACCTCTTCTACGTTGTTTAATACCAACAGAGACAGACTATGTAATGAAAGAAGTCCATGAGGGTATATGTGGAAGCCACATTGGAGGGCGGTCATTGGGAAGCCAAATTATTCCTGCAGGCTATTATTGGCCACAACTTGATAAAGACTGCTCCGAGTTTGTCAGGAGATGTGACAAATGTCAACGACACGCTGATTTACACCATGCTCCAGCAACAGCGCTACAATCGATCACCACTCCTTAGCCATTCTACAAATGGGGGGCTGATATTTTAGGCCCATTTCCAATAGGGCCTGGCCAAGTAAAATTTTTGCTGGTTGTTGTGGAATATTTCACCAAATGGATAGAGGAAGAACCCGTAGCAACCATCACAGCAGCTAGAGTGAAAAGATTTTACTAGAAGAACATCATATGCAAATTTTGTATGCCGGCCGAAATCGTCTCAGATAATGGGACGCAATTTGCTAGTTCCCTTGTTACAGAATTCTGCAGAGAATTAGGAATTAAAAACAAGTTCACATCACTTGAGCTTCCTCAGGCCAATGGCCAAGCTGAGTCAGCAAATAAAGTCATACTATCTGGTTTGAAGAAGAAGCTTGATGAATACAAGGGTGCTTGGGCCGATAAGTTGTGCCAAGTAATTTGGTCATATCATACTACCCCACACTCTACAACAGGTGAAACCCCCTTTAAGCTCACATATGGAGGAGATGCAATGATTCCAGTGGAGTTGGGAGAACCCTGTCTTAGGCGCGAAAACACAAGAGAAGATGCAAATTATGTCAACATGTCATTCAGCCTTGACCTCCTTAATGAGTTAAGAGATGCAGCTCACCTACGCGAATATGCAGTAAAGCAACGCGCAGCTCGGAAGTATGACTCTAAGGTCATCCCTAGAGGTATGAAGCAGGGAGACCTCGTTTTGAGGAAAGTGTTAAGAACAGATGCAAAAGGGAAGCTCTCACCCAATTGGGAAGGCCCCTACAGGATTCTGGAAGAACTGACTGCTGGAGCTTACAAGTTGGAAACTTTAGCAGGAACCCCAATTCTGAGAAGCTGGAACTCGGCAAACCTCCGTTTCTACTACAGTTAAGCATTTACAAGTTAAGTAACAATAACGGTGCACTCTTTTCTCCCACAGGAGTTTTTAATGAGGCACCCCTTTAGGATTATGCATGTTTTCATTTCCTGTATTTCCTTTTCGAACTTCGTCTCATCATCAAATTGTTGGTTCAGTATGTGTTCAAAATGATGTACAAATGTCATTGACATCAATAAAATAAACCTCGCAAGTACTCTTTTCTCCCACTGGGAGTTTTTAACGAGACTTGCTAGTTGAAAAAACCTATGTGTTTCGAATTATGCCTTTATTATAACGTTGTATGTTTCAAGACCACCTCGGTCAAGAAAAAATGGAACAAAACAACAATTCGCCTCTGTCAAAAACCTCGCCTTAAGGTGAAATAATGCACCTTGGCAAGGCTTAAGACAAGCAACTTAATTTAAATCCCATGCGACAATAATCGGAGATCTTCGGTCCAATGCAAATAAAGGCCAAACCGATTTGGGAACAACTCGGGTTAAAACTCTTAAGAAAAAAGAGATACTCCCTCTTGCTAACTTAAAGTAAGAAAAAGGTACCTTTGGAATGAACAAACTGATCAATTTCTACTCCATAGTCACCCCCTCGGAGTCCTTATAAACACGAGGTCTCAACGCCAAACTCCTTATAAACTTTGAGCGTTCATTCTAACCAAAAATAGCTTTTGTAAAAAAAAAAAAGAGGGGAACAATAATGCAAAAAAGCAACTTTCATTCATATACCGAGGAGCTCTTACAAAAGTAACAACAAAACTGAAGAGTCCAAACACATTCAAACAAAAGAAAGAAAAGGAATGAAATCAAGAAAATTCACGAAGATCCTTCATCTCGGCATCCTCCTCCTCGGGAGACGGGACCATCACCAACTTGCCGTCCACAATTTCCTTTAAAGGATCAAGCTCGGATATATCCATATGAGGATAGAGAGCCAACACTTGATCCTTAGACTTCTCAAAACCCTTCATAAAAGCCACAACATTCTCAACAAGAAGTTCTTCAATCTCGGCATCCTTGCTAGAACGCAAGGCCTCCATCTCAGACTTAGCCTTACTTAAAGTTGCCTTCATCTCGGAAATGGAAGATTCTTGGAAAGAAACTTTACTTTCATGCGCCTTCAGAATACTGCGAACTTCTTCAATTTTCACCCCCCAACGGATTTCCGTATCCTCAAGTTGTTTACGCAGGAACTCGTCTTTTTCTTGAAATGATTTAGCCTGCTCCTCAAGTTTGGCCTTTAAGGCTTGATTGTCATTTACCAACTCGGCATGAGCGGCAATGGCCTTTTTGGCAGCTTCAACATCTTTTTTTCCTTGGCGTTCTCGGGTCTTCAACTTGTTGAACTCGTCGCAAACAACATGACCAAGAGCAGCAGACTTCAGGGCATAAGACTGCATCGCCAGGAAAGCTTGATGAATTCCCAAACTTCGGATTCAGTCACCATCGTCAACAGTAGCAATATGCTCCCTTACAAAATGTTTCAAAGGGAAGCGCTTGTCCCATAAAGACGTGATCTCGCATTGACCTTCAAAATCTTGAAGAAACTCCATCCAAGACACCTCTCCTTCGGAATTTTTGAATTTCTTTGAAGAAGGGGAATCTGCGTGCACAATTGGTCTTTTTCCAGGATTGGAAGCTCTGGCAGCCGACTCTCCAACCTCCTTCTCAAGGACAGATACATCGTTACTTTTGGACACCTTGGAAGAAACTACAGGAACCATCTTCAATGGAGAAGCATCGATCAGAATCGAACTGACGAGAGTCCCCTCAATGGTAGTGTTATACCCCAATTTTGTCCGAGCTTTCCTTCTTTCTTAATTCTTTTTCAAGCACAAAAAAAAACTACAAAGTTTGAAAATAAAAAAATAATAATAGTTTTTTTTTTCTAGCGATATGTAAGTAATACAATAGCAAGCACACAAGGAGACCAATCTGAAGCTGAAGTAAAGCTAGCAGTTGTGATGAAAAGACCAAATCATGGGCCAAATACTCGTTTGTTGTTATTCTAAAAGTAAAATCGTTTGTACTTGTTGTACAAACGAGTTCAAATTAAGTAGATGTGGGTTTGAAGGAGTTCAAAGTTCCTGTCCAAGCTAAAACAAAGGACAATGTTTTAGTTATTGTGGTTGCTTCTATCCAATATCGCCGATTGCTGAAAAAAATGGTAGTGGAAAAAGCTGATCACTACAAACTTGGCAATCATGCAACACACATATCAATACATGTTCTCAATGGTGGGTATTCTTTAAATTAAATTGTTAATAATTTATTTACTTTTTCTATATATACTAGGATATGTCTGAGTTTGGATTTGAGATACTCCAGACTTGTATCTAATTATGCCAGAAAGATAGATGTGAAGTATTTGCATCATCAGCCTGTGAAGAAAGCCATGAATGATGTTAAAGCTGGGGTGGAAACAAAGGAGAAAGCCGAGGCTCCAATCCAACAAAGGCTTGAAACACTGGCTGGCTTGATTATCATACACCATTACGAGATTTGCTTCTCAAGTACTTTATATTTATCTACTAGTACTTTCAAACTCTCTTAGACATGCAGTAGTATGTTTATGTTTTAATCATGTTAGTTGATCTTTGCACTTCAAGAACTTGTATGAACTATATATATGTGGAAATTACAGCAGCATACATGACATTGTCTAGGACTAGGAATATTCTACTAGCTAGCAATTAAGTGTTCTAGTCTACACACAAACGTTGCCATTTCAGAATCAAGACGAAAAAATCTGTAAAAACCCTCTCAAGTAACCCATTCATCTCAAATATATTACCAACCTCTTCACCTCAATATAATATATATATATATATATATATATATATATATATATATATACACATCAGATATATCAACGATACTCAAATATATTACCAACCTTGACCTCTCAAGTAACCAATTCTCGGGTGAAATTCCGCCAGATTTTCCAAACTGCAGATAATTAAATTTCCTTAACCTTGATAACAACATTGAGGGAAATCAACAACGGCAAGATATTATCACCGTGTGGGTTAAAGGCTCAGTAGGGTACATGAATTTCTTGCTTAAGCAGAAATTGAGTTATATTATTAGTCCCACATCGAATGTTTTAGAGAGAAAAGCGTGGAGTGTAGAATATAAAAGGAGTATTTGTCCAATTCAAAGGGAGGAGATCATGGGCGGGTTAAGTGATCTTTTGGGTCAAAGCGATAGCGGCCCATTTCACTAAGAGCCTGTCTTTGATCATTTGGACGTTTTGCGTCGGCTTTCCGAATCTCGAAGCGGTTCTTGCGGTCTTGGAGTCAAAACGGACCAGATAGGAGTCCGGTTTGCTTAGTCCGGTTCGGCACTCGTCGAGTCCAGGTTAGTTTTGTATTTATTTTGTTTATTTTTATGTACATATTTACTTATCATTTATTTCTAATATAATCTATTTATTTATTGTTTATGTATATATCTATTCTTTTTTATTTATGTATATAGTTATTTATTTATTTATTTATTTATTTATTTATTTATTTATTTTTTTAGCCTAGTCTTTATTTAATTATCAGTTTTGTCTTTTTTTTATGCACAAATTAGTTTATTTCTTCAAAAATCAAATAAAAGACTAAGTCGGTTGTACAACCGGGCTAGTCATCATTTTAGGACCAATGAGCTGTACAGTTCAGTAATCCTACAAAAACTTAATAAAATATAAATAAATCATTTTTCCAAAAATAAACGGCTAAGTCGGTTGTACAACCGGGTCAGTCATTATTTTAGGGCCAATGAGCTGGAACATTCCAAGAACCCTGAAAACTTAATAAATACGAATAAACTATTTTTCCTAAAAATAGGGGACTAAGTCGGTTGTACAATCGGGTTAGTCAGCGTTCTAGAACTAATGAGCTGTACAGTTCAGGAGTTCTAGAATACCTATTCTAAAACGGACCCACCTCACACCAAACCAATTTCTTTCAAAAACTCAAAGATTACTTTCAAAAAGTAGGGGACTAAGTCGGTTGTACAATTGGGTTAGTCAACGTCCTAGGAATCAGTGAGCTGTACAGTTCAAGGAATCCCAGGACCCCTACACTAAAAAACACCAACCCACAAACTTTTTTCAGGAAGAACTACGTAGCTTTGATTCCTCCATTGCATCCGAGAGTGCGTAGGAGCAAGACTCAACTCTTGTCAAGCACTAAAAACCAAAAATTAAAATAAGTTTTTTTCTCTAAAGGGTAATTATTAAATAAATCTTAATTAATTAGACAATGGATGTCGTGGGGTGCTAATACCATCCCCACACATAACGACTCCCGAACCCTAACGATGTCTTGTCCTAAAACCTAAAGGGATTTTCCGAATTTGCCCTTAAACTAAAATTTCGGTGGCGGCTTCCTTTCGAACTTTCGAAGAATCCTTTCACGGATTTTTCGGTCGCTACAGCTGGCGACTCCACTAGGGACTTAATTCTTTTTAGAGAGTCAAAACCTAGTCTAATTATTTAGGATTAATGTAATTTTTACCCTTCCCTTATTTATTTATTTGCATGTTATACTGTTATTTGATATATAAACCCTAGGATAGAAGACGATATTTTGTATGTATGTTTGTTTTGTTTGCAGCTTTGAGTTTGTCTTTAATTTCTCCTACACACACTACACCTCTACACGTCACACACATGTGAGAAAAGTCCTTTACCCGGACTCGAGTGCAAACCTAAGTTAGAACGAGATTGCGTAGTGATGGCCTGCGGGACGTACGTCTCGTTGGGTGGTCATGAAAATCTCACCTAGAGTTTGATTCCTTTTAAGGATGCTATCCCTTCTAATAGCTTGCCTATTGTTGGGGTCAGTATTCTTGACTGGGGTCCTTGGCTCTAGGGACCATGTGTAGGATTCTTTAGAACTCTCCTTGTGGGGTTCACTATAAAAGAAACCTTAGACCCACTCCATAGGATACCTTCCTAGGGTCACAAAGGAGCTTCATACCCTTGCACTCAAACAAATATTGATCAAAAAAGAAATCAAAAAAATCAAAAAAACAAAAATTGTTATATTCCACAAGCTTTTAGAAATTATGCCTCATGCTTTTTTCCTTTTCTTTGCAATAAAAAAATCCCATGTCGCATGTATTTTTAGGACCGTCTGAGAATTAAAAGCTTTATTTTGGAGAGAAGCCATGCATGCTAAAGTCAAAGTCAAACTTTGTACTTTACTCTCCTAACGTAAAACTTATAATTCCCCGACGCAATAAATAAAAGCATATATTATCATTTCATTCATATACATTATCATTACATTCGCATTTCACATACATTCATTCGCATTTCATGCACACTCATTCATTTGCATAATTACATCATGCATTACAAAAAAAAGAGCATAATTCTAAAAAAATTGTGATGAGAGGTGAGACATTCTTGTGAGGTAAATCATTCTTTTTGAAAAAAGTTTAGTCATACTTAGTTGCAAGCTCAAGGTGTTTCAAGGCACTCAATTTTTCAAATTAGCAGCTCGTTCACATTTTTTTCAACAAAGCGTTGCATCTCATCCACCCCATGATGAATGACCAAAATAGTCCATCAAAATTCCATTCATGTTAAAACTGTCATTAACTCTTTACGAAGCATTCGTGTAGTAATTTGTGTATGACATGTGACTTCATTATTGTTTGAGTCAGTTGATATCCCTACCTTGTCATCACCCCCCGTCCGAGTCTAATTCCGCCCCGACCACCTTAAAGTGCATACTCCCCTACCTAGTTGACTTTTTTGGGTTTGTTTTCACTATTGAAATAACACTTGAGGCCCTCATTACTTGGGGCAAATTTGTGATCTCTAAAATACCTTGTCAACATTATATTCCCTTGGTGCAAGTCCATTACAAAAACAAATAAAAAAGGCTCGTTAGGTCGAAAACTCGTAAGAGCGGCCTAAGCAAAAATTAGGGCACGCAAAAAAAAAAGGGAAAAAAGAGCAAATATTTTGTAAATAAGTAAATTATTGTCCTTAAGTTAATTCTTGAGAAAACGCGCAATCATGATGTGAAATGAAGTTGAACCATCTTTTCATACCCTCAAAAATCCTTTGCCACCCACCTTAAGCCAAAAATCCAAAAACCTTTCAATCACCCTAGACAAGGATCAATTCTACATCAAAGATAGTGTATCACTTTTATCCGCTCACTCACTCAAAAGAAAGAGAAACAAAAATCACAAAAGAGTGAAGTCAAAAAAAAAAAATTGAAAAATCCCAAAAAAGTAAAAGTAGTGGTGATATTTCACCATTAAACGCATAAGAGATCCTTGTGCGAAATAAACCCTCAAACACTTCCCAATGTCCTATCCTTCATTAATCCATTTAAACCGATCCATTCTACGACGAGACATAGACCCTCAAACACTACTTTGAGCCTAACAAACCCTTCTTTCATAAGCCATTAGCCAAGCTACACTGCTGAACAAAAATCATTTGTCTCATCAATCCTCAAACCCTTCCTTTGGCCTCAATATCCTACCCTCCACAAACCCTTGGCCAAGTGACAATCCTAAACAGGTCCATTCTACCATGAGGCACATCAACTACGGTCTCAATAAAACCTCAAACACTCATTTGAGCCTAATAACCATTTCCTTCATAAACCATTAACCGTCGACCACATTACAACTCCAAAATCCATTCTCGATCAATGACCGATAGTTTTGTTTTCTCAAAGTTTTAATCTTAGGACAAATAAGTTTATTTATTTACAATATGTTCGCTCAAAGAAAAAAAAATAAAAAAATAAAAGAAAATCATAGGACTTGCACTATAAGATCCATCCAAGTTACAATTAATACCAAGACAAGGTCTAGTGATCACCAAGTGTAGTTTTCATCATAGCAAACTCAAGACTATTGTAG
Organism: Oxytropis ochrocephala; assembly: GCA_020916435.1. Lineage (NCBI taxonomy): Eukaryota > Viridiplantae > Streptophyta > Magnoliopsida > Fabales > Fabaceae > Oxytropis > Oxytropis ochrocephala. The sequence continues at coordinate 59,556,020 of CM037092.1, read as the reverse complement.
TCTGAGAGTCATTCTAAAGATAACCAAAAGTTTATACTAGGATCGTCACCTAGATCCTAAAGTGGGGCATCCCTTTCACCATCTATTCCATTTGAACTTGGGGAAATCTGTCCAGTATCCTTCCCACGCCACTCCCAGTCCATACAGCCGCATTTGACCATCTCCAAAAACCCATAACCTCAACTCCGTCACCTTTCCCAATCTGACTAGAAGCAACCATTCCGAGTGGGGCAACCCTGTCACTCCTCACTGCACCTACAATTGGGGACATTCACCATACACCCATCTCATCCCCTTGCTATATCCACATTAACAAAACTATACTGGGGCAATTTCTCAACTCATTACCCTATATGCTGCTCGGGGAAACCTTGTCCTTACTACAATTGGGGCAACACCAAACCCCATACGTTGAGACAAAGTCCCTTGCTTTCCACCTTTCATTCCAAAGTTAGGGCATCCCCAACTCATCATTTCCTCTATCTCCTAGTTATTGTCATCACTAGACAGGGGCAACCTATTGATTCATCATCATTGAAAGTCTATATTGGGGCAGTCCTACATTTCTTGAGTTGGGGAGAAAGCTACCTTTCATGGCTTTGGTAATAATCATGTCCTTCGTGTGCAGCAAATGTCCTCACCCTAGGTCTATAGAACCCCAAGATAACTGACTCATTCATCTGTATTCGCACTACTATACATCTTCACTAAACAATGCTTCGTAGAGAGAAAACACAAGTTTGATCATGGTGGACCAAAACTTCGGTCATCATGGGGCATCAAAATGGAAGAGAAAAATGAGCGAGCTAGCAAGTTCTTTTTCACATCAGTGTCTATAAATAACAACCTTGAGAATGCCGAAGTTTGAATCAAAACAATTTTTTTTTCCAAAGAATGATCAATATTCACCCATGCTCGCATCTTATCATTACAAAAAAAAAAGTGTTTTGCACCCAATCACTCATATCATATCATATCATCGCATCATGCATGCACCATGGCATTAGCATTCAATCATTTCACTTGCATCATATTCACATTTGCATTTCATGCATTTATTACGTAACAAGCAAAAAGCAAAAAACAAAAAAAAACATTGCATTGCCAAAAGAAGAAAGCTTTTCCCTCCTCGGGAAGATGCATTTGTTAAGTGTGCTCGGATAAACACGATAAGTGTCGTTCCCTATGTTTGTTCCTCTAATATCAGCGCTTTAAGCGTTAATCTCATATCATATCACAGATCACCAAGTTGATCCCTCAGACCCCGAGTGGTCCTTCAGAGCACTACGCTCCTTCAGTGCCCTAAGTGGCCCAGGTCGCAACGTCGGAGTCGAGCCCGGCGGACCTTCGCGACCCGAGTGGTCCTTCGGACTAGTTGTGTCGGCCTAAGACACGCGGTGGGCGTCCTTCATGGTCAACATATCGCTTCTAGACACGATCTTGACCCATCATGGCCGCTTCGAATATAAAGGCCCCCTCGCATCCGTTTAACTAGTACCGTAGCTAGTTGCGCTCCTTCGCACTACGATGGTCCTTCAATTAAGGCTTAGGCGACCTTCCGGACCACGAGTGGGTCCTTCGTGAGCCTTAGTGCTCCTTCGGACCACTGAGTGGTCCTTCGTAGCCTTAGTGCTCCTTCGTCCCTTGTTGACCCTTCATTCAACTCTCGGTTAATCGCGCCAGTATTAACCACTCCCTCTTATTTCTCAAACCTTCCACTTCCCCTTAAACGGACAAAATTAGCGTCAATCTTATCTTTATTCCTATTTCTACTACGAAAGTTCGAGAACTCATCACTTTCTAGTAAAATACTAATAAAGAGGGGCAGCTGTTATACCCCAATTTTGTCCGAGCTTTCCTTCTTTCTTAATTCTTTTTCAAGCACAAAAAAAAACTACAAAGTTTGAAAATAAAAAAATAATAATAGTTTTTTTTTCTAGCGATATGTAAGTAATACAATAGCAAGCACACAAGGAGACCAATCTGAAGCTGAAGTAAAGCTAGCAGTTGTGAAGAAAAGACCAAATCATGGGTCAAATACTCGTTTGTTGTTATTCTAAAAGTAAAATCGTTTGTACTTGTTGTACAAACGAGTTCAAATTAAGTAGATGTGGGTTTGAAGGAGTTCAAAGTTCCTGTCCAAGCTAAAACAAAGGACAATGTTTTAGTTATTGTGGCTGCTTCTATCCAATATCGCCGATTGCTGAAAAAAATGGTAGTGGAAAAAGCTGATCACTACAAACTTGGCAATCATGCAACACACATATCAATACATGTTCTCAATGGTGGGTATTCTTTAAATTAAATTGTTAATAATTTATTTACTTTTTCTATATATACTAGGATATGTCTGAGTTTGGATTTGAGATACTCCAGACTTGTATCTAATTATGCCAGAAAGTTAGATGTGAAGTATTTGCATCATCAGCCTGTGAAGAAAGCCATGAATGATGTTAAAGCTGGGGTGGAAACAAAGGAGAAAGCCGAGGCTCCGATCCAACAAAGGCTTGAAACACTGGCTGGCTTGATTATCATACACCATTACGAGATTTGCTTCTCAAGTACTTTATATTTATCTACTAGTACTTTTAAACTCAGACATGCAGTAGTATGTTTATGTTTTAATCATGTTAGTAGATCTTTGCACTTCAAGAACTTGTATGAACTATATATATGTGGAAATTACAGCAGCATACATGACATTGTCTAGGACTAGGAATATTCTACTAGCTAGCAATTAAGTGTTCTAGTCTACACACAAACATTGCCATTTCAGAATCAAGACGAAAAAATCTGTAAAAACCCTCTCAAGTAACCCATTCATCTCAAATATATTACCAACCTCTTCACCTCAATATAATATATATATATATATATATATATATATATATATATATATATATATACACATCAGATGTATCAACGATACTCAAATATATTACCAACCTTGACCTCTCAAGTAACCAATTCTTGGGTGAAATTCCGCCAGATTTTCCAAACTGCAGATAATTAAATGGCCTTAACCTTGATAACAACATTGAGGGAAATCAACAACGGAAAGATATTATCACCGTGTGGGTTAAAGGCTCAGTAGGGTACATGAATTTCTTGCTTAAGCAGAAATTGAGTTATATTATTAGTCCCACATCGAATGTTTTAGAGAGAAAAGCGTGGAGTGTAGATTATAAAAGGAGTATTTGTCCAATTCAAAGGGAGGAGATCATGGGCGGGTTAAGTGATCTTTTGGGTCAAAGCGATAGCGGCCCATTTCACTAAGAGCCTGTCTTTGATCATTTGGACGTTTTGAGTCGGCTTTCCGATTCTCGAAGCGGTTCTTGCGGTCTTGGAGTCAAAACGGACCAGATAGGAGTCCGGTTTGCTTAGTCCGGTTCGGCACTCGTCGAGTCCAGGTTAGTTTTGTATTTATTTTGTTTATTTTTATGTACATATTTACTTATCATTTATTTATAATATAATCTATTTATTTATTGTTTATGTATATATCTATTCGTATTTATTTATGTATATAGTTATTTATTTATTTATTTATTTATTTATTTATTTTTTTTTTAGCCTAGTCTTTATTTAATTATCAGTTTTGTCTTTTTTATGCACAAATTAGTTTATTTCTTCAAAAATCAAATAAAAGACTAAGTCGGTTGTACAACCGGCTAGTCATCATTTTTAGGCCGACCAATGAGTCATGCAGAAGGTAATCCTACAAAAACTTAATAAAATATAAATAAATCATTTTTCCAAAAATAAACGGCTAAGTCGGTTGTACAACCGGGTCAGTCATTATTTTAGGGCCAATGAGCTGTACAGTTCAGTAACCCTGAAAACTTAATAAATACGAATAAACTATTTTTCCTAAAAATAGGGGACTAAGTCGGTTGTACAATCGGGTTAGTCAGCGTTTTAGAACTAATGAGCTGTACAGTTCAGGAGTTCTAGAATACCTATTCTAAAACGGACCCACCTCACACCAAACCAATTTCTTTCAAAAACTCAAAGATTACTTTCAAAAAGTAGGGGACTAAGTCGGTTGTACAATTGGGTTAGTCAGCGTCCTAGGAATCAGTGAGCTGTACAGTTCAAGGAATCCCAGGACCCCTACACTAAAAAACACCAACCCACAAACTTTTTTAGGAAGAACTACGTAGCTTTCACTACGCCAGAATTGTAAAAAGAGATCGCCACCTTTAGTAGCGTTTATAAAAAAACGCTACCCATTTTAATAACACGCTACACCATTAGTAGCGTTTTAAAAATAAAACGCTACCAATTAGGTAACACGCTAGACGCATCCCCTAGCGCTTTTACTTAAAACGCTAGCAAATTAGAAAACACGCTAGACAGATCCCTAGCGCTTTTATTCAAAACGCTAGCCAATTAGAAAACACGCTAGATAGATCCCTAGCGTTTTTTATAAAACGCTAGGTATTTAGTAAACACTCTAGACAGATCCCTAGCGCTTTTATTCAAAACGCTAGGTATTTAGAAAACACGCTAGATAGATCCCTAGCGTTTTTTATAAAACGCTAGGTATTTAGTAAACACTCTAGACAGATCCCTAGCGCTTTTATTCAAAACGCTAGGTATTTAGAAAACACGCTAGATAGATCCCTAGTGTTTTTTAGAAAACGCTAGGTATGGTTAAATAATATTTTTTTGTTTCCTATTGAGCTACTTCCTTTCTCATTAACACTCTCACCCGTAAATGCAAAATCACTCACCCGAAACGCAAAACCCTAACACACCTAACTCAAATTAACATCATCTCTCTCAAGGAAAATCATCTCTCTCAATGAACATCATCTCTCTCACTCGCACAACATTGGTGAGTTTTTTGTTCCTTGCTCTGCTTTCTTGTTAGATATTAATTGTGGGTTCTAGTTTAGAAATATATTAGTTTTGTCACTTGTGCACACTAGACTCTTCTTTTTTTTTTTTTTTACCACTAGCCTCTTCTTGTTAAACATAAATTAATTATTTGGAAGACTAGACTATATGGTTCCTTTGTCTTGACCAAAGGACCGAGAATAGAAATAGAATATGATATAGATATAGCTTGGGAAAATAAGGAGTGGATTTGAAAAAATTTTAAAAGAGGAATTTTTGTTTGTTTTTTTATATGAATTGATTCTTCATTATATTCGAATTGCTTGATGGGTCATATGTTAAAGTTCTCTTCTCGTGGATTTTATTATAAATATAATTTGGAAATTATGGATAGAAATTGGATGTCCGCCAATCGTCCATCCAAGGAGTATACACCGGAGTGGATTATTTTGTGAGTTGTCTTTGTTGAGCGTTTAGGGACTTCTAGTGGTATGAAATGTCCTTGTTTAAGGTCTTTGTTATGTAAAATCGATTCTTCGCAGAGGAGTTGGCACGACATTTAAAGGCGAATGGAATTGATCAAAGTTACACTTGTTGGATAATGCACGGTGAGAAAAAGGTGAATCTTCAAATATGAATGATATTAGTAAGAGATATGCGCCACGCCGTTGACACCTTAACACATTCATTTGATGCGAACGAATTTGAAGAGATGGCAAAGGTGGTTGAAGAGGATCTTAATGATTGTCCTGAAATGTTTGAGAAGTTGATAACTGATGCAGAGACACCATTGTATGCGGGTTGTAATGAATTCACAAAATTATTGGCTGTGATCAAGTTGTATAACTTGAAAACTCGCCACGGATGGACGGATAAGAGCTTTACCGATTTACTCTCATACGAAAGAAATGTTGCTTTGAATGATAATGTGCTTCCTTCTCGGACGTATGATGCAAAGCAAATGTTGGGGTCTATTGGCTTGAACTATGAGAAGATACACGCTTGTCCGAATGATTGCATTTTATTTCGGAATGAACATGCGTTGTTAAAGTCGTGTCCTAAATGTAATGCACCGTGTATAAGAAGAAAGAGTCTGCTCCACAAAAGGTGTTGTGGTATTTTCCTATAATTCCTCGATTTAGGCGCATGTATCGTAGTTCAGAAGATGCAAAACACTTGACATGGCATGAGGATGAAAGGATTAAAGATGGTATGCTACGACACCCGTGATTCTCCGCAATGGAAAAAAATCAATATTGAGTATCCTAATTTCGGGGATGACCCGAGAAACCTACGCCTTGCATTGTCTGCTGATGGATTTAACCCGCACGGTATCCAGAGTAGCTCCCACAGTACATGGCCCGTGATTTTGGCGATTTATAACTTACATCGTGGCTTTGCATGAAACGCAAATATATGATCTTGTCTTTGTTAATTTCTGGCCCAAACAACCGTGAAATGATATTGATGTATACTTGGCTCCTTTAATTGAAGACTTGAAGCAAATGTGGGAGGCGGGGTAGAGGTGTATGATGGGTTCGTAGAAGAAAGTTTCACCACGAGGGCTATGATCTTTGGCACAATTAACGACTTTCTGCATACGGCAATCTATCTCAGATACAGAACAAAGGCGGCGCAGTGCATGCCCTATATGTGAAGATAACACGCAGTTGGATGTGGTTGGAACATGGTAAGAAGAATATCTATCTTGGTCATCGTAGATTTTTGCCATCAACTCATCACTATCGATTGTGGAGAAAGGCATTTGATGGGAATACAGAAACACGTAGAGCTCCCCGCGCTTGACGTGCAGTGCATTTGAAAAGGTGGAAGATTTGAACATTAAATTTGGGAAGCCTTTTGCGGGAGAGATTGCCAAACGGGGTGGAAGAAAAAGTCGATTTTCTTTGAGTTGCCATCTTTGAAGTCATTATATGTAAGGCATTTCATTGATGTGATGCATGTTGAAAAGAATGTCTTCGAAAGTGTCATTGGTACCTTACTCAATATGCCGGGTAAGACTAAAGATACCATCAACTCAAGGTTGGATTTGGTTAGTATGGGTTTGAGACTGAATTGGGTCCTAGTAAAGAAGGGTACACGTACATATCTACCTCCGTGACTCATACTCTATCTAGAAAGGAGAAGAGCATCTTTTTGTGAGTTTCTTCATGGAGTTAAAGTTCCAGAGGATACTCTTCAAATGTGGCGACTCTTGTATCGATTAAAGACCTCAAGTTAAAGTCTCTAAAGTCCCACGATTGTCATGTTCTCATGGAGAATTTGCTACCCATTGGTATACGATCCATTTTGCCTAAGAAAGTGCGTCGGACCTTAACCAAACTTTGTTTATTCTTTAAGGCGATTTGTAGTAGAGTGATTGACCACGGAAAGTTGCCAACATTGCAAAGAGAAATTCTTCATCACTTTGTGTGAGCTTGAGATGTATTTCCCACCTTCCTTTTTTGACATAATGATTCATCTAATAGTTCATCCGTTAGAGAGACACAATTGTGTGGCCCATGTTACATGAGATGGATGTATCCGTTTGAGCGTTACATGAAGATATTAAAAGGATATGTGAAAAACCGATCACGACCCGAGGGTTGTATTGTTGAGCGCTACATAGTTGAAGAAGTCTGTTGAGTTACGCACCGCCTATCTATCTAGTCTTGAATATTCTGTGGGATTTGCCAAGGTCTCGTCATGCGGGAAGGATTAGTAAAGGGATGACAGAAATAAATTAGTGATGGTATCAAGGAAAGAACTAGAGCAAGCACACTTGTGCGTTCTTCACAATGATAGTGAGGTTGATTCATATGTTGCCAAGCACAAGGAGATTCTTAAGAGTCAATTCCCTGAAAGAAGCAAGTTTGGTTAGCAAAAGAACACAATAGGAGTTTCATAGTGTGGCTAAAACATCACATTGATGGTGAGTGTGTTTGAATCCTACTTCGATTTCAAAAAGATTGAGATGGTTAGCAAAAGGTCCAAATATACATGTCTTCTCTTACAACACTATCTAATGAACGAGTGCACTTTCTATACAAAAGAACAAGATGATCGAGTAAAATGCAAAATAGTGGGGTGACTCTCTTGTAGCTCATTCTATGCATGCATCCAATTACAAAGATAGAAATCCCATATATGCGAATATGTCTTACTTTGGCTTCATTGAACACATATGGGAGTTGGATTACAATATGTTTCAGAGCCCGTGTTCAAATGTGAATGGGTTGACAATAATATCTTGGTTTACTGATTGATGAATTAGGGTTCATGCGGGTGAATTTCAACAAGTTAGGATATAAAGATGAACCTTTTATTTTAGCATCGCAAGCTCAACAAGTGTTTTATGTCACTGATCCAGTTAATATCAATTGGTCTATTGTTCTATTGACTGACAAAAAATTTGTGTATAACAACGATGATGATGAAGCACCCGATGATGTTGGTGTTGAGGACGACCCGTTCTTCAGAACATCAGAACCAATAATAGGGAAAATACTTCTATAGAGGATGTTGTATATTTTAGAAAAGATCATAATGATGGAATTTTTATTCGCGGAAAAAAAAATACCAAGACGCGAATTGCAAACAAAATTTTATCTAGGAAAAGGAAAAGGTAATATAGACTTAATGATTTCTCGTTATTTTTATTAATAGATAATTATTATATTGTTTTTGTAAATTTAACAATAACATGGATTATGTTATATTGCAGGTCAGATGGCATCACTTAGTGATCATGAGATCTAGTGGTCAAGACAGTAGTCATTTATGTTATATATGGTATAGCTTTAATTTGTAGCTACTTTTGAGTTTCATAATGTAAGTTACTTATTATGTTGTATGATTTGTAAACAAAAATATCTATTAATAGGTTGAATTTTGTGTGTATCTATATATTGGATTGTAATGATATTGGCTGAATTTTGTTGGAATGATATTTGATGAATTTTGCTGGAAGGGAATGAATTAATAGGTTGTAATTAAAAGGGAGAATAAACAAAAATAAAAAAAATAATTAAAAAAAAAATCAGTCAATAGGTAGCGTTTTAGAGTGAAAACGCTAGAAATGAAGTTAAAAAATTCATTCAATACCTAGCGTTTTAAAGTTAAAACGCTAGGAATTGTAAAGAGGAGCTAGAGGATCCCTAGCGTTTCTGAAAACGCTAGGAATGCTAATAAAAGGTGCTATAGCATCCCTAGCGTTTTACATAAAACGCTAGGAATGCTAGTAAAGGTGCTATAGCATCCTAGCGTTTTTAAAGAAAACGCTAGGAATGCTATAGCACCTTTTAGCATTCCTAGCGCTTTTCTTGCTAAAACGCTAGGAATGGTAAACACGCGCTAGTTGATCCCTAGCGTTTTACATAAAACGCTAGGAATGCTAGTAAAATGTGCTATAGTATCCCTAGCGTTTTACATAAAACGCTAGGAATGCTAGTAAAGGTGCTATAGCATCCTAGCGTTTTTACGAGAAAAAGCTAGGAATGCTATAGCACCTTTTACTAGCATTCCTAGCGCTTTCTTGAAAACGCTAGGAATGGTAAACACGCCGCTAGTTGATCCCTAGCGTTTTATGTAAAAACGCTAGGAATGCTATTAAAATTTTTACAAGGCGCGCCTCTCATCTCCTCACACACTCACGTACAACCCGTAACTCATCTACCTAACTTTTCTCCACGAACAACCCGTAACTCATCTTCGCTCATCTTCGTTCATCGTACCTCTTCGTTCATCTTCGTTCATCACCGCTGCACATTTCGTTCATCTCCACGCACAACCCAGTTACCCATTTCTTTCATCTCCACGCACAACCGGTTACCCATTTCGTTCATCTCCACGCATTTTTCTCGGGTATGGATTTTCTTTTTCTCCCGATTGTATTGTACATAGATTGCCACTTTGCTTGCATGTTAGTTATAACAATGTTACGTTATTGAACAAAAGATTTGATACTAGTCTGTACATGGCTTCTAGGTTACTCTTACTCTAGGTTTACTCTAGGTTACTTAGTGCATGTTAGTTATAACAATGTTCTCATTATTGGCATTTTGAACAAAAGATGAACTCTTGATACTAGTCCGTACATGGCTTCTAGGTTACTCTAGGTTTACTCTATGTATGTTTACTCTAGGTTACTTAGTGCATGGCTTTGATCATGTTACTTTGTGCATGGCTTCTTCTATATTTTGTTAAGTGTTTGTTGGTTCTAAACAATTAGAAAGCTAAAACTCACCGAGTCTTATTCATTTGGGTGATTGCAAGTCGGATGGCATCACATAGTGATCACGATAGTAGTCGGGGTGGTGATGGGGTGATAGAAACACAAAGAAGTTCACTCCCGAGGAATTACATCGAAAAAGAATATCGTCAATCGGATAAGTAAAGGACACGAGAAATATAAGGTAAGTTAATTACTAATTATTAATGTTGTTCTCTACCTTTCCAAGTTATCTAATTATTTAATGATTTAATTATTTAAGGTCCGATGGAGTGTTAAAGGTTTGCCAATTGGAGACAACGGCACAAATTTAATTAGCTTTATTGGTACTAAGGTGAAGCAAATCTTTCCAATTTCAATTAAAAGTTGGAATGAGAAAGATAATCGAGTTTTGCCTAAATCTGAAAGATGATTTTTGGGACTTAATACAGTATATATAATTTTAGACCTCTTTAATAATCTTATTTAGTGATTTTTAGTTATATTTATTTAATCCATTTTTATGTATAACTAGAAACACTTTGATGTCGATGAGTCCCAAAGAGATTGGATCTTCAAGGAAGCGGGAAGGTTGCATAGGGCTTACAGAACTCGATGTGGGGAAAAAGTATACAAACGCGTCCGATGGGACCATCGAGACAGAGAGCCTCCAAAGATCGTATGCGGGAATTATAACTAAGGAGGAATGGACCAAATTTGTAGATATACGCACTGAGATCCGGATTTCTGGTTAGTATATTAATTATTTAAGTTATATATATATTTCACAAGTAGATATCATTCATTAATGTAGTAGTATCTTTTAAATAGAAAAAGAGCAAAGCGAATAAAGAAAGAGCTTCTAATCCCGAGTACCCTTATAGAGGAGGTTCTAGTGGATATCAAATTCTCGAAGAAAGATTGGTAAGAAATTAGTTTAATTTATTATGATTTAATGAATCTTTTAATTTACAGTTGATTAACAATTATTAAACTTAAATAGTTCTTGGAAGAGGGGAAAGATCCAACTCAAGAATCCCTTGATCGTGCGATTATGTCCGGTTAGAGGCCCGACAAAACAAGGATGGGGAGATTGTGGATCCGAAAACTAAGGAGGTCAAGGACAAAATTGTAAGTATTTTTTTAATCCGTTACTCGATTTTTTTGACACGTGAACATATTTTTATTGTCGATTAAATTTCGTTGACACTTGTTTATTATTTCTATCCGTTACTCGATTTTTTTGACACGTGGACATATTTTTTATTCTCGATTAAATTTCTTTGACACTTGTTTATTATTTTTATCCGTTACTCGATTTTTTTGACATGTGGACATATTTTTATTGTCGATTAAATTTCACTTGACACTTGTTTATTAATTTTATCCGTTATTTATGTTTGTGCATCAACCAAAGCATATCACAATCTGTATCACAAGGAGATTTAACAGATTGTGATGGTCACCAAGATGTCCTTGCTCGTGCCTTGGGAAGGGAAGAGAGACAGTCGGATTAGAGGTTATGGATATGGGATTCCTCCGACAAGCGTGTTTGGGCCAAAGAAGAGCCAAAGCAAGGGGTGCGGGGATTGTAAAGTCATGGCGGAAAAGTATGACGAGCTATCCAAGAATGTTGCCGTGCTAATGGAAGAGAGAGAGATGTTTAAGCGACTCTTGGCACAAAGGATTGGTGCACCATCCTCTGCCGCACCACCCCTGCTTGAACCTATTGAGCTCTTTGCACCCCCATAGCGCCCGAGATAGTTTGCACCATCCCTTCAACACGTATTTAACAAAACTCGACTGCTTTTTGTACAATTGTATTTGATAAAATTATCATGTATATTTATTTTTCTTTATAATTGATTTAGGATAATCGTGAGTGTGAGCTATATATTGCAAACCCACATCGAAAGGTTGCGGTGGGTTTGATATGTAACCAATTGAGTGCCACATCGCACAATCGGGCCATGCCCGAAAACCATTTGAGAGTTAGGGTAGACTATTCAATAGAGGGTCTGCACCATTGCCTGCTCCAATTGCTAATGCGGATATATTTACCGTGGATCAAGCGCTTAGTACTTTTGTGGCATGGCCCTTTGAACAACTTGTCGTTGTAAGTGACAATATTTTTGTTAATAATTAAATGACTATAATGTGTGTTAACTAACTAGCTAATTAATCATTTTTTTAATATATACTAGGTACCCCATGTGTCCCGACCTTCCCTTCCATGAAAGTCTCCCAACCTTCCCTTCCACTACCAAACTCTCTCCGACCATCTTCTATACTGACCAGTCCAACATGTTGGTCAATTTCCCAATGATGAATTCCAGAACTACATCGATTCTCTAAAGGTCCACATTCAAAAATGAACCAGGACGACTCGATTTATTTGCCGCCCGATAACATTGTGGGCTGGAACAGTTGGTAATGATCAACATCGAGGATATGAAAGCTATAGTTGAGATGGATTGGGCCACTTACCATCGATATCGAGTATACCGTAGGTATGTATTAAATTATTTGTACACAATAGTTGTTTATATTAGAGTATATATTAGAGTATATATATGAGGATCTCGAAGTTGTATATATATTATTTATAGGTTTTTGTACAATCGTCTTACTGTCCTTTCTCAACGGACACGTAGTATTTCTTCTTGTGTCCGGCTTGTATAGTTGTGTTTCATAAAGGTAACACAGAGGAACGCGTTACGGCTAAAAAGAGTGAAGTACAAAGTTATATCCATTCACGCTTCATGGAAGCCAAGCATTTGAAGGGCGACTCTTTATTTTTGGCACCACTCAATAATGGGTGAGAAATTTAGTCTTCAATCACTTGTTTAATTATTTTGAGGATTGTATTATAGTGTAAATTAATGTGTACTCATTCGTTCTTCATTTACTTGCAGGCAACATTGGGTACTCTTTGCAATAAACCCTAAGCAAAATGTTGTCTATTATCCGGATTCACTTCAAGGCCATTACAACGTCTCACGAAGACTTCAGAGAATCGGTTGAGAGGTGTGTATGTGTAACCCTCTCATTTTAATTTGTATAATTTAATATATGTATTTTGTTTAACTTAACGTTATATATATATATATGTATGACGTTACAGTGCTTTGAAAGAATACTTGGGATTATCTACGAGTAAAACAAGATGGCTACCCATAATCGTAAGCTTTTTAAGAATCATTCTTATAATTTTAATTGATTTTTGGTCATAAAAATGTGACAATTAAGTTATAATCTTTTGCTTTGTAGTGTCCTAAACAACCAAATAGCAATGATTGTGGGTACTATGTTATGAGGTATATGAAAGAGATTATCACTCATGACAAAGTAATAATCCCAACCAAGGTAACTACTTAGATTTATTTTTTATATTGATATTATAATACTTACTCACATTTAATAAACATTTTAATTCTAATTTTATTTCATTTTTTTTCAGATTTTTCCCGGCTTCAAAAAACTCGAATTACTCACAACAACAACTTACGATAAGGGGGAGTGGTGCCATTATGTTTCTAGCTTTTTGTAGCAAGTTTTGAGATTCATAATAGTTTAGTTATTATTTATGTTGTATATATTGGATTTATATTATGTTGTAAGTACTTCTTAGAATGATATATATTGGATTGGAAATATTATTTGATGAATTTTGTTGATGAATTTTGTTTGAATGATATATTGGATTGGAATGTATTTTCTGAATTTGTTGAAAAGGGAATGAATTTATAGGTTGTAATTAAAATGGAGAACAAACCAAAATAAAAAAATATTTAAAAAAATTCAGTCAATAGGTAGCGTTTTAGAGTGAAAACGCTAGAAATGAAGTTAAAAATTCATTCAATACCTAGCGTTTTAAAGATAAAACGCTAGGAATTGTAAAGAGGAGCTAGAGGATCCCTAGCGTTTTTCTGACACGCTAGGAATGCTAATAAAGGTGCTATAGCATCCCTAGCGTTTTATATAAAACGCTAGGAATGCTAATAAAGGTGCTATAGCATCCCTAGCGTTTTATATAAAACGCTAGGAATGTTATAGCATCCCTAGCGCTTTATATAAAACGCTAGGAATGCTAGTAAAAGGTGCTCTGAAGATCCCTAGCGTTTTTATATAAAACGCTAGGTATGGTAGTAAAAAGGGCTATAGTATCCCTAGCGTTTTAATTTAAAACGCTAGGAATGGTAGTAAAAAGGAGCTATGGGATCCCTAGCGCTTTTTTTAAAACGCTAGGAATGGTAGTGAAATGAGCTATGGGATCCCTAGCGTTTCGTAAAACGCTAGGAATTGTAAAAGGCGCTGGGTCAATGGCTGGCGTTTTATATAAAACGCTACGTATGTCTAAAACACGCTGGGTAAATGGCTAGCGTTTCTTAAAACGCTACTAATGGGGTGTACGCTATAGTAGCGCCAGCTTCTCTAGCGTTTTAAAACGCTACCAATGCCCAAAAAAAACGCTGACAAAGCTTGTACGCTGGCGTAGTGTTTGATTCCTCCATTGCATCCGGAGGTACGTAGGAGCAAGACTCAACTCTTGTCAAGCACTAAAAACCAAAAATTAAAATAAGTTTTTTTCTCTAAAGGGTAATTATTAAATAAATCTTAATTAATTAGACAATGGATGTCGTGGGGTGCTAATACCTTCCCCACATATTTAACGATGTCTTGTCCTAAAACCTAAAGGGATTTTCCGAATTTGCCCTTAAACTAAAATTTCGGTGGCGGCTTCCTTTCGAACTTTCGAAGAATCCTTTCACAGATTTTTCGGTCGCTACAGGTAGTACGCCCAGTGCTCTTGGCAATCTTCACCAAACCCTTATCAGAATCCTCTGCTTCGATGTTTTCAATTTGGCTTTGAGCAGACACTTTCTCTTTTTGCCAACTTCTCCTGAGCTTTCTTGATGTAGCTCTTGATATCTTTCTCCTTCAACCCCATCCTATCTGCACACAAAGACAAAGAACTAATTAGAATCGAATACAGAATTATTAAACAGAAGTTCAAGAAACAACTTACTCAAAAGATTTTGAAGCCCCTTTTCATCCCCCTCCAAACCGATAACCTCCTTACAACTCATGGTATGTAATTTTTGCAACACAGCAATGTCTTCTTTGAGTTCAGAACTTAAATCGTCCTGAACAACCCCGGTCACACCAAAAACTTCGCCTTGCCAATACAAAGGAAAACGAGGAGCCCCCTTTTTATTTACAAGGAGTTCAGGGTAGGAGGGAGGAGCTCGAAGGATAGGGCTAAGGGTCTTGTCCCAGCACGTCCAAAGGAAGACCGAGCCACTGTGATTCCAAAATGAACCTTGGTCCCTGGGAAAAGAGGAGAAGCAAGATCAGCTTCCTCATCATCCGAAGAATCAGAATCGGAAGAGATAACGTTGGAAAGACTTGACAAAGTTTCGCAAATGGATGATTTGAGGCGCCCCACTTCTCTTTCGCTTTTTCCCAAATGAGGCCGAGATTCATCTAAAATCACTTGGTACGCCAAAAGAAGCCTCACTAACCTCATTTCCGTTCTCATCTACTTCCCAAATTTCTACCATTTTAACTAACGCACAAAGGAGAAAGAAGAAGAAGGATGAGAAGTTATACCTTAAATTCAAGCAAGCGAAGCGTCGGAAAAAGGTAAAGCTTCAAAGCAAAAACAAATCAACCTCGGCAGAAGAGAGTAGGAATCAAAGAGTAAGGAAGAATGATGAGATCTAACATGCCTTTAAAGAGAATATCAGAAGTCCGCTTTCAATGCACGTGCTCATTCAAGCGTGAGGTAGGTAAAACGTTTTATTGACACGTCAAATCGGAATTCATTTCACTCAGCTGTCCATCAAAACGCTGAGATTATGCGCTTCTAAAGTCAATAATCACTCCCACCGTCAAAGAAAATTCATAAGACGAATCATTAAAAGCTCAAACCTCTTCGCCGAGCTCACTCAGCTCGAGCTTGGGGGGCTGTGGACTGGGCTAGAGAATTGGAGTTCGGCCCAATGCAGGCCCAACCGAACTCTAGGATACAGAACCTCGACATAGACTGCAGAGCGGAGGGACGAAGACAGGTGTCACAAGAAGAGACGCGTGGAAAGTAGAGAACGAGGAGCCGAGCTAATCAAGCAATAACCGATCTGCCAGATAATCGCTGAGGAGATTGAAGGACTAGATATAGGGCTCTAGGCCAGGAAGAAGAGGAGGACATTCTTTTTAGACTAGTTTTACTTTCTGGACTGGAGAAGATCTACATGCTTGTAAGACCGAGTTAAACCAAGATATATATCATTCTATCTAAGAACAAAGCCCAATACAGTCTAATAGGCGCAATATGGCCCAATATCTTTGTTGCTATAAAGGCGACACAAATTTCGAGAATTAGGTACGTCATTTCTACCTTCTTACCTGCCCGTCGCACACTGCTGACTAGAGCGTCGGAGTGTCTTTGCAGGTACCACCCGTGTGCGGCCAAGATTCAAGGACTTACGGTGCAAGCAAATGATCGAAATGAAAGACTACATTAGTACTACACTTCTATTAGTTTGGTACGATCAATTACTATGTTCAACTTCAAAACTAACATCGGATAACGGTGACACCGCCGATTGCTTGGTTAAACACTAGTGCAATAGACATTGAGAGGAAGGGAGAGGAATCACCCCAACTTATAAAAATGATCGAAACAAGACACGTTCTTCGTCCAAACCGAATATGGCGTAGCAAAGATAAGTCTTACACAAATGATGGACAATCGACTCGATCGACAAGGTACCATCTAATATCTAAGCCATAAAATCTCATGAAACCTTTCAACAAAGATTTCATCAAAAAGCTAAGTACATGGTCCTCTCAAAACATAGGCATTACTAATTCAACTTGATACTATAAGATTTCATTCAAGTATCACCACATATTTGCATTCCAAAGTCATAAAAACACAAGCATTCACTCCGTTATTACTCACCCTTTAATCATACCCTTTAGAAAATGGAACAACACAATTTGTTCAAATCAAAAAACATTTAACGACAAGAAAGCTTAATCAAAATACTTGAAAAAATTTATACTCAGACTGACCTCATCAAATACGTTTAGAAAAATCTCAGTTTTAGAAATATTTAATTTTCTACTTATCCAAATAGTTTTGTACTCACCACACATCAATAACAGTACTAATGCCCTTCAAAACAATCATTTTAAAGTAACAACACTTTAATGCAGACACAACCATTAATTGAAACATGTCTAAAATGTCAAGCATCTCAAACATATTTGGTTCATACATTAATTTAATTTTAACACTTATACTGAATAAAAACAATAGGTGACCAAAAACATTTCCCCAAAACATTCAACTGTCTTCAAAACCAACTTAAGACACATGCAATTTCTCACTTCAAACATTATAAGGTAAGGGAACTTACTTTGACTTGTGAAACTGATTTGCACAAATACAATCTAACAATTAACCTTCACAAACAATAGGTAACAAACTTAATCCTTGCCACGATAGTGGGGACTCGTGTAGGAATCATGGCATATGGACTACTGCCCAATCAAGGTTTACTATCTCTAATTTTCCATATCAGTCAATGCACCAGCAACATTCATCCTGATCGGTCCTGGAAAACGAAAGTACCTTATCCAAGGAGCAAGGTTTGTTTCGCTTCTCGAGGATTGGAGATCGTAGTCGGCGTCGAGATATTGCTCTCGGGAATTTCGAGTTGCTCCGCTTCCCACGTCGGGTGGGGGGTACCTGCAGACACTCCGATGCCTAAGTCATTAGAGGAAATAGGCGGAATGTGCAAAAATGGGAGCGTACTTGGACCTGGAGACCGGGGCATCTATTTATAGATGAGGGGGCGTGGTCTTGTTCGTCGGATTTGTGCGACAGATCTGGAACGTCGGTCTTGAACGCTTGATTGGAGAGTGCGGCGTTTGGCACCGGGGCGCTCGCTTGAGACGAGCGCTTTTGGAATCATTGGGCTTGGCCCAATTCCCGTTTGGGATTTCTGGCCCAGGTCGAAACAGTGGCCCCCCAATCGAGTTCCGAGGGAACGAGCAATCTTGGCTTTTGGAAGTGTTGACGACCGTTGTCCTTTCTCGGGAGAGCCTGTTTCCCCCGAGTCCACCTGAAAAAGCTTGACAGACCATTTAAGCTCTAAATCCAGTAAATCTTGTCTGAGCATTGAAGCTCGGAGTCAATTGTCCCTTGATAGAGCATTTAAGCTTAGAATCAAGGTCTCGACAGAGCATTTAAGCTCAGAATCGAAAGGGGCGAAGCCGTTGAGAGCTTCTTCCTTCGGTCGCGCAATCGGACGTTGAGTCCTCAGTACATGAGAAGGCTGTGCTTGTTAAAGCACGGGTAAAAGTCGCCGTTGGACTTGTTCCCCCGGCCTCTGGTGTGCCCGCGGAGGCAAACCAGAAAGGGGGCCGGTTCGCGTCTCTAGTCACCCGTCTCAGAGGATTTCGACGAGTCAAGAGTTGTAACACCCTAAATGATTTAATTAAGCAATTGATTAAATTATTTAAAGTGTTGCACTATTTTAATTATATTAAATTATAATATAGTGTTTTATAATTTAGTATTTTATTTTAAATAGAAGGAGGTGGTATTAGAAATACCGGAACTGCAAGGATTGGCCCAGGAGCCCAAGCCCAATGACTTAGGCTCCTAGGGATTGTGCAATTCGCACCATTCCCTCAGAGAAAGAAAGAAACGAAAGGAGAGAAGAAAGAAAGAGAGGAAAACGACGCTAGAGAGTGAGAAGGAGGAGAAGAGGGATCACACCACTCAAGAAGAAAGAAAGGAGCTCTTGTTGCTGTGGGTTTTGTACGTGACTCGGAGAAAGGGACTTCCTACGGTTTAATTTAATGTAAGGGGAGTCTCACTCTATAATAGAGAGTATAATAGGGTGTATGTAGATTATAGGGTCACTATTGTTGTTAATTGTTATTGAATTTGATTGTGGTATGTTTGATTTTGATGGATTGAATTGAATTGAGTAGGAAAATCGATTTAGGGCTTGAAATTGGGGTTTTATGTTCTTGATTGGGTTTGATGCATGATTGAGTGCTATAATATGAAATTGAATGTGTTGGCATGATTATACAATGTATTTGAGTAGTATATGATGATTAGAATTGAAAGGATTTGTGAATTGGGGGTTTTTGGGGCATGGGGCGCCAATGTGCTAGGGATTTGGCGCCCTGTGTACTGTTCACGTGCAGGAAAATGTGTGTTGTCTTTGGGTTGTTTTGCCAGGAGCGCCATTCTTTGGGAAAATGGCGCCCGGGCACCGCTCATGTCTTTGGAATGTGTTCTTTGTCAGCAGTGTGTTCGCCAGGCGCCAAGTTCTTTGGGAAAATGGCGCCACAATGCAATCGCTTTCACGTCTTTGGGTGTGTGTGTGTGTCAGTGACAAAGGCGCCAATTGCTGCCCCAGGGTGCCCAGAATGGCGCCTGTGTCACTGTAGCAGGGACTGTGTGTGTGTGTTGCTGTCTGGGGCGCCACATTGCTGGGAAAAAGGCGCCCAGTGCAGTGTTTTGGGAGTCCCGAGCATATTTTACCGTGCCAATTTTTGTATTCACCTGCCCAAAAACAATTTTAAACATTTTGGCTCGAGTAGTTTTAGTTTGGCACGTGTCAGTTGAGGGTTGTGCTGGTGGGTGATTCTGTGGCGCTATAGGGGTGCGCCTATGGGGTGGGTTAAGTGAAATTTAGAGTTCTAGGCATATTTCACCGTGCCATGTTTTGTATTTACCTGCCCAAAAACAATTTCAAACATTTTGACTCGAGTGGTTTTCGGTTTGCATGTGCTGGTTGTGTTGTGTCAAGGGTAGGGCGCCAAACAAGAGCTGCCAGTGGCGCCTAGGCAGCGCCGCGTGTCTCAAATCGTGTCTCGATCAGGTCTTAGTTTGTGTCTAGGATCGTGTTGCCCGTGGGGCGCCAGATTGCTAGAAAAGTGGCGCCCGGCTGGTGCTGCCACGGGGCGCCAGACAGCCGAAGCCTCGCGCCTAGTGCTTTGTGTTGCACAAGGTGGCGCTGAGATGTGGGGAAAGTGGCGCTGGTGCTGCCATGTGCCTAAGTGTGTCTTTGCTTTTGGTCCCTAGGTGACAGCTTTGGTCCCTAGGTGACTGTTTTGGTCCTAAGGGGTGTTGTAGGTCCCTGAGCGAGGTTTAGTCCTCTAGTTGTGTTTGGTCCTTAGGACTCGATTGTGTTGAGCTAGTCACAGAGGTGATTGAGGATGGCCATGGGGCCAGGCCATGGGGGCCAGAGTCATGGGGACTCAAATTATTGATGAGAATGATGAGTAGTGGGCTGCGGTCTTGGAGTATAAATGATTGTGATGATGTGTGTGTTCATGAGTCACATGCATACATTCGGCTGCGGTCGCGACGATATATTGTAAAGGCTGCGGTCTGATGAGAATGGTACCACATGCATTGTTGCATTGCATTACATCCATGCTCATAAATGATATAGAATGGACTGTGATGATTGTGATTGATTGACTTCTGTAAATCTGATATACTGCTTATTATAGTTTCTATTATATAGTTCGAGACTCACCCTTTCTCTTGTTGTTGTTTACCACGGTAGTCATGAGTGAAGGCTTGCTACCTTTACTATTCCCCGAGTCGGTCTGCTCTGATACGTAGCACCTAGGGGATGGGATTATAGACTCTAGTTTGATCTTGTTTTGCTCACTGTTGAGCCTTTATATGTATTGTGTACTGTTTGAGACTGATAAGCACTTATTGTGAGATGTAGTTTATTTTCCGCTGCGTAACATGAGATATATTTCCACGTGTTTTATGGTGTTTGCGTATTTGGTTGTATTTATGAGTTGAATTGCTGCTTAAGTGTTTAAGAGATACGTGTAGCATTCCAATTGAGAAATAAATTTTTATATACTCTGATTTTTGATTCAAAACACTGGGTAGAATTGGGGTGTTACATTAGTGGTATCAGAGTAAAAGTTCGGTCTGTCCGGCCAAGTGTGTCTGTCTGTCATATTGTGTGTGTAACACCCCCTTACTCTCTTTAAATATTTAATTAAAAATCAGAGTTTAAAAATTG
Organism: Oxytropis ochrocephala; assembly: GCA_020916435.1. Classification (NCBI taxonomy): domain Eukaryota; kingdom Viridiplantae; phylum Streptophyta; class Magnoliopsida; order Fabales; family Fabaceae; genus Oxytropis; species Oxytropis ochrocephala. The sequence goes on along the minus strand of CM037092.1, from coordinate 59,534,882 downwards.
TTTTTCTTTTAAAAGATACATCCTCGAGGAATGCTACGTTCACCATACATATGACTTAAAATTAGTCAACATTACTCTTTCATTAATAAAATATATTCCGTGTTACATATCACGACTTAAATGGGGAGAACCCTCAAAAATACCTGTTTAGTTTTACAACAATCCAGAACTAGTTCACTAGCACAAATGGAATGAAAATAAGTTTAATTTATCCATTACATAATCAACACATACTCCAAAATAGTTTAATACATAAGTAAAATAACGATACTATACTCCCCATCCCTAGTCCGACTATACAGAGCTTGACACAATAACTCGGAAGGCATAGGCACCTTCACTCGCAAGATCACCGCACAACACCGCTTGTCGCCACGAGAGCAGCAACATAAAATGCTAGGGTGAGTCTCTTTGCATAAATAATAACAAATAATATAAGCATTATACGAGGAAGGAAATAGAACACACTCTACAACCATACTAACATACGTCACTAAAACAAACATCGAGAAGCCTCACTGCTCAAGTAACAAACACTCATCCTCGCCATATAACATTCAACTCCCGCTCATCGGGAGACATCAATCAAATGTATGAGTGTATGCATGAGTGCAATGCAACCCAAACTCTAGGGTATAATGCATGTGGATCCATCTCTTTTAGGCCACTCAAGGCCGCCACGCAGGCATATCATCTCTTTTAGGCCACTCAAGGCCGCCACGCAGGCATATCATCTCTTTTAGGCCACTCAAGGCCGCCACGCAGGCATATCCGTCGCTGATGCATATGATTCATGAGACTCTATGAACAATGCATCACTCACAATCAACCATCTCTTTTAGGCCACTCAAGGCCGCCACGCAGGCATATCGTCTCTTGTGTTATTCAACAACACTAAGCTCACCGGCATTGCGCCGTCACCACAACATTGCCCATTTCAATGAACAACTCAGTCACTACAACTCAGTCACTACGTGAACCTCTCGTCACCTAGGACTAAAACGTCACATAAGGACCAAATGGAAGCACACAGCTCGTAGACAACCTCTAGGCAACTCTCAATTATATTGGACCACTTACTCAAGGCACAAAGCCACATCTCAACCGGCAACCACGGGCATGCCACTTGGACACCCTTGCCGTAACACACACATCAATGCCTAAAGCATAAGGGCACACCACAATCGGCGCCCACACCATACGCACACGCCTACACCACCTCACCACACGTCATTCACTTACACGCAGGCGCACACAACTGCCACCTTTGGCGCCAGCCCTGCGCCCAACACATGTATCAAGTGCACCAAGGCACCCCAAGGGACCCCAAGGCGCACCAAGGCACACGGGACAGCCACATTTGGCGCCCTTCACCGTGCCACACCTCCACACACCCACACTCAGGCGCACCAAGGCGCACGGGACAGCCACACTTGGCGCCCCACACATGCACACGCAACCTTCAGCTAGACCAACCGTGACCCTGGCGCCAATTTGCTAGGCAAATGGCGCCCCCTCTTTGCCAGCTCAACCAAACCGATGCCAAGGTGCTCTCTAGGCGCCATTTCCTTAGGGATTTGGCACCCCCCCTTCTCTTGAACATACCTACTCAACCAACTCAACCAACTCAACCAATTCAATCAGCTCAACCGCTTCAATTAACTCAACCAATTCAATTATCAAAACAATCCAAATACACCTAAACACCCATTTATTCAACAACAAATCAACCACACAAAAGTGCATATCAATTCCATTTCAACAACAACATAGTGTTTTCCTCAAAAATCAATTCAACACAACCACAATCAAACCAAATAACACTCAATTAACATATAATCACTATTCATCATCTTCACCAAATAATCAATAAACCACTCTAAAACCCTAACCTTCATACAATACAAATATTACAACCTATTATAAATGAAAAAGACCCCCTAACCTTTTCAACTTGAAGAAGAAGAGTCCTTGCCTTAGAAAACACCACGAAAATCAGCAACCGAAACCCACTCTCCTTCGATCGCAAGCCGTTGTTCTCTCTTCTCTCTCCGTCGCGAGCTTTCTTCTCTCCCTTGCTTCCTCTCCCTCTCGCTTCCAGCTTCTCCCCCTTCCCTCTCTTCACCGTCGCAACCCCCTCTCTCTCTCCCGATCGCGTTTTTCTTCTCCTTTTTCTTTCTTCTTCCGTCGCGCAGCTCTCTCTCGGGTTCTCTTCTCTTTTCTTTTTTTTTCTTCTTAATTCATTTAACCCACAACAATTCAATTGGGCCTAAATGGGTGGGCTCCTATTCGCACCCCCCTCAATTTAATTCAACTACTCCCTAACCTAATAATACCACCACTCTCTTATTTACTATCTCTCACCTCCATATTCAATTAAACACCTCATTCATTTAATTAAATATGACTAACCACATAACTCCTAAGTAATTAATTAAATAAATATTCAAATTATTTTCGGGGCGTTACAACTCTCCCCCACTTAGAATATTTTCGTCCTCGAAAATACTCACGAAGCAATACCCAACTTCTCCCCACCTCTAACCGTACTCATCATAATCTATCGTACACTAAGGTAACAAACCACACCCTCTCTACACTCTTACCCTTAGCGGATATTCTAACCCCAGAGGATATCCAGATCCTACTCGACTACTCAAATACCCTCTATTCCGATGCAGGGACACTATACCCTCAACTACGATTTGCGATTAGCTTACCCTCTTTAAGTTTCCAATCTCTGGTGCTCACTTCCGAACTCAATCTCCTAACCCGACCTATCTCATTCATCTAATTAACCTACTCGTCGTCATTACTAATAATTCCTCCTCGAGTTCCATAACAACCGCACTCCGGTGCTTAGCAATAATTCTAAACCATGTTAACACCAAACGGCATCTCGGCACACTCACTCGGGATCTCGGCATCTGTACTTAGGTGTACACACACTACAGCAATTACCACTCCTTACTCCCTCAGGTACTCACCTTGGTTACACTACACTTGAGCACTTCACTCTTAAACGTAACATTTCATCTCGGTAGATACACAGTATAACTTAACGTCTGCACTATAGCCACTACACCTCGACTCCCATGGATTTACCCTCCGACTTACCTATACAACACTTTGACAACTTCAATATTTCGACACTTCCACTCTAACTTAGAGAAATACACTTAGACATTACTCATTTCGACAACTCTGTACTTCAACTTACCTACGTTTCAACAAACACTAACTTCGTCTTACACTTTACCTCAATATCTCCACAATTGTACCATACTAGATTTCGACAATATATATATATATATATATATATATATATATATATATATATCGACAGACATACTCTTCACTTAAATTCTTACACCTATTTCAACAACTTTGCTCTTCGACCATGCTTACATCCACTCTAACATTTTCTCAATTTCATCTACCCTCTAATCACACAATTCAATTACTACTTTGAACATGTATCAAAATTTCTAACGAAAATTCGGCAGAGTTTCCTCTGTAATATGGACATCCCAAAAAAAATTTTTTTACCTGTTTAACCAGTCCAGAACATCAATTTTAAAACCAGAACATATCATACATTTCAATAGACAATATAGGTGCAATAGATTTTCAAAGAGAAGGTTCATAAACTTCGACAATTCCTTTAACATAGCAAACGCGTTATCGGAATTAAACAACCAAATATTCTAACACATGTCAACACATAAACACGCAAACCCATTTTAAAATTCTCTAAACGTGAGTAAAACTCACCTTTTTGTTTCAAAAGATTTTACCTCGTCAAACCATGAAATTATTGTAAGACCTCGTCATTTTCAAACAACATCACTCCATGACCTAATCGGTCCTAAAGCTAAAATCATGTCACATTCTTGTAATAAAATTCTAAACAACTTGGAACAAATTTAACACAAATCTTGAAATCACGTTCATTCCCAAAAACACGAAATTTTCCAAGTCCGCTTTCTTTTTGAAAATCATAGAATTCACAATTTTGTCCAAAAGGGAAAACTATACGCAACCCCAAATCTTATTATAACACGAACAGGTTGCCACACAAACAACCACTTATTATTTTCAAAATTTAGTTTCCGACATAAACTCGGAAATTAGAAAAGTCAATCATTTCATTTTGCCAAAAAGGAGACTATATGCGAATCCTAACCTTAATTGTTATAACCAAGCACCGTGCATTTCATTTCAGTACATAACTTCAAAATAATTTTAGCACAAATCAAAATTAAACTCATGTTTTCTTGCTTAGGGAACCTCACATCTAAATTGAGGAAACACACATTTTCAAAGTGGGGAAATATCACCCGTAAATTTTTTTTTTTTTTTGTATCAACACATTTAAATTTATAAAGCATCATCATTTAATTTTCAAGACCAGTGAGAAAACCATCATCCTCTTTATTTACAAAAACAGTCCCGTTAGCACGCCCCTTTCATTTACGTAAACCGCAGAAAATTCGAAGCAAAAACAATGTCCAACGGCGGAAAAAGCGAAGCTCTTTGGGGCGCGTGGCGGACCAAAACAAAGATAAAAAAAACAGAGGTGGAACAGCAGTATTTTTAGCGCAAGACAACCCGACTAAGTAGTATCAATACGACACCGAAAATAGCAATAAAATAGAGGGGAATGCAGCAAAGATTTTTTTAGCTAAATCGGCGTGTTTTTATTTTATAAAACAGCAGACAGCAGTTTAAATGATGAAAAACACCAGCCTATGATCTCAAAAACAGCAAACCGCAATTCGATTTTAAAACAACAGCAGCGTACGTTCTTTTTTTTTTCTAAAACAACAATGTCTATATTCATGAAAAACAACACTTGTTTGTTAACAGACAAAGAACAAGAATTTTAATTGCGTAAAAACAAAAACCTTTACTCCAATTTCCACTAAAACACGCCATAGTCACGACTCAATTCGATCTCAAACTACTCAATTCACATGCTCTCATCACCATGCATATAAAATCGATCCTAATCCCCTTACAATCACCCAATTCAACTACAAACAATGCCTTCCTCAGCTCGGCATTCCTACTTTTCGTACTGAATTTTTTTAATCATCTAATCATCAAAGTTATACACTATCATCTAGATCCTATATAGGTACTCCCTCGACTACCATATTTCTAAACTTTTCCAAAAAGGCATGCTCTATTTTCTTTGCATAAACTTCAAATCCAAAGTGTCAATCTTTATTCTGACATCTTCCTATTATCAAACCCCAAATCAAACTCAAACACCCATAAGGCACCTATTTTTCTAAAAGTTAATAGTCAATCAGCTTGCACACACCACTCAATCAATCAAGTTGAAATTAGTATATATTCAAAATTTATAATAATTACGAGTTATTGTCACCTCTTTCATTGGGAATGAGTGATCGGGGTGATCAGTCCCTCCTACTCACGCATCCAATTTAATCAAGGTCACAAAACTACGTCTTTTCAAAATTTACACCTTTCACATTGAAGGACTTTTAACGCAAATCCAGTCAGCAAGGCGTCGTCACGATTCCTACTCCTTGGACGTCGTTAAAATGCTCTTCCAATCACACATACCTCACTTAATACAATCCAACAGTCACAAGCAATTACAATCAACAGCTGCAAACAACCAAACAAAATCTCTAACAAAGTCTCTGTTGGAGATCAACAAGGGATCTCTGAGACACTACGATCGACAAACTTGGCCGGACAGACCGAACTTTTGCTCGATACCAACTTGTAACACCCCTTACTCTCTTTAAATATTTAATTAAAAATCGAGTTTAAAAATTGTTTTTCTTTTAAAAGATACATCCTCGAGGAATGCTACGTTCACCATACATATGACTTAAAATTAGTCAACATTACTCTTTCATTAATAAAATATATTGCGTGTTACATATCACGACTTAAATGGGGAGAACCTCAAAAATACCTGCTTTAGTTTTACAACAATCCGAACTAGTTCACTAGCACAATGAATGAAAATAAGTTTAACTTATCCATTACATAATCAATACATACTCCAAAATAGTTTAATACATAAGTAAAATAACGATACTATACTCCCCATCCCTAGTCCGACTATACTGAGCTTGACGCAATAACTCGTAGAAGGCATAGGCACCTTCACTCGAGATCACCGCACACACACCGCTTGTCGCCACGAGAGCGAGCAACATAAAATGCTAGGGTGAGTCTCTTTGCATAAATAATAACAAATAATATAAGCATTATACGAGGAAGGAAATAGAACACACTCTACAACCATACTAACATACGTCACTAAAACAAACATCGAGAAGCCTCACTGCTCAAGTAACAAACACTCTTCCTCAGTCATATAACATTCAACTCCCGCTCATCGGGAGACATCAATCAAATGTATGAGTGTATGCATGAGTGCAATGCAACCCAAACTCTAGGGTATAATGCATGTGGATCCATCTCTTTTAGGCCACTCAAGGCCGCCACGCAGGCATATCATCTCTTTTAGGCCACTCAAGGCCGCCACGCAGGCATATCATCTCTTTTAGGCCACTCAAGGCCGCCACGCAGTATATCCGTCGATGCATATGATTCATGAGACTCATGAACAATGCATCACTCACAATCAACCATCTCTTTTAGGCCACTCAAGGCCGCCACGCAGTATATCGCCTCTCTTGTGTTATTCAACAACACTAAGCTCACCGGCATTGGGCCGTCACCACAACATTGCCCATTTCTCTTAGACAACCTCAATAGCACTAAGGCTAACGCCCATCTCACAGACACCTCTACTCTATAGGTAGTGAACAACTCGATCCACTACAACTCGATCCTACGTGAACCTCTCGTCACCTAGGACTAAAACGTCACATAAGGACCAAATGGAAGCACACAATTTCGTAGACAACCTCTAGGCAACTCTCAATTATATTGGACCATTTACTCAAGGCACAAAGCCACATCTCAACCGACAACCACGGGCATGCCACTTGGACACCCTTGCCGTAACACACACATCAGTGCCTAAAGCATAAGGGCACACCACAATCGGCGCCCACACCATACGCACACGCCTACACCACCTCACCACACGTCATTCACTTACACGCAGGCGCACACAACTGCCACCTTTGGCGCCAGCCCTGCGCCCAACACATGTATCAAGTGCACCAAGGCACCCCAAGGGACCCCAAGGCGCACCAAGGCACACGGGACAGCCACATTTGGCGCCCTTCACCGTGCCACACCTCCACACACCCACACTCAGGCGCACCAAGGCGAACAGGACACCCACACTTGGCGCCCCACACATGCACACGCAACCTTCAGCTAGACCAACCGTGACCCTGGCGCCAATTTGCTAGGCAAATGGCGCCCCCTCTTTGCCAGCTCAACCAAACCGATGCCAAGGTGCTCTCTAGGCGCCATTTCCTTAGGGATTTGGCACCCCCTTCTCTTGAACATACCTACTCAACCAACTCAACCAATTCAATCAACTCAACCGCTTCAATTAACTCAACCAATTCAATTATCAAAACAATCCAAATACACCTAAACACCCATTTATTCAACAACAAATCAACCACACTCATAAACCACACAAAAGTGCATATCAATTCCATTTCAACAACAACATAGTGTTTTCCTCAAAAATCAATTCAACACAACCACAATCAAACCAAATAACACTCAATTAACATATAATCACTATTCATCATCTTCACCAAATAATCAATAAACCACTCTAAAACCCTAACCTTCATACAATACAAATATTACAACCTATTATAAATGAAAAAGACCCCCTAACCTTTTCAACTTGAAGAAGAAGAGTCCTTGCCTTAGAAAACACCACGAAAATCAGCAACCGAAACCCACTCTCCTTCGATCGCAAGCCGTTGTTCTCTCTTCTCTCTCCGTCGCGAGCTTTCTTCTCTCCCTTGCTTCCTCTCCCTCTCGCTTCCAGCTTCTCCCCCCTTCCCTCTCTTCACCGTCGCAACCCCTCTCTCTCTCCGATCGCGCTTTTTCTTCTCCTTTTTTTTTCTTCTTCCGTCATGCAGCAATTTCTCTCGGGTTCTCTTCTCTTTTCTTTTTTTTTCTTCTTAATTCATTTAACCCACAACAATTCAATTGGGCCTAAATGGGTGGGCTCCTATTCGCACCCCCCTCAATTTAATTCAACTACTCCCTAACCTAATAATACCACCACTCTCTTATTTACTATCTCTCACCTCCATATTCAATTAAACACCTCATTCATTTAATTAAATATGACTAACCACATAACTCCTAAGTAATTAATTAAATAAATATTCAAATTATTTTCGGGGCGTTACAGTGTGTGACAACTAAGTGTCTTAAATTAGTTCTGAATGGTTGTTTATGCTGCAGTGCTAGATTGATATGGCTAGACGGGTTGATGCTGCTCTTGCGGAGGCTTTGCAAGCCATAGCACGAGTTATGGGGACTCAAAGAGAATCACGAGACCCGCGGTTTGGCAACATTCCAGAGGGAGAACCCTCCTACCTTCAAGGGGAGGTACAACCCAGATGGTGCACTAGCTTGGCTGAAGGAGATTGAGATGATCTTCAGGGTGATTAGTTGCAATGATGAGCAAAAAGTCAGGTACGGTACACATACTCTATCTGAAGAGGCTGATGACTGGTGGTTGGAGACCAGTGAAAGGTTAGGGTCTGCGCGATGAGAGAGATTACTTGGGCCGTGTTCGAAGGAATTCTTGAGGAAGTATTTTCCGGAGGACGTTAGAGGTAAGAAAGAACTGGAGTTCCTTGAGCTGAGGCAGGGGAGTATGTCTGCTTTCGAGTATCTTTGCCAAGTTCACCGAAATGGCTAAGTTCTATCCCCACTATGCCGGTGTGTGTCTTTGAATTCTCAAAGTGCATTAAATTTGAGAATGGACCGAGAGGCGATATCAAACAGCAATAGGGTATCGTAAGATTAGAGTATTTTGACTTGGTTGATCTGCTGCGGGATTTATGAGGAGGATACAATGATGCCCCCTCTAGAGTCATGAGAGACCGGAGGGTAAATTCGCAACAAGGTAAACCATATGAGACGTCTGCACGAGGGGGTAAACAGAGGTATCTTTGGTAATAATAGGTATCTTTGGTGGTAGCGTGTCCGCTGAGGGTAAGAGGTCCACTGAGGCAAGAAGCCCAGTGGGAGATGCTCCTACTGATATATTGTGTGCTTCTGTGTGTGCAAGTCGGGTCACAAGAGTTTTGAGTGCAAGGTTGGGGTAAGAGTATGCTTCAAGTGTGGGAAGGATGGTCACATGGCATCCGAGTGTGCCCTTAAGGAAGCTGTGTGTTTCAACTGTGGTGAAGCAGGTCATTTTAGCTCCAAGTGCACTAAACCAAAGAAGGAGAGGTCCACTGGGAGAGTTTTTGCGCTGGCAGGTTCGGAGGGACCCAATGAGATTAGAGGTACTTGCTTTATTTATGGTACACCTTTAGTTGCTATTGTTGACACGGGTGCTACGCACTCCTTTATTGCTTCTGTTTGTGCTGAGAAGTTGAATTTAGTATTGTCTACTATGGAGAGGGGGATGGTTATCGACACTCCAGCTAAGGGTTCGGTAACTACTTCTCTAATGTGTGCTAGGTGTCCTCTGTCAGTTTTCGGCAGAGATTTTCTGGTTGATCTTATTTGTTTGCCTTTGGGTGGGTTGGATGTGATTCTGGGTATGGACTGGTTAGTAGATAACCATGTTCACATCAATCTGCTTCAAAGAAGTCTCATTAGTTTCCTTCCTCCGTAAGAGGAAGAGTCATTTCTTTGTTCTTTGAGCAATTGCGTGGGGTAATGAAGAGGGTGGTCACCGCTTGCTTTGATGGCGCTCTATGTCTCGCCGAGAACCAAGCTGTAGTTGATGGGTTGCAGGTGGTGTGTGAGTTCCCTGAGGTGTTCCCTGATGAGATTCCTAGTGTGCCACCAGAGAGGGAGGTTGAGTTTGGAATTGAGCTTGTGCCTGGTACTAGGCCTGTGTCTATGGCACGTGCATCGGATGTCGACTTCTCGAGTTATCTCGAATCAAGAAGCGATTAGAAGAGTTACTTGAGAAGAAGTTTGTGAGGCCTAGTGTGTCACCATGGGGAGCTCCGGTTTTGTTGGTTAAGAAGGACAGGAGTATGCGTCTGTGTGTGGATTACAGGCAACTGAACAAAGTAACTATCAAGAATAAGTATCCTCTCCCGAGGATTGATGATCTGATGGATCAGCTGGTGGGTGCTAAGGTTTTCAGCAAAATTGACTTGAGGTCAGGGTATCACCAGATTAAGGTAAGAGATGAGGATATCCAGAAGACAGCGTTCAGAACGAGGTATGGGCACTATGAGTACTCTGTAATGCCGTTTGGTGTCACTAATGCACCAGGGGTGTTTATGGAGTACATGAACCGAATCTTCCATAGCTACTTGGATCGGTTTGTGGTGGTTTTTATTGATGATATTCTGGTGTACTCTAAGTCTGAGGAGGAGCATGCAGAGCACTTGAGATTGGTGCTGGAGGTCTTGAAAGAGAAGAAGCTCTATGCTAAGTTGTCCAAATGTGAGTTCTGGTTGCGTGAGGTAAGCTTCTTGGGTCACATTATTTCTGGTGATGGTATAGCTGTAGACCCAACCAAGGTTGATGCAGTGTTGCAGTGGGAGAGCCCAAAGTCTGTGACTGAGATCAGGAGTTTCTTGGGTTTGGCTGGTTACTACAGGAGGTTCATTGAAGGGTTCTCTAAGCTAGCCCTCCCGTTGACCCAATTGACCTGTAAGGGGAGAGCCTTTGTGTGGGATACAAAGTGTGAAGAGAGCTTCCAAGAGTTGAAGAAGAGGTTGACAACATCTCCAGTGTTAGTGTTGCCTGTGCCGGATCAACCTTTTGTTGTGTACTGTGATGCTTCCAAGATGGGCTTAGGAGGTGTATTGATGCAAGATGGGAAGGTAGTCGCTTATGCGTCCCGACAGTTGAGGACACATGAGAAGAACTATCCGACTCATGATTTGGAGTTGGCTGCTATTGTTTTTGTGCTGAAGATCTGGAGGCACTATCTCTATGGTACCAGATTCGAGGTGTTCAGTGATCACAAGAGTCTGAGATACTTGTTTGACTAGAAGGAGCTGAATATGAGGCAAAGGCGTTGGTTAGAGCTGCTGAAGGATTATGATTTCGGCTTGAACTATCACCCCGGCAAAGCTAATGTCGTGGCTGATGCTTTAAGTCGGAAAACTTTACATATGTCAGCTATGATGGTGAGAGAATTGGAGTTGATTGAGCAATTCCGTGATTTGAGTCTGGTTTGTGAAGTGACACCACAGAGTGTCAGACTGGGTATGTTGAGGATTGGGAGTGATTTCTTGGCTAGTATCAGAGACGCCCAGAAGTTAGATGTGAAACTGGTTGATTTCTTTGGTTCGTGAGCAAGTTCGTAGATGGTGATTACAAAGTTGGATACCCGTGGTGTGTTGAGGTTCGTGTGACGCAATTTGTGTTCCCGATGATAATCTTGAGATGAAGAGGATGATACTTGAGGAGAGCCATAGGAGCAAGTTGAGCATTCATCCAGTGCTACCAAGATGTACCATGATTTGAAAAAGCTGCTTTTGGTGGCCTGCATGAAGAAGGATGTTCTTGTGAGCTTGTATATGCATGTTTGACTTGCCGAGAAGTCAAAGATTGAGCACTGAAGATCTGCGGGCTGATGCAACCGTTAGAGATTCCTGAATGGAAGTGGGACAAAGATTTCCATGGACTTTGTGGATCAGGTTGCCAAACACCGTGAGAGGGTTTGACACTATTTGGGTGATTGTGGATAGATTGACCAAGTCTGCTCATTTTATTCCTATCAACATCACCTATCCTGTGCCAAAGCTGGCTAAGATCTATATTCAGGTGATAGTGAAGCTGCATGGGGTCCCGAAGAGTATTGTGTCGGATAGAGATCTGAGGTTTACATCTGAGTTTTGGGGGAGCTTGCAGGAGGCATTGGGGTCTAGATTGAGGCTGAGTTCAGCTTATCATCCTGGTGCATGGAAATCACATACACTGAATGACATGTTGCAAGCTTGTTGATTTTGCTTCTGGAGTCTTAGCAATCTCCTGAATTTTCTTTCTATTTCTGGATCTAAACTATATTCTGGAGTTCTGTTTCTGGTTCTGTACATATACTAAGTACCATGTACTTTTGTATGACAGAAACTTTAAAAACCAGAATTTATATACAACACTAAATTACTATATATCAGAATTTTTAAAAAGAATTTACTTCAATCCCCGGCAACGGCGCCAAAAACTTGGTGCATGGAAATCACATACACTTGTGTGCAAGTATACACTGTCCAAAAACAAGTAGTAAAAAGATCGAACCCACAGAGATTGAAAAACTCACTTTTAAAATCAATATAAAGTAATAAAGTGTAAAGTGTAAACTCACTCTTAATTGTAAGCCATCTCTGGTCATTTACAAATCTACTTATTCTAAGTGATCAAGTTCAAAATAAGTTTTGAAAAGATTATCAAGCAAGAACTAAAGTACAAACATACATACATACATCATACTTACTTAAAAGCTCATTAAATGATTAGAACATTCCAACTAAGAAAGGTTTAGCTAACAAGAGACATTGCAAGATATATATAAACTGAATAGACCATGTTTATATATATAGAAATCACAAAAGAGAAACAACAAGAGTAAAGTTACAAATGTTGAAAACCTTTGTATGAATTCTTCTAGCAATGCACTAGCATTACTCCTTAGCACTATACAAACACTATGAAAACGAAGTTAAGGAGGATTTATGAATTCCTTCCTCTTCCTCTAAAAATATAAAAACTAACTATGTATATTGAAATTTTGATCTAACTTATGGATTGTGATATATTTCCAAATGAAGATGTGAGGTCCTTTTATAGCCTTCAAGTGAGGTGCTTCCTTCCTTCATGTTGATGTCATCTTGAGTGGATCATAGCCAGAGTTGCTTTCCGAGAGGTTTATCCATGTTGAAATCTTTGACTAATCACATAGGGCGGTTCATTGATGTGTGAACATGTGTCCCTATGTTGGTGACTCTTCAAAGCTATGCCTATAGCTATGTGTGAATGGTAGGCGCCTACTATACAAGGTTGGATGGCATCGAGAGAACCAAGCAGAGGTCATCAATTGCAAGGTGGATGCATATGAAACAGCATCGCTTATTCACCAAGTAGTGCGCTTTTGATGCGGGATCGGTCAGGAGCATTGATGCGATTAGCATTGAGATCAGATCAACAAAAACATCAAACATACCACAATATATCCAAAATGGCCTAATAATAACTATAACCATTCAAATCACTCAAGATATCATATATCACACTAAATACTATATAAACTCTTTATTATTACTTGAAAGAGAGCAAATACTAAGTTTAAACATATGAAATACTCTATATAAAATAGAGTTATCACACCCCCAAACTTAAACCATAGCTTGTCCGCAAGTAATGACAAAGACAAACTATTAAAAACTAAAATTCTAGAAGATAGATCAGCTTGAATTTTTGATTTTTATGAGGAGTTCCCTATGAACTTCATTTCTTAACAATCTTTCTTGTGCCTTTATTTCTTCAAAACTACCAAAGCTATTCAAACTCTTTTGTGTGTGTGTGAACCCACTGAATTGAGATTGGTTCCAAGACTAAGTGAAAAAAATTTCTCCTAGCCTTTGAAAGTTTTGGGGAGTTCTAAAATCAAAGGGCTTAATTGAGTCTTTCAAAGCTTTTGAGCCAATGCATTTTTCTATTTTTTTGTGTGGATCTTTTGAGCAGATGCAATACTTCTTTGAAGTGATTTGTGTATTGATTTTTTTCTGCATTTTGCTTTTTCTTCAGTGCAGTTTGCATTGATGCTTCTGCACTGATGATGCTTTTCTTTTTCTAGCTCATATTACCTTCCTCACTGACCTCCAGATGCAAATGCACTTTGGCACAGGTCTTTGACCTCCAGATGCATATATTTTTTCTTTGCACTTTGGCACAGGTTCAGTTTTTGAACTATCTTCCAGATACATTTATTCCTGTAACACCCCAAATATTAATTAGGTGGATTATTTAATTTATTTGCTTAGGTGGTTAATTAATTAATTTAATTAAATGAGTATTTGACTAAATTAATTAAGTGAGTATTTTAGTTGTGTACATTAAACTAAATATAGGGTAAGTAATTAATTTAAGGTGGGGTGTAGTAACTAAATGAGGAGTCTAATTTAATTAAGTGGAATAATTAAGTTAGGACTTATTTCTATTAGTTAGGAGGTGTTTAAATATTAGGAGTGGTGGTAGTAAAAAGGGGTGTAGGTAATAAGGCCCAAATTGATTGGGCCTAGGGTCAAAGGTGAATTAAAAGGAATGGGATTGAGAGAAAGAAAGGGTTATTACGGCTGAGGAAGGAAAAGGAACAGTGGAAAAGAAAAGGGAAAAACGTGGGAGGAAGAAGGAAGGGAGGAGGAGAAGAAGTGGAGAGAACTTCTCCATCTTGGCTCAAGGTGAGGACTTTTTGGTATCAATCTTCTCCATTTTTCCACCTCTAGCTATTGATGTAAATTTCAACACCTAATTTCTTCTTGTTTGCATTTTGCCATTAATGGGGTTTTGCTCACTTTGACCCAAGGGAAGAGGGATTTCGGTTCAGCTGAAAGGAGGGATTGGGGGTGCTTCGTTTGGTTGATTTTTGGTGATTGCTTGGAGGTTTTAACTTACCCAAGGTTAGGGGGCTCTCATTTACATCTATAATAAGTTGTAAGATATGTGTTATGTGTGGAATAGCCCTAGGAATAATTTGATTGGTTGATTTTTATGTTATCTTTTGATTGATGTTGTGTTGAATTTATTTGGGTGAATCTATATTGTCAAAGTGCTGCTGAATGTGCTGTTTAATGTGCTGGATGTGTTCTAAGTCTTGTGAAAATGCTGTTTAATGTGCTGGAAGTGTTTAAGTGCTGTCGAAAATGCTGTTTAATGTGCTGGAAGTGTTTAAGTGCTGTCGAAAATGCTGTTTAATGTGCTGGAAGTGTTTAAATGCTGTCTAAAATGCTGTTTAATGTGCCGGAAGTGTTTAAGTGTCATTTAATGTGTCTGTATATAATGTTGTTTGAATATGTATAATTACCGATTTAGCCCTTTATGTCAATTTAGTCCCTATTTGACGATTTAGTTTATGATGTTAATATTGATATAATTGTTATTGGTGAATTAAATGACGATGTATTAAGTGACGTTGATGTTGGTAATTCAAAGACGGTGCATTGATTGATGATGTAATGATGAATTAATGACTGAGTATTAAATGATGTTGATTAATTGTTTAGATGAGTGTTATTAAATTGAGAATTGAATTGTTGAGTAAAGACTATGTTTAAAATTGTTGAGTTGGTGAGTTGAAGGAGAGGGCGCCAAATGCCCAAGAAAATGGCGCTCAGAGGTGTGTGGGGTGCTAGGTGGGGCGCCAAAGTGGCTGCCCCTTAGTGTCTAGGTACCCAAAATATGTCTAAGTGATGGTTTAGTCCCTAAGAATTAATTTAATCCTTGGTGTGACAAATTGGTCCCTAAGGATTAAATTAATCCTCGGCGTGACAAAATAATCCCTTAGCGTCTAATTAGTCCCAACGTGTCAAATAAATTCCTAAGTCCCTAAATTAATTCTTGGCGTGTCAAAATGGTCCACAAGTGAGGAGAATGTCCCTATGGGGTGGTTTTGGTCCTTAGGTGAGATTTAATTAATAATTGATGAATTGGTGACCAACAATTGATGAGGTGATGGTAAACAATTGATGAGGTGATGGTAAACAATTGATGAGGTGATGATAAACAATTGATGAGGTGGTGTTTGACAATTGATGAGGTAGTAGTTAATAATTGATGCGGTGTGCTTAGTGTGGTGTGATGCATTGTCATATTGTCACATGAATCATATGCATGGCTTCGCCAAACAGGTTGATGAGTGGCTTCGCCAAACAGCGATTGATGAGGGCTTCGCCAACAGTGATGAGTTACCCGACGGGTGGTGAGGTGAATATGGATCCACATGCATAATGCATACATGCATACGAACATGCATTCCTTGGATTCTCATTAATGCTTAATTAATCCTTGTCGCAACTTGTTGATGTTCTAATTGAATGGTAAATGTTAAATTGTTATGGATTGTCGTTACTAGATACTTTCCGAATATGATGCTTATCTTACTTGTTATGATTTATGTAAAGAGACTCACCCTAGCAATTCTTGTTGCACGCTCTCGTGGCGACAAACAGTGATTCCGAGTGAAGTGCCATGCCTCTTGGGTTTATTGAGTCCGCTCGATAGTAACACCGGGATGGGATCTTAGCATTACTTTATTATGATTATGTATTGAGTGATTTTGAACTATGTATTGAGTATGTGAACTCAAACTTTATTTTCCATTGTCTTTGTAAACTAAGTGATGGATTATCAGAAACACTAAACAGGTTGTTTTGATGGTTTTAATCCATGTGACTATGATATGCATTTTATGTGCTTGATGAGTTGGGATTTTAAATACGTTTGATGACATTTTATTCAATGTACCACCCTCTTTGAGGTGCGTGGATAAATTTTTGAAAACTCTGATTTTTATTAAATGAATTAGCTTATTATAAAAAGGGGGTGTTACATTAGTGGTATCAGAGCAGTTCGGTCCGTCCGGCCAAGTTGTCGAGTCTGTTAACCCTCGAGTCTTGGTACTCGTTCTAAATCATAAATTATGTTGCTGTCTATTACTGTTAACTTTGTTGGTTTGCTAATTCATTGACGTGCCTTGCGACTTATTTGCTGGATTACGATTGAGAATTATATTGAATTAGTGAGGTATATGTGATTGAACTGTAAAACTGTTGGTTGTAGCATCGACCTTGTCTGTTTGTGACTGTTGTTGTATTACTAGGTTATGTGTGATTAAAAGAGTTCTAACGACGTCAAAGGAGTGAAAGTCGTGACGACGCCTTCGCACTCCGGACCGCGTTAAAAGTCTTTTAATGCGGTAGTTCTAAATTGGAAAGGAAGTAGTTTTTGTGACCTTAATTAGTTGGTTGCATGAGTAGGAGGGACTGATCACCCCAATCACTCATTCCCAATGAAAGAGGCGACAATAACTCAAGGTTATTACTCACTTTGGATGCACGCGCTAATTTTAATTCAATTGACTGCTTGATTGGTTTGTTAGGATATAGAGAGTACCTTATACGACCTAATCTTAGTAAATTATACACTAGACAATAATTGCAGGATTGTTTGTTGAATATTATTGCGCTTGATTAACATTTCTACTAGAGGTTAATCGTTGCTGTGTTGAATAGGAATTTGATCTGACTTGTGCTTAATTGTTTCGAAGATTTTATGCCAAAATGAAATAGTGTGTAATGCTATATTTTCGTTATCTCAATTAAGGTTGCATGACTTGAAGTTTCGATATTTTCAATGTTTCTATTTGACTTGTTTCGTGAGCATGATGTGTTTTGTCAAATTTAATAATTAATTTCCTTACCTTCTTAGCGTATGTCGGAAGTTAAACTTTGAACTAATAGGTAGTTGTTGCATGCTCGAGTGATAGGGAGGTCGGGGTTCCCGTGTAGTTTCCTGTTTGACAAAACTGAGAATTCTGTGGTTTACGGAAAAGCGGTACTCGGAAAATTTTTGTGCTATTAGGAGTGAAAGTAACGGAAGGGTTAGTGTTGAATTCTGTTTCCGAATTGTTTTCTGATTCTTATTTCAAAATGTGATATGATTTTAGCTTTAGGACCGATTAGGTCATGGATTGATGTTGTTTGAAAATGACGAGGTCTTACAATAGTTACATGGTTTGACGAGATAAAATCTTTTGGTACAAAAAGGTGAGTTTTACTCACGTTTAGAGAATTTTAAAATGTGTTGTGTGTTTATGTGTTGTCATGTGTTTATTTACTGTGATAGGAAGTTTAGTTATGGACAAAATGCAAATTTCACGAAATTGGAAATTTTACAGTTTTTGAGCATGTTTTGGTTTGCGATTTTGAAACTCGATTGTGCTGGAGTGAATGGGTGAAATTATGCCTTAATTGTATGTAAAATATGTGTTAGAATATCTGTTTGAAATGATTTCTGTCTCATTAGAAACTAGACTCGTTTTCTTCAATTGGAACGTTTGTTTTGCTTCATTTGATCGAGAATTAAAATAAGAAGATCGAATTTCAAGTTGGGCAACAGTTGCTGCCCTGTTTCTGGACTACTATACTTTGTTTTGAAACGGCACTTTTTGGCTACATAAACAAATAGACAAAAATTATATCCAGAAACTAGACACTCTAAAGTTTCTAATGAATATTTGTTTGTTTAATTCCGATAACGTTTGCTATGTTATAGTGAATTTATTGGTTGATTGTAATATCGAGTATCGAGTGAGAACCCTTCAATAGTTTTAAAATTGATGTCCTGGACTGGTTATGCAGGTAAAAGTAATATTTGGAATGTCCATATTTCAGAGGAAACTCATTTAATTTTCGTTAGAAATTTTGATACATGTTCAATGTGATAATTATAATTGGTTTTTGGTAATTGATCATAATGAGTTTTACTTGCTTAAGATTTTGTGCTTAGAACGAAAACATGATTGTTATATAACTTAAGAGTAGGAATGATGTCAGAATCAATGTCTTAAGTCGGGATTCATGGGGACCGGTAAAGCTATGCATACTGTTGCGAACTCTCTGAAAATGCTGTTTTTATAAAACTCGGTGTAGGATTATTAGTAATGGTGGCTGAAATATTATGGTTGTTTGTGTTGTTGAATGCACTCGCTTGAAATGTTCGACATGAGTATAGTATTTCAGAAACTGAGAACGTTTTACTAATCCAAAAATTATGTGGCTTGTCATTTCAAAACTTGATTGAATGCTTGTTAATTTGCCACCGATTAGGTTGAATTCGGAGTTGTAGAACTTAAGTTATAGGTGAAACAAGTTAGGTTAAAATTCTGGAAAACAATCTGGACACTGTTCAGTCTTTTGAGAACTGGTACTGTTTGGTTGAGTCAAAAATTATGGGGTTGAGTGTTTTTGAAAATAGACTTAAAGCCGGTCGTTTTGGCACTAGTTTCGTTAAATTCGGAGTTGCGTAGCTCCAGTTATGGATCTCCAAAGTCGAGTCAAATTTCTAGAATCAACTGTGGGTAGGTTCAGTTTTTTATGAGTTTTATGTCCACAAACGAACTCCGCTTTGAACGATTCTTTTTCCATTAGAAAATACCCTCAAAGTGTTTTTGTTCGGGCTGAAGTTTTGTCTCGTTCGGTTAAGTTTAAGTCAGTTTAGCGTGAAATGAAATAGGAGGGCAGAATTTGTCAAGTCTGAAAACTGTTTGGGTTGTTTCTAAAAACTGTACTAATTGGCTCATCGTTTTGAAACTTTAAAGATATTTTCAGAAACTACACATCCGTGGCTTTCCAACGAGTATTTATTTGTCGAAATCCGAGGCCGTTTACTATTTCAATTAATTCGCCGAAGTAGGCGCATAGTTGCAGAATTTTCTGCACCCGAGTTAAAAAGAATAATTTGAACGTAGAATTAAATGATTAATTGTAAAATAGGTCGAACTTGAAATTTTGTTATTATGATCGTGTTAACTGTTGATGTGAATGGTGTGGATATATGATAGATTATTCTTGATGGTTGGTATTATTGTGTTAATTACGGTTGTTAAGGTTGTTGGGCTTCTGGCCATAATTGTTGTTGTCTCTTGTGTTGGGTAGTCGGGTAGAATTTTGACAACCTACAGGTTAGAGTACTTAATTGGGGAGTAAGAATGTAGGGAAGGGTGTTTGATCTGTTGTGTGTACGATAGGACTTGGATGATAACGGTTAGAGGAGATAAGAAAAGTGGATGTTGATTTCATGAGTTTAGCGTAGGTTTTCGAGGAGGGTAGCAATCGTTCGTATAAAATAGTGAAGGAGAGGAGAGTTCGGGCAAAAGCTAAGTGGGGAGACGCCATCTGCGGGGATTGTGTGTCACTAGTGTGGTAAGCCGAGGCAAAAGAGTCCAGATTGTATGGTCGATAAGCGTTTCAAGTGTGCTAAGGGAGGTCATGTAGCTGCTAAGTGAGAGATGGAGGATGTGGTCTGTTACAACTGTGGGAAATGGGATATATTAGTACCAAGTGTCCAAAGCCGAAGGAGGAGGAGTATAACGGGAGAGTATTTGTCCTGGCGTGTTCGGAGCCTGCGGAGGAGTGATGGTTACATTTAGAGGTACGAGTTCCATTAGGGTGTTTTGCTAGAGTTTAATACTTGTTGATGTGAGTGTTTAAGTTTGCATATCCATGATAGTTAGATTTTCGAGGACGAAAAATATTCTAAGTGGGGAGAGTTGTAACACCCCAAATATTAATTAGGTGGATTATTTAATTTATTTGCTTAGGTGGTTAATTAATTAATTTAATTAAATGAGTATTTGACTAAATTAATTAAGTGAGTATTTTAGTTGTGTACATTAAACTAAATATAGGGTAAGTAATTAATTTAAGGTGGGGTGTAGTAACTAAATGAGGAGTCTAATTTAATTAAGTGGAATAATTAAGTTAGGACTTATTTCTATTAGTTAGGAGGTGTTTAAATATTAGGAGTGGTGGTAGTAAAAAGGGGTGTAGGTAATAAGGCCCAAATTGATTGGGCCTAGGGTCAAAGGTGAATTAAAAGGAATGGGATTGAGAGAAAGAAAGGGTTATTACTACTGAGAGGAAGGAAAAGGAACAGTGGAAAAGAAAAGGGAAAACGTGGGAGGAAGAAGGAAGGGAGGAGGAGAAGAAGTGGAGAGAACTTCTCCATCTTGGCTCAAGGTGAGGACTTTTTGGTATCAATCTTCTCCATTTTTCCTCCTCTAGCTATTGATGTAAATTTCAACACCTAATTTCTTCTTGTTTGCATTTTGCCATTAATGGGGTTTTGCTCACTTTGACCCAAGGGAAGAGGGATTTCGGTTCAGCTGAAAGGAGGGATTGGGGGTGCTTCGTTTGGTTGATTTTTGGTGATTGCTTGGAGGTTTTAACTTACCCAAGGTTAGGGGGCTCTCATTTACATCTATAATAAGTTGTAAGATATGTGTTATGTGTGGAATAGCCCTAGGAATAATTTGATTGGTTGATTTTTATGTTATCTTTTGATTGATGTTGTGTTGAATTTATTTGGGTGAATCTATATTGTCAAAGTGCTGCTGAATGTGCTGTTTAATGTGCTGGATGTGTTCTAAGTACTGTCGAAAATGCTGTTTAATGTGCTGGAAGTGTTTAAGTGCTGTCGAAAATGCTGTTTAATGTGCTGGAAGTGTTTAAGTGCTGTCGAAAATGCTGTTTAATGTGCTGGAAGTGTTTAAGTGGTGTCTAAAATGTTGTTTAATGTGCTGGAAGTGTTTAAGTGCTGTTTAATGTGCTGTATAATGTTGCTGAATATGTATAATTACTGATTTAGCCCCTTTATGTCAATTTAGTCCCTATTTGACAGTTTAGTCTATGATGTTAATATTGATATAATTGTTATTGGTGAATTAAATGACGATGTATTAAGTGACGTTGATGTTGGTAATTCAAAGACGGTGCATTGATTAATGATGTAATGATGAATTAATGACTGAGTATTAAATGATGTTGATTAATTGTTTAGATGAGTGTTATTAAATTGAGAATTGAATTGTTGAGTAAAGACTATGTTTAAAATTGTTGAGTTGGTGAGTTGAAGGAGAGGCGCCAAATGCCCAAGAAAATGGCGCTGTAGGTGTGTGGGGTGCTAGGTGGGGCGCCAAAGTGGCTGCCCCTTAGTGTCTAGGTACCCAAAATATGTCTAAGTGATGGTTTAGTCCCTAAGAATTAATTTAATCCTTGGTGTGACAAATTGGTCCCTAAGGATTAAATTAATCCTCGGCGTGACAAAATAATCCCTTAGCGTCTAATTAGTCCCAACGTGTCAAATAAATTCCTAAGTCCCTAAATTAATTCTTGGCGTGTCAAAATGGTCCACAAGTGAGGAGAATGTCCCTATGGGGTGGTTTTGGTCCTTAGGTGAGATTTAATTAATAATTGATGAATTGGTGACCTACAATTGATGAGGTGATGGTAAACAATTGATGAGGTGATGGTAAACAATTGATGAGGTGGTGTTTGACAATTGATGAGGTAGTAGTTAATAATTGATGCGGTGTGCTTAGTGTGGTATGATGCATTGTCATATTGTCACATGAATCATATGCATGGCTTCGGCCAAACAGTTGATGAGTGGCTTCGGCCAAACAGTTGATGAGGGGCTTCGGCCAACAGGTGATGAGTTACCCGACGGGGTGGTGAGGTGAATATGGATCCACATGCATAATGCATACATGCATACGAACATGCATTCCTTGGATTCTCATTAATGCTTAATTAATCCTTGTCGCAACTTGTTGATGTTCTAATTGAATGGTAAATGTTAAATTGTTATGGATTGTCGTTACTAGATACTTTCCGAATATGATGCTTATCTTACTTGTTATGATTTATGTAAAGAGACTCACCCTAGCAATTCTTGATGCCTGCTCTCGTGGCGACAAACAGGTGATTCCGAGTGAAGTGCCATGCCTCTTAGGTTTATTGAGTCCGCTCTGATAGTAACACCGGGGATGGGATCTTAGCATTACTTTATTATGATTATGTATTGAGCTGATTTTGAACTATGTATTGAGTATGTGAACTCAGCTTTATTTTCCGCTGTGCTGTAAACTAAGTGATGGATTACTGTAAACACTAAACAGGTTGTTTTGATGGTTTTAATCCATGTGACTATGATATGCATTTTATGTGCTTGATGAGTTGGGATTTTAAATACGTTTGATGACATTTTATTCAATGTACCACCCTCTTTGAGGTGCGTGGATAAATTTTTGAAAACTCTGATTTTTATTAAATGAATTAGCTTATTATAAAAAGGGGGTGTTACAATTCCTGCATGGCACAGGTCTTTGACCTCCAGATGCATTCATGTACTTAGGCACAGGTATAGTTTCAAAAGATTCAGGGTATGGCTTTGTCCACATTTTTGTATTTCTTTTTTCTACATTGTTTACTCTTATACTTTTGAAATTCAGCCTTTGTTTTCATAAAACACCCCCAAACTTAATTCTTTAAGCTCTTCTTTCTTTTTAGTAAAGCTCTGCTTTGACCTAAGCTTACCAAAAATTCCCTTGCATCGAGTTGATCTTTTAAATAGCAAGGTTCTTTTCACAAACTCGCTTGAAGTGTTGAAGTAAAAATAATTTTGGTTTTTCTAAGAAATAAGGCTTCTTTTTCTCTTTTTCATCATAAAAATTCCATCCATAGGGCTTTCACCATATTTTTGAAAAACTGATCTTTTCTACTAAAATATTTAGATACTACTTTGTTAAGTACATCTAATATTTAAACAAACTAAAAATTACTTAAAACATATATATTTACTATATAAAACATATTAATTAAACACACAACATATTAGATAAAAACATATTAAAACATAACATGCAAATCCCCCCCAAACTTAAGGGGTTGCAGTGCCCTCACTGCAAATTTGTTCAGAAATACAAATCATTTGTTCAAAATTAGGGGAAAGGGATTAGTACAACCAGGGAAATAGACAGAAAGAAACAAAACAAGCATATAGCAGTTTATGTGAAAACTTGTAAATTGATACTCATTTCTTTGCTCCACTCCTAATTCTGGTGCTTTGTCTGCTTGGAGGAATGTGTTTCACCTTCTGCTTCTTCTCCTTGGGCTTACTTGGAGTTTCTTCTGTAGGTGCAGATGCACCTCCTACTTCTGGTGTAGTTACAGGAATTTGTTCTGGAATTGATGCAGTGCATCGCCTGGACCGCATCGCATTTCTTCCTCTTAGGTGTTAATTTTGCCTCGCTTCCCCGCAGTTGCTTGAAGAATTTCTCGAGTGTTGTGCAAAGCATCCTCTCTCTCATTTAGCCATTTGTTCCGAACCATTTTGATTGTTGCCTCATCATGCACAGTTGTTGCTGTTGTGATGCAAAGAAGAAGTGATGCAGAGCATCACTCGCATCTCAACAGCTTGAGCTACAGTGCCCTCGTGCGCATGATTTTTCTCCTTGATCTTCTTTGTTGAGTCCTTCTTCTTCTCTTTCCTGAAAAATCTCTTTCTCAAGAGCAGAAATAACATTAGAAGTAATGTTGCTTGGGCTAGAAGGTACTTCTTGTTCTGTTGGTTCTTCTGTGTGAGTTGTTTTGTGTGGTTCATTTGTTGGAGAGGGTGGTGGAGGGGTTGTTTGTGGTGGTGATAGGACTGGTGGATCATTGAGGGAGGGTAATGGTGATTTTGGAATGGAAGAGGATTCTTGGTTAGGTGAGATGATGGGTGTTTTGGTAACTGGTGAAGTGATAGGGGTTTCTGGTTGGGTTGATGCTGAGGGTTTGGCATATTTTTGCCTAGCAATTTCTTCTAAGATCACTCCTCTAGCATGTTCTTCCTCATCTTCATCAATTTCAGTCTCACTTTCTTCCTCCTCTTCTTCTTCAACTTCCTTATCCATTTCTTTCTCTAATTCCTCATCCTCAGATTCTGTATCATACATTTCTTCCACAACAGGCTCTATTACAACCTTCTTCTTTCCTTTTGATTGCTTCCTAGTCACCTTCTTCTTGGTGCTAGGTTCCTCTACCTTCTTTTTACCTTTTCCTTCTTCCTCAGCCTCTTTCTCCTCTTCTTCTTCTCCTTCACTTCTCAATACCCAACTTGGGAATTCAGGGGCATTCACTTGGCCCACAAGATCAAAGATCTTGTCAAAGACCAATTGAAGCCAGTCATGTTGGTCATTTTGAAATTTCCAGACAGCCCTCTGCTTCTGCATGTAATGCTCTTGCATTGCAGGTGCAGGGCCTCTTACATTTCTCAATTTTTCCTTCAATTCAGCACTCAAATTACCAGGGGGAAATTTCCTTTGTTCATTAGCAGCTATAGGGACACCTTCTTTCATGCATAATTCAGTTATAAGACAAGGGAAAAACAGAAATCCCTTTGATTTTGTTGAGCATGCAAGAATTTCCCTAGCTATCAATCTGCCTATGTCTACATTTCCCTCAGAGAGAATTGTATCTAGCAAGATCAATCTCTCTTTGGTCATAGCATATGTATGTGATGTAGGCAGAATTGAAGTGGCTATGAACAAATGCCAATTACCTAATGCATTTATCAAATAATTGCTTCTAAGCTTAATCTCATTAGGTGTAAATTTTTCCCATACAGCCCCTGGTATAGCAATCCTATTCCTCAATTCTTCCATTTCTTTCTTAAAGGACTTGGCCACTTTATTTTCAAATTCATTCCCATTATACTTCAGCATATAATGTTCATTCAATTTCTTGGCATGAAAGTGTACAAGTTTACCTCTCACAATGGAAGTGTAGGAATGTTCTGCTCCTTCTTGTGGTGTGATTCCAGCATAGAACTCTCTCACTATGTCTTCAATATAGCCTCCTCTTGGTAGCACGAAGTGGTCCCAATTTAGATTGGCCACTGTTGACATGAATGATGGGCTAGCCTTCTTCAAATCATACCCTCTCTCGGGCAATAGATGCATGTTCCAGAGATGAACATTGTCATCATTTCTTGCATGTTGATTCCTTGGCTTTGCCTTTCTTGATTGATGATGATGATGCATGCATGACCTTCTTTTCTTTCTGGAGATTTTTGGCCTGCTTGCCTGATGATTTCTGTGCTGATTGCTTTTTCACCATTGTGATTGCTATGAATTTCTAGGTTTTTGATTGTTTGTGTGATTGAGAAAAAATTGTAGATGAAAATGTGAAGAGTGGTTTGTGTTTCAGATGAGAGAAATTTGTGAGATTTTGCGAATGAAGGGGTAACGGTAACAACAAAAGGTTTTATGTTTTAGGAAGAGGGAAGTTAGTGGATTTATTAGGTAGCCGTTAGCATTGCGTGCTGCGCATGCATCATGCCAAGTGTCTTGCTTTGGCTACCAATGTGTCTTTAATCTTGCTTAACCTTCCTTTAACCTTCCTGAAGCCTTATGATTCACACTTAACCAATTTCTTCAAGTTTTTTAAATTTCTGATGCAGGGCACATTTTCCTTCAATGCAGGTGCATTTGATGCAGCTGCATTAGTTTCCTGCATTTCTGCAAAACAACTAAAAACATAAAAATTGCACAAAAATAATTAAAAACAATGGGTTGCCTCCCATCAAGCGCTTGTTTTAAGAGTCTTGTCAGCCTGACTACCTCTTTTTACTTAGAGATTTTTCAAATAGGTGGTGGTTTTGTCTCTCACCACATGTTCACCATAGTACATTTTAACTCTCTCGACCATTCACCTTGAAGACAAAGATTTGAGGATTTATCAAATAAGTCTATCGCTCCATGTGGATAAACTTTTATCAACTTATATGGTCCCGACCACCTTGATCTAAGTTTTCCAGAAATAGCTTCAACCTAGAGTTATATAGCGTAAACTAGTCCTCCTTCTTTCAATTCTCTTCTGTGAATTTTCTTGTCATGCCATTTCTTAGTCTTAGCTTTGTAGATTTCAAAGATTCTCATAAGAGGTTTGCCTAATTTCTTCTAGCTCATCAAGCTCTATCATTCTCTTTTTACCGCCTTGTTCAAATTGAAATTGAGCTTCTTGATAGCCCAATAAGATTTGTTTTCCAATTCTATAGGTAAATGGCATGCTTTTCCATAGATTAATTTGTAAGGGGACATTCCTAAGGGTGTTTTGAATGCTGTTCTATATGCCCATAAAGCATCATCCAATCGTAAAGACCAATCTTTCCTATTTGGACTTACCATTTTTTCTAGCATTCTCTTAATTTCCCTATTGAATAATTCTGCTTGTCCACTAGTTTGTGGGTGGTATGCTGTAGCTATCTTATGTTTAACTCCATACTTAGCTAGAAGGTTTTCTATGATCTTATTGCAAAAGTGTGAACCTTCATCATTAATGATAGCTCTAGGAGTTCCAAATCTAGTGAATATATTTCTTTGCGTAAAACTTACTCACCGATTTAGCATCATTATTAGGTAATGCTACTGCCTCTACCCATTTGGATACATAATCAACAGCTACTAAGATATATAAATTGCCAAAAGAGGGTGGAAAAGGTCCCATGAAATCCATGCCCCAAACATCAAATAATTCAATTTCTAAAATATTTGTTCTAGGCATTTCATGCTTATCATAATTATTTCCCGCTTCTTTGACATTTATCACAAAGATTTGACCATAAAATAAGCATCTTTAAATAAAGTAGGCCAAAAATAACTGCATCAGAATACCTTAGTCGCCGTTTCTAGTGCTTCCAAAGTGTCCTCCATAAGGTGCGTAATGTCAATGCGTAAGCTATCGCTTGTTGCTCCTCTTCGTGTATGCATTTCCTCATTAATTGATCGGGGCACATCTTGTAAAGGAATGGATCATCCCAATAGTATTGTTTAACCATGTGGAAGAATTTTTCCTTTGTTGATATGTCATACTCACTCGGTACTACTTTGCTTGCAAGGAAATTTACAATATCAACAAACCATGGTGCAGGTGCATTTGATGCTCCTGCATTGCTTAGCAAATGCAGTTTCATGTTTTGCATTGACTATGATTGCCAATAGTTTCTCATCTGGAAAGCTCTCCTTGATTTCTTCTCTTTGTGTACCAAGTGATTCTCCTTAAATCCTTGATAAATGGTCTGCTACTTGGTTTTCTACTCCTTTCTTGTCTCTAATTTCAAGATCAAATTCTTGTAGGAGTAAAATCCACCTTATCAACCTTGGCTTTGCATCCTTCTTTTAAATTAGATACTTAATGGCAGAGTGATCAGTATAGACAATAATTTTAGTGCCAACTAAGTAAGATCTAAATTTTTCAAATGCAAACACCACAAACTAATAATTCCTTTTACGTATGGATCGTAGTTCACTTGAGCTTCAATTAATGTCTTGCTAGCATAATAAATGGAATGAAAGACCTTATCATACCTTTGCCCTAGGATCGCTCCTACCGCAAAGTCACTAGCATCACACATTAATTCAAATGGCCTGCTCCAATGCTGAGTTACTATAATTGGTCTTTGTCACCAATGCCTTTCTAAGCTTGTCAAAAGCTTCTATACAAGATTCATCAAAGTTGAATTCTACATCATGTTGCATGAAGCATACATAATGGTTTTGAGATTTTTGAAAAATCTTTGATAAACCTTCTATAAAAACCAAAGATGGCCTAAGAAGCTTCGATACCTTTAATCGTATTTGGTGGTGGTAGATTCTCAATGACATCAACTTTAGCTTTGTCTACCTCTAGACCTTTCTTTGAAATTCTATGTCCTAACACAATGCCTTCTTGTACCATGAAATGACACTTTTCCCAATTTAAGACTAAATTTGTTTCCTCGCATCTCTTGAGAATTTGTTCCAAATTTGCTAAACAAACTTGAAATGTTTCTCCAAAGATAGAGAAATCATCCATGAATACTTCCATTGATTGCTCAATGAAATCTGAGAATATAGACATCATGCATCTTTGGAAGGTAGCAGGTGCATTACATAAGCCAAATGGCATCCTTCTAAAGGCAAAGGTTCCATAAGGGCATGTAAAGGTGGTTTTGTGTTGATCCTTAGGCTCAATGACTATTTGATTATAGCCTGAATAGCCATCTAGAAAACAATAAAATTCTTTCCCTGCTAATCTATCTAACATTTGGTCTATGAATGGTAAAGGAAAGTGATCCTTTTTGGTAGCTTTGTTGAGTTTTCTGTAATCCATACAGATTCTCCACCTGTGATGATTCTAGTTGGTATCAACTCATTCTTTTCATTGGCTATTACTGTCACACCCCCTTTCTTTGGTACACATTGGACAGGACTTACCCAAGCACTGTCTGATATGTGATATATGATTCCAGCATCTAGCCACTTAATGATTTCCTTTTTCACAACCTCTTTCATAATAGGATTTAGTCTTCTTTGACTCTCTATGCTATTTTTGGAATTTTCTTCCAAAATAACTCTATGCATGCATATAGAAGGACTAATTCCTTTGATATCTGCCATTTGCCAACCTATAGCTTTGGTATGCTTCTTGAGAGTACTAATGAGATCACTCTCCTGTTTTGATGTTAAATCAGAAGCAATGATAACAGGTAAAGTCTCATTTGTTCCTAAGAATGCATACTTAAGGTGTTCAGCAAAGATCTTCAATTCTAACTTAGGAGGTTGTTCTATTGAGGTAAGTTCTTCTTGAGAATTGGATCCTCAAGGTTGAGTGGTTCATAAGTCCTAGCCCATACTTCCTTACAAGAGTTTTCTATTGGTAGATTCTCTTTTCTAGTATTTCATCATCTAGTAATGCAAATGCATCTAATGCATCCGCATTGGCTAAAATGATCATCTTGCTTGTAAAATTGTTTTTCTACCAATTGATCTAGAGAGAATAAGGATGAACACTCTTCCGTATCCTCTGCGCAGATACTTCATAGCATTCATTACATTGAATTTTATCTCTTGATCATTCACTCTCATAGTGAGTTCACCTTTACGCACATCAATTATGGTTTTACCAGTTGCTAGAAAAATGGTCTACCTAGGATAATAGGCACTTCCTTATCTGCATCAAAGTCAAGGATAACAAAATCTACAGGGAATACAAATTTGTCTACCTTAACTAGGATGTCTTCTATGATACCTTCAGGATAGGCTATTGATCTATCACCTAATTGAAGTGTCACGATTGGTTGGTTTTGCATTTCCTATTTCTAATCGGGTCAAAAATAGATTTAGGCATCAAGTTGATGCTTGCTCCTAAATCACATAAAGCTTTACTAAAGATAGGATTTTCCTATAGAAAATGGAATTGTAAAACTACCGATCCTTCAATTTCCTAGGAATCTTATTTTGCATAAGCAAACTACAATCTTCTCATCATAGCAATCTGCTTTCAAACTCACCTAATCTTCTTCTCTTAGTAAGCACATCCTTCATAAATTTTGCATAATTTGGCATTTGTTGGAGGGCTTCTACTAAGGGAACATTGATGTGTAATTGTTTAAGTACCTCTAAGAATTTACCAAACCGCTTCTCCTCATGTGCTTTTTTCAGTCTTTGAGGGTAAGGAGGAGGAGGGTATTCAGGTACTAACTTAGGTAGTGGATTTGAACTTCTTGTGATGCAGAGAGCACTAGATGCTTCTGCATTGGTTTCTTTTTGATTTTTGGCTTTTTCTCCCTTTTCTACACTTTCCTTCTCGATTAACTCTACCGGATCCTTACCACTTCTTAATGAAATAGCCTTAACTCCGCTCCTTTCCTTTGGTTTGAGAAGGAGTAGCTTAGTGATTTGAAGGTAAGGCACCTTGTGGCCTTTGATACAGAGTTGTGGCTAATTGACCAACTTAATTCTCTAAGTTCTTAATGGAAGCATCTTGGGTTTGTCTAGCGCTTCTAGATTCACCTATGAATGCTTTAAGCATGGATTCTAGAGAATTCTCGGTGGTAGGTTGAGAGTTTCTTTGGTTATTCTCGAGCCGGGAATCTGGTGGGTTGGTTGGTGTAGTTGGAGCGCGGTTCTAGGTGCAGTGCACTATTGTTGCTCCATCTAAAATTTGGGTGATCTTTCCAACCGTGATTATAAGTGTTGGAATAAGGGTTGTTATTCCTATTATAACCTACATAATTTACAGAGATAGGGTTGCTAGAACACTCCTCATACAAGTGACCTCCTCCACAAGACACACAACCGGGTGTGCCTCGAGGTACTTGTTCTCTCACAGCATAAGATCTTGTCTGGTGATGCAAATGCATTAGATGCATAGCATTGCTGTAAGTGAAGTTTTTCATCAAATTAGTTAGAGTGGGTCATACCCCCAATTTTGTCCTAAACTTAGGTCAAAACCCTAATTTTCCCCAAAAATAAATAAATAAAAGAAAAGCATCATGCATTGCATTTAGGGTCCTAAAAGTCATTTCAAAGTTTCTAAAATCATTTTTAAAGTTGAAATGCACTTTTGGACAAATTAGGATTTTTAAGGTAAGGGGCATTTTGGTCATTTTTCACACAGATGATTTTCTCACAAAAATATGCACACACCAAAAGTACATTTTTCTCTTATCCAAGAGAATTTTTGTACAATTTTTAGAGAGAATATCCTAGCCTAAAATAATTAAAATGCATTTTCCCCATTTTTATTGCATAAAAAAATATTAAAAGATCATTAAATATTTCCCAATTATTAAGTGACAATTTTTGTTGTCTAGAGTAATTAGGAGGTTATTTTATGATGACCAAAAACATGTAACATTTTTCTAATAGGTGCATTCCCATTTTGCATGCCCAAAAATTCAAAATTCAAAATGCAAAAATGGGAAGTGTCCTCAATAAGACAAAACACCAAAAAAACAAGCATTTTTTTATTTTTCCTTCCCATTTCAGCTCATACCATGCGCATATCCTCCATTCCACTCTCTCTCTTTCTAGAAGCTTCTACACACTTCTTTTCTTATTCACTAAGATTTGATTTGTTCCTATCCTTAACTTTGCCCTCTTTGGTAAATTACCTCACTCACCTACACTAATACTTCCACCCAAAAATGCAAACTTACTTCTTTGGTAACACCCCATTACAAAAATACCCTTAACCCTATCTCACAAGACACTCCTTTCCCAAAATAAATAAAAGTTTATTCCTTTTTCTTTTTTTTTCCTTATGGCTTGCGCCCCACTCCTTTCACCTTCACTCTTATTTTGTGTTTCTTCAATACCCCTAATCCATGTGATGATCCATCCCAACCCTCCATTTAATTTTAAGACTCAATCTTAGAGGCACATCAAAAACAAAAAGACAATGATACCCTTAAACCTAAAAATCCCTATAAATAGATCCTCATTTCCCCACCTCACAAGTTTTTACCTCTTCACACTTATTTCTCTAAATCAAGCAACCAAAACCCTTCTCCCAAACACCCCAAAACCGAAGCCTCTCCCCTCCTTCCTCTCCTCCATTCCTTCACCTTCATCCACCAAAACACCTTCAAACCTATCTCTCACTACCTTAGCTTTTCCTTCCTCACTCAAGAAAATCAAGCAACAAAACCTTCTCCTCCATCAAGTTCAAGGCCGTAGCTCATCCTCTCCCTCTCCTACATTTTTTTTTCATTTCTTCCTTCCTCTTTTAGAAATAAGGTAAAAACCCTTGATACCTTTGCATCATCTTCAAGCATTTTACATTAGAACTTATTTTCTTTTCTTCATCTTGCATTTTCTTCATTATTTAGCATATTTATCATTTTCATTTTCATAATGTAGCTTGTTGTTGTTGTTGTGGGTGAGATTTGGCATCTCACCCTTAATAAATGGATTTATGATGCTTTATGTTAATTTTGTTGTCATTTCACTAAACCAAAAAAAATATGCTCAAGTTGATTTTGTGTTTCTTCATTTAATTTTGTTGTGAGTATTTTATTTTAGTAGTAAATGTTGTTATTGTTAGTTGTTGGTGATCTAGTCATATGATCTATCACTAGTGCTTAAGGCACTTTGATTTGAGTGATAGAGATGACTAGAAGGGATTCAACTCATTATATTTGATCTTATGTGTCTTGTGATTTAAATTTAGTTTTGTTTAGTTATTGATGATCTTGCAAAAGGATTCACCACTAAGTACTTATTGCTTTTGATTTAAAGTGGTGAAGATTGCAAGAAGGGATTCAAGTTCATTTTTATAGTTTAATATTATGTTCATTTCGCATGTCTTAAATAAATTAGGTTTCACTTGATTTTGATGTATTTCTTGGTTTAGTTGTTGATGATCTTGCAAAAGGATTCCCACTAAGCACCTAATTGCTTTTGATTTAAAGTGGTGAAGATTGCAAGAAGGGATTCAAGTTCATTTTCATAATTTAATGTCATTTTCATTTCGCATGTTGTGAATAAATTAGGCTTTGCTTGATTTAGATGTATTTCTTGGTTTAGTTATTGATGATCTTGCAAAAGGATTCACCACTAAGCACCTAGTTGCTTTTTATTTAAAGTGGTGAAGATTGCAAGAAAGGATTCAAGTCTACTTCATAGTTTAAATGTTTAGTGTTCTTGTAACTTAATTATGTTGTTGTTGGTTGTTGATGATCTTGCTAAATGACTCCCACAAAGTGTTTAGAGTATTCAATCCAAGTGGTGAAGATGGCTAGAAAGGATTCAATAGATTTAATTTTGTACAAATTGTCCTTTCATTCTTTGCTTTATCTCTTAATAGTTCTTGTAAAATAATCATAGGTTTTGCTTAATACTCAAAGTTTTCCTTGCACGCTTAGTTTTGGCCATGGGCCTATTCCATTGAATAATATTGCTTGGTTCATAATTAGGGTTAGATTTTAGGGTTTTGGTTTCACCATGTGTGCCTTTAGGTTAAGGTTTAGGTTTGAGGTTTATGTTGCTAGATTGTTTTTAGGTTGAATAAATACATGCCTTGCTTGATACTTATCTTGCAATTTCACATGTTAGCTTAGATTTATGCCTCATGGTACTCTCGTGTATTAATTGTTGATTACCTTTGCTTATGAATTCGCAATTGTTGCGTTTTTGGTTTAGAATAAAAAGGATTTGCAAATGTTCTACTTTCTTTTCAAAGCCCCAAGTCAAATGTTTTCTAATAAAACCTAAGGCACTTTTCACAAATAAAATCATTAGCATCACTCGAAGCTTTCGCTTGTTTGATCGTTAATGATGGAGTTACTAGTGGTAGTCACTGAAGCTTCGCTTGTTTGACTATCATGAAAGCTCCCACACCTTAATCAAATATAAATCAATTCAAAATCCAAAAACAATATGAGTCATTAGTTGTAATTATCACTATGACTCATCCCTTTTCCAAAATCATTTCAAAAAAGATAATAAAACGTTGCGACTAGTAATCACTTGAGTAATTGCTCGACTGATTATCGGTCCCAACACTTTTCTTTCAAGTTAGTAGTGAACGCCACTCGAAGCCAATGCTTGTTTGGTATTCATGAACGCTTGAGTCATATTTCCAAAACCCAAAAGATAAGATAAAAATAAAGCACAGATTTTCTCAAAATCAAAAGAATTAAGAACTACGTAGCTTTGATCCCTCAGTCATTGAGGGTACGTAGGACCGGGTCATATCCCGTCAAGCTCGCTTTCAAAAATCCCAAAGCCGCTTCTTGGACGCAAAAGAACCAAGAACTACGTAGCTTTGATCCTCGGTCATTGAGGGTACGTGAGGACCGGTCATATCCCGTCAAGCACTCTTTTAAAAAAAATCCAAGTCTAGTTTCCCTTTTCAAAAATCACAAAAAGATTTCTCTCTTGTTTTCTAAAAACTCCTTCAAATAAAAAGGAAAAAGAAAAGAAGTAGAACAATTATTTTCAAATCAAACAATCCAAACCACATATCGAATTAATGGTTCCCTTTCGGTAGAAAGGAGGTGTGAAGTGCTAATACCTTCCCACACCTAACCGAATTCCCGAACCCACATTTCTGCTTTGAAAGACCACCCGCCTTTTTGGTAAAAAGACCTTTTCTAATGTTTTTGGTCTAAAAACTAAAATATTAGTGGCGGCTTCACAATTTTCACGTTGTACAATCGAGAAATCCCAAACCGGATTTTTCGCGCAATAAGATTAGCGACTTCATCGGGGACATTTTTTTTTTTTTTTTAAAAAAAAGTGGGTCAATTTAATCCGATGTGTGGTTCAAAGTGTTTGATTTGAATTAGTTTTCGCCTTACTTCTTCATTTCCTTACCTTTTCCTTTTCTTTCTTCATATGCTTACAACTATGCATGCTTTCCCCATCTATTACAATCCCCTCTTCTCTGCTCCCTTTCTTGAGGTAAGCTCTATATGGTTGTTGATGACACCTTAGGTTAGTTCATTTGTTTTGAAGTGATGCTAAACCTTAGGGTAGACGACATATTACTCGCTTTATTCGCCTGACAGGTCTGCAGTTTTCCTTGCAGGTGGGAGGGTAGATTTTAGAAAAGTATGTCCTCAATCACACACTTTCACACCTTACATTTTATATGTTATGAGTGGGCTCCTATACCCTGATCCAACAAAAACCTAGGAGAGTGGAGACGATTAGTGGATCGCATTCGAGACCTTTGTCCGCATGATACTCATGAAAGTCTCAACCAGTCACGCTTTCTCATGACGCTTCACACTTGGTAGTGCGCTACATTTGTGGATGCCTGGTATGAGGATTCTATAGCTCGTAGCCATTGTGAGGGTGTGAATTAGAACTACATGGAAGGAACCTTTGAAGTTGCCCTAGAGCTTAAGATTCCCACCGTGTAGGACACGAGGACATACAAATTGTGTGTTGCATTGTAGTTTAGACATGTTTTTCCTAAAAAGAAAATTTTCAAAAAAAAAAAAAAGAAAAAAAAAAGATTGCTATTGTAGCCTTTTCTTTTGCCGGTCCGCATCTGAAGCGACATATGACCCACTTTTCAAAAAAAAAAAAAAAGAAAGAGTTACTTCGTAGCTTTTTCCTACCTGTCCTATATGAAGCGATTAGTACGGTCCGTACTTTCAAAAAAAAAGAAACCTGAGTTATCGCAAATAAAGTTTTTTTCTAACCTTGCATTTGCATAAAGCATCATTGTCATTGGCATACATCACTGCATTGCATAAATTTAAGTTTCTGCAACTCACGCATTCATGGTGCATTTCATTTGCATTTGCTTGTCGAGGACCACCAAGTAATGCACCATCTTGTCATAGGTGTATCAAAATGGAATCAAGTAGCAAAGCTTCACTTACTCCTCGCCTCCCGATTGTGAAGAAAGTGGATGTTGGTAGCTTGAGGCGGTGTCACGCCCTCATGGGTCCAATTGAGAGAGATGCTTTCGACTTAGAATATGGAAATATCCGCAAGCTCTTGCAGCTGAATGTCCAAGAAGACGCTCTTGTGGCTTTAAGCCAATTCTATGATTCGATACGAGGTGCTTCTTCTTCAAAATTTCAGCTTTCGCCCACACTAGAAGAGTACGAGCGCTTTTTGGGATTCTCCTGCCTCGTGCAAGGCCCTATCAATTCCGTGGATCAGATTACACTGATGAGAGGTTAGCAACATTGTTGAGGATTGGTAAGATCAACCGAAGTTACGTGAATCGAAAAGAAATGGTGTGGCCGGGTATCCACAAGAATACTTTGAAGACTTAATGCAATCTTATGCTCTAGCCAAGAATTGGGGTCGCCTCAAGTTGGTATTAGCTCTTACCATATTTGGGGTCGCCCTTTTTCCTCAAATAGAGAAATATATTGATGAAGATGCAATTGGAGCCTTCTTAGCCTTCAAAGATGCCAAAACCCCGTCAATCCCGTGCTCGCCATTCTTGCTAACACGTATCATGCTTTCACCCGTCCACGATCGGGCCTGCACAAAGAAGATATGCCTTTCGCTCACGCCCTCTATGCCCGCTTATTCTTCATGTGGTCCATAACCGCCTAGATGTCAAAGAGTTAATTTCCTATGCTCTAAGTTGTGAGGTGAAGGTCGAACTACTTCGAATGGTTCGAGTTTCTGCAAAACCTTAATGACCTCCAAATCCGATGGTACACCTCTTTGCATGTTGGAATGACAGACCTCTACGGTGTTGCTCGGTTGTGGAAGCTTTGAACGTGCCTCTCATGGGGACTCAAGGGTGCATCAACTATAATCCTCATTAACTTTAAGGCAACTCGGTTACCCTATGAAGAACTTCACCTCCGACAAAGATTCATCCCGTATCTACCTCTATAAGGGGATGCCTAGATGCGGTGACTTGCTTCAAGAGTTCAAAGATCATGGGAATCATTGTGCAAAAAGGAAGTGAAGAATTGTCAAAAGAACTAGTGATGTCACCTTCAACCAATGGCTTAAGGACAAGCTTCAGAGTGTAAGATCACCAAATCAAGGGATGCTTACCCTTGAGGAGGAGATTCAAGAACCTTATGTCCCTACCCATGAGGAGTTGAATGAAGCTAAATTCACTTTAGCAAAGGTAGAAGAGGAGAAGAAAGCCTTGCAAACCAAGTTGGAAGAGATGACTCTAGAAAAGGAAAGGTTAGAGGAAGAAAATGCTATCAAGATGATCATTTGTGGAAGAAAGTGTCAAGCGATTCAAGAGGAGAGGAACAAAGCAAAATAGAGGCCCAAGGATTTCTCGAAAAGAGCAGAGAAGAACTCCGGAAGTACAAACAAAAAGCAAGGAAGGCGCTGAGAGGCCCCCAAGAGTGGAAGATATTAGCCCACCAATCGAAAGCAAGAATCACACCCGTGAGAGAATTGAAGGGTCACCGAGGAACCTTGAGAGGGAGAAAATGTCATTTGAGGAGATCCTCAAAGAATATCAACAAGCCTTGAGTTTTGAGAGAGAAATATTTGGTGAATTAAAAGGTAACCTTAGCTGCTCTGGAGGAGGCCTACAGCAGTCCGAGTTGAGAGTCGATATTGGGAAGAACGCTACTTGGAATTAATAGGAAAAATTGAGGAGCAAGAGATCATTAAAGAGCTAAGGGAGGAAATCCGGATGTGGAAGGGCAAGTTCTCAAAGTTATCCGAGTGGCTAGTCAAGCTACGGCAGGAGTTCCCAAAATCTAAGAGCACTGAAGGCGAAATGTGTTTCTTCAACACCCCTTCAGAGGTATACAAGTTTGTGAAGTATTGCGGGGCATTGGTCATGGAATTCAAGGAACAATCTCGCAGAGCAAGAGTCGACAAGAAAAAGGAAGAGAGCCAAGAGTTTAAAGCCATTTGTAATTGAGTTGATTAGATGTATTTCTTTATCTAAAGCATTTGCTCTGAATATTGTATTACAAATATTGTACTCCTTTACTTTATTTCATTTTGAATATGGTACCACCTTTTCCATTGGCAAAAGTCGTTAAAGCTTGTTGTCCTTGATGAATGAAGTGTTTGGTTTGCTATTTTGATTCCCGTTCCTTTCACTTTCTAAAAAGGAAAGAAAAAAAGAGAATAATAAAGAAAAGAGAAGAAAAAGAAAAAGAATAATAAAGAAAATAAAAAAAAAGAAAGAAAAAGAAAAGAAAGGAAGGAAAGATTGACGCGCTAGAACAAGATGAGGCATTACGTGGTTCCCGACGTCCGAGCAAGCATTATGCATACATTCATACATTCATCCATGCATCTTTCTTTTTTTCGCTCTTATGTAATAAACGCCTAAATAAAACGAAAAAGGCAAGCCGGTGCGTCAACATCGGTATTGGACTCGCTCACGGGCCGAGGAATGGCAATCTTGGCGGAGATATCGATCCACCTCGGCCAAGAATGGAGAATCGAAATCCTCCCTCCCGGACTCGGCCGAATGGAAGTGGGGCAAGCCCGACCCTCGTGGTACGTAATCGAGCGCCGACAGCTCCCAGTAGCTCCAAATCGAATGATCCCGAAATGAGGAATGAGATGAATGCTTTAAAAGCACGGATGAGTGAGGTGATGAGGCTCTTGTTGTCCTTGAAAGATGGGAATGATTTTCAGACTGCCCAGTGGCCTGCTTATGGCCTTCCTTTGGGATACACTCCCCCAAGTCAAGAAGCAAATCGGAGATCTTTGGTCTTGTGTCGACAGCGAGAATGTGCAGCCGATTCTGCATTGGACCGGAAGAGTAATCACTTGAACCCGGGTCCAGATTCCTCACCCAATTGTTATACCTCAGCCCGCTCCTCAGAATCTCACTACACCACCAGCCGTTTTTCCGCAAACTCAGGGCTTTGTGTGAGGCAGCTCTGCTTATCCCCAGGCTCAGTACTCAATGCTGCCACCGCAATATGTTGTAAGCAATTCTCCCCCGGGTTATTCCGCTGAGCAGCAGCAGACCAAGGAACAATTCCAAATGTTAGAAGAAAGGCTAAGGATGGTCGAAGGTTTTGGCTTCAGAGCTAGAGAGGCAAGAGATTTGTGCCTTATCCCCGATGTGGTGCTACCTCCAAAGTTCAAGGTTCCCGACTTTGACAAGTATAGAGGTGCTACTTGCCCAAAGAGTCATCTGACGATGTACTGCAGGAAAATGTCTACTTACTCCCGGATGACAAGCTGTTAATCCATTGCTTCCAGGACAGCCTAGCTGGGGCATCTCTTAACTGGTACATGAAGTTAGAACCATCCCAAATCCGTTCTTTGGAAAGATTTGGCGATGCTTTTCTCAAACAAGATCAATACAATGCGAGATATGGCGCCAGATCGGACACAACCGCAGAACATGAGTAAGAAAGACGATGAATCATTCAAGGAGTATGCCCGAGAGATGGAGGGCTTTGGTGCGCAAGTTACACCCCTCTGCTAGACAAAGAGTTGGTTTCTATGTTCATGGAAACCTTGCCGTCGTTGTATTATGACCTTTGATCGGTAGTGTCTCATCCAACTTTTCGATTTGGTGATTGTAGGAGAGAGGTTGGAAAGTGGATTGAGAAGCGGAAGATTTCACAAGGACTCACCAATGTGCAAACCCCGTAAAAAGTCATTCTCCACTTCCCTAAAAGAAAGAAGGAGAAACCAATGCCATTACCATCAACCCACCATATCGCCCACCCAATATTCCAGTCCCCACTCCCATACAAACAACCTGTCCCATTCCAAAACAACGATCAAGCGAATACCAAAAAGCCTACCAAAATGTAACCTTTGACCCAATTCCCATGTCCTACACAGCACCTTTTTAACTACCTTATCACCAACAAGCTCATCAACACAAGGCCCATGAAACTCACATCCAAATTACTTTACTTTAAGGGGTACAATCCTAATAGCACTGTGTGCTTTCCATGAAGGAGCAGTGGGGCATGTTGTGGAGGACTGCAAAGCCTTCAAAATAGTGGTACAACATTTGATAGATGCAAAAGGCATAACTTTCAAACAAGAGGATCCAAATATTACCACCAACCCACTGGGTCATCGAGGCCACTACCAACGCCATAGAAAGTTCGGTGGGCAATTGGTAAAGAAAGTACACGAGATCAAGACTCTCTAAGTGTCATTTATGATGAGTTATGCCGGGCTGAGGTTATTAACAAAGGATGTTGCCATGAAGAAGGGTGTGCTGACTCTTTGTGTGTGGGAGATTGCGAAAGCTTCACGATGATCCTGCAGGACTTGATGGATCGATACATGGTCCAGGTAGGAATTCATGGTATGGGGATGAAGTATTGACTCTATATTCGACATGCTGATAGAAAGGCCGAGAAGGCGCTTGAAGTCCTGCGCATTCGATCCAAGAATGGTTCAAGTCGTGGCTCGACCAACATCATTGAAGACACGCCTTTCTCATGCAAGGAAGAAACCATTGAGGAAATAACATCATTACCGCAAAGAAGGGATGTTGGGACACCACAGGAGAGCCTAGTGGAAAATTTGACTATTTGGTCGGGTATGATGCCCCGAAAGCGCCCGAATCCGTATATAGAAGATATCCAGCCCACGTGATGGGGTGAGGAGGGTGAGCAATAATATCGAGATAGCCGCCGTCATAGATAGTTCTCGAGTCCGCGAGGGTCGGGATATGGTTTGTCGCAGCGTTGCGGAGAAGAAGTTGGCAACCGGAAGATCGCCGATTTCCTGTTGTTTTCATTTCAAAGTAATGATTTTTGTAATGCAAATCCTTTGGCTCTCGCCAAGGCCTTAGGACATTTTCATAAGGGCATGCATGTTTCCTTTAAGATATCATCTATCAATAAAATGTAGTTTTGAATTCTCAAATGAATAAAAATTGCTTTTGTGTCTTCATTTTGTGTCTCCATTTTTGCTTGTTCATTGCTTTTCTATTCCCGCAAATGCAGATCTAAAATGAATGTCTCTGGAAATAATAATGCCAATGGTTCATATGTTAATTTTGATTACCCCGTTAATCGAGCTGAGGAAGATGTTGAGGATGACTGGGAGACTCCTCCAGAATTGATGAGGATGGTTGAGCAAGAAGAAAAGGTTATTCTACCATATGAGGAAACTATTGAGATTGTCAATTTAGGCACAGAGGGTGAAAAGAAAGAAGTTAAGATTGGCACTTCAATGAAAAAGGGGGAATATGAGAGGTTGGTCCAACTCCTGCGTGATTATGTTGACATCTTTGCATGGTCGTATGAGGATATGCCCGGATTAGATACTGATATAGTGGTGCACAAACCGCCACTCAAGCTCAATGCTCTCGCTTAAATGAAGTTAAGAAGGATGAAGCTTTGAGATGTCTTTAAAGATCGAGAGATGAAGTGAAGAAATGCAGCTTGACGCAAGCTTCCTAGTCTGTAGCTAAATACCCACAGTGGGTTGCTAACATTGTGCCAGTACCCAAAAAGGATGGGAAAGTTAGAATGTGCGTTGATTACAGAGATCTGAATCGGGCCAGTCCCAAAGATGACTTTCCCCTACCTCATATTGACGTCCTAGTAGATAGCACAACACAGCACTCCCTTTTCTCCTTCATGGACGGGTATTCGGGTTATAATCAGATTAAAATGGCTCCTGAGGATATGGAGAAGACTACTTTCACGACCCTTTGGGGGACGTTCTGTTACAAAGTCATGCCGTTCGGTTTGAAGAACGCCAGTGCTACCTATCAAAGGGCTATGGTCACGTTGTTTCATGACATGATGCACAAAGAAATAGAGGTCTATGTGGATGATATGATTGCAAAGTCCAAAACTGATGAGGAGCATATTGTTAACTTGCAGAAGCTCTTCGAGCGGTTGAGAAAATTCAAGCTCAGGTTAAACCCGGCCAAGTGCACCTTTGGGGTGAGGTCAGGAAAGCTGTTGGGGTTTATCGTCAGTCAAAAAGGGATAGAGGTGGATCCAGACAAAGTGCGTGCAATTCTCGAAATGCCTGCTCCAAGAACAGAGAAAGAAGTTCGGGGTTTTCTTGGAAGATTGAACTATATTTCCAGGTTTATCTTCCAGTTAACTGCCACATGTGAGCCGATTTTCAAATTGCTGTGCAAGAATCAAGAGACTAAGTGGAATGATGATTGCCAAGAAGCTTTTGAGAAGATTAAGAGATACTTGCAGAATCCACCTATTTTAATGCCTCCAGTGCAGGGCAAACCTTTGATCCTGTATCTGACTGTGTTAGAAAATTCGATGGGTTGTGTGCTAGGGCAACATGACGAAACTGGCAAGAAAGAGCATGCAATTTATTATCTGAGCAAGAAGTTCACTGACTGTGAGGCAAGATACTCATTACTAGAAAAGACTTGTTGTGCCTTGGTTTGGGCTGCTCACCGTTTAAGGCAGTACATGTTAAGTCATACCATTTGGTTAGTGTCAAAGATGGATCCTATCAAGTATATCTTCGAGAAGCCTGGGCTCACAGGAAGAATCGCCAGGTGGCAGATGCAGTTGTCAGAATATGATCTTCTTTATGTCACTCAAAAGGCCATAAAAGGTAGTGCGTTGGCAGAATACCTAGCGCATCAGCCTATTGAAGATTATCAGTCAATGCAGTGTGATTTCCCAGATGAAGACATTATGGCTCTGTTTGAAGAAGGAAAGTCCCTAGAGAATGAAAGATGGAGAGTAGTGTTCGACGGTGCTTCCAACAGTTATGGGCACGGAGCTGGGGCAGTGTTGATTTCCCCTGACAATCGTTTCATACCAGTCACCACTAGACTAAGTTTCTATGTCACAAACAATATTGCAGAGTATGAAGCATGTATTCTGGGTATTCAGGCAGCTCTAGATTGGAAAGTCAAAAGACTAGATGTGTACGGAGACTCAAATTTCTAGTCATTCATCAAGTGAATGGAGATTGGGAGGCCGAGAGATCCCGAGTTGATACTCTATAGAGATTATATCGAGAATTGGTTGAATCCTTTGAAGAAATCACGTTTCAAAGATCTCGCCTCGCAGAAATCACCGGGCGATGCATTGGCTACTTTGTCTTCAATGTTTAATATCAATCGCGATAAGAATTTGACCTGCATCGAAATTCAAAGATCGAAGTTTGCCCGCACATTATCACCACTCTTGTGCAAAGAATTGAAGATGAGGAGGATGATAGGCCTTGGTATCATGACATCAAGCAAAGACACCCGAGCAGAGAGTATCCTCCGGGGGCATCGAAAAATGATAAAAGAACACTCGTAAGGTTGTCGATGAATTTCTTCCCGAGCGGTGAAGTGCTCTACAAAAGGAACCATGATAAAGTACTCCTTAGGTGTGTGGCAAAGGAGGAAGCGAGAAAAGATCATGAGAGAAGTGCATGAAGGCACGTTCGGGACTCATTCCATGGGCATACTATGGCAAGGAAGATATTAAGGGTCGGCTACTCATCGGTTGCGGATGGAAGGTGATCGCTTAGCTTTTGTGAGAAAGTGCCACAAATGTCGATTTATGCGATCATATTCATGTTCCACCGGCCGTTAAATGTCCCGACCGCATCTTGGCCGTTCTCGGTGTGCAGGGGCATGGATGTCATTGGTCCCATAGAGCCCAAAGCGTCAAACGGCACCGCTTCATTCTAGTTGCGATTGATTACTTCACCAAATGGGTTGAAGGCGCCTCATATTCCAAAGATAACTAGTTCCGTGGTTGCCAAGTTTGTAAAAAGGACACGTGTGTCGCTATGGTCTCCCGTGATAAAATTATCACGCATAATGGTAGCAATCAATAGTAAAATGATGAAAGAGTTGTGCACGTGAGTTTAAGATTAAGCATCACAATTCCTCTCCCTACCGTCCAAAGATGAACAGGCGGTTGAAGCGAACAACAAGAATATCAAGAGAATTGTGCGAAAATGGTAGTGACCTACAAGGACTGCACGAAATGCTTCCTTTGCTTTGCACGAGTATCGTACCTCGGTCGCGACTTCCGACCGGGCAACCCCTTTCTCTCTAGTGTATGGGTCGGGCGCTTCTTCCCA
The DNA here is from genome assembly GCA_020916435.1 of Oxytropis ochrocephala. Classification (NCBI taxonomy): domain Eukaryota; kingdom Viridiplantae; phylum Streptophyta; class Magnoliopsida; order Fabales; family Fabaceae; genus Oxytropis; species Oxytropis ochrocephala. The sequence continues at coordinate 59,490,955 of CM037092.1, read as the reverse complement.
TTGAGGTTGAGATACCATCTCTCCGAGTGCTTATGGAAGCCAAGTTAGAAGAGGCTGAATGGGTTCAAACCCGTCTAGATCAGTTGAATCTCATTGAAGAAAAGAGAGTTACAGCTTTGTGTCACGGTCGGTTGTATCGACAAAGAAAGGATGAAAACAGTTGCTCGACAAGAAAGTTCGCACCGAGAATTCAAATGAGGAGACCTTGTGCTCAAAAAGATTCTGCCTATTCAAAGTGACCCCCGTGGGAAATGGACTCCTACCTATGACGGACCATATGTGGTAAAGAAAGCCTTTTCTGGAGGAGCATTAATACTCACCAGCATGGATGGTGAAGAACTCAGGAACCCAGTCAATTCAGATTCAGTTAAGAAGTACTACGCCTGAGAAAAATAAAAAAGAGAGAAAGATGAGCCAAACAAGAAGTAGCTCGCTAGGTTGAAAACCCGAGAGGGCGGCCTAGACAAAATTGAGCGACCCTTGGATTGAAAACCCCAAAAGGGGCGATCCAGCAAAAATTAGGGTCAGAAAAAGTTGGACTTAAAGAGATAAAAGAGGCAAGCAGCGTCTCCAAAAGCTTGGATAAAAGGGTGATCAAAGCTATAGATATGAGCAGTTGGCATCAAGTGTTCCAGAGACAAAGAACATTCATAAGATCTACTGCGTCCATTTCTCTTGTTTTTTTTAGTTTCAGAAAAAATTTCCAATGTACTCCTTTCAGTCAGCGTGACATTCTGCACGTCTGCTTCCATGTGAATACAAGTCCAAATTTTTCACTCTATCAGTGTGCTTTGCTTTCTTTTCATTTCTGCTTTAAAACTACGTTTTATGGTAGACGATAGATAAATCATGGAAATGTGCATAAATCATAGCATTAAGATTATTGCGAAATTTTTGAAAATAACAACAAAAAGAGACGATCTTTCAGTCAAGTAAACTCACAAAAATCAAATAAGAAGCGCTGATCGCGTTGGAACAAGAGGACAGAGCTCGGCTCTCGAATCGTTATCATAGATGGTTGTGATGTCCCATGATACAAGTTCCGAGTTGGTCGGGCCAGCAAAAGAAAAACCAAAAGAGCAAAAGAGCAAAAATATATAAAAATGAAAAAAGAGGTTGAAAAAAAAAAAGACAATAAACAAAGTCATGCATTACTTGCATCAAGCATAAGATCATGCACTCATCAGTCATGCATCATAAAGTAGAGAAAAAGAAAAATTCGTGCATTGCATTACATGCACCATAAAGAAAAGAAAAGAAAATAGCAATCATGGCATTTGCATTGCATGCGTTTGTTCATCTCACTTGCAGTACGAAGAGGAATAGGCACTTCGGCATTAATGTTCGACTTCAAGTTCCAAAAGGAACCCCTCGATGAAAGATCGAAAGAGAAAAGAGGAAGAGAAAAAGAGCGTCCAAGCGCAAAAAAAGAAAAAAAAAGAGCGTCCAAACGCGCAAAAGAAGAAAATAGAGCGTCCAAGTGCGCAAGAAAAGAACAGAGAGCGCCCAAGCGCGCAAGAGAAAAGAGAGCACCCAAGTGTGCAAAAGAGAGGTCTCACATCGTATACGAGCAACGCGATGGACCGCAGCCCCATGCGAGGCATAGTGGAATAGTTGTATCAAGCCTAAGATACAGTGGACGCCGCAGATTGATCTCAGAAATCGATTCGGGTCGATAACGATCCCCCCGGTCGCTCGAAAGACCAGAGATTTCAGGAAGAACGTGCTCCTCAAAGCTACGTGCAAACTCGGATTCGTCAAGAGTTCGTTTAAGGATTACAGGTTTTAGGCAACCTGGGCATTTTACCGCTTTTTGCACGCCAAGTGCCCATTTACTGCTTTCAGCACGCCAGGTACCCCTTTTATCTTTTCTGTCAACACGCTAAGTGTTCATTTACTGCTTTTTCAAAATGTAGAAGGCTAAGTAGTCATCACAATAGGACGCTTGAATTGATCACTCAAGAATCCAAAAAAAAAAAAAAAAAAAAAGAAGGAGAAACAGAAAGGAAATTCGGGTTTTTCCTAAATGGACAAAATCGGCATAATTCTTTATCTCTATTTTGCCTCGAAATATGTTTCGGCCAATTCATATTCCTTGTCAAAATCTAGATAAAGAGGGGCAGCTGTCATACCCCAATTTTGTCCGGCTTAGGTCAAAACCCTAATTTTCCCCAAAAAATAAATAAATAAAAGAAAAGCATCATGCATTGCATTTAGGGTCCTAAAAGTCATTTCAAAGTTTCTAAAATCATTTTTAAAGTTGAAATGCACTTTTGGACAAATCGATTTTTAAGGTAAGGGGGCATTTTGGTCATTTTTCGCCACAGATGATTTTCTCGTCAAAAATATGCACACACCAAAAGTACATTTTTCTCTTATCCAAGAGAATTTTAGAGAGAATATCCTAGCCTAAAATAATTAAAATGCATTTTCCCCATTTTTATTGCATAAAAAAAATATTAAAAGATCATTAAATATTTCCCAATTATTAAGTGACAATTTTTGTTGTCTAGAGTAATTAGGGAGGTTATTTTATGATGACCAAAAACATGTAACATTTTTCTAATAGGTGCATTCCCATTTTGCATGCCCAAAATTCAAAATTCAAAATGCAAAAATGGGAAGTGTCCTCAATAAGACAAAACACCAAAAAAAACAAGCATTTTTTTATTTTTCCTTCCCATTTCAGCTCATACCATGCGCATATCCCCCTCCATTCCACTCTCTCTCTTTCTAGAAGCTTCTACACACTTCTTTTCTTATTCACTAAGATTTGATTTGTTCCTATCCTTAACTTTGCCCTCTTTGGTAAATTACCTCACTCACCTACACTAATACTTCCACCCAAAAATGCAAACTTACTTCTTTGGTAACACCCCATTACAAAAATACCCTTAACCCTATCTCACAAGACACTCCTTTCCCAAAATAAATAAAAGTTTATTCCTTTTCTTTTTTCCTTATGGCTTGCGCCCACTCCTTTCACCTTCACTCTTATTTTGTGTTTCTTCAATACCCCTAATCCATGTGATGATCCATCCCAACCCTCCATTTAATTTTAAGACTCAATCTTAGAGGCACATCAAAACAAAAAGACAATGATACCCTTAAACCTAAAAATCCCTATAAATAGATCCTCATTTCCCCACCTCACAAGTTTTTACCTCTTCACACTTATTTCTCTAAATCAAGCAACCAAAACCCTTCTCCCAAACACCCCAAAACCAAGCCTCTCCCCTCCTTCCTCTCCTCCATTCCTTCACCTTCATCCACCAAAACACCTTCAAACCTATCTCTCACTACCTTAGCTTTTCCTTCCTCACTCAAGAAAATCAAGCAACAAAACCTTCTCCTCCATCAAGTTCAAGGCCGTAGCTCATCCTCTCCCTCTCCTACATTTTTTTTTCATTTCTTCCTTCCTCTTTTAGAAATAAGGTAAAAACCCTTGATACCTTTGCATCATCTTCAAGCATTTTACATTAGAACTTATTTTCTTTTCTTCATCTTGCATTTTCTTCATTATTTAGCATATTTATCATTTTCATTTTCATAATGTAGCTTGTTGTTGTTGGTGGGTGAGATTTGGCATCTCACCCTTAATAAATGGATTTATGATGCTTTATGTTAATTTTGTTGTCATTTCACTAAACCAAAAAAAATATGCTCAAGTTGATTTTGTGTTTCTTCATTTAATTTTGTTGTGAGTATTTTATTTTAGTAGTAAATGTTGTTATTGTTAGTTGTTGATGATCTAGTCATATGATCTATCACTAGTGCTTAAGGCACTTTGATTTGAGTGATAGAGATGACTAGAAGGGATTCAACTCATTATATTTGATCTTATGTGTCTTGTGATTTAAATTTAGTTTTGTTTAGTTATTGATGATCTTGCAAAAGGATTCACCACTAAGTACTTATTGCTTTTGATTTAAAGTGGTGAAGATTGCAAGAAGGGATTCAAGTTCATTTTTATAGTTTAATATTATGTTCATTTCGCATGTCTTAAATAAATTAGGTTTCACTTGATTTTGATGTATTTCTTGGTTTAGTTGTTGATGATCTTGCAAAAGGATTCCCACTAAGCACCTAATTGCTTTTGATTTAAAGTGGTGAAGATTGCAAGAAGGGATTCAAGTTCATTTTCATAATTTAATGTCATTTTCATTTCGCATGTTGTGAATAAATTAGGCTTTGCTTGATTTAGATGTATTTCTTGGTTTAGTTATTGATGATCTTGCAAAAGGATTCACCACTAAGCACCTAGTTGCTTTTTATTTAAAGTGGTGAAGATTGCAAGAAAGGATTCAAGTCTACTTCATAGTTTAAATGTTTAGTGTTCTTGTAACTTAATTATGTTGTTGTTGGTTGTTGATGATCTTGCTAAATGACTCCCACAAAGTGTTTAGAGTATTCAATCCAAGTGGTGAAGATGGCTAGAAAGGATTCAATAGATTTAATTTTGTACAAATTGTCCTTTCATTCTTTGCTTTATCTCTTAATAGTTCTTGTAAAATAATCATAGGTTTTGCTTAATACTCAAAGTTTTCCTTGCACGCTTAGTTTTGGCCATGGGCCTATTCCATTGAATAATATTGCTTGGTTCATAATTAGGGTTAGATTTTAGGGTTTTGGTTTCACCATGTGTGCCTTTAGGTTAAGGTTTAGGTTTGAGGTTTATGTTGCTAGATTGTTTTTTAGGTTGAATAAATACATGCCTTGCTTGATACTTATCTTGCAATTTCACATGTTAGCTTAGATTTATGCCTCATGGTACTCTCGTGTATTAATTGTTGATTACCTTTGCTTATGAATTCGCAATTGTTGCGTTTTGGTTTAGAATAAAAAAGGATTTGCAAATGTTCTACTTTCTTTTCAAAGCCCCAAGTCAAATGTTTTCTAATAAAAACCTAAGGCACTTTTCACAAATAAAATCATTAGCCATCACTCGAAGCTTTCGCTTGTTTGATCGTTAATGATGGAGTTACTAGTGGTAGTCACTCGAAGCTTCGCTTGTTTGACTATCATGAAAGCTCCCACACCTTAATCAAATATAAATCAATTCAAAATCCAAAAACAATATGAGTCATTAGTTGTAATTATCACTATGACTCATCCCTTTTCCAAAATCATTTCAAAAAAGATAATAAAACGTTGCGACTAGTAATCACTTGAGTAATTGCTCGACTGATTATCGGTCCCAACACTTTTCTTTCAAGTTAGTAGTGAACGCCACTCAAGCCAATGCTTGTTTGGTATTCATGAACGCTTGAGTCATATTTCCAAAACCAAAAGATAAGATAAAAATAAAGCACGATTTTCTCAAAATCAAAAGAATTAAGAACTACGTAGCTTTGATCCTCGGTCATTGAGGGTGCGTGAGGACCGGTCATATCCCGTCAAGCTCGCTTTCAAAAAATCCCAAAGCCGTCTTGGACGCAAAAGAACCAAGAACTACGTAGCTTTGATCCTCGGTCATTGAGTGGTACGTAGGGACCGGTCATATCCCGTCAAGCACTCTTTTAAAAAAATCCAAGTCTAGTTTCCTTTTTCAAAAAAATCACAAAAAGATTTCTCTCTCTTGTTTTCTAAAAACTCCTTCAAATAAAAAGGAAAAGAAAAGAAGTAGAACAATTATTTTCAAATCAAACAATCCAAACCACACATCGAATTAATGGTTCCCTTTCGGTAGAAAGGAGGTGTGAAGGTGCTAATACCTTCCCCACACCTAACCGAATTCCCGAACCCACATTTACTTTTGAAAGACCACCCGCCTTTTTGGTAAAAAGACCTTTTCTAATGTTTTTGGTCTAAAAACTAAAATATTAGTGGCGGCTTCACAATTTTCACGTTGTACCGAGAAATCCCAAACCGGATTTTTCTGGCGCAATGCGATGGCTACTGAGCGAATAGGCGGATATATCATTGATTTCATGTACCCCTGATGGTTTCTTTTGGGCACTTACCCTCTCAGTAGGCCAACTAGAGCTATTAGCTGCTATTCTATCAATTAATTCACATGCTTCATTGTATGACAAATTTAATAACACTCCACCAGATGATGCATCAAGCATTATTCTGGTTTGAGGTTCTAAACCATTATAAAATGTTTCCATTTGAATAATAACAGGTAAACCATGATGAGGACATTTTCTCAAAAGTTCCTTCCATCTTTCCCATGCTTCAAATAAAGACTCAAACTCTTTTTGTCTAAAAGATGTAATATCATTTCTTAACCTGGCATTTTTGATAGGTGGGAAATATTTTCCTAAATTTTTTCAGCCATTTCATTCCATGAATGAATAGAGTTAGGCTCTAAAGAATTTAGCCAAGCCTTAGCTCTATCTCTCAAAGAATATGGAAATAACCTTAATCTAAATGCATTTTCACTAACACCAGGTAAAATAAAATTACTACATACTTCTAGAAATTGCCTTAAATGCAAATGAGGATCTTCATGAGGAGATCCTCCAAATTGACCAATAGTTTGAAGCATTTGAAACATCATAGGCTTAAATTCAAAATGCATGGCATCAATATGAGGTCTATTTATGCTAGTTTGCATGTTTTGATGATCAAACTGAGCATAATCCCTCATAGGTCTATCTCTATCATTAATCATACCTATGTGATCCATGTGGATGAGATTTTCTCTATGAACTTCTTCTTCAGTAGCATGCTGTGAACCAGGGCCTCCTCTCACTGAGTGTGGCCTTGAGCTTTGTTCTTCACTGAATGACATGTTGCAAGCTTGTTGATTTTGCTTCTGGAGTCTTAGCAATCTCCTGAATTTTCTTTCTATTTCTGGATCTAAACTATATTCTGGAGTTCTACTAAGTACCATGTACTTTTGTATGACAGAAACTTTAAAAACCAGAATTTATATACAACACTAAATTACTATATATCAGAATTTTTAAAAAGAATTTACTTCAATCCCCGGCAACGGCGCCAAAAACTTGGTGCATGGAAATCACATACACTTGTGTGCAAGTATACACTGTCCAAAAACAAGTAGTAAAAAGATCGAACCCACAGAGATTGAAAAACTCACTTTTAAAATCAATATAAAGTAATAAAGTGTAAAGTAACAAAGTAATAAAATAATTTTGGATTTTGTGATGATCACAACTAAGTTAGATAGAAAGCAAAGTAAAAAATGTTGATAGTGTAAAAGAGAAAAGCTAGTTGGAATGTCTTCATCAAGTAATTTAGTTATAAGTGTATGATGCAAAGATGTGATGCAAATGTGCATTTGAATCTTTGTTGCATTAGCTATGTGCCTTTCGGTCACTTTCTTGAGTATCATTACCAGCTCTTATGATCCTTGTTCTATGCATAAAAAGAAAGGGTGTTAGTGCCAATCTTGCCTCCTAACAATTATCCAATTTGCTTAAGTGATTTCACTCTTGTATTTTAAGTACCCACAATTATCCTATGGACTATACTATCCTATCTCTAGGACTTAGCATGGTTTTCACAAAGTTTTTCTTATGTAAAACACTCACCCATATTAGTTCTTTAGTTCTTAATTGTAAGCCATCTCTTACAAATCTACTTATTCTAAGTGATCAAGTTCAAAATAAAGTACAAACATACATACATACATCATACTTACTTAAAAGCTCATTAAATGATTAGAACATTCCAACTAAGAAAGGTTTAGCTAACAAGAGACATTGCAAGATATATATAAACTGAATAGACCATGTTTATATATATAGAAATCACAAAAGAGAAACAACAAGAGTAAAGTTACAAATGTTGAAAACCTTTGTATGAATTCTTCTAGCAATGCACTAGCATTACTCCTTAGCACTATACAAACACTATGAAAACGAGTTAAGGAGGATTTATGAATTCCTTCCTCTTCCTCTAAAAATATAAAAACTAACTATGTATATTGAAATTTTGATCTAACTTATGGATTGTGATATATTTCCAAATGAAGATGTGAGGTCCTTTTATAGCCTTCAAGTGAGGTGCTTCCTTCCTTCATGTTGAAGTCATCTTGAGTGGATCATAGCTGTAGTTGCTTTCCAGAGGTTTATCCATGTTGAAATCTTTGACTAATCACATAGGGCGGTTCATTGATGTGTGAACATGTGTCCCTATGTTGGTGACTCTTCAAAGCTATGCCTATAGCTATGTGTGAATGGTAGGCGCCTACTATACAAGGTTGGATGGCATCAGAGAACCAAGCAGGAGGTCATCAATTGCAAGGTGGATGCATATGAAACAGACTGCTTATTCACCAAGTAGTGCAGTTTTGATGCGAGAATCGGTCAGAGAGCATTGATGCAGTTAGCATTGAGACTGCACTGAACAAAAACATCAAACATACCACAATATATCCAAAATGGCCTAATAATAACTATAACCATTCAAATCACTCAAGATATCATATATCACACTAAATACTATATAAACTCTTTATTATTACTTGAAAGAGAGCAAATACTAAGTTTAAACATATGAAATACTCTATATAAAATAGAGTTATCACATCCCCAGACTGATGGACAGACAGAGAGGACCATCCAGTCCTTGGAGGACCTTCTGAGAGCTTGTGTGTTAGAGCAGGGAGGTGCGTGGGATACACATCTCCCACTGATTGAGTTCACTTACAACAACAGCTATCATTCGAGCATAGGGATGGCTCCTTTTGAGGCACTGTATGGGCGTAGGTGTAGGACTCCTTTGTGTTGGCATGAGTCCGGTGAGAGCGTTGTGCTTGGACCGGAACTGGTTAGGGAGACTACGGAGAAGGTAAAGATGATCAGAGAGAAAATGAAAGAGTCCCAGAGTCGGCAGAAAAGTTACCATGATAGGAGGAGAAAGGAGTTGGAGTTCCAGGCTGGTGAGCATGTGTTCTTGAGGGTCTCGCCTATGACTGGTGTTGGGCGTGCCTTGAAGGCAAAGAAGTTGCGTTTGTGCTCGGCATACCATCCTCAGACTGATGGTCAATCCGAGAGGACTATCCAGTCCTTAGAAGATTTATTGAGAGCTTGTGTGCTTGAGCAAGGAGGTGCGTGGGATTCGTATCTACCATTGATAGAATTCACTTACAACAACAGTCATCATTCAAGTATTGGAATGGGACCATTTGAAGCATTGTATGGCCGTAGGTGTAGGACTCCACTATGTTGGCATGAAACAGGAGAGAGGGTTGTGTTAGGACCCGAGTTGGTTAGAGAGACTACCGAGAAGGTTAAGATGATCGAGAGAGAAGATGAGGCGTCCACAAAGCGCATGTAAGAGTTACCATGACAAAAGGAGGAAAGACTTAGAATTTCAAGCCGGCGACCATGTATTCCTTAGAGTCACCCCCTGTGGATCGAGTTGACGAGCTCGAGGTCCAAGAAACTATCACCTCGTTTCATTGGACCCTATCAAATCTTGAAGAGAGTTGGGAAGGTGGCGTCTTAATTGCATTGCCACCCAATCATCAAATTTGCACGATGTGTTCCATGTATCTCAACTGAGGAAGTATGTTCCTGACCCGTCCCATGTCATTCAAATGGATGATGTGCAAGAGAGAGACAACCTCACTGTGGAGACAATGCCGATCAAAATTGAAGACCGAGAAGTAAAGACCCTTAGGGGAAAAGAAATCAAGTTGGTGAAGGTGGTTTGGGTAGGAGCTGCTGGTGAGCATGCTACTTGGGAGCTAGAGAGCAAGATGAAGGAAGCCTATTCCGAGCTGTTTGATTGAGGTAAGATTCCGAGGACGTAATCTCCTAAGTAGGGGAGGGTTGTAACACCCCAAAATAATTCAATTAATTAACTTAGTTGAGTTATTAAGGGTTTGCAACATTTTACTTTTAAGTAAAGTAATTCATTAAGTGAGTGTTTAGCATGTGTTACTCTTTAGGAAAATGTCTAAGTTAGGAAAGGGTGTGGGTAGAAGAAGCCCACGGCCTAATAAGGCCAAGGCCTCATTTAAGTCCCTTAGGACATGTTAAATGGTGCCTTCGTAGGAGACCATTTACATTGTTCCAAAAATAGTCAAAGTTAACATATTAAGAAAGTAGAGAGAAGTGAGACTTAGAGAGAAGGAAGAGAACCGAAGGGAGAACCAAGAGAAAAAGGGAAGAGTGAGCTGAATCTTGAAGGATTCCTAGAAGTGCTAGTGAAAAGGGTGTGTCTACGGTTATAATCAGGTTAGGGGGCTCTTTTAATCCTTGTAATGTTTTGTGTTTGGTAGTATTTTGGTGTGAGTGGTTCTGATCACCTTGCATGTGTGTTTTATGTGTTGTTCATAACGTGTTTTGCTGTGTTTTGCTCTTTGCCGTGATTTGTGGTGAGGTACGATGGTGGATCGGTTGGGAAAGAGAGAGGAGTGTAACACTCTCTCTGTTCTGTGTGTTACGAAGGGAGCATTGCATGGTGAGGCATCAGAGGGTGAATCATCGTAGTGTGAAGAAAATGAGTTTGCATGTAGAGTTAGGGAGAGGATCGGAGGCGATGGAGTGAGTATCCGAGTGTGCATGAGTGTGGTATCTTTGGAAATGGGTTGCATGTTGGGTTTAAGTAAAGAAACAGATTAAAAGAAGTAAAATGGGAGTTAAGCGCCTTTATTACGCGCGTAAACCGAAGTACCCTTCAGCTTAGAGTGAGAGAAACCGAGTTGAGGGAAGTCAACGCCTAGGGTGTCTTGGTGTTGAGAGTCTGTTGGTGAGTTTGAGGAGAGTATGTGTCCAAATACCATTAGCGAGGGTAAGGCGCATAAACCGAAGTGTAGGTGTTTCGCCTTAAGGTTACCGAGGTGTAGAGGTAGTGAACCAAGTCTTCAAGCCGAGGTAGCGTCACCGAGGTGAAACGCCAAAATGCCTAAGTGGAAGTGACTAGGCGAGATTGTGCGAGGAGTGAATCCACACGAGTGAGAGGTTCTAGCCTAAGGGAGTGCGTGAATCGTGAGCGTGCTACCGAATTGAGGGTTTGCGTGTAACATGCCGAGGTGCCAAAGTGAGCTAGGTGCCGAGGTGATGTAGAATACCGAGTTGGAGTAGTTAGTCGAGGTACACACATAGTGTGCCGAAATGATGTTAGCGCCAATGTTGCCTAGCACATTGTGGGGCGCCACTGTGTGAGTTCTATTTTAGCACCAAATGTGCATAAGTAAGGGAGCGATAGAGTCCATTTTGGTCCTTAGGTGACATTTTGGTCCCTAAGTGTCGCCATGCGGTCCTTGGTGTGACAATTAGTCCACCATGGAGTGCCGAGGTGATCGGAGAGGTCGGTTGTAGGTCCTAGGGTGATTCTACCGGTGTAGTAGGGTCGACCCAGCACCGTGATGATGTCTAGATGGTGTGGGCGTCGGTGTGGCGCGGCGAGAGTAGAGCGGCGAGTAGAACGGCGAGTAGAACGACGGCGAATGCGACGGTGAACGACGGTGTAAGCATTCACATGCGTTATGTTTGATTGGTGTGTGATTGCATTTGTCATGAAGTCACATGTTCATGTGCATATTACGACGGAGGAGGTTTCGGCCTCGATGTGGTAGGACTTCGGTCTCCATATCAAATAACGACGGAGTAAATAACGACGGAGAGCCGATAGGCTAAATAACGACGGAGAGCTTATAGGCTAAATAACGACGGTGGAGGTACCTCATTGCATAATGCCCTGTGGTTGGGTTGCATACATGCATACATTTCATAATTTAATGTGTTTTTGAGCTGATTGATAATTGTTGTGGTTATTTGAACTATCGGTGAGTGGTCAGTATTAAATTGAACCGAGGTGCTTTAGTCTTGTCTCTAACCTTAAGCTTCTTCACATTATATTACTTGTGTTAAGAGACTCACCCTAGCTGCTTTTATGTTGCTTCTCATGTCGGCAACTTGCAGGTACACATGAGTGTTAGTTGTGCCTAGCTCAAGTCGGTTGTGTATCTGCTCTGGTCGTGGTAACACCGGGTTGGGGGCGAGTAGATTTTAGTGCTTCTTATGCCGATCTTGTGTACTTTCTCGCTAGATAGTCTTTTGAACTAAAACTATCACATTTTGTTGTAACTTTTACTATGTATTATGACTTGATGTCTTCTTGGCCGAGGTGCCTTATGTTATGGGCTTAGACCCTTTTGCCGATGTGATGCGCATGATTACATGTTTAGTATAATCTTTGTGCACTGCTTGAACTTAATTGAATTTCTGTTTTCCTTTTAAATCATCAAATGTAGCCTCCTTTGAGTGGAATTTTGAAACTCGATTTTAATTTAGTAGATCGAATTGATTAGATAAGGGTGTGTTACATTGTTGGTATCGAGCATAAGTTCGGTCTTGTCCGACCAAGTATTGAGTCTAAGTGTCTTAAGCCTCGAGTCTTAGGCTCGTTCTAAACCGATTCTTGATTGTGATCGGTGAAGTAAGAATGGCTAGAAGAGTTGGAAGAGATGATCTTTGCTATAGTCGCCTTTGCGTTGGAGGCGATGACAAATGCTATGGGGAATCGACCTCGTGAGAATGCCGATGATCTTTGGAGCTCGTGGGCTCGCTACTTTCCAGGAGGAGAATCCTCCTACCTTCAGGGAGGTATGATCCTGATGGGGCTCTAGCATGGTTGAAAGAAATAGAGAGAATATTCGAGTGATGGATTGCACCGATGAGCAAAAAGTGAGGTTTGGGACTCATATGCTCACGAGGAAGCCGACGATCGGTGGCTTGGAGTTCTTCCAAGACCGGAAGGCTGAGAGAGAGAGGAGATCACATGGGAGAATTTTAAGAAAGAGTTCATGAGGAAGTACTTGTTGCGCCTTGAAAAATCCGGTTTGGACTTTTCAGTTTGACAACGTGAAAATAGTAGAGCCGCCACCAATATTTATTTAGGAAAACATTGAAAAAACCTTTTTTAGGAAAGCGGGTGGTCTTTTGAAAACACAGAGATGTAGGTTCGGGGGTCATTTGCGCATGGGGAAGGTATTAGCACACCACACGCCCTTTCTACCGAAAGGGAACCATTAATTTGATGTGGTTTTGAAATGTGATTTGAAATATATTGTTCTACCTCTTTTCTTTTCTTTTCTTTCTTTTGAGAAATGGTTTTATTGAAAACAGGAAAAAGGAATGGTTTTGGTATCTTTGAAAAGCGGAACAAAACAAAGATTTTTTTTGAAAAAGGTGCTTGACGGGACATGAACCCGGTCCTACGTACCCTCACTGGCTGAGGGATCAAAGCTACGTAGTTCTCGTTTTTTGCGTCTGAAAACGGCTTTTGAGATTGAGTTTTGGAGTTTTTTGAAATAAGACTCGAGTGTTCGCGAACACCAAACAAGCAAAGGCTTCGAGTGGCATTCGGTATTAACTCGAAAGAAAAGAGTGTTGAAACCGGAAATCAAACAAGCAATGGCTTCGAGTGATTTCAAGTAACAACGTTACATTATTCTTTTTGGAAATTGTTTTGAAGAAAAAAGAAGTGGTGAGCTTCAGTGATGATGATCACTAATAGCTCAAGTTATTTTGGAAGTTTGAATTTGTTTTTGTTGTTTAATTAATGTGTGGGAGCTTTCATAACAGTCAAACAAGCAAAGGCTTCGAGTGACTATCACTAATAACTCCTCATTAACGATCAAACAAGCAATGGCTTCGAGTGATGGTCAATGATTTGTTTAGGAAAATGCCTTAGGGTTTTTGTTTGAAAACATTTAAATTTGGGTTTGAAAAGAAGTAGAACATTACAAATCCTTTTTCAAGTCAAAACCGAGACAACAATGAGAGCATAGACAAAGCAAACATAAAGAGTATTTACAAGTTGCCTTGAACAATTGAGTACATGAGTAGGTGAGCATGTGGATGTATGAGTACATTATTATGGAATGCAAGGCATAGCATTATTGAATGCATGATTAGGCAAGTACATGAGTGCATGAGCATACAATTGTGGAATGCAAGGCATAGCATCATTGAATGCATGATTAGACAAGTGTATGAATGCATGAGTATACAATTATGGAATGCAAGGCATAACATTATTAAATGCATGAGCATTTGGAAAAGAGTGCAAGACATAGTGTTAGTGAATGCATGAACATGTGAAAATGAATGCAAGATACAATATTAATGAATGCATGATTATACAATAATGAATGCAAGACATGAAATTAAATATATGCATGAGCACTTAAGAGAGTATGAAAATGCAAGAGATATAAGCTCATATGAGTGCATGAACATGTAAACACAAATGATGAGATGCAAAATATGAAAATGTTTTGGGTATTTTTGCAAATAGACATGTAGTAAAACTTTTTAGTAAAAAGTTAATGAAAGGTAAAGTAAGAATGCATGAGGTGAATGGTAATTATTTAATGAGATAGTAAAGTAAAAAGTTAACATGTTTTTTTTACTTATGGTAAAATGCTAATGAATGGTAAGGTAAAAAATAATTGAAGGGTTAAAAATTATAAGAACACACTAACACAATTGTATTTGTCTACACAAGATCAAACCCACATTTTAAGCACACAAATGAACCCTAAAAAGGGCCTCTAAGGCCGAAACCTTATATGCACAAATCAATACATTATTTCATGCCAAAACTCATAATCCACACATAGAACAATTCATGCAAATCAAGCATTTATTTACACAAAGATCAAAGAGTAAAAGGAAGGCAAACAAAAACCTAATTCTTAAGGCCTAAAACCGAACCTATTACACCCCTCTAGATCAAAACAAAATTCAAACTTGCAAGTTATGACATGAACAATAAGATGCATATATCACATGAAAATTCTTTATTCATGAAAAGGTGACAAAAATGCAAAAAGAACATGGTTGAAAACACAAGAACCCTCTCATCAAGGCCAAGGGTTCACTTCAAACACCCAAGGCTCCCAAAGTCCTTGACATAGTGTTTGAAATGAACCCTCTAAGCCTCTTAGAGAGGAAAGAGGAGTAGAAGGGAGATTCACATGCTAATAGTTAAAATGCAAGAAATAAGATATTTACCTCAAGATCAAAGCTACACAAGAGTAAGGAAATGAAGATCAAGAATAAATCAACAAAACCCTTCACAAATCACCAACAATGCCACGCAAACTTGAAGGAAATCAACTCTTTGGTTATGTAAAAATGGAGCTAAGGATGGAAGGAAGAAGATGTATGAATATGGAGTGAATTTGAGGTGGTTTGGTGGATGAAAGTTGAAAAATCAATGGAGGAGAAAGGAGGGAGAGGCTACGGTTTTGAGAGGAGGAGGGGAGGAGAGAATGCTAGCTAGGGTAAAATGAGAGTGTCCATGAGAGGCTCTTATTTTTGGGTTTTATATGAAGTGAAAACATAAGGGTAATTAGGGTAATGTGCTTCTTGCAAACCAATAGGATTTGAGATAAATTTTGAATCAATGGTCAAGATGAAATATCACATGGATCAAGGGCATTTAGAAAGCACAAAATTGGAGAGAGAGAGGGCTGGGTGCGCAGCTTAGTAAGTGTGGTGAAGGATAAGCTCATTTACAAAATTGTATTTTTTCCTTAAAGCTTATTACACAAGTGCCATTTTGATTCAAATGAAGGGTGGGGATTGTATTTCACATTTAAATGGAAGGCCATGATTTAGTACAATTTGCAAACAATAAAAATAAATGAAAATGGGGTGTATAGGCTGAAGTATGCGCAGCTATGGGGAGTGGGAGAGTGAGTGGAATTGCAAATTGTACTATTGTACTATTCTTATCCTTTCAAAATTCAAAAGAATGTGTAGAATATTCCCTTCTAGATTATTCTTCCTAGTTCATGCCATTTTGGGCCAAATCCTATGATTCAATGATTGGGCTCTGAATTTTATGATCTCACCAATCCCAAAATTGATTTATTTACCCCACCTCAAAGGAAATGACCATTTTACCCTTCTATCCAAAAACTAGGTTTTTAGGCCAAAAGGTTTACTATTTATGAACAAAAATAATCACAATGGAGCACAAATATCCCTCAACTAAATCATTGATAATTGTTCAGTGATTTGGGACAAAAGACCGTTTTCATTGTGAAATGACCAAAATGCCCTTTCATTCTAAAAACCCTAGTTACTTACCCAAAGCACATTTTTATTTCAAAAATGACTTTTTCCCTTAGGAATAACCTCTAATATCGCAAAAATGCATGTTGAATGATTTGTCCTGAGAAATTGTCCTTTATTTGCAAAATGACCAAAATACTCTTTTGCACTGAAAAACCCTAATTTGTCTAAGAAGCGCATTCTAACTTCAAAAATGATTTTAGAAGCTTTGAAATGACTTTTAGAAACCTAAATGCAATGCATGATGCTTTTTCTTCTATTTATTTATTTTTTTAGGGAAAATTAGGGTTTTGACTCAAGCCGGACAAAATTGGGGTATGACAGTACTACCCCGAAGATGTGAGAGGAAAGAAAGAGATGGAATTCTTGGAGCTCAAACAAGGTAACATGACCGTGTCGGAGTATGCTGCCAAGTTTTCCGAGCTGATAAAGTTTTACCCCCATTACATTGGACCGACTGCAGAGTTCTCCAAGTGTATCAAGTTTGAGAACGGTTTGAAGCCCGAGATCAAGCGAGCAATTGGGTATCAAAGGATAAGGGTGTATTTCGAGTTGGTGGACAGTTGTAGAATTTATGAAGAAGATAGTGTGGCTACTAGCCGAGCTGGGAAAGATAAGAAGACTATTCAACCTCAGTACCGTTGGAAACCTTACGACCATTCTGGTGGTAGAGGAAGGGGGAATTCCGCAGGGAGAGGAAAGCCTAGTAGGGGAGACGCTCCTGCTATTCTGACCTGTTACAAGTGTGGATTGCCTGGGCACAAGGCGAAGGAGTGCAAGGCTGAGGTGAAGAGGTGTTATAGATGTGGCAAGGAGGGCCACCTATCTGCTGAGTGTGGGCGAAAGGAGATAGTCTGTTTCAATTGTGGAGAGATGGGGCACATCAGTCCCAAGTGTCCAAAGCCGAAGCAAGAGAGAGGCGTGGGGAAAGTGTTTGCATTAGCTGGGTCCGAGGTAGAGAACAAAATCACAGGTACGTGTTATATCAACGGTGTTCCTCTAGTTGCAATTGTAGATACTGGCGCAACTCATTCCTTCATTTCTGCCATGTTTGTTAATAGACTGAGTTTAGTGTTGTCTTCATTGGTAAGGGAGATGGTCATTGACACTCCGGCTAAGGGTTCAGTGACTACCTCTCTGGTATGTTCGAAGTGCCACCGATCGTATTCGGCGGGGACTTCACCGTTAACTTAATTTGTTTACCACTGTAGGAATGGACGTCATCCTTGGTATGGACTGGTTGGTAGACAACCATGTTCATATCAATTGCGCTGAGAGATCGGTTAGTTTTCCTGCTACCGAGGTGAAGGAATCGGCTTCACTTCTTGCTAGACAAGTGCGCAAGTTGTTAGGAGAAGGGGTTACTCTGTTTGCATTATGTGTGTCATTAACAGTAGAGAATCAAGTCAAGATTGAATATCTGCCAGTGGTTAGAGAGTTTGCCGAGGTGTTTCCTGAAGAAATTCCTGATGTGCCACCTGAAAGAGAGATCGAGTTCACCATAGAATTGATTCCTGGAACAAGACCGGTGTCTATGGCACCTTATAGGATGTCTGCATCCGAGCTGTCCGAGCTGAAGAAACAGTTGGAAGAATTGCTAGAAAGGAAATTCGTGAGACCAAGCGTGTCACCGTGGGGAGCACCTGTGTTGCTCGTGAAGAAGAAAGATGGAAGCATGAGGTTGTGCGTGGACTACAGACAGTTGAACAAGGTTACAATTAAGAACAAGTATCCACAGCCAAGAATTTACGATTTGATGGATCAATTAGTGGGTGCTCAGGTATTTTCCAAGATTGATTTGAGGTCGTGCTACCATCAAATCAAAGTGAAGGACGAAGACGTACCAAAGACGGCTTTTAGAACTCGGTATGGACACTACGAGTACTTAGTAATGCCATTCGGTGTCACTAATGCTCCAGGGGTATTCATGGAGTATATGAATTGTATTTTCCATGAGTACTTAGATCGGTTTGTGGTAGTGTTCATAGACGATATCTTGGTCTACTCCAAGTCGGCAGAAGAGCATGCCGAGCACTTAAGGGTAGTGCTGAAGGTTCTGAAGGAGAAGAAGCTGTATGTGAAGCTATCCAAGTGTGAGTTTTGGTTGAGGAAGTGAATTTCCTAGGCCATGTGATTTCCAAAGAATGGGATTGCAGTGGACCCTTCAAAGATTGAAGTCGTGTTGAAGTGGGAGACACCCAAGTCACCACCGGTGAGGAGCTTCATGGGGTTAGCTGCCGGTTACTACGAAGATTCATTGAGGTTTCTCCAAATTGGCGTTGCCATTAACCCAATTGACATGTAAAGATAGGGCGCGTTCGTATGGGATGACCGATGCGAGGAGAGAGTTTCAAGAGTTGAAGAGGAGATTGACAACGTCGCCGATCTTGATGTTGCCTAATCCAGGGGATCCTTTTGTGATCTATTGTGATGCATCTAAGTTAGGTTTGGGCTGTGTGCTGATGCAAGAAGGTAAAGTAGTGGCGTACGCTTCAAGGCAACTGAAGACTCATGAGAAGAATTACCCCACTCATGATTTAGAGCTAGCTGCCGTAGTGTTTGCATTGAAGATATGGAGGCATTACCTTTATGGTTCGAGGTGTTTAGTGATCACAAGAGTTTACAGTACTTGTTTGATCAGAAGGAATTGAATATGAGGCAGAGGAGATGGTTGGAGTTATTGAAGGACTATGACTTCGGTCTGAACTATCACCCAGGGAAGGCCAATGTTGTAGCTGATGCGCTGAGTAGGAAATCTCTGCATATGTCATCGATGATGGTAAAGGAGCTGGAATTGATTGAACAGTTTAGAGATTTGAGCCTAGTATGTGAAGTAACACCTCAGAGTGTTAAGTTGGGGATGCTGAAGATCACCAATGAGTTCATGGTTAGTATAAGGGAAGCACAGAAGATTAATGTGAAGTTGGTTGATGTGTTTGTGAGAGTTGGCCGAGCTGATAACAAAGATTTTGAGTTGGATGCGCAAGGATTGTTGAGGTTCAGAGGTCGGATATGTATACCTGATGATGAGGAGATCAAGAAGGCAATTCTGGAGGAGTGTCACAAAAGTCAGTTGAGTATCCATCCGGAGCTACGAAGATGTATCAAGACTTGAAGAAATTATTCGTGGCAAGGAATGAAGAAGGATGTAGCTCGTTTAAATCTATGCTTGTTTGACTTGCCGTAAGTCAAAGGTGGAGCACCGTAAGCCGGCGGGGGTTGATGCAACCGCTGCATATTCCTGAATGGAAGTGGGACAACATTTCCATGGACTTTGTAACCGGGTCAGCGAGGACAACAAAAGGGTTTGACACCATTTGGGTGATTGTTGATAGGTGACAAAGTCATCACACTTTATTCCTATTAACATCACATACCCAAAGTCTGAGGTTAGCGAGAAATTTATATCAATGTCATTGTGAAGCTTCATGGAATCCCTTTGAGTATTGTATCGCATGCAGATCCAAGGTTTACTTGAATTTTGGAAGAGTTTGCAAGAGGCGTTGGGTTCCAAGTTGCGTTTGAGCTCGGCATACCATCCTCGGTGATGGTCAATCCGAGAGGACTATCCATCCTTAGAAGATTTATTGAGAGCTTGTGTGCTTGAGCAAGGAGGTGCGTGGGATTCGTATCTACCATTGATAGAATTCACTTACAACAACGATCATCATTCAAGTATTGGAATGGCACCATATGAAGCATTGTATGGCCGTAGGTGTAGGACTCCACTATGTTGGCATGAAACAGAGAGAGGGTTGTGTTAGGACCCGAGTTGGTTAGAGAGACTACCGAGAAGGTTAAGATGATCGAGAGAGAAGATGAGGCGTCCTGGCAGCGGACATAAGAGTTACCATGACAAAAGGAGGAAAGACTTAGAATTTCAAGCCGGCGACCATGTATTCCTTAGAGTCACCCCTATGACTGGAGTTGGACGAGCTCTGAGGTCCAAGAAACTATCACCTCGTTTCATTGGACCCTATCAAATCTTGGAGAGAGTTGGGAAGGTGGCGTCTCGAATTGCATTGCCACCCAATCATCAAATTTGCACGATGTGTTCCATGTATCTCAACCGAGGAAGTATGTTCTGACCCGTCCCCATGTCATTCAAATGGATGATGTGCAAGAGAGAGACGACCTCACTGTGGAGACAATGCCGATCAGAATTGAAGACCGAGAAGTAAAGACCCTTAGGGGAAAAGAAATCAAGTTGGTGAAGGTGGTTTGGGTAGGAGGCTGTGGTGAGCATGCTACTTGGGAGCTAGAGAGCAAGATGAAGGAAGCCTATTCCGAGCTGTTTGATTGAGGTAAGATTACGAGGACGTAATCTCCTAAGTAGGGGAGGGTTGTAACACCCCAAAATAATTAAATTAATTAACTTAGTTGAGTTATTAAGGGTTTGCAACATTTTACTTTTAAGTCAAGTAATTCATTAAGTGAAGTTTAAGCATGTGTTACTCTTTAGGAAAATGTCTAAGTTAGGAAAGGGTGTGGGTAGAAGAAGCCCACGGCCTAATAAGGCCAAGGCCTCATTTAAGTCCCTTAGGACATGTTAAATGGTGCCTTCGTAGGAGACCATTTACATTGTTCCAAAAATAGTCAAAGTTACCAAATTAAGAAAGTAGAGAGAAGTGAGACTTAGAGAGAAGGAAGAGAACCGAATGGAGAACCAAGAGAAAAAGGGAAGAGTGAGCTGAATCTTGAAGGATTCCTAGAAGTGCTAGTGAAAAGGGTGTGTCTACGGTTATAATCAGGTTAGGAGGCTCTTTTAATCCTTGTAATGTTTTGTGTTTGGTAGTATTTTGGTGTGAGTGGTTCTGATCACCTTGCATGTGTGTTTTATGCGTTGTTCATAACGTGTTTTGCTGTGTTTTGCTCTTTGCTGTGATTTGTGGTGAGGTACGATGGTGGATCGGTTGGGAAAGAGAGGGGAGTGTAACACTCTCTCTGTTCTGTGTGGTACGATGGGAGCATTGCATGGTGAGGCATCAGAGGGTGAATCAGCGTAGTGTGAAGAAAATGAGTTTGCATGTAGAGTTAGGGATAGGATCAGAGACGATGGAGTGAGTATCCGAGTGTGCATGAGTGTGGTATGCTGGAAATGGGTTGCATGTTGGGTTTAAGTAAAGAAACAGAGTAAAAGAAGTAAAATGGGAGTTAAGCGCCTTTATTACGCGCGTGGCCAGAAGTACCCTTCAAATAGAGTGAGAGAAACCGAGGAGTTGAGGAAGTCAACGCCTAGGGTGTCTTGGTGTTGAGAGTCTGTTGGTGAGTTTGAGGGAGAGTATGTGTCCAAATACCATTAGCGAGGGTAAGGCGCATAAACCGAAGTGTAGGTGTTTCGCCTTAATGTTACCGAGGTGTAGAGGTAGTGAACCGAAGTCTTCAAGCCGAGGTAGCGTCACCGAGGTGAAACGCCAAAATGCCTAAGTGGAAGTGACTAGACGAGATTGTACGAGGAATGAATCCACACGAGTGAGAGGTTCTAGCCTGGCGGAGTGCGTAATCGTGAGCGTGCTACCGAATTGAGGGTTTGCGTGTAACATGCCGAGGTGCCAAAGCCGAGCTAGGTGCCGAGGTGATGTAGAATACCGGGTTGGAGTAGTTAGCCGAGGTACACACATAGTGTGCCGAAGTGATGTTAGACGCCAATGTTGCCTAGCACATTGTGGGGCGCCACTTGTGAGTGCTATTTTAGCACCAAATGTGCATAAGTAAGGGAGCGATAGAGTCCATTTTGGTCCTTAGGTGACATTTTGGTCCCTAAGTGTCGTTGCGGTCCTCGGTGTGACAATTAGTCCACCATGGAGTGCCGAGGTGATTGAGAGGTCGGTTGTAGGTCCTAGGGTGATTCTACTACAGTAGTAGTAGGTCGACGCCTTAGCACCGTGGCGATGTCTAGATGGTGTGGACGTCGGTGTGGCGGCGCGAGTAGAACGGCGGAGGAGTAGAGCAGCGAGTAACGACGGTGAACGACGGTGTAAGCATTCACATGCGTTATGTTCATGTGCATATTACGACGGAGGAGGTTTCGGCCTCGATGTGGTAGGACTTCGGTCTCCATATCAAATAACGACGGAGTAAATAACGACGGAGAGCCGATAGGCTAAATAACGACGGAGAGCTTATAGGCTAAATAACGACGGTGGAGGTACCTCATTGCATAATGCCACGTGGTTGGGTTGCATACATGCATACATTTCATAATTTAATGTGTTTTGAAATGATTGATAATTGTTGTGGTTATTTGAACTATCGCTGAGTGGTCAGATTAAATTTGACCGAGGTGCTTTAGTCTTTGTCTCTAACCTTAAGCTTCTTCACATTATATTACTTGTGTTAAGAGACTCACCCTAGCCGCTTTTATGTTGCTTCTCATGTCGGCAACTTGCGGTACACATGAGTGTTAGTTGTGCCTAGCTCAAGCCGGTTGTATGCTGCTTTCAGGTCGTGTAACACCGGGTTGGGGCCGAGTAGATTTTAGTGCTTCTTATGCCGATCTTGTGTACTTTCTGCTAGATAGTCTTTTGAACTAAAACCTATCACATTTTGTTGTAACTTTTACTATGTATTATGACTTGATGTCTTACTGGCCGAGGTGCCTTATGTTATGGGCTTAGACCCTTTTGCCGATGTGATGCGCATGATTACATGTTTAGTATAATGTTGTGCAAATTGTTTGAACTTAATTGAATTTCTGTTTTCCTTTTAAATCATCAAATGTAGCCCTCCTTTGAGTGGAATTTTGAAACTCTGATTTTAATTTAGTAGATCGAATTGATTAGATAAGGGGGTGTTACATTGTTGGTATCAGAGCATAAGTTCGGTCTTATCCGACCAAGTACCTCGAGTCTTAGGCTCGTTCTAAACCACTTCTTGATTGTGATCGGTGAAGTAAGAATGGCTAGAAGAGTTGGAAGAGATGATCTTTGCTATAGGCTCGCTGCGTTGGAGGCGATGGCAAATGCTATGGGAATCGACCTCGGCAGAATGCCGATGATCTTTGGGCTCGTAGGCTCGCTACTTTCCGAGGAGAATCCTCCTACCTTGAGGGAGGTATGATCCTGATGGGGCTCTAGCATGGTTGAAAGAAATAGAGAGAATATTGAGTGATGGATTGCACCGATGAGCAAAAAGTGAGGTTTGGGACTCATATGCTCATTGAGGAAGCCGACGAGCGGTGGCTTGGAGTTCTTCCAAGACTGGAAGTCGCAGAGGAGGAGATCACATGGGAGAATTTCAAGAAAGAGTTCATGAGGAAGTACTACCCAAGATGTGAGAGGAAAGAAAGAGATGGAATTCTTGGAGCTCAAACAAGGTAACATGACCGTGTCGGAGTATCTTTGCCAAGTTTTCCGAGTGATAAAGTTTTACCCCATTACAACGGACCGATTGCAGAGTTCTCCAAGTGTATCAAGTTTGAGAACGGTTTGAAGCCTGAGATCAAGCAGGCAATTGGGTATCAAAGGATAAGGGTGTATTCCGAGTTGGTGGACAGTTGTAGAATTTATGAAGAAGATAGTGTGGCTACTAGCCGAGCTGGGAAAGATAAGAAGACTTTTCAACCTCAGTACCGTTGGAAACCTTACGACCATTCTGGTGGTAGAGGAAGGGGGAATTCCGCAGGGAGAGGAAAGCCTAGTAGGGAGACGCCTCCGCTATTCTCGACTGTTACAAGTGTGGATTGCACAGGCACAAGGCGAAGGGAGTGCAAGGCCGAGGTGAAGAGGTGTTATAGATGTGGCAAGGAGGGCCACCTATCTCATTGAGTGTGGGCGAAAGGAGATAGTCTGTTTCAATTGTGGGGAGATGGGGCACATCAGGTCCCAAGTGTCCAAAGCCGAAGCAAGAGAGGCGTGGGGAAAGTGTTTGCATTAGCTGGGTCCGAGGTAGAGAACGAAATCACAGTTACGTGTTATATCAACGGTGTTCCTCTAGTTGCAATTGTAGATCTTGGCGCAACTCATTCCTTCATTTCTCGCCATGTGTGCTAATAGATCGAGTTTAGTGTTGTCTTCATTGGTAAGGGAGATGGTCATTGACACTCCGGCTAAGGGTTCAGTGACTACCTCTCTGGTATATTCGAAGTGCCCACTGACTGTATTCGGCAGGGACTTCACTGTTAACTTAATTTGTTTACCACTGTAGGAATGGACGTCATCCTTGGTATGGGTGGTTGGTAGACAACCATGTTCATATCAATTCTTATTTGAGAGATCGGTTAGTTTTCCCCGCTACCGAGGTGAAGGAATCGGCTTCACTTCCTGCTAGACAAGTGCGCAAGTTGTTAGGAGAAGTGGTTACTCTGTTTGCATTATGGGCGTCATTAACAGTAGAGAATCAAGTCAAGATTGAAGATCTGCCGGTGGTTAGAGAGTTTGCCGAGGTGTTTCTGAAGAAATTCCCGATGTGCCACCGAGAGAGAGATCGAGTTCACCATAGAATTGATTCTGGAACAAGACCGAGTGTCTATGGCACCTTATAGGATGTCTGCATCCGAGCCAGTCCGAAATGAAGAAACAGTTGGAAGAATTGCTAGAAAGGAAATTCGTGAGGCCGAGCGTGTCACCGTGGGGAGCACTGTGTTACTAGTGAAGAAGAAAGATGGAAGCATGAGGTTGTGCGTGGACTACGATACTTGAACAAGGTTACAATTAAGAACAAGTATCCACTACCAAGAATTGACGATTTGATGGATCAATTAGTGGGTGCTCAGGTATTTTCCAAGATTGATTTGAGGTCGGGCTACCATCAAATCAAAGTGAAGGACGAAGACGTACCAAAGACGGCTTTTAGAACTCGGTATGGACACTACGAGTACTTAGTAATGCCATTCGGTGTCACTAATGCTCCAGGGGTATTCATGGAGTATATGAATCGTATTTTCCATGAGTACTTAGATCGGTTTGTGGTAGTGTTCATGACGATATCTTGGTCTACTCCAAGTCGGCAGAAGAGCATGCCGAGCACTTAAGGGTAGTGCTGAAGGTTCTGAAGGAGAAGAAGCTGTATGCGAAGCTATCCAAGTGTGAGTTTTGGTTGAGGGAAGTGAGTTTCCTAGGCCATGTGATTTCCAGCAATGGGATTGCAGTGGACCCTTCAAAGATTGAAGTTGTGTTGAAGTGGGAGACACCCAAGTCGGCCACCGAAGTGAGGAGCTTCATGGGGTTAGCCGGTTACTCTGAAGATTCATTGAGGTTTCTCCAAATTGGCGTTGCCATTAACCCAATTGACATGTAAAGATAGAGGCGTTCGTATGGGATGACCGATGCGAGGAGAGTTTCAAGAGTTGAAGAGGAGATTGACAACGTCGCCGATCTTGACGTTGCCTAATCCAGGGGATCCTTTTGTGATCTATTGTGATGCATCTAAGTTAGGTTTGGGGTGTGTCTTTGATGCAAGAAGGTAAAGTAGTGGCGTACGCTTCAAGGCAACTGAAGACTCATGAGAAGAATTACCCCACTCATGATTTAGAGCTAGCTGCCGTAGTGTTTGCATTGAAGATATGGAGGCATTACCATTAGGGTTCGAGGTTCGAGGTGTTTAGTGATCACAAGAGTTTACAGTACTTGTTTGATCAGAAGGAATTGAATATGAGGCAGAGGAGATGGTTGGAGTTATTGAAGGACTATGACTTCGGTCTGAACTATCACCCAGGGAAGGCCTGTAACACCCTAAATAATTTAATTAAGAAATTGATTAAATTGTTTAAGTGTTGCACTATTTTAATTATATTAAGTATAATATAGTGTTTTATATTTACTATTTTATTTTAATAGAAGGGAGTGGTATTGGAAATACCGGAGCTGCAAGCATTGGCCCAGGAGCCCAAGCCCAATGACTTAGGCTCCTAGGAGTGATGCATTTCGCATCACTTGTGCAAAAGAAAGAAAAGAAAGAAAGTTGCGAAAGGAGAGAAGAGAAAGGAGAAAGAAATCGGCTCTAAAACCCTAGAGAAAGGGAGAGAAAGCTTCGCACCACTCAAGAGAAGGAGAAGAAGGCCTTAGTTGCTGTTGTTCTTGTACGTGACTTGGTGAGGATCACTTTCTACGGTGTAAAATAAGGTAAGGGGAGTCTCACTCTATAATAGAGGAGATAATATGTTATATGTAGATCATAGGTCTTGATTTGTGTTAATTGATGATTGTTTGATGATTTGAGCCATTGAATTGAATAAATTGCATGTGAAATCGATTTGGGGTTAAAATTAGGGTTTATAACATGTGAATTTCGTGATTGGTGATGTGTTTGATGATTGAGCATGAAATTGAGTGTTATAATATGAAATTAGGAGCATTAGAGTGATTATGGAGTGGTTTGATTTGGGAAAAATTGGAAAATTTGGGAGTTTTGGGTTTAGGGCGCCAAATGGCTAGCAATCATGCGCCCCGTGTCTTTATGTGATGAGCTATGGTGCTGTGTTGCTATTCTGGGCGCCACTTTGCTAAGGAATTGGCGCTGGAGGGTTCTGTTCATGTCTTTGGAATTGTGTATGTGTGCGGTGTGTTCTTTTGCTGGCGCGCCAAGTTCTTTGAGAAATGTCGCCCCTGCCTTTGCTTGAGTCTTTGGGAGGTGTGTGTTCTTTGTCAGGCGCCCGACTTGCTAGGAATGTGGCGCCACGTGCCTTGCTCACGTGCACATAGAGGGTGTTTGAGTGGAACTTGATGTTCTGTGCATATTTCACCGAGCCAAATTTGGTATTCACCTGCCCAAACTCCATTTAAAACATTTTGGCTCGAGTAGTTTTGGTTTTTCACGTGTCATTTGGGAGATGTCCTATAGAGCAATTCTGTGGCGCTATACGTGTGCGCCTATAGGGTGGGTTAAGTGACACTTAGAGTTCCAAACATATTTTACAGTGCCATATTTGGCAATCACCTGCCCAAAAACATTTTTAAACATTTTGGCTCGAGTAGTTTTCTGTTTGCATGTGTCATTAGAGAGGGGTGCTGGTGGGCATTGCTGTGGCGCCATAAGTGTGCGCCTAGGGGGTGGTTTGAGCGAAACTTAGAGTTCTAGGCATATTTTACCGTGCCATCTTTTGCGGTTGCTTGCCCAAAAACAATTTTAAGCATTTTGGCTCGAGTGGTTTTCTGTTTAAACGTGTTGTGTGTGGCTTGGAGTCGTGTGTAGGCGCCCAACCGGTCTTGCCCGTGGTGCTAGCGGCGCTGTGTCTAGAGATCTGTCTTTGCCCGAGGGCGGTTGCTAGAAAAGTGGCGCCAGTGTGTTGCCACTGAGCGCCAGTTCTTGCCGAAGCCTGGCGCCTAGTCTTCATGTTGCACCGAGCGCGCCAGAATGTGGGGAAAATGGCGCTGAAGTCTTTGCTGGTGACTAAGTAGTCTTGTTTTGGTCCCTAGGGGGCAGTGTGGTCCCTAGGTGATTGTTTTGGTCCTAAATGGGGGTTTAGGTCCCTGAGTGAGATTAGTCCTCCAATTGTGAATATGTCCTTGAGACTTGAGTATGTTGAGTTAGCAACTGAGATGATTGAGGATGCCATGGGGGCATGAGCCATGAGGGCTAGAGCCATGAGGGCTATAAACGAGATTAAATATGAGGTGAGAAAATAATATATGATGTGATATTGTAAATGTGCTTGTGTTGTATTCATGGAGTCTCATGCATACATTCGGCTGCGGTCGCGACGTTATAAACTGATTGTGAGGCCATGAGGGCCAGAGTCATGAGGACTCAATTTGAGAATGATACTGCCATGAGGGCAACTGGTACCACATGCATAACTACATTGCATACATTCTCATGAACGCATAAATGTTACTGAGTGATGATTGGTATGATTGAATTGTGTGGTGTACTGTTACTGTATATATTGCCTATTATCACTTTTATTATATAGTTCGAGACTCACCCTTTCTGTTGTTGTTTACCACAGGTAGTCATGAGTGATGGCTTGCTCCCTTCACGATTCCCTGAGTCGGTCTGCTCTGATACGTAGCACCTAGGGGTTGGGTCATAAACTGTAGTTTGATCTGTTTTGCTCATAGTTGAGCCTTATGTGTATTGTGTACTATTTGAGATTGCTGAGCACTTATTTTGAGATGTAGTTTTATTTTCCGCTGCGAAAACATGAGATCTTCTCCCACGTTTTGTATGGTGTTATGTATCTATGCATATTTCTGAGCTGAACCGACTGTTTGAGTATTTTTAAGAGAGGGGCGTGACACTCCATTTAATGAGAAAATGATTTTTATTACTCTGATTTTTGAATTAAACTGCCGGGTAGAATTGGGGTGTTACAAGGCCAATGTTGTAGCTGATGCGCTGAGTAGGAAATCTCTGCATATGTCATCGATGATGGTAAAGGAGCTGGAATTGATTGAACAGTTTAGAGATTTGAGCCTAGTATGTGAAGTAACACCTCAGAGTGTTAAGTTGGGGATGCTGAAGATCACCAATGAGTTCATGGTTAGTATAAGGGAAGCACAGAAGATTGATGTGAAGTTGGTTTATGTGTTTGTGAGAGTTGGCTGAGCTGATAACAAAGATTTTGAGTTGGATGCGCAAGGATTGTTGAGGTTCGGAGAGGTCGGATATGTATACCGATGATGAGGAGATCAAGAAGGCAGTGCGGAGGAGTGTCACGTAAGTCGGTTGAGTATCCATCCGGGAGCTACGAAGATGTATCAAGACTTGAAGAAATTATTCGGTGGCAAGGAATGAAGAAGGATGTAGCTCGTTTAAATCTATGCTTGTTTGACTTGCCGTAAGTCAAAGGTGGAGCACCGTGGCTCGGCGGGGTTGATGCAACCGTTGCATATTCCTGAATGGAAGTGGGACAGCATTTCCATGGACTTTGTAACCGGGTTGCCGAGGACAACAAGAGGGTTTGACACCATTTGGGTGATTGTTGATAGGCTGACAAAGTCATCACACTTTATTCCTATTAACATCACATACCCAAAGTCTTAGAGTTAGCGTAAATTTATATCAATGTCATTGTGAAGCTTCATGGAATCCCTTTGAGTATTGTATCAGACAGAGATCCAAGGTTTACTTCGGAATTTTGGAAGAGTTTGCAAGAGGCGTTGGGTTCCAAGTTGCGTTTGAGCTCGGCATACCATCCTCAGACTGATGGTCAATCCGAGAGGACTATCCAGTCCTTAGAAGATTTATTGAGAGCTTGTGTGCTTGAGCAAGGAGGTGCGTGGGATTCGTATCTACCATTGATAGAATTCACTTACAACAACAGTCATCATTCAAGTATTGGAATGGCACCATTTGAAGCATTGTATGGCCGTAGGTGTAGGACTCCACTATGTTGGCATGAAACAGGAGAGAGGGTTGTGTTAGGACCCGAGTTGGTTAGAGAGACTACCGAGAAGGTTAAGATGATCAGAGAGAAGATGAGGGCGTCACAAAGCAGACAGAAGAGTTACCATGACAAAAGGAGGAAAGACTTAGAATTTCAAGCCGGCGACCATGTATTCCTTAGAGTCACCCCTGTGACTGGAGTTGGACGAGCTCTGAGGTCCAAGAAACTATCACCTCGTTTCATTGGACCCTATCAAATCTTGGAGAGAGTTGGGAAGGTGGCGTACCGAATTGCATTGCCACCCAATCTGTCAAATTTGCACGATGTGTTCCATGTATCTCAACTGAGGAAGTATGTTCCTGACCCGTCCCATGTCATTCAAATGGATGATGTGCAAAAGAGAGACGACCTCACTGTGGAGACAATGCCGATCGTAATTGAAGACCGAGAAGTAAAGACCCTTGGGGAAAAGAAATCAAGTTGGTGAAGGTGGTTTGGGTAGGAGGCTGTTTTGGTGAGCATGCTACTTGGGAGCTAGAGAGCAAGATGAAGGAAGCCTATTCCGAAATTTTTTTGATTGAGGTAAGATTCAGAGGACGTAATCTCCTAAGTAGGGGAGGTTGTAACACCCCAAAATAATTCAATTAATTAACTTAGTTGAGTTATTAAGGGTTTGCAACATTTTACTTTTAAGTCAAGTAATTCATTAAGTGAGTGTTAAGCATGTGTTACTCTTTAGGAAAATGTCTAAGTTAGGAAAGGGTGTGGGTAGAAGAAGCCCACGGCCTAATAAGGCCAAGGCCTCATTTAAGTCCCTTAGGACATGTTAAATGGTGCCTTCAGAGGAGACCATTTACATTGTTCCAAAAATAGTCAAAGTTACCAAATTAAGAAAGTAGAGAGAAGTGAGACTTAGAGAGAAGGAAGAGAACCGAAGGGAGAACCAAGAGAAAAAGGGAAGAGTGAGCTGAATCTTGAAGGATTCCTAGAAGTGCTAGTGAAAAGGGTGTGTCTACGGTTATAATCAGGTTAGGGGGCTCTTTTAATCCTTGTAATGTTTTGTGTTTGGTAGTATTTTTGGTGTGAGTGGTTTTGATCACCTTGCATGTGTGTTTTATGTGTTGTTCATAACGTGTTTTCTTTGTGTTTGCTCTTTCTTTGTGATTTGTGGTGAGGTACGATGGTGGATCGGTTGGGAAAGAGAGAGAGAGTAACAACTCTCTCTCTGCAGTGTGTACGGAAGGAGCATTGCATGGTGAGGCATCGAGAGGGTGAATCGGCGTAGTGTGAAGAAAATGAGTTTGCATGTAGAGTTAGGGAGAGGATCGGAGACAATGGAGTGAGTATCCGAGTGTGCATGAGTGTGGTATCTTTGAAATGGGTTGCATGTTGGGTTTAAGTAAAGAAAGCAGAGTAAAAGAAATAAAATGGGAGTTAAGCGCCTTTATTACGCGCGTGGCCGGCAAGTACCATGACTTAGAGTGAGAGAAACCGAAGTTGAGGAAGTCAACGCCTAGGTGTCTTGGTGTTGAGAGTCTGTTGGTGAGTTTGAGGAGAGTATGTGTCCAAATACCATTAGCGAGGGTAAAGGCGCATAAACCGGAAGTGTAGGTGTTTCGCCTTAAGGTTACCGAGGTGTAGAGGTAGTGAGCCCAAGTCTTCAAGCCGAGGTAGCGTCACCGGGTGAAACGCCAAAATGCCTAAGTGGAAGTGACTAGGCGAGATTGTGCGAGGAGTGAATCCACACGAGTGAGAGGTTCTAGCCTAAGGAGTGCGTAATCGTGAGCGTGCTACCGAATTGAGGGTTTGCGTGTAACATGCCGAGGTGCCAAAGCTGAGCTAGGTGCCGAGGTGATGTAGAATACCGAGTTGGAGTAGTTAGCCGAGGTACACACATAGTGTGCCGAAGTGATGTTAGCGCCAATGTTGCCTAGCACATTGTGGGGCGCCATGCTGTGAGTGCTATTTTAGCACCAAATGTGCATAAGTAAGGGAGCGATAGAGTCCATTTTGGTCCTTAGGTGACATTTTGGTCCCTAAGTGTCGTTGCGGTCCTCGGTGTGACAATTAGTCCACCATGGAGTGCCGAGGTGATTGAGAGGTCGGGTGTAGGTGTAACACCTCAAATAATTTAATTAAGAAATTGATTAAATTGTTTAAGTGTTGCACTATTTTTAATTATATCAAATTATAATATAGTGTTTTAAAGTATAGTATTCTAATTGACTCGAGGAGTGGTATTGGAAATACCGGATGCGAGCATTAGCCCAGAGCCCAAGCCCAATGACTTAGGCTCCTAGGAGTGGTGCATTTCGCATCACTTGTGCAAGAAAGGAAAAGAAAGAAAAGTTGCGAAGAGAGAAGAGAGAAAGGAAGAGGAAATCGGCAAAACCCTAAGGAGAAGAGGAGAGAGCTTCGCAAGGGAGAAAGGAGAAGAGGAAAGCTCCATAGTTCTTTGTAGTTCTTATGCGTGACTCGGAGAAAGAGAGTTCTACGGTGTAAAATAAGGTAAGGGAGTCTCACTCTATAATAGAGGTATAATAGGTCGTATGTAAATCATAGAGTCTTAATTTGATGAGGTTGATTGTTAACCGAATGATTGTTGGGTTGAACTTGATGAAATTGCATGCTAAAATCGATTTGGGGCTTTAATTTAGGGTTTTGTGTTCTTGACTTTGCTTTGATTGATGATTGAGTGCTAATTTGTGAAATTGAGAGTGTTAGCATGATTACAACGTGTTTTAAGATTGTTGTTGATGAATGGGTTTGAGAGAAATTGGCTGAAAATCGTTGTAAGTGACCTTAGACACTCTAGGGCGCCAATGTGCTAGGGAAATGGCGCCACAGGCTATCTGAGAGGAGAGTTTTGGTGTTGTGTTCTTTGTGCGGGCGCCAATTTCCTAGAAAATATGGCGCTGTGTCACCGTAGCTTGATGGCTCGGGTAGGTGTGTTCTTTATGCAGGGCGCCAAGTTCTTTGTGTCTGGCGCCAAAGTCTGCCTGCTTGAAGTCTTGTGAATGTGTGTTTCTTTGTGCTGGCGCGCCGAATGTGGGTATTTTGGGGCCCGGAGTGAAACTTGTATTCTGGGCACATTTTCTCGTGCAAATTTTGTATTCACACGCCCAAATTCAATTTTTAGTGTTTTGGCTCAGTGGTTTTCAGTTTGCGGTGTTATTTTGAAAATGTCCCAAGTGGGGTGGTTTTGTGTGTGTAAATGGGGTGGGTTGAGGAAACTCACATTTACAACATATTTTATCGTGCCAAATTTTGTATTCACTGCCCAAATCCAATTTTAAATGTTTTGGCTCGAGTGGTTTCCTGATTTCAGGTGTTGTTTTAAAAATGTCTCGGTGGGGGTGACTTGGTGTGTGTAAATGGGGTGGGTTGGGTGAAACTCACTTTTCTGGGCATATTTCACCGTGCCATATTTTGTATTTACCTGCCCAAAAACATTTTTAAACATTTTGGCTCGGGTGGTTTTTGGTTTGAAAGTGTGGGGTGTGGTGGGTCAGTTGTGGGGCGCCAAATTGCCTGCGCCCTAGTCCGCTGCCTCGTGTGCACAATATGTGAGGCGAACGGTGTCAGTGTTTGAGTTTGTGTCTGCGTGCATGTTGCCCGTAGGGCGCCAGATTGCTAGAAAAAGTGGCGCCCGATGGTTGTGTGTTGCCACGGGCGCCAAGTCTTGAGTTCTGGCGCCTAGTCTTTGTGTTGCACTGAGCGCCGATCGTGGGGAAATGGCGCCTAGTCTTTGCCAGTGCCTAAGAGTGTCTTTGTTTGGTCCCTAGGTGACAATTTGGTCCCTAGATGATTGTTTTGGTCCTAAATGGTGGTTTAGGTCCTTGGGTGAGGTTGAGTCCTCTAGATGAGATTAGTCCTTGGGACTTAATGGTGTAGAGAGAGTGTATAATGAGATGACCGAGAATGCCATGGGGGCATGAGCTAGGAGGGCCAAGCCATGAGGGCTATAACATGAGATTAATACTTGAGGTAAGAGTTAATGCGTGTATTGAGTCAGTTGAGAATGTGTTGTGTTGTTACATGGAGTCTCATGCATACATTCATTTGCTGCATCGTAGAGCTTATAAAATGAATTGTGAAGCTTGTGGGCGGCGGAGGGCAGTCATGAGGACTCCATTATTGATGAGAATGCCGGAGGGCAAATATTGAGAACGCCGGAGGGCAAATGGTACCACATGCATGATTACATTGCATACATTCTCATGAGTGCATGAATGTTATTGAGTGATGATTGGTGTGTTTGATTATGCTGTGAACTGTGATTGTATATATTACTTATTATCACTTTTATTATATAGTTCGAGACTCACCCTTTTACATTGTTGTTTACCACGGTAGTCACGAGTGAGGGCTTTCTACCTTCACTACTCCCCGAGTCGGTCTGCTCTGATACGTAGCACCTAGGGGTTGGGGTTTTAGATTGTTATTGCTTTGTTTTGCTCACTGTTGAGCTTTCATGATGTTATACGGTGTATTCTTGAGATTTGAGGATTATTATTTTGAGCTGTAGTTTGATTCCGCTGCATGATATGAGTTTGTATCCCACGTTTGTATGGTGTTATGTATCTATGCATTTTTCTGAACTGACTGTTGAGTATTTTAAGAGAGGAGCGTAACACTCCATTAAATGAGAAAAATGATTTTTATACCTTTCGATTTTTGATTTAAATTACAGGGTAGAAATGGGGTGTTACATTAGTGGTATCGAGCAAAAGTTCGGTCTGTCCAGACCAAGTGTGTCTGCATTTGTCATGTTGTGTATGGCGGTTAGAGTCTTGAATTAGTTACAATGGTTGTTTATCTTTGCGGTGTTAGGTTGATATGGCAAGAAGAGTTGATCTTTGCACTTGCCGAGCGTTGCAAGCCATAGCACAAGTGATGGGGGCGCAACAGAATCATCGAGACCCGCAATGCGCAACATTCCGAGAGAGAACCCCCTACCTTCGGGGGGAGGTACAACCCGGATGGTGCATTGACTTGGCCGAAGGAGATTGAGAGGATCTTGAGGTGATTAGTCGCACCGATGAGCGAGAAAAGTCGTGTCACAGTACTCATCGTTATCTGAAGAGGTCGATGGTAGTGGTGGGAGACCGCGGAGAGGTTGGGTGCCGCATGTGAGGAGATCACTTGGGTGTGGTTCGAAGGGAATTCTTGAAAAGTATTTCCGGAGGGCGTTAGAAAAGAAAGAGTGGAATTCCTTGAACCGAGGCGAGGAAGTATGTCTGCATTCTCGAGTATCTTTGCCAAGTTCACGAGTTGGCCAAGTTCTATCCCCACTATCTTTGAAATTTGAAATTTGAATTCTCAAAGTGCATTAAGTTTGAGAATGGGTGAGAAGAGTGATATCAAGCGGTGTGGGGTATCGGAAGATTAGAGTATTTCTTTGATCCGTAGGCTAACTGCGAGATTTATGAGGAAGACAAAGAATGCAGTTCTAGGGTCATGAGAGACCGGAGGGGAAATTTCATAACGAGGGTAAGCCTTATGAGGCGTCTGTGACAAGGGAAAGCAAAGGTATTCGGGTGGTAACAAGTATAATGGTGGAAGCGTGTCCGCTGAGGGTAGGAGGTATCATGAGGGCAAGAAGCCAAGTGGGGAGACGCCCCATCCGATGTTGTGTGTTTCAAGT
The DNA here is from genome assembly GCA_020916435.1 of Oxytropis ochrocephala. NCBI lineage: Eukaryota > Viridiplantae > Streptophyta > Magnoliopsida > Fabales > Fabaceae > Oxytropis > Oxytropis ochrocephala. The sequence continues at coordinate 59,456,025 of CM037092.1, read as the reverse complement.
GTGACAAGCCGTGTCACAAGAGCTTTGATTGTAAGATGGAAGTGAAGAGATGTTTTAAGTGTGGGAAGAATGGTCACATGGCATCCGGAGTGTGATCGCAAGGAAGTCGTATGTTTCAAGCGTGGTGAAGCTTGGTCACATTAGCTTCAAGTGCCCCAAGCCTAAGAAGGAAAGATCCACCGGGAGAGTGTTTGCATTGGCGGTGTTCGGAGGACCTAATGATATCGAGAGTACATGTTTCATCTCTCGTACACCTTTAGTTGCTATTGTTGACACTCGGGTGCTACGCACTCTTTTATTGCATCTGTTTGTCTTTGAAAAGTTAAATTTAGTATTGTCTACTATGGAGAGAGGATGGTTATCGACACTCCACTAAGGTCCGATAACTACTTCTCTAATGTGTGCTAGGTGTCCTCTGTCGGTCTTCTGAGAGATTTTCTCGTTGATCTGATTTGTTTGCCTTTGGGTGGGTTGGATGTGATTACGGGCATGGGTGGTTAGTAGATAACCATGTGCACATCAAGCTGTTCTAATAAGTGCATTAGTTTTCTTCTTCTGAAGAGGAAGAGTACGCTTTCTTTGTCTGGCGAGCAATTGCGCGAGGTAATGAAAGAGAGGTGGTCGGTTGTTTGCTTTGATGGCGTCTATGTCTCAAGGAGAACCGAGCATGGTTGATGGAGTTACCGGTGGTGTGTGAGTTCCCACAAGTGTTTCCGGATGAGATTCCTAGTGTGCCCCCGAGAGGGGAAGTTGAGTTCGGGATTGAGCTTGTGCACAGTACTAGGCTTCGTGTCTATGGCACCGTCACCAGGATGTCGGCTTACGAAGTTATGCGAATTGAAGAAGCGATTAGAGGAGCTTCTTGAGAAGAAATTTGTGAGGCCTAGTGTGTGTCGCCATGGGGGCTCCAGTTTTGTTAGTAAAGAAGAAGGATGGGAGTATGCGTCAGTGCGTGGACTACGCACAATTGAATAAGGTAACTATCAAGAATAAGTATCCTCTCCCGAGGATAGATGATCCGATGGATCGGTGGTGGGTGCTAAAGTGTTTAGCAAGATTGACTTGAGGTCCTGATATCACCAGTTAAGGTGAAGGATGAGGACATCGAGCAAACAGCGTTGAGCGAGGTATGGGCATTATGAGTACTCTGTAATGCCGTTTGGTGTCACAAATGCACGGGGGTGTTTATGGAGTACATGAACCGAATCTTCCATAGCTATCTGGATCGGTTTGTGGTCGTTTTCATTGATGATATTACGGTGTACTCAAAATCGAGGAAGAGCATGCGAGCACTTGAGGTTGGTGCTAGAGGTCTTGAAAGAGAGGAAGTTGTATGCCAAGTTGTCAAAGTGTGAGTTACGGTTGCATGAGGTGAGCTTCTTGGGTCACATTATTTACGTGATGGTATAGTCGTGGATCCAAACCAAGGTTGATGTAGTGTTGCGGTGGGAGAGCCCAAAGTCCGTGGCGAGATCGGGGAGTTTCTTGGGGTTGGGTGGTTACTACAGGAGGTTTATTGAAGGGTTCTCTAAGCTAGCCCTTCCATTGACTCAATTGACCTGTAAGGGAAAGCATTTGTGTGGGATGCAAAGTGTGAAGAGAGTTTCCAAGAGCTGAAGAAGAGGTTGACCACGTCTCCAGTGTTAGTGTTGCTGTGCGCGAGCAACCTTTTGTTGTAATATCTTGTGGCGCCTCAAGATGGGTTTGGGAGGTGTGTTGATGCGAGGATGGGAAGGTAGTTGCTTATGCGTCTCGTGATTGAGGACGCATGAGAAGAACTATCCTACTCATGATTTAGAGCTGGCTGCGATTGTGTTTGTGCAGAAGATCTGGAGGCACTATCTCTACGGTACTAGATTCGAGGTGTTCAGTGATCACAAGAGTCCGAAGTACTTGTTTGACCGAAAGAGCTGAATATGAGACGCAGGCGTTGGTTAGAGTTTTCTTTGAAGGACTATGATTTCGGCTTGAACTATCACCCCAAGCAAAGCTAATGTCGTGGTGATGCTTTAAGTCGGAAAACTCTGCATATGTCAGCTATGATGGTGAGGGAATTGGAGTTGATCGAGCAATTCCGTGACTTGAGTCTGGTTTGTGAGGTGACACCCCAGAGTGTCAGATTGGGTATGCTGAGGATTGGGAATGACTTCTTGGTTAGTATCGAGAGACGCCCGAAGTTAGATGTGAAGTAGTAGACTTCTTTGGTTCTTTGGTAAGCAAACCGCTTGATGGGGATTACAGGTTGGATTCCCAGGGTGTGTTGAGATTCAGAGACAGAATTTGTGTCCCGGATGATTCTGAGTTGAAAAAGATGATACTTGAGGAGAGCCATAGGAGTAAGTTGAGCATTCATCTAGGTGCTACTAAGATGTATCATGATCTGAAGAAACCGCTTTTGGTGGCACAGGTATGAAGAGAGATGTTGCGCGCGGTTTGTATATGCGTGTTTGACTTGCCAGAAGTCAAATATTGAGCATCAGAAGCCTGCGGGGCTGATGCAACCTTTAGAGATTCCGGAATGGAAGTGGGACAGCATTTCCATGGACTTTGTGACTGGGTTGCCAAATCTTGAGAGAGGTCTCGACACTTATTTGGGTGATTGTGGATAGGTTGACCAAGTCCGCCCATTTCATTCCTATCAACATCACCTATCCTGTGCCAAAGTTGCCAAGAATATACATTCGGTGATTGTGAAGCTTCATGGGGTTCCGAAGAGTATTGTGTCGGATAGAGACCCGAGGTTTACATCGGAGTTTTGGGGAAGCTTGCGGGAGGCTTTGGGGTCCAAGTGAAATTGAGTTCACTTATCACCCTCGGTGATGGTGGTCGACAGAGAGAGAACCATCCGGTCTTTGGAGGATCTTCGAGAGCTTGTGTGCTAGAGCGAGGAGGTGCGTGGGATGCACATCTCCCAGCGATTGAGTTCACTTATAATAACACTATCATTCGAGCATAGGGATGGCTCCTTTTGAGGCCTTTGTATGGGCGGAGTGCGGGAGACTCCTTTGTGTTGGCATGAGTCCGGGAGAGTGTTGTTCTTGGACCGAGAGTTGGTTAGGGAGACTACGGAGAAGGTGAAAATGATCGGGAGAAAATGAAAGAGTCCCGAGCCGGCGAAAAAGTTATCATGATAAGAGGAGGAAGGACTTGGAGTTTCAGTGGTGAGCATGTGTTCTTGAGGGTCACGCTTTATGGTAGTGTTGGGCGTGCTCAAGGCAAAGAAGTTGACTCAAGGTTTATTGGACCGTGCGGATCAGAGAGGGTTGGAAAGGTTGCTTATAGGGTGGCTTTGCCGCTTAATCTTCGAACTTGCATGATGTCTTCCACGTGTCACGGCTTGAAGTATATTCCGGACCGTCTCATGTGATTCACATGGATGATGTAGAGAGTGCGTGAGAACCTCACTTTGTGGAGACTATGCCGGTGAGGATTGATGATAGAGAAGTGAAGGTGTTGAGAGGGAAAGACATTGCCTTAGTCAAGGTAGTGTGGTTGAAATTTCTTGGCGAGAGTATGACTTGGGAGCCGGAGAGCAAGATGCGGGAGTCTTATCCAGAGTTATTTGACTCAGGTATGAATTTCGAGGACGAAATCTTCTAAGTGGGGGAGAGTTGTAACACCTCAAATAATTTAATTAAGAAATTGATTAAATTGTTTAAGTGTTACACTATTTTTAATTATATCAAATTATAATATAGTGTTTTAAAGTATAGTATTCTAATTGACTCGTGGAGTGGTATTGGAAATACCAGGACTGCGAGCATTGGCCCAGAGCCCAAGCCCAATGACTTAGGCTCCTAGGAGTGGTGCATTTCGCATCACTTGTGCAAGGAAAGGAAAAGAAAGAAAAGTTGCGAAAGAGAGAAAGAGAGAAGGAAGAGGAAATCGGCGCAAAACCAAAGGAGAAGAGGAGAGAGCTTCGCAAGAGGAGAAAGGAGAAGAGGAAAGCTCCATAGTTCTTTGTAGTTCTTATGCGTGACTCGGAGAAAGAGAGTTCCTACGATGTAAAATAAGGTAAGGGGAGTCTCACTCTATAATAGAGGGTATAATAGGTCGTATGTAAATCATAGAGTCTTAATTTGATGAGGTTGATTGTTAACCGAATGATTGTTGGGTTGAACTTGATGAAATTGCATGCTAAAATCGATTTGGGGCTTTAATTTAGGGTTTTGTGTTCTTGACTTTGCTTTGATTGATGATTGAGTGCTAATTTGTGAAATTGTGAGTGTTAGCATGATTACAACGTGTTTTAAGATTGTTGTTGATGAATGGGTTTGAGAGAAATTGGCTGAAAATCGTTGTAAGTGACCTTAGACACTCTAGAGGCGCCAATGTGCTAGGGAAATGGCGCCTTGGGTGCTATGTGAGGAGTTTTGGTGTTGTGTTTAGCTTGCGCAGGCACCAATTTCCTAGAAAAATGGCGCTGTGTCACCGTATGCTTGATGGCTGGGTAGGTAGGTGTGTTCTTTATGCAGGCGCCAAGTTCTTTGTGTCTGGCGCGCCAAAGGCAATCGCTTTGAGTCTTTGTGAATGTGTGTTTCTTTGTCTGGGCGCGAGAATGTGGGTATTTTGGGGCCGGGAGTGAAACTTGTATTTACAGGCACATTTTCTCGTGCAAATTTTGTATTCACACGCCCAAATTCAATTTTTAGTGTTTTGGCTCGAGTGGTTTTAGTTGCAGTGTGTTATTTTGAAAATGTCCCGGTGGGGTGGTTTTGTGTGTGTAAATGGGGTGGGTTGAGGGAAACTCACATTTACGAACATATTTTCTTGTGCCAAATTTTGTATTCACACGCCCAAATCCAATTTTAAATGTTTTGGCTCAGTGGTTTCCGATTTGGTGTTGTTTTAAAAATGTCTCGGTGGGGGTGACTTGGTGTGTGTAAATGGGGTGGGTTGGGTGAAACTCACTTTTAGGGCATATTTCACCGTGCCATATTTTGTATTTACTTGCCCAAAAACATTTTTAAATATTTTTGGCTCGGGTGGTTTTTGGTTTGAAAGTGTGGGGTGAGTTTGAGGTCGGTTGTGGGCGCCAAATTGTCGCCAGTGCGCCTAGTCCGAGTGCTCCGTGTCTGAGAGCGTGTCTAGAATCGTGTGCGAGTTTGTGTCTAGGTGCATGTTGCCTGAGAGGCGCCAGTGCTAGAAAAGTGGCGCCCGTGGCGTGTGTTGCCACGAGCGCGCAAGTCTTGAAGTTTACAGCGCTAGTCTTTGTGTTGCACCGGGCGCCGAATGTGGGGAAATGGCGCTAGTCTTTGCCAAGTGCCTAAGAGTGTCTTTATTTTGGTCCCTAGGTGACAATTTGGTCCACTAGATGATTGTTTTGGTCCTAAATGGTGGTTTAGGTCCTTGGGTGAGGTTGAGTCCTCTAGATGAGATTAGTCCTTGGGACTTAATGGTGTAGAGTGTATAATGAGATGACCGAGAAATCCATGGGGGCATGAGCCGGAGGCCAAGCCATGAGGGCTATAACATGAGATTAATACTGAGGTAAGAGTTAATGCGTGTATTGAGCTGTTGAGAATGTGTTGTGTTGTTACATGGAGTCTCATGCATACATTCTACTGCGATCGTAGAGCTTATAAAATGAATTGTGAAGCTTTGAGGCGGCCGAGGGCGCAGTCATGAGGACTCCATTATTGATGAGAATGCCGGAGGGCAAATATTGAGAACGCCGGAGGGCAAATGGTACCACATGCATGATTACATTGCATACATTCTCATGAGTGCATGAATGTTATTGAGTGATGATTGGTGTGTTTGATTATCTTTGTGAATTGTGATTGTATATATTACTTATTATCACTTTTATTATATAGTTCGAGACTCACCCTTTACATTGTTGTTTACCACGGGTAGTCACAGTGAGGGCTTTCTACCTTCACTACTCCCAGAGTCGGTGCTGCTCTGTCATGCACCTAGGGGTTGGGGTTTTAGATTGTTATTGCTTTGTTTTGCTCAACTGTTGAGCTTTCATGATGTTATACTTGTATTGTTGAGATTTGAGGATTATTATTTTGAGTGTAGTTTGATTCCATTGCATGATATGAGTTTGTATCCCACGTTTGTATGGTGTTATGTATCTATGCATTTTTCTCGAATCGATCGTTGAGTATTTTAAGAGAGGAGCGTAACACTCCATTAAATGAGAAAAATGATTTTTATACCACGATTTTTGATTTAAATTACAGGGTAGAAATGGGGTGTTCTGATGGGTCCTAGGGTGATTCTACAGGTGTAGTAGGTCGACCTTAGCACCGTGATGATGTCTAGATGGTGTGGGCGTCCGGTGTGGCGGCGGAGTAGAGCGGCGGAGTAGAGCGGCGAGTAACGGACGGTGAGCGACGGTGTAAGCATTCACATGCGTTATGTTTGATTGGTGTGTGATTGCATTTGTCATGAAGTCACATGTTGTGTGCATATTACGACGGAGGAGGTTTCGGCCTCGATGTGGTAGGACTTGGTCTCCATATCAAATAACGACGAGTAAATAACGACGGAGGCCGATATAAGCTAAATAACGACGGAGAGCCGATAGGCTAAATAACGACGGTGGAGGTACCTCATTGCATAATGCCACATGTGGTTGGGTTGCATACATGCATACATTTCATAATTTAATGTGTTTTTGGTGATTGATAATTGTTGTGGTTATTTGAACTATCGGTGAGTGGTCAGTATTAGTTAACCAGGGTGCTTTAGTCTTTGTCTCTAACCTTAAGCTTCTTCACATTATATTACTTGTGTTAAGAGACTCACCCTAGTTGCTTTTATGTTGCTTCTCATGTCGGCAACTTGCGGTACACATGAGTGTTAGTTGTGCCTAGCTCAAGTCGGTTGTGTTCGCTTCTGCAGTAGGTAACACCGGGTTGGGGCAGAGTAGATTTTAGTGCTTCTTATGCCGATCTTGTGTACTTTCTCGCTAGATAGTCTTTTGAACTAAAACTATCACATTTTGTTGTAACTTTTTACTATGTATTATGACTTGATGTCTTCTTGGCCGAGGTGCCTTATGTTATGGGCTTAGACCACTTTTGCGATGTGATGCGCATGATTACATGTTTAGTATAATCTTTGTGCATGTGCTTGAACTTAATTGAATTTACTGTTTTCCTTTTTAAATCATCAAATGTAGCCTCATTTGAGTGGAATTTTGAAACTCGATTTTAATTTAGTAGATCGAATTGATTAGATAAGGGGTGTTACAATTCACATGGATGATGTGGAGAGTGCGTGAGAACCTCACTTTGTGGAGACTATGCCGGTGAGGATTGATGATAGAGAAGTGAAGGTGTTGAGGGGAAAGACATTGCCTTAGTCAAGGTAGTGTGGTTGGGAGCTCTTTGGTGAGAGTATGACTTGGGAGCCGGGAGCGCGGGATGCGAGTCTTATCCAGAGTGTGTTTGACTTTCAGTGCAATTTCGAGGGACGAAATTTCCTAAGTGGGGAGAGTTGTAACACCCTAAATGATTTAATTAAGCAATTGATTAAATTATTTAAAGTGTTGCACTATTTTAATTATATTAAATTATAATATAGTGTTTTATAATTTAGTATTTTATTTTAAATAGAAGGAGGTGGTATTAGAAATCACAGGAATGCAAGATTGGCCCAAGAGCCCAAGCCCAATGACTTAGGCTCCTAGGGATTGTGCAATTCGCACCATTCCCTCAGAGAAAGAAAGAAACGAAAGGAGAGAAGAAAGAAAGAGAGGAAAACGACGCTAGAGAGTGAGAAGGAGGAGAAGAGGGATCGCACCACTCAAGAAGAAAGAAAGGAGCTCTTGTTGCTGTGGGTTTTGTATGTGACTCGGAGAAAGGGACTTCCTACGGTTTAATTTAAGGTAAGGGGAGTCTCACTCTATAATAGAGAGTATAATAGGGTGTATGTAGATTATAGGGTCTCTATTGTTGTTAATTGTTATTGAATTTGATTGTGGTATGTTTGATTTTGATGGATTGAATTGAATTGAGTAGGAAAATCGATTTAGGGCTTGAAATTGGGGTTTTATGTTCTTGATTGGGTTTGATGCATGATTGAGTGCTATGATATGAAATTGAATGTGTTGGCATGATTATACAATGTATTTGAGTAGTATATGATGATTAGAATTGAAAGGATTTGTGAATTGGGGGTTTTTGGGGCATGGGGCGCCAATGTGCTAGAGATTTGGCGCCACAGTATGCATTCACGTGCGGAGAAAATGTGTGTTTAGGTTGTTTTTGCGCGGGCGCCACATTCTTTGGGAAAATGGCGCCACAGGCACTTTATTCATGTCTTTGGAATGTGTTCTTTTGTCTGAGTGTGTTCTGCCAGTGCCAAGTTCTTTGGGAAAATGGCGCCACACATGCCTTTGTTTGCGTCTTTGGGTGTGTGTGTGTCGCGATGTGGCGCCAATTGCTTGCCCAGGTGCCCGAGAATGGCGCTGTGTCACGATACTTGTGGACCGTGTGTGTGTGTTCTTTATGCAGGGCGCCACATTCTTTGGGAAAAAGCGCCGGTGCATTGTTTTAGGAGTCCCGAGCATATTTTACCGTGCCAATTTTGTATTCACCGCCCAAAAACAATTTTAAACATTTTGGCTCGAGTAGTTTTAGTTTGGCACGTGTCGGTTGAGGTTGTCTTTGGTGGGTGATTCTGTGGCGCTATAGGAGCGCCTATGGGGTGGGTTAAGTGAAATTTAGAGTTCTAGGCATATTTCACCGTGCCATTTTTTGTATTTACACTTGAAAAACAATTTCAAACATTTTGCTCGAGTGGTTTTCGTTTGCATGTCTTTGGTTGTGTTGTGTCAAGGGTAGGGCGCCAAACAAGTCTTTGCCCAGTGCGCCTAGGCGGCGCTGTGTGTCTGGCTTGTGTCTCGATCAGTGTCTTAGTTTGTGTCTAGGATCGTGTGTTGCCTGGGGGCACCGAGTTGCTAGAAAAGTGGCGCCAGAGTGGTCGTGTTGCCACGAGGGGCGCCAGATTGCCGAAGTTCGCGCGCTAGTCTTTGTGTTGCACAAGGTGGCGCCAGAATGTGGGGAAAGTGGCGCCTGGTGCTGCCATGTGCCTAAGTGTGTGCTGTTTTGGTCCCTAGGTGACTGTTTTGGTCCTAAGGGGTGTTGTAGGTCCCTGAGCGAGGTTTAGTCCTCTAGTTGTGTTTGGTCCTTAGGACTCGATTGTGTTGAGCTAGTCACAGAGGTGATTGAGGATGGCCATGGGGCCTGGCCATGGGGGCCAGAGTCATGGGGACTCAAATTATTGATGAGAATGATGAGTAGTGGGATGCGGTCTTGTAGTATAAATGATTGTGATGATGTGTGTGTTCATGAGTCACATGCATACATTCGGCTGCGGTCTGGTGTTTTATTTCGGCTTCGGTCGTAGAGTATAATGATTAATGATAAGGCTGCGGTCTGATGAGAATGGTACCACATGCATTGTTGCATTGCATTACATCCATGCTCATAAATGATATAGAATGGACTGTGATGATTGTGATTGATTGACTTCTGTAAATCTGATATACTGCTTATTATAGTTTCTATTATATAGTTCGAGACTCACCCTTTCTGTTGTTGTTTACCACAGGTAGTCATGAGTGAAGGCTTGCTACCTTTACTATTCCCGAGTCGGTCCCGCTCGATCACGTAGCACCTAGGGGATGGGATTATAGACTCTAGTTTGATCTTGTTTTGCTCACTGTTGAGCCTTTATATGTATTGTGTACTGTTTGAGACTGATAAGCACTTATTGTGAGATGTAGTTTATTTTCCGCTGCGTAACATGAGATATATTTCCACGTGTTTTATGGTGCTGCGTATTTGGTTGTATTTATGAGTTGAATTGCCTGTTTAAGTGTTTAAGAGATACGTGTAACATTCCAATTGAGAAATAAATTTTTATATACTCTGATTTTTGATTCAAAACACTGGGTAGAATTGGGGTGTTACAAGAGTGGCCGACGACGCGAAGCAAGTGTGGGTCGCAGTGGACCTGAGCTGTTGTGGGCCTCGTCTGCGCCCTGCAATGGAACGTATGTGTTCGGGATCGAGGATAGCGTCCTTTGTCTGCCTTGCCTCATCCCATCGCCTGCCGAGTGGCCAACTCAATGTCAGAGTCAGGGGAGAGGGGCGTAGTCTTACCCTGAAACAAGGAGACAAGTAATTTCTTGACAGAAAAGTAAGTTTTGTTGATTGACGGAGACTATTTGGTTAGTGCAATTGTTTTCTTATGTCTAACTATAATAGAAACGGAGCTTAGTTGCGTTCCAAGTCCTCAGAATTGGCTCTTTAGACAATGTTTCGAATTGGTAAGCTCCCTTGTCAATTTTCAAGACGACCCTGTACGGACCTTCCCAGTTTGGGGCCAAATTCCCATCCTGGGCGTTCTTGTTGCCCACGTTGGCCCGCGTGAGCACTAAATCGCCGACGTTGAACTCCCTTGGAATGACTCGCTGGTTGTATCGGGAGGCGGTCCGAGCTTTAACGACGGCTTCGGCGAGTTGGGCCAGGTCGCGAATCTCTTGGATAGTGTCCAGTTCTTCTCTGATAGCCCTGTTGTTCTCTTCTTCGGTGAGGAGGTAGAGGGTCCTCCAGGTCCCTGAGTTCCAGTAGTATGACTGCCTCGATACCATAGGTGAGTCGGAAAGGAGTCTCACCTGTCGTCGATTGTGGTGTAGTTCGAAATGCCCAGAGGACATAAGGAAGTTCGTCGGGCCACACACCTTTGGCGTCCTTCAATCTCTTTTTGAGCCCTTTCAACATAACTCGGTTAGCGGCTTCGGCTTGTCCGTTGGTTTGAGGGTGCTCGATTGAGGTGAAGTGTTGTTTGATACCCAGGTCGGCTAAGCATCATCGGAAACCTCTGTCGTTGAATTGGGTTCCGTTATCTATTACGATGACGGCGGGAATGCCAAACCGTGACAGGATGTTCTTCTTGACGAATTTGACGAAGTTTTTGGAAGTTATCTCGGCCAGGGGTTCGGCCTCGATCCATTTGGTGAAATAGTTGACTGCGACGATGAGGAACTTTACTCCGCCTCTTGCCACGGGAAACGGTCCGAGCAGGTCTATCCCCCAATGAGAAAAGGGCCAAGGTGCCGACAAAGAGGTGAGTTCGGCTGGGGGAGCATTATGTAAATCGACATACCTTTGTCAAGTGTCACACCTCCTGACCAGGTTTGCTGTGTCTTGGACCATGGTCGTCCAGAAGTAGCCAGCTCAAAGGGCCTTCTTCGATAGCGCTCGGGCCCCGAGGTGTTGCCCACAGATTCCTTCATGTATTTCCTTGAGGACGTACTCGGCTTCTTCGCCTTCCACGCACTTCAATAACGGGGAGGAGAAACCCCGACGGAAGAGTTTACCGTCGATCACCGTGAATGAAGCTGCTCCTTTCCGGGTTGTTGCAGCCTTCTTGGGTCGGAAGGTTCGGCCCCAGATTCTATATAACTTTGTAAAGGCCGTATCCAGCTATCCTTCTCGGTGATGATATTGACGTCGACCATGGAGAGGGGCGAAAGTTCCATGCTGGGTTTCGTCAGAATCTTTTGGATTATGCTCCGGAGACTTCCCGAAGGCTTGGTACTTGCCAATTTGGCCAACACATCCGCTCGCGCGTTCTCCGACCTCGGGACGTGTTTTAATTCCTCTTTTTCAAACTGTAAGAGTAGTTCCTAGACCCGTCCTAAGTAGCGTTGTAGCACTGCGTCTTTTGCGGTGAATTCTTCTTTTTACTTGGGAAACAACTAGCAGGGAGTCGGTATTCAGGTCAATGACTTTGGCGCCGAAATCCGAAGCCAGTTTTAGGCCAGCGATGCAAGCCTCATACTCGGCTTGGTTGTTTGAAGTAGTGAATGTGAAGCTCAGGGAAACTTCTATTATTAGGCCTTCCAAGTTCTCTAGGATCAATCCCGCTCCACTCCCTTTTGAATTTGAAGATCCGTCCACGTGAAGGGTCCAGTGTAACACCCCCTTCTATTATTTACTATTCTAATAAATAGAAATCAGAGTTTTTTTAAAAACTTTTCCACGCACCTCAAGAGAGTGCTACATTTAATCAAAACTTCACAAAATAGCAATTAAAACTCAAACGCAACTAGTGCGTGATATATATACCACATCCAAATGGGGCGAACCCTCAAAACCTGTTTTAAGTTTACAATAATCCAGAAAATGGTTTCACAGCACAGCGGAAATAAACCAAGTTCAACATACTCAGTACATAATCCAAAACAGTCTAATACATAAAAAGGAAATGACAATACTACGACCCCCGTCCCTGGTGTTACTTAATCAGAGCAGACACAACAGAACCAAGAAGGTATGAACACCTTCACTCAATATCACCTGCACGTTGCCACGAGAGCAGGCAACATAAAAATAGTAGGGTGAGTCTCTTTACATAAATAATAACAAGTAGGATAAGCATTATATTAGGAAAGCAACTAGTAACACAACAATTAAGGCATTTATCATTTAATGGTATCACCAAGAAATAGTAGCATTAGATTAACTAAGCATCATCAAGATTCACTAAGAAAGCATGTATATATGTATATATGCAATATGCATGTGGATCCATCATCACCTCAATAACCCCGTCGGGCACTCACCTCTTTTGGCCGAAGCCACCACCTCTTTTGGCCGATGCCACCACCTCTTTTGGCCGAAGCCACATCACTTCTTTTATATGCATATGATTTATGTGACACCATGACAATGCATCACAACACAATGAATTCACCACAACAATCATTAACTCACCTCTTTGGCCGAAGCCACATCACCTCTTTATCATCACCACCTCATCACACACCTCATTTATTAAATTAAATCTCACATCAATAATTAAATCCCACCTAAGGACCAAATTGCCTCATAAGGACCTTTTCAACACCTAAGGATCGTTTTGGCACACCCAAACTTAATTTAGTACCTAAGGACTATTTTGACACACCAAGGGTTTATTTAATATTTAGGAACTATTTTGACATTAAGGGACCATTTTGAAAATCAAGGGACTATTTTGAAAATCAAAGGACTAAAACATCACTTAGACACTTTTTGGGCACAACTAGGCGCCAAGGGGCAGCCAGAATGGCGCCCTAGCACACACACACGGCCTAGGTATCGCGATCAAGCCACACCAGCGCCATTCCCACGGAATTTGCGCCCCTACACATGCCCAGGCATGCCACAGTGATCCTGGCGCCACGTTCTCCAGCAAGTGGCGCCCTTCCCCCCCTCTGACCCGAAACTTAAACACGCACGCATCACAGGCCACGACGCGCAACCTGGCGCCAATGTTCCCAGCATTTGGCGCCCCCCCTGCACAAACACGCCTGGCCAGCACCTGCACCGCACACCTGGCGCCATTTTGCTGAGCAAATGGCGCCCCTCCCTTGCTCTGCACCTCACCCGCCTAGAAAACAGCAACCTAGGCGCCATTTTCCTATGAATTTGGCGCCCTCCCTCTAAAACACTAAACCAAACAACTCCAACATACTTTTTCTCAACAACTCAATTCCCACTTAAGCAACACACATTTAGGCAATTAATCAACATCATTTAATTCACACATTCTCATGATTCTTCACATTGAACCATTTAAACAAACACATGGCATGCATATTTCACAACACCTTTATTCCCTACATCAAGCATCATAGTATCATCAATTTAAACAACAAATACCACACACATATAAGATTAACACCAAATTCACACAAACAAACCCTCCTAGGGCTATTCCACACATAACACATATCATACAAATTATTATGGATGTAATGAGAATCCCCTAACCTTGAGTGAGCTAGAGCTTCCACCAAACACCAAAAAATCAACAAAATGAAGCACCCCCAAACACACTTTCCAGCTGAACCGAAAAATCTCTCCCTTGGGGTGAAAAATGAAAATCAAAATAGACAAGAATGAGGCCATAGAACTCATAGAAATGGAATAAGGAAAGGAAATGAGGAAGATTGAGACCAATTTCTCCTTACCTAGAGTCAAAGTGAGCAAAACCCTTCCCTTCTCCTCCTCCTTGCTTCGCGTCGGCTTCCCCTCCCCCTTCTCTCAATTTTTCGTTTCCTTTCTTTCAAAATAATGGGTAATGTGACCCTTCCTTAGGGTTTTAGGGGTTTTAGGCAATTGGGCTTGGGTCACTAATTGACTTGGGCCCTTTATTAGTACCACCCTTTCTACTTATTTAGATACTCCCTGAAAATAAAACAAACTCTAACTTAATTATTCCACTCAATAAATTAGACTCCTTTTTGATAAAATAAACCCAATTAATTAATTAATCTTAATTAATTGTTGCAAGCCTTACATAACTTAATTAAATAAATAATTAAATTTAAATAAATAATTAAATTATTTTGGGCGTTACAACTCTCCCCCACTTAAGGAATTTCGTCCTCGAAATTACCTGAATCGAACAACTCTGGATAAGCCTCCTTCATCTTACATTCCAACTCCCAAGTCATGCTTTCACCAACAACTCCCAACCAAACCACTTTCACCAAATTAATCTCTTTGCCTCTTAAAACTTTCACCTCACGATCTTCAATTCTAACTGGCATAGTGTCCACCGTAAGGTTCTCTCTCACCTCCACATCATCCATCTGAACTACATGCGACGGGTCAGGAACATACTTCCGCAACTGAGACACGTGGAATACATCATGCAGATTAGCAAGATTAGGTGGCAGAGCCACCCGATAAGCAACTTTCCCAACTCTCTCTGAAATCTGATATGGTCCGATGAAACGAGGGGTTAACTTCTTAGACTTCAACGCACGACCCACACCTGTCGTTGGAGTAACTCTCAAGAATACATGATCACCGGCTTGAAACTCTAGATCCTTCCTTCTCTTATCATGATAACTCTTCTGTCTACTCTGCGAAGCTTTCATCTTCTCCCGAATCATCTTCACCTTCTCTGTGGTCTCACGCACAAGCTCGGGACCTAGCACCACACTTTCTCCAGATTCATGCCAACACAACGGAGTCCTACATCTCCTCCCATACAATGCCTCAAAAGGCGCCATCCCAATACTCGAATGAAAACTATTATTATAAGTGAATTCAATCAGTGGCAAGTGAGAATCCCATGAACCTCCCTGTTCAAGAACACACACCCTCAACAAATCCTCTAATGATTGAATAGTCCTCTCCGTCTGCCCATCTATCTGGGGATGATATGCTGAACTCAATCTCAATTTGGAACCCAAGGCCTCTTGCAAGCTCTTCCAAAACTCAGAAGTAACACCCTAAATGATTTAATTAAGCAATTGATTAAATTATTTAAAGTGTTGCACTATTTTAATTATATTAAATTATAATATGGCATTCCATAATTTAGTATTTTATTTTTAAATAGAAGGAAGTGGTATTAGGAATACCAGGACTGCAAGGATTGGCCCAGGAGCCCAAGCCCAATGACTTAGTGTAACACCCCAAATGTAACACCCCAAAATAATTCAATTAATTAACTTAGTTGAGTTATTAAGGGTTTGCAACATTTTACTTTTAAGTCAAGTAATTCATTAAGTGAAGGTTAAGCATGTGTGGCATTTTAGGAAAATGTCTAAGTTAGGAAAGGGTGTGGGTAGAAGAAGCCCACGGCCTAATAAGGCCAAGGCCTCATTTAAGTCCCTTAGGACATGTTAAATGGTGCCTTCGTAGGAGACCATTTACATTGTTCCAAAAATAGTCAAAGTTACCAAATTAAGAAAGTAGAGAGAAGTGAGACTTAGAGAGAAGGAAGAGAACCGAAGGGAGAACCAAGAGAAAAAGGGAAGAGTGAGTCAATCTTGAAGGATTCCTAGAAGTGCTAGTGAAGAGGGTGTGTCTACTGTTATAATCGAGTTAGGGGCTCTTTTAATCCTTGTAATGTTTTGTGTTTGGTAGTATTTTGGTGTGAGTGGTTCTGATCACCTTGCATGTGTGTTTTATGTGTTGTTCATAACATGTTTTGCTGTGTTTTGCTCTTTGCTGTGATTTGTGGTGAGGTACGATGGTGGATCGGTTGGGAAAGAGAGAGGAGTGTAACACTCTGTTACAGTGTGTGGTACGAAGGAGCATTGCATGGTGAGGCATCGAGTGTGAATCGGTGTAGTGTGAAGAAAATGAGTTTGCATGTAGAGTTAGGGAGAGGATCGGAGACAATGGAGTGAGTATCCGAGTGTGCATGAGTGCGGTGATGCTGGAAATGGGTTGCATGTTGGGTTTAAGTAAAGAAACAGAGTAAAAGAAGTAAAATGGGAGTTAAGCGCCTCTATTACGCGCGTGAAACCGGCAGTACCCTTCAGCTTAGAGTGAAAGAAACCGAGTTGAGGGAAGTCAACGCCTAGAGTGTCTTAGTGTTGAGAGTCTGTTGGTGAGTTTGAGGGAGAGTATGTGTCTAAACACCATTAGCGAGGGGTAGGGGACGCATAAACCGAAGTGTAGGTGTTTCGCCTTGGGTTACCGAGGTGTAGAGGAGTGAACCGAGGTCCTCAGTAGAGGTAGCGTCCACCGAGGTGAAACGCCCAAATGCCTAAGTGTAGGTGAACCCAACCGGGGAATGCCGAGAAGTGAATCCCCATGAGTTAGACGATTTTAGTGTAAGGGAGCGCGTAATTGTGAGTGTGTCACCGAAGTGAGGGTTTGAGTGTAACATGCCGAGGTGCCAAAGCTGAGCTAGGTGCCGAGATGATGTAGAATACCGAGTTGGAGTAGTTAGCCGAGGTACACACATAGTGTGCCGAAGTGATGTTAGGCTCCAATGTTGCCTAGCACATTGTGGGACGCCACTGTGAGTGCTATTTTAGCACCAAATGTGCATAAGTAAGGGAGCGATAGAGTCCATTTTGGTCCTTAGGTGACATTTTGGTCCCTAAGTGTCGTGCGGTCCTCGGTGTGACAATTAGTCCACCATGGAGTGCCGAGGTGATTGAGAGGTCGGTTGTAGGTCCTAGGGTGATTCTACCGGTGTAGTAGGGTCGACCTTAGCACTGTGATGATGTCTAGATGGTGTGGACGTCGGTGTGAGCGACGGAGTAGAACGACGGAGTAGAACGACGGCGAGTAGAGCGGCGAATGTAACGGCGGTGAAACGGCGGTGTAAGCATTCACATGCGTTATGTTTGATTGGTGTGTGATTGCATTTGTCATGAAGTCACATGTTCATGTGCATATAACGACGGAGGAGGTTTCAGCCTCGATGTGGTAGGACTTCGGTCTCCATATCATATAACGACGGAGGAGGTTTCGGCCTCGATGTGGTAGGACTTCGGTCTCCATATCAAATAACGACGGAGTAAATAACGATGGAGAGCCGATAGGCTAAATAACGACGGTGGAGGTACCTCATTGCATAATGCCCTATGGTTGGGTTGCATACATGCATACATTTCATAATTTAATGTGTTTTTGAGCTGATTGATAATTGTTGTGGTTATTTGAACTATCGGTGAGTGGCTGTATTAGCTGAACCGAGGTGCTTTAGTGCTATCTCTATCCTTAAGCTTCTTCACATTATATTACTTGTGTTAAGAGACTCACCCTAGCTGCTTTTATGTTGCTTCTCATGTCGGCAACTTGCAGGTACACATGAGTGATAGTTGTGCCTAGCTCAAGTCGGTTGTGTTTGCTCTGGTCGTGTAACACTGGGTTGGGGCCGAGTAGATTTTAGTGCTTTTTATGCCGATTTTGTGTATTTTCTGCTAGATAGTCTTTTGAACTAAGACTATCACATTTTGTTGTAACTTTTTACTATGTATTATGACTTGATGTCTTACTGGCCGAGGTGCCTTATATGTCTTACTGGCCGAGGTGCCTTATGTTATGGGCTTAGACCCTTTTGCCGATGTGATGCGCATGATTACATGTTTAGTATAATGCTTTGTGCAATTGTTTGAACTTAAATGAATTTCTGTTTTCCTTTTTAAATCATCAAATGTAGCCCTCCTTTGAGTGGAATTTTGAAACTATGATTTTAATTTAGTAGATCGAATTGATTAGATAAGGGGGTGTTACATTGTTGGTATCAGAGCATAAGTTCGGTCTTGTCCGACCAAGTATTCAGTCTAAGTGTCTTAAGCCTCGAGTCTAGAGGGAATGGACGTCATCCTTGGTATGGACTGGTTGGTAGACAACCATGTTCATATCAATTGCGCTTGTTTGAGAGATCGGTTAGTTTTCCCGCTCTGCCGAGGTGAAGGAATCGGCTTTACTTCTGCTAGACAAGTGCACAAGTTGTTAGGAGAAGGCGTTACTCTGTTTGCATTATGGGCGTCATTAACAGTAGAGAATCAAGTCAAGATTGAAGATCTGCCAGTGGTTAGAGAGTTTGCCGAGGTGTTTCCTGAAGAAATTCCTGATGTGCCACCTGAGAGAGAGATCGAGTTCACCATAGAATTGATTCCTGGAACAAGACCGGTGTCTATGGCACCTTATAGGATGTCCGCATCCGAGCCGTCCGTCCGATTGAAGAAACAGCTTGGAAGAATTGCTAGAAAGGAAATTCGTGAGGCCGAGCGTGTAATCAGTGGGGAGCACTGTGTTTGCTAGTGAAGAAGAAAGATGGAAGCATGAGGTTGTGCGTGGACTACGCACAATTGAACAAGGTTACAATTAAGAACAAGTATCCACTACCAAGAATTGACGATTTGATGGATCAATTAGTGGGTGCTCAGGTATTTTCCAAGATTGATTTGAGGTCGGGCTACCATCAAATCAAAGTGAAGGACGAAGACGTACCAAAGACGGCTTTTAGAACTCCGGTATGGACACTACGAGTACTTAGTAATGCCATTCGGTGTCACTAATGCTCCAGGGGTATTCATGGAGTATATGAATCGTATTTTCCATGAGTACTTAGATCGGTTTTTGGTAGTGTTCATAGATCGATATCTTGGTCTACTCCAGTCGGCGAAGAGCATGCCGAGCACTTAAGGGTAGTCTTGAAGGTTACGAAGGAGAAGAAGTTGTATGCGAATCTATCCAAGTGTGAGTTTTGGTTGAGGAAGTGAGTTTCCTAGGCCATGTGATTTCCAAAGAAAGGGATTGCGATGGACCCTTCAAAGATTGAAGGCGTGTTGAAGTGGGAGACACCCAAGTCGACCAAAGTGAGGAGCTTCTTGGGATTAGCCGGTTATTACGTAAAGATTCATTGAGGGTTTCTCCAAATTGGCGTTGCCATTAACCCAATTGACATGTAAAGATAGGGCTTTCGTATGGGATGACCGATGCGAAGAGAGTTTCAAGAGTTGAAGAGGAGATTGACAACGTCGCCGATCTTGACGTTGCCTAATCCGAGGATCCTTTTGTGATCTATTGTGATGCATCTAAGTTAGGTTTGGGCTGTGTCTTTGATGCAAGAAGGTAAAGTAGTGGCGTACACTTCAAGGCAATCAAGACTCATGAGAAGAATTACCCCACTCATGATTTAGAGCTAGCCTTTGCCGTAGTGTTTGCATTAAAGATATGGAGGCATTACCTTTATGGTTCGAGGTTCGAGGTGTTTAGTGATCACAAGAGTTTACAATGCTTGTTTGATCGAAGGAATTGAATATGAGGCGAGAGGAGATGGTTGGAGTTATTGAAGGACTATGACTTGATGCGAACTATCACCCGGGGAAGGCCAATGTTGTAGGCGATGTCTTTGAGTAGGAAATCTCTGCATATGTCATCGATGATGGTAAAGGAGCCGGAATTGATTGAGCAGTTTAGAGATTTGAGCCTAGTATGTGAAGTGTGTAATTCGGAGTGTTAAGTTGGGGATGTCAAGATCACCAATGAGTTCATGGTTAGTATAAAGGAAGCACGTAAGGTTGATGTGAAGTTGGTTGATGTGTTTGTGAGAGTTGGCGAGCCGATAATAAAGATTTTGAGTTGGATGCGCAAGGATTGTTGAGGTTCGAGGTCGGATATGTATACCGATGATGAGGAGATCAAGAAGGCAGTGCGGAGGAGTGTCACGTAAGTCCGCTTGAGTATCCATCCGGGAGCTACGAAGATGTATCAAGACTTGAAGAAATTATTCGTGGCAAGGAATGAAGAAGGATGTAGCTCGTTTCGTCTATGCTTGTTTGACTTGCCGTAAGTCAAAGGTGGAGCACCGTGGCCGCGAGGTTGATGCAACCGTTGCATATTCCGAATGGAAGTGGGACAGCATTTCCATGGACTTTGTAACCGGGTTGCGAGGACAACAAGAGGGTTTGACACCATTTGGGTGATTGTTGATAGGTGACAAAGTCATCACACTTTATTCCTATTAACATCACATACCCAAAGTCTTGAGGTTAGCGCGAAATTTATATCAATGTCATTGTGAAGCTTCATGGAATCCCTTTGAGTATTGTATCAGACAGAGATCCAAGGTTTACTTCGGTATTTTGGAAGAGTTTGCAAGAGGCGTTGGGATCCAAGTTGCGTTTGAGCTCGGCATACCATCCTCAGACTGATGGTCAATCCGAGAGGACTATCCAGTCCTTAGAAGACTTTTTGAGAGCTTGTGTGCTTGAGCAAGGAGGTGCGTGGGATTCGTATCTACCATTGATAGAATCCACTTACAACAACAGATCATCATTCAAGTATTGGAATGGCACCATTTGAAGCATTGTATGGCGTAGGTGTAGGACTCCACTATGTTGGCATGAAACAGAGAGAGAGGGTTGTGTTAGGACCCGAGTTGGTTAGAGACTACCGAGAAGGTTAAGATGATCGAGAGAGAAGATGAGGCGTCACAAAGCATAAGAGTTACCATGACAAAAGGAGGAAAGACTTAGAATTTCAAGCCTGGCGACCATGTATTCCTTAGAGTCACCCCCGTGGATGAGTTGACGAGCTCACGAGGTCCAAGAAACTGTCACCTCGTTTCATTGGACCCTCAAATCTTGGAGAGTTGGGAAGGTGGCGTCATCAATTGCATTGCCACCCAATCATCAAATTTGCACGATGTGTGTTCCATGTATCTCAACCGAGGAAGTATGTTCCTCGACCCGTCCCATGTCATTCAAATGGATGATGTGCAAGTGAGAGACGACCTCACTGTGGAAACAATGCCGATCAGAATTGAAGACCGAGAAGTAAAGACCCTTAGGGGAAAAGAAATCAAGTTGGTGAAGGTGGTTTGGGTAGGAGCTGCTGGTGAGCATGCTACTTGGGAGCTAGAGAGCAAGATGAAGGAAGTCTATTCCGAGCTGTTTGATTGAGGTAAGATTCCGAGGACGTAATCTCCTAAGTAGGGGAGGGTTGTAACACCCCAAAATAATTCAATTAATTAACTTAGTTGAGTTATTAAGGGTTTGCAACATTTTACTTTTAAGTCAAGTAATTCATTAAGTGAAGGTTAAGCATGTGTGGCATTTTAGGAAAATGTCTAAGTTAGGAAAGGGTGTGGGTAGAAGAAGCCCACGGCCTAATAAGGCCAAGGCCTCATTTAAGTCCCTTAGGACATGTTAAATGGTGCCTTCGTAGGAGACCATTTACATTGTTCCAAAAAAGCCAGAGGGTGTGTCTACGGTTATAATCAGGTTAGGGGGCTCTTTTAATCCTTGTAATGTTTTGTGTTTGGTAGTATTTTTGGTGTGAGTGGTTACGATCACCTTGCATGTGTGTTTTATGTGTTGTTCATAACATGTTTTGGTTGTGTTTTGCTCTTTGTTGTGATTTGTGGTGAGAATGCGATGGTGGATCGGTTGGGAAAGAGAGAGGAGTGTAACACTCTCTGCATTACAGTGTGGTACGAAGGAGCATTTCATGGTGAGGCATCGAGTGTGAATCGGTGCAGTGTGAAGAAAATGAGTTTGCATGTAGAGTTAGAGAGGATCGGAGACAATGGAGTGAGTATCCGAGTGTGCATGAGTGTGGTGATCTTTGGAAATGGGTTGCATGTTGGGTTTAAGTAAAGAAACAGAGTAAAAGAAGTAAAATGGGAGTTAAGCGCCTCTATTACGCGCGTGGCACCAAGTACCCTTCGACTTAGAGTGAGAGAAACCGAAGTTGAGGAAGTCAACGCCTAGAGTGTCTTAGTGTTGAGAGTCTGTTGGTGAGTTTGAGGGAGAGTATGTGTCTAAACACCATTAGCGAGGGGTAGGGACGCATAAACCGAAGTGTGGGTGTTTCGCGCCTTAAGGTTACCGAGGTGTAGAGGAGTGAACAGAGGTCCTCGGGCCGAGGTAGCGTCACCGAGGTGAAACGCCCAAATGCCTAAGTGTGGAGGTGGCCCGAACCGGGGGAATGCCGAGAATGAATCCCCATGAGTTAGGCGATTTTAGTGTAAGGGAGCGCGTAATTGTGAGTGTGTCACCGAAGTGAGGGTTTGAGTGTAACATGCCGAGGTGCCAAAGCTGAGCTAGGTGCCGATGTAACACCCGTTCCTACCCCTTAATTTCCAACGTCATTATCAGAGTATTCTACTGTTTTCAAAATATTATTTAAGTAGTAGAAAGAAATGTTACGTCTTCATTAAAATAAACTCATCGTATGCACCATTAAGTTCGTGCAACAACGCATACATCATAAAGTTAAAACTTCAAAAATCATCTCATCACAGCGGAAATAAATATTGACTCACTAGTCCACTCAAACACGTCTCATAATCCTCAAATAAACCTCATACAGCTTAAGTAATTTAACATCAAATCCCAAAAATACGCCCCTAGGTGCTACTACGGTATCGAGCGCGACACAAACAGACTTCCGACGACTAACAAGAAGGCGGCTAGACCTTCACTCACGATTACTGCGGCGTTGCCTGATAGAGCAACATTCCAAGCGCGAAGGGTGAGAATTTCAATAAAACATAATCGGATACATAATAGAGAAATGAGAGCGAACAATCCCATAGCATCATCAACATCACCAATTCATGGTCACACAACAACGCCCAATCACAAACAACACAATTCCACGCTTATAATTATGTATGAAAGTGCAACCCCACGGGGCATAATGCATGATGGTACCATATTCATCACAATTAAGAGGCGAAGCCTATTCTTCACTTTGGAGGCCGGGAAGCCTATTCTTCGCAAGAGGCGAAACCTATTCTTCACATTTATGCACATGCCATGAGATTCTATATACACATGTGCATTTCATCAAAATACTCACCGAGTACTCACCATCATCATAAAACACTCATAGAGTGTATTCGTCATAGTCATCAAAATCATATATATATATATATACATATCACATCATCATAATCACTCATAGAGTGAACTCGTCATATTCATCAAAATCATATAACAACATCATCACAATCATACTTTTTCTCATCATCATTAAGCATATATATATTTTCGATTATCTTTTAGCTTAGGGTGTTATAAAATAGTGCAATCGATTGACTATGGGATTACTCGTAAATCGATACTACTTGCAACGAAGCTTTGGCCACCTTTGCAAGACTCTCGATGATGCCCTTGTAAATACACCAAATAAAGAAATTCGACCTTAGTGGTAAACCACGGTCTAGCCATAGTCAATTAGCACACTAGTAGTATAACGATTAACCGAGACTCATTTATATAACATAGCATCACAAATTTTTGTTAAGAATCGTCACGTTTCAATTCGGGAAAAACACCTAGGACGTTCAAAAGAGTAATCGATTTATAGTTACTTGTTTTCAAAAGAGGATTTGATTCATACCTTTCATTTTGAAAATGGGAAATCGATTCCTTGTTTTTATTTTAAAGGGGGAATCGATTCCTTGCTTCCACTTTGAAGTGGGAAATCGATTCCTTACTTCCATTTTGAAGTGGGAAATCGATTCCTTACTTCCCTTTTGAAGTGGGAAATCGATTCCTTGCTTCCATTTGGAAGTGGGAAATCGATTCCTTGCTTCCATTTGGAAGTGGGAAATCGATTCCTTACTTCCCTTTTGAAGTGGGAAATCGATTCCTTGCTTCCATTTGGAAGTGGGAAATCGATTCCTTACTTCCCTTTTGAAGTGGGAAATCGATTTCTTGCTTCCATTTTCTAAAGAGGGAATCGATTTTTTGCTCATATGTCTAAAGGAGGAAGAATCGATTTACGCTTCAGATATAGAGCCCAGAATCGATTTTTAAGCTTCACTTTGGGAAAAATTACTCGATTCTTATATTTGTTTACGAATCACAATTACAAACATAACGATTCGAGAATCATCCGGCACACTCAATCAATCATATATATCAAAACATCAATTTCAAAGAAGTCAACATCCAATTCGGTAGAAATTTCGATCTCATCAACTCATCATAAGTAATATCAATTCATCAACAATATCTAACTCACAACACCCCATACAACTCTACCTATACCCAATTATGTTAAAACGAAATGTTCACCCTTACCTTGAATATGAACGCCTCGAATATGATGACCGAGAACACGTACACGAAACTACAAAGAACTCAATCGAACCGACTTCTCCTTCTCCTTGACAATTCGCGATCTCCTCCTATTTGATCAATGAAAACATCAACACCACGAAAATTAGAGATTAAGGCTACATCATTAGGAAAAGGAGAGAAAACGATAATAAATGATTGAGAGCTCTTACCTAACGAAAACTTGAGTCCTTCCTCTTCTTCTTAGCGCTGAGCTCTCTCTCTTCTCACTCTCTCAGGTTTTGTTTTCTTTCTCTGATGCAAGGAGTGAGGCGCCAACCCTAACCCCCTTAGCTTCAGGAGTCTCAGGAGCGCCTAGCTATTGGGCTTGGGATTCCTGGGCCATTTTTCACCACCCCCGAGTTGCCAACATTACCTCCAATACTCGTTCCTTAGCACTGTGATGATGTCTAGATGGTGTGGACGTCAGTGTGAGCGACGGAGTAGAACGACGGAGTAGAACGACGGAGTAGAACGACGGAGTAGAACGACGGAGTAACGACGGTGAACGACGGTGTAAGCATTCACATGCGTTATGTTTGATTGGTGTGTGATTGCATTTGTCATGAAGTCACATGTTCATGTGCATATAACGACGGAGGAGGTTTCGGCCTCGATGTGGTAGGACTTCGGTCTCCATATCATATAACGACGGAGGAGGTTTCGGCCTCGATGTGGTAGGACTTCGGTCTCCATATCAAATAACGACGGAGTAAATAACGACGGAGAGCCGATAGGCTAAATAACGACGGTGGAGGTACCTCATTGCATAATGCCCTGTGGTTGGGTTGCATACATGCATACATTTCATAATTTAATGTTTTTTTGAGCTGATTGATAATTGTTGTGGTTATTTGAACTATCGGTGAGTGGTTGTATTAGCTGAACCGAGGTGCTTTAGTGCTATCTCTAACCTTAAGCTTCTTCACATTATATTACTTGTGTTAAGAGACTCACCCTAGCTGCTTTTATGTTGCTTCTCATGTCGGCAACTTGCAGGTACACATGAGTGATAGTTGTGCCTAGCTCAAGTCGGTTGTGTCTGCTCTGGTCGTGTAACACTGGGTTAGGGCCGAGTAGATTTTAGTGCTTTTTATGCCGATCTTGTGTATTTTCTGCTAGATAGTCTTTTGAACTAAGACTATCACATTTTGTTGTAACTTTTTACTATGTATTATGACTTGATGTCTTACTGGCCGAGGTGCCTTATATGTCTTACTGGGCCGAGGTGCCTTATGTTATGGGCTTAGACCCTTTTGCCGATGTGATGCGCATGATTACATGTTTAGTATAATGCTGTGCAATTGTTTGAACTTAAATGAATTTCTGTTTTCCTTTTTAAATCATCAAATGTAGCCCTCCTTTGAGTGGAATTTTGAAACTCTGATTTTAATTTAGTAGATCGAATTGATTAGATAAGGGGGTGTTACACTTAGGCTCCTAGGGTTGGTGCAATTCGCACCATTCACCAAAGAAAGAAAAAAAACAAAAGTGAGAAGAGGAAAGGAGAAGAAATACACAAGAGAGAGAGAGAGGGAGAGGGGATCGCACTCAAGGAGAAGGAAGGAGAAGAAGCTTTGTTGCGGAGGTTTTGTACGTGACTTAGTGAGAAGCAATTTCTACTAAGTAAATTAAGGTAAGGGAGTCTCACTCTATAATAGAGAGTATAATAGGGTGTAGGTCGATTATAGAGTCTCTAGTGTTGTTAATTGAGATTGAATTTGATGATTGTATGTTTGATTTTGATGGATTGAATTGAATTGAGTAGGAAAATCGATTTAGGGCTTTAAATTGGGGTTTTATGTTCTTGATTTGGTTTTGATGCATGATTGAGTGCTATGATATGAAATTGAATGTGTTGGCATGATTAAAAATGTATTTGAGTAGTACATGATGATTTGAATTGAAAGAATTTGAGAATTGGAGGTTTTTGGGTCATGGGGCGCCAATGTGCTAGGGATTTGGTGCACTGTGTACTGTTCACGTGCAGAAAAATGTGTGGTGCTGGGTTGTCTCTCGCCAGGGCGCCACATTCTTTGGGAAATCGCGCCACAGGCAATTGTTAGTCTTTGGAATATGTTTTTGTGCAGTGGGTTACGCCAGGGCGCCAAGTTGATGGGAAAATGGCGCCACAATGCAATCGCTTATGCGTCTTTGGGTGTGTGTGTGCGATGTGGGCGCCAAATGCTGCCCAGGGTGCCCGAGAATGGCGCTGTGTCACTTTATGCGATGGCCCGGGTGGGCGTGTTCTTTGTTTGGGCGCTAAGTTCTTTGAATTGGCGCCACATGCCTTTGCTCACGTGCACATATGGGTGGTTTGAGGATACTTGGTGTTCTCGAACATATTTTACCGTGCCATCTTTTTGCGTGCTCGCCCAAATTCAATTTTAAACATTTTGGCTCGAGTAGTTTTAGTTTTGCTTGTGTCATTTGAGAGATGTTCTAGTGGGCATTTGCTGGGGCGCCATATGTGTGCGCCTAGGGGGTGGTTGAGTGAAACTTGGTGTTCTGAACATATTTTATCGTGCCATCTTTTGCGATGAGTCCGCCCAAATTCAATTTTAAACATTTTGGCTCGAGTGGTTTTCTTTTTGCATGTCTTTGTGTGTGTTGTGCCAAGTGCGGGCGCCAAACAAGTCTTTGCCAGGCGCCAGACAGCGCTTTGTGTCTGAGATCGTGTCTCGGTTGTGTCTAGGGCTGTGTCTTTGCCTAGGGGACGCCAGATTGCTAGAAAAGTGGCGCCAGGTCAGTGTTGCCACTGGGGCGCCAAATTGCCGAAGTTCTGGCGCTGGTGTCAGTGTTGCACCTGGTGGCGCCAGTTGTGGAAATGGCGCCAGGGGCTGCCTTGTGCCCAAGTGTGTACTGTTTTGGTCCCTAGGTGACAGTTTGGTCCCTAGGTGATTGTTTTGGTCCCTAGGTGACAGTTTGGTCCCTAGGTGACTGTTTTGGTCCTAAAGGGTGTTTTAGGTCCCTGTGGGAGGTTTAGTCCTCCAGTTGTGATTAGTCCTCGGGACTTGATTGTGTTGAGTTAGTGAATAATGGACTACTGATGATGCCATGGGGGCATGGGCCATGGGGGCCAAAGTGAAATTGACCATGAGATGAGAGTTGGTCGGATTGATGTATAAAATGATAAACGATATGAAAGGATGCGGTTTGGTGTATAAATGAAACTGATGATGTGTGTGTTCATGAGTCACATGCATACATTCGGCTGCGGTCGCGACGACATATTGTAAAGGCTGCGGTCTGGTGTTTTATTTCGGCTGCGGTCGTGGTGTATAATGAATAATGATGAGGCTGCGGTCTGGTGATGATGGTACCACATGCATCTTTGCATTACATTGCATCCATTCTCATAAATGATAATGAACTGATTGTGATGGTTGAGATTGATTGACTTCAATATATCTGGTATACTGCTTAGTATAGTTTTTATTATATAGTTCGAGACTCACCCTTTCTGTTGTTGTTTACCACAGGTAGCCATGAGTGAAGGCCTAGTTCCTTCACTTCCCCGAGTCGGTCTGCTCTGATACGTAGCACCTAGGGGATGGGTTTAGGATTCTAGTCATTTACTCTTTATTGACTATCGAACTATGTTATTGATATTACCACGTTGTATTTGAGATTATTGTTGTTCATTTGAGACTATGATTTCTGTTTTTCCGCTGCGTAATGGTTATTAATTATGGTGCGTGGAAATATTTATTAAAGTGATGAGAAATTCCATCCTTGAGCTGGTGTTGCGTATTAAAGTGTAGAAATAAAATGTTTATGCTTTAATTGTCACTGTTGGCGCTGTATTGAGTGTAGCACTCTATTTTGGAATTAAATTTTTGTAACTCTGATTTTGTTATAAAATGCCGGGTAGAAAATGGGGTGTTACAATACTCAAAGGTACACCATGCAGTTTCACAATTGTCTTAACATAAATATCTGCCAACTTCGGAACTAGATAAGTAATATTAATAGGTAAAAAGTGAGCAGACTTAGTTAATCTATCAACAATCGCCCATATAGCATCAAATCCTCTCGCTGTATTCGGCAAACCAGTCACAAAATCCATAGAGATACTATCCCACTTCCATTCAGGAACATCCAATGGTTGCATCAATCCTGCTGGCTTCTTCTCCTGTTCTGGCACGTCAAACAAGCATACACAAACTGAGCCACATCACGCTTCATACCAGGCCACCAAAACAGCTTCTTCAAGTCTTGATACATCTTTGTGGCTCCCGGGTGGATACTCAACCTACTTCGATGACCTTCTTCAAGAATTGCCTTCTTAATCTCCTCATCACTAGGAATACAAATCCTTCCACGGTACCTTAACACATTTTGCGCATCTATCTCATAATCTTTACTCTCGGAATGATCAATCCCAACTGCCAATTCAACCAGTTTAATGTCTCGCTTCTGAGCTTCCCGAATAACATCCAAAAACTCATTGTGGATCTTCAGCACACCTAATCTAACACTCTTAGGTGTCACCTATCTAACACAATGCACAAAGGAACACCATGCAACTTCACAATCACCTGAATGTAGATTTCAGCCAATCTCGACACCGGATACTTAATACCGATAGGAATAAAATGAGCCGACTTCACAATCTATCCACAACTACCCAAATCGAATCATGCCTCTCACCGTATTAGGTAACCTACCACAAAATCCATGGAGATACTATCCCACTTCCACTGGGGACATTCAACGGTTGCATCATTCCGCGAGCTTCGATGCTCGACCTTCGATTTACGGCGTGTCAAACACGAGTACACGAATCGCGCCACATCTCGCTTTAACCCAGGCCACCAAAACATCTTTTTCAGATCTTGATACATCTTCTTCGCTCCGGGATGGATACTTAACTTACTCCTATGTCCTTCCTCAAGATTTGCCTTTTTCATTTCCTCATCTTCGGGAACACAAATTCTTCCACGGTACCTCATTACGTTCTGAGCATCTAACTCGAAGTCTTCATTCCCAGGCTGACCAATTCCACTCATCAAATCAACCAATTTCACATCTAACTTCTGCGCTTCCCGGATACTAGCCATAAAATCATTGCCAATTTTCAACATGCCCAACCTGACACTCTGAGGTGTGACTTCACACACTAAACTCATGTCCCTGAATTGCTCAATCAACTCAAACTCTCTAGCCATCAATGCCGACATATGCAAGGTCTTCCGACTCAAAGCATCTGCAACCACGTTAGCTTTACCCGGGTGATAACTCAATTCAAATTCATAATCCTTCAATAATTCTAACCACCGTACTGTCTCATATTTAACTCTTTACGATCGAACGGATACCGCGGACTCTTGTGATCACCGAACACCTCAAATCTCGATCCATACAAATAATGTCTCCAAATTTTTAATGCGAATACCACAGCGGCAAGTTCTAAGTCATGAGTGGGGTAATTCTTCTCATGAGTCCTTAATTGCCTCGACGCATAAGCGACCACCTTCCCATTCTCGCATAAGCACGCCACCCAAACCCATCTTGGAAGCATCACAAAGATACTACAAACGGCTCGACCGGACTAGGTAAGGTCAACACCGAGATGTAGTCAATCTTCTTTTCACTCATTGAAACTTTCTTCACATCGGTCATCCCAAACAAAAGCTTTGCCCTTGCAAGTCAATTGAGTCAATGGCGAGCCAACTTCAAAACCCCTCAATGAATCTTCTATAATAGCCGCTAAACCTCGAAAAACTCCTTATTTCAATGAATCGACTTTGGAGACTCCCAACGCAACATCGCATCAACTTTGGAAGGATCCACCGCAATCCCTTCACTAGAAATCACATGACCGAGAAAAAAGCGACCTTTTTCAACCAAAACTCACACTTGGACAACTTGGCATATAACTTTCGACTCCTCAGAATTTCTAACACCAACCTCAGATGTTCCGCATGCTCCTCTTCTGACTTAGAGTAAATCAGAATGTCATCAATGAAAACCACCACAAACTTGTCCAAGTACTCACGGAAGATTTGGTTCATGTATCCCATGAATACTCCCTACAAGATTAGTCACACCGAAAGGCATAACGGAATACTCGCAGTGACCATATCTTGTCCTAAATGCCGTCTTCGGAACATCTTCATCCTTGACCTTGATCTGTTGATAACCAGACCTTAAGTCAATCTTGCTAAATACTTTAGCACCCACTAATTGATCCATCAAGTCATCAATTCTTGGCAACGGATACTTGTTCTTGATTGTAACTTTATTCAACTGACGGTAGTCTACACACAACCTCATACTCCCATCTTTCTTTTTTACTAGCAACACCGGGCTCCCCACTACGACACACTCGGTGCCTTACAAACTTCTTTTCTAACAAATCTTCAAGTTGCTTTTTCAATTACGCCAACTCGGATGCGGACATTCTATATGGTGCCATAGACACGGGCTTAGTGCCGGGAACTGTGTCAATAGTAAACTCCACCTCTCTCTCTGGTGGTACATCCGGAATCTCATCAGGGAACACCTCAGAAAACTCACGCACTACCGGCAATTCATCAACCTTCGCTTGGCTCTCAGCAGACAACAATGCTAATAGAGAAAACAAATGAACCTCTTCTCTCATCATCCCGTGTAGGTGACCGCGCGATATAGAAACTGCACTTCTCTTCATGCGAAGCAAAACTCACACGGACCTTTCACGACAAGTGATATGAACATGGTTATCAACTAACCAGTCCATACCCAGAATGACATCCATCACACTCAGCGCCAAACAGATCAGATCAACTAAAAATTCTCTACCATACATAGATACAGGGCATTTAGCACAAACAACGGAGGTAGTCACTGAACCCTTAGCTGGAGTATCTGTAATGTGACCCGAGTCCACCGCAGCTGCCACCCCAAATACTATTACCTCAAGATCTTTTCTACCCCCTTGTAGAATTTTTGCCTTCCGTGGGATTCGAACCTTGTACATGGGGCTCAAATACAAAGTTCCACTCTTTCCCACTCAAATATGATAGTTTTAGTTCCAAAAGACTATCTAGCAAAATATACACAAGATCAGTATAAAGAGTACAAAATAATCTACTCGGCCCCAACCCAGTGTTACACGACCAGAAGCGGACTCAACCAACATCAACTAGGCACGGCTATCACTCATGAGTACTGCAAGTTGCCACGAGAGCAGGCAACAATAAGCAGCTAGGGTGAGTCTCTTAACACAAGTAATATAATGTGAAGAAAGCTTAAGGATAGAGATAGCACTAAAAACACCTCGGTTCAAAGAATTACGGTCACTCACCGATAGTCCACATAAACACAACAATTATCAACCACCAAACACAACAATTCATGTAATGTATGCATGTATGCAACCCATCCACGGGGCATTATGCAATGAGGTACCTCCACCGTCGTTATTTAGCCCGTCGGCATCTCCGTCGTTAACTCCGTCGTTATTTGATATGGAGACCAAAGTCCTACCATATCCGAGGTCGAGACCTCCTCCGTCGTAATATGCACATGAACATGTGACTTCATGACAAATACAATCACTCACAAATCAATCATAACGTATGTGAATGTTTACACCATCGTTCACCGCCGCGTTTCTCGTCGTTCTACTCCGTCGTTACTCCGTCGCTCACACTGACGTCTACACCACCTAGACATCATCACAGTGCTAAGGTCGACCCTACAACACCGGTAGAATCACCTTAGGACCTACAACCGACTTCTCAGTCACCTCGGCAATCCATGGTGGACTACTTGTCACACCGAGGACCACAACGACACTTAGGGACCAAAATGTCACCTAAGGACCAAAATGGACTTAATCGCTCCTTACTTATGCACATTGGTGCTAAAGTAGCACTCCCGATGAGCGTCCCACAATGTGTTAGATAACATTGGCGCTAACCTCACCTCGGCACACTATATGTGTACCTCGGCTAACCACGCAACATCACCTCGGCACACTATGTGTGTACCTCGGCTAACCACACCTAAACCCTCAGCTCGGTAACGCGCTCACAGTCACGCACTCCTTACAACAAAATCATCTAAGTCATGGGAAATTCATTCCTCAGTATCCCATGGTTCAGTTCACCTACTCTTAGGCACTTGGGCGTTCACCTCGATGACGCTACCTCGGCCTGAGGACCTCTACACCTCGGTAACCTAAGGCGAGACACCTACACTTCGGTTTATGCGTCCCTACCCTCGTTAATGGTGTTTAGACACATACTCTCCCTCAAACTCACCAACGGACCCTCAACACTAAGACACTCTAAGCGTTGACTTCCTCAAGCTTCGGTTTCTCTCACTCTAGGCTTAAGGTATTTCGGTTTACGCGCGTAATAAAGCGCTTAACTCCCTTTTTACTTCTTTTACTCTGTTTCTTCACTTAAACTCAACATGCAAGCTCATTTCCACTCACTTCACGCATGCTCACTCGGATACTCACTCCATTTGCTCCGATCCTCTCCTTAACTCTACATGCAAGCTCATTTCTTCACACTACACTCGATTTACACTTTGATGCCTCACCATGCAAAGCTCACTTCACCACACTGCAATGCAGAGAGTTACACTCCTCTCTCTTTCCCAACCGACACTGTCGTATCTCACCACAAATCTCGTGAAGGAGTAAAACACAAGAAAGATACATCATGAACAACACATAAAACACACATGCAAGGTGATCAAAAACCACTCACACCAAAACACTATCAAACACAGAATATTACAAGGATTAAAAGACCCCCTAACCTTAATGATTCGAGAAGAGATGAGAAACCTTCACTCTCCAACAAACCACAGCAACAAGCTCTCCTCTCCTCTCCTAGCTTGAACTCTCCACGCTCAAGTTCTCTTCCTTCTCTCTTCGGTTCTCACTTCTCTCTCTACTTCCCCCAATGGACTTAAATGGGCCTTGGCCTTATTTAGGCCGTGGGCTTGCTATTACCCACACCCTTTACCTACTTTGACATTTCCCTAAAATAGTAACACATGCTTAGCTTTTACTTAATGAATTACTTGACTTAAGAGTAAAATGTTGCAAACCCTTAATAACTCAACTAAGTTAATTAATTGAATTATTTTGGGGTGTTACAGGTCTAGTACCAGGCACTAGATCAATACCAAACTCTACTTCTCTTTCAGGTGGCACATCAGGAATTTCATCAGGAAACACTTCAGGAAATCCACAAACTATTGACAACTCTTCAATCTTGGCTTGGCTCTCAACGGACAACGACGCCATCAAAGTAAACAGCTTAGCTTCCTCCTTCATGGCTCTTTGCAACTGACCAGAATGCAACAAAACAGATTCTTCTTCTTTGGAAGAAGGAAAACTTGTAACACCCCTTTTCTACCCCTCAATTTACACGTCATTATCAGAGTAATTTCTTTTTCAAAAATATTAATTTAATTAGTAGAAAAGAAATGCTACCTCGTCATAAAACAAAACTCATCATTTGCACTCATTAAGTTTGTGCATAAAAATTAAACCTCATAAAACAACTCGTCACAGTGGAATAAGATAATAACATCACTATGCCCCTCAAAAACACATCTCATATTCTCAATATAATCATGGAACAATTAATTAATAACTACAACTTCAACTACACCCCCTAGGTGCTACGGTATCAGAGAGCGACTCAATAGACAACCCCATAGCTAACACGGAAGGCAGCAAGACCTTCACTCGCGATTACCTGCAGCGTTGCCACAAAAGAGCAACATTTCAAGCAGAAGGGGTGAGAATTTCAATAAAACATAATCAGGTACATAATAGAGAAATGAGAGCAGGCAATCACACGATATCATCATCATCACTACATCATAATCACACAACACCAGCTCCAATTACAAGCAGCAACAATTCACAAATCA
This sequence comes from Oxytropis ochrocephala, assembly GCA_020916435.1. Classification (NCBI taxonomy): domain Eukaryota; kingdom Viridiplantae; phylum Streptophyta; class Magnoliopsida; order Fabales; family Fabaceae; genus Oxytropis; species Oxytropis ochrocephala. Next base: position 59,421,785 of record CM037092.1, on the reverse strand, counting down.
TGATTATGTATGAAAATGCAACCCACACGCGGGCATATGCATGATGGTACCATACTCGTCATAATAAGAGGCCGAAGCCTATTCGTCATAAGAGGCCGAAGCCTATTCGTCATAGTATGCACATGCCATGAAACTCTATGAACACATGTGCAATTCATCAAACACTCACCTGGAGTACTCATCATCACCGACATAAAACACTCATAGAGTGTATTCGTCATAGTCATCAATATCATATATATATATATATATATATATATCATCATCATAATCACTCATAGAGTGAACTCATCATATTCGTCAAAATCATATAGCAACGTCATCACAGTCATACTTTTTCACATCATCATTGAGCATATATATATGTATATAGTTCAGTTGTCTTTTAGCTTAGTGTGTTATAAAATAGTGAACTGATTGACTATGGGATTACTCAGGTAACTGATACTACTTGCAACAGGCATTGGCCACATTAGCAAGACTCTCGGTGATGCCCTTGTAAATACACGTGAAAGAAATTACGACCTCGGTGGTAAACCACGATCTAGCCATAGTCAATTAGCACACTAGTAGTATAACATTTCATTCTTATATCAGCTACCACAAAACAGTTTATTTTTCCTTAAAAATAGAATATTCAGTTATGCCTCTGAATAAGCTTTCCAACGCATTTTAGAACACCTCAATCGGGTTCCCGGTTCGCAAGATATCAATTTTTCAAAACGTGACAACATTTTAAAGAAAAACAGTGAAAAAAACATGTAAAAAGCAGTGACTCGCGCGGGCGCGAGTCGAAGCGCGCGATCGAGCGCGATTTGGCGTAAAACATCGGTTTTCTGCGCGATGCACTTGCGCCGAGCGCCACTCAAGCGCGAGCGAGGCGCGAATGCGCGAGAAACATCAAATTTGCGAGAAAATTGGAAAAATCAACACCAAAAACACATTTTATTCACCAAATCACTCATCACATCATCACTAATGGTTCATCAAGAACAATCAACAGTTGTCAACAACATCAAAATCATCAATTCAGATTACAACCATCAAAATTCAGCAATCATCTCAATAATTCTTCTGCAACATCAAAAATCATCAATTTATATTACAAACATCAAAATCATATCACAACAACATCAAAACCCCACAAACCCACCACATACCCAATTATGTTAAACCGAAACGCTCACCCTTACCTTGAATATGAACGCTCCGGGACGATGAATGAGAGCACGTACACAAAACCACAGCAACTCAATCGAACAAGCTCCTCCTTCTCTCTTGACAATTCGCGATTTCCTCCTCTTTGATCAATGAAAACATCAACACCACGAGAATTAGAGATTAAAGGCTACATCACTAGGAGAAGGAGAAGAAACGATAATGAATGATTGAGAGCTCTTACCTAACGAAAACTTGAGGCGCTTCCTTCCTTCCTCTTCTTCTCGGTAGCAGTACTCTCTCTTCTCACTCTCTCAAATTTCGTTTTCTTTCTCTGATGCAAGGAGTGAGGCGCCAAATGTAACGCCCCAAATATAATTCAATTATTTATTAGTTGGGTTCTTTAAGGCTTACAACATTTGGTTAAGTCAATGGATTAATTGGAGTTTATGGTATTTAGGAGGTATTTGATTTAAATGAGGAGTGGTGGTTAGTAAAAGGAGTGGTAATTTAATTAAAAGAGGAGTAGTGCAAGTAATGGAGGGAGTGTGCTTAGAGGCCCATGAGAGTTAGGCCCATGATCCATGAATTAAGCCCATTTGCATGTCTTAAAGGGATGTTGTCGAAGGGGAGACATGCATTCCAAGCAAAATCTAAGAAAAAGGCAAAGGGAAAGTAAGAGGGAGAGAGTGGTAGGTGAGATAGTTTCTAGAGAGAGGAAGAGGAATCTGGCGAGGAAGAGCTCAATACCAAGGAGGAGGAGCTGGATTGTTGGTGATGGTTGGTGATTCTTGGTGGATCGGGAAGGCTTGGTGGAGAGAGTGCTACTTCTTCAATCTTTTGAGGTTAGGGGCTCTCTTTCATCTATAATAGAGTATATGATGTGTGTTATGCGTGAGTAGACTCTAGGAATGATTTCTGAGCTGCCTTGTATGTTTTGTGTGTTTGATGTGTTTGACGTTGTGTTTTAGTTCACTTCAGTGAAGTTGTGTTGAGTTGTTGTGGTTTTGGTCATACGAGAGACCAGGGAGTGGAATGGGAGCTGAGAAACTCTCAGTCCCAGTGAGCTAGAGTGGGTGACGTAGCCTTGTGGAATTCTTAAGATGTCGATCCTAGATAGTAGGTAGGGGACGAGATTGATTAATATCGGTCATGTCCGAGATTGAGTTGTCCGAGATTAAGATGGTCGATCCATGTAAACGTGATGAAGCCCAAGGAAGTCGACGTATCAGTGGGGTTGAAGCGTAGGTGTTGGGCGTAGGAGTGACGAGGTGTGTGATGAAGCTTAGGTGACGAAGGGTACGTGTGTCTAAGACTAAGCGTAGGTGTAGACTTGTATCAGTCGAGGTGGTGCACCTGTGTTGAGGTGAGGTATTGCGCCGGTGCTAGCGAAGTGTAGTGGTCTAGGTGTAGTCCATTTGGAGCGAAGTGTGGTGGTCTAGGTATAGTTCATTTGAGGCGTATGTGTGCCAAAGCGTAAGTGTTGAATATAGGTGACGGAGCGTAAGTGATGATGTATAGGAGATGAAGGGTAAGGAAGTGTAAGCCGAGGGGTAATGTGTCGACTTGTAGCTACCGAGGTGTGGGGTATGTATACCGAGGTGAAGTGGCCGAAGTGGAGTGTATATATACCTAAGCGTAGTTGCTGAAGTGCAGGCGTTGTGTTATAGCGTGCATCTGCCGAGGTGAGTGTACCGAGGTTTAGGTACGTTGAATAGTAAGTGTAGTGAAGCTTAGCGTGACACAGTGTAGAGAACCGAGGTGCCAAAAGAGTGTACCGAGGCGTTGTGAAGTATAGGCCGAGGTGAAGTGAGTGCTTAGGTGTAGTGTGCCTAAGTGTAATGTCCGAGGTGAAGTGAGTGCTTAGGTGTAGTGTGCCTAAGTGTAATAGGCCGAGGTGAAGTGAGTGCTTAGGTGTAGTGTGCCTAAGTGTAATGGCCGAGGTGAAGTGAGTGCTTAGGTGTAGTGTGCCTAAGTGTAATGGCCGAGGTGAAGTGAGTGCTTAGGTGTAGTGTGCCTGAGTGTAGTAGCCAAGGTGAAGTGGTGTGCTTAGGTGTGAAGTGCCTAAGTGTAGTAGCCAAGGTGAAGTGGTGTGGTTAGGTGTGAAGTGACTAAGTGTAGATGATGAAGTGAGGTGTGAATAAGCCTATGTGTAGTTGATGAAGTGTAGTGCATGGACGTCTAAGCTAGTATTGCCGAGGTATAGGGTGTATATACCGAGGTGTATGTGTTGAAGTGTAGGTGTGATGGAAGATAGGGTGTGTGTGCCGAGGTACTGATGGGTGCCGAGGTACTGAGTGGTGCCGAGTTTCTGAGAGTATAGTCGAGGAGAAACGAGGTAGTTGTAGAGATGAATAGTGAAGAGGTGATGTTCCTAAGTGTATCTGTAAGTGGCAACCGAGGTAGAAGCCGAGGAGGAGGATGATGAGGTGTAGCTGTCTAAGGGAAGTATCAAGGTGTAGATTAAGTATGCCTAAGGGTAGCTATTTAAGTGAGGTGTATTATGATCAAGGTATGTACTGTCGAGGTGAAGAGGTATTAAGGATGTTGAACTATAAGTGAGTTGAGATGTAGGTATGTATGTGTGTGCGAAGTGAAGCGAGAGTGTGTTGGCGTGAAGTGAGAGGATACCGAGTTGAGGTGAAGTGGAGTGAGTGTATGCTCGGTATGGTGTGCGCATTGTGCTTGATGAGGCGTGTGCGTAGTGCTTGGTGTGTAGCGCATTGTGTTTTGGTGTGGGTCACGGTGAGGGGCACCAAGTATATTTTAATATAAATATACTTTTATATTAAAATGTTTTTTTATAAGCTATTTGTGACATATGACTGCTATTTATATTTATACTTATTTATTTTGTTTTTATAAAACATTAGCGTTTGAGATATTAATTCCTTAGAGCATTGTTTTAAGCTATTGAGGTATTAAAATAAGAGTTGTAGTGAAATTGGGGTTTTAAAATGATTTAGAGGAATTTCTACTCTTTTACTCGCATACAACCCCTCCCTTGCTGCTTACACCCCCTGTTTTCCCATTTCATGGACCTGACCGGCCCATTCCTTCCTTTCTTCTTCCTGCGAAACTGCGAACTAGAGGAACATAAACCGCAAGAACGAACCCTCGCGCGCGCTCCTTCCCCCCCGCGTGCTCTCACTCCTCCTCCACCACCAACACCAAACGTCGCCGTCCCCCTCGGATTCTCGCGACGATTCGAATCCGACCTCTGCCTTCAACCGTGGCTCCGTTTTACTCGTGTAATTGCGACCGAACCGCAAATAAACACAAACCGGAGAAGAAGCAAAACAACTTAGAGACGAGGAGAGGATACGTGTGGTGGCTATGCCTTAACCTTGATTGATTCGGCCGGATACATTGGCTTTACTTGGTGATATAGAACGCTTCGCATCTTTTGAAGAATGGATTGGATTTGAAGATGGATTCGGATGTTCATATGGGGTCTTCTTTGATAGATATGTATTCAAGGAGTAATAAACTTGTTCTTAGCGAGAGAGTATTTAACCAAACGAATGTGAAGCCTAGTTGAGTGGTTAGTGGCTGCACTATGCGAGAATCGATCCCATGTCTCCCCAATTCGTGACAAAGAACCCCAAATTGCTAAGCATGGACCCTTGCTATGACCACCATCGCTACAACAACTTCAACATAAGACCAACGTAAATGTTCAGCTCTTTGAGTCCTTCGGTTTTCGACTTCGAACCATCGTCTCGGTTGGGTACTTTTCGATAGGTACTCCTGTTCAAAACACAATTGATTAATTAAACGAGCGATTAATTATATTTGATATATTTAGTGTATGACTTTGGACTGTCGCTGTTGTTATTTTTGCATAATTGTTCGTGTTGGAGTATTTGAGCAGCTGGGTTTTCGGTTTTTAAAACGGTTGGACGAGTTAGGAGCGAGTTCGTGAAGTTCGGGTCGTAAGTTTCGGAACGTCGCGGTAGTTCGTAAGGTTAGGGGATTCTCATTTATATCTATAATAACTTGTATGATATGTGTTGTGTGTGGAATAGCCCTAGGATGGTTTGGCTGTATGAATTTTGTGTTAATCATTTGTTTGTTGTGGTATTTGATGATTGAATTGATAAATGCTATGGTGCTTATGTTGGAAATAAATGTGTTGTGAAATATAAATGTTGGAAATAAATGTGTTGTGAAATAGCCCGTCGGCATCTCCGTCGTTAACTCCGTCGTTATTTGATATGGAGACCGAAGTCCTACCATATCCGAGGCCGAGACCTCCTCCGTCGTAATATGCACATGAACATGTGACTTCATGACAAATACAATCACACACAAATCAATCATAACGTATGTGAATGTTTACACCGTCGTTATTAAATCGTTACTCATTCGCCGTTCTACTCGTCGTTACTCGCCGCCACACTCCTGCGACGCGTCTACACCACCTAGACATCATCACAGTGCTAAGGTCGACCCTACAACACCGGTAGAATCACCTTAGGACCTACAACCGACTTCTCAGTCACCTCGGCAATCCATGGTGGACTACTTGTCACACCGAGGACCACAACGACACTTAGGGACCAAAATGTCACCTAAGGACCAAAATGGACTTAATCGCTCCCTTACTTATGCACATTGGTACTAAAGTAGCACTCCCAGTAGCGTCCCACAATGTGTTAGACAACATTGGCGCCTAACCTCACCTCGGCACACTATATGTGTACCTCGGCTAACCACACAACATTACCTCGGCACACTATGTGTGTACCTCGGCTAACCAACTCACACCCTCAATTCGGCAACGCGCTCACAGTTACGCACTCCCTTACACCAAAATCATCTAAGTCATGGAAAATCACTTCTCAGTATTCCCTGGTTCAGTTCACCTACTCTTAGGCACTTGGGCGTTTCACCTCGGTGACGCTACCTCGGCCTGAGGACCTCTCCACCTCGGTAACCTAAGGCGAGACACCTACACTTCGGTTTATGCGTCCCTACTTCTCGTTAATGGTGTTTAGACACGTACTCTCCCTCAAACTCACCAACAGACTCTCAACACTAAGACACTCTAGGCGTTGACAACCCTCAACTCGGTTTCCTCTCTCTCTAAGTGAAGGGGGAATTCGGTTCTGCGCGTAATAAAGCGCTTAACCCCCATTTTACTTCTTTTACTCTGTTTCTCTACTTAGACTCAACATGCAACTCGTTTCTCAGCTCACCACACTCATGCATACTCGGATTACTCACTCCTTCGCTCCGATCCTCTCCTTAACTCTACATGCAAGCTCATTTTCTCCACACTACACCGATCACACTCTTGATACCTCACCATGCAATGCTCTCCTCGTACCACACAGAACAGAGAGAGTTACACTCCTCTCTTTCCAAACGATTCACCGTCGTATCTCACCAACAATCACAGCAAAGAGCAAAACATGTCATGTACAGCACATAAAACACACATGCAAAGTGATCAGAACTACTCACACCGAAACACGATCAAACACAAGACATTACAAGTATTAAAAGGACCCCCTAACCTTAATGATTCGAGAAGAGATGAGAAACCTTCACTCTCCAACAAACCACAGCAACAAGCTCTCCTCTCCTCTCCTAGCTTGAACTCTCCACGCTCAAGTTCTCTTCCTTCTCTCTTCGGTTCTCACTTCTCTCTCTACTAAATTTGGTAACTTAACTGATTTTGGATCATGAATGGGAATGTTCCCTACGGAGGTACCATTTAACATGTCCTTAAAGGACTTAAATGGGGCCTTGGCCTTATTAGGCCGTGGGCTTTCTACTACCCACACACCCTTTCCTTATTTAGACATTTTCCTAAAATAGCAACATATGCTTAACACTCACTTAATGAATTACTTGACTTAAAAAATTAAAATGTTGTAAACCCTTAATAACTCAACTAAGTTAATTAATTGAATTATTTTGGGGTGTTACAACCCTCCCCTACTTAGGAGATTACGTCCTCGGAATCTTACCTTAATCAAACAGCTCGGAATAGGCCTCTTTCATCTTGCTCTCTAGCTCCCAAGTAGCATGCTCACCAGCAGCTCCTACCCAAACCACCTTCACTAACTTGATTTCCTTTCCCCTAAGAGTCTTTACTTCTCGGTCCTCAATTCTGATTGGCATTGTCTCCACAGTGAGGTCGTCTCTCACTTGCACATCGTCCATTTGAATGACATGGGACGGGTCAGGAACATACTTCCTCAGCTGAGATACATGGAACACATCGTGCAAATTTGACAGATTGGGTGGCAATGCAATTCGGTATGCCACCTTCCCAACTCTCTCCAAGATTTGATAGGGTCCAATGAAACGAGGTGATAGTTTCTTGGACCTCAGAGCTCGTCCAACTCGGGCCAAGGGTGACTCTAAGGAATACATGGTCGCCGGCTTGAAATTCTAAATCCTTCCTTCTCTTGTCATGGTAACTCTTACATGCGCTTTGTGACGCCCTCATCTTCTCTCTGATCATCTTAACCTTCTCGGTAGTCTCCCTAACCAACTCGGGTCCCAACACAACCCTCTCTCCTGTCTCATACCAACATAGTGGAGTTCTACACCTACGGCCATACAATGCTTCAAATGGTGCTGTTCCGGAGTGGGCTCAAGGCCTAGTACAGTTTAATAGGCCCAACACGGCCCAACTTGGCGTGCTCCACAAGATATGGCCAGAGCGCCTGTGCCACTTTAAAAGCAGCACAAATCCCGAGAATCAGGTACGTTATCTCACCTTGTGAATCCTGCCCGAGCGACCTACACTGACTAGAGCGTCGGAGTGTCATTGCAGGTACCACCCGCGTGCGGCCAAGACCCCAGGTTTCAGCCAGGTCCTCAACGATCGATTTAGGTCCTCGGCGACCGTGCCAGTCCTTCCTCGGCGACCAGCGAGTCCTTCCTCACAGTCCTTCCATCAACGTCCACCAGTCCTTCCTCACGAGTCCTTCCATCGGCGGCGGGCCAGTCCTTCCGTGTGCGGCCAAGACCCTGTGTTTCACCCGGGTCCTCAACGACCGATTTAGGTCCTCGGCCGACCGTGCCAGTCCTTCCTCACGAGTCCTTCCATCAACGTCCACCCGAGTCCTTCCTCACGAGTCCTTCCATCGGCCGGGCGAGTCCTTCCGTGTGGCCAAGACCCCCGGTTCCAGCCAGTCCTCTACGACCCAGTCTTCAACGACCCGAGTCCTTCTATTGGTCAAGGTACGATCAATTGGCGACCACGCGTGGGAGGCCCGGCGCTATCCTACTTCAACTATGGCTACACGCGGAAGACCGCCCCGGACATCATTACAACCATGCTTGTTGAGCGACCTAAGATGTTGGGCGACCCAAAGTGGGGCGCCCAAAAGCTGATCGCCTGTGAGCGACCCAAAAGGTCTGTCGATCACGGAGACCATAACCGTTCACGTTCATCCGATGGGGCGTGTGAGCATGCGTTGGAAAGCCGAAAGTAGATCTACGCTTTTCATGTTGAAGTCAAAATCCACCCGGGCGTCTTCCACCCGAGCGGTCAAATCGAGTGCCATCGAAATGGCCCAAGCGGTCGAAGGACCCACAAACAGAGTAGGCCCCGAGCGGTCTACAATCGAGTGTCATCGAAATGGCCCGGGGTCGTCGGACCCACAAACAGAGTAGGCCCGAGCGGTCTACATCGAGTGCCACCGAGTTGGCACAACCATCGATGTCATCGAATGACCGAGGTCGAGCAATGACCCAATAACGAGCATTGATCGCCGAACACGGCGGAAGAGACCGACTACAACGACCACATGCACTCGGTGGCGCGACCACACCTCGGCGATGGCAACGTCCACACCTCGGCGATGGCGGCGACCACCGCCCGACTTAGCGTGGTAGCAACCACACACTTCAAGAGATGGAGACCGATTGCGCAATGCAACCCGACCGCTACAACACGACACGGCGCAGCGATTCAAGCCTCAACTTCGCCGGCGACGACCTAGGCTCAGGGGGCAACTGTTCGGAGTGGGCTCAAGGCCTAAATGCGGTTTAATAGGCCCAACACGGCCCAACTTGGCGTGCTCCACAAGATATGGCGGGCGCTGTGCCACTATAAAAGCAAAGACAAATCCCGAGAATCGTGCGTTATCTCACCTTGTGAATCCCGCCCGGCGACTACACCGACTAGAGCGTCGGAGTGTCATTGCGGTACCACCGCGCGCGCGCCAAGACCCTGAGTTTCACCCAGTCCACAACGACCGATTTAGGTCCTCGGCGACCGGCGCCAGTCCTTCCTCGGCGACGGGCCAGTCCTTCCTCACTGAGTCCTTCCATCAACGTCCACCCAGTCCTTCCTCACGCGAGTCCTTCCATCGGCCGGCCGGGCGAGTCCTTCGCGGCGGCCAAGACCCTGGTTCCACCCGGGTCCTCTACGACCCAGTCCTCAACGACCCGTCCTTCTATTGGTCAAGGTACGATCGGTGCCATTCCAATACTTGAATGATGACCGTTGTTGTAAGTGAATTCTATCGATGGTAGATCGTATCCCACGCACCTCCTTGCTCAAGCACACAAGCTCTCAATAAGTCTTCTAAGGATTGGATAGTCCTCTCCGGATTGACCATCGACCGAGGATGGTATCTGCCGAGCTCAAACGCAACTTGGAACCCAACGCCTCTTGCAAGCTCTTCCAAAATTCGAGGTAAACCTTGGATCTGCATGCAAAACAATACTCAAAGGGATTCCATGAAGCTTCACAATGACATTGATATAAATTTACGCTAACATTGGCACTGGGTATGTGATGTTAATAGGAATAAAGTGTGATGACTTTGTCAGCCTATCAACAATCACCCAAATGGTATCAAACCCTCTTGTTGTCCTCGGCAACCCGGTTACAAAGTCCATGGAAATGCTGTCCCACTTCCATTCAGGAATATGCATCGGTTGCATCAACCCCGCCGCCACGGTGCTCCACTTTTGACTTCTGGCAAGTCAAACAAGCATAGACGAAACGAGCTACATCCTTCTTCATTCCTTGCCACCAGAATAATTTCTTCAAGTCTTGATACATCTTCGTAGCCCCTGGATGGATGCTCAACCGACTTCTGTGACACTCTTCCAGAATAGCCTTCTTGATCTCTTCATCATCAGGTACACATATCCGTCCTCTGAACCTCAACAAACCTTGCGCATCCAACTCAAAATCTTTATTATCAGCTCGGCCAACACTTACAAACACATCAACCAACTTCACATCAACCTTCTGTGCTTCCCTTATACTAACCATGAACTCATTGGTGATCTTCAGCATCCCCAACTTAACACTCCGAGGTGTTACTTCACATACTAGGCTCAAATCTCTAAACTGTTCAATCAGTTCCAGCTCCTTTACCATCATTGATGACACATGCAGAGATTTCCTACTCAGCGCATCAGCTACAAATTTGGCCTTCCCTGGGTGATAGTTCAGACCGAAGTCATAGTCCTTCAATAACTCCAACCATCTCCTCTGCCTCCATATCTTCAATGCAAACACTACGGCAGCTAGCTCTAAATCATGAGTGGGGTAATTCTTCTCATGAGTCTTCAGTTGCCTTGAAGCATACGCCACTACTTTACCTTCTTGCATCAGCACACAGCCCAAACCTAACCTAGATGCATCACAATAAATCACAAAAGGATCCTCTGGATTAGGCAACGTCAAGATTGGCGACGTTGTCAATCTCCTCTTCAACTCTTGGAAGCTCTCTTCACATCGGCCATCCCATACGAAAGCCCTATCTTTACATGTCAATTGGGTTAATGGCAACGCCAATTTGGAGAAACCTCAATGAATCTTCTCGTAGTAACCGCTAGCCCCAAGAAGCTCCTCACTTCGGTGGCCGACTTGGGTGCCTCCCACTTCAACACGACTTCAATCTTTGAAGGGTCCACTGCAATCCCTTGCTTTGGAAATCACATGGCCTAGGAAACTCACTTCCTCAACCAAAACTCACACTTGGATAGCTTCGCATATAACTTCTTCTCCTTGTAACCTCCAAAGACTATCCTTAAGTGCTCGGCATGCTCTTCTGCCGACTTGGAGTAGACCAAAATATCGCCTATGAACACTACCACAAACCGATCTAAGTACTCATGGAAGATACGATTCATATACTCCATGAATACTCTGGAGCGTTAGTGACACCGAATGGCATTACTAAGTACTCGTAGTGTCCATACCGAGTTCTAAAACCCGCTCTTTGAGTACGTCTTCATCCTTCACTTTGATTTGATGGTAGCGACCTCAAATCAATCTTTGAAAATACTTGAGCACCCACTAATTGATCCATCAAATCGTCAATTCTTGGTAGTGGATACTTGTTCTTAATTGTAACCTTATTCAACCGTCTCGTAGTCCACGCACAACCTCATGCTTCCATCTTTCTTCTTCACGAGCAACACAGTGCTCCCCACGGTGACACACGCTTGGTCTCACGAATTTCCTTTCTAGCAATTCTTCCAATCGTTTCTTCACTTGGACGGCTCGGATGCAGACATCCTATAAGGTGCCATAGACACCGGTCTTCAACTGTCGTCGTAGTCCACGCACAACCTCATGCTTCCATCTTTCTTCTTCACGAGCAACACAGTGCTCCCCACGGTGACACGCTTGGTCTCACGAATTTCCTTTCTAGCAATTCTTCCAACTGCTTCTTCAATTTCGGACGGCTCGGATGCGGACATCCTATAAGGTGCCATAGACACCGGTCTTGTTCCAGAATCAATTCTATAGTAAACTCAATCTCTCTCTCGTGTGGCACGTCGGTATTTCTTCCGAAACACCTCGGCAAACTCTCTAACCATCGGCACATCTTCAATCTTGACTTGATTCTCTCTGTCACAATGACGCCCATAATGCAAACAGAGTGACCCCTTCTCCCAACAACTTGCGCACTTGCCTAGCGGAAAGTAGAGCGATTCCATCACCTCGGTGAGCGGGAAAACTAACCGATCTCTCAACAAGAATGGATATGAACATGGTTGTCTACTAACCACCCATACCAAGGATGACGTCCATTCCTCAGTGGTAAACAAATTAAATTAACGAGAGAAGTCCTGCCGAATACGATCGGTGGGCACTTCAACATACCAGAGGTAGTCACCGAACCCATGGCCGAGTATTAATGACCATCTCCTTCCCAATGAAGACAACACTAAATTCAGTCTATTAGCACACATGGCAGAAATGAATGAATGAGTTGCACCAGTATCTATAATTGCAACTAGAGGAACACCGTTGATATAACACGTACCTTTGATTTCGTTCACCACCTCGGACCCAGCTAGTGCAAACACTTTCCCCACGCCTTTCTCTTGCTTTGGCTTAGGACACTTGGGACTGATATGCCCCATCTCTCCACAATTGAAACAGACTATCTCCTTTCTCCCACACTCAGCAGATAGGTGGCCCTCCTTGCCACATCTATAACACCTCTTCACCTCAGCCTTGCACTCCTTCGCCTTGTGCCCAGGCAATCCACACTTGTAACAAGTCAGAATAGAAGGAGCGTCTCCCCTACTAGGCTTTCCTCTCCTGCGAGTTCCCTTTTCCTCTACCACCGGAATGGTCATAAGGCTTCCAACGGTTCGAGGTTGGAAGGTCTTCTTATCCTTCCCACTTCGGCTAGTAGCCATACTATCTTCTTCATAAATTCTGCGCAGCATCCACCAACTCGTAATACACCCTTATCCTTTGATACCCAATGGCTCGCTTGATCTCGGGCTTAAAACCGTTTCTCAAACTTGATACACTTGGAGAACTCAGCAGTAGCTCCAGTGTAATGGGGATAGAACTTCGCCAGCTCGGAAAACTTGGCAGCATACTCCGACACGGTCATGTTACCTTGTTTGAGCTCCAAGAATTCCATCTCCTTCTTTCCTTTCACGTCTTCGGGGTAGTACTTCCTCATAAACTCCCTCTTGAAAATATCCCATGTGATCCCTTCCTCTGCAATCAAGAACTAGTTTAGAACAAGCCTAAGACACTTAGACTCAACTACGTGGTCGGACAAGACCGAACTTATGCTCTGATACCAACAATGTAACACCCCCTTATCTTAATCAATTCGGTCTACCAAATCAAAATCAGAGTTTCAAAATTTCACTCAAAGGAGTGCTACATTTGGTGATTAAAAAGGAAAACAGAAAATCAATTAAGTTCAAAACAGTTTCACAGCATTATACAAGCATGCAGTCATGCGCATCACCACGGCAAAAGGGTCTCAGCCCATCATATAAGGCACCTCGGCCAGTAACACAACAAGTCATATTACATAGTAATAGTTACACAAATATGATAGTTTTAGTTCCAAAAGACTATCTAGCAAAATATACACAAGATCAGTATAAAGAGTACAAAATAATCTACTCGGCCCCAACCCAGTGTTACACGACCAAAGCAGACTCAACCAACATCAACTAGGCACAGCTATCACTCATGAGTACCTGCAAGTTGCCACGAGAGCAGGCAACAATAAGCAGCTAGGGTGAGTCTCTTAACACAAGTAATATAATGTGAAGAAAGCTTAAGGAGAGATAGCACTAAAAACACCTCGGTTCAGCAATTACAGTCACTCACCGATAGTCCACATAACACAACAATTATCAACCAGCTCAACCACAACAATTCATGTAATGTATGCATGTATGCAACCCATCCACAGGGCATTATGCAATGAGGTACCTCCACCGTCGTTATTTAGCCCGTCGGCATCTCCGTCGTTAACTCGTCGTTATTTGATATGGAGACCGAAGTCCTACCATATCCGAGGCCGAGACCTCCTCCGTCGTAATATGCACATGAACATGTGACTTCATGACAAATACAATCACACACAAATCAATCATAACGTATGTGAATGTTTACACCGTCGTTCACCGTCGTTACTCCGTCGTTCTACTCCGTCGTTACTCCGTCGCTCACACTGACGTCTACACCACCTAGACATCATCACAGTGCTAAGGTCGACCCTACAACACCGGTAGAATCACCTTAGGACCTACAACCGACTTCTCAGTCACCTCGGCAATCCATGGTGGACTACTTGTCACACCGAGGACCACAACGACACTTAGGGACCAAAATGTCACCTAAGGACCAAAATGGACTTAATCGCTCCCTTACTTATGCACATTGGTGCTAAAGTAGCACTCCCAGTAGCGTCCCACAATGTGTTAGACAACATTGGTGCCTAACCTCACCTCGGCACACTATATGTGTACCTCGGCTAACCACGCAACATTACCTCGGCACACTATGTGTGTACCTCGGCTAACCACACTCACACCCTCAATTCGGCAACGCGCTCACAGTTATGCACTCCCTTACACCAAAATCATCTAAGTCATGGAAAATCACTTCTCAGTATTCCCTGGTTCAGTTCACCTACTCTTAGGCACTTGGGCGTTTCACCTCGGTGACGCTACCTCGGCCTGAGGACCTCTCCACCTCGGTAACCTAAGGTGTAACACCCCCTTCTACTAAATACTAATTAACATTAATAAAATCAGAGCTTTCAAAAACTTTTCCACGCACCTCAAAGAGGGTGATACATTTAATAAAAACATCGTCAAAACATATTTAAAAATTCAACCGCATCAAGTGCGGGACATACACATCATAGTCACATGGGTTAAAACCCTCAAACCTGTTTAGTGTTTACAATAGTCCAGAAAGCAGTCTACAGTAGCGAAAAATAAAAATTGAGTTCAACATACTCAATACATAGTTTAAATCAGTTTAATACGTCACATAAAATAGTGATACTAAAACCCCATCCCCGGTGTTACTAAATCAGAGCCGACACAAATATCCCAAGAAGGCATGGCACCTTCACTCGGAATCACTGTTTGTCGCCACGAGCGAGCAACATAAAAATGCTAGGGTGAGTCTCTTTACATAAATAATAACAAGTAAGATAAGCATCATATTCGGAAAGTATCTAGTAACAACAATCCATAACAATTTAACATTCACCATTCAATTAGGACATCAACAAGTTGCGACAAGGATTAATTAAGCATTAATGAGAATCCAAGTGATGCATGTTCATATGCATGTATGCAATATGCATGTGGATCCATATTCACCTCACCACCCCGTCGGGTAACTCACCACCCCGTCGGGTAACTCACCTCATTTTGGCCGAAGCCACATCACCATCACCATCACCACGTAATGCATATGATTCATGTGACACTATGACAAATGCATCACAACACAATTCATCACAATAAATATTAAACCATCTTTTTGGCCGAAGCCCGCGTCATTTATTAACTCATCACAATTACCAATTGTTAACCACCACCACCTCAATTATTAACCACCACCACCTCAATTATTAACCACCACCTCATCAATGATTAACCACCATCTTAACACTTATTAGATTAAATCCCACCTTGTGGCCGAAGCCCTCATCAATTATTATCCCACCACTTTATCATCAATTATTAATTCATCACATCAAGTACTAACCCACCTCTTTGGCCGAAGCCCACATCAATTATTAAACCGACACCCACAAGGACTAAACAGTCACCTAAGGGACTAAACAGTCACATAGGGACCAAACAACATTTTTGAAGGACCAACAGTGCATAGGGACCAAGATAGTATTTTTAAGGACTAAAAAGTTCAGAGGGGACCAAAACAACATTTTTGACAATTTGGGCAACATTGGCAACAAGTGCTGGATTCCTACAACAGTACTCCTACTTCGGCGATTTATTTAAAATAGCAAACGACATCGAAAAATTACAAAAGACCACTCATTGGAAAGCCCTATGAGTGTAGTTTCTACCTATGACTTTAGTTTCTCAAAATCAGTGTCCAGTTGGTACAGTTTTTCAAAACACTACGCTGAGGTGCCCAAATCGGACAGAACGTTTTACCCAACTTGCAACCAAATTTTCTTTCTCATTTCTTAATGGAATTCAGTGAAATCAGTCCCTATTTCGTAGAGAATTAAGTCTATTTTTTAATGAAATAAGAATCGTTCAAAACGGAGTTCAATTGAGCACACAAAACCTGCAAAAACTGAACCTACTCCCAGTTTGACTCCAGAAAATTGACCTAACCTTAGAGACTCATAACTGGAGCTACACAACTCCGAATTTAACGAAACCAGTGCCAAAATGACCGGCCTTAAGTCTATTTTCAAAAACAATTAACCACATAATTTTTGGATCGACCAAACAGTACCAGTTTGAGAAAACCGAAACAGTGCCCAGAAAACACACAAAAACCATAAATAAGTAAGACTCATCATCAACCCCCAATAAATTCCACAACACTTAAACACTGTTAAGAATCATAGGATCATACATCCATAGATCAAACTCATAAGAGAGGAATTGAGCATAGGTATACTCATGAGGTAAAAGAGGTAGATACTCTTCATAAGGAATCATATTGAAAAAATATACTAAATGAGAGTACAATGTGCTCTATATATAGAGCTCTAGGAAATACTAATTAACTACCAAATTACTAATAAGTCCCTAAGAGAATATAACACCTCCTAAGTCACTATTATTTTTAATAGCCTCCCTCAAGCTGATATCGGGATCACCGTATCAGCTTGAAATACAAGAGTTATCCCAATTAAAAACAACAAAAGGTCATAGCAAAAAAAAGCGATGAAGAGATAGCATTCGCTAAAGTGGTCCAATGAGCATTGGGCCATACACAAGGTTGGACCCAACCGAACACATGATAGGCAAGCGTAAAAGAGGCCCAAGCGAGAACACATGATAGATCGAAATGGGCTGGACCCAAGGTTGGCCCAATAGAAAAACAACGAACACAACCTGTGATTAGCAACGATCGAGACCGTAAGCTTCTCGGCGGTGTGTTCGATCTTGCCGCGGTCATGTGGTTGAGTTCCATGGCGGAGGAGCTCCCACGGTGGTTCCGCGAGGAAATCACGTTACGAGATCAACAAAGAAACATCAACTCGACTTCCTCTCTCATCTTCCATGGCGGTGCGGCATCGTCTTCCATTTCCTTCACCTTTACTTCAAGAACCGAAAGATCAAGAAATGATTTCGCATAAACAAAATCATCGGCAGCAGCAAAGCAACGCAAATAGAGCTTTGATTGAAGAAAGAAGAGGAATGAAAGTGATCATCAACGTAGTGAAAAAATTTATTGGAACTCATGAGAGAACTTTGTTTCGATTCAGTTCTTTTCCCATGGATTGTTGAGTAGTTAAATTCCTACAAACATAATCAAGAACAACTTGGCGGATCGATTGAAAAGAACGTAAAGTCGTGAGTCGTTCACTTCATCGTCGACGTACAACGACGTCGGAGACAAATGGTTTGCAACCGAGTCGCCGCTTGAAAACGAAATCAATCCGTGAAAAACGAATCAAATTGATATATATCTTAGAGCGAGAATCATTGTTGAGGACCGAGGTTGAAGGAATGCTTTGAGAAAACGCTGTGTGCTTCGTAATTGGTGCGCCAGATCTAGATCTATGTTATCATTGTTGCAATTAGAGAAATCGAGGCATAATCAATTTCATTATGCTCGTGTGGTGTTGGATTCAAAATCCACAAAATGTGATGCGACGTCAACGGTCCTTCATCACGCTACGCTTTGAAGGAAGTAAGGAGGCAATGGATTTCTCCAATCTTGATGGTGGATCCATCAAATTCTGGTTTAATTGAAACTAGTGGAGAAACAGAATTTGTTTTAAGATCTGGATCTTTACCGAGACTACCGAAAACGATCTCTAGATGGTTGCCTTCTTGTTGGAGCAAATAAGACTCTTCTTCTTCTTGATCCAAGAACACCCACGGTGGAACAACAACACATTGTGAATCACCGCAATCAGAATCATAGTCTTCACTAGTAACTGAATCGGAATCGGAAGCATCATCCTCATCTCTAGGGTATCGCTCTGATACCATGTTAAGAATCATAGGATCATACATCCATAGATCAAACTCATAAGAGAGGAATTGAGCATAGGTATACTCATGAGGTAAAAGAGGTAGATACTCTTCATAAGGAATCATATTGAAAAAATATACTAAATGAGAGTACAATGTGCTCTATATATAGAGCTCTAGGAAATACTAATTAACTACCAAATTACTAATAAGTCCCTAAGAGAATATAACACCTCCTAAGTCACTATTATTTTTAATAAACACCATTTAATCCAACAAATACATGGGCATCAATTTAATCCCCACAACACTTAGGCATTTAATCAACATCATTAAATCATCATATTCACATATTTTCTTCTCATTGAAACATTTCATCAAACACATAACATGCATAATTAACAACTCATGTCTTTCAAACAACAAGCAACATGGTATCACCAAATTAAGCATCCAATACAACAACCAACATATAATTAACACCAAATTCACACAATCAAGTCATTCCTAGAGCTATTCCACACATAATACATATCCTACAACTTATTATAAATGTAGTAGAGAATCCCCTAACCTTGATTAAGTTAGAACCTCCAAGCAAACACCAAAAATCACAAAATGAAGCATTCCCCTTCCTTTTCCAAACAAAACCGTGGACCCCCTTCCTTTGGGTAGAAATGGAGACTCAACAAAATAGAAATAAAGAGTTAAAGGCTACTACACTAGAAAGAGGAAGAAAAATGTAGTTATTTGGTACCAAAACACTTACCCAAAGCTAGAAGATGGATTTTCTCTCCTCCTCTTCCTTCTATGGTCATGCAAGGCTTCTCCCTTCCTCCTCTCTCTATTCTTTCGTTCCTTTCTTTCAAATTGGGGAAATGAGACCTTCCTTAGGGTTTTAGGGGGTTTTAGGCAATTGGGCTTGGGTCACTAATTGACTTGGGCCCTTTATTTACACCGCTCCCATTAATTTAATTCACCTCCCATAATAGAAATAAATTCTAACTTAATCATCCCACTTAAATAAATTAGACCCTTCATTTATTTACTACACCTCACTCCTTAACTAAATTAACTACCTTATTATTATTATTTAAATATGGCCAACTAAAATATCACTTAATTAAATTAGTCGAATAATCACTTAATTAAGTAAATTAAATAATCACCTAATTAAATTAGTTAAATACTCATCTAGTTAATTTTGGGGTGTTACAACTCTCCCCCACTTAGAGTATTTTCGTCCTCGAAAATCTAACTATCATGAACATGCCAACTTATACACTTACTACAACAAACATTAATCCCTAGCAAAACATCCTAAATGGAACTCGTACCTCTAAAGGTAACCCTCATCCCTCCAATAGACTTCTCCTCCTTCAGCTTTGGACGCTTGGCACTAATGTATCCCAATTCTCCACAGTTGTAGCAGACCACATCCTCCTTCTCACCCTAACTGCTACATGACCTTCCTTACCACACTTTGATACACAATCCCCACAGTAATGTCTCCCCCACTTGGCTTTTTGCCCGAACTCTCCTCTCCCTTACCACCCGAAGCATCATACGACTTTCCACGAACTGAGAACTCCTCTTCCCCTTCACTATCTTATATGAACGATTGCAATCCCCCTCGAAAATCTACGCTAAACTCATGAAATCAACATCCACTCTTCTTATCTCCGCTAACCGTTATCATCCAAGTCCTATCGTACACGCAAATGTATCAAATACTCTTCCCTACACCCTTACTCCCCAATTAAGTATTCTAACCCGTAGGTTGTCAAAATCCTACCCGACTACCCAGCACAAGGGACAACAACAATTATGGCCAGAGGCCCAACAACCTAACAACCGTATTTAACACAACAATACCAGTCTCAACAATTATCGCGTATCCAATATTATTCACGTCAACCATTAACACAATCATAACAACAAAATTCAAGTTCGACCTATTCCACAATTAATCATTTCATTCCACGTTCAAATTATTCTCTTTAAACTCAAAGTGCAAAAAATTCTGCAATCGTATGCGCCTACTTCGGCGAATTAATTGAAATAGTAAACGACCTCGGATTTCGACAAATAATTACTCGTTGGAAAGCCCTATGGGTCTATTTCTTACCCCTAAGTTCAGTTTTTGAAGGAGAGTGTTCAATAGGTACAGTTTTCAAAAATACGCATACTAGTTTCAAAAGATGCAGTTTCTGTCCTTCAAATTCAAGCAGTTCTATAATGACCAAAACTCGATCAAATTGCATGAAACTTGTGCATAAAGTGAGGCAAATTCTGTCAAGTTTTCAAAGAAATTGGATTCGTTCGAAAATGAGCTCTTTTGAAAACATGATAACCAAAACACTGACCCTATGTCCAGATTGTTTCCGAATTTTAACCTGACTTGTTTCACCTATAACTCAAGTTCTACAACTCCAAACGCAACCAAATCAGTGGCAAATTAACAAGCATTCAATCAAGTTTTCAAAATGACAAACCACATAATTTTTCAATTAGTAAAACGTTCTCAGTCACTGAACTACTGGACTCATGTCGAAACATTTCAAAACAAAGATGAACTCAACAACACAATCAAACATCATAATTCAGCCACCATTACTAATAATCCTACACCGAGCTTTATAAAAACAGCATTTTCAGAAAGTTCGCAAAAGTATGCATAGCTTTACCGGTCCCCATGACTCCCAACCTAAGACATTGATTCTGACACCATTACTACTCCTAGGTTGTATAACAATCATGCTTTCATTCTAAGCACAAAACCATTAAGCAAGTAAAACTCATCATGATCAATTACCAAAACCATTTATAATCATCACATACCTTTGCATTTCATCAAACGCCAACAAGCATAACCAATCATGCAACTAATTTACACACGCAATTCCTCTATTCCTAGGGATTGGCTAGCATGCAATTTTTTTCAACTTCCCTAAAAAGATCACGGGTACATAATTCTACCAAATTGAATTGAATTCATATCACAAATAATACAACCAACAGATGTTTTATAATACAATTGTTTTGATTCAAGACTTGATATTAGTTTAACTAATGAAATTACATACCCTTGTCAACATTTAGCAAAGAAAACTAATCAAGTAAGACAAGTGCACAACAATCTAGTTGCATGGTTTTTATCGTTAGATTTATAGTCCACGTAAACAATTTTCAAGACGTGGCAATTAATGCTAGTGATAGCAACAACAATGCCAAAGTTAAATCGTACATCGAACAAAATTTTCACAATTGGAATTCATAGTTAGAAGGTACCCAAAATTGTACATGCTTGTTTCTAACACTTTGAGAGTCATTATTGGACTCACCTTCCCGTATCATAAAAATTCCTCATTTTCAAACAACATCAAATTATAGCTTAATCGATCCAAAGACCTAAGTCTTGACACTTTTTGAAATAAGAATCAGAAAACAACTCGGAAACAGAATTCAACACTAACCCTTACATTACGTTCATTCCTAATAGCACAAAATTTTTTCCGAGTACCGCTTTTTCGAAAATCACAGAATCCACAGTTTTGTCGAAAAGGAACTACACGAGAACCCAACCTTACAATCACTCGAGCATGCAACAACTACCTATTAGTTCAAAATTTAACTTCCGACATTCACTAAAAAGGTAAGGAAATTAATCATTTAATTTTGACAAAACACGTCACGCTCTCGACATAAGCCAAATTGAAACGTTGAAAATGTCGAACTTCAAGTTATGCAACTTTATTTGAAATAACGAAAACATAGCATTACACATTATTTCACTTTGGGCATACAATCTTCGAAACAATTAAGCACGAGTCAACTAAAATTCCTATACATCACAGCAACAATCAACCTATAGCAGAAATGTCAATCAAGCGCAACAATTAATCAACAAATAATACTGCAAATATTGTCCAGTGCATAACTCACCAAGGTTAGGTCATATAAAAATTACTTTTTATATTCTAACAAGCTATTCAAGCAACCAATCAAATTAAAATTAGTGCATGCATCCAAATTCAATAATAACTACGAGTTATTGTCGCCTCTTTCATTGGGATGAGTATTTGGGGTGATCAGTCCCTCCTACTCATGCAACCAATTAATTAAGGTCACAAAACTACCTCCTTTCAAATTTATCACATTAAAAGACTTTTAACGCAGTCCGAAGTGCGAAGGCGTCGTCACGACTTTCACTCCTTTGACGTCGTTAGAACTCTTTTAATCCCACATCTTAATGACACAAACAACAGTCACGAACAGACAAAATCAATGGTACAACCACCAGTTACACAGTTCAGTCACGTATACTTCAATAATACAATAAAATTTTCAATCGTAGTCTAACAATTAAGTCACAAGGCACGTCAACGAATGAACAAACCAACAAAATTAACAGTAATAAACAGCAACATAATTATGATTTAGAACGAGTACCAAGACTCGAGGGTTAACAGACTCGACAACTTGGCCGGACGGACCGAACTGCTCTGATACCACTAATGTAACACCCCCTTCTACTAAATACTAATTAACATTAATAAAATCAGAGCTTTCAAAAACTTTTCCACGCACCTCAAAGAGGGTGATACATTTAATAAAAACATCGTCAAAACATATTTAAAAATTCAACCGCATCAAGTGCGGGACATACACATCATAGTCACATGGGTTAAAACCCTCAAACCTGTTTAGTGTTTACAATAGTCCAGAAAGCAGTCTACAGCAGCGGAAAATAAAAATTGAGTTCAACATACTCAATACATAGTTTAAATCAGTTTAATACGTCACATAAAATAGTGATACTAAAACCCCATCCCCGGTGTTACTAAATCAGAGCCGACACAAATATCCCAAGAAGGCATGGCACCTTCACTCGGAATCACCTGTTTGTCGCCACGAGAGCAGGCAACATAAAAATGCTAGGGTGAGTCTCTTTACATAAATAATAACAAGTAAGATAAGCATCATATTCGGAAAGTATCTAGTAACAACAATCCATAACAATTTAACATTCACCATTCAATTAGGACATCAACAAGTTGCGACAAGGATTAATTAAGCATTAATGAGAATCCAAGTGATGCATGTTCATATGCATGTATGCAATATGCATGTGGATCCATATTCACCTCACCACCCCGTCGGGTAACTCACCACCCCGTCGGGTAACTCACCTCATTTTGGCCGAAGCCACATCACCATCACCATCACCACGTAATAGGGGTGTTCAAAACCGAACCAAACCAATAGGAAAACCGCAAACCGAACCAAACCAAACCGAAAACCGCAAAAAACCGCTTTTGATCGGTTTTGTTCGGTTCTTTTTTTCATTGCACCGCACTATGCCAGATTTGTCAAAAAAGAGCGCCCCTATAAGCAGCGTTTTAAGTAAAAACGCCACGGATGGCCAAAACAGCTAACACATACCCAGCGTTTTTTAAAAAAATGCTGCCCATCGCCTTTAAACGCAGTAGCCATACCCAGCGCTTTTAAAAAAACACTGGGTATGGCTTCACGCGTTCTCCCAATACCCAGCGTTTTTAAAAAGCGAGTATATGGGTCACACGTTCTCCAAATAACCAGTTTTTAAAAACGCTGGGTATTTGGTCACGCTGTTCTCCCAATACCAGCTTTTTTAAAAAAGCGGAGTTTTTATCTCTCACGGACCTTCTATCTTCCCTCACTCCTCTCCCTCTCACACTCCGTCTTCCTCCTCTCCCTCTCTCACACTCCGTCTTCCTCCTCTCCCTCTCTTCCCCACTCTTACTCCTCTTACTCCGTCGTCTTCCCTCTCTCCTCTCTTCTCCACTCTTCGTCTTCCCCTCTTCGTCTTCCCCTCTTACTCCGTCGCATGCCGTCAACTCCTCCACTTCCCCCTCTCCCTCTCTTCGTCTTCGTCTTCTTAGAATAGGGTTTTAGTTTTTTCTCTTTTCTTGATTTCCATTGATTCTCAGTATTGTTTCCTCTTTTCTTTGGGTTTTTATTTTCCTTTTGAGAGATTAGAAATTACTCAGAGGAACCCCTAACCTACATGTTTCTTTACTGATGGTGCTACAAAATCGACGCCGTTATCCTCACCAAAGCAAGGGAATCTTGCTTACAAGGTCTTTTTTCTCTTCTCTCCTTTCCACATAAATTAACGTGTTTCTGTGACTTCTTCTTCTTCTTCTTGTGTTATATTGATGGGTTTTGTTTTTGGAAGGCTCTCGATGTTTTGTACGCATGAATATTATTGTATTCATTTTGCCAAAATAATGTTGTTATCTTTGTTGCAATTTCGTGTTTGTTGTTTACATCAATTTACGGCTTTGACTTGGTATAGGGAGCGTCTTTGAGAGTGATACTTTTGTTCTGATGCTTGCAAACAAAGAAGGATTCCTCTCTGTTGGATATTGCAAATTATGTGGTTGAAAGGTCAACGGGGTGAGTAGTTCTTTCCGGTTTATTTAGCTATCTGCTAAACTTTATTATTTTTCTCCATGTTAGTATGATTATTTATTTAGCTATGGTCTTGAATTGATGGTGGTGATAATAGGAAAAGAAGGATTCCTCTCTCATTTGTTGGAGTGAGCTCTGTGGGTAGCTAGAATCTTCGATTCTGCTACTAGTTATCATCATCAAATAAAGGGGGTTGAGACATGGAATAAGGAAACCATAATGAAAAAGGTCTCACTTAATTTATCCTGCAGTATAATATTTTATTGATCATAAGGACTCATTATGAAGGTTTTCTGCTTAATAGTGTAATATCAGTGTTTTAGTGGTGAATCTTGAGGTTAATTATTTAGTGACAAACACTATAAATTAAGTTTATGTCTAACTTCTCTCTGAACTCTGAACCTGTCTTGATTCATTTTAGGAGTATGCTAGGAGACAAGAATCAATTGGTGAGTTCAAAAGCTATTCATTAACAATTAACAAAACGTTAGAAACTGTCGTGGGTTATTTTGTTTTTTCCCGATGTCGAGTGTATGCAACTTTCGTTTTGGCGGGTTACGGGTGAAGCAAAATACAAACCTATTCCAACCGGACCAAATGGTGACACTTTGAAAAGGAAATCGAGGTATATGATACAATTATCATCTACTCGAGTTCTTATGGATGGAATGATATTTTCATTTCTAATAACATAGATTTTTGCGGTGACTATCATTGAAAATGTGTACTTGGAAGGAGTTGGGGCTTCTTTGCTTTGTTTGGGTTTCATTCCTTGCAATCTGATTGCCAAGGTTTGCTCTTTCGAAATTAATATAGAAATGTAAGTTTACTTTATATCATGCAATTCATCTAACTTGACATCAATAATATCCTATTGACAAAGAAACTACACAACTACCTGCTCAACACCGTATTGGATGCGAACTTGTTGCGAGTAATTACGTTCAGGAACATGTTACAAGTCATTTTACTTTTCTTGATTGCACATGATATCCTAGCTATTAATTATTACTCAATTTTCTCTAAGAACTTTGAATTGTGGTGTATGTGTTATGCGATTTCAATCGCAGTTAGGGTAATTGCCTTGTTCACAATGGAAAAACTTGCAAAATTAACTTGTGAACATAGTTAGTTGAATTCCCGCCCTTGGTTTGGATGAACAAAGAAATGCATATAAACTTTACGAACATAATCGTTGGACTTCTCCTTATCTTGATCCTCGATGTTGAGGCTATTCGGAAGACAACTCTTTGAAACTTGAAGTTCTTGAGCTCAAATCCAAGTATTATTTATGCCTTACAATTTTCTTCTTTCTCTCTGCACTAGTTTTGTTTGTAAAAATTTATGTTCCTTTAGGTTACGTGAGAGGGCTCAAGCACTATTACATGTTGATCTCCACACTAGTTACATTATGGTTACGCGTGAATCAACTCAAGTTATTGATCCCGACCGCATTTTATGGACCAATGGGTTTTGATATTGGAGCATTCTTGGGGAACTTGATTTTGGCTTTCTTTTCTCAAGATGGACATGCTTTGATCAATCAAACGATCGAAAAGTAGGTCCTCTTTTTCCATTATGCGGATGCTCATTTTATTCTCGAATTTCTCATTATCCATACATTTCTCGCGTGAAGCTTGTTATCATTAACCGAACTAGCATTGAGAATATTTATCTATTGTTGTATGTTCACCTCATTTCTTAGGTCTTTGCCTTTCACTTGAGTTCTTGCATTGCATTGAATGGTAAATAGAATCACAAGATTTGACAATTAAACAAGAATTCGGAAAAGCTAAAGATGTATTAACATTGATTATAGGGGAAAGGTGTTATTTCTTGTCTAAAACACACTATATTATGCAGACATATAAGGAGTGGATTCTTAAGACAATTGAAGATACTTGGAACTTTTTCCACTATAAATTCAACGCACTTTGGGATGAGCGTAGAGATGGTCTTTGCCTTCCATTATTAGTTGTTAACGAGGAATGCCATTTTCGAAAGGCAATGCTATAATTGGTTGGATTCAACATCTTGTGTGCAGGTGTCAAGCGCCACAAATGACATTCGCCATGACGTTCTCCTCATCTATGTCTGTTGTGGAATATTACTCTGTGAAACGTTTTCCAATTCCTTATGGTTAGTACACGAGATTTCTAGCTTGATTTAATTTATACTATTACTATCTGTAATATATTTATCCATTGTGATGAATTGGTTATGATCTATGCGACTCTTTTTACTTTGGCACGGTGGCTACAATTGCGGCTTTGGTTGGATGAAAGATATTGTAAGAAGACTAATCATCTTATTTGGGAGAGCATCCCTTATTATATTTATTCTAGCCTCCACAATATTTATCGGTGCGGTCTCACTAGGTGGAGTTGGTATTTCAAATATCTTTGCATAAGATTGCTAATCATGAATATATGGGATTTGAGAATATCTGCAAATACAAGACATAGCACATTTGAGAAGATTATGCCAAGTTCCAGATCAAAGCCAAAGAGTTAAGGTCGCCAAATTTGACGATTTCTTATCCTCTTAGGTGTCATTTTTATTTGTTGTCTAGTCATTGAGTGATTTCCTAGAAAATTCGAAACCAATTCTTCATTGAGCTAGAGGTTTGTAAATCATTGAGCTAGAGGTTTGTAATTGTTCTAATTTTGGATGTATGATTTAATTTTTGGATGTATGATTTAATTTTGGATGTATGATTTAATTTTTTGGATGTATTTTGGATGTATGATTTAATTTTTTTATGGTGTATGATTTAATTCAGGTTTAAATACAACAAATTCATAGATATCACTATTAAAAAATATTTTGGATGTATGATTTAATTTTTTTTGTTGCAAATATAAAATGGAAAATACACAAAAACGGAAATATTCAGCGCTTTTTTTAAAACGCTGCGTATCTGGGAAGGCAATGAGGATATATTCAGCGCTTTTTAAAAAGCGCTGCGTATAAGGGGAAATATTCAGCGCTTTTTTTACAAACGCTGCGTATCTGGGAAGGCAATGGGGATATATTCAGCGCTTTTTAAAAAGCGCTGCGTATCTGGGAGGACGCTTTGCAAATATTCAGCGCTTTTTAAAAAGCGCTGCGTATCTGGGAGGACGGTTTGCAAATATTCAGCGCTTTTTAAAAAGCGCTGCGTATCTGGGAGGACGTGTTTTGCAATGGGTGGCGCTTTTTAGGAAGCGCTGCCCATTGTTGGAGTGAATACCCAGCGCCACGTTCAGCAGCGCTCAAAAACGCTGCCCATGGATGAAAAAAAACGCTGCCCATCTACTAGATCTGTTGTAGTGCCGCGCGGTTTGGTTCGGTTCGCGGTTTTGTTTTCCAAAACCGAACCAAACCAAACCAAACCGCAAGTAACACTAAGGCTTGTTGAATTACAACCTTCCTTACTAACTTACTAACCCAATTGCAACTACAACCCAACTCTCACTCACTTACTAGCCCAAATTCAATTAATTCTTTGACTCACTTACAAATAATCCATATTGTTATGCTATATTTAAAAATTACAACAAAATATTTCATTCAAATTATTTTAAACATTGTCTTAACTATTTGAAAAAAATTAAAAGAGAGTGATTTATATACTACATATATTTGAGTAGATTTTTTCTTAATGATTTATGTTAGCCTTTTTTATGTTAGTTAATTTTAACTCCGTTTTAAATTTATTTTGTCTTGGAAAAAACCGAACCAACCGAACCAATCCAAACCGCATTGGTTTGGTTTGGTTTGGTTCGGTTTTATTTTAGGAAGCCAACCGAACCAAACCAAACCGCATGTAATTTTACCTTGCGGTTCAGTTCACTTTTTATCTCAAAACCGAACCAAACCGCACCGCGAACACCCCTACCACGTAATGCATATGATTCATGTGACACTATGACAAATGCATCACAACACAATTCATCACAATAAATATTAAACCATCTTTTTGGCCGAAGCCCGCGTCATTTATTAACTCATCACAATTACCAATTGTTAACCACCACCACCTCAATTATTAACCACCACCACCTCAATTATTAACCACCACCTCATCAATGATTAACCACCATCTTAACACTTATTAGATTAAATCCCACCTTGTGGCCGAAGCCCTCATCAATTATTAACCCACCACTTTATCATCAATTATTAATTCATCACATCAAGTACTAACCCACCTCTTTGGCCGAAGCCCACATCAATTATTAAACCGACACCCACAAGGACTAAACAGTCACCTAAGGGACTAAACAGTCACATAGGGACCAAACAACATTTTTGAAGGACCAACAGTGCATAGGGACCAAGATAGTATTTTTAAGGACTAAAAAGTTCAGAGGGGACCAAAACAACATTTTTGACAATTTGGGCAACATTGGCAACAAGTGCTGGATTCCTACAGCAGTACTCCTACTTCGGCGATTTATTTAAAATAGCAAACGACATCGAAAAATTACAAAAGACCACTCATTGGAAAGCCCTCTAAGTGTAGTTTCTACCTATGATTTTAGTTTCTCAAAATCAGTGTCCAGTTGGTACAGTTTTTCAAAACACTACGCTGAGGTGCCCAAATCAGACAGAACGTTTTACCCAACTTGCAACCAAATTTTCTTTCTCATTTCTTAATGGAATTCAGTGAAATCAGTGCCTATTTCGTAGAGAATTAAGTCTATTTTTCAATGAAATAAGAATCGTTCAAAACGGAGTTCAATTGAGCACACAAAACCTGCAAAAACTGAACCTACTCCCAGTTTGACTCCAGAAAATTGACCTAACCTTAGAGACTCATAACTGGAGCTACACAACTCCGAATTTAACGAAACCAGTGCCAAAACGACCGGCCTTAAGTCTATTTTCAAAAACAATTAGCCACATAATTTTTGGATCGACCAAACAGTACCAGTTTGAGAAAACCGAAACAGTGCCCAGAAAACACACAAAAACCATAAATAAGTAAGACTCATCATCAACCCCCAATAAATTCCACAACACTTAAACACCATTTAATCCAATAAATACATGGGCATCAATTTAATCCCCACAACACTTAGGCTTTTAATCAACATCATTAAATCATCATATTCACATATTTTCTTCTCATTGAAACATTTCATCAAACACATAACATGCATAATTAACAACTCATGTCTTTCAAACAACAAGCAACATGGTATCACCAAATTAAGCATCCAATACAACAACCAACATATAATTAACACCAAATTCACACAATCAAGTCATTCCTAGAGCTATTCCACACATAATACATATCCTACAACTTATTATAAATGTAGTAGAGAATCCCCTAACCTTGATTAAGTTAGAACCTCCAAGCAAACACCAAAAATCACAAAATGAAGCATTCCCCCTTCCTTTTCCAGCCAAAACCGTGGACCCCCTTCCTTTGGGTAGAAATGGAGACTCAACAAAATAGAAATAAAGAGTTAAAGGCTACTACACTAGAAAGAGGAAGAAAAATGGAGTTATTTGGTACCAAAACACTTACCCAAAGCTAGAAGATGGATTTTCTCTCCTCCCTCTTCCTTCTATGGCTGCGCAAGGCTTCTCCCTTCCTCCCTCTCTCTATTCTTTCGTTCCTTTCTTTCAAATTGGGGAAATGAGACCTTCCTTAGGGTTTTAGGGGGTTTTAGGCAATTGGGCTTGGGTCACTAATTGACTTGGGCCCTTTATTTACACCGCTCCCATTAATTTAATTCACCTCCCATAATAGAAATAAATTCTAACTTAATCATCCCACTTAAGTAAATTAGACCCTTCATTTATTTACTACACCTCACTCCTTAACTAAATTAACTACCTTATTATTATTTAAATATGGCCAACTAAAATATCACTTAATTAAATTAGTCGAATAATCACTTAATTAAGTAAATTAAATAATCACCTAATTAAATTAGTTAAATACTCATCTAGTTAATTTTGGGGTGTTACATAAGGCGAGACACCTACACTTCGGTTTATGCGTCCCTACTTCTCGTTAATGGTGTTTAGACACGTACTCTCCCTCAAACTCACCAACAGACTCTCAACACTAAGACACTCTAGGCGTTGACAACCCTCAACTCGGTTTCCCTCACTCTAAGCTGAAGGGGAATTCGGTTTACGCGCGTAATAAAGCGCTTAACCCCCATTTTACTTCTTTTACTCTGTTTCTCTACTTAGACTCAACATGCAACTCGTTTCTCAGCTCACCACACTCATGCATACTCGGATTACTCACTCCTTCGCTCCGATCCTCTCCTTAACTCTACATGCAAGCTCATTTTCTCCACACTACACCGATCACACTCTTGATACCTCACCATGCAATGCTCTCCTCGTACCACACAGAACAGAGAGAGTTACACTCCTCTCTTTCCAAACGATTCACCGTCGTATCTCACCAACAATCACAGCAAAGAGCAAAACACAGCAAAACATGTCATGTACAGCACATAAAACACACATGCAAAGTGATCAGAACTACTCACACCGAAACACGATCAAACACAAGACATTACAAGTATTAAAAGGACCCCCTAACCTTAATGATTCGAGAAGAGATGAGAAACCTTCACTCTCCAACAAACCACAGCAACAAACTCTCCTCTCCTCTCCTAGCTTGAACTCTCCACGCTCAAGTTCTCTTCCTTCTCTCTTCGGTTCTCACTTCTCTCTCTACTAAATTTGGTAACTTAACTGATTTTGGAACATGAATGGGAATGTTCCCTACGGAGGTACCATTTAGCATGTCCTTAAAGGACTTAAATGGGGCCTTGGCCTTATTAGGCCGTGGGCTTTCTACTACCCACACACCCTTTCCCTATTTAGACATTTTCCTAAAATAGCAACATATGCTTAACACTCACTTAATGAATTACTTGACTTAAAAAATTAAAATGTTGTAAACCCTTAATAACTCAACTAAGTTAATTAATTGAATTATTTTGGGGTGTTACAAAGTGCCTAAGTGTAGTAGCCAAGGTGAAGTGGTGTGGTTAGGTGTGAAGTGACTAAGTGTAGATGATGAAGTGAGGTGTGAATAAGCCTATGTGTAGTTGATGAAGTGTAGTGCATGGACGTCTAAGCTAGTATTGCCGAGGTATAGGGTGTATATACCGAGGTGTATGTGTTGAAGTGTAGGTGTGATGGAAGATAGGGTGTGTGTCTTGAGAGTGCGATGGGTGCCGAGGTGCTTGAGTGGTCTTGGAGTTTACGAGAGTATAGTCGAGGAGAAACGAGGTAGTTGTAGAGATGAATAGTGAAGAGGTGATGTTCCTAAGTGTATCTGTAAGTGGCAACCGAGGTAGAAGCCGAGGAGGATGATGATGAGGTGTAGCTGTCTAAGGGAAGTATCAAGGTGTAGATTAAGTATGCCTAAGGGTAGCTATTTAAGTGAGGTGTATTATGATCAAGGTATGTACTGTCGAGGTGAAGAGGTATTAAGGATGTTGAACTATAAGTGAGTTGAGATGTAGGTATGTATGTGTGTGCGAAGTGAAGCGAGAGTGTGTTGGCGTGAAGTGAGAGGATCACCGAGTTGAGGTGAAGTGGAGTGAGTGTATGCTCGGTATGGTGTGCGCGTTGTGCTTGATGAGGCGTGTGCGTAGTGCTTGGTGTGTAGCGCATTGTGTTTTGGTGTGGGTCACGGTGAGGGGCACCCAGTGTGGCATGCCCTCACTGCAGTGTGGGTCTCGGTGTGGGGCGCCAAATGTGGCGTGCCCACTGCGCCAGTCCCGTGTGTGTAGCCGGGGTTATGCGAGTGCCGAGGTGCTTGGTGAGAGTGCCGAGGTGCCCGATGAGAGTCCGAGGGTTACAGTCGACCCGCAGTAGCATAGGATCTTTGCCAGCGCAATCGTGAGTCTTTGTCTAGTGCCGAGAACGTTAAGTGGCTGAATGGTGTAGTCGAGTTTGGTCCCTAGGTGACGTTTTAGTCCTAGGTGACGTTGTGGTTCTCGTAGTGATCGTGTAGTCCACTACTTTTGGTGGCAAAGTGTCCAATGGGTTGGGCGCTAGCCGTGAGAGCTAGGGAATGAGGTGTGGAGATGTCCGAGTGAGTTGGGCGCTAGCTATAGAGCTATTGGGCGATGTAGAGATGTCACCTTAGTGCGGTGATGATGTCTCGAGTGATGTTAGCCTTAGGGTTATGAGTAGAGGTGTGATAATTGATGAAGTCCCTAAAGGGCAAATAAATAAATGAGGAGCGAGAGGACTTGGTCCTATTGATGAAGCGAGAGGACTTCGGTCCTATTGGTGATGGTAAAATAATTAATAGTATTTGAGAGTCTATTAGTTATTGGTGAGTATGCATTATTGCTTAATTGATGATGTATATCTTTGTGTTGTGATGCATTGTTCATGGTGTCACATAAACCATATGCATAATGGTGAGCAGAGGACTTGGTCCTAGTGGTGAGCAGAGGACTTGATCTATTGAGTAGCAGAAGACTTCTTGGTCTTAATGGATCCATTCATGCATATGCACGAGAGTCGGTCCGCATCATGCATATACTCATGCACATTGGTGTCTGTTGATGATTAGGAGTTGGTGTGTCTTAACTTGGTGTTGTGTGGGGTTGGTTGAGTCGGAGTGTTTCTAGTTGTCTTTCTCTAGCATAATGTTTATCATACATTTTATTATTTATGAAAAGAGACTCACCTCTCGCTTTCTATGTTGCTTCTTATGTCGACAACGTGCGGTGATCTGAGTGAAGGTCCTTTCTTTCCTCAGTCTAGTTGTGGCGTCTTGCTCTGTGACGTCGAACTGGGGAGCCGGGTAGTCTATTAGTTGTTTAAGATAAGTGTTGAACTGTAATAGAATGATGTATTAGAATTTGAGGGTTCGCCCCATTTAAGTCGTGCTATGTATCACGCAATTATATTTATTTGTGAAAGTATTATTGGCTAAGTGAAAGTGATGTTTGATGAACGTAGCATTCCCTTGAGGATGTGTCTTTAAAAAGGAAAAACGATTTTCGAACTCTGATTTTATAAATTAAATTATTAAGAGAAAGAGGGTGTTACATGTTGGTATCAGAGCAGTTCGGTCTGTCCGGCCAAGTTTTTCCAGTCGTAGTGTCTCAGAGATCCCTTGTCGATATCCAACAGAGACTTTGTTGTAGATTTTGTTTGGTTGTTTGCAGCTGTTGATTGTAGCATTGCTTGTAGTTATTTGTGACTGTTGTTTGTATTAGTGAGGTATTTGTGACTAATTTAATTAAGTAGTATTTTAGTTGGCCATATTTAAATAATGGTAAGTTAATTAATTAATTTGGAGTTTCATGTTATTTAGGAAGTGTTATAGTGATTAGTTATATTAAAATAATAATAAGGTGTTTAAAATAAATAAGAGGTGGTGGTTAATAAATAAGGGAGTAGTGATTTT
This sequence comes from Oxytropis ochrocephala, assembly GCA_020916435.1. Lineage (NCBI taxonomy): Eukaryota > Viridiplantae > Streptophyta > Magnoliopsida > Fabales > Fabaceae > Oxytropis > Oxytropis ochrocephala. The sequence goes on along the minus strand of CM037092.1, from coordinate 59,387,860 downwards.
ATTATGATAGGGAGTGGTTGAAATAAATGGGGGTGGTGCAATTAATAGGCCCATGATCCAATAGGCCCATTTAGTGTCTTAAAAAGAAAAGAAAAGTTAGAAGGGAACGTAGGGTTGAGAGGGAGTGAAGGGAAGAAAACAAAAAGAAATAGAGAGAAGGAATAGGGTGAGTCCGTGGTGCAAACTAGGAGGATAGGGGATGAAGGAAAAAAAATCATCTTCTAGCTTTGGGTAAGTGTATTTGGTACCAATCTCTTTCATTTTTCTTTCTTTACCTTTTAGTGTAAATTTCCTACACTAATTCCTTCCCATTTTCCTTTTACCATTGATGGGGTTTGGAACTCAAAGTCTAGGAGAAGCTAGTTTTAATGGTTCTTGAAGTTGTGAAGGAGGGAACACTAGAATTCTTCAATTTTGAGGTTAGGGGATTCTCATTATGTCTATAATAACTTGTATGATATGTATTGTGTAGGAAATAGCTAGCATGATTTGATTGTGTGGATTGTGCGTTAATATTGAGATTGTTGTTGTAATTGTATTTGATTTGTTGTTACCATGATGCTTGATGTTGGAAATAAATGTGTTATCAAATGTGCATGCCATGTGTTTGATAAAATGCTTCAATGTGGTGAAATATGAGAATATGTTGATTTAATGATGTTGATTAAATGCCTAAGTGTTGTGAAACTTAAATTGATGCTCATGTATTTGTTGGATTAAATGGTGTTTAAGTGTTGTTGAATTTATTGGGGGTTGATGATGAGTCTTACTTGTTTATGGTTTTTGTGTGTTTTCTGGACACTGTTTCGGTTTTCTCAAACTGGTACTGTTTGGTTGATCCAAAAATTATGTGGCTAATTGTTTTTGAAAATAGACTTAAGGCCGGTCGTTTTGGCACTGGTTTCGTTAAATTCGGAGTTGTGAGCTCCAGTTATGAGTCTCTAAAGTTAGGTCAATTTTCTGGAGTCAAACTGAGAGTAGGTTCAGTTTTTGCAGGTTTTGTGTGCTCAATTGAACTCCGTTTTGAACGATTCTTATTTCATTGAAAAATAGACTTAATTCTCTACGAAATAGGCACTGATTTCACTGAATTTCATTAAGAAATGAGAAAGAAAATTTGGTTGCAAGTTGGGTAAAACGTCCTGTCCGATTTTGGCACCTCAGCGTAGTGTTTTGAAAAACTGTACCAACTGGACACTGATTGTGAGAAACTAAAATCATAGGTAGAAACTACACTCAGAGGGCTTTCCAATGAGTGGTCTTTTGTAATTTTTCGATGTCGTTTGCTATTTTAAATAAATCGCCGAATGTAGGAGTACTGCTGTAGGAATCCAGCACTTGTTGCCAATGTTGCCCAACTTGTCAAAAATACTGTTTTGGTCCCTCTGAACTTTTTAGTCCTTAAAAATACTATTTTGGTCCCTATGCACTATTGGTCCTTCAAAAATGTTGTTTTGGTCCCTATGTGACTGTTTAGTCCCTTAGGTGACTGTTTAGTCCTTGTGGGTGTCGGTTTAATAATTGATGTGGGCTTCGGCCAATGAGGTGGTTAATAAATGATGTGGGCTTCGGCCAACAAGGTGGTTAATAAATGATGTGGGCTTCGGCCAAAATGGTGGGTTAATAATTGATGTGGGCTTCGGCCAAAGTGGTGGGTTGATAATTGATGTGGGCTCCGGCCAAAGAGGTGGTTTAATGCTTATTGTGATGGATTGTGTTGTGATGCATTTGTCATAGTGTCACATAAATCATGTGCATTACGTGGTGGTGGTGGTATGGCTTCGGCCAAATTGTGGTGGTTGCCCGACGGGGTTTTTGTGGTGGTTATGGATCCACATGCATATTGCACACATGCATATAACCATGCATTCTTTGAATTCTCGTTGATGCTTAATTAATCCTATGTGGTGGCTTGTTGGTATTTTAATTGATTGGTAAATGCCTTGATTAATATGGATTGTTGTTGCTAGATGCTTTCCTAATATAATGCTTATCTTACTTGTTATTATTTATGTAAAGAGACTCACCCTAGCATTTTTATGTTGCCTGCTCTCGTGGCGACAAACAGGTCATTCTGAGTGAAGGTGCCATGCCTTCTTGAGTCTTCGAGTCAGCTCTGATTAGTGACACCCGGGCAGGAAATCGTAGTGTAGTATTTTATACTATGTATTTTTGAACTGATTTGGATCATGTGCTGTTTATGTTTGAATTTGTTTTATTTCCATTGTCTTTGAAAACCATTTACGGATTATTGTAAACTAGCGCAGTTTTTGAGGGTTTTCACCCACGTGACTATGATATGGATTTTACGCACTTGATGCGTCTGAATTTTAAGTATGTTTGATGACGTTTTATTAAATGTAGCACTCTCTTTGAGGTGCGTGGAAAAGTTTTTTAAAAAAACTCTGATTTTGAATTGAGTAAAATAGTATTAAGTAGAAGGGGGTGTTACAGTGGGAGTCGTGACGACGTCTTCGCACTCTAGACCGCGTTAAAAGTCTCTTAGTTGTGAAAATTTGAAAAGACGTAGTTTTGTGACCTTAACTAAATTGGATGCGTGAGTAGGAGGGACTGATCACCCCAATAACTCATTCCCAATGAAAGAGGTGATAATAACTCGTAGTTATTATAAATTTTGAATATGTACTAATTTCAACTTGATTGATTGAGTGGCGTGTGCAAGTTTGATTGACTATTAATTTTTAGATAAATAGGTGCCTTATGGATGTTTGAGTTTTGATTTGGGGGTTGATAGTAGGGAGATGTAAAAATAAGGATTGACACTTTGGGTTTGAAGTTCATGCAAAGAAAATAGAGCATGCCTTTTTGGAAAAAGTTTAGAAATATGGTTTCTGGAAAGCCTAAGGTAGAAAAATTGTTCTTAAAAGTATGGTAGTCGAGGGAGTACCTATATAGGATCTGGATGATAGTGTGTAACTTTGATGATTAAAGGATTAGAATTCGGTACGAAGAATAGGAATGCCGAGCTGAGGAAGGCATTGTTTGTGGTTTGGATATAGATTGACGTAAGATAGGAGCATTAGTACTTTAAATGATTGCTATGGTGTAGTTCCCTAACGATAAATTAATGGTGTTTGGATAATCGAGTGAGACTTTGGTGACCCGAGAATAGAGTTTTGGTACAAAGTAAAGGTGTAGAGAGGTGTGTATGTCCTAGTCCTAGGTGTACAAGGAGGTGTTGTTGATAGTTGGGAGCAAGAATAAGATTGATAGAACTAGTGTGTTCATGTAAATGAGGAGATTTTCGAGGACGAAAATATTCTAAGTGGGGGAGAGTTGTAACGCCCCAAATATAATTCAATTATTTATTAGTTGGGTTCTTTAAGGCTTACAACATTTGGTTAAGTCAATGGATTAATTGGAGTTTATGGTATTTAGGAGGTATTTGATTTAAATGAGGAGTGGTGGTTAGTAAAAAGGGAGTGGTAATTTAATTAAAAGAGGGAGTAGTGCAAGTAATGGAGGGAGTGTGCTTAGAGGCCCATGAGAGTTAGGCCCATGATCCATGAATTAAGCCCATTTGCATGTCTTAAAGGGATGTTGTCGAAGGGGAGACATGCATTCCAACCAAAATCTAAGAAAAAGGCAAAGGGAAAGTAAGAGGGAGAGAGTGCTAGGTGAGAGGAAGAGGAATCTGGCGAGGAAGAGCTCAATACCAAGGAGGAGGAACTGGATTGTTGGTGATGGTTGGTGATTCTTGGTGGATCGGGAAGGCTTGGTGGAGAGAGTGCTACTTCTTCAATCTTTTGAGGTTAGGGGGCTCTCTTTCATCTATAATAGAGTATATGATGTGTGTTATGCGTGAGTAGACTCTAGGAATGATTTCTGAGCTGCCTTGTATGTTTTGTGTGTTTGATGTGTTTGACGTTGTGTTTTAGTTCACTTCAGTGAAGTTGTGTTGAGTTGTTGTGGTTTTGGTCATACGAGAGACCAGGGAGTGGAATGGGAGCTGAGAAACTCTCAGTCCCAGTGAGCTAGAGTGGGTGACGTAGCCTTGTGGAATTCTTAAGATGTCGATCCTAGATAGTAGGTAGGGGCGAGATTGATTAATATCGGTCATGTCCGAGATTGAGTTGTCCGAGATTAAGATGGTCGATCCATGTAAACGTGATGAAGCCCAAGGAAGTCGACGTATCAGTGGGGTTGAAGCGTAGGTGTTGGGCGTAGGAGTGACGAGGTGTGTGATGAAGCTTAGGTGACGAAGGGTACGTGTACGCGTAGGTGTAGACTTGTATCAGTCGAGGTGGTGCACCTGTGCTGAGGTGAGGTATTGCGCCGGTGCTAGCGAAGTGTAGTGGTCTAGGTGTAGTCCATTTGGAGCGAAGTGTGGTGGTCTAGGTATAGTTCATTTGAGGCGTATGTGTGCCAAAGCGTAAGTGTTGAATATAGGTGACGGAGCGTAAGTGATGATGTATAGGAGATGAAGGGTAAGGAAGTGTGTTTCGGGGTAATGTGTCGACTTGTAGCTACCGAGGTGTGGGGTATGTATACCGAGGTGAAGTGGCCGAAGTGGAGTGTATATATACCTAAGCGTAGTTGCTGAAGTGCAGGCGTTGTGTTATAGCGTGCATCTGCCGAGGTGAGTGTACCGAGGTTTAGGTACGTTGAATAGTAAGTGTAGTGAAGCTTAGCGTGACGCAGTGTAGAGAACCGAGGTGCCAAGAGAGTATACCGAGGCGTTGTGAAGTATAGGCCGAGGTGAAGTGAGTGCTTAGGTGTAGTGTGCCTAAGTGTAATGTCTGAGGTGAAGTGAGTGCTTAGGTGTAGTGTGCCTAAGTGTAATAGGCCGACGTGAAGTGAGTGCTTAGGTGTAGTGTGCCTAAGTGTAATGGCCGAGGTGAAGTGAGTGCTTAGGTGTAGTGTGCCTAAGTGTAATGGCCGAGGTGAAGTGAGTGCTTAGGTGTAGTGTGCCTGAGTGTAGTAGCCAAGGTGAAGTGGTGTGCTTAGGTGTGAAGTGCCTAAGTGTAGTAGCCAAGGTGAAGTGGTGTGGTTAGGTGTGAAGTGACTAAGTGTAGATGATGAAGTGAGGTGTGAATAAGCCTATGTGTAGTTGATGAAGTGTAGTGCATGGACGTCTAAGCTAGTATTGCCGAGGTATAGGGTGTATATACCGAGGTGTATGTGTTGAAGTGTAGGTGTGATGGAAGATAGGGGTGTGTGTGCCGAGGTGTGATGGGTGCTTAGCCGTCTTGAGAGTGGTCTTAGTTTCGAGAGTATAGTCGAGGAGAAACGAGGTAGTTGTAGAGATGAATAGTGAAGAGGTGATGTTCCTAAGTGTATCCGTAAGTGGCAACCGAGGTAGAAGCCGAGGAGGAGGATGATGAGGTGTAGCTGTCTAAGGGAAGTATCAAGGTGTAGATTAAGTATGCCTAAGGGTAGCTATTTAAGTGAGGTGTATTATGATCAAGGTATGTCTTGTCCGAAATTTGAAGAGGTATTAAGGATGTTGAACTATAAGTGAGTTGAGATGTAGGTATGTATGTGTGTGCGAGTGAAGCGAGAGTGTGTTGGCGTGAAGTGAGAGGATACCGAGTTGAGGTGAAGTGGAGTGAGTGTATGCTCGGTATGGTGTGCGCGTTGTGCTTGATGACGCGTGTGCGTAGTGCTTGGTGTATAGCGCATTGTGTTTTGGTGTGGGTCACGGTGAGGGCACCAAGTGTGGCATGCCCTTGTGCAGTGTGGGTCTCGGTGTGGGCGCCAAATGTGGCGTGCCCACTGCGCCAGTCCCTGTGTGTGGCGAGGGTTATGCGAGTGCCGAGGTGCTTGGTGAGAGTGCCGAGGTGCGTGATGTGTAACACCCCGAAAAATAAAATAAAATAAAATAATTTAATTAGTTTAATTAATTTGATTAGTTGAATTATTAATTTAGTTGAAGCGTGAGTTAATTAAATTAAAGGTGAATATCCTGTTTTGTGTAGGAGTGGGATCGAGTAGTAGTGGGGGGTGTAGCTGTGAGCCCAATGCGTGAAAGGCCCACAGCTTAACCCCAAGGGTTATGCGAAACCCTCACTCCCATTTTTCATTCAGAGAAGAAAAACGAAATTTAGAGAGAGCAAGGGAGGAGAAGGGTTGTGCGGCGCTAGGAGAAGGAGAAGAAGAATTTCGCAGGTCCTCAAAGATTTGGTTCGTGTGTTGCTGTGGTTACGTGTGATGCCTTCAATCGTCTTCTTCGGAGCTTACGTTTAAGAGGTAAGGGTGAGTGTTTTGATTTAACATGATCGAGTATATAATGGGGTTTTGAGGGGTTTGTGGGATTTGATTGTGTGGCTGGAATTGTTGATGTTTGATTGATTTATTATTGTTGAGGAGTTTGGTTGATTTCGATGAAATTGATGAAATTGGGATTGATTTGTTGTGGTTGATTTGATTGTCTCTAGATGATGTATGTAATGGTGAGTTTAAAGAATCGATGGTTTTCCTCAAAAAAAAAAAATGAAACTTGGAAATCGATTCTGGGCTCTAAATAGAAGCCAGAAATCGATTTCCTTCTTTAAATACAAAGCTAGAAATCGATTCATTCCTTTAAAAATGAAGGCAAGAATCGATTTCCCCCTTAGTAATGAAGCAAGGAATCGATTCATTCCTTTAGAAATGAAGGCAAGAATCGATTTCCCCCTTTAGTAATGAAAGCAAGGAATCGATTCATTCCTTTAAAAATGAAGGCAAGAATCGATTTCCCTCTTCAAAATAGAAGCAAGGAATCGATTCCTCTCTTTAGAAATGAAGCATTGAATCGACTTCCCTCTTTAAAAATGAGAGCTATGAATCGATTCCTCTTTTGAAAACAAGTAGCTATGAATCGATTCCTCTCTTGAAAGTCTTAGGTGTGGTTGTAGTTCGATGGAGTTGTTTTGGTTCTTTAAGTCTTTGTTGTGGTCCTTGAGTCTTTGGTTTGGTCCTTTAAGTGATGTTTTGGTTCCTAATGTGCGATTCTTTGAAAAATACAAATTTGTTTTCCCACTCAGTAAAAGGTATTACTTTATAATTGTCAATTCGTTTACTATGATGTTAACTCAAACTTAAATTATGATGTTTCCACTATTAAAAATGTGGTGTTCCTCTTTTTCCCAACGAGGTGTCTAAGCTTAAAGATGAGGTGTTTTCCGAATTGAAACGTGACGATTCTTAACAAAAAATTTGTGATCTTGTGTTTATATAAATGAGTCTCGTGAAATGTTATACTACTAGTGTGCTAATTGACTATGGCTAGATTGTGGTTTACCACTAAGGTCGAAATTTCTTTCATCGGTGTATTTACAAGGGCATCATGAGAGTCTTGCAAAGGTGGCCAATGCACATTTGCAAGTAGTATCGATTACTGAGTAATCCCATAGTCAATCAGTGCACTATTTTATAACACCCTAATCTAAAAGACAAATGAAGTATATATATATATATATATATATATATATATATATATATATATATATATATTGAATGATGATGAGGATATGTGTGTTATGATGATGTAATATGAACAACGATGTTTTTGCGAAGAGTGTACTCTATGAGTAATTGCTTGATGATGATGTATTATGATTCGTGATGATTGATGATGTGTAAACTCTATGAGTATAATTATAGTGATGATGTATAATGATTGTGATGATTTGCGAAGGAATACACTCTATGAGTGTTTTATAACGATGACGAGGCACTCTAGGTGAGTTTTGGTGAGTTGCACATGTGTTTCATAGAGTCTCATGGCATGTGCATTATTTTGCGATGTTTAGGCTTCGGCCACTTTTGCGATGTTTAGGCTTCGGCCATTTTGCGATGATATGGTACCATCATGCATATGCCCAGTGGGGTTGCATCTTCATGCATAATCATGACCGTGAATTGTCTTTGTTTGTGATTGGAGCCATTGTTGTGTGACCATGAATTGGTGATGTTGATGATGTTATGTGATTGTCCGCTCATTTCTCTATTATGTATCCGATTGTGTTTTATTGAAATTCTCACCCTTCGCTTGGAATGTTGCTCTATTGCGCAACGCAAATGTAACCGCGAGTGAAGGTCTAGCCGCTTCTTTGTTAGGTGTCGGAAGTCTGTTTGTGTCGCTCTGCGATCTTCAGTAGCACCTAGGGGCGTAGTTTAAGTTTGTTAATTTATTAATTAAGCGCTTAATGATTTTATGGTTGATGTGAGACGTGTGCGAGTGGTTTTAGCGGCGATGATTTTTATTCATTTGTGACGTAAAATTCCTTTTGTTTTGGAGTTTAATTTTCATGACGATGGTTTCTTTGCTCAAACTTTAATGAGTGCAAATGATGAGTTTTATGATTTAGGTAGCATTTCTTTTCTACCAATTAAATTAATATTTTTGAAAAGGAAATTACTCTTATAATGACGTGTAAATTGAGGGTAGAAAAGGGGTGTTACATGATGAGAGTGCTTAGGTTCCGTCGACCCGCAGTAGCATAGGATCTTTGCCAGCGCGCAATCGTGAGTGTTGTCTAGTGCCGAGAACGTTAAGTGGCTGAATGGTGTAGTCAGGTTTGGTCCCTAGGTGACGTTTTAGTCCTAGGTGACGTTGTGGTTCTCGTAGTGACTGTGTAGTCCACTACTTTTGGTGGCAAAGTGTCCAATGGGTTGGACGCTAGTCGTGAAACTAGGAATGGGGTGTGGAGATGTCCAGTGAGTTGGACGCTAGCTATAGAGCTATTGGACGATGTAGAGATGTCAGCCTTAGTGCAGTGATGATGTCTGAGTGATGTTAGCCTTAGGGTTATGAATAGAGGTGTGATAATTGATGAAGTCCCTAATGGGCAAATAAATAAATGAGGAGCAGAGGACTTGGTTCTATTGATGAAGCAGAGGACTTCGGTCCTATTGGTGATGGTAAAATAATTAATAGTATTTGAGAGTCTATTAGTTATTGGTGAGTATGCATTATTGCTTAATTGATGATGTATATGCTGTGTTGTGATGCATTGTTCATGGTGTCACATAAACCATATGCATAATGGTGAGCAGAGGACTTCTGGTCCTAGTGGTGAGCAGAGGACTTGATCCTATTGAGTAGCGTAGACTTCGGTCTTAATGGATCCATTCATGCATATGCACGAGAGTCGGTCCGCATCATGCATATACTCATGCACATTGGTGTCTGTTGATGATTAGGAGTTGGTGTGTCTTAACTTGGTGTTGTGTGGGGTTGGTTGAGTCGGAGTGTTTCTAGTTGTCTTTCTCTAGCATAATGTTTATCATACATTTTATTATTTATGAAAAGAGACTCACCCTATCGCTTTCTATGTTGCTTCTTATGTCGAACGAGCGTGCGGGTGATCTGAGTGAAGGTCCTTTCTTTCCTCGCCTAGTTGTAGCGTCTTGCTCTGTGACGTCGAACCGGGAGCCGGGTAGTCTATTAGTTGTTTAAGATAAGTGTTGAACCAGTAATAGAATGATGTATTAGAATTTGAGGGTTCGCCCATTTAAGTCGTGCTATGTATCACGCAATTATATTTATTTGTGAAAAGTATTATTGGCTAAGTGAAAGTGATGTTTGATGAACGTAGCATTCCCTTGAGGATGTGTGTTTAAAAAGGAAAAACGATTTTCGAACTCTGATTTTATAAATTAAATTATTAAGAGAAAGAGGGTGTTACACCAAACCCTAACCCCTCGCCTTCAAGAGCCTCGGGGCGCTAAGCTATTGGGCTTGAGCTTCTGGGCCATTCTTCACCACCCCCGAGTTGCCAACCTTACCCCCAATACTCGTTCCACTTCCTGAACCACGCCCATCATTTTAATTAATTTAATCACGTTTCCAATAACATCAATAATTCAATTAAATGATTTAATTAAATTATTTCTGGGGTGTTACAATTCTCCCCCACTTAGGATTTTTCGTCCTCGAAAACATACCTGATTCAAATAACTCTGGATACGACCCTCGCATCTTATCCTCCAGCTCCCACGTCAGGCTTTCACCAGCTGCCCCAAACCATACAACTTTCACCAAATTGATCTTCTTACCTCGAAGGGTCTTCACTTCCCAATCCTCAATTCGTACAGGCACGGTCTCCACAGTGAGATTATCCCGCACCTCGACATCATCCGGTTGAATCACATGAGACGGATCTGCAATATACTTCCGAAGCTGCGACACGTGAAACACGTCGTGCAAGTTCGAAAGATTAGGTGGCAAGGCCACCCGATATGCAACACTTCCAACTCTTTCCGTAATCTGATACGGTCCAATGAAGCGAGGAGTCAACTTCTTTGATTTGGTATACGCGCCCGACACCAGTCATAGGTGTGACCCTCAAGAACACGTGGTCACCCGCCTCAAACTCTAAATCCTTCCTTCTCTTATCATGGTAGTTCTTCTGTCTACTCTGAGACGCTTTCATTTTCTCTCGGATCATCTTCGCCTCGGTGGTTTCTCTAACCACCAGTCCAAGCACTAAACTTTCCCGCCTCGTACTCAACATACCGGAGTCCTACATCTCCGACCATACAATGCCTCAAACGGTGCCATCCCGATACTGGAGTGATAACTATTGTTGTATGTAAACTCGATCAAGGGGAGATGAGTATCCCACGCACCCCCCTGCTCTAGAACACACGACCTTAACAGATCTTCCAATGATTGAATTGTCCTCTCTATCTGCCCGTCAGTTTGAGGATGATAAAATTGAACTCAACCTCAATTTCGAACCCAACTCCTTCTGCAAACTACTCCAAAATTCCGAAGTAAACCTTGGGTCTCTATCTGACACAATGCACAAAGGAACACCATGCAGCTTCACAATCACCTGAATGTAGATTTCAGCCAATCTCGACACCGGATACTTAATACCGATAGGAATAAAATGAGCCGACTTCGTCAATCTATCCACAACTACCCAAATCGAATCATGCCCTCTCACCGTATTAGGTAACCCAGTCACAAAATCCATGGAGATACTATCCCACTTCCACTCTAGGACATTCAACGGTTGCATCATTCCCGCAGGCTTCTGATGCTCGACCTTCGATTTCTCGGCGAGTCAAACACGAGTACCTGAATGCGCCACATCTCGCTTTAACCTGTGCCACCAAAACATCTTTTCGGATCTTGATACATCTTCGTCGCTCCAGGATGGATACTTAACTTACTCCTATGTCCTTCCTCAAGAATTGCCTTTTTCATTTCCTCATCTTCGGGAACACAAATTCTTCCACGGTACCTCATTACGTTCTGAGCATCTAACTCGAAGTCTTCATTCCCAGGCTGACCAATTCCACTCATCAAATCAACCAATTTCACATCTAACTTCTGCGCTTCCCGGATACTAGCCATAAAATCATTGCCAATTTTCAACATGCCCAACCTGACACTCTGAGGTGTGACTTCACACACTAAACTCATGTCCCTGAATTGCTCAATCAACTCAAACTCTCTAGCCATCAATGCCGACATATGCAAGGTCTTCCGACTTAAAGCATCTGCAACCACGTTAGCTTTACCCGGGTGATAACTCAATTCAAAATCATAATCCTTCAATAATTCTAACCACCTACTACTGCCTCATATTTAACTCTTTCTCGATCGAGCGAATCACCGCAGACTCTTGTGATCACTTTGACACCTCAAATCTCGATCCATACAAATAATGTCTCCAAATTTTTAATGCGAATACCACAGCGGCAAGTTCTAAGTCATGAGTGGGGTAATTCTTCTCATGAGTCCTTAATTGCCTCGACGCATAAGCGACCACCTTCCCATTCTGCATAAGCACGCCACCCAAACCCATCTTGGAAGCATCACAGTATACTACAAACGGCTCGACCAGACTAGGTAAGGTCAACACTGGAGATGTAGTCAATCTTCTTTTCAGCTCATTGAAACTTTCTTCACATCGGTCATCCCAAACAAAAGCTTTGCCCTTGCAAGTCAATTGAGTCAATGGCAGAGCCAACTTCGAAAACCCCTCAATGAATCTTCTATAATAGCCAGCTAACCCCAGAAAACTCCTTATTTCAGTAACTGACTTTGGAGACTCCCACTGCAACACTGCATCAACTTTGGAAGGATCCACCGCAATCCCTTCACTAGAAATCACATGACCGAGAAAAATCGACCTTTTCAACCAAAACTCACACTTGGACAACTTGGCATATAACTTTCGACTCCTCAGAATTTCTAACACCAACCTCAGATGTTCCGCATGCTCCTCTTCTGACTTAGAGTAAATCAGAATGTCATCAATGAAAACCACCACAAACTTGTCCAAGTACTCACGAAAGATTTGGTTCATGTATCCCATGAATACTCCCGGCGCATTAGTCACACCGAAAGGCATAACGGAATACTCGTAGTGCCCATATCTTGTCCTAAATGCCGTCTTCTGAACATCTTCATCCTTGACCTTGATCTGGTGATAACCAGACCTTAAGTCAATCTTGCTAAATACTTTAGCACCCACTAATTGATCCATCAAGTCATCAATTCTTGGCAACGGATACTTGTTCTTGATTGTAACTTTATTCAACTGACGGTAGTCTACACACAACCTCATACTCCCATCTTTCTTTTTACTAGCAACACCGGGCTCCCCACTACGACACACTCTGGCCTTACAAACTTCTTTTCTAACAAATCTTCAAGTTGCTTTTTCAATTCTCGCCAACTCGGATGCGGACATTCTATATGGTGCCATAGACACGTGGATTAGTGCCGGGAACCAGTCAATAGTAAACTCCACCTCTCTTCTAGTGGTACATCCTAATCTCATCGTGGAACACCTCGAGAAAACTCACGCACTACCGGAAATTCATCAACCTTCGCTTGGCTCTCGTGGAGACAACGATGCTAATAGAAAAAAACAAATGAACCTCTTCTCTCATCATCCCGTGTAAGTGACGCGAGATAGCAAAACTGACTTCTCTTCATGCGAAGCAAAACTCACGGACCTTTCACGACAAGTGATATGAACATGGTTATCAACTAACCATCCATACCTGAATGACATCCATCCCACTCGGCAAAACGGATCGGATCAACTAAAAATTCTCTACCATACATAGATACGGGGCATTTAGCACAAACAACGGAGGTAGTCACCGAACCCTTAGCCGGAGTATCGATAACCATCTCCTCAACATATCGGATAAAACAAGACTTAAGTTCTCAACACATGCAAAGAAGAATAAAACTATGGGTAGCACCAAAGATCAACAATAGCAACAAGAGGAGTATTATTGATATAACACGTGCCTCGAATCTCGTTCACTACGTCGGACCACTGCTAGAGCAAATACTTTTCCATACGACTTCTCTTTCTTGGGTTTTGAGCAATCGTGTCTTGATGTGACCACTCTCCCACAATTAAAGCATAGCACCTCCTTCTTATCACGGTTGGAAGCCATGTGTCCCTCCTTCCCACACCTAAACATCTCTTCACACCCTTGTTTGGGCAATCTGGGCTCTTATGGCCCACTTTCCCACATGTGTAACAAGTAACACTGCCTGCAGCATCTCCCCCACTTCGCTTAGCCTCACCAAAGAACTTACCAACAAACTTCCCTTTGCCCTTACCAAAGGCACCTCATATGGCTTACCACGACCGAGAAGTTCTTTTGCTTTTCTTTCATAACTCGGAGAAGGCATTATTGTCTTCTTCAAAAATTCAACACTATTAACCAACAATGGGAACACACGGATCTACTGATACCCTATGGCTCTCTTAATGTCAGCACGCAACCCGTTTTCAAACTTAATACATTTGGAGAATTCAGCCCCCTCTCTGTCATAATGAGGATAAAACTTAGACAGCTCAGTAAACTTTGCAGCATACTCAGAGACAGTCATGCTACCTTGCTCAAGTCTCAGAAACTCAACCTCCTTTTTCCCGCGGACATCCTCCGGATAGTACTTTCTCTTGAATTCCCTCTCAAACACAGCCCAAGTAACCTCCTCATTGGCAATCGTCAACCCCTGACTAGCTGCCCTCCACTAATCATAAGCCTCTTTCTTCAACATGTGTGTGCCATAGCGAACCTTCTGAGCATCGGTGCAATCCATAACGCGGAAAATCCGCTCCATCTCACTTAGCCACTCAAGGGCGCCATCAGGATTATACCCACCTTCAAAAGTAGGAGGGTTCTCACGCTGGAACGTAGCCAAACTACGTGTTCCATCACCAATAGCATTTGGTATGTTACCCACAACTCCAAGAATAGCACAGCAAGGCGTGTAGCAAGTCTTGACATCGTTCGATCCCCGCCATTCTAGCACTACAACAGAAAACAAAAATCAGAAACGAGTAACACAGCTCAAATGTTACCCAACTTGACGACTCAACCACTGGCCGGACAGACCGAACTGCTCTGATACCACTAATGTAACACCCCTTTTCTACCCCTCAATTTACACGTCATTATCAGAGTAATTTCTTTTTCAAAAATATTAATTTAATTAGTAGAAAAGAAATGCTACCTCGTCATAAAACAAAACTCATCATTTGCACTCATTAAGTTTGTGCATAAAAATTAAACCTCATAAAACAACTTGTCACAGTGGAATAAGATAATAACATCACTATGCCCCTCAAAAACACATCTCATATTCTCAATATAATCATGGAACAATTAATTAATAACTACAACTTCAACTACGCCCCCTAGGTGCTACGGTATCAGAGAGAGACTCAATAGACAACCCCATAGCTAACACGGAAGGCAGCAAGACCTTCACTCGCGATTACCTGCAGCGTTGCCACAAAAGAGCAACATTTCAAGCGAAGGGTGAGAATTTCAATAAAACATAATCGGTACATAATAGAGAAATGAGAGCGGACAATCACACGATATCATCATCATCACTACATCATAATCACACAACACCACTCCAATCACAAGCGAAGAACAATTCACAAATCATGATTATGTATGAAAATGCAACCTACACGCGCATATGCATGATGGTACCATACTGGCTCATAATAAGAGGCCAAGCCTATTCGTCATAAGAGGCCAAGCCTATTCTTCATAGTATGCACATGCCATGAAACTCTATGAACACATGTGCAATTCATCAAACACTCACCGAGTACTCATCATCACTGGTCATAAAACACTCATAGAGTGTATTCGCTATAGTCATCAATATCATATATATATATATATATATATATATATATATATATATATATATATATATATATATATATATATCATCATAATCACTCATAGAGTGAACTCATCATATTCGCCAAAATCATATAGCAACGTCATCACGATCATACTTTTTCACATCATCATTGAGCATATATATATGTATATAGTTCGGTTTGTCTTTTAGCTTAGTGTGTTATAAAATAGTGAACCGATTGACTATGGGATTACTCGTAATGGCGATACTACTTGCAACAGGCATTGGCCACATTAGCAAGACTCTCGGTGATGCCCTTGTAAATACACCAAATAAAGAAATTCTGACCTCAGTGGTAAACCACAGTCTAGCCATAGTCAATTAGCACACTAGTAGTATAACATTTCATTCTTATATCAGCTACCACAAAATAGTTTATTTTTCCTTAAAAATAGAATATTCAGTTAGGCCTCTGAATAAGCTTTCCAACGCATTTTAGAACACCTCAATCGGGTTCCCGGTTCGCAATATATCAAATTTTCAAAACGTGACAGCATTTTAAAGAAAAGAGTGAAAAACAGTGTAAAACAGTGACTCGCGCTCGGAGCGCGAGTCGGCGCGCGATCGAGCGCGATTTGGCGGCTGCTCGGGTTTACAGCGATTGCACTTGGGCCTCAGAGCGCCACTCAGCGCGCACGCGAATCGCGCAGAAACATCAAATTTGCGAAAAATTCGTAAAATCAACACCAAAAACACATTTTATTCACCAAATCACTCATCACATCATCACTAATGGTTCATCAAGAACAATCAACAGTTGTCAACAACATCAAAATCATCAATTCAGATTACAACCATCAAAATTCAGCAATCATCTCAATAATTCTTCAGCAACATCAAAAATCATCAATTTATATTACAAACATCAAAATTATATCACAACAACATCAAAACCCCACAAACCCACCACATACCCAATTATGTTAAACCGAAACGCTCACCCTTACCTTGAATATGAACGCTCCAGGACGATGAATGAGAGCACGTACACAAAACCACAGCAACTCAATCGAACAAGCTCCTCCTTCTCTCTTGACAATTCGCGATTTCCTCCTCTTTGATCAATGAAAACATCAACACCACGAGAATTAGAGATTAAAGGCTACATCATTAGGAGAAGGAGAAGAAACGATAATGAATGATTAAGAGCTCTTACCTAACGAAAACTTGAGACGCTTCCTTCCTTCCTCTTCTTCTCAGCGCCGTACTCTCTCTTCTCACTCTCTCAAATTTCGTTTTCTTTCTCTGATGCAAGGAGTGAGGCGCCAAACCCTAACCCTCTCAGCTTCAAGAGCCTCAGGAGCGCCTAAGCTATTGGGCTTGAGCTTTCTGGGCCATTCTTCACCACCCCCGATTTGCCAACCTTACCCCCAATACTCGTTCCACTTCCTGAACCACGCCCATCATTTTAATTAATTTAATCACGTTTCCAATAACATCAATAATTCAATTAAATAATTTAATTAAATTATTTCCGGGGTGTTACAAAACTCACAGATCTACTAGAGCAGTTAATATGCACCTAGTTATCGACTAACCAGTCCATACCAAGAATGATGTCCAACCCTCCCAAAGGCAAACAAATAAGATCAACAAGAAACTCTCTGCCGAAGACTGACAGGGGACACCTAGCACACATTAGGGAAGTAGTTACTGAACCCTTAGCTGGAGTATCAATAACCATCTCCCTTCTCATAGTAGACAATGCAAGACCCAATTTCTCAGCACACACTGCAGCAATGAAAGAATGAGTAGCACCAGTATCTACTATAGCAATCAAAGGAGTACCGTTAATAAAGCAAGTACCTCTAATCTCGTTGACATCCTCAGATCCTGCCAGAGCAAACACCTTCCCTTTAGCTTTCTCCCTCCTGGGCTTAGGACAAGTAGCACTAACATGACCCACTTCATCACAGTTGTAGCAAACCACCTCTTTCTTCTCAGTTAGTGCACTCACTACTCTTATGACCAGGTTTCTTGCAAGCATAACACACCACACCTATAGGGGCACCTCCCCCACTTGAACTCTTACCAGCACTTGTCTTCCACTTGCCTTTACTTTTATCAACATCATAGGGCTTTCCCCTAAACTGAGCATTCTTCTTTTCCCTCGCAACCTTGTAAGCAGCAGTACTATCCACCTCATAGATCCTACATTTGTCAACCAACTTAGCAAACTCCCTAATCTCTTGATACCCAATTGCTTTCTTTATATCTGGATGCAAACCATTCTCAAATTTGACACACTTGGAAAATTCTGAATCGGCTTGATTGTCATAATAAGGGCAGAATTTGACTAACTCCTCAAACTTGGTTGCATATTCAGCTACAGACTTGTTTCCCTGTTTCAGCTCTAGAAACTCCACTTCTTTCTTGGCCCGCACATCTTCCGGATAGTACTTCCTTGTGAATTCCTCCTTGAATACATTCCAGGTGATCTCTTCACCTGCCGCTTCTAGCCTCTGCTTCTTCCTCATCCACCAGTCATCAGCTTCTTCTGCTAACATATGGGTCCCGAACTTCACTTTCTGAGCTGGGGTACACTCCATAACACGGAAGATTCGCTCTATCTCCCTCAACCAAGTCAACGCTCCATCCGGATCGTACCTACCCTTGAAGGTGGGTGGGTTCTCCCTTTGGAACGTAGCCAACTTGCAGTCCTCAGCATCCTCTCTACCACCCCTCTGGTTCCCAATTGCCTGAGCTATGGCTTGCAGAGCCTCAGCAAGAGCAGCATCCATTCTTCTAGCCATCTCAACCTAACACTGCAGCATTAACACCAATTAAGAAACAAACTAACACTACCTAGTTGTCATAGACACTATGACAGACAGACTTGGCCGGACAGACCGAACTTTTGCTCTGATACCACTAATGTAAAACCCCCTTCTATTATTTACTATTCTAATAAATAGAAATCAGAGTTTTTTTAAAAACTTTTCCACGCACCTCAAGAGAGTGCTACATTTAATCAAAACTTCACAAAATAGCAATTAAAACTCAAACGCAACTAGTGCGTGATATATATACCACATCCACTTGGGGCGAACCCTCAAAACCTGTTTTAAGTTTACAATAATCCAGAAAATGGTTTCACAAAGACAAATGAAATAAACCAAGTTCAACATACTCGATACATAATCCAAAAAAGCAGTCTAATACATAAAAAGGAAATGACAATACTACGACCCCCGTCCACGGTGTTACTTAATCGGAAGCGGACACAATAGAACCAAGAAGGTATGAACACCTTCACTCGAGATCACACTGCACATTGCCACGAGAGCGGATAAACATAAAAATAGTAGGGTGAGTCTCTTTACATAAATAATAACAAGTAGGATAAGCATTATATTAGGAAAGCAACTAGTAACACAACAATTAAGGCATTTATCATTTAATGGTATCACCAAGAAATAGTAGCATTAGATTAACTAAGCATCATCAAGATTCACTAGGAAAGCATGTATATATGTATATATGCAATATGCATGTGGATCCATCATCACCTCAATAACCCCGTCGGGCACTCACCTCTTTTGGCCGAAGCCACCACCTCTTTTGGCCGAAGCCACATCACTTCTTTTATATGCATATGATTTATGTGACACCATGACAATGCATCACAACACAATGAATTCACCACAACAATCATTAACTCACCTCTTTGGCCGAAGCCACATCACCTCTTTATCATCACCACCTCATCACACACCTCATTTATTAAATTAAATCTCACATCAATAATTAAATCCCACCTAAAGACCAAATTGCCTCATAAGGACCTTTTCAACACCTAAGGATCGTTTTGGCACACCCAAACTTAATTTAGTACCTAAGGACTATTTTGACACACCAAGGGTTTATTTAATATTTAGGAACTATTTTGACATTAAGGGACCATTTTGAAAATCAAGGGACTATTTTGAAAATCAAAGGACTAAAACATCACTTAGACACTTTTTGGGCACAACTAGGCGCCAAGGGGCAGCCAGAATGGCGCCCTAGCACACACACACGACCTAGGTACTGCACTGCCACACACCAGGCGCCAGATTCCCAGGGAATTGGCGCCCCTACACATGCCCAGGCATGCCACAGTGATCCTGGCGCCACGTTCTCCAGCAAGTGGCGCCCCTCCACCCCTCTGCGCGCGTTGCATCCTGCCTAGCCACTCACCTGGCGCCAGTTTGCCTAGCAAATGCCGCCCTTGACCCGACACTTAAACACGCACGCATCACAGGCCACGGCGCGCAACCTGGCGCCAATGTTCCCAGTATTTGGCGCCCCCCTGCACAAACACGCTTGGTCAGCACCTGCACCGCACACCTGGCGCCATTTTGCTGAGCAAATGGCGCCCCTCCCTTGCTCTGCACCTCACCCGCCCAGAAAACAGCAACCTAGGCGCCATTTTCCTATGAATTTGGCGCCCCTCCCTCTAACACACTAAACCAAACAACTCCAACATACTTTTTCTCAACAACTCAATTCCCACTTAAGCAACACACATTTAGGCAATTAATCAACATCATTTAATTCACACATTCTCATGATTCTTCACATTGAAGCATTTAAACAAACACATGGCATGCATATTTCACAACACCTTTATTCCCTACATCAAGCATCATAGTATCATCAATTTAAACATCAAATACTACACACATATAAGATTAACACCAAATTCACACAAACAAACCCTCCTAGTGTTATTCCACACATAACACATATCATACAAATTATTATGGATGTAATGAGAATCCCCTAACCTTGAGTGAGCTAGAGCTTCCACCAAACACCAAAAAATCAACAAAATGAAGCACCCCCAAACACACTTTCCAGCTGAACCGAAAAATCTCTCCCTTGGGGTGAAAAATGAAAATCAAAATAGACAAGAATGAGGCCATAGAACTCATAGAAATGGAATAAGGAAAGGAAATGAGGAAGATTGAGGCCAATTTCTCCTTACCTAGAGTCAAAGTGAGCAAAACCCTTCCCTTCTCCTCCTCCTTGCTTCGCGTCGGCTTCCCCTCCCCCTTCTCTCAACTTTTCGTTTCCTTTCTTTCAAAATAATGGGTAATGTGACCCTTCCTTAGGGTTTTAGGGGTTTTAGGCAATTGGGCTTGGGTCACTAATTGACTTGGGCCCTTTATTAGTACCACCCTTTCTACTTATTTAGATACTCCCTGAAAATAAATCAAACTCTAACTTAATTATTCCACTCAATAAATTAGACTCCTTTTTGATAAAATAAACCCAATTAATTAATTAATCTTAATTAATTGTTGCAAGCCTTACATAACTTAATTAAATAAATAATTAAATTATTTTGGGCGTTACATCCAGAGTAGCGTATCCGAGCTAAGGGGAGTGGGTGTCATTTTGGCAACGAAATCGGCTAGGACCTGAGCTTTGAGGGACGTTCGGGCTTCATATTTTATGCCGAACTCGGAGAGTTCGACGGCCCACTTAATTATTCTTCCCACTAAGTCTGGACGATGTAGCAGTTGGCGAATGGGTTGATCGGTCTGAACCACAATCTTATGTGCAACGAAGTAGGGCCTCAATCTTCGGGCTGCAACGACTAGCGCGAGAGCAACTTTTTCTATCTTTTGATACTGAGATTCGGCTCCTTGTAAGACTTTTCTTACGAAGTACACAGGTCGTTGCTCGCCTTCGGTCTCTCTGACCAAGACCGCACTAACTGTCTCCTTGGCTACGACGAGGTACAGGTACAGCGTCTCGCCTTCCTCCGGCCTCAAAAGGGTTGGTGGCTCGGAGAGGATCTGCTTAAGTTTAGAGAGTGCGTTTTCACAATCTGGGGTCCACTGGAACTCGACCCCGTTTTTGAGAATTTTCAAGAAAAGGAGTGACTGGTTGGCTGCCTTTGACACATATCTAGATAAGGCTGCGATCATCCCTGTTAGTTTCTGTACTTCCTTCTTGGTCGTCGGGGGACGCATGTTGGTTACCGCCCGACACTTGTCTGGATTGGCTTCGATAGGCAAAAACTGAGGAATTTCCCTGCTCTGACGCCGAAGGTGCATTTTTCGTGGTTGAACCGGAGGTTGTTCTTTTGACGATCATGTCATCAAGGTAAACTTCCACGACACGCCCGATTTGGTTTCGGAAAACGTTGTTCATCATGCGCTGGTACGTGGCCCCGACATTTTTGAGCCCGAAAGGCATCACCCTGTAATAGTAGTTACCCTGATCGGTCATGAAGGTCGTCTTCTCTTGATCAATGGGATTCATCGCTATCTGATTGTAATTAGAGTAGGTGATAACTCTATTTTATATAGAGTTATTCATATGTTTAAACTTAGTAAATTGCTCTCTTTCAAGTAAAGATAAGGAGTTTATATAGTATTTTGTGTGATATATGATAACTTGAGTAAGTGACATGGTTATAGTTGTTAATAGGCCATTTTGAATATATTGTGGTATGTTTGATGTTTTTGTTCAGTGCAGTCTACAGATGCTCCTGCATCAATGCTCCTGCATCAATGCAACAACATTGATCCTGCACTACATCTGCATTGCTTAGAGAGTGAAGCTATCCACTTGCACATCCACTTGCATTGCTGACCTCATGCTTGGTCTCCTAAAGCAAGGGCACTTTATATTTCGGCGCCTACAATTCTCAAATAGCTTTGAAGAGTCATCTACATAGGGACACATGTTCATACCTCATTGGACCTCCCTACACACTTGATTGAAGGCTTCAACTTGGGAAACAACTTCTGAAAAGTAACCATGGTTCCACCTCTAGTTTACTTCATCTACAAGTAAAGAAGCACCTCTCATGAAGACTATAAAAGGACCTCACTTCTTCACTTGGAAATATATCACAATCCATAAGTTAGATACAAATTTCAATAAACATAGTTAGTTTCTATTTTGTAAGAAGGAAAGGAAGGAATTGACAAATCCTCTTTACTTCAATTTAGTAGTTTTTACATAGTGCTACGGAGTGATGCAACTGCATTGCTAGGAGAATTCATGCAAAAAGCTGCAACTTGTGTAATCTCTATCTTGTTGTCTCTCTTTTGTGATTTCAATTATATAAACATGTTCTATTGAGTTTTTATTTGCCTTGCAATGTCTATGTTGAGCTAAATCTCTCTTAGTTGGAATGTTCTAACCATTTAATGAGCTTTTAAGTAAGTATGATGCATGTATGTAATGTGTGCACTTTAGTTCTTGCTTGATATTACTTTCAACATTTATTTTGAGATTGATCACTTAGAATAAGTAGATTTGTAAAAGCAGACATGGTTTACAATTAAGAACTCAAGAACTAATATGGGTGAGTGTTTTACATAAAGGAAACTTTGTGAAAACCATACTAAGTCCTAGACATAAGATAGTATAGTCCATAGGGTGATACTGTGGGTACTTTAAAAGGACAGAGTGAACTTATTTAGCAAGCCTAGACATAGGAAGCTTGTAATGAAACTCTGAAGAAAGTGACTGAATGACACATAGCTAATGCAACAACATTCAGTGCAACTGCATCAAATACTACATTAAACACTTAAAGGTGAATTACTTGGTGAAGACATTCCAACTAACTTTTCTCACTTGCACTTTGCTTTTTACTAACTTGATTTAGATAGCACCAACTCCACCATAATTGTTATTTGGTTACTTCACATTAAATTACTTTGTATTGAAGTTTCAAAAAGAGTTTCTCAATCCCTGTGCGTTCGATCTTTTATACTACTTGTTTAGGACTGTATATACTTGCACATGCTTTCCACACACCAAGTTTTTGGCGCCGTTGTCGGGGATTGAAGTTAAATTCTGATATATTGTAATTTAGTGCTTTACTATTCTGGTATTTGTAGTTTCTGTCATGCAGGAGCACAAGGTGCTTTAGCATATGTACAGGACCAGAAACAGGACACCAGAATATAGCTTAGATCCAGAAATAGAAAGAAGATATAGGAGATTGCTAAGACTCCAAAAGCAAAATCAACAAGCTTGCATCATGAAAACATGCAAACTAGCATATCAAGACCTCATATAGATGCTATGCATTTTGAATTTAAGCCTATGATGTTTCAAATGGTTCAAACTATTGGTCAATTTGGAGGAACTCCTCATGAGGATCCTCATTCACATTTAAAGTAGTTTCTAGAAGTATGTAGTAACTTTATCATACTTGGTGTTAGTGAAGATGCATTTAGACTAAGGTTGTTTCCTTATTCTTTGAAAGATAGAGCTAAGGCTTGGCTAAACTCTTTAGAGCCTAACTCTATCCATTCATGGAATGAAATGGCTGAAAAACTTTTAGGAAAATATTTCCCACCTATCAAAAATGCCGGGGATGAGAACCGATATTAAATCTTTTAGACAAAAAGAGTTTGAATCTTTATTTGAAGCATGGGAAAGATGGAAGGACTTTTGAGAAAATGTCCTCATCATGGTTTACCTGTTATTATTCAAATGGAAACATTTTATAATGGTTTAGAACCTCAAACCAGAATAATGCTTGATGCATCATTTGGTGGAGTGTTATTGAATCTGTCATATAATGAGGCATGTGAATTAATAGAAAGAATAGCAGCTAATAGCTCTAGTTGGCCTACAGAGAGGGTGAGTGCCCAAAAGAAACCATCAGGGGTACATGAAGTTAGTGATATATCTGCCCTATCTGCTCAAGTACCCACTCTAGCTAACTTGATGAAAAACTTCACTGCATCAAATGCAACTGCATCAACAGATAAAGATCGCAAATGCAATGATGAGAACAAGCACCTTCAAGCACCACTAGTTGTGTGTACTGTGGAGGAGGTCACTTGTATGAGGAATTTCCTAGCAACCTTATTTCTGTAAATTATGTAGGTTATAATAGGAATAACAACCCTTATTCCAACACTTATAATCCTGGTTGGAAAAATCACCCAAATTTTAGATGGAGCAACAATAGTGCACCTGCACCTAATGCTGCACCAACCACACCACCAGGATTCCCACCTCAGAATAATCAAAGACACTCTTAACCTACCAATGAGAATTCTCTAGAAACCATGCTTAAAGCATTCATAGGTGAATCTAGAACAGCTAGACAAGCCCAAGATGCTTCCATTAAAAACTTAGAGAATCACGTAGGTCAACTAGCCACAGCTCTGTATCAAAGGCCACAAGGTGCCTTGCCTTCAATTACAGAAGCTACTCCTTCCCAAAGACAAGGAAAGGAACATGTTAAGGCTATTTCTTTGAGAAGTGGTAAGGATCTTATATAGTTTTTTTTTGACACGTTAACATTCTCATTCTATTGATAGAGAAGAAACTGAGCACAAGGCATCATTACACACAAAAGTTTTGATAAGGTCAGGGACAGAACCCTGCCAAAATCAAGACCCAACCTGCTTATCTAACCCAACAAGAGCATGAGCTGCTTGATTACATTCTCTACGAGCAAAGGAAACAGAAAAGCCTGACTTATGAGCTAATAAGGAAATACAATCAGATACAATAGGCTCTATAGCGATAATACACTTAAGACCAAGACAACATCTGGACCACATTTTCAAAGATCGATTCAAACCAACATCGTGAATAATTTTGAGCTCTAGCCCAATTAATTGCCCACCTTAGACAGGCTTCAAAGCAAGAGTTGGAGAGATGGAACCATGAACAACGATGGTTGTAGCGAGAGAGACCAAACCGAATGGTTCCTAACAATGAAGCTCCAGGCCGATGAGCCATCCAAGAAACAGCCAGCATCAACATTGATTTTAATTACCCTAGGAACTGGAGCAATCCAATGCAAAGAAGGTGGCCTGCTGCTAACTCTGCTAGTCTTCAGGTTTGCTATGTTGAAGTCTTCCACAAACTCAGAACTTCTGGCTGCTATCTCAATAGGATTGAATTGCTTGTTGTTGAAAATCAAATCATTTCTACCCTTACAGATCTTCCACAAAGTAATGCCAAAAAGATGTCTAGCCAAAGTGTTAGTGACAGTGAGCCAATGTAGGACCCAAGACATAATATCAGGTTCATGGGGAATTCTAATTCCGAGAGGAGAAGAGAACCACACCAATTGGGTAAGACTACAACTCATGAATAAATGGCTCCTAGATTGCACAGAAGAGAAGCATATGGGGCATTGAGTATGCAAAGAAATTCCTTTCCTCTCCAATCTACACCTAGTGGTAGGATCTTATAAAGTTAACTGAGAATGAAAGTGTAGAAAAGGGAGAAAAATAAAAAAATAAAAAAGAAAGCAATGCAGAAGCATCTAATGCTCTTGCATCACAAGAAGTTCAAGTTCCACTACATAAGTTATTACTGAGTACCCTCCTCCTCCTTATCCTCAAAGATTAAAAAAAGCACATGAGGAGAAACAATTTAGCAAATTCTTAGAGGTACTAAAACAATTACACATCAATGTTCCCTTAGTAGAAGCACTCCAACAAATGCCAAATTTATGAAGGATGTGCTTACTAAGAGAAAAAGATTAGGGGAATTTTAAAGAGTTGCCATGACAAAAGAATGTAGTTTGCTGGTACAAAATAAGATTCCTAGGAAATTGAAGGATCCGGTAGTTTTACAATTCCATTTAACATTGGAAAATCTTATACTTGGTAAAGCTTTATGTGATTTAGGTGCAAGCATCAATTTGATGCCTAAATCTATCTTTAACCATTTAGAATTGGAATTGCAAGACCAACCAACGTGACACTTCAATTAGCGAGCAACAGTCAATAGCATATCTTGAAGGTATCATAGATGACATCCTAGTTAAGGTAGATAAATTTGTATTCCCTATGATTTTGTTATCCTTGACTTTGATGCAGATAAGGAAGTGCCTATTATCCTAGGTATACCATTTTTAGCAACCGCAAAACCTTAATTGATGTGCAAAAGGTGAACTCACTATGAGAGTGAATGATCAAGAGGTAAAATTCAATGTGATGAATGCTATGAAGCATCCTGCTGAAAACACAAAAGAGTGTTCATCCATAGTTTCTCTAGATCAATTGTAGAAAAACAATTTTATAAACAGTATGATCATTTAGCTAATGTAGAAGCATTAAATGCAGCAGCATTATTAGATGAAGAAATACTAGAAAAAGAAAATCTGCCAATAGAAAACTCTTGTAAGGAAGTGTGGGCTAGAACTTGTGAACCACTCAATCTTGAGGATCCAACTCTCAAGAAAAATTACCCTCCATAGAACAACCTCCTAAGCTAGAATTGAAAGAATTACCAAAACATCTTAAGTATGCCTTTCTAGGAGAAAATGAGACCTTACTCATTATCATTGCTTCGATTTAACATCGAAACAAGAGAGTAATCTCATTAGTACTCTACAGAAGCATACTCAAGCAATAGGTTGGCAAATGGCAGATATCAAGGGAATTAGTCCTTCTATATTCATGCATAGAATCGTCTTGTAAGAAAACTCAAAGAATAGTATAGAGAGTCAAAGAATACTAAACCCTATTATGAAAGAGGTTGTGAAAAAATAGATCATTAAGTGGCCCTGTCCAATGTGTACCAAAGAAAGGGGGTGTGACAGTAATAGCCAATGAAAAGAATGAGTTGATACTAACTAGGACTATCACAGGGTGGAGAATATATATGGATTACAGAAAACTCAATAAGGCCACCAAAAAGGATCACTTTTCTTTACCATTTATAGACCAAAATGCTAGATAGATTAGCAGGAAAAGAGTTCTATTGTTTCCTAGATGGCTACTCAGGCTATAATCAAATAGCCATTGATCCTAAGGATCAACACAAAACTACTTTTACATGCCCTTATGGCACCTTTGCCTTTAGAAGGATGCCATTTGGATTATGTAATGCACCTGCT
Source organism: Oxytropis ochrocephala (assembly GCA_020916435.1). Classification (NCBI taxonomy): domain Eukaryota; kingdom Viridiplantae; phylum Streptophyta; class Magnoliopsida; order Fabales; family Fabaceae; genus Oxytropis; species Oxytropis ochrocephala. The sequence goes on along the minus strand of CM037092.1, from coordinate 59,360,867 downwards.
ACATTTCAAAGATGCATGATGTCAATATTCTCAGATTTCATTGAGCAATCAATGTAAGTATTCATGGATGATTTCTCTGTCTTTGGAGAAACATTTCAAGTTTGTTTAGCAAACTTGGAACAAATTCTCAAGAGATGTGAAGAAACAAAATTAGTATTGAACTGGGAAAAGTGCCATTTCATGGTACAAGAGGGCATTGTGCTAGGACACAGAGTTTCAAAGAAAGGTATAGAGGTAGATAAAGCCAAAGTTGAGGTGATTGAGAATTTGCCACCACCAACCACAGTCAAAATTATTAGGAGCTTCTTAGGCCATGCTGATTTCTATAGAAGATTTATCAAAGATTTTTCAAAAATATCAAAACCATTATGTATGCTTTTGCAACATGATGTACCATTCAACTTTGATGATTCTTTTATGGAAGCTTTTGAAAAACTAAAAAAGGCATTGGTATCAGCACCAGTGATAGTAACACCTGATTGGAACAGGCCATTTGAATTAATGTGTGATGCTAGTGACTTTGCAGTAGGAGCAGTCCTAGGGCAAAGGTATGACAAGGTTTTTCATTCCATTTATTATGCTCGCAAAACACTAATTGAAGCTAAAGTGAACTATACAGTCACAGAAAAAGAATTATTAGTTGTAGTATTGGCACTAAAGTTATTGTCTATACTGATCACTCTGCCATTAAGTATTTAATTTCAAAGAAAGATGCAAAGCCAAGGCTGCTAAGGTGGATTCTACTCCTACAAGAATTTGATCTTGAAATCAGAGACAAGAAAGGTGTAGAAAATCAAGTAGCAGGCCATTTATCAAGGATTGAAGGAGAATCACTAGATACACAAGAGGAAGAAATCAAGGAGAGCTTTCTAGATGAGAAATTATTGGCAATCACAGTCAATGCACAAAGTGAAACTGCATTAGCTATAAGCAATGCAGGAGCATCTAATGCATATGCACCATGGTATGCTGATATTGTTAATTTCCTTGCAAGTAAGGTAGTACCAGTAAACATGACATATCTACAAAGGAGAAGATTCTTCCATATAGTTAAACAATACTATTGGGATGATCCATTCCTTTACAATATGTGCCCCGATCAAATAATGAGGAAATGCATTCCTGAAAAGGAGCAACAAGCAGTGCTACTGCATTGCCATGCTGCACCTTATGGAGGACATTTTAGTAGCACTAGAACAGCAGCTAAGGTATTACAGTCTGGTTATTTTTGGCCTACTTTATTTAAAGATGCTTATTTTATGGTCAAAAACTGTGATAAATCTCTGATAAACATGAAATGCCAAGAACCAATATTTTAGAAATTGAATTATTTGATGGTTGGGGAATAGATTTCATGGGACCTTTTCCACCTTCTTTTGGCAATTCATATATCTTAGTGGGTGTTGATTATGTGTCCAAATGGGTAGAGGCAGTAGCATTACCAAACAATGATGCTAAATTAGTGAGTAAGTTTCTTCAAAGAAATCTATTCACTAGATTTGGAACTCCTAGAGCTATCATTAATTATGAAGGTTCACATTTTTGCAATAGAATCATTGAAAACCTTCTAGCTTAGTATGGAGTTAAGCATAAGATAGCTACAGCTTACCATCCTCAAACTAGTGGTCAAGCAGAACTATCCAAATAGAAAAGATTGGTCTTTACATTTGGATGAAGCTTTATGGGCATATAGGACAGCATTCAAAACACCCTTAGGAATGTCCCCTTATAGAATAGTTTATCGAAAAGCATGTCATTTACCTGTGGAGTTAGAAAACAAATCATATTGGGCTATCAAGAAGCTCAACTTTAACTTAAACAAAGCAGGTGCACAGAGAATGTTAGAACTTGATGAGCGGAAATTAGGAAATTCTCTTAAGAGAATGCCGAGATCTACAAAGCAAAAACTAACGCATGGCATGATAAGAAAATTCAAAGGAGAGAATTAAGGGAAGGAGGATTAGTTTTGCTATACAACTCTAGGTTGAAGCTATTTCCTGGTAAACTCAGATCAAGGTGGTCAGGACCATTTAATTTGATAAAAATTTATCCTCATGGAGCAGTTGTTTATTAGATGAAGCATCCAATACTGTCTTCAAAGTGAATGGTCAAAGAGTCAAATTGTACTATGGTGAACATGTGGTGAGAGAGAAAATCACCACCCATTTGCAAAATCTCTAAGCAAAAAGAGGTAGTCAGGCTGATAAGACTCCTAAAACAAGTGCTTAATGGGAGGCAAACCATCATTTGTAAGTATTTTTGTTCAATTTTATGTTTTTAAGTGTTTTGTAGGAAAGCAGGATACTAATGCAGCTGCATCAGTGCACCTGCACTGAAGAAAAGAATGGCACTGCATCCAAATTTCAAAAATGTGAAAAATTTGATCAAGTTTAAATCCTAACCCATCAGAAAGATAAGTGGAAGGTTAAAATGGATAATGATGTGTTTAGTAAGAAAGGAAGACACGTGGTGGCATGCATGTCTACCACGCCTCACCTAATGACTACTTTCATCAAATCAAATCCCTCACATTAAACCTTCACTCTCACAACCGTTACCCCTTCCTTGAAAACTCTCTCATTCACAAACAGTTACTTCTCACTTTCATTCCAAAAACTCACTCAAGAAACCGAGAAATTGAAGAATCGCGATGGTGAAAAAGCAATCAGCACAAAAATCATCAAGTAAGCATGTTGAATCTACACAAAAAGGAAAGAAAGTCATCCATGCAGAATCATCATCTCAGAAAAGCAAGAAAGATAAAGCCAAAGCGCCTGCATTGAGAACCGATGATAATGCACACTTGTGGAAAATGAAATTGCTACCTGAAAGAGGATATGTATTGAAGAAGGCCAATCCATCATTCATGGCAACAGTTGACAACCTTCACAGGGATCAATTTGTTCTTCCAAGAGGAGGTTACATTGAAGATCTGGTCGGAGAATTTTATGTTGGAATCACAAGATGAAGGCAAGGAACAATCCTACACTTCAATGGTGAGAGGAAAACTTGTACACTTTCATCCCAAGAAATTAAATGAACATTATGTGTTGAAGTATAATGGGAATGAATTTGAAAAGAAAGTGGCAAAGGCCTATAGGAAAGAAATGGAAGAAATAAAGGGTAGAATAGCTACACCAGATGTTGTTTGGGAAAAGTTCACACCTAATGAGATCAAACTTTGAAGTACCAATTTGATAGATGCATTAGGTAATTGGCATTTGTTCATAGCAACTTCAATCTTACCTACATCACACACATATGCAATGACCAAAGAGAGATTGATCTTGCTAGATACAATTCTCTCTGAGGGGAATGTTGACATAGGTAGATTGATTGCTAGGGAAATTCGTTCATGCACCTCTAAGTCAAAGGGATTTCTGTTTTTCCCTTGTCTCATTACTGAACTATGCATGAAAGAAGGTGTTCCCATAGCCCCCCATGAATAGAGAAAATTCCCACCTGGCAATTTGAATGCTGAAGTAAGAGAAAGAATAAGAAAAGTGAGAGGATCTATGCCTACAATGCAAGAGCATTTCATGCAAAAGCAAGTTGCTGTTTGGAAATTTCAGAATGATCAACATGACTGGTTACAACTGGTCTTTGACAAGATGTCTGATATCTTGGGCCATGTTGAAGCTCCTGTCTTTCCAAATTGGGTATTTGAAACTGATGGTGAAGGAGAAGAAGAAAAAGAAGCTGAGGAGGTATGGGAAGAAGAAAAACAGGAAGAAGAGAAGGAGAAAGAGCCAATAACAAAGAAAAAGGTGACTAGGAAACAAGAAAAAGGGAATAAGAAAGTAGTGATTGTGCCTGAAATTGAAGAATTGTATGATTCTGATACTGAAGAGGAGGAACAGGTAAACGAAGAAGTAGAAGACATGGAGAAGGATGATGATGCAGAAGAAAGTGAGGATGAAGTTGACAGTAAAGAAGAAGAGCATGCTAGGGGTGTAATATTTGAAGAAATAGCTAGACAAAAATATGCCAAGACACCTCCACAAACTCAACAAGAAACAACTCACACTTCACCCATAACATCACCAAAATCATCACCTATCCATTCACCAAACTCACCAATACAGTCACCTCTCCAAGAATCATCTCCCCACCCAAAATCACCATTGCCCTCCCTTAATGATCCACCAATCCAATCACCACTACAAACAACCCCTCCACCACCCTCTCCAACAACTGAAGTTGAGCAATCACATCACAAAGAAAAAGAAACAAATGAGCCAAGCCCTGTTATACTAGAAAAAGTACCAGAACAAACAGTGCCTTCTAGCCTAAGTAACATTATTACTAATATTGTTTCTGTTATACACAGAGTATCATTTACAAGTGTTCATGTGTTCATCTATACTATTATAGCTTGTGTTGCTACTACCTAACTCTTTCATTGGTTGTGTTTTGTTTTAATCCCTCTCCCCTTATTTTGAACAAATACTTTTGGTATTTTGTGGAGCTTTCTTAGCAGTGAGGACACTCACTACCCCCTTAAGTTTGGGGGGCGGATTTAGTGTGTTTCAATTAAATATGTTTGTTTTATTTTATTAAGTATGTGTGTTTTAAAATGTTTTTAGTATTATATTTTGTTTAATTAGATGAACTTAACAAAGTAATATTTGAATACAAGAAACTATTTTCCAAAGAAATGTATCTTGTGGAAATAGTAACTATGTATAAAAGATACTATATGTTATAAAATGAATCAAAACAATAGCTAGAGAAGGAGAAGAGAAGGAGAGAAGATGATTCTTTGTATTATTCATTCTCTTTTCAAGTGTGTCTCTACACATAAGATTGAGCCCTATATATAGGGTCTAGATTAGCAAGTGAATGGACAACCATAAAAGCCACTACTAAGGGAAGTAATGAAAGAAGAAGGAAAGCTAGTGGACATCCACTAATATTATTCACAAAACTATCATTGTTAAGAGTATTGTTAATAGATGATCAGTTTGAAAGTTTTTTGAAAATATGGTGCAAACCTATGAATGGAATTTTAATGATGAAAAGGAGAAAAATAAGTCTTATTTCTTAGAAAATAACCAAAATTATTCTTTCATAAACACTTCAAAACTGAGATTGTGAAAATAACCTTGCTATTTAAAGATCAATCTGATGCAAGGGGAATTTTTGGTGAGCTTAGGTCAAAACAAAGATTTATTAAAAAGATAGAAGAGCTTAAAAAATTAAGTTTACGGGTGTTTTATGAAAATTAAGGTTGACTTTGAAAAGTGTAAGAGTAAACAATGCACAAAAAGATTACAAAAATGTGGACAAAAGATAAAAGATCAAAGCCATATTGACCTGAATCAATTGAGCTATACTTGTGCCTAAATGCATGAATGCATCTGGAGGTCAAAGACCTGTGCCGTGCCAGAATAAATGCATCTGGAGGATAGTTCAAAACTGTACTTGTGCTAAAGTGCAAGAAAAAGAAAAAAAAATATGCATCTGGAGGTCAAAGACTTGTGCCAAAGTGCAATTGCAACTGGAGGTCAGTGAGGAGGGCAATATGAGCTATCAAAAGAAAATAAAGCAGCACCAGTGCAGAAGGACAATGCAACTACACTAAAGAAAAACAAAATGTAGAAAAAAAATCAATGCAAAAAGCATTTCAAAGAAGTGATGCATCTACATAAAAAGAACCACAAAAACAAAACAGTGCATTGGCTCAAAAGCTTTGAAAAATTCAACCAAGTCCTTTGTTGATTTAAAACTCCCCAACACTTGAGGATTTTGTTAATCTAATCTTTCTTTTGAAAAATATTTTGGTGTGACCAAAGGTAAACCAATCCTTTCAAAGGCTAGGAGGAAATTTTCACTTAGTCTTGGAACCAATCTCAACTCAGTGGGTTCACACACACACAAAAGAGTTTGTATAGCTTTGGTAGTTTTAAAGAAATAAAGGCATAAGAAAGATTGCTGAAAAAATGAAGTTCATAGAGAGCTCCTCATGAAAAATCCAAAATATCAAAACTGATCTATCTTCTAGAAATTATAGTATTAATAATTTGTCTTTGTCATTACTTGAGGACAAACAGTGGTTTAGGTTTGGGCGTGTGATAACTCTATTTTATATAGAGTTATTCATATGTTTAAACTTAGTAAATTGCTCTCTTTCAAGTCAAGATAAGGAGTTTATATAGTATTTTGTGTGATATATGATAACTGTAGTAAGTGACATGGTTATAGTTGTTAATAGGCCATTTTGAATATATTGTGGTATGTTTGATGTTTTTGTTCAGTGCAGTCTACAGATGCTCCTGCATCAATGCTTCTGCATCAATGCAACAACATTGATCCTGCACTACATCTGCATTTCTTAGAGAGTGAAGCTATCCACTTGCACATCCACTTGCATTGCTAACCTCATGCTTGGTCTCCGAAAGCAAGGACACTTTATATTTCGGCGCCTACAATTCCCAAATAGCTTTGAAGAGTCATCTACATAGGGACACATGTTCATACCTCATTGGACCTCCCTACACACTTGATTGAAGGCTTCAACTTGGGAAACAACTTCTGAAAAGTAACCATGGTTCCACCTCTAGTTTACTTCATCTACAAGTAAAGAAGCACCTCTCATGAAGACTATAAAAGGACCTCACTTCTTCACTTGGAAATATATCACAATCCATAAGTTAGATACAAATTTCAATAGACATAGTTAGTTTTTACATAGTGCTACGGAGTGATGCAACTGCATTGCTAGGAGAATTCATTCAAAAAGCTGCAACTTGTGTAATCTCTATCTTGTTGTCTCTCTTTTGTGATTTCAATTATATAAACATGTTCTATTCAGTTTATATTTTCCTTGCAATGTCTATGTTGAGCTAAATCTCTCTTAGTTGGAATGTTCTAACCATTTAATGAGCTTTTAAGTAAGTATGATGCATGTATGTAATGTGTGCACTTTAGTTCTTGCTTGATAATACTTTCAACACTTATTTTGAGATTGATCACTTAGAATAAGTAGATTTGTAAAAGCAGACATGGTTTACAATTAAGAACTCAAGAACTAATATGGGTGAGTGTTTTACATAAAGGAAACTTTGTGAAAACCATACTAAGTCCTAGACATAGGATAGTATAGTCCATAGGGTAATACTGTGGGTACTTTAAAAGGATAGAGTGAACTTATTTAGCAAGCCTAGACATAGGAAGCTTGTAATGAAACTCTGAAGAAAGTGACTAAAGGCACATAGCTAATGCAACAACATTCACTGCAACTGCATCACATACTGCATTAAACACTTAAAGGTGAATTACTTGGTGAAGACATTCCAACTAGCATTTCTCACTTGCACTTTGCTTTTTACTAACTTGATTGTGATAGCACCAACTCCACTATAATTGTTATGCGGTTACTTCACATTAAATTCCCGACAACCTCTCTCACTTGCACTTTGCTTTTTACTTAACTTGATTGTGATGACACCACCACCTTCTTTCTTCTCTTTCTCTCTTCACCACACAACCTCTCTCTATCTCTACCTAAACCGCCATTCACCACCATTACTACCACCACCACCACCACCACCACCACTCTCACTCCTCACTCTCTTTGGAATGCTTGGTGATGATGATAATAAGAACAATAATAATAATAATAATAATAATAATAATAATAATAATAATAATAAAATGCAAAATTACACCAGAGGACCTTTAAGTTATTTATTTGTAACAAGTTGGCCCTTTAAGAGTGTTTTGTAACAAATAAGTCCTTTAAGTTACCTAACATTGACAGTGTTGGCCCTATTAGTAAAATGTCGTATCTTGATTACATCAAAATACACCAAAATATGATTGGTTGCGTCAAAATAATAAACATATGAAGATGTGAGTGGGGGAAGGTGAGCAACGAGCAGCAAGAGGTTAAAATTGGAGTTGTACGAAGGTAAGGTATGCTCTGAGAAGAACAGAACACTGATGTTGCTCGTTGCCCAACAACCTTTAATGTTGCACATTCACATCACACACATAATATTTCACTCTTTAACCACCATAATATTTCACTTCCCACTTTTCTTCTCTCCTCTCACTTTCGACTCTTCTCTCTTCTTCTCTCCTACTTTCCCAAATTTCACTTCCACCACCACCACACCACTACCACCACAATCAAATTAGTTACTCTTTTACTCCTCTCTCTCTCTCTCTCCTACGAACATTCTTCCTCTCTCTCATCAATCACAACCACAACCTCTCTCTTTTGGAGCTTTCTCTCTTCACCGACACCACCACCTTCTTTCTTCTCTTTCTCTCTTCACCACACAACCTTTCTCTCTCTCTCTCTACCTAAACAGCCATTCACCACCACTACTACCACCACCACTCTCACTACTCTCTCTCTTTGGAATGCTTGATGATGATGATAATAAGAACAATAATAATAATAATATTAATAATAATAATAATAAAATGCAAAATTACACCAGAAGACCTTTAAGTTATTTATTTCTTTAAGTTTGTTTTGTAACAAATAAGTCCTTTAAGTTACCTAACATTGACACTGTTGGCCCTTTTAGTAAAATGTCATATCTTGATTACATCAAAATACACCAAAAAATGATTGGTTGCGTCAAAATAATAAACATATGAAGATGTGAGTGGGGGAAGGTGAGCAACGAGCAGCAAGAAGTTAAAATTGGAGTTGTACGAAGGTAAGGTATGCTTTGAGAAGAACAGAACACTGATGTTGCTCGTTGCCCAACAACCTTTAATGCTGCACATTCACATCACACACATATCTCTACTCAGAGTGCAAGTCACGCCCAGTCCTCCACTACCTTCTTCATCATTATCACCTACGCCGCCACTTTTGCTACTTACCGTGTCCTCAAACACAACCCTATCTCCACTCTCCACCTCATCACAGGTTAGCTGCTTGTTGTTATTTCCCATCATAATCCCCACTATTGGTAGTGGCTCCGTCAGCTCCTTTCCATCTCTAGGCGGTGAAAACACTACTAGTAGGTAATGCTCCTTCTCGAATGGGAACTTTGAGTTCTTAATATGCTCTTTCAACGCTTCCAAACCCTGAACCTTGGCGTATGTGACTTCACAAATTTGAGTTCTTAAATACTGCAGTTTATAGTAGCTCATTATGATTCAATGCAAATTGAAAACCTATCAATGCGTATCGGTATGTGAAGTTTGAGAATAATTATAAATCAAGTTGAGAATTTAGTTTTGTGGCATACCTTTGGTACTTCGTTGATTTGATTTTGAGATTTATCACTACTTTCATAAAATATCTCCATCTCCTTCTTCATCTTCATCGTTATTGTTGCCATCAACCATATCCAATAAAACAATTGATTGTATCTTAAAGATGAAAACATTATTGATTTTGTTATAGATTTGATGACAACTTTAAAAATATTTCACGCACTTGCATTTTATATAGTTCCGAGGTAACTTGCAACATGTTTAGATTGAGTAAAAGGGAGATGAATGAAAGATTTTAGGTAAGTTCTATTTTTGTTAAGAAATTTAATGAAATAAGGAAAGAAACAATGTACATTAAAATAAATATCATCACTCGAAATTCTTCACTTTATGTTAACAGTTACAGATTATTTGTAAGATCGTGTACAAACGAGTATAGAAGGTTAACAAATGAGAATAAGAATAAATTTATACTTTTATATAAAAGGTAATAAATTAATTATTTTTATCTATTGTTTTAATTAAAGAGAGATGGGAAAAATATCTAATTAGATTGAAGGAAAGGGAGATGAATGAAATATTTCAAGTAAATTATATTTTTGGTAGAAAACTTTGGGAAAGAAAGGAAAGAAACAATGTACATTAAAATTAAAATCATTATTTGGGATTCTTGACTTTAGGTTAGGGGTTGCACATTAGTTTAAGACACGTATATGATAAAGCAATTGGTTTTCAAAATAGATAGTTATGATTAAATAGCATTTTAAAATTGATTATTAATTATTAATTTTTTATTTATTGAACATAGTGATTTTGTATTTTACTTTCTGAAGTGCACCTAACTCTAAAAGAGACATGCGAAATATATGTTTAGATTGTAGCAAAGGGACATGAGTGAAAAATGTTATCTAAATCATGTCTATGTTAGAAAACTCTATGATTTACAGATTAGTTATGAAATAACGGTGAAGATGAATGTGGAGATGGAAATAATCTCATGAAAGTAATGATAAATCTCAAAATCAAATCAACAAAGTACCAAAGTTATGCCACAACACTAAATTCTCAAGTTGATTTTAAAATATTCTCAAACTACAAATACCTACATGCATTAATAGGTTTTTAGTTAGCATTGAATAATAATTGTAACACCCCCTTACTCTTAATACTTTAATTTATAAATACAGAGTTCAAAAATCGTTTTTCTTTTCAGAGATACATTCTCAAGGGAATGCTACGTTTCTCAAACATCGCTTTCACTTAGCCAATAATACTTTTCATTAATAAAATATAATTGCGTGATACATAGCACGACTTAATTGGGGCGAACCCTCAAATTCTAATACATCAATCTATTACAGTTCAACACTAAACTTAAACAGCTAATAGACTACCCGGCTTCCCAGTTTGACGTCACAGAGCAAGACGCCACAACTAGACTGAGGGAAGAAAGGACCTTCACTCAGGATCACCTGCACATCACCTGTTTGTCGCCACGAGAGCAGGCAACATAAAAATGCTAGGGTGAGTCTCTTTTCATAAACAATAAAATGTATGATAAACATTATGCTAGAGAAAACACCTAGAAACACCAGAACAACTCGGCTCACACAGCAACACACTCTAACTCAGGAATAATCAAGGACATCACCAAAATCAACAACGTAATTCACATGAGTTATGCATGCAATGCAATGCAACCCCCTCCAGGGTATAATGCATGAGGATCCATCTCTTTTAAGCCACTCAGGCATATCCGTCGCTAGTGATACTCGGGCCAAGTCTTTCGTGACGAGACCGAAGTCTATAACCGTCGCTGATGCATATGAATTCATGAGACTCAATGAACAAATGCATTCACTCAGAATAAACAACTCTTTTGTGCAAACCGCACCGTCGCCTTACGTTGCCTAGTCCTCTTGGACAACCACCATAGCACAACGACTATTTGCCCACTCACAGGGCACCTCAGCTCCTCAGACAGTGACCCACTCCATCACTATGAAGGCCTCACAACGCCTAGGACTGAACCATCACATAGGGACTAAATCGGACTATGCCATTTCGTCCCCTTAAACGACTCTTGGCGTTAACGTCACTCACGATGGCGCTAATGACTCTCTACGTTGTTATGCGTCACAAATAGGTCACCTCGGCACTCTCAGTCACCTCGACACCTTTACTCTTCTCGGTATGCTCACTCATCGCCTCGGCACGCTAAGCTGATGTAGTATCGCTACCCATTACGTCACTGATACTCAACTCGGTGGTGTAACACCCCATTTCTACCCGATAATTTAAAATCAAAAATCAGAGTATATATATATCTATTCTGGTCATCTTTTGGTTTAGTGTGTTATAAAATAGTGAACTGATTGACTATGGGATTACTCAGGTAACTGATACTACTTGCAACGAGCATTGACCTCCTTTGCAAGGCTCTCCGATGATGCCCTTGTAAATACACCGTGAAAGAAATTACGACCTTAGTGGCGAACCACAATTTAGCCATAGTCATTCAGCACACTAATAGTATAACATAAATCATTCCTCAATAAAATGGAGCGTCACACCTCTCTCTTAAAGCTCACAACAGTTAATTCATCTCATAAACATAATCAAAATACGTAACACCATAAATCACGTGGTAAACAATCTCATAACATGCAAATGGAAATCAAAGTTATATCTCAAGTATACATAGAGAATCATATATGAGAGCTCAACGTTGAGCAAAACAAAGCAATAATGGGATCTAAACCCCAACCCCAGGTGCTACGTGATCGAGCGGACCGACTCGGGAGTAGTGAAGGTAGAAAGCCCTCACTGTGACTACCGTGGTAAACAACAACAGAAAGGGTGAGTCTCGAACTATATAATAAAAGTGATAATACGCAATATATACAATCACAGTTCATAGCAACATCAAACACACCAATAATCACTCAATAACATTCATGCACTCATGAGAATGTATGCAATGTACTCATGCATGTGGTACCATTTGCCTCCTGGCGTTCTCAATATTGCCCTCCGGCATTCTCATCAATAATGGAGTCCTCATGACTGCCCTCCTCCTGCGCCTCGAGCTTCACAATTCATTTTATAAGCTCTACGACCGCAGCCAAATGTATGCATGAGACTCCATGTAACAACACAAACACATTCTCAACCACTCAATACACACATTAACCCTCCTAGCTTGGCCCTCCGGCCCATGCCCCCATGGCATGCTCAATCACCTCATTATACATTCTCAACCCAATCAAGTCCCAAGGACTAATCTCATCTAGAGGACTCAACCTCACTCAAGGACCTAAACCACCATTTAGGACCAAAACAAGCATCTAGGGACCAAACTTTCACCTAGGGACCAAAACAGCACACTCTTAGGCACTTGGCAGCACTAGGCGCCACTTTCCCCACATTCTGGCGCCCCCTGGTGCAACACAAAGACTAGGCGCCGAAACTTCAAAGATTTTGGCGCCCCACAGCAACAACTCACCCACCTGGCGCCACTTCTCTAGCAATCTGGCGCCCCCTTACTGACCCAGCACACCCAACACTTTCAAACTAAAAACCACCCGAGCCAAAATGTTTAAAAATGAATTTGGGCAGGTAAATACAAAATATGGCACGGTGAAATATGCCTAGAAAAGTAAGTTTCACCCAAACCACCCCATTTACACACACCAAAGCACCCCCACCGAGACATTTTTAAAATAAGACCTGTACTAAGGAAACCACTCGAGCCAAAACATTTAAAATTGAATTTGGGCGTGTGAATACAAAATTTGGCACAAGAAAATGTGCCCAGAAATACAAGTTTCACTCCCGGGCCCCAAACACACACAAAAATCACCCCACCGACATTTTCAAAATGACACTGCAAACTGAAAACTACTCGAGCCAAAACATTTTGAATTGAATTTGGGCGTGTGAATACAAAATTTGCACGAGAAAATGTGCCCAGAATACAAGTTTCACTCCCGGGCCCCAAAATACCCACATTCTCGCGCCTGCAGACAAAAACACACACTCACAAAGACTCAAGCGGTGCACCGGGCGCCATTTCCAAAGAATCTGGCGCCTGGCAAAGAACACCACGCACACAAACCCAACTTCTAGCACATGAATAGTAACCCGAGCGCCATTTTCTCAAGAATGTGGCGCCCGACAGATGAACAAGAACAGCACGCAAGATCCATCGCTACGGTGACACGGCGCCATTTCTCTAGGAAATTGGCGCCTGCATAAAAAGAACACACACCAAAAACTCCACCTTTCATATTACGGGCGCCAAATCCCTAGCACCTTGGCGCCCATGACCCAAAAACCCCCAATTCACAAATCCTTTCAATTCTAATCATCATATACTACTCAAATACATTGTATAACAATATCAACACATTCAATTGCACGTTATATCACTCAATCATGCATCAAAACTCATCAAAAACACAAAACACCCCATTTAAAACCCTAATTCGATTTCTATCATGCAATTTTCTCAATTCACCAAAACAAATCATCAATTCACCCAAAACCAAACCTATGATCTACATAAAACGAATTATCTCCTCTATTATAGAGTGAGACTCCCCTTACCTTGATTTAACCGTAGAAGCTCTCTTTCTCCGAGTCACGTACAAGAACCACAGCAACAAATCTCCTTCTCCTTCCTTTCTCCTTGGTTCGAAGCCTTCTCTCCCTCTCACTAGGGTTTTGCGCGTCGTTCTTCTCCTTTCTCTCTTCTCTCTTTTCGTTTTCTCTCTTTCTTTGCACAATGATGCGAATTGCATCACTCCTAGGAGCCTAAGTCATTGGGCTTGGGCTCCTGGGCCAATCCTTGCAGTTCCGGTATCTCCAATACCACTCCCTTCATTTAAATAAATTACCAAATTATAAAACACTATATTATAATTTTATATAATTAAAATAGTGTAACACTTAAACAATTTAATCACTTTCTTAATTAAATTATTCGGGGTGTTACAACTCTCCCCCACTTAGGAGATTTCGTCCTCGAAATTCATACCTGAGTCAAATAACTCTGGATAGGACTCCCGCATCTTGCTCTCCAACTCCCAAGTCATACTCTCACCAAGCGGCTCCCCAACCACACTACCTTGACCAAGGCAATGTCCTTCCTCTCAACACCTTCACTTCTCTATCATCAATCCTCACCGGCATAGTCTCCACGGTGAGGTTCTCACGCACTCTCCGTCATCCATGGGAATCACATGAGGCGGTGCGAATATACTTAGAAGGCGTGACACGTGAAAAACATCGTGCAAGTTCGAAAGATTAGGCGGCAAGGCCACCCTATAAGCAACCTTTCCAACCTCTCGGTGATCTCAGTGCGGTCCAATAAACCTTGAGTCAACTTCTTTGCCTTGAGCACGCCTGACACCGGTCCATAGGCGTGACCCTCAAGAACACATGCTCACCACTGAAACTCCAAGTCCTTCCTCCTCTTATCGTGATAACTTTTCTGCCGGCTCCGGGACTCTTTCATTTTCTCCCGATCATTTTCACCTTCTCCGTAGTCTCCTAACCAACTCTGGTCCAAGAACAACACTCTCACCGGACTCGTGCCAACACAAAGGAGTTACGCACCTCCGCCCATCTGATTGCCTCAAAAGGAGCCATCCCAATGCTCGAATGATAGTTTATTATTATAAGTGAACTCAATCGGTGGGAGATGTGTATCCCACGCACCTCCTGCTCCAAAGCACACAAGCTCTCAAAAGATCCTCCAAGGATTGGATGGTCCTCTCAATCGACCATCGATCGAGGGTGATAAGTGAACTCAACCTCGGCTTGGACCCCAAAGCCTCCTGCAAGCTCCCCCGAAACTCGATGTAAACGCGGGTCTCTATCCGACACAATACTCTTGGAACCCCATGAAGCTTCACAATCACTGAATGTATATTCTAGCCAACTTTGTACAGGATGAGTGATGTTGATAGGAATAAAATGAGCAGACTTAGTCAACCTATCCACAATCACCCAAATAGTGTCAGACCCTCTCGCAGTATTTGGCAACCCAGTCACAAAGTCCATGGAAATGCTGTCCCACTTCCATTCCGGAATCTCTAAAGGTTGCATCAGCCCCGCAGATCTTCAGTGCTTAATCTTTGAATTCGGCAAGTCAAACATGCATATACGAATCACAAGAACATCTCTCTTCATGCCAAAGCCACCAAAATAGTTTCTTCAGATCATGATACATCTTAGTAGCACCTGGATGAATGCTCAACTTACTCCTATGGCTCTCCTCAAGTATCATCTTCTTCAACTCAGCATCATCCGGAACACAGATTCTGTCCCTGAATCTCAACACACCCTGGGAATCCAACCTGTAATCCCCCTCTGCCGCTTGCTCACCAGTAACCAGCAAGTCTACCAGTTTCACATCTAGTTTCTGGGCGTCTCTGATACTAACCAAGAAATCATTCCCAATCCTCAGCATACCCAATCTGACACTCTGAGGTGTCACCTCACAAACCAGACTCAAGTCGCGGAATTGCTCAATCAACTCCAACTCCCTCACCATCATAGCTGACATATGCAAAGTTTTCCGACTTAAAGCATCAGCCACGACATTAGCTTTGCCGGGGTGATAGTTCAAGCCGAAATCATAGTCCTTCAAAGACTCTCTAACCAACGCCTCTGTCTCATATTCAGCTCCTTCTGGTCAAACAAGTACTTCAGACTCTTGTGATCATTGAACACTTCGAATCTGGTACCATAGAGATAGTGTCTCCAAATCTTCAGCACAAACACAATGGCAGCCAACTCTAAGTCATGAGTAGGATAGTTCTTCTCATGTGTCCTCAATCGTCGGGACGCATAAGCAACTACCTTCCCATCTCGCATCAACACACCTCCCAAACCCATCTTGGAGGCGTCACAAGATACACAACAAAAGGTTGCTCGCACAGTAACACTAACACCGAGACGTGGTCAACCTCCTCTTCACTCTTGGAAGCTCTCTTCACACTTTGCATCCCACACAAATGCTTTTCCTTTACAGTCAATCGAGTCAATGGAAGGGCTAGCTTAGAGAACCCTTCAATGAACCTCCTGTAATAACCACCAACCCCAAGAAACTCCCGATCTCGATCCACGGACTTTGGGCTCTCCCACCGCAACACCGCATCAACCTTGGCCGGATCCACGGCTATACCATCACCGAAATAATGTGACCCAAGAAGTTCACCTCATGCAACCGAACTCACACTTTGACAACTCGGCATACAACTTCCTCTCTTTCAAGACCTCCAAAGACCAACCTCAAGTGCTCGCATGCTCTTCCTCGATTTTGAGTACACCGAGAATATCATCAATGAAAACGACCACAAACCGATCCAGATAGCTATGGAAGATTCGGTTCATGTACTCCATAAACACCCCGGTGCATTTGTGACACCAAACGGCATTACAGAGTACTCATAATGCCCATACCTCGCTCAACGTTTTTCGGATATCCTCATCCTTCACCTTAATCACGGTGATACCCGACCTCAAGTCAATCTTGCTAAACACTTTAGCACCCACCACCGATCCATCGGATCATCTATCCTCGGGAGAGGATACTTATTCTTGATAGTCACTTTATTCAACCGTGCGTAGTCCACGCACGCACGCGCGTACTCCCATCCTTCTTCTTTACCAATAAAACTGAGCTCCCATGGTGACACACTAGGCCTCACAAAAATTTCTTCTCAAGAAGCTCCTCTAATCGCTTCTTCAATTCGCATAACTCGTAAGAGGACATCCTGTGCGGTGCCATAGACACACGCCTAGTACTGTGCACAAGCTCAATCCCGAACTCAACTTCCTCTGCTGGGGCACACTAGGAATCTCATCCGGAAACACTTCCGGGAACTCACACACCACCAGAACCCATCAACCACAAACCGGTTCTCGTGGACATAGACGCCATCAAAGCAAACAACCGACCACCCTCTTTCATTACCTGCGCAATTGCTCGTGACAAAGAGCGGACTCTTCCTCTTCGGAAGAAGGAAACTAACAGACTTATTAGAATAGATTGATGTGAACATGGTTATCTACTAACCACCCATGCCCGAATCACATCCAACCCACCCAAAGGCAAACAAATCGATCAACGTAAAAATCTCTACCAAGACCGACAGAGGACACCTAGCACACATCGTAGAAGTAGTTCTGGGACCGCCCAGCCGGAGTGTCGATAACCATCCTCTCTCCATAGTAGACAACACTAAATTTAACTTTTCAGCACAAACAGATGCAATAAAATAGTGCGTAGCACCCGTGTCAATAATAGCAACTAAAGGTGTACCAGAGATGAAACATGTACCTCTGATATCATTAGGTCCCTCTGAACCCGCCAATGCAAACACTCTCCTGTGGATCTTTCCTTCTTAGGCTTGGGGCACTTGAAGCTAATGTGACCAGCTTCACCATAGTTGAAACATACAGCTTCCTTGCGATCACACTCGGATGCCATATGACCACTTTTCCCACACTTAAAACATCTCTTCACTTCCATCTTACGATCAAAGCTCTTGTGACTGGCTTGTCACACTTGAAACACACAACATCGGATGGGCGTCCCCCCACTTGGCTTCTTGCCCTCATGGTACCTCCTACCCTCAGCCAGACTGTTTCCACCATTATACTTGTTACCACCCGAATACCTTTGCTTTCCTTGTCGTGAGACGCCTCATAAGGCTTACCCCTATTATGAAATTTCCCCTCCGTCTCTCTCATGACCCTAGAGCGGGCATTCTTTGTCTTCCTCATAAATCCTGCAGCGAGCTACCGGATCGGCCAAATACTCTAATCTTACGATACCCCACACCGCTTGATATCACCCTCACCCATTCTCAAACTTAATGCATGTTGAGAATTCAGCCCCAGCCTCAGCATAGTGGGGATAGAACTTGGCCAACTCCGTGAACTTGGCAGCATATTCAGTAACAGACATACTTCCCTGCCTCAGTTCAAGGAATTCCAGCTCTTTCTTACCTCTCACGTCCTCCGGAAATACTTTCTCAAGAATTCCCTTCGGAACACAGCCCAAGTGATCTCCTCCTGTGCAGCACCCAACCTCTCACTGGTCTCTAGCCTCCAGTCATCAGCCTCTTCAGATAAAGTATGAGTGCCGTGCTGACTTTCTCGCTCATCAAGTCAGGCTAATCACTCTGAAGATCCTCTCAATCTCCTTCAGCCAAGTCAAGGCACCATCCGGGTTGTACCTCCCCTTGAAGGTAGGGGGGTTCTGTAACACCCCATTTCTACCCGGTAATTTAATCAAAAATCAGAGTATATATATTTATATATGTTTCGGTTATCTCTGGGTTTAGGGTGTTATAAAATAGTGAACTGATTGACTATGGGATTACTCAGGTAACTGATACTACTTGCAACAGGCATTGACCTCCTTTGCAAGGCTCTCAGTGATGCCCTTGTAAATACACCAATGAAAGAAATCCTGACCTTAGTGGCGAACCACAATTTAGCCATAGTCATTCAGCACACTAATAGTATAACATAAATCATTCCTCAATAAAATGGAGCGTCACACTTCTCTCTTAAAAGACTCAACAGTTAATTCATCTCATAAACATAATCAGAATACGTAACACCATGAATCACGTGGTAAACAATCTCATAACATGCAGCGGAAATCAAAGTTACATCTCAAGTATACATAGAGAATCACATATGAGAGCTCAAAAGTGAGCAAAACAAAGCAATAACAGTCTAAACCCCAACCCCTAGGTGCTACGTATCAGAGCAGACCGACTCGAGGAGTAGTGAGGGTAGAAAGCCCTCACTCGTGGCTACCTGTGGTAAACAACAACAGAAAGGGTGAGTCTCGAACTATATAATAAAAGTGATAATACGCAATATATACAATCACAGTTCATAGCAACATCAAACACACCAATAATCACTCAATAACATTCATGCACTCATGAGAATGTATGCAATGTAATCATGCATGTGGTACCATTTGCCTCCTGCGTTCTCAATATTGCCCTCCCAAGATTCTCATCAATAATGGAGTCCTCATGACTCGCCCTCCCACGCCTCGGGCTTCACAATTCATTTTATAAGCTCTACGATCATGACCAAATGTATGCATGAGACTCCATGTAACAACACAAACACATTCTCAACAACTCAATTCACACATTAACTCTCACCTCAATATTAATCTCATTTCTGACCCTCATGGCTTAGCCCTCCCGCTTAATGCCCCCATGGCATTCTCGGTCATCTCATTATACACTCTCGGCCTCATTAAGTCCCAAGGACTAATCTCATCTAGAGGACTCAACCTCACTCAAGGACCTAAACCACCATTTAGGACCAAAACAATCATCTAGGGACCCAACTGTCACCTAGGGACCAAAACAAACACACTCTTAGGCACTTGGCGGCAAAGACTAGGCGCCATTTTCCCCACATTCTCGCGCCCGCTGCAGTGCAACACAAAGACTAGCGCGCCAAAAACTCAAAGATACTCGCGCCCCAGCAGCAACACACCCATCTGGCGCCACTTTTCTAGCAATCTGGCGCCCTGCGGGCAACACAGACCTGAGACACAAACTTCGAACACGATTCAGGACACGCTGCGCGGCGCTGGCGCCACAAGCGGCACGATTTAGCGCCCCCTCGACCCAAAGACACCCAACACTTTCAAACCAAAACCACCCGAGCCAAAATGTTTAAAGATGAATTTGGGCGGTAAATACAAAATATGGCACGGTGAAATATGCCTAGAAAAGTAAGTTTCACCCAAACCACCCCATTTACACACACCAAAGCACCCCACCGAGACATTTTTAAAATAAGACACTGTACTCAGAAACCACTCGAGCCAAAACATTTTAAATTGAATTTGGGCGGTGAATGCAAAAATTGCCACACAAGAAAATATGTTCGAAATGTGAGTTTCACTCACCCACCCCATTTACACACACAAAACAAGCCCCACCGACATTTTCAAAATAACACCCGCAACTGAAAAACCACTCGAGCAAAAACACTTAAAATTGAATTTGGGCGGTGAATACAAAATTTGTACGAGAAAATGTGCCTGAGAAATACAAGTTTCACTCCCGGCCCCAAAATACCCACATTCTCGCGCCCAGCGGCAAAGAACACACACTCACAAAGACTCAAAAGCGGCACTGGGCGCCATTTTCCCAAAGAACTTGGCGCCCGGCAAAGCAACACTCCGCACACAAACCCAATTCTAGCACATGAACGAGTAACCCGGCGCCATTTTCTCAAAGAATGTGGCGCCAGATAAAGAACACGCGCATGCACAATCATCGCTCTGGTGACACGCAGCGCCATTTCTCTAGGAAATTGGCGCCACGCACAAAGAACACAACACGAAAACTCCTCACTAAAGATTGCACGAGGCGCCAAATCCCTAGCACCTTGGCGCCCCATGACCCAAAAACCCCAATTCACAAACCCTTTTCAATTCCAATCATCATGTACTACTCAAATACACCAGTATAACAATATTAACACGTTCAATTGCACGTTATATCACTCAATCATGCATCAAAACTCATCAAGAACACAAAACACCCAATTTAAGACCCTAATTCGATTTCTATCATGCAATTTTCTCAATTTCACCAAAACAATCATCAACTCACCCAAAACCAAACCTATGATCTACATAAAACGAATTATCTCCTCTATTATAGAGTGAGACTCCCTTACCTCAAATTAACAAAGAGAGAGAAGGACCTTTATGGAGTCACGAAACAAAACCACTCGCAACAATCCAAGCCTTCAAGTCACGAATTCTTCTTCTCCTCCTCTTCTTCCCTAGGGTTTTTCTTGCTAGTGTTCTTCCTTTCTCTTCTCCCTTTCTTTCGTTTTCTTTCTCTTTTGCACCAAATGAGAGAAAATTCTAGTTTTGGATATATGTACATTGGGCCAAGCGCACCTTGGGCCCTTTTTACACCCCTTCTCCATTTCCTTCCACCATCCCCTTCAATTAAAATAAATTACTGAATTATAAACACTATTTTATATTCTATTATAATTTAAAACAGTGTAACACTTTAAATAATTTAATCAATTGCTTAATTAAATCATTTAGGGTGTTACAACTCTCCCCCGCTTAGGAAATTTCGTCCTCGAAATTCATACTTGATTCAAACAGCTCCGGATACGACTCCCGCATCCTGCTCTCCAGCTCCCAAGTCATGCTCGCACCAGCAACTCCCAACCACACCACCTTGACCAAGGCAATGTCTTTCCCTCTCAACACATTCACTTCTCTATCATCAATCCTCACTGGCATAGTATCCACAGTGAGGTTCTCACGTACCTCCACATCATCCATGTGAATCACATGAGACGTGCGGAATATACTCCAAGGCGTGACACGTGAAAAACATCATGCAAGTTCGAAAGGTTAGGCGGCAAAGCCACCCTATAAGCAACCTTTCCAACCCTCTCAGTGATCTGGTACGGTCCAATAAACCTTGGAGTTAGCTTCTTTGCCTTCAGAGCACGCCCAACACCAATCATAGGCGTGACCCTCAGGAACACATGCTCACCAGCCTGAAACTCCAAGTCCTTTCTCCTCCTATCGTGATAACTTTTCTGCCGGCTCTGGGACTCTTTCATTTTCTCTCTGATCATTTTCACCTTCTCCGTAGTCTCCCTAAACAACTCTGGTCCAAGGACAACACTCTCACCGGACTCATGCCAACACAAAGGAGTCCTGCACATCCGCCCATACAGTGCCTCAAAAGGAGCCATCCCTATGCTCGAATGATAGCTGTTATTATAAGTGAACTCAATCGGTGGGAGATGTGTATCCCACGCACCTCCCCTCGCTCTAGCACACAAGCTCTCAAAAGATCCTCCAAAGACTGGATGGTTCTCTCTGTCTGACCATCAGTCTGAGGATGATAAGCTGAACTCAACCTCAGCTTGGACCCCAAAGCCTCCTGTAAGCTTCCCCAAAACTCCGATGTAAACCTCGGGTCTCTGTCCGACACAATACTCTTCGGAACCCCATGAAGCTTCACAATCACCTGAATGTATATTCTAGCCAACTTTGTACGTGATAGGTGATGTTGATAGGAATAAAATGGGCAGACTTGGTCAACCTATCCACAATCACCCAAATAGTGTCAGACCCTCTCGCAGTATTTTGCAACCCCGTCACAAAGTCCATGGAAATGCTGTCCCACTTCCATTCCGGAATCTCTAAAGGTTGCATCAACCCCGCAGGTTTCTGGTGCTCAATCTTTGACTTCTGGCAAGTCAAACATGCATATACAAACTGCGCAACATCTCTCTTCATACTGTGCCACCAAAATAGCTTTCTTGGATCATGATACATCTTAGTAGCACTGGATGAATGCTCAACTTACTCCTATGGCTCTCCTCAAGTATCATCTTCTTCAACTCAGCATCATCCGGAACACAAATTCTGTCTCTGAATCTCAACACACCCTGGGAATCCAACCTGTAATCCCCATCTACAGCTTGCTCACCAAAGAACCAAAGAAGTCTACCAGCTTCACGTTTAACTTCTGGGCGTCTCTGATACTAACCAAGAAGTCATTCGCAATCCTCAGCATACCCAATCTGACACTCTGTGGTGTCACCTCACAAACCAGACTCAAGTCGCGGAATTGCTCAATCAACTCCAATTCCCTCACCATCATAGATGACATATGCAAAGTTTTCCGACTTAAAGCATCAACCACGACATTAGCTTTGCCGGGGTGATAGTTCAAGCCGAAATCATAATCCTTCAGCAGCTCTAACCAACGCCTGCGCCTCATATTCACTTTCCTTCGGTCAAACAAGTACTTCAGACTCTTGTGATCACTGAACACTTCGAATCTGGTGCCATAGAGATAGTGTCTCCAAATCTTCAGCACAAACACAATAGCAGCCAACTCTAAATCATGAGTAGGGTAGTTCTTCTCATGCGTCCTCAACTGCCGAGACGCATAAGCCACTACCTTCCCATCCTGCATCAACACACCTCCCAAACCCATCTTGGAGGCGTCACAGTACACAACAAAAGGTTGCTCTGGCACGTGCAACACTAGCACTGGAGACGTGGTCAACCTCCTCTTCAGCTCTTGGAAGCTCTCTTCACACTTTGCATCCCACACAAATGCTTTTCCTTTACAGGTCAATTGAGTCAATGGAAGGGCTAGCTTAGAGAACCCTTCAATAAACCTCCTGTAGTAACCACCAACCCCAAGAAACTCCCGATCTCAATCACAGACTTTGGGCTCTCCCACTGCAACACTGCATCAACCTTGGCCGGATCCACGGCTATACCATCACGAAAATAATGTGACCTAAGAAGCTCACCTCACGCAAACTGTAACTCACACTTTGACAACTTGGCATACAACTTCCTCTCTTTCAAGACCTCTAGCACCAACCTCAAGTGCTCGCATGCTCTTCCTCGATTTTTGAGTACACCGAATATCATCAATAAAAACAACCACAAACCGATCCGTAGCTATGAAAGATTCGGTTCGTGTACTCCATAAACACCCCTGGTGCATTTGTGACACCAAACGGCATTACGGAGTACTCATAATGCCCATACCTCGTTCTGAACACTGTTTTCTGGATGTCTTCATCCTTCACCTTAATCTGGTGATACCCTGACCTCAAGTCAATCTTGCTAAACACTTTAGCACCCACCAGCTGATCCATCAGATCATCTATCCTCGGAAGAGGATACTTATTCTTGATAGTTACTTTGTTCAGTTGTCTATAATCCACGCACAGACGCATACTCCCATCATTCTTCTTAACCAACAAGACTGGAGCTCCCCATGGTGACACACCAGGTGTAACACCCCCTTCTACCGTAACCACTATTTGAATTATTCGAAAAATCAGAGTGCAATAAAATTTTTAGTGCGACCACTCGAGGGTGTCACATTTAAACAAAACACCTTAACAACTCCAAATATTAATTAAAATAAACTTCAGTAAATGATACATAGCACAAACAATGTCCGAGGACAAAATACTACAACAGTGGAAATAATAACTTAACATCTTAGTTCAAATATAAAAGAAATAACAACTAAACACCCCCTGAGCTACGTGATCGAGTGACTCGACCATACTAGAAGAAGGATCTCTAGTCACCTTCAGTCACCGTCACCTGCAGGTTGCCGACATACGAGGCAACACGACGCAGTAGGGTGAGTCTCAATACATAGATAATAATAAATACAACAGGAAACACAGTAGAATAGGCACACCAAAGGTACAGTCAATTCAAATACACTACTAATACAACTACACGAGGACTACAATTACACCAAGAATACAGCATACACCAAGAATTATAGTTACACCAAGAATACAGCTTACACCAAGAATTATAGTTTCACCAAGAATTATAGTTACACCGAGAATTATAGTTACACCAAGAATTATGAAGACACAATCAATCACTGCAACATGTATGCAATGTATGAGATGCAACCCAAAACTCCACTTTGGGCATATGCATGTGGATCCATCACCAAAATTGCCTTGAGGGCATTCACCAAACACCAAAATATTTTAAGAGGCCGAGGCCTATTCACCAAAAATGCATATGATTATGCGACACCATGACTATGCACCGTAAAACACCAAAACACCAAAATAAAGCAATAACATGCTCACCAATAATTATATGTAGGTTCACCAAATCACCAAGGAGAGTCATAGACCTCTCATCACCAATATACTCACCATTAATATACATCACCATAAATAGTAACTCTACAATGACTAAAACGACACCCTAAGGGACTTCAAGAACACCAAAGGACTAAAGTCAACGCCAGAGACTAAACCAACACAATTATATCACAACATCATCATAACATCACAGTCATAACCATCACAATTATATCACCGCATCATCGTAAACACCACATTTAAAAATTGAGAAAACAGCACATTTAGACTTTTAGTGACAACACATTTAAAATCTAGAAAGAAACGCCACATTTATAATTTAGGAAGAAACACCACCTTTAAAGTTGAGAAATAACCCATTTAGAATTTAGTAACAACACATTTAAAATTTAGAAGGAAACATCACCTTTAAAGTTGGGAAAATAACACAATTAAATTCCAAGGATAGTAATAAAATATCAGCCTTTTTCTTTTATTTATGTATAAAAACAGCCACATTAGCACGCCCCTTTCATTTGCATAGATCGCAGAAAATTCAGTTGAAAACAAATACAAAGACGGAGTGAAAAGTAGCTCTTTGAGCGCATGACAACACCAAAAACAAAGAAGAAACAGAGGAGGGAAAACAAGAGAATTTTTCGCGCTAAAAGCGACCATAATTTATAAAGAAAATAAAGCGAGTTCATATTTCAATTAAAACAAAGAACAACACATGATTTTTAAGAGAAAACAGCAGCTCATATTTCAATAAAAAAAACAGCAACATTGAGTTATGAAAACAGCAACCCCTTATTTTCCAAAACAACGCAAACAACACCTAAATCATAAAAACAGCACCCTTTTTATTTTCCAAAACAGCAAACAGCACCATAAAACATGAAAAACAGCAACCTTTTATTTGTCCAAACAGCAATATAAATCATAAAACAGCAACCTTTTATCTCCCAAACAGCAAACAGCACCATAAGACATAAAAAACAGCAACCTATATATTATTCCAAACAAAGAATGACAACATAAAACATGAAAACAGTAGTATAGTCATTCAAATCAATCCTTCAAGCACACCAAGAATCAATTATACAATTTTTCCTAGCACCTAATCCCTATGGGTTCATGTTTTATAAATTATTAACTACGAAAGAGAGCCCCCATACCTTGTTATTTGGAGAAGATAACACTAAAGCTCCCAAGAAAACCCCTCCAAGACACCAACACTCCAAGCCTTCCCTCTTTCTCCTTGAATCAATCGCTCCTCTCCTTCTCTCTAGCCCTAGTCGTCGCACCTCTTCACTCTTCTCTCCTTTCTAATTTTGAAATTTTGTTTCTAATGAGGGTTTCTCCTAAGACCCTAAGGTTTTATTAATTGGGTTTGGGCCACTTAACTCCATTGGGCCCTAATTGCACACCTCTAATTATTTTCTCACATCCTCCCTATTTAACTAAAATACTCCCCATTTAATTACTACACCCCACTCCTTAATTAAATTAAATACCCTATTTTTAATTTGATTTTTAATTCTCAACCATACGCTACTTTTCCTCCTACTTTTCCTCCCTCCCATAACCACTTTGGTTTTCCCTAGAAACTTGTTTTTTTAATAACAATAATAATAATAATAATAATAATAATAATAATAATCATATATTAAGTATTTCTAACATCAATTTTAGTCCTTCTCAACATGGTCCCTATGCCAAAAACTCTCCAACTTGGTCCACTACCCTATCAAATCAACTCCAAATAATTTCTAATAAAATTCGGGGCGTTACAACTCTCCCCCACTTAGAATATTTTCGTCCTCGAAAATTTAACTAATAGGAACATGGTTATGCTCTAACCAGTTCATACCCAAGATTACAATTACCCCATCCAACGACAAACAAAAATTCATAACAAAGTCTCTGTCGAAGATCGACAAGGGACACAGAGAACACACCAGGCAATACAAGATCAATCATAGCAGACAACACAAGACCTAGACGTTCACAATATTCGACAGCAATAAACAACAACATAACTATAACTTAGAACGAGTACCAAGACTCGAGGGTTAACAGACTCGACAACTTGGCCGGACAGACCGAACTGCTTTGATACCACTAATGTAACACCCCCTTCTACCGTAACCACTATTTGAATTATTCGAAAAATCAGAGTGCAATAAAATTTTTAGTGCGACCACTCGAGGGTGTCACATTTAAACAAAACACCTTAACAACTCCAAATATTAATTAAAATAAACTTCAGTAAATGATACATAGCACAAACAATGTCCGAGGACAAAATACTACAACAGTGGAAATAATAACTTAACATCTTAGTTCAAATATAAAAGAAATAACAACTAAACACCCCCCGAGCTACGTATCAGAGCTGACTCGACCATACTAGAAGAAGGATCTCTAGTCACCTTCACCATCACACTGCGGGTTCTTGACATACGAGGCAACACGACGCAAAGAGGGTGAGTCTCAATACATAGATAATAATAAATACAACAGAAACACACAAGAGAATAGGCACACCAAAGGTACAGTCAATTCAAATACACTACTAATACAACTACACCAGGACTACAGTTACACCAAGAATACAGTTACACCAAGAATTATAGTTACACCAAGAATACAGTTACACCAAGAATTATAGTTTCACCAAGAATTATAGTTACACCGAGAATTATAGTTACACCAAGAATTATGAAGACACAATCAATCACTGAACATGTATGCAATGTATGAGATGCAACCCAAAAACTCCACTGGGCATATGCATGTGGATCCATCACCAAAATTGCCTTGAGGGCATTCACCAAACACCAAAATATTTTAAGAGGCCGAGGCCTATTCACCAAAAATGCATATGATTATGCGACACCATGACTATGCACCAGAAACACCAAAACACCAAAATAAAGCAATAACATGCTCACCAATAATTATATGTAGGTTCACCAAATCACCAAGGAGAGTCATAGACCTCTCATCACCAATATACTCACCATTAATATACATCACCATAAATAGTAACTCTACAATGACTAAAACGACACCCTAAGGGACTTCAAGAACACCAAAGGACTAAAGTCAACGCCAGAGACTAAACCAACACAATTATATCACAACATCATCATAACATCACAGTCATAACCATCACAATTATATCACCGCATCATCGTAAACACCACATTTAAAAATTGAGAAAACAACGCACATTTAGACTTTTAGTGACAACACATTTAAAATCTAGAAAGAAACGCCACATTTATAATTTAGGAAGAAACACCACCTTTAAAGTTGAGAAATAACCCATTTAGAATTTAGTAACAACACATTTAAAATTTAGAAGGAAACATCACCTTTAAAGTTGGGAAAATAACACAATTAAATTCCAAGGATAGTAATAAAATATCGACCTTTTTCTTTTATTTATGTATAAAAACAACCACATTAGCACGCCCCTTTCATTTGCATAGATCACGAAAAATTCGGTTCAAAACAAATGGCAAGAAGACGGAGTGAAAATGTAGCTCTTTGAGCGCGTGACAACACCAAAAACAAAGAAAAGCAGAAAATGAGGGGAAAATGCAGCAGAATTTTTCGCGCTTAAAATGCGACCATAATTTATAAAGAAAACAAAGCTAGCATATTTCAATTAAAACAAAGAATAACACATGATTTTTAAGAGAAAATAAAGACTCATATTTCAATAAAAAAAAAGCAACATTGAGTTATGAAAACAAAGAACCCCTTATTTTCCAAAACAACCAAACAACACCTAAATCATAAAAACAGCACCCTTTTTATTTTCCAAAACAAAGAAACAGCACCATAAAACATGAAAAACAGCAACCTTTTATTTGTCCAAACAAAGAATATAAATCATAAAACAAAGAACCTTTTATCTCCCAAACAAAGAACAAAGACCATAAGACATAAAAAACAAGAACCTATATATTATTCCAAACAAAGAACAAAGAACATAAAACATGAAAAAATGTAGTATAGTCATTCAAATCAATCCTTCAAGCACACCAAGAATCAATTATACAATTTTTCCTAGCACCTAATCCCTATGGGTTCATGTTTTATAAATTATTAACTACGAAAAGAGAGCCCCCATACCTTGTTATTTGGAGAAGATAACACTAAAGCTCCCAAGAAAACCCCTCCAAGACACCAACACTCCAAGCCTTCCCTCTTTCTCCTTGAATCAATCGCTCCTCTCCTTCTCTCTAGCCCTAGTCGTCGCACCTCTTCACTCTTCTCTCCTTTCTAATTTTGAAATTTTGTTTCTAATGAGGGTTTCTCCTAAGACCCTAAGGTTTTATTAATTGGGTTTGGGCCACTTAACTCCATTGGGCCCTAATTGCACACCTCTAATTATTTTCTCACATCCTCCCTATTTAACTAAAATACTCCCCATTTAATTACTACACCCCACTCCTTAATTAAATTAAATACCTATTTTTAATTTGATTTTTAATTCTCAACCATACGCTACTTTTCCTCCTACTTTTCCTCCCTCCCATAACCACTTTGGTTTTCCCTAGAAACTTGTTTTTTTTAATAACAATAATAATAATAATAATAATAATAATAATAATAATAATAATAATCATATATTAAGTATTTCTAACATCAATTTTAGTCCTTCTCAACATGGTCCCTATGCCAAAAACTCTCCAACTTGGTCCACTACCCTATCAAATCAACTCCAAATAATTTCTAATAAAATTCGGGGCGTTACACCAGGCCTCACAAACTTCTTCTCAAGAAGCTCCTCTAACTGCTTCTTCAATTCCGACAACTCAGAAGCCGACATCCCATGCGGTGCCATGTACACGTGCCTAGTACGTGCACAAGCTCAATCCCAAACTCAACTTCCTCTGCGGTGGCACACTAGGAATTCTCGTCGAGAAACACTTCAGTGGAACTCACACACCACCGCAACCCATCAACTACACTTGGTTCTCAGCATATAGACGCCATCAAAGCAAACAAACTGACCACCCTCCTCATAACTTTATGCGGTGACACTTCACAGACAACAAAGCAGACTCTTCCTCTTCCGGAGGAAGGAAACTTCTTGACTTGCAATCAAAGCTCTTGTGACCCGGCTTGCCACACTTGAAACACACCATATCGGCGGGAGCATCTCCCCACTTGGCTTCTTGCCCACAAAGCGGACTTCTTACCACCAAAGATACCTCTGTTTTCCTCAATCAACAGACACCTCATATAGGCTTACTCCTGGTTCGAACTCACCTCTATCAAGCGATGAACAACAATTTAGAACTAGTCTAGCAACACCTAATTGTCATAAACACTATGATGATGCAGACTCGGCCGAGACGGACCAAACTTTTGCTCTGATACCACTAATGTAACACCCCATTTCTACCCTGTGAATTTAATCAAAAATCGAGTATATATATTTATATATGTTTCTGGTTATCTCTCGGGTTTAGGGTGTTATAAAATAGTGAACCGATTGACTATGGGATTACTCGGTAATCGATACTACTTGCAATGAGCATTGACCTCCTTTGCAAGGCTCTCGATGATGCCCTTGTAAATACACGATGAAAGAAATCCGACCTTAGTGGCGAACCACAATTTAGCCATAGTCATTCAAAGACACTAATAGTATAACATAAATCATTCCTCAATAAAATGGAGCGTCACACTTCTCTCTTAAAAGACTCAACAGTTAATTCATCTCATAAACATAATCAGAATACGTAACACCATGAATCACGTGGTAAACAATCTCATAACATGCAATGAAATCAAAGTTACATCTCAAGTATACATAGAGAATCACATATGAGAGCTCAAAAGTGAGCAAAACAAAGCAATAACAGTCTAAACCCCAACCCCTAGGTGCTACGTATCAGAGCAGACCGACTCGAGGAGTAGTGAGGGTAGAAAGCCCTCACTCGTGGCTACCTGTGGTAAACAACAACAGAAAGGGTGAGTCTCGAACTATATAATAAAAGTGATAATACGCAATATATACAATCACAGTTCATAGCAACATCAAACACACCAATAATCACTCAATAACATTCATGCACTCATGAGAATGTATGCAATGTAATCATGCATGTGGTACCATTTGCCCTCCTCCTGGCGTTCTCAATATTGCCCTCCCAAGATTCTCATCAATAATGGAGTCCTCATGACTCGCCCTCCCTACGCCCTCGAGCTTCACAATTCATTTTATAAGCTCTACGATCATGACCAAATGTATGCATGAGACTCCATGTAACAACACAAACACATTCTCAACAACTCAATTCACACATTAACTCTCACCTCAATATTAATCTCATTTCTACAACCCTCATGGCTTAGCCCTCCCGGCTTAATGCCCCATGGCATTCTCGGTCATCTCATTATACACTCTCAACCTCATTAAGTCCCAAGGACTAATCTCATCTAGAGGACTCAACCTCACTCAAGGACCTAAACCACCATTTAGGACCAAAACAATCATCTAGGGACCCAACTGTCACCTAGGGACCAAAACAAAGACACTTTAGGCACTTGGCGGCACTAGGCGCCATTTTCCCCACGATTCGCGCCCTAGTGCAACACAAAGACTAGCGCGCCAAAACTCAAGATTCTGCGCGCCCCGTGGCAACACACGACCCATCTGGCGCCACTTTTCTAGCAATCTGGCGCCCCTGCAGGCAACACACCTGAACACAAACTCGGATACGCCTCGGACACGGGCGCGGACTAGGCGCCTGGCAACACTGATTTAGCGCCCCCTCGACTCCAAAGACACCCAACACTTTCAAACCAAAAACCACCCGAGCCAAAATGTTTAAAAATGAATTTGGGCGGTGTAAATACAAAATATGGCACGGTGAAATATCCCTAGAAAAGTAAGTTTCACCCAAACCACCCCATTTACACACACCAAAGCACCCCCACCGAGACATTTTTAAAATAAGACTGTACTCAGGAAACCACTCGAGCCAAAACATTTTAAATTGAATTTGGGCAGGTGAATGCAAAAATTGGCACAGTAAAATATGTTCAGAAATGTGAGTTTCACTCACCCACCCCATTTACACACACAAAACAAGCCCCACCGGAAATTTTCAAAATAACACTGCAACTGAAAAACCACTCGAGCCAAAACACTTAAAATTGAATTTGGGCGTGTGAATACAAAATTTGGCACCGAAAAATGTGCCCAGAAATACAAGTTTCACTCCCGGCCCCAAAATACCCACATTCTCGCGCCTGACAACAAACACACACTCATCGCACTCAAGCGATTGCACTGGCGCCATTTTCCAAAGAACTTGGCGCCCGGGCAAAGAACACACCACGCACACAAACCCAATTCTAGCACATGAACAAGAACCCGGCGCCATTTTCTCGGAATGCGCGCGCCAGACAAAGAACACGCTTGCACGATCCATCACTCTGGTGACACGGCGCCATTTCTCTAGGAAATTGGCGCCCGCAAAGCTAACACAACACCGTAAACTCCTCACTATAAAGGCACAGGCGCCAAATCCCTAGCACCTTGGCGCCCATGACCCAAAAACCCCCAATTCACAAACCCTTTCAATTTCAATCATCATGTACTACTCAAATACACTGTATAACAATATTAACACGTTCAATTGCACGTTATATCACTCAATCATGCATCAAAACTCATCAAGAACACAAAACACCCAATTTAAGACCCTAATTTGATTTCTATCATGCAATTTTCTCAATTTCACCAAAACAATCATCAATTCACCCAAAACCAAACCTATGATCTACATAAAACGAATTATCTCCTCTATTATAGAGTGAGACTCCCTTACCTCAAATTAACCCGTAGAGAAGGACCTTTATGGAGTCACGACAAAACCACTCGCAACAATCCAAGCCTTCAAGTCACGAATTCTTCTTCTCCTCCTCTTCTCCTAGGGTTTTCTTGCCGTGTTCTTCCTTTCTCTTCTCCCTTTCTTTCGTTTTCTTTCTCTTTTGCACCAAATGAGAGAAAATTCTAGTTTTGGATATATGTACATTGGGCCAAAGCGCACCTTGGGCCCTTTTTACACCCCTTCTCCATTTCCTTCCACCATCCCCTTCAATTAAAATAAATTCTCGAATTATAAACACTATTTTATATTCTATTATAATTTAAAATGTAACACTTTAAATAATTTAATCAATTGCTTAATTAAATCATTTAGGGTTTTGTATGACCAGTCCACATGGCGGCCACCCAGTATTACCTCACGATCTTTTCTACCCCTTGTAGAATTTTTGCCTTAGTGGGAATCGAACCTTGTACATGGGGCTCAAATACAAGTTCAATCTACTTCCCACTACCAATTGAGCCGCGGTTCAATTGGTAGTGAAAGAGATTGAACTTGTATTTGAGCC
This sequence comes from Oxytropis ochrocephala, assembly GCA_020916435.1. Lineage (NCBI taxonomy): Eukaryota > Viridiplantae > Streptophyta > Magnoliopsida > Fabales > Fabaceae > Oxytropis > Oxytropis ochrocephala. Next base: position 59,327,549 of record CM037092.1, on the reverse strand, counting down.
CCATGTACAAGGTTCGATTCCCACTAAGGCAAAAATTCTACAAGGCGGGGTAGAAAAGATCGTGAGGTAATAGCGCTGGGTGGCCGCCATGGACTCTGGCTGTTATGTGTTCTCTCTCCGGAATGTTGCGATCATGGGTCTAAGTATTCTGCTGCGTCCCCATAACTTGTGCTATGGCCTGCAACGTCTCAGCGAGTGCAGCATCAACTCTTCTTGCCATATCAACCTAACACTTGCAGCATAAACAACCATTCAGAACTAATTCAAGACTCCTAACTGTCATCCACAACATGACAAACAGACACACTTGGTCGGACAGACCGAACTTTTGCTCTGATACCACTAATGTAACACCCCATTTCTACCCGATAATTTAAAATCAAAAATCAGAGTATATATATTTATATCTATTCTGGTCATCTTTTGGTTTAGTGTGTTATAAAATAGTGAACTGATTGACTATGGGATTACTCAGGTAACTGATACTACTTGCAACAGGCATTGACCTCCTTTGCAAGGCTCTCAGTGATGCCCTTGTAAATACACCAGTGAAAGAAATTCTGACCTTAGTGGCGAACCACAATTTAGCCATAGTCATTCAGCACACTAATAGTATAACATAAATCATTCCTCAATAAAATGGAGCGTCACACCTCTCTTAAAGCTCACAACAGCTTAATTCATCTCATAAACATAATCAAAATACGTAACACCATAAATCACGTGGTAAACAATCTCATAACATGCAATGGAAATCAAAGTTATATCTCAAGTATACATAGAGAATCATATATGAGAGCTCAACAAAGGAGCAAAACAAAGCAATAACAGTCTAAACCCCAACCCCTAGGTGCTACGTATCGAGAGCGGGCCACTCGGGAGTAGTGAAGGTAGAAAGCCCTCACTGCGTGACTACCGTGGTAAACAACAACGAGAAAGGGTGAGTCTCGAACTATATAATAAAAGTGATAATACGCAATATATACAATCACGCTTCATAGCAACATCAAACACACCAATAATCACTCAATAACATTCATGCACTCATGAGAATGTATGCAATGTAATCATGCATGTGGTACCATTTGCCTCCGGCGTTCTCAATATTGCCTCAAGCATTCTCATCAATAATGGAGTCCTCATGACTGCGGCCTCTCGCCGCCCTCAAGCTTCACAATTCATTTTATAAGCTCTACGATCAAGCGACCAAATGTATGCATGAGACTCCATGTAACAACACAAACACATTCTCAACCACTCAATACACACATTAACTCTTACCTCATTATTAATCTCATTTTGTAGCCCTCCTGGCTTGGCCCTCCGGCCCATGCCCCCATGGCATGCTCAATCACCTCATTATACATTCTCAACCCAATCAAGTCCCAAGGACTAATCTCATCTAGAGGACTCAACCTCACTCAAGGACCTAAACCACCATTTAGGACCAAACTGTCACCTAGGGACCAAAATAAAGACACTCTTAGGCACTTGCAAAGACTAGGCGCCACTTTCCCCACATTTTGGCGCCCGGTGCAACACAAAGACTAGCGCCAGAAACTTCGGCATTTTGGCGCCCGTGGCAACACAGACCCACCGGGCGCCACTTCTCTAGCAATCTGGCGCCCTCATCGACCCAAAGACACCCAACACTTTCAAACTAAAACCACCACGAGCCAAAATGTTTAAAAATGAATTTGGGCAGGTAAATACAAAATATGGCACGGTGAAATATGCCTAGAAAAGTAAGTTTCACCCAAACCACCCCATTTACACACACCAAAGCACCCCCACCGAGACATTTTTAAAATAAGACCTGTACTCAGGAAACCACTCGAGCCAAAACATTTAAAATTGAATTTGGGCAGGTGAATACAAAATTTGGCACAAGAAAATGTGCCCAGAAATACAAGTTTCACTCCCCGGGCCCCAAAACACACACAAAATCACCCCCACCGGGACATTTTCAAAATGACACCTGCAACCAGAAAACTACTCGAGCCAAAACATTTAGAATTGAATTTGGGCAGGTGAATACAAAATTTGCACGAGAAAATGTGCCCGTAAATACAAGTTTCACTCCCGGGCCCCAAAATACCCACATTCGGCGCCTGACAAAGAAACACACACTCACAAAGACTCAAATGCGATTGCACTGGCGCCATTTCCCAAAGAACTTGGCGCCTGGCAAGAACACCACGCACACAAACCCAACTCTAGCACATGAACAGTAACCCAGGCGCCATTTTCTCAGCAATGTGGCGCCCAGATAAAGAATAGCACGCACAACATCCAGCATAGGTGACACAGGCGCCATTTCTCTAGGAAATTGGCGCCCTGCACAACAACACACACCAAAAACTCCCTGCTACAGTGCACAGGGCGCCAAATCCCTAGCACCTTGGCGCCCCATGACCCAAAAACCCCCAATTCACAAATCCTTTCAATTCTAATCATCATATACTACTCAAATACATTGTATAACAATATCAACACATTCAATTGCACGTTATATCACTCAATCATGCATCAAAACTCATCAAAAACACAAAACAAATCATCAATTCACCAAAACAAATCATCAATTCACCCAAAACCAAACCTATGATCTACATAAAACGAATTATCTCCTCTATTATAGAGTGAGACTCCCCTTACCTTGATTTAACCGTAGAAGCTCTCTTTCTCCGAGTCACGTACAAGAACCACAGCAACAAATCTCCTTCTCCTTCCTTTCTCCTTGGTTCGAAGCCTTCTCTCCCTCTCACTAGGGTTTTGCGCGCCGTTCTTTTCCTTTCTCTCTTCTCTCTTTTCGTTTTCTCTCTTTCTTTGCACAATGATGCGAATTGCATCACTCCTAGGAGCCTAAGTCATTGGGCTTGGGCTCCTGGGCCAATCCTTGCAGTTCCGGTATCTCCAATACCACTCCCTTCATTTAAATAAATTACCAAATTATAAAACACTATATTATAATTTAATATAATTAAAATAGTGTAACACTTAAACAATTTAATCAATTTCTTAATTAAATTATTCGGGGTGTTACAGGTGGCACCTCACTTGGCATTCCACTCGTAAAGCTCTCCACCTCGTCCTGGAACCTCACGCATAGGATCTCTTCTAGGGTTCTCGACTACACCTTCACCTCATCTCGTCTTACCTTACGCCTACTGTCCTCGACTAGACACCACGCGTCACTTCGTCCCAGCTCACGCCTAGACTTAACGTATCATTGCGTAACTCTACGCTCGACTTCCGTCTCATCCGAGCTCACACCATCTCGTCACTATACTCGTTTACGCCTCTCGCCTAAGTCCACACCCTATCTCGGCACTCTCGCACCTCGGTATAACACGTTACCAGTCGACTCCTTCACCTCAGCCATCATACGCAGACTTGCCTACGCCCTACATCTCGACCCAAACACCTCGGCATAACCATCTTATACCTCGGCAACTACTTGACGACACTCGCACTGGGTTCTAATTACACCTACGCACCTTCGTCCATCAAGTACAGCTCAACTCGTCCTCTTCAAGCCTAGGAACTACGCTTTAACACTTACGCTCCTTGTAACATCTACTCCTCAACACATACATCACGACACACCTTCCCTATACCTCGGCAACCACAAACCGGCTCTACGCGTAACCTCAGATACACTTACTTCCTCACTTATACTTTTTCACACTCTTCGTCACCTACAGACCTTCACTTACGCTTTGATACTTATACTCATTCACTTATGCTTCGTCCTTCTCCTAATTAGGCAACTACACCTCGGTTCCTATGCCTCTCTATACGCCTAGCCTACCTCCTCCTATGCAACTACACCTCGGTTCCTATGCCTCTCTATACGCACAACACAACTTCAACACATGGAAGCAGCACTCTCTTCACTCAAGCTCTCCGATCAATCACCAACAACAAGTTCCACTTCAAGGGCGGGAGTTTAAATTTTAAAATGCACGTTTTTTTGGACATTAGCTGCGGAAATTGAGGTGGTCCATCGCTAAATTCCTGCCATTCTGATGCACTGAAGAGTCTTGGTAAGCGTGTGTGGCATTTAGCAACAAAATTAATTGGTACCTCGCTAAATTCCCGCCATTCTGACGCACTGCAGAGTCTTGGTAAGCGTGATTGGCATATAGCAACGAAATTAAGTTGTCCCTCGGTAAATCCTTCGCTAAATGGCACCTAGGGAGCACTTAGGGACCAAACTGGCACCTAGGGAGCACTTAGGGACCAAATCAACACTTAGGGACCAAATTAACACACTTAGACACAAGGCAGCACTGGGCGCCATTTTCCCCACAAACTGGCGCCCCCCTGTGCAACACAGCACTAGGCGCCAAAAACTCAGCAACTTGGCGCCCCCTGTGGCAACACAGCCACTGGGCGCCATTTTCCTAGCAATCACAGCGCCCACAGGCGGCATGGACCAGCACACAAACTTAGACACAAATTGAGACACAGTATCAGACACAGGCACAATTCTAGTGCCCTGGGCAGCACTTTTGGCGCCCTGCACTTGGCCCAGCACACACAGCTCATGCAAAAAGAAAACTACTCGAGCCAAAATGTTTAAAATTGATTTTGGGCAGGCAACTGCAAAAGATGGCACGGTAAAATATGCTCAGAACTCTAAGTTTCACTCAAACCACCCCATAGGCGCACACATATAGCGCCACAACAATACCCACCAGAACATCTCTCAAATGACACATGCTAAAATAAAACTACTCGAGCCAAAATGTTTAAAATTGATTTTGGGCGAGTGCAATCTAAAAAGATGACACGGTAAAATATGCTCGAGAACTCTAAGTTTCACTCAAACCACCCCATATGTGCATATGAGCAATTACCACAGTGGCGCCATATTCCCAAAGAAATGGCGCCCGAGACAAAGACACACACGCACCCGGGCCATCAAGCATGGTGACACAGCGCCATTCTCGGGCATCTTGGGCGACATTTGGCGCCCGCCATCGCACACACCCACACCACCACAAAAGCATTGCATGCGGCGCCATTTTCCCAAAGAACTTGGCGCCCTGGCAGAACACACCTGCACACAGGGCGCCTTATTCCTAGCAATTTGGCGCCCCAAACCCCAAAAATCCCAAATTCCCCAAATTCCATTAAACCAATTCACTCCATAATCATTCTAATACTCCTAATTTCATATTCTAACAATCAATTGCATGCTCAATCATCAAACACACCACAAATCACAAAATTACATGTTATAAACCCTAACTTAAGCCCTAAATCGATTTCAACATGCAAATCATCAATTTCAACGATTCAAACATCATATAATAATCAAATAACACTAATTAAGAGCCTATGATCTACATACAACCCATTATCCTCTCTATTATAGAGTGAGACTCCCCTTACCTTATTTTAACCGTAGAATTTCCTTCTCTCTGAGTCACGTGCAAAAACCACCGCAACTAGAGCCTTCTTATCCCTTCCTTGCTTGGTGCGATCCACTCTTCACTCTTCTCCTCTAGGTTGCGCCGTTTCTCTCCCTTTCTCTCTTCTCTCTTTTCGTTTTTTTCTTTCTTTGAGGGAATGGTGCGAATTGCACAATCCCTAGGAGCCTAAGTCATTGGGCTTGGGCTCCTGGGCCAATCCTTGCAGTTCCGGTATTTCCAATACCACTCCCTTCAATTAAATAAAATACTTTATTATAAATACTATATTCTAACTTAACATAATTAAAATAAGTGCAACACTTTAAGTAATTTAATCAATTGCTTAATTAAATCATTTAGGGTGTTACAACTCTCCTCCACTTAGGAAATTTCGTCCTCGAAATTCATACCTGAGCCAAATAACTCTGGATAAGACTCCCGCATCCTGCTCTCCAGCTCCCAAGTCATGCTCTCACCGGTAGCTCCCAACCACACCACCTTGACTAAGGCAATGACTTTCCCTCTCAGCACCTTCACTTCTCTATCATCAATCCTCACTGGCATAGTCTCCACAGTAAGGTTCTCACGCACCTCCACATCATCCATGTGAATCACATGAGACGGGTCTGGAATATACTTCCGAAGCTGTGACACGTGGAATGTAACACCCTAAATGATTTAATTAAGCAATTGATTAAATTATTTAAAGTGTTGCACTATTTTAATTATATTAAATTATAATATGGCATTGTATAATTTAGTATTTTATTTTTAAATAGGAGGAAGTGGTATTAGAAATCACCGGATCGCAAAGGATTGGCCCAGAGCCCAAGCCCAATGACTTAGGCTCTAGGGTTGGTGCAATTTCGCACCATTCACCCAAAAGAAAGAAAAAGCGAAAGACAAGAGAGAAAGAGAGAAGAGAAACGGCTAGAGAGTGAGAAGAAGGAGAAGAGGATCGCACCACTCAAGAAGAAAGAAAGGAGCTCTTGTTCTTTGTGGGTTTTGTACGTGACTCGGAGAAAAGACTTTCTACGGTTTAATTTAAGGTAAGGGAGTCTCACTCTATAATAGAGAGTATAATAGGATGTAGGTCGATTATAGAGTCTCTATTGTTGTTAATTGATATTGAATTTGATTGTGGTATGTTTGATTTTGATGGATTGAATTGAATTGAGTAGGAAAATCGATTTAGGGCTTGAAATTGGGGTTTTATGTTCTTGATTGGGTTTTGATGCATGATTGAGTGCTATGATATGAAATTGAATGTGTTGGCATGATTATACAATGTATTTGAGTAGTATATGATGATTAGAATTGAAAGGATTTGTGAATTGGGGTTTTTTTGGGTCATGGGCGCCAATGTGCTAGGGATTTGGCACCACAGTATGCTTGTTCACGTGCGAGAAAAATGTGTGGTTCTGAGTTGTCTCTGCCAGGGCGCCACATTGCTGGGAAAATGGCGCCACGGCAATCGCTCGTCTTTGGAATGTGTTCTTTGTCAGGTGTGTTCGCCAGGCGCCAAGTTCTTTGGGAAAATGGCGCCAGCGTACCGCTTATGCGTCTTTGGGTGTGTGTGTCGATGACAGGCGCCAAATGCTGCCTAGGGTGCCCAAATGGCGCTGTGTCACTATAGCGATGGATCGTGTGTGTGTTGTTTGTGCAGTGCGCCATAGTGCTAGGAAAAAGGCGCCTAGTGCACTGTTTTGGGAGTTTTGAGCATATTTTACCGTGCCAATTTTTGTATTCACCTGCCCAAAAACAATTTTAAACATTTTGGCTCGAGTAGTTTTAGTTTGGCACGTGTCGGTTGAGGTTGTCTTTGGTGGGTGATTACGTGGCGCTATAAGGGTGCGCCATGGGGTAGGTTAAGTGAAATTTAGAGTTCTAGGCATATTTCACCGTGCCATTTTTTGTATTTACCTGCCCAAAACAATTTCAAACATTTTGGCTCGAGTGGTTTTCTGTTTGCATGTGCTGGTTGTGTTGTGTCAAGGGTAGGGCGCCAAATAAGCAGCTTTGCCAGGCGCCAGGCGGCGCTGTGTCAAATCGTGTCTCGATCTGTGGTCTTAGTTTGTGTCTAGGATTTGTGTTGCCCGAGGGCGCCAGTTGCTAGAAAAGTGGCGCCAGTGGGTCGTGTGTTGCCACGGGCGCCAGATTCTTTGAGTTTACGGGGCTAGTCTTTGTGTTGCACAAGGTGGCGCTGAGAATGTGGGGAAAATGCCGCTGGTCCGCGCCATGTGCCTAAGTGTGTCTTTATTTTGGTCCCTAGGTGACAGTTTGGTCCCTAGGTGACTGTTTTGGTCCTAAGGGGTGTTGTAGGTCCCTGAGCGAGGTTTAGTCCTCTAGTTGTGTTTGGTCCTTGGGACTCGATTGTGTTGCGCTAGTCACAGAGGTGATTGAGGATGGGCCATGGGGCCAGGCCATGGGGGCCAGAGTCATGGGGACTCAATTTATTTATGAGAATGATGAGTAGTGGGCTGCGGTCTTGGTGTATAAATGATTGTGATGATGTGTGTGTTCATGAGTCACATGCATACATTCGGCTGCGGTCGCGACGATATATTGTAAAGGCTGCGGTCTGGTGTTTTATTTCGGCTGCGGTCGTGGAGTATAATGATTAATGATAAGGCTGCGGTCTGATGAGAATGGTACCACATGCATCGTGCATTGCATTACATCCATGCTCATAAATAATATAGAATGGACTGCGATGATTGTGATTGAATGACTACTGCTTATTATAGTTTCTATTATGTAGTTCGAGACTCACCCTTTCTGTTGTTGTTTACCACAGGTAGCCATGAGTGAGGGCTTTCTACCTTCACTATTCCCCGAGTCGGTCTGCTCTGATACGTAGCACCTAGGGGATGGGTTATAGACTCTAGTTTGATTTGTTTTGCTCATTGTTGAGCCTTTATATGTATTGTGTACTGTTTGAGACTGCTGAGCACTCATTTTGAGATGTAGTGTTATTTTCCGCTGCGTAACATGAGATATATTTCCACGTGCTTTTATGGTGTTACGTATTTGATTATATTTATGAGTTGAATTGCCTGTTTAAGTGTTTTAAGAGATACGTGTAGCATTCCAATTGAGAAATAAATTTTTATATACTCTGATTTTGATTCAAAACACTGGGTAGAATTGGGGTGTTACATTAGTGGTATCAGAGCAAAAGTTCGGTCTGTCCGGCCAAGTGTGTCTGTTTGTCATGATGTGTATGACAGTTAGGTGTCTTGAATTAGTTATGAATGGTTGTTTATGCTGCAGTGCTAGGTTGATATGGCCAGAAGAGTTGATGCTGCACTTGCTGAGGCTTTGCAAGCCATAACACAGGTTATGGGGACTCAGCAGAATACTGAGACCCGCAGTTTGGCAACATTCCAGAGGGAGAACCTCCTACCTTCAAGGGGAGGTACAACCCAGATGGTGCACTTGCTTGGCTGAAGGAGATTGAGAGGATCTTCAGGGTGATTAGCTGCAATGATGAGCAGAAAGTCAGGTACGGTACACACACTCTATCTCAAGAGGTCGATGGACCGGTGGTTGGAGACCAGTGAGAGGTTAGGGGCTGCGCATGAGGAGATTACTTGGGCTGTGTTCCGAAGGGAATTCCTGAGGAAGTATTTCCTGGAGGACGTTAGAGGTAAGATAGAGCTGGAATTTCTTGAGCTGAGGCAGGGTAATATGACTGTCACAGAGTATGCTGCTAAGTTTACAGAGCTGGCCAAGTTCTATCCACACTACTCTGAGGCTGGGTCTGAATTCTCAAAGTGTATAAAAATTTTGAGAATGGATTGAAAGCTGATATCAAGCAGGCTATAGGGTATCAAAAGATTAGAGTATTTGCTGATTTGGTAGACTGCTGCAGGATTTATGAGGAGGACAGCAATGCCCGCTCTAGGGTCATGAGGGACCAGAGGGGTAAATTTCATAATAGGGGTAAGCCATATGAGACATCTGCTGACAGGGGTAAACAGAGGCATGCTGGTAATAATAGGTATGCTGGTGGTAGCAGGTCTGCTGAGGGTAAGAGGTCTGCTGAGGGCAAGAAGCCAAGTGGGGGATATGCTCCTACTGATATTGTGTGCTTCAAGTGTGGCAAGTCGGGTCACAAGAGTTTTGAGTGCAAGGCAAGAGTATGCTTCAAGTTTGGGAAGGATGGTCACATGGCATCCGAGTGTGATCGTAAGGAAGCTGTGTGTTTCAACTGTGGTGAAGCAGGTCATTTTAGCTCCAAGTGCACTAAACCAAAGAAGGAGAGGTCCACTGGGAGAGTATTTGCGCTGGCAGGTTTAGAGGGACCCAATGAGATTAGAGGTACTTGCTTTATTTCTAGTACACCTTTAGTTGCTATTGTTGACACGGGTGCTACGCACTCCTTTATTGCTTCTGTTTGTGCTGAGAAGTTGAATTTAGTTCTATCTACTATGGAGAGAGGGATGGTTATCGACACTCCAGCTAAGGGTTCGGTAACTACTTCTCTAATGTGTGCTAGGTGTCCTCTATCAGTCTTCGGCAGAGATTTTCTGGTTGATCTTATCTGTTTTCCTTTGGGTGGGTTGGATGTGATTCTGGGTATGGACTGGTTAGTAGATAACCATGTTCACATCAACTGTTTCAACAAGTCTGTTAGTTTCCTTCCTCCAGAAGAGGAAGAGTCTGTTTTGCTGTCTGCTGAGCAATGGCGTGGGGTAATGAAAGAGGGTGGTCAACTGTTTGCTTTGATGGCGTCTATGTCTGCTGAGAACCAAGCTGTAGTTGATGGGTTGCGGGTGGTGTGTGAGTTCCTTGAGGTGTTCCCTGATGAGATTCCTAGTGTGCCACCAGAGGGGGAGGTTGAGTTTGGAATTGAGCTTGTGCCTGGTACTAGGCCTGTGTCTATGGCACCGTCATGGGATGTCGCTTTCCTCGAGTTATCTCGAATCAAGAAGCGATTGGAAGAGTTACTTGAGAAGAAGTTTGTGAGGCCTAGTGTGTCACCATGGGAGCCCCGGTTTTGTTGGTTAAGAAGAAGGGCGGGAGTATGTGTCTGTGTGTGTGGATTACAGAACAACCAACAAAGTAACTATCAAGAATAAGTATCCTCTCCCGAGGATTGATGATCGATGGATCACCGTGGGGGTGCTAAGGTTTTCAAAGAAAATTGACTTGAGGTCGGGGTATCACCGAGTTAAGGTAAGAAATGATGATATCCAGAAGACAGCGTTCAGAACGAGGTATGGGCACTATGAGTACTCTGTAATGCCGTTTGGTGTCACTAATGCACCAGGGGTGTTTATGGAGTACATGAACCGAATCTTCCATAGCTACTTGGATCGGTTTGTGGTGGTTTTTATTGATGATATTCTGGTGTACTCTAAGTCTGAGGAGGAGCATGCAGAGCACTTGAGATTGGTGCTGGAGGTCTTGAAAGAGAAGAAGCTCTATGCTAAGTTGTCCAAATGTGAGTTCTGGTTGCGTGAGGTAAGCTTCTTGGGTCACATTATTTCTGGTGATGGTTGTAACGCCCCGGGCCCACTCTCATGGCCCGTGCGCTACCTCAAAGAACTTCTCTACCTCATTGTTAGCTAGCTCATTGTGATTCTCTATAATGAGGTAAACTCTTTTCTTTTGGCAGTTTAATGACAGGATACTGCTGAATTCATTCAATCAAGTTCGACTGTCACTGTGGAGGATGTGTTTGCCAATCCCTTATGCTCCTGTCAGGGAGGTATTGATTTCCCCTTTAGTCTATGTATGAAAATGCCAGAGTTTTGGTATTTAATTAAATTTGTTCTGATCTGATGCATAATCCTAGCTTATAATTGCTATTTAATTGAATCCAAACACTCCATGGTTCTTTCTTTTTCTTTCTTCGTGTCTCCTAAGAAGCAAGAAAACTTTCTTAATGTTAGTTTTGCTTGAATTAAGTGAGTAATTATACACTTGTTGTATGTGCAGAACTTATACTGTGTTTGTTAATAACATTTGTAAATCATGTAAATTAATAGTGCAATCTGCGACTTATAACATTCAAGCATGCAAGTCCATTTGATGTTGAGAATTTCTTTCTAATCTGCGACTTGTTGTGTGTTGCTGTCTGGTGGTGTGTGGAATATGCCACATACACTTGAGTGCAAGTATACACTGTCCAAAAACAAGTAGTAAAAAGATCGAACCCACAGAGATTGAAAAACTCACTTTTAAAACAAATAGAAAGTAATAAAGTGTAAAGTCACAAAGTAATAAAATAATTTTGGATTTTGTTTGATGATCACAACTAAGTTAGAAAACTAAGAAAGAATGTTGATAGTGTAAAAGAGAAAAGCTAGTTGGAATGTCTTCATCAAGTAATTTACTTAAAAGTGTATGATGCAGTATGTGATGCTGGTACAGCTTGAATCTTTGTTGCATTAGCTATGTGCCTTTCGGTCACTTTCTTGAGTTTCATTACCACTCTTATGATCCTTGTTCTATGCAAAAAAGAAAGGGGTGTTAGTGCCAATCTTGCCTCCTAACAAGTATCACTTTGCTTAAGTGAATTCACTCTTGTATTTTAAGTACCCACAATTATCCTATGGACTATACTATCCTATGTCTAGGACTTAGCATGGTTTTCACAAAGTTTTCTTTATGTAAAACACTCACCCATATTAGTTCTTGAGTTCTTAATTGTAAGCCATGTCCGGTCATTTACAATTCATACTTATTCTAAGTGATCAAGTTTAAAATAAGTAATAAAAATATTATCAAGCAAGAACTAAAGTACAAACATACATACATGCAACATACTTACTTAAAAGCTCATTAAATGATTAGAACATTCCAACTAAGAAAGGTTTAGCTAACAAGAGACATTGCAAGATATATATAAACCGAATAGACCATGTTTATATATATAGAAATCACAAAAGAGAAACAACAAGAGTAAAGTTACAAATGTTGAAAACCTTTGTATGAAGTCTTCTAGCAATGCACTAGCATTACTCCTTAGCACTATACAAACACTATGAAAATGAGTAAAGGAGGATTTGTCAATTCCTTCCTCTTCCTCTAAAAATATAAAAACTAACTATGTATATTGAAATTTTGATCTAACTTATGGATTGTGATATATTTCCAAATGAAGATGTGAGGTCCTTTTATAGCCTTCAAGTGAGGTGCTTCCTTTCTTCATGTTGAAGTCATCTTGAGTGGATCATAGCTGTAGTTGCTTTCCAGAGGTTTATCCATGTTGAAATCTTTGACTTAATCATATAGGGCGGTTCCATGGTGTTAGAACAAGTGTCCCTATGTTGATGACTCTTCAAAGCTAAGCCTATAGCTATGTGTGAATGGTAGGCGCCTACTATACATTGTTGGATGGCATCAGGGAAGCAGGCAGGAGGTCATCACATTGCATGTGGATGCATATGAAACAGGCTGCTTATTCACCAAGTAGCGCAGAATTGATGCAGGATCAGTGCAGGAGCATTGATGCAGACAGCATTGAGACTGCACTGAACAAAAACATCAAACATACCACAATATATCCAAAATGGCCTATAACTAACTATATCCATTCAAATCACTCAAGATATCATATATCACACTAAATACTATATAAACTCTTTATTATTACTTGAAAGAGAGCAAATACTAAGTTTAAACATATGAAATACTCTATATAAAATAGAGTTATCACACCCCCAAACTTAAACCATTGCTTGTCCGCAAGTAATGACAAAGATAAACTATAAAAACTAAAATTCTAGAAGATAGATCAGCTTGATTTTTGGATTTTCATGAGGAGTTCCCTATGAACTTCATTTCTTGACAATTTTTCTTGTGCCTTTATTTCTTCAAAACTACCAAAGTTATTCAAACTCTTTTGTGTGTGTGTGAACCCACTGAGTTGAGATTGGTTCCAAGACTAAGTGAAAAATTTCCTCCTAGCCTTTGAAAGGATTGGTTCATCTTTGGTCACACCAAAATATTTTTCAAAAGAGAGTTTAGACTCACAAAATTTTCTCAAGTGTTGGGGAGTTTTTAAAATCAAAGGGCTTGATTGAATTTTTCAAAGCTTTTGAGCCAATGCAATTTTCTATTTTTTTGTGTGGATCTTTTTGTGCAAATGCAATACTTCTTTGAAGTGTTTTGTGCATTGATTTTTTCTCAGATTTTGCTTTTTCTTCAATGCGCTTTATATTGATGCAAACAGACCGATGATGCTTTTTCTTTTTCTAGCTCATACCTTCCTCACTGACCTCCAGATGCAAATGCACTTTGGCACAGGTCTTTGACCTCCAGATGCATATATTTTTTCTTTGCACTTTGGCACGAGTTCGGGCTTATTGAACTATCCTCCAGATACATTTATTCCTGCATGGCACAGGTCTTTGACCTCCAGATGCATTCATGTACTTAGGCACAGGTATAGTTTCAAAAGATTCAGGATATGGCTTGTCCACATTTTTGTTTTCTTTTTCTACATTGTTTACTCTTCACTTTTGAAATTCACCTTTGTTTTTCATAAAACACCCCCAAACTTAATTCTTTAAGCTCTTCTTTCTTTTAGTAAAGCTTTGTTTTGACCTAAGCTTACCAAAAATTCCCTTGCATCAGATTGATCTTTTAAATAGCAAGGTTCTTTTCACAAACTCGCTTTTGAAGTGTTGAAGTGAAAATAATTTTGGTTTTTCCGAGAAATAAGGCTTCTTTTTCTCTTTTTCATCATTGAAATTCCATCCATAGGGTTTTCACCATATTTTTGAAAAACTGATCTTTTCTAAAAAATATTTAGATACTACTTTGTTAAGTACATCTAATATTTAAACAAACTAAAAACTACTTAAAACATATATATTTACTATCTAAAACATATTAATTAAACACACAACATATTAGATAGAAAACATATTAAAACATAACATAACATGCAAATCCCCCCCCAAACTTAAGGGGTTGCAGTGCCCTCACTGCAAATTTGTTCAGAAATACAAATCATTTGTTCAAAATAGGGGAGAGGGATTAGTACAACCAGGGAAATAGTTCAGAAACAAAACAAGCATATAGCAGTTTATGTGAAAACTTGTAAAGTGATACTCATTTCTTTGCTCCACTCCTGATTCTGGTGCTATGTCTGCTTGGAGGAGTGTGTTTCACCTTCTGCTTCTTCTCCTTGGGCTTGCTAGGTGTTGCTTCTGTGGGTGCAGATGCACCTCCTACTTCTGGTGTAGTTGCGGGAATTGGTTCTCAGAATCGATGCAGTGCATCGATCTTGATCGCATCGATTTCTTCCTCTTTGGTGTTAATTTTGCTGCGCCTTCTGCGCAGTTGCTTGAAGAATTTCTGTGTGTTGTGCAATGCTTCCCTTTTCTGTTGTGCCATTTGTTCCAGAACCATTTTGATAGTTGCCTCATCATGCACAGTTTTGGCCTGTTGTGATGCAGCAGCAAGTGATGCAGGAGCATTGTAACACCCCTTTTCTACCCTTATTTTACGTGTCATTTATCAGAGTAATTCTTTTTTCTCAAAAATAAAAATTTGTTATTTGATAGAAAAGAAATGCTACACTTCATTAAAAACTCATCAAATAATGCACTCTTCAATTTGTGCAATCAAACATCAAGTTATGGAAAATCCCATTCTCATAAAACACAATCGCAAATGTATAACTACCAACTCACCAAATACTCTCACACACGCCTCATCAGAATAATTAAAAATCAGTACACAATTATTAAACAAATTATCCCACTCCACGCCCCTAGGTGTTACAGTATCAGAGAGCGACACAACATTACAGCCCAAAAATTAAAGAATAAGGCACCTGCAGCCTTCACTCGCGGGTACCTGCAGCGTTGCCACAATAGAGCAACATTCCAAGCAGAAGGGGTGAGAATTTCAAAGGAACATAATCAGATACACAAGAGAGTAATAAGAAGGGTCAATCACAAGGTATCATCACCACATCATAATTACACAACACCAGCTCAAATCACAACAGCATCACTCACAATTATGTTTATGTATGAAGATGCAACCCACACACGGGCATATGCATGATGGTACCATATCATCTTTAAAAACCACTCAAGGCATATCTTCATTATAGAAGAGAACCACTCAAGGCATAACATCATCAATATAAATCATAGTATGCACATGCCATGAGATCCTATAACACATGTGCAATTCAACCAACACCCACTCGGGGTACTTACCATCATCATCATAAAATAAATAACCACTCAAGGTATGTCATCATAAAACACTCGTAGAGTGTACTCGTCATTCACATCACACTCATCAAATAACACATCATCATAAAACACTCGTAGAGTGCATTCGTCATTCACATCACACTCATCAAATAACACATCATCATGAAACACTCGTAGAGTGCATTCGTCATTCACATCACAATCATTAAATAACACATCATCATTGATCACTTATCTTTTAGTTTTGTGGGTTATAAAATAGTAAACTGATTGACTATGGGATTACTCAGGTAACTGGTACTACTCGCAAGAGGCATTGGCCACATTTGCGAGGCTCTCAGTGATGCCCTTGTAAATGCACCAGTGAAAGAAATTCTGGCCTTAGTGGTAAACCACAATCTAGCCATAGTCAAGGAGTTCACTAGTAGTATAACCTCTTACAGCCATTCAATCATAAAACAAGCTCAGAAAATTCGGTCCTTGACCAACATCAACACTAGAGAAAACAGTAGCTCCTATTCTCGAAAAACAGCAACTTGTATTCATAAAAACAGCATCAATTTAATAACCAACAGCAACTTATATTTTTGAAAATCTGCACCATATATTTCGTAAAATAGCATTGATTTTAGTGACAAAAACAACGCACTCACATTTTTGAAAATCTGCACTATATATTTCGCAAAACAGCACCCATTTTAGTGACAAACAGCAACTTATATCTTTTGAAAATTTGCACTATATATTGCGCAAAACAGTACCCATTTTAGTGACAAAACAACAACCTATACTTAATTATAAAAACTGCACTATATGTTTTCATAAAAACAGCAACTATACTCAATTATAAAAAAAACTGCACTATATATTTTCATAAAAACAGCAACTATACTCAATTATAAAATCTGCACTATATATTTTCATAAAAACAGCAACTATACTCAATTATAAAATCTGCACTATATATTTTCATAAAAACAGCAACTATACTCAATTATAAAATCTGCACTATATATTTTCATAAAAACAGCAACTTACTCAATTATAAAATCTGCACTATATATTTTCATAAAAACAACAACTATACTCAATTATAAAATCTGCACTATATATTTTCATAAAAACATCCATTATTTGTTAACAAAATAACAACAATTTAATAATCAAAACAACACCTTATATTTTTCTGAAAAAAACAGCAACTATATTCCATTAAGACTAGCAACAACACACAATTTAACACAAGCAAACAGCAACAATTTTAATTCACCAACACAACATCTTGTATTTTCACAAAACAGCACTATATCCAAAAAAACAGCAACCACGCCTAATTAAACAAGGCCAACAGCAACACTTTAATCAACAAAACCATGGGAATCGATTTTTAACTTCATCAACTCACCCAATTCGAAACTCAATTCATCATTCCATAAATTTAATCACGTGAATACATCAATAATACATCATACAACACCAAACCCAACAAAATCCATCATATACCCCATTATGTTAGATGAAACGCTCACCCTTACCTTAAATTAAATCGTAGGACTCACTAACACCAAAAATCACCCAAATCGCAAGCTTTCCCTTCCTCTCCTTCGAAATCAACGATGGGTGCTCCTTCTTGAGCAACTTGCGAACCACAACAACAAGCAATGAGTGATTGAAAATCACTACAACAGGAAAAGGGAAAAAATTGAGAAAGAAAGGACCAAAACCCCTTACCTTGAGCAAACTTGAGAAATTTCTCTCTTCTCCTTCCTCTCTTCTCCTCCTACGCGCAAACCCTATGTTTTTTCTCTTCGTTGTTTTGTTTTTCTTTTCCTTCCGATGCAACTAACCTTGGTCTATTTATATATTGGGCTCAAACGGTTTGGGCCCTTTTTACACCCCCTTCCAAATCCCTTCCACCACTCCCTAGCACAATAAAATAATTACCACATATTAACTCAATGTAATTAAATTTAGTGCAACACTTCAAATAATTTAATCAATTATTTAATTAAATTATTGAGGTGTTACAACTCTCCCCACTTAGGAAATTTCGTCCTCGAAATTCATACCGAGTCAAATAGTTACGATAGGACTCCTCATCCCCGCTCTCTAGCTCCCAAGTCATACTCTCACCAAGCCAGCCTCCTCACCACACTACCTTGACCAAGGCAATGTCTTTCCTCTCAACACCTTCACTTCTCTATCATCAATCCTCACCGGCATAGTCTCCACAAAGTGAGGTTTTCACGCACCTCCACATCATCCATGTGAATCACATGAGACGGTGCCGAATATACTCCGAAGCCGTGACACGTGAAAAACATCGTGCAAGTTCGAAAGATCGGGTGCAAGGCCACCCTATAAGCAACCTTTCCAACCTCTCGGTGATCCGCACGGTCCAATAAACCTTGAGTCAACTTCTTTGCCTTCAGAGCACGCCCAACACGACCATAGGCGTGACCTCAAGAACACATGCTCACCACTGAAACTCCAAGTCCTTCCTCCTCTTATCATGATAACTTTTCTCCGGCTCACCTGGGACTCTTTCATCTTCTCTCTCGATCATTTTCACCTTCTCGCCTCTCTAACCAACTCCTAGGTCCAAGAACAACACTCTCACCGACTCATGCCAACACAAAGGAGTTCTCGCACCTCCGCCCATACAAAGGCCTCAAAAGGAGCCATCCCCATGCTCGAGTGATAGGCTTGTTATTATAAGTGAACTCAATCGCTGGAAGGTGTGTATCCCACACACCTCCTGCTCCAAAGACACAAGCTCTCGTAAGATCCTCCGCAGACTGGATGGTTCTCTCTGTCCGACCATCATCACCGAGGATGATAAGCCGAGCTCAACCTCGCCTTGGACCCCAAAGCCTCCCGTAAGCTTCCCAAAACTCGATGTAAACCGCGGGTCTCTATCCAACACAATACTCTTCGAACCCCATGAAGCTTCACAATCACTGAATGTATATTCTAGCCAACTTTGGCACGGGGTAGGTGATGTTGATAGGAATGAAGTGAGCGGACTTGGTCAACCTATCCACAATCACCCAAATAGAGTCAAACCTCTCGGTGTTTGGCAACCTCATCACAAAGTCCATGGAAATGCCGTCCCACTTCCATTCCGGAATCTCCAACGGTTGCATCAACCCCGCCGCCACGTGCTCAATCTTTGACTTCTCGCAAGTCAAACATGCGTATACAAATTGTGCTACATCCTTCTTTCATACCAGGCCACCAAAATGAGTCTCTTCAAATCATGGTACATTTTCGTGGCACTGGATGAATACTTAACTTGCTCCTATGGCTCTCCTCAAGTATCATTCTCCTCATATCAACATCATCGAGAACGCATATCCCGTCCCCGAATCTCAATACTCCTCAGAATCCAACACAAATCCCCATCCACCGCTGATCACCCGCAACCAACAAATCCACCGTTTCACATCCGGTTTACGGCGCCTCGATATTAATCAAGAAGTCATTATCAATCCTCCACATACCCGACTTTGACACTCTGCGGTGTCACCTCACAAACCAGACTCAAATCACGGAATTGCTCAATCAACTCCAATTCCTTTACCATCATTGTCGACATATGTAAAGTCTTCCGACTTAAAGCATCGACCACGACATTAGCTTTGCGGGATGATAGTTCAAGCCGAAATCGTAATCTTTCAAAGAACTCTAACCAACGCCTGCTGTCTCATATTCAGCTCCTTTTGGTCAAACAAGTACCTCAAACTCTTGTGGTCACCGAACACCTCAAATCTGTACCATAGAGATAGTGCCTCCAAATCTTTAGCGCAAACACAATAGCAAATAGTTCCAAATCGTGAATAGGATAGTTCCTCTCATGTATCCTCAATGCACGGGACGCATAAGCAACTACCTTCCCATCCTCGCATCAATACACCTCCCAAACCCATCTTGGAAGCATCACGAAGACACAACAAAAGGCCGATCCAAGACAGCGAAGACTAGCACCGAGATGTTGTCAACCTCCTCTTTAGCTCTTGGAAGCTCTCTTCACACTTTGCATCCCACACAAATGCCTTTCCCTTACAGGTCAATCGAGTCAATGGAAGGGCTAGCTTAGAGAACCCTTCAATGAACCTCCTGTAATAACCAGCCAACCCCAAGAAACTCCTGATCTCGATCCACAGACTTTGGGCTCTCCCACTGCAACACTGCATCAACCTTTGCTGGGTCCACAGCTATACCATCACCAGAGATAATGTGACCCAAGAAGCTTACCTCTTTTAGCCAGAACTCACACTTTGACAACTTGGCATACAACTTCCTCTCTTTCAAGACCTCTAGCACCAACCTCAAGTGCTCTCTGCATGCTCTTCCTCGATTTTGAGTACACCAAAATATCATCAATGAAGACCACCACAAACCGATCCAGATAGCTATGGAAAATTCGGTTCATGTACTCCATAAACACCCCTGGTGCATTTGTGACACCAAACGGCATTACAGAGTACTCATAATGCCCATACCTTGTTCTCAATCTCGCTCTTACGGATATCCTCATCCTTCACCTTAACTGGTGATACCCGACCTCAAGTCAATCTTGCTAAACACTTTAGCACCCACCACCGATCCATCGGATCATCTATCCTCGGGAGAGGATACTTATTCTTGATAGTCACTTTATTCAACCGCGTAGTCCACGCACGCACGCGCATACTCCCATCCTTCTTCTTTACTAACGTAACCGAGCTCCCCATGGTGACACACTAGGCCTCACAAATTTCTTCTCAAGAAGCTCTTCTAATCGCTTCTTCAATTCGCATAACTCTGTAAGTCGACATCCCAGTGCGGTGCCATAGACACGAGCCTAGTACTGTGCACGCTCAATCCCAACTCAACTTCTCTCTCTGGGGGCACACTAGGAATCTCATCAGGAAACACTTCAGGGAACTCACACACCACCTGCAACCCATCAACCACAGCTTGGTTCTCAGCAGACATGGACGCCATCAAAGCAAACAACTGACCACCCTCTTTCATTACCCCCGCGAATTGCTCAAGAGACAATGAGCGGACTCTTCCTCCTCAGGAAGAAGAAAACTAACAGACTTACTAGGACAGTTGATGTGCACATGGTTATCTACTAACCACTCCATGCCCAGAATCACATCTAACCCACCCAAAGGCAAACAAATCAGATCAACCAGAAAATCTCGCCAAGACCGACAGAGGACACCTAGCACACATCGTAGTAGTTCACACGGACCCTTAGCCGGAGTGTCGATAACCATCCTCTCTCCATAACAGCATAACACTAATTTCAACTTTTCAAAGACAAACGAAGCAATAAAAGAGTGCGTAGCACCGTGTCAACAATAGCAATTAAAGGTGTACCATAGATGAAGCATGTACCTTTAATCGCATTGGGTCCTCTCAACTCGCCAATGCAAAAACTCTCCCAAAGGACTTCTCTTTCTTTGGCTTTGGACACTGTGGTCTTGATGTGACCACTCTCCCCACAATTGAAGCACAACACCTCCTTCCTATCACGGTTGGAAGCCATGTGTCCCTCTTTTCCACACACTGTAACATCTCTTTTCTCATTATTTGGACAATCTGGACTCTTATGGCTGCGCTTTCCACACGTGTAACAAGTAACACCGGCCGCAAAGATCTCCCCACTTCGCTTAGACCCACCAACAAATTTACCAACAGACTTCCCTTTGCCTCTTACCAAAGATGCACCTCATATGGCTTTCCCTACTAAAAATTCTTTTGCTTTTCCTTCATAGCTCTAGAAAAGCATTATTGTCCTCTTCAAAGATTCTCGCACTATTAACCAACAACGGAAATACTTTGGATCTGCGATACCCTATGGCTCTCTTAATATCAAGACGCAACCCGCTCTCAAAACTTGATGCATTTGGAGAACTCAAAGCACCTCTCCATCATAGTGTGGATAAAACTTGGACAATTCATAGAATTTTGCAAAGATACTCGCATACTGATCATGCTACCTTGCTCAAGTCTCAAAAACTCCACCTCTTTCTTTCCACGGACATCTTCCTGATAGTATTTCCTCCCGAACTCCTCTCAAATCACGCTCTGATCGCCTCATTGGCGCCGTCAACCCCGACTAGCCGTTCTCCACCAATCATAAGCCTCTTTCTTCAACATGTGTGTGCCATAGCGAACCTTCCGAGCATCGGTGCAATCCATGACACGCGAATATCCGCTCCATCTCACTTAGCCACTCAAGGGCACCATCAGGATTATACCCGCCTTCAAAAGTAGGAGGGTTCTCCCGCTGGAACGTGGCCAGACTACGTGTTCCATCACCTGTGGCATTACCCACAACCCCAAAGAATAGCTCGCAGCGCAGCAGCGAAGTGCGACATCGTTCCGCCCCCGCCATTCTAGTGCTTGCAATGAAAAACAAAAATCGAAACGAGTAACAAAGCTCAAATGTTACTCAACTTGATGACTCAACCACCGTCCGGACAGACCGAACTGCTCTGATACCACTAATGTAACACCCCTTTTCTACCCTTATTTTACGTGTCATTTATCAGAGTAATTCTTTTTTCTCAAAAAATAAAAATTCGTTATTTGATAGAAAAGAAATGCTACACTTCATTAAAAACTCATCAAATAATGCACTCTTCAATTTGTGCAATCAAACATCAAGTTATGGAAAATCCCATTCTCATAAAACACAATCGCAAATGCAGATAACTACCAACTCACCAAATACTCTCACACACGTCTCACTCAGAACAATTAAAAATCAAGACACAATTATTAAACAAATTATCCCACTCCACGCCCTAGGTGTTACAATGATCGAGAGCGACACAACATTACATTCTGACCCAAAAATTAAAGAATAAGGCACTGCAGCCTTCACTCATGGGTACTGCAGCTGTTGCCACAATAGAGCAACATTCCAAGCGTAAGGGTGAGAATTTCAAAGGAACATAATCGGATACACAAGAGAGTAATAAGAAGGGTCAATCACAAGGTATCATCACCACATCATAATTACACAACACCACTTCAAATCACAACAAAGATCACTCACAATTATGTTTATGTATGAAGATGCAACCCACACGCGGGCATATGCATGATGGTACCATATCATCTTTAAAAACCACTCAAGGCATATCTTCATTATAGAAGAGAACCACTCAAGGCATAACATCATCAATATAAATCATAGTATGCACATGCCATGAGATCCTATAACACATGTGCAATTCAACCAACACCCACTCGGGGTACTTACCATCATCATCATAAAATAAATAACCACTCAAGGTATGTCATCATAAAACACTCGTAGAGTGTACTCGTCATTCACATCACACTCATCAAATAACACATCATCATAAAACACTCGTAGAGTGCATTCGTCATTCACATCACACTCATCAAATAACACATCATCATGAAACACTCGTAGAGTGCATTCGTCATTCACATCACAATCATTAAATAACACATCATCATTGATCACTTATCTTTTAGTTTTGTGGGTTATAAAATAGTAAACTGATTGACTATGGGATTACTCAGGTAACTGGTACTACTCGCAAGAGGCATTGGCCACATTTGCGAGGCTCTTAGTGATACCCTTGTAAATGCACCAGTGAAAGAAATTCTGGCCTTAGTGGTAAACCACAATCTAGCCATAGTCAAGGAGTTCACTAGTAGTATAACCTCTTCTGACCATTCAATCATAAAACAAGCTCGAGAAAATTCGGTCCTTGACCAACATCAACACTAGAGAAAGCAAAGAGCTCTATTCTCGAAAAACAACAACTTGTATTCATAAAAACAAAGATCAATTTAATAACCAACAGCAACTTATATTTTTGAAAATCTGCACCATATATTTCGTAAAATAGCATTGATTTTAGTGACAAAAACAACACTCACATTTTTGAAAATCATGCACTATATATTTCAAAAAAACAAAGACCCATTTTAGTGACAAACAAAGAACTTATATCTTTTGAAAATTTGCACTATATATTGCGCAAAAGCAAGATTACCATTTTAGTGACAAAACAAAGAACCTATACTTAATTATAAAATCGCACTATATGTTTTCATAAAAACAACAACTATACTCAATTATAAAATAAATCTGCACTATATATTTTCATAAAAACAAAGAACTATACTCAATTATAAAATCTGCACTATATATTTTCATAAAAACAGCAACTATACTCAATTATAAAATCAGACTATATATTTTCATAAAAACAAACAACTATACTCAATTATAAAATCTGCACTATATATTTTCATAAAAACAAAGAACTTACTCAATTATAAAATCTGCACTATATATTTTCATAAAAACAGCAACTATACTCAATTATAAAATCTGCACTATATATTTTCATAAAAACATCCATTATTTGTTAACAAAACAGCAACAATTTAATAATCAAAACAACACCTTATATTTTTCTGAAAAAAACAGCAACTATATTCCATTAAAACTAGCAACAACACACGATTTAACACAAGCAAACAGCAACAATTTTAATTCACCAACACAACATCTTGTATTTTCACAAAACAACACTATATCCAAAAAAACAGCAACCACGCCTAATTAAACAAGGCCAACAGCAACACTTTAATCAACAAAACCATGGGAATCGATTTTTAACTTCATCAACTCACCCAATTCGAAACTCAATTCATCATTCCATAAATTTAATCACGTGAATACATCAATAATACATCATACAACACCAAACCCAACAAAATCCATCATATACCCCATTATGTTAGATGAAACGCTCACCCTTACCTTAAATTAAATCGTAAGACTCCACTAACACCAAAAATCACCCAAATCGCAAGCTTTCCCTTCCTCTCCTTCGAAATCAACGATGGGTGCTCCTTCTTGAGCAACTTGCGAACCACAACAACAAGCAATGAGTGATTGAAAATCACTACAACAGGAAAAGGGAAAAAAAATTGAGAAAGAAAGGACCAAAAACCCTTACCTTGAGCAAACTTGAGAAATTTCTCTCTTCTCCTTCCTCTCTTCTCCCACGGCGCAAACCCTATGTTTTTTCTCTTCTGTTGTTTTGTTTTTCTTTTCCTTCTGATGCAACTAACCTTGGTCTATTTATATATTGGGCTCAAACGGTTTGGGCCCTTTTTACACCCCCTTCCAGCGCTTCCACCACTCCCTAGCACAATAAAATAATTACCACATATTAACTCAATGTAATTAAATTTAGTGCAACACTTCAAATAATTTAATCAATTATTTAATTAAATTATTGAGGTGTTACAAGCATCACTCTGCATCTCAACAGTTTGAGTTACTGTCTCCTTGGCAGATGATTCTTCTTCTTTGTCTTCCTTGTTGAGTCCTTCTTCTTCTCTTTCCTGCACAATCTCTTTCTCAAGAGCAGATACAACATTAGAAATAATGTTGCTTGGGTCAGAAGGTACTGCTTGGTCTGTTGGCATAACAGGGGTTGGTTGTTCTGTGTGAGTTGTTTCTTGTGGATCTTTTCTTGGAGAGGGTGGTGGAGGGGTTGTTTGTGGTGGTGATTGTGATAGGACTGGTGGATCATTGAGGGAGGGTAATGGTGATTTTGGAATGGAGGAGGATTCTTGGTTTGGTGAGATGATGGGTGTTTTGGTAATCGTGTGAAGTGATAGGGGTTTCTGGTTGTTGGGTTGATGCTGAGGGTTTGGCATATTTCTGCCTAGCAATTTCCTCTAGGATCACACCTCTAGCTTGTTCCTCTTCTTCTTCATCAATTTCCTCATCACTCTCTTCTTCCTCTTCTTCTTCTAACTCCTTATCCATTTCTTTTAATTCCTCACTCTCAGCTTCAGATTCAGAATCATACAATTCTTCAACTACAGGTTCTACCACAACCTTCTTCTGCACTTTGTATTGTTTCCTAGCCACTTTCTTCTTAGTGCTAGGTTCTCCTACCTTCTCCTTACCTTTTCCTCCTTCTTCAGTCTCCTTCTCCTCTTCTTCTTCTCCTTCACTTCTCAATACCCAAGTAGGAAATTCAGGGGCATTCACTTGGCCCACAAGATCAAAGATCTTGTCAAAGACCAATTGAAGCCAATCATGTTGATCATTTTGAAATTTCCAAACTGCCCTCTGCTTCTGCATGTAATGCTCTTGCATTGCAGGTGCAGGGCCTCTTACATTTCTTAACTTTTCCTTTACTTCAGCACTCAAATTACCAGGGGGAAATTTTCTTTGTTCATTAGCAAAGAATAGGGACTCCTTCTTTCATGCATAGCTCAAGAATAAGACAAGGGAAAACAAAATCCCTTTGACTTATTTGAACATGCAAGAATTTCCCTAGCAATCAATCTACCTATGTCTACATGTCCTTCAGAGAGAATTGTATCTAGCAAGATCAATCTCTCTTTGGTCATAGCATATGTATGTGATGTAGGCAAAATTGAATTAGCTATGAACAGATGCCAATTACCTAATGCATTTACCAAATAGTTACTTCTAAGCTTAATCTCATTAGGTGTGAATTTTTCCCAAACAGACCACTCGTATAGCAATCCTACTCCTTATTTCTTCCATTTCTTTCTTAAAGGCATTTGCCACTCTATTTTCAAATTCATTCCCATTATATTTCAAATATAATGTTCATTCAATTTCTTGGCATGGAAGTGTACAAGTTTACCTCTCACCATGGAAGTGTAGGAATGTTCTCTCTCCTTCTTGTGGTGTAATTCCAAAGATAGAATTCTCTCACCAAATCTTCAATGTAGCCTCCTCGTGGTAGCACAAAGTGGTCCCAATTGAGATTGGCCATCATTGACATGAATGATGGGCTTGCCTTCTTCAAATCATACCTCTCTCGGGCAATAGATGCATGTTCCATAGATGAACATTGTCATCGATTCGATTGATGATTCTTTGGCTTTCCTTTCCTTGATGATGATGATCCTGCATGCATGGCTTTCTTTTCCTTACGAGGAGTTCGGCTGCGCCTTTGCCTGATGATTTCTCGTCTTTGATTGCTTCTTCACCATTGTAATGAATTTCTAGGTTTTTGATTGCTTGTGTGTTTTGGAAAAGATTGGATTGAGAATGAGAAGGTTGATTTGTGTTTCGATGAGAGAATTTGTGAGAATTTGTGAATGAAGGGGTAACGGTAATAATGAAGGCTTTATGTTTCAGGAAGAGGGAAGTTAGTGGAGTTATTAGGTAGCCGTTAGCATTGCGTGCTACGCATGCATCTTGCCAAGTGTCTTGCTTTGGCTACCAATGTGTCATTAATCTTACTTAACCTCCTTTGATCTTCCCGAAGCCTTATGATTCACACTTAACCAATTTTCTTCAAGTTTATAAATTTACGATGCAGAGCACGCGTTTTCCTCAATGCAGTGCATTTGATGCACCGCATTAGTTTCTCGCATTTCTGCAAAACAACTAAAAACATAAAATTGCACAAAAATAATTAAAAACAATGGGTTGCCTCCCATTAAGCGCTTGTTTTAAGAGTCTTGTCACTGACTACCTCTTCTCACTTAGAGATTTTGCAAATGGGTGGTGGTTTTGTCTCTCACCACATGTTCACCATAGTACATTTTAACTCTCTCGACCATTCACCTTGAAGACAGATGTTTGAGGATTTATCAAATAAGTCTCATCGCTCCATGTGGATAAACTTTTATCAACTTAAATGGTCCTGACCACCTTGACCTTAGTTTTCCAGAAATAGCTTCAACCTAGAGTTGTATAGCGTAACTAGTCCTCCTTCTTTCAATTCTCTTCTTACGAGAATTTTCTTGTCATGCCATTTCTTAGTCTTAGCTTTGTAGATTTCAGCATTCTCATAAGAGGTTTGCCTAATTTCTTCTAACTCATCAAGCTCTAACATTCTCTTTTACCCGCTTTGTTCAAATTGAAATTGAGCTTTTTGATAGCCCAATAAGATTTGTTTTCCAATTCTACAGTAAATGGCATGCTTTTCCATAGACTAATTTGTAAGGGGACATTCCTAAGGGTGTTTTGAATGCTGTTCTATATGCCCATAAAGCATCATCCAAATGTAAAGACCAATCTTTCCTATTTGGACTTACCATTTTTCTAGCAATCTCTTAATTTCCCTATTGGATAATTCAGCTTGTCCACTAGTTTGAGGATGGTAGGTCAGTAGCTATCTTATGCTTAACTCCATACTTAGCTAGAAGGTTTTCTATGATCTTATTGCCAAAGTGTGAACCTTCATCATTAATGATAGCTCTAGGAGTTCCAAATCTAGTGAATATATTTCTTTGCGAGAAACTTACTCACCGATTTAGCATCATTATTAGGTAATGCTACCGCCTCTACCCATTTGGACACATAATCAACAAACTACTAAGATATATAAATTGCCAAAAGAGGGTGGAAAAGGTCCCATGAAATCCATGCCCCAAACATCAAATAATTCAATTTCTAAAATATTTGTTCTAGGCATTTCATGCTTATCGAAATATTTCCGCTGCTCTTTGACATTTATCACGATGTTTGACCAATAAATATGAATCTTTAAATAAAGTAGGCCAAAAATAACTTGATCAGTAGTACCTTAGTCGCTGTCCTAGTGCTTCCAAAGTGTCCTCCATAAGGTGCGTAATGGCAATGCAGAAGCACTGCTTGTTGCTCCTCTTCAGGTATGCATTTCCTTATTAATTGATCAGGGCACATCTTGTAAAGGAATGGATCATCCCAATAGTATTGCTTAACCATGTGGAAGAATTTTCTCCTTTGTTGATATGTCATACTCACTGGTACTACTTTGCTTGCAAGGAAATTTACAATATCAGCAAACCATGGTGCAGATGCATTTGATGCTCCTGCATTGCTTATAGCAAATGCAGTTTCATGTTTTGCATTGACTGTGATTGCCAATAGTTTCTCATCTGGAAAACTCTCCTTGATTTCTTCTCCTTGTATACCAAGTGATTCTCCTTCAATCCTTGATAAATGCTCTGCTACTTGATTTTCTACTCCTTTCTTGTCTCTAATTTCAAGATCAAATTCTTGTAGGAGTAAAATCCACCTTATCAGCCTTGGCTTTGCATCCTTCTTTGAAATTAGATACTTAAGGCAGAGTGATCGGATAGACAATAATTTTAGTGCCAACTAAGTATGATCTGAATTTTTCAAATGCAAAGACCACAGCTAATAATTCCTTTTCTGTGACTGTGTAGTTCACTTGAGCTTCAATTAATGTTTTGCTAGCATAATATATGGAATGAAAGACCTTATCATACCTTTTCCTAGGATTTGCTCCTACTTGCAAAGTCACTAGCATCACACATTAATTCAAATGGCCTGCTCCAATGCTGAGTTACTATAATTGTCTTTGTCACCAATGCCTTTTAAGCTTGTCAAAAGCTTCTATACAAAAGTTATCAAAGATAAATTCTACATCATGTTGCGAGAAGCATACATAATGGTTTTGAGATTTTTGAAAAATCTTTGATAAACCTTCTATAGAAACCAAAGATGGCCTAAGAAGCTCCCGATACCTTTAATTGTATTGGGTGGTGGTAGATTCTCAATGACATCAACTTTAGCTTTGTCTACCTCTAGACCTTTCTTTGAAATCCTATGTCCTAGCACTATGCCTTCTTGTACCATGAAATGGCACTTTTCCCAGCTTTAAGACTAAATTTGTTTCTTCACATCTCTTGAGAATTTGTTCCAAGTTTGTTAAGCAAACTTGAAATGTCTCTCCAAAGATAGAGAAATCATCCATGAATACTTCCATTGATTGCTCAATGAAATTTGAGAATATAGACATCATGCATCTTTGGAATGTAGCAGGTGCATTACATAAACCAAATGGCATTCTCCTAAAAGCAAAAGTACCATAAGGGCATGTAAAGGTGGTTTTGTGTTGATCCTTAGGCTCAATGGCTATTTGATTATAGCCTGAGTAGCCATCTAGGAAACAATAAAATTCTTTCCCTGCTAATCTATCTAACATTTGGTCTATGAATGGTAAAGGAAAGTGATCCTTTTTGGTAGCTTTGTTGAGTTTTCTGTAATCCATACAGATTCTCCACCCTGTGACAGTTCTTGTTGGTATCAACTCATTCTTTTCATTGGCTATCACTGTCACACCCCTTTCTTAGGTACACATTGGACAGGGCTTACCCAAGCACTGTCTGATATGGGGTATATGATTCCAGCATCCAGCTGTTTTTGGAATTTTCTTCCAAAATGACTCTGTGCATGCATATAGAAGGACTAATTCCTTTGATATCTGCCATTTGCCAACCTATAGCTTTGGTATGCTTCTTGAGAGTACTAATGAGATCACTCTCCTGTTTTGATGTTAAATCAGAAGCAATGATAACAGGTAAAGTTTCATTTGTTCCTAAGAATGCATACTTAAGGTGTTCAGGCAGTATCTTCAATTCTAACTTAGGAGGTTGTTCTATTGAGGATAAGTTCTTCTTGAGAATTGGATCTTCAAGATTGAGTGGTTCATAAGTCCTAGCCCATACTTCCTTACAAGAGTTTTCTATTGGCAGATTCTCTTTTTCTAGTATTTCAGCATCTAGCAATGCAGCTGCATCTAATGCATCTGCATTGGCTAAGTTATCATACTACTTGTAAAATTGTTTTTCTACCAATTGATCTAGAGAGAATAAGGATGAACACTCTTCTGTTTCCTCTGAAGGATACTTCATAGCATTCATTACATTGAATTTGATCTCTTGATCATTCACTCTCATAGTGAGTTCACCTTTCTGCACATCAATTATGGTTTTACCAGTTGCTAAGAATGGTCTACCTAGGATAATAGGCACTTCCTTATCTGCATCAAAATCAAGGATAACAAAATCTACAGGGAATACAAATTTGTCTACCTTAACTAGGATGTCTTCTATGATACCTTCAGGATAGGCTATTGATCTATCAGCTAATTGAAGTGTCACAGTGGTTGGTTTTGCATTTCCTATTTCTAACTGGTCAAAAATAGATTTAGGCATCAAGTTAATGCTTGCACCTAAATCACATAAAGCTTTACCAGTATAGGATTTTCCTATAGAAAATGGAATTGTAAAACTACCTGGATCCTTCAATTTCCTAGGGATCTTATTTTGCATAAGCAAACTACAATCTTCTGTCATGGCAACTGTTTCAAACTCACCTAATCTTCTTCTCTTAGTAAGCACATCCTTCATGAATTTTGCATAATTTGGCATTTGTTGGAGGGCTTCTACTAAGGGAACATTGATGTGTAATTGTTTTAGTACCTCTAAGAATTTACCAAACTGCTTCTCCTCATGTGCTTTTTTCAGTCTTTGAGGATAAGGAGGAGGAGGGTATTCAAGTACTAACTTAGGTAGTGGACTTTGAACTTCTTGTGATGCAGGGAGCACTAGATGCTTCTGCATTGGTTTCTTTTTGATTTTTGGTTTTTTCTCCCTTTTCTACACTTTCCTTCTCAGTTAACTCTACCAAATCCTTACCACTTCTCAATGAAATAGCCTTAACCTGCTCTTTTCCTTTGGTTTGAGAAGGTGTAGCTTCTGTATTTGAAGGTAAGGCACCTTGTGGCCTTTGATACAAAGTCAGTGGCTAATTGACCAACTTGATTCTCTAAGTTCTTGATGGAAGCATCTTGGGTTTGTCTAGCGCTTCTAGATTCACCTATGAATGCTTTAAGCATGTTTTCTAGAGAATTCTCAGTGGTAGGTTGAGAGTTTCTTTAGTTATTTTGAGTGGGAATCTGGTGGGTTGGTTTGTGTAGTTGGAGCGATTCTAGATGCGGAGTGCACTATTGTTGTTCCATCTAAAATTTGGGTGATCTTTCCAACCGGGATTATAAGTGTTGGAATAAGGGTTGTTATTCCTATTATATCCTACATAATTTACAGAGATAGGGTTGCTAGAACACTCCTCATACAAGTGACCTCCTCCACAAGACACACAACTAGGTGTGCCTGGAGGTACTTGTTCTCTCATTTGCAATAATGCTTTACGGTGATGCAATTGCATTAGATGCAATAGCATTGCAGTATGAAGTTTTTCATCAAATTAGCTAGAGTGGCTACTTGAGCAGATAGAGGCGGATATATCATTAATTTCATGCACCCGATGGTTTCTTTTGGGCACTTACCCTCTCAAGTAGGCCAACTAGAGCTATTAGGCATTGCTATTCTATCAATTAATTCACATGCTTTATTGTATGACAGATTTAATAACACTCCACCAGATGATGCATCAAGCATTATTCTAGTTTGAGGTTCTAAACCATTATAAAATGTTTCCATTTGAATAATAACAGGTAAACCATGATGAGGACATTTTCTTAAAAGTTCCTTCCATCTTTCCCATGCTTCAAATAAAGACTCAAACTCTTTTTGTCTAAAAGATGTAATATCATTTCTTAACTTTGGCATTTTTGATAGGTGGGAAATATTTTCCTAAAAATTTTTCAACAATTTCATTCCATGAATGAATAGAGTTAGGTTCTAAAGAATTTAGCCAAGCCTTAGCTCTATCTCTCAAAGAATATGGAAATAACCTTAATCTAAATGCATTTTCACTAACACCATGTAAAATAAAATTACTACATACTTCTAGAAATTGCCTTAAATGCAAATGAGGATCTTCATGAGGAGATCCTCCAAATTGACCAATAGTTTGAAGCATTTGAAACATCATAGGCTTGAATTCAAAATGCATGGCATCAATATGAGGTCTGTTTATACTAGTTTGCATGTTTTGATGATCAAAGTGAGCATAATCCTCATAGGTCTATCTCTATCATTAATCATACCTATGTGATCCATGTGGATGAGATTTTCTCTATGAACTTCTTCTTGATGCATCTTTGTGATCCGGGCCTCCTCTCACCGAGTGTGGCCTTGAGCTTTGTTCTTCACCAAAGACATGTTCTTTGGCTTGTTGATTCTGTTTTTGGAGTCTTAGCAATCTCCGAATTTTCTTTCTATTTCTAAATCTAAACTATATTCTGGAGTTCTGCTTTGCAGTTACTGTACATATACTAAGTACCATGTACTTTGTTGTTGACAAACTCTAAAAACTGAATTTATATACAACACTAAATTACTCAATATCGAATTTTAAAAGAATTTACTTCAATCCCCGGCAACGGCGCCAAAAACTTGGTGTGTGGAATATGCCACATACACTTGAGTGCAAGTATACACTGTCCAAAAACAAGTAGTAAAAAGATCGAACCCACAGAGATTGAAAAACTCACTTTTAAAACAAATAGAAAGTAATAAAGTGTAAAGTCACAAAGTAATAAAATAATTTTGGATTTTGTTTGATGATCACAACTAAGTTAGAAAACTAAGAAAGAATGTTGATAGTGTAAAAGAGAAAAGCTAGTTGGAATGTCTTCATCAAGTAATTTACTTAAAAGTGTATGATGCAAGATGTGATGCAACAGCCTTTGAATCTTTGTTGCATTAGCTATGTGCCTTTCGGTCACTTTCTTGAGTTTCATTACCAACTCTTATGATCCTTGTTCTATGCATAAAAAGAAAGGGGTGTTAGTGCCAATCTTGCCTCCTAACAAGTATCACTTTGCTTAAGTGAATTCACTCTTGTATTTTAAGTACCCACAATTATCCTATGGACTATACTATCCTATGTCTAGGACTTAGCATGGTTTTCACAAAGTTTTCTTTATGTAAAACACTCACCCATATTAGTTCTTGAGTTCTTAATTGTAAGCCATGTCTGTCATTTACAATTCATACTTATTCTAAGTGATCAAGTTTAAAATAAGTAATAAAAATATTATCAAGCAAGAACTAAAGTACAAACATACATACATGCAACATACTTACTTAAAAGCTCATTAAATGATTAGAACATTCCAACTAAGAAAGGTTTAGCTAACAAGAGACATTGCAAGATATATATAAACTGAATAGACCATGTTTATATATATAGAAATCACAAAAGAGAAACAACAAGAGTAAAGTTACAAATGTTGAAAACCTTTGTATGAAGTCTTCTAGCAATGCACTAGCATTACTCCTTAGCACTATACAAACACTATGAAAATGAGTAAAGGAGGATTTGTCAATTCCTTCCTCTTCCTCTAAAAATATAAAAACTAACTATGTATATTGAAATTTTGATCTAACTTATGGATTGTGATATATTTCCAAATGAAGATGTGAGGTCCTTTTATAGCCTTCAAGTGAGGTGCTTCCTTTCTTCATGTTGAAGTCATCTTGAGTGGATCATAGCTGTAGTTGCTTTCCAGAGGTTTATCCATGTTGAAATCTTTGACTTAATCATATAGGGCGGTTCCATGGTGTTAGAACAAGTGTCCCTATGTTGATGACTCTTCAAAGCTAAGCCTATAGCTATGTGTGAATGGTAGCGCGCCTACTATACATTGTTGGATGGCATCGGGGAAGCGAGCATGAGGTCATCACATTGCATGTGGATGCATATGAAACAGTCGCTTATTCACCAAGTAGCGCGAGAATTGATGCGAGGATCGGTCACGGGAGCATTGATGCGCATATGACGATTGAGATCGCGCATCGAACAAAAACATCAAACATACCACAATATATCCAAAATGGCCTATAACTAACTATATCCATTCAAATCACTCAAGATATCATATATCACACTAAATACTATATAAACTCTTTATTATTACTTGAAAGAGAGCAAATACTAAGTTTAAACATATGAAATACTCTATATAAAATAGAGTTATCATCTGGGGCGCCACATTGTTGGGAAAAAGGCGCCCAGTGCACTGTTTTTGGAGTTCTGAGCATATTTTACCGTGCCAATTTTTGTATTCACCTGCCCAAAAACAATTTTAAACATTTTGGCTCGAGTAGTTTTAGTTTGGCACGTGTCAGTTGAGGGTTGTGCTGGTGGGTGATTCTGTGGCGCTATAAGGGTGCGCCTATGGGGTGGGTTAAGTGAAATTTAGAGTTCTAGGCATATTTCACCGTGCCATTTTTTGTATTTACCTGCCCAAAAACAATTTCAAACATTTTGGCTCGAGTGGTTTTCTGTTTGCATGTGCTGGTTGTGTTGTGTCAAGGGTAGGGCGCCAAATAGTGATGCCCAGGCGCCTGGCGCGCTCGTGTGTCTGCATCGTGTCTCGATCATGTGTCTTAGTTTGTGTCTAGGACTGTGTGTTGCTCGGGCGCGCCAGCTAGCTAGAAAAGTGGCGCCAGTGTTGTCAGTGTTGCCACGGGCGCGCAGATTGCCGAAGCCGGGCGCCTAGTCTTTGTGTTGCACAAGGTGGCGCCAGAATGTGGGGAAAATGCCGCCTGGTGCTGCCATGTGCCTAAGTGTGTGCTGTTTTGGTCCCTAGGTGACAGTTTGGTCCCTAGGTGACTGTTTTGGTCCTAAGGGGTGTTGTAGGTCCCTGAGCGAGGTTTAGTCCTCTAGTTGTGTTTGGTCCTTGGGACTCGATTGTGTTGCGCTAGTCACAGAGGTGATTGAGGATGGGCCATGGGACCATGGGGGCCAGAGTCATGGGGACTCAATTTATTGATGAGAATGATGAGTAGTGGGCTGCGGTCTTGGTGTATAAATGATTGTGATGATGTGTGTGTTCATGAGTCACATGCATACATTCGGCTGCGGTCGCGACGATATATTGTAAAGGCTGCGGTCTGGTGTTTTATTTCGGCTGCGGTCGTGGAGTATAATGATTAATGATAAGGTCATGATCGATGAGAATGGTACCACATGCATCCTGCATTGCATTACATCCATGCTCATAAATAATATAGAATGGACTGCGATGATTGTGATTGATTGACTTCTGTAAATCTGATATACTGCTTATTATAGTTTCTATTATGTAGTTCGAGACTCACCCTTTCTGTTGTTGTTTACCACAGGTAGCCATGAGTGAGGGCTTTCTACCTTCACTATTCCCCGAGTCGGTCTGCTCTGATACATAGCACCTAGGGGATGGGTTATAGACTCTAGTTTGATTTGTTTTGCTCACTGTTGAGCCTTTATATGTATTGTGTACTGTTTGAGACTGCTGAGCACTCATTTTGAGATGTAGTGTTATTTTCCGCTGCGTAACATGAGATATATTTCCACGTGCTTTTATGGTGTTACGTATTTGATTATATTTATGAGTTGAATTGCCTGTTTAAGTGTTTTAAGAGATACGTGTAGCATTCCAATTGAGAAATAAATTTTTATATACTCTGATTTTGATTCAAAACACTGGGTAGAATTGGGGTGTTACATGGAATACATCGTGCAAGTTCGAAAGATTAGGTGGCAAGGCCACCCTATAAGCAACCTTTCCAACCCTCTCAGTGATTTGGTACGGTCCAATAAACCTCGGAGTCAACTTCTTTGCTTTCGCACGCATGACACCACCATAGGCGTGACCTCAAGAAAACATGCTCACCAGCCTGAAACTCCAAGTCCTTTCTCCTCTTATCATGGTAACTTTTCTGCCGACTGCTGGGACTCTTTCATTTTCTCTCTGATCATCTTTACCTTCTCTGTAGTCTCCCTAACCAATTCCGGTCCAAGCACAACGCTCTCACCTGACTCATGCCAACACAAAGGAGTCCTACACTCGCCCATACAAAGGCCTCAAAAGGAGCCATCCCAATACTCGAATGGTAGCCATTATTGTAAGTGAACTCAATCGCTGGAAGATGTGTATCCCACGCACCTCCTGCTCTAGCACACAAGCTCTCGAAAGATCCTCCAAGGATCTGGATGGTTCTTGTAACACCCCTTTCTAAACAACTATTATTTAATATTTATATTATCGAGTTTTCAAAATAAAATCATTGAAGGGAATGTCACATTCCAACGCTTACAAAAACATCCAACTTATAGTCAAATAACACGAAGTCAATAAAACATTAATACGATACGCAAAGACATTAGTTTAGGGGATGACCACAACACCTGCTTTAGTTTACAACACCAAAATATAAATAACGTCTCAACACAAATGGAAGAATCACTAAGTTTAACATTATACTTAGTACATCATCAATAAAAGTCTAAAGCATCAAATAATAAATAAAAGATGACTACGCCTCCCCCCTCGGTGCTACATATCGAGTGAGACACGACTACTAGTAGACGGGCATAAGGATGCCCTCACTCGCGGGTACTGCGCAGTTGCCGACATAAGAATCAACACGACGCCTTGATGGGTGAGTCTTTCATACAAATAATAATAGATAGGATAGGCATTACATATTGGCAAGGCAACAAACACTACTAGTTCACCACATTATCAACACATCATCATAATTATAATGCATTCACAAGGTATAACCACCAAAGGAAACATCAATAACATATGTATGGGTACATGCATGAGCGCAACATGCATGAGGATCCTTCATCACCGCAAATTTGCTCGAGGCACCCACCGCTTTGGACCGAGTCCCACACCGCTTTGGCCGAAGCCTACACACCGCTTTATGCACATGCAATATGTGACTCTATGTCAATGCACCACAAACAACACCTATGCCACAATATTTTATTATGCACACCTCTCTATTTATTTCCTCAACTCCATCTCACCAACAAATTAGCCTTGAGGGCTTCCCATCGCTTTTGGACCGAAGTCCCACACCGCTTTCACACTCCACTTAATTACAATTTAATTTATACTCTTACGTTAATATTTTAGCTCACAATTACTCCACAACACAAGAGTTGGACCAACTAACGCCTAGGGAACACAAGACACCTAGGAACCACACTAGGCGCCACTTGGCGACGGGCGACCACTTTGGCGCCCCACCTAGCACGCAACCAAAACTCGTGCACTAGCGCGGGTTGCACGCCATTTTGGCGCCTGTGCCACACACACCACCGAACAACCACACAGCGCAGGGCAGCCACATTTGGCGCCCACGCGCAACACACTCACACACCCACATGCACACCAGGCCTCAACCGGCGCACTAGGTTGCCACATTTGGCGCTGCGCCCAAGACACACACACGCACACGCCTGCACAACCGGGCGCACACGGACACGCAGGCAGCCACATTTTGGCGCCTGCTCGAGACGCACGGGGCTGCCCATTTGGCGCCACTGTGCCTCGCACAACACACACAAAGACACTAAAAACGAACACAGCGCATCGGGGCTGCCCATTTGGCGCCACATGCCTCGCATAACGCACACCCAAAGACACACGCATTTGTCATGGGCGCCAGTTGCTAGGCAATTGGCGCCAGGCCGTAGCCAACTCTTCCCACTTGCATAATTCTTTTAACACTTCAACAACACCAATTACCCAACAATTTTCATACTTAATCCACACCATACTACCAACAATCATCAAACATTTCTTTGATTAGTCTACAACTAACATGTTCACACACTTCACTCTATTGAGGAGTTCTCACAAACAATTTACATGCACAATTTAATCACATACCCACTTCCAATCATCAAGAAAGACATAGCATTCCAATTAGGCATCAAACACGACAACAAGGATAGGTTTCACAAATACAATCAATCATTCAACACCTCAACACCTAGCCCACATACAACACAAATCCTAAAGAGTATTATATGTATAGAAAGAGCCCCCATACCTCGAATAAACCGAAAAAGCAGCTCTCTCTACTGAGTCACCAATGTAACCACAAAGAATCGAGCCCTCCCTTCCTTCTCTCTTTCTTTTGACACAATGCAGGGACGAATCACAAACTCTCGAGCGTGATCTAATTTCAACGGCAGAATGTTTGACTCACGTACATACAATTAGAAATACGTAACCGTTCGTTTAACAAATTACTAACTAATGTTCGGAAAAGGAGTAACTATCGGAAAGTAACCGAACGAGATTCGAAGTCGGAAACCGAAGGACTCAAATCTGGATCTGAACAAGCTTCCAATGGCAACATGAACACGAGATTCAGAACGAGACATGCATCTACCTAGGTTGAGCGTTTCGGCCTAGGAGAGAAAACGCAGCAATACCGCGAGCTCTACGCGTGCGTGAGTGAAGAGAGGCTGGAAACGGGACCTTGATCGAAGAAACAGACTCCATATTCATGCTTGGGAGGGTGGAATTTCAGAGCTGGTCGTGGGAAGGAGGGTGAGAACGCGAGGGAGGGAGAGAAACGGCGTGAAGGTTTTTGCTGCTGTTCCACGCAGCTTTCCTGCGAAGAAGAAGAACCAGGGACGCGGGTTGGGTCGGGTCGCAGGTCATGGACTGCGCGTTTGGGCTGGTGGTTCGCTGGGCTAAGTAGTTAACTTAGTGGTGGGGTGCGCTTAGCATCTAGGAGGGGGTGTACGCGAGTAAAAATAACCAAAAACTCATTTTAAACACTTTTAAATCCCAATATCACTATTACTATTATTTTAACACCACCTCAATAGACCAAAAATAATTTTCTAAGGAAATAATATCTCAAACACTAATATTTTATAAAAATAAAATAAATAAATATATATATAATGATAATAATCATATATTACCAATAGCGTATTAAGATATAATTTAACGTGATTTCAACTAAATTTCAAACTCAAACCACTATAACTTAAAATAGTTTAATCTTATCAATATAAAATAGTTCATAAAACAAATACATATTAAAAGAACTGACACACGAAAATCGAGGTGTTACAGTTCTCTCCGTCTGCCCATCAGTCTGA
Source organism: Oxytropis ochrocephala (assembly GCA_020916435.1). Taxonomy (NCBI): domain Eukaryota; kingdom Viridiplantae; phylum Streptophyta; class Magnoliopsida; order Fabales; family Fabaceae; genus Oxytropis; species Oxytropis ochrocephala. The sequence continues at coordinate 59,288,274 of CM037092.1, read as the reverse complement.
GGATGATAAGCTGAACTCAACCTCAATCTAGACCCCAATGCCTCCTGCAAGCTCCCCCAAAACTCAGATGTAAACCTCGGGTCTCTATCTGACACAATGCTCTTCGGGTCCCCATGCAGCTTCACAATCACCTGAATGTAAATCTTAACCAACCTCGGCACCGGATAGGTGATGTTGATAGGGATAAAATGAGCAGACTTGGTCAACCTATCCACAATCACCCAAATAGTGTCAAACCCTCTCACAGTGTTCGGCAACCCCGTCACAAAGTCCATGGAAATGCTGTCCCACTTCCATTCCGGAATCTCTAAAGGTTGCATCAGCCCTGCAGGCTTCTGGTGCTCAATCTTTGACTTCTGGCAAGTCAAATAGGCATATACAAACTGCGCAACATCCCTCTTCATACCAGGCCACCAGAACAGCTTCTTCAAGTCATGATACATCTTCGTAGCACCTGGATGAATACTCAACTTACTCCTATGGCTCTCCTCAAGTATCATCTTCTTCAGCTTAGCATCATCAGGAACACAAATTCGTCGGCCACCGAATCTCAACACACCACAGGAATCCAACCCGTAATCCCCATCCACAGCCTGATCACCAGCTACCAACAAATCAACCAGTTTCACGTCTAGCTTCTGGGCGTCTCTGATACTAATCAAGAAGTCATTCCCAATCCTCAGCATACCCAATCTGACACTCTGTGGTGTCACCTCACAAACCAGACTCAAATCACGGAATTGCTCAATAAGCTCCAATTCCTCACCATCATAGTCGACATGTGTAAAGTTTTCCGACTTAAAGCATCGACCACGACATTAGCTTTGCACGGGTGATAGTTCAAGCCAAAATCATAATCTTTCAAAGACTCTCTAACCAACGCCCTCGCCTCATATTCACTCATACGGTCAAACAAGTACCTCGAACTCTTGTGATCACTAAACACCTCGAATCTGGTCCCATAGAGATAGTGCTTCCAAATTTTCAGCACAAATACAATAGCAGCCAACTCCAAGTCATGAGTAGGATAGTTCTTCTCATGTGTCCTCAACTGTCTGGACGCATAAGCAACTACCTTCCCATCCTGCATCAGTACACCTCCCAAACCCATCTTGGAAGCATCACAGTATACAACTAAAGGTTGATCCGGCACAGGCAACACTAACACTGGAGATGTTGTCAACCTCCTCTTCAACTCTTGGAAACTCTCTTCACATTTTGCATCCCACACAAAATCTCTTCCCTTGCAGGTCAATTGGGTCAACGGAAGGGCTAGCTTAGAGAACCCCTCAATAAACCTCCTGTAGTAACCACCAACCCCAAGAAACTCCCCGATCTCGATCCACGGACTGCTGGCTCTCCCACTGCAACACTGCATCAACCTTAGCTGGGTCCACAGCTATACCATCACCAGAAATAATGTGACCCAAGAAGCTCACCTCTTTCAGCCAGAACTCGCACTTTGACAACTTGGCATACAGCTTCTTCTCTTTCAACACTTCTAGCACCAATCTGAAGTGCTCTACATGATCCTCCTCAGACTTAGAGTACACCAGAATATCATCAATAAAAACAACCACAAACCGATCCAAGGTGCTAAGGAAGATTCGGTTCATGTACTCCATAAACACTCCTGGTGCATTAGTGACACCAAAAGGCATTACAGAGTACTCATAGTGCCCATACCTCGTTCACGAATCTTTGTCTTACGGATGTCCTCATCTTTCACCTTTATCGATGATAACTCGACCTCAAGTCAATCTTGCTAAAAACCTTAGCACCCACCACCGGTCCATCGGATCATCAATCCTCGGGAGAGGATACTTATTTTTAATAGTTACCTTGTTCAGTTGTCTGTAATCCACACACAGACGCATACTCCCATCCTTCTTCTTAACCAACAAAACTGGAGCTCCCCATGGTGACACACTAGGCCTCACAAACTTCTTCTCAAGTAATTCTTCCAACTGCTTCTTTAGCTCAGACAACTCAGAAGCTGACATCCGGTACGGCGCCATAGACACCGGCCTAGTACCAGGCACAAGCTCAATCCCAAACTCAACCTCCCTCTCTCGCGGTGGCACACTAGGAATCTCATCGAGAAACACTTCAGGGAACTCACACCACACCGCAACCCATCAACTACCTCGTTCTCGTGAGACATAGAGGCCATCAAAGCAAACAGCTGACCACCCTCTTTCATTACCTCATGCAATTGACCGGCAGACAACAAAACAGACTCTTCCTCTGCTGGAGGAAGGAAACTAACAGACTTGTTGAAACAGTTGATGTGTACATGGTTATCTACTAACGATCCATACCTAATCACATCCAACCCACCCAATGGTAAACCGATAAGGTCAATCGTAAAATCTCTGCAAAGACCGGCACAGAGGACACCTAGCACACATTAGAGAAGTAGTTACCGAACCCTTAGCTGGAGTGTCGATAACCATCCCCCTCTCGATATTAAACAATACTAAATTCAACTTTTCCGCACAGACAGAAGCAATAAAGGAGTGCGTAGCACCCGTGTCAACAATAGCAACTAAAGGTGTACCATAAATAAAGCAAGTACCTCTAATCTCATTGGGTCCCTCTAAACCTGCCAATGCAAAAACTCTCCCAGTGGACCTCTCCTTCTTTGGTTTGGTGCACTTAGAGCTAAAGTGACCAGCTTCCCCACAATTGAAACACACTGCTTCCTTGCGATCACAATCGGATGCCATGTGACCATCCTTCCCACACTTGAAGCATATCTTTCCCCCAGACTTACAATCAAAACTCTTGTGACCCGGCTTACCACACTTGAAGCACACAATGTTAGCGGGAGCATCTCCCCCACTTGGCTTCTTGCCCTCAGCAGACCTCTTACCCTCAGTAGACCTGCTACCACCAGAATACCTGTGTTTACCCCTGTCAGCAGATGTCTCATATGGCTTACCCTTCTGGGAAGTTACCCTCCGGTCTCTCATTGCTTTAGAGCGGGCATTGCTGTCTTCTTCATAGATTCTGCAGCAGTCAACCAAATCAGCAAACACCCTGATCTTCTGATACCCAATGGCTTGCTTGATATCAGCTCTCAACCCATTCTCAAATTTGATGCACTTTGAGAATTCAGACCCAGCCTCAGAATAGTGTGGATAGAACTTGGCCATTCAATAAACTGGCAAAGATACTCGAAAATGCACATTCTCCCTTGCTTCAGTTCGAGGAACTCCATCTCCTTCTTTCCTCTGACATCCTCTGGAAAATACTTCCTCAGGAACTCTCTCCTGAACACAACCCAAGTGACCTCCTCATGCGCAGCCCCTAGCCTCTCACTGGTCTCTAACCACCAGTCATCAGCCTCCTCAGCTAGGGTGTGCGTACCATACCTGACTTTCTGCTCATCATTGCAGTCCATCACCCGGAAGATTCTCTCAATCTCCTTCACCATGCCATAGCGCCATCTGGATTGTACCTTCCCTTGAGGGTGGAGGGTTCTCCTCTCTGAAGTGTAGCCAGCCTACGGGTCCCAGCATTCTCACCAACATTCTGTTGGTTCCCTATAACTTGGGCTATGGCTTGCAAGGCCTCAGCAATAGCAGCATCAACTCTCCTGGCCATATCAACCTAGCACTGCAACATTAACAACAATTCAGAACTAATTTAGGAACACCTAATTGTCATACACAATATGACAGATAAACACACTTGGCCGGACAGACCGAACTTTTGCTCTGATACCACTAATGTAACACCCCATTTCTACCCGGTAATTTAAATCAAAAATCAGAGTATATAAAAATTTAGTTCTCAAACGGAATGCTACACTTATCTCTTAAAAACGTTTAAACAGCCAATTCAACTCATAAATATAATCAAATACGTAACACCATAAAAACACGTGGAATAATATCTCATATCACGCAGCGGAAATAAAACTACATCTCAAAAGAGTGCTCAGCAGTCTCAAACAGTACATAATACATATAAAAGCTCAACAGTGGGCAAAACAAATCAAATTAGAGTCTATATCCCATCCCCTAGGTGCTACGTATCAGAGCAGACCAACTCGGGGAATAGTGAAGGTAGCAAACCCTCACTCATGACTACCTGTGGTAAACAACAACAGAAAGGGTGAGTCTCGAACTATATAATAAGGATGATAATAAGCAATATATACACAATCATAGCAGCACACAGTCACAATATACAGCACACAAAATCACACCACTCATTAATCAATAGCACTTATGCGTTTATGAGAATGTATGTAATGTAGTCATGCATGTGGTACCATTTGACTCCTCGTTTCATTGGGCCCTATCAAATTACGGAAAGAATTGGGAGTGTTGCATATCGGGTGGCCTTGCCGCCCAATCTTTCGAACTTGCACGACGTGTTCCACGTGTCGCAACTTCGGAAATATATTGCGGATCCGTCTCATGTGATTCAAATAGATGATGTGGAGGTGCGGGATAATCTCACTGTGGAGACTATGCCTGTACGAATTGAGGATCGTGAGGTGAAGACCTTACGAGGTAAGGAGATCAAACTGGTGAAGGTTGTTTGGGTTGGAGCAGCCGGTGAAAGCCTGACATGGGAACTAGAGGGTAAGATGCGGGAGTCGTATCCGGAGTTGTTTGAATCAGGTATGTTTTCGAGGACGAAAAATTCTAAGTGGGGGAGAGTTGTAACGCCCCAAAATAATTTAATTAATTATTTTAATTAAATTATTCTAATATCAATTGATCTAAATATATTGAATAAGTTATGTGTGTTTTGTTATAATAGGAGGTGGTGGGAGTAATGCAAGTAGGGTGTAAAAAGGGCCCATTTACATGAGCCCAACCCACACCACTTAGGTTTATTAACCATAAGACAAAACAAACAAAGAAAGAAAGAAAAAAAATAGAAAGGAGAAGAGAAACAGAGAGAGCTGCGCGACGGAAGAAGAAAGAAAAAGGAGAAGAAAAACGCGATCGGGAGAGAGAAGAGGAACGGAGGCTTGCGATTGAAGGAGAGGGAGTTTCCATTGCTGATTTTCGTTGGTGACTCAAGGAAGGCTTCATCTTCTTCATCTAGTTTCAAAGGTAAGGGGAGTTAAATTACATAAGGGTTTATATGAGGGGTTTTATGTGGGAATTTGGAAAACTATTATGCTAGTTAGGATTCTGAGTAGTTGTAGAACTGAAATATGATGAGAATTGTTGTTGGTTTTGTTGGAAATTGATTAACCATGTGAGAGAGGTTGTTGTTGAAAGTATGCCCTTAATGTGTTTGATGTTATGCATGAATAAACCTTAGAAACATGTTAGGTGTGTGTATGAATTGCCAATTTGTTGTTTCAGTGTTTTAATTGTTGTTGAATATTGGTTGTTGCTGAGAATTGGTAAAAGAAATCAAGGAGTGAGGTTTAGACACTCCTAGGCGCCATTATGCTAGGAATTTGGCGCCCCAATTGTGTTTAAATTGCCAATTTGTTGTTTTAGTGCTCCGTTGTGATTTGATGACGTGTGTTGCTAGAATTAAGTGTTAGTTGCTGCCTGGAACGATAAAAAAATCAAGGGCTGAGGACTTAGGCGCCACTAGGCGCCATTGTGCTAGGAATTGGGCGCCATGGCGCAACAAGGTTCTTTGCTGGCGCCATTTGTTTCTTTTGTTTTGGCGCCTTGGCGCAACAAGGTTCTTGCCGTGTGCCAAGTCTTTGGTCAAGGTTCTTTGGTTTGGCGCCATGGCGCAAGCGAAGTTCTTGCCTGGCGCCACTTTGCGAGATTCAGCGCCCGTGCGATCAAGGTCTTTGCTAGGCGCCATATTGCGAGTTTTCGGCGCCCAGTGCGCCAAAGTCTTGCTAGCGCCCACATTCTTTGGAGTTTAGCGCGCCGGTGCGGCCAAATTGCCGCCAGCGCCAAAGTCTGGGTTTTGGCGCCTAGTGCGGCCAAGTTCTTTGCCAGCGCCATCGTGCTAGGTTTTTGGCGCCCTAGTGCAGCCAAGTTCTTTGCTAGCGCCATCGCTGCCTTTGAATTTTGGCGCTCGCGCAATGGAGTTCTTGCAGTGCCTCTTTGTTGTTGTTTGTGGCACCCAGAGTTGCCCAAGTTACCGTAGGGCACCAATAGGTGTTGTTTGGTGCCACTTTGTGTTGCGTTTGGGTCATTTTGATTTGTTATGCTTAAATGTGGATGAGCGTATTGTGTTGTTGCTTTTGTAGTGAAGAGTAAATATTAAGTTCTTTGTTGTTGTTGTTGTGGGTCCATGAGACCTTTATTTAAGTTGTTGTTGATGTTGTTGGGTCGGTGAGACCAAACCAGTTGTTGTTGTTGTGGGTCCATAAGACCTTTATTTAAGTGGTTGTTGTTGTTGAAGGGTCCGAGTCGTTGTTCTTGTTGCGTTGTTCATGAGTCCCATCGCATGGCATATGCATACCCCGTGTTGAAGGTCAGCGGTCTTGGAGCTCTGCTCAAAGTGTTGAAGTTGAAGCCACAAAGGTCGCTTTTATGATGAATGGTACCACATGCATATACCCGTGTTGTGGGTTGCATTTCATACATAGTTTCATGTCGAGTTCTTTGTTGATTGACGTCGTAGTTTAAATGTATTGTTTGTTGTGCTGTTGACAGTGGTTGCTCTTGTACGTTGTTATGACTAGTACTTATAGTTGCTGAGACCTTACATATTACTTATCATATAATCCTTTATGTTGTTGGACTCACCCTTTCTCTGCTTTTAATGTTACCCCTACGTGGGTGACATGCGGTAGTCAGCGTGTGAAGGACCTTCTCTCCTTCCTATTTAGAGTCAGTGTCGAGTCGCTCTGATACGTAGCACCTGGGGGATAGACGAACACTGCTGATTTTGCTGTTTTTACTTTAGACTATCATTTTATTTGCGTTTATTGTTTTATATGAAGAGTATTTTACACTAAGTTGTTGGTTGAGATTATGCATGTGATAGATCACTATATTCCGCTGCGTTGTGATGAATTTTTGAGTTGTGCTACGTACTTATTCGTCGTCTTAATGAAAGACCAAATTTGACTATTAATGTCGTTTAAATGTTGAGTTTAAATGTTGATGTGTAGCGCTCCGATGCATGCTAGTTGTTCTTTTCACACTCTGATAATTAAATAAATAAATGGGGTAGAATCGGGGTGTTACATGAGTGGTATCGAGCAAAAGTTTGGTCTGTCCGACCAAGTGTCTAAGTGTTGTATCCGTTGTAGCTAATTGTGTTCCTTTGTGTAGAAATCTGATTTGATGGCAAGACGCGATGATGCTGCCTTGGCTGCTGCTCTGCAAGCAATAGCCCAGGCTGTCGGGAATCAACACGCTGCTGCTAATGTGAATGCTCGCAACCTAGCAACGTTCGGAGGAAAACCCACCCACCTTCAAGGGTCGGTATGACCCGATGGGGCCTTGGCCCGCTAAAGGAGATAGAGCGGATCTTAGTGTCATGGAGTGCACCTTCTTCTTTGAGAAAGTGAAGTTGGGGACCCATATCTTTGGAGAGGAAGGCGACGATTGGTGGTTGGGAATGTCGCGAAGGTTGGAAGGTCTTTGGTGAGGAAGTTACTTGGGAGGTTTTCACAAGAGAGTTCAAGAGAAAGTATTACCACGAGGATGTGTGAGCTAAGAAGGAAGTGGAGTTCCTGGAGTGAAACAGGAAATAAGACAATGGCAGAGAGTATGCCGCCAAATTTGAGGAGTTGGCCAAATTTTGCCCTTACTATGCCAATGAAGTCGATTCTGAATTCTCTAAGTGTGTGAAGTTTGAGAGTGGCTGCGCTCGACATAAAGAAGGCAATTGGATATCGGAGATTCGGGATTTTGCTAGGGTTGGTTGATAAGTGTAGGATCTATGAGGAGGATAGTTCGCCGCATACAAGGTCAGTGAAGGAGAAGAGGAACACTCGGTTTAGAGGAAAGCCATATGAGGTTACGATTTGGTAAGGGTAAGCGAGAAGGTTGTTCTTTGGTAGGAAACTAAGTGGGGAGACGCCCGTGGCCGCTGTGTGTGCTACAAGTGTGGGAAGGCGGTCACAAGAGTTTTGAGTGTAAGCCCGAGAGTTACCAAGATGTTTCATTTGTGGGAAGAGGGTCATAAGATGTCGGAGTGTGATCAAAAGGAGATGATATGCTTCAACCGTGGGGAAGCGGGGCACATTAGTACCAAATGCTCCAAACCCAAGAAAGAAAAGGCTAGGGGAAAAGTGTTTGCCTTGGCGGATCCGAGGATGCTAACGAGATTCGAGGTACTTGTTTTATTTATGGTACTCCTGTAATTGCTATAGTAGACAGTGCTACTCATTCATTCGTTGCCAAATTGTGTGTCTTTGAAAAATTGAATCTTGATTTGTCTTCTATGATGAGGAGATGGTTATTGATACTCCAAATGCTAAGGGTTCGTGAACTACCTCCCTAGTGTGTGCTAAGTGTCCTCTGTCGGTCTTGGCTAGAGATTTTCTTGTAGACCTTATTTGTTTACCTTTGGAGGATTAGATGTTATCCTTGGTATGGATCGGTTAGTTGATAACCATGTACATATCAATTGTTTCGATAGATCGGTGAGTTTCTGGCCTCGGGAGGAAGAATCGGATTTCTTTCTTTCTTGGTCAATTGCGTAGATTAATGAGGAAGAAGTTCATCTATTTGCCTTGATGGCGTCTCTGTCATGCATTGAGAGTCAAGATATCATTGAAGGGTTGAAGGTAGTGTGCGAGTTTCCGAGGTATTCCCGATGAGATTCCGAGTGTTCCACGAGAGGAGGTTGAATTCACTATTGATCTTGTGCCGCACGGGCTGTGTCTATGGCACCGTCACGGGATGTCGGCGTCTCAATTATCCGAGTTAAAGAAACAATTAGAAGAGTTACTTGAGAAGAAGTTCATTCGGCCTAGTGTGTATGCGCTGGGGGGCGCTGTGTTGCTAGTAAAGAAGAAGGATGGAAGCATGAGACTTTGCGTGGACTATAGACAGTTGAACAAAGTAACGATCAAGAACAAGTACCCACTCCCGAGAATTGATGACTTGATGGACCAGCTGGTGGGTGCTAAAGTGTTTAGTAAGATCGACTTGAGGTCGGGCTATCACCAAATCAAGGTGAAAGATGAAGACGTTCGTAAGACGACTTTGAGGAACTAGATATGGGCACTATGAATATCTTTGTAATGCCGTTTGGTGTTACCAACGCACCGAGTGTTTATGGAGTACATGAACTGCACCTTCCATAGTCACTTGGATCGTTTTGTGGTGGTACTTATAGATGATATTTTGGTGTATTCCAAGACAGAAGAGGAGCACGCAGAACACTTGAGGTTAGTGCTAGAGGTGTTAAAGGAAAAGAAGCTCTATGCGAAGTTGTCAAAGTGCGAGTTCTGGTTGAACAAAGTGAGTTTTCTGGGCCATGTAATTTCCGGTGATGGTATAGCTGTAGATCCAGCCAAGGTTGATGCTGTGTTGCAATGGGAGAGCCCAAAGTCAGTGACTGAGATCAGAAGTTTCTTGGGGTTGGCTGGGTACTACAGGAGGTTTATTGAGGGTTTCTCTAAGCTAGCCCTTCCGTTGACTCAACTGACGTGTAAGGGAAAGGCCTTCGTTTGGGATGCACGGTGTGAAGAGAGCTTCAATGAGTTGAAGCGGAGGTTGACAACATCTCCTATTTTGGTATTGCCTGTTCCAGATCGACCGTTCGTGGTGTATTGTGATGCTTCCAAGATGGGTTTGGGAGGTGTACTGATGCAAGAAGGTAAGGTAGTAGCCTATGCGTCTAGGCAGTTGAGAGTTCATGAGAAGAACTACCCTACTCATGACTTGGAGCTTGCGGCAATCGTCTTTACTTTGAAGATATGGAGGCACTATTTGTATGGTTCTAAGTTTGAGGTGTTCAGTGATCATAAGGGGTTGCGGTATTTGTTTGACCAGAAGGAACTGAATATGAGACAAAGGAGGTGGCTGGAATTGTTGAAAGACTATGACTTTAGTTTGAATTACCATCCGGGGAAGGCTAATGTTGTAGCCGATGCCTTGAGTAGGAAGTCCCTTCATGTGTCTGCATTGATGGTGAAAGAGCTCGAATTGATTGAGCAGTTTCGGGATTTGAGTTTGGTCCGAGGTGACGCCAAGAGTGTACGGTTGGGAATGTTGAAAATCCATAACGAATTTTTAGATGTTATTCGGGAAGCTCAAAAGCAAGACATTAAACTGGTTGAATTAGCGTGGGATTGATCACTCCGAGGTTAAAGATTATGAGTTAGATGCGCAAGATGTGTTGAGATACCGAGGGAGGATTTGTATCCCCGATGATGAGGAGATTAAGAAATCAGTGCGGAAGAGGGTCATCAGTAAAATGAGTATCCACCCGGAGCCACAAAGATGTACCAAGATTTGAAGAAGCCGTTTTGGTGGCGGCTTGAAGCGTGATGTAGCCCAATTTGTGTATGCTTGTTTGACGTGTCGAAAATCTAAGGTAGAGCATCGGCCGGCGGGTTGATGCAGCCATTGGATGTACCGGAATGGAAGTGGGATAGTATCTCTATGGATTTTGTAAGCGGACTGCCGAATCCAAATAAAGGAGTTGATGCTATATGGGTTATTGTTGACAGTGACGAAATCGCTCACTTTTTGCCGATTAATATGACTTACCCGGGCCCGGGTTGGCGATATCTATGTTAAGACAATTGTAAAGTCGCATGGTGTCCCTTCGAGTATCGTGTCCGGATCGAGACCCTAGATTTACTTCGAGTTTTGGAAGAGCTGCAAGAGGCATTGGGTTCTAAATTGAGATTGAGTTCCGCTTACCATCCCCGCATCGGACGGGCAGACGGAGAGGACTATCCAGTCACTAGAGGACTTGCTGAGGGCTTGCGTCCTTGAACAAGGAGGTTCATGGGATTCCCATTTGCCGTTGATTGAATTCACTTATAACAATAGTTTTCATGCAAGTATTGGGATGGCGCCTTTCGAGGCATTATATGGTAGGAGGTGGAGCAACGCCTTGTGTTGGTATGAATCGGGAAAGTGTGGTGTTAGGCCCGAGATTGTGCGTGAGACCACGAGAGAAGGTGAAGATGATTCAAGAGAAAATGAAAGCCTCGCAGAGTAGACAGAAAAGCTATCATGATAAGAGAAGGAAGGACTTAGAGTTTGAAGCGGGTGACCATGTGTTCTTGAGGGTCACACCTATGACTGGTGTTGGGCGTGCGCTGAAATCGAAAAAGTTGACTCCTCGTTTCATTGGGCGTATCAAATTACGGAAAGAATTGGGAGTGATGCATATCGGGTGGCCTTGCCGCTTCCGATCTTTCGAACTTGCACGCGTGTTCCACGTGTCGCAACTTCTAAGTATATTGCGGATCCGTCTCATGTGATTCAAATAGATGATGTGGAGGTGCGGGATAATCTCACCGTGGAGACTATGCCCGCATGCAATTGAGGATCGTGAGGTGAAGACCTTACGAGGTAAGGAGATCAAACCGTGAAGGTTGTTTGGGTTGGAGCAGCCGGTGAAAGCCTGACATGGGAACTAGAGGGTAAGATGCGGGAGTCGTATCCGGAGTTGTTTGAATCAGGTATGTTTTCGAGGACGAAAAATTCTAAGTGGGGGAGAGTTGTAACGCCCCAAAATAATTTAATTAATTATTTTAATTAAATTATTCTAATATCAATTGATCTAAATATATTGAATAAGTTATGTGTGTTTTGTTATAATAGGAGGTGGTGGGAGTAATGCAAGTAGGGTGTAAAAAGGGCCCATTTACATGAGCCCAACCCACACCACTTAGGTTTATTAACCATAAGACAAAACAAACAAACAAAGAAAGAAAAAAAATAGAAAGGAGAAGAGAAATAGAGAGAGCTGCGCGACGGAAGAAGAAAGAAAAAGGAGAAGAAAAACGCGATCGGGAGAGAGAGAGAGAACGGAGGCTTGCGATTGAAGGAGAGGAGTTTCCATTGCTGATTTTAGTTGGTGACTCAAGGAAGGCTTCATCTTCTTCATCTAGTTTCAAAGGTAAGGGAGTTAAATTACATAAGGGTTTATATGAGGGGTTTTATGTGGGAATTTGGAAAACTATTATGCTAGTTAGGATTCTGAGTAGTTGTAGAACTGAAATATGATGAGAATTGTTGTTGGTTTTGTTGGAAATTGATTAACCATGTGAGAGAGGTTGTTGTTGAAAGTATGCCCTTAATGTGTTTGATGTTATGCATGAATAAACCTTAGAAACATGTTAGGTGTGTGTATGAATTGCCAATTTGTTGTTTCAGTGTTTTAATTGTTGTTGAATATTGGTTGTTGCTGAGAATTGGTAAAAGAAATCAAGGAGAGAGGTTTAGACACTCCTAGGCGCCATTATGCTAGGAATTTGGCGCCCCAATTGTGTTTAAATTGCCAATTTGTTGTTTTAGTGCTCCGTTGTGATTTGATGACGTGTGTTGCTAGAATTAAGTGTTAGTTCTTTGCTGAACGATCAAAAAAATCAAGGGTGAGACTTAGCGCCACTAGGCGCCATTGTGTTAGAATTGGCGCGCCATGGCGCAACAAGGTTCTTTACTGGCGCCATTTGCTTCTTGTTTTGGCGCCTTAGCGCAACAAGGTTCTTGCCAGTGCCAAGTCTTGGTCAAGGTTCTTTGGTTTTGGGCGCCATGGCGCAAGCGAAGTTCTTTACTGGCGCCACTTTGCGAGATTTCAGCGCCACAGTGCGATCAAGGTCTTTGCTAGGCGCCATATTGCGAGGTTTCGGCGACACAGTGCGATCAAAGTCTTGCTAGGCGCCACATTCTTTGGAGTTTAGGCGCCACAGTGCGGCCAAATTCTTTGCCAGCGCCAAAGTCTTTGGGTTTTGGCGCCCTAGTGCGGCCAAGTTCTTTGCCAGCGCCATCGTGCTAGGTTTTTGGCGCCTAGTGCAGCCAAGTTCTTTGCTAGCGCCATCGTGTCTTTGGAATTTTGGCGCTCGCGCGCAGCGAGTTCTTTGCCAGTGCCTCTTTGTTGTTGTTTGTGGCACCCAGAGTTGCCCAAGTTACCGTAGGGCACCAATAGGTGTTGTTTGGTGCCACTTTGTGTTGCGTTTGGGTCATTTTGATTTGTTATGCTTAAATGTGGATGAACGTATTGTGTTGTTGCTTTTGTAGCTGAAGAGTAAATATTAAGTTGCTGTTGTTGTTGTTGTGGGTCCATGAGACCTTTATTTAAGTTGTTGTTGATGTTGTTGGGTCGGTGAGACCAAACCAGGTTGTTGTTGTTGTGGGTCCATAAGACCTTTATTTAAGTGGTTGTTGTTGTTGAAGGGTCCGAGTCGTTGTTCTTGTTGCGTTGTTCATGAGTCCCATCGCATGGCATATGCATACCCCGTGTTGAAGGCTGCGGTCTTGGAGCTCTGCTCAAAGTGTTGAAGTTGAAGCCACAAAGGCTGTTTTATGATGAATGGTACCACATGCATATACCCGTGTTGTGGGTTGCATTTCATACATAGTTTCATGTCGAGTTGCTGTTGATTGACGTCGTAGTTTAAATGTATTGTTTGTTGTCTTTGTGATGGTGGTTGCTCTTGCATGCGTTGTTATGACTAGTACTTATAGTTCTTTGAGACCTTACATATTACTTATCATATAATCCTTTATGTTGTTGGACTCACCCTTTCCCTGTTTTAATGTTACCCCTACGTGGGTGACATGCAGGTAGTCGCGTGTGAAGGACCTTCTCTCCTTCCTATTTAGAGTCAGTGTCGAGTCGCTCTGATACGTAGCACCTGGGGGATAGACGAACACTGCTGATTTTGCTGTTTTTACTTTAGACTATCATTCTATTTGCGTTTATTGTTTTATATGAAGAGTATTTTACACTAAGTTGTTGGTTGAGATTATGCATGTGATAGATCATTATATTCCGCTGCGTTGTGATGAATTTTTGAGTTGTGCTACGTACTTATTCGTCGTCTTAATGAAAGACCAAATTTGACTATTAATGTCGTTTAAATGTTGAGTTTAAATGTTGATGTGTAGCGCTCCGATGCATGCTAGTTGTTCTTTTCACACTCTGATAATTAAATAAATAAATGGGGTAGAATCGGGGTGTTACAGCCCCCATGGCAGTATCATCATCAAATTGAGCCCTCATGACTCTGGCCCCCATGGCCTGGCCCTCATGGCCTCATCAATCACAGTATAACGTCGCGACCGTAGCCGAATGTATGCATGAGACTCTATGAACACATCACACGCATATTTACAATACCACAATTCACATATTATTTCTCACCTCATTTATTAATCTCATTTATAGCCCCCATGGCTCTAGCCCTCATGGCTCATGCCCCCATGGCATCCTCAATCACCTCGATCCACTAGCTCATCAAATTCAAGTCCCAAGGACTAATCACAACTGGAGGACTCAACCTCACTCAGGGACCTAAACCACCCTTTAGGACCAAATCAACACTTAGGGACCAAATTAACACCCTTTGGACCGAACTGGCACCTAGGGACCAAAACAACACCTAGGGACCAAAACCACACCCTTAGGACTAAACTGTCACCTAGGGACCAAACTGTCACCTAGGGACCAAAACAAAGACACACTTAGACACAAGCGGCAAAGACTTTGGCGCCATTTTCCCCACAAATCGGCGCCCCACAACACAAAGACTAGCGCCAAAAACTTCAAGAACTTGGCGCCCGCAGCAACAACACAACCATCGGGCGCCATTTTCCTAGCAATCTGGCGCCCCTGGGTGGGCAACACAGACCTAGAAACAAACTTAGACACAAAAGCGAGACACGGTCTGCATACACGTGGACAATTCTAGTGCCTGGCAAAGACTTTTGGCGCCACGCACTTGGCCCAAGACACACAAAGACATGCAAAAGAAAACTACTCGAGCCAAAATGTTTAAAATTGATTTTGGGCGAGCAAGCGCAAAAGATGGCACGGTAAAATATGCTCGTAACTCTAAGTTTCACTCAAACCACCCCATAGGCGCACACATATAGCGCCACAAAGAATACCCACCGAACATCTCTCAAATGACACATGCTAAAATAAAACTACTCGAGCCAAAATGTTTAAAATTGATTTTGGGCAGGCAACTGCAAAAGATGACACGGTAAAATATGCTCAGAACTCTAAGTTTCACTCAAACCACCCCATATGTGCATATGAACAGTGCACAGGGCGCCATATTCCCAAAGAAATGGCGCCTGGACAAAGACACACGCACCCGATCAAGCATAAACGGTGACACGGGCGCCATTCAGGCATCCTGGGCGTGTTGGCACCCCGCCACCGCACACACCCACAACCACACAAAGCGATGGCACGTGGCGCCATTTTCCCAAAGAACTTGGCGCCTGGCAGAACACACACACACACACACATAACCAAAGACGTGAATGATTACGGGGCGCCTTATTCCTAGCAATTTGGCGCCCCAAACCCCAAAAATCCCAAATTCCCCAAATTCCCTTAAACCAATTCACTCCATAATCATTCTAATACTCCTAATTTCATATTCTAACAATCAATTGTATGCTCAATTATCAAACACACCACAAATCACAAAATTACATGTTATAAACCCTAACTTAAGCCCTAAATCGATTTCAACATGCAAATCATCAAATTCAACGATTCAAACATCATATAATAATCAAATAACACTAATTAAGAGCCTATGATCTACATACAACCCATTATCCTCTCTATTATAGAGTGAGACACCCCTTACCTTATTTTAACCGTAGAATTTCCTTCTCTCTGAGTCACGTGCAAAAACCACAGCAACTAGAGCCTTCTTCTCCCTTCCTTGCTTGGTGCGATCCACTCTTCACTCTTCTCCTCTAGGTTGCGCCGTTTCTCTCCCTTTCTCTCTTCTCTCCTTTCGTTTTTTTCTTTCTTTGAGGGAATGGTGCGAATTGCACAATCCCTAGGAGCCTAAGTCATTGGGCTTGGGCTCCTGGGCCAATCCTCGCAGTTCCGGTATTTCCAATACCACTCCCTTCAATTAAATAAAATACTTTATTATAAATACTATATTCTAACTTAACATAATTAAAATAAGTGCAACACTTTAAGTAATTTAATCAATTGCTTAATTAAATCATTTAGGGTGTTACAGGTCTGCTCTGATACGTAGCACCTAGGGGAGGGGACTGTAGACTTAGTTGTTTTATTTTGCTCACTGTTGAGCTTTGCATTTGATATACTATGCTTTGTTGAGGTTGCTGATTACTCTTGAGATGTAACCTTATTTTCCGCTGCGTGATATGAGATATTATCCCACGTGTTTTTATGGTGTTACATATTGATTATATTTATGAGCTGAACTAGTTGTTTGAGTAATTTTAAGAGACATGTGTAACATTCCATTGAATGCTTTCAATTCTAGAATTTAATTTTTATACTCTGATTTTGAATTAAATTGCCGGGTAGAAATGGGGTGTTACATAAACTCCCGCCCTCTTTTGCGATGGAATTACAGTCGCTAAATGCCACATGTTTGTCGCTAAATGCCACGTTAAACGAGATTCTTAGCTCCTTCGCAAATCCGTCGCTAGTGTTAGATTTAACGAGGGATCTAGTATCCCTAGCTAACGTCCCCCGCTAATAACTATTTTTTTGTAGTGAGTGATTCCAAATTTTTGAGAATTTAATTTGAATGCCTATGATTCTACCTTTCATCCTACGCTAAATTCCCGCCATTCTGGCGCACTGCAGAGTCTTGGTAAGCGTGATTGGCATATAGCAACAAAATTAAGTTGTCCCTCGGTAAATCCTTCGCTAAATTCCTATCATTCTGACGCACTGCAGAGTCTTGGTAAGTGTGTTTCGTATTTAGCGTTGGAATTAAGTTGTCCCTCGCTAAGTTCTGACTGTTGTAGCTTTTATAGAACGCGTGAAGGCAGTTAGCGACGGAAATTGGTGGTCCCTCGCTAAATTCCACCTAACCCT
Source organism: Oxytropis ochrocephala (assembly GCA_020916435.1). Classification (NCBI taxonomy): domain Eukaryota; kingdom Viridiplantae; phylum Streptophyta; class Magnoliopsida; order Fabales; family Fabaceae; genus Oxytropis; species Oxytropis ochrocephala. The sequence goes on along the minus strand of CM037092.1, from coordinate 59,271,351 downwards.
TATCAGATATCACCTCATTCTTCACCCACCATAATATTTCACTTCCCACTTTTATTCTCTCCTCTCACTTTCGACTCTTCTCTCTTCTTCTCTCCTACTTTCCCAAATTTCACTTCCACCACCACCACACCACTACCACCACAATCAAATTAGTTACTCTTTTACTCCTCTCTCTCTCTCTCTCCTACGGACATTCTTCCTTTCTCTCATCAATCACAACCACAACCTCTCTCTTTTGGAGCTTTCTCTCTTCACCGACACCACCACCTTCTTTCTTCTCTTTCTCTCTTCACCGCATAACCTCTCTCTCTCTCTCTACCTAAACTGACATTCACCACCACTACTACCACCACCACCACCACTCTCACTCCTCTCTCTCGTTGGAATGCTTGATGATGATGATAATAAGAACAATAAGAACAATAATAATAATAATAATATTAATAATAATAATAATAATAATAATAATAAAATGCAAAATTACACCAGAGGACCTTTAAGTTATTTATTTGTAACAAGTTGGCTCTTTAAGTTTGTTTTGTAACAAATAAGTCCTTTAAGTTACCTAACATTGACACTGTTGGCCCTTTTAGTAAAATGTCATATATTGATTACATCAAAATACACCAAAATATGATTGGTTGCGTCAAAATAATAAACATATGAAGATGTGAGTGGGGGAAGGTGAGCAACGAGCAGCAAGAGGTTAAAATTGGAGTTGTACGAAGGTAAGGTATGCTCTGAGAAGAACAGAACACTGATGTTGCTCGTTGCCTAACAACCTTTAATGCTGCACATTCACATCACACACATATCTCTACTCAGGGTGCAGTGCAGCTAGTCCTCCACTACCTTCTTCATCATTATCACCTACGCCGCCACTTTTGCTACTTACCGTGTCCTCAAACACAACCCTATATCCACTCTCCACCTCATCACAGGTTAGCTGCTTGTTGTTATTTCCCATCATAATCCCCACTATTGGTAGTGGCTCCGTCAGCTCCTTTCCATCTCTAGGCGGTGAAAACACTACTAGTAGGTAATGCTCCTTCTCGAATGGGAACTTTGAGTTCTTAAAATGCTCTTTCAAAGCTTCCAAACCCTGAACCTTGGCGTATGTGACTTCACAAATTTGAGTTCTTAAATCTTCGCGGTTTTATAGTAGCTCATTATGATTCAATGCAAATTGAAAACCTATCAATGCATATCGGTATGTGAAGTTTGAGAATAATTATAAATCAAGTTGAGAATTTAGTTTTGTGGCATACCTTTGGTACTTCGTTGATTTGATTTTGAGATTTATCACTACTTTCATAAAATATCTCCATCTCCTTCTTCATCTTCTTCGTTATTGTTGCCATCAACCATATCCAATAAAACAATTGATTGTATCTTAAAGATGAAAACACTATTGATTTTGTTATAGATTTGATGACAACTTTAAAAAAAATTCACGCACTTGCATTTTATATAGTTCCGAGGAAACTTGCAACATGTTTAGATTGAGTAAAAGGGAGATGAATGAAAGATTTTAGGTAAGTTATATTTTTGTTAAGAAATTTAATGAAATAAGGAAAGAAACAATGTACATTAAAATAAATATCATCACTCGAGATTCTTCACTTTATGTTAACAGTTACAGATTATTTGTAAGATCGTGTACAAACGAGTATATGAGGTTAACAAATGAGAATAAGAATAAATTTATACTTTTATATAAAAGGTAATAAATTTAATATTTTTATCAATTGTTTTAATTAAAAAGAGATGGGAAAAATATCTAATTAGATTGATGGAAAGGGAGATGAATGAAATATTTCAAGTAAATTATATTTTTGGTAGAAAACTTTGTGAAAGAAAGGAAAGAAACAATGTACATTAATATTAAAATCATTATTTGGGATTCTTGACTTTAGGTTAGGGGTTGGACATTAGTTTAAGACACGTATATGATAAAGCAATTTGTTTTCAAAATAGATAGTTTTGATTAAATAGCATTTATAAATTGATTATTAATTATTAATTTTTTATTTATTGAACATAGTGATTTTGCATTTTACTTTCTGAAGTGCACCTAACTCTAAAAGAGACATGCGAAATATATGTTTAGATTGTAGCAAAGGGACATGAGTGAAAAATGTTATCTAAATCATGTCTATGTTAGAAAACTCTACGATTTACAGATTAGTTATGAAATAACGGTGAAGATGAAGGTGGAGATGGAGATAATCTCTTGAAAGTAATGATAAATCTCAAAATCAAATCAACAAAGTACCAAAGTTATGCCACAACACTAAATTCTCAAGTTGATTTTAAAATATTCTCAAACTACAGATACCTACATGCTTTGATAGGTTTTTAGTTAGCATTGAATAATAATGACTCCTATAAACTGTAGTAGTTTGTACGGATTTTCCTACAAAAAAATTTCGTAGGATGAAAGGTAGAATCATAGGCATTCAAATTAAATTCTCAAAAATTTGGAATCACTCACTACAAATAAATTGTTATTAGCGGGGGACGTTAGCTAGGGAAACTAGATCCCTCTCTAAATCTAACACTAGCGACGGATTTGCGAGGGAGCTAAGAAACTCGTTTAACGTGGCATTTAGCGACGGAAATGTGGCATTTAGCGACGGTAATTCCGTTGCAAAAGAGGGCGGGAGTTTAAATTTTAAAATGCACGTTTTTTTGGACATTAGCTGCGGAAATTGAGGTGGTCCATCGCTAAATTCCTGCCATTCTGATGCACTGAAAAGTCTTGGTAAGCGTGTGTGGCATTTACCAACAAAATTAATTGGTACCTCGCTAAATCCCTCGCTAAATTCCCGCCATTCTGACGCACTGCAGAGTCTTGGTAAGCGTGATTGGCATATAGCAACGAAATTAAGTTGTCCCTCAGTAAATCCTTCGCTAAATTCCTGTCATTCTGACGCACTGCAGAGTCTTGGTAAGTGTGTTTGGTATTTAGCGTTGGAATTAAGTTGTCCCTCGCTAAGTTCTGACTATTGTAGCTTTTATAGAATGCGCGAAGGCAGTTACCGACGAAAATTGGTGGTTCCTCGCTAAATTCCACCTAACCCTTATCAGATATCACATCACTCGTTACCCACCATAATATTTCACTTCCCACATTTCTTCTCTCCTCTCACTTTCGACTCTTCTCTCTTCTTCTCTCCTACTTTCCCAAATTTCACTTCCACCACCACCACACCACTATCACCACAATCAAATTAGTTACTCTTTTACTCCTCTCTCTCCTACGAACATTCTTCCTCTCTCTCATCAATCACAACCACAACCTCTCTCTTTTGGAGCTTTCTCTCTTCACCGACACCACCACCTTCTTTCTTCTCTTTCTCTCTTCACCACACAACCTCTCTCTCTCTCTCTCTACCTAAACAGTCATTCACCACCACTACTACCACCACCACCACCACTCTCACTCCTCTCTCTCTTTGGAATGCTTGATGATGATGATGATAATAATAAGAACAATAATAATAATAATATTAATAATAATAATAATAAATTACACCAGAGGACCTTTAGGTTATTTATTTGTAACAAGTTAGCCCTTTAAGTTTGTTTTGTAACAAATAAGTCCTTTAAGTTACCTAACATTGACACTGTTGGCCCTTTTAGTAAAATGTCATATCTTGATTACATCAAAATACACCAAAATATGATTGGTTGCGTCAAAATAATAAACATATGAAGATGTGAGTGGGGGAAGGTGAGCAACGAGCAAAGCAAGAAGTTAAAATTGGAGTTGTGCGAAGGTAAGGTATGCTCACGAGAAGAACAGAACACCGATGTTGCTCGTTGCCCAACAACCTTTAATGCCGCACATTCACATCACACACATATCTCTACTCGAGTGCAAGGCGGCCGATCCTCCACTACCTTCTTCATCATTATCACCTCGCCGCCACTTTTGCTACTTACCGTGTCCTCAAACACGACCCTATCTCCACTCTCCACCTCATCACAAAGTTAGCTGCTTGTTGTTATTTCCCATCATAATCCCCACTATTGGTAGTGGCTCCGTCAGCTCCTTTCCATCTCTAGGCGGTGAAAACACTACTAGTAGGTAATTCTCCTTCTCGAATGGGAACTTTGAGTTCTTAAAATGCTCTTTCAACGCTTCCAAACCCTGAACCTTGGCGTACGTGACTTCACAAATTTGAGTTCTTAAATACTGCTCATTATGATTCAATGCAAATTGAAAACCTATCAATGCATATCGGTATGTGAAGTTTGAGAATAATTATAAATCAAGTTGAGAATTTAGTTTTGTGGCATACCTTTGGTACTTCGTTGATTTGATTTTGAGATTTATCACTACTTTCATAAAATATCTCCATCTCCTTCTTCATCTTCTTCGTTATTGTTGCCATCAACCATATCCAATAAAACAATTGATTGTATCTTAAAGATGAAAACACTATTGATTTTGTTATAGATTTGAAGACAACTTTTAAAAAAATTCACGCACTTGCATTTTATATAGTTCCGAGGAAACTTGCAACATGTTTAGATTGAGTAAAAGGGAGATGAATGAAAGATTTTAGGTAAGTTATATTTTTGTTAAGAAATTTAATGAAATAAGGAAAGAAACAATGTAGATTAAAATAAATATCATCACTCGAGATTCTTCACTTTATGTTAACAGTTACAGATTATTTGTAAGATCGTGTACAAACGAGTATAGAAGGTTAACAATGAGAATAAGAATAAATTTATACTTTTATATAAAAGGTAATAAATTAATTTTATTTATCTATTGTTTTAATTAAAAAGAGATGGGAAAAATATCTAATTAGATTGAAGGAAAGGGAGATGAATGAAATATTTCAAGTAAATTATATTTTTGGTAGAAAACGTTGGGAAAGAAAGGAAAGAAACAATGTACATTAATATTAAAATCATTATTTGGGATTCTTGACTTTAGGTTAGGGGTTGCACATTAGTTTAAGACACGTATATGAAAAAGCAATTGGTTTTCAAAATAGATAGTTATGATTAAATAGCATTTATAAATTGATTATTAATTATTAATTTTTTATTTATTGAACATAGTGATTTTGTATTTTACTTTCTGAAATGCACCTAACTCTAAAAGAGACATGCGAAATATATGTTTAGATTGTAGCAAAGGGACATGAGTGAAAAATGTTATCTAAATCATGTCTATGTTAGAAAACTCTACGATTTACAGATTAGTTATGAAATAACGGTGAAGATGAAGGTGGAGAGGGAGATAATCTCATGAAAGTAATGATAAATCTCAAAATCAAATCAACAAAGTACCAAAGTTATGCCACAACACTAAATTCTCAAGTTGATTTTAAAATATTCTCAAACTCTGAGATACCTACATGCTTTGATAGGTTTTTAGTTAGCATTGAATAATAATGACTCCTATAAACTGTAGTAGTTTGTACGGATTTTCCTACAAAAAAATTTCGTAGGATGAAAGGTAGAATCATAGGCATTCAAATTAAATTCTCAACAAATTTGGAATCACTCACTACAAAAAAATTGTTATTAGCGGGGGACACTAGCTAGGGAAACTAGATCCCTCGCTAAATCTAACACTAGCGACGGATTTGCGAGGGAGCTAAGAATATCGTTTAACGTGGCATTTAGCGATGGACATGTGGCATTTAGCGACGGTAATTCCGTTGCAAAAGAGGGCGGAGTTTAAATTTTAAAATGCACGTTTTTTGGACATTAGTCGCGAAATTGAGGTGGTCTATCGCTAAATTCCTGCCATTCTGATGCACTGAAAAGTCTTGGTAAGCGTGTGTGGCATTTAGCAACAAAATTAATTTGTACCTCGCTAAATCCCTCGCTAAATTCCTCCATTCGACGCTGCGAGAGTCTTGGTAAGCGTGATTGGCATATAGCAACGAAATTAAGTTGTCCTCAAGAAATCCTTCGCTAAATTCTGTCATTCGACGCACCGCAGAGTCTTGGTAAATGTGTTTGGTATTTAGCGTTGGAATTAAGTTGTCCCTCGCTAAGTTCTGACTGTTGTAGCTTTTATAGAATGCGCGAAGGCAGTTACCGACGAAAATTGGTTGTTCCTCGCTAAATTCCACCTAACCCTTATCAGATATCACATCACTCGTTACCCACCATAATATTTCACTTCCCACATTTCTTCTCTCCTCTCACTTTCGACTCTTCTCTCTTCTTCTCTCCTACTTTCCCAAATTTCACTTCCACCACCACCACACCACTACCACCACAATCAAATTAGTTACTCTTTTACTCCTCTCTCTCTCCTACGAACATTCTTCCTCTCTCTCATCAATCACAACCACAACCTCTCTCTTTTGGAGCTTTCTCTCTTCACCGACACCACCACCTTCTTTCTTCTCTTTCTCTCTTCACCACACAACCTCTCTCTCTCTCTCTACCTAAACAGTCATTCACCACCACTACTACCACCACCACCACCACTCTCACTCCTCTCTCTCTTTGGAATGCTTGATGATGATGATGATAATAATAAGAACAATAATAATAATAATAATATTAATAATAATAATAATAATAAATTACACCAGAGGACCTTTAAGTTATTTATTTGTAACAAGTTAGCCCTTTAAGTTTGTTTTGTAACAAATAAGTCCTTTAAGTTACCTAACATTTACACTGTTGGCCCTTTTAGTAAAATGTCATATCTTGATTACATCAAAATACACCAAAATATGATTGGTTGCGTCAAAATAATAAACATATGAAGATGTGAGTGGGGGAAGGTGAGCAACGAGCATCAAGAAGTTAAAATTGGAGTTGTACGAAGGTAAGGTATGCTCTGAGACGAACAGAACACTGATGTTGCTCGTTGCCCAACAACCTTTAATGCTGCACATTCACATCACACACATATCTCTACTCGTGAGTGCAGTCACGGCACACCCTCCACTACCTTCTTCATCATTATCACCTACGCCGCCACTTTTGCTACTTCTTACCGTGTCCTCAAACACGACCCTATCTCCACTCTCCACCTCATCACAAAGTTAGCCGCTTGTTGTTATTTCCCATCATAATCCCCACTATTGGTAGTGGCTCTGCCACTCTCCTTTCCATCTCTAGGCGGTGAAAACACTACTAGTAGGTAATTCTCCTTCTCGAATGGGAACTTTGAGTTCTTAAAATGCTCTTTCAACGCTTCCAAACCCTGAACCTTGGCGTACGTGACTTCACAAATTTGAGTTCTTAAATACTGCAGTTTATAGTAGCTCATTATGATTCAATGCAAATTGAAAACCTATCAATGCATATCGGTATGTGAAGTTTGAGAATAATTATAAATCAAGTTGAGAATTTAGTTTTGTGGCATACCTTTGGTACTTCGTTGATTTGATTTTGAGATTTATCACTACTTTCATAAAATATCTCCATCTCCTTCTTCATCTTCTTCGTTATTGTTGCCATCAACCATATCCAATAAAACAATTGATTGTATCTTAAAGATGAAAACACTATTGATTTTGTTATAGATTTGATGACAACTGTGACATCCGGGGCTGAGGAGGGCGGGGAGTGATCGCCGGTGCCCAAAAAGGTGGCATGGCAAAGAGCGGCTCCTGGCAGCTTCAAAGCGAAGGGGCGCGTGAATGAACCGAATACGCACCGGAATGAGAGGATCCCGAGGTCTGCGGCGTATGGGGACCTGCATGATTGAAGGAAGGCTTAAAAGAATTGATTTGAACTACCTATACCAACAAGGTGCATCTTCTTTTCGGAAGCTCATCCCATAAGAACTCCATAGTTAAGCGTGCTTGGCTTGGAGTAGTAGTGGGATGGGTGACCTTCTGGGAAGTTTCCCGGAAAGCATGCAAGTGAGGACAAAACATGCTGAAAAGACTCGTGTTGGTTCGTGGGGCGATCGGCGATTCCGAAGCGATGCAGGATGTTACAAATGGTATCGAGCAGCGAGACCTCTCCCGATGGGTGTGGTTCGAGGACGAACCAAGCGGAAGCTGGTGGGCATGTGACATCCGGGTGAGGAGGCGGGAGTGATCGCCGCGTGCCCAAAAAGGTGGCATGGCAAAGAGCGGCTCTGGCGACTTCAAAGCGAAGCGGCGCGTGAATGAACCGAATACGCACCGGAATGAGAGGATCCCGAGGCCATGCGGTATGGGGGATGCAGATTGAAGGAAGGCTTAAAAGAATTGATTTGAACTACCTATACCAACAAGGTGCATCTTCTTTTCGGAAGCTCATCCCATAAGAACTCCATAGTTAAGCGTGCTTGGCTTGGAGTAGTAGTGGGATGGGTGACCTTCTGGGAAGTTTCCCGGAAAGCATGCAAGTGAGGACAAAACATGCTGAAAAGACTCGTGTTGGTTCGTGGGGGCAGTCGGCAGTTCTGGAAGCAGTCTGGGATGTTACAACAACTTTAAAAAAATTCACGCACTTGCATTTTATATAGTTCCGAGGAAACTTGCAACATGTTTAGATTGAGTAAAAGGGAGATGAATGAAAGATTTTAGGTAAGTTATATTTTTGTTAAGAAATTTAATGAAATAAGGAAAGAAATAATATAGATTAAAATAAATATCATCACTCGAGATTCTTCACTTTATGTTAACAGTTACAGATTATTTGTAAGATCGTGTACAAACGAGTATAGAAGGTTAACAATGAGAATAAGAATAAATTTATACTTTTATATAAAAGGTAATAAATTAATTATTTTTATCTATTGTTTTAATTAAAAAGAGATGGGAAAAATATCTAATTAGATTGAAGGAAAGGGAGATGAATGAAATATTTCAAGTAAATTATATTTTTGGTAGAAAACTTTGGGAAAGAAAGGAAAGAAACAATGTACATTAATATTAAAATCATTATTTGGGATTCTTGACTTTAGGTTAGGGGTTGCACATTAGTTTAAGACACGTATATGATAAAGCAATTGGTTTTCAAAATAGATAGTTATGATTAAATAGCATTTATAAATTGATTATTAATTATTAATTTTTTATTTATTGAACAAAGTGATTTTGTATTTTACTTTCTGAAATGCACCTAACTCTAAAAGAGACATGCGAAATATATGTTTAGATTGTAGCAAAGGGACATGAGTGAAAAATGTTATCTAAATCATGTCTATGTTAGAAAACTCTACGATTTACAGATTAGTTATGAAATAACGGTGAAGATGAAGGTGGAGAGGGAGATAATCTCATGAAAGTAAGGATAAATCTCAAAATCAAATCAACAAAGTACCAAAGTTATGCCACAACACTAAATTCTCAAGTTGATTTTAAAATATTCTCAAACTACAGATACCTACATGCTTTGATAGGTTTTTAGTTAGCATTGAATAATAATGACTCCTATAAACTGTAGTAGTTTGTACGGATTTTCCTACAAAAAAATTTCGTAGGATGAAAGGTAGAATCATAGGCATTCAAATTAAATTCTCAACAAATTTGGAATCACTCACTACAAAAAAATTGTTATTAGCGGGGGACGTTAGCTAGGGAAACTAGATCCCTCGCTAAATCTAACACTAGCGACGGATTTGCGAGGGAGCTAGGAATATCGTTTAACGTGGCATTTAGCGACGGACATTGGCATTTAGCGACGGTAATTCCGTTGCAAAAGAGGGCGGGAGTTTAAATTTTAAAATGCACGTTTTTTTGGACATTAGCTGCGGAAATTGAGGTGGTCTATCGCTAAATTCCTGCCATTCTGATGCACTGAACAGTCTTGGTAAGCGTGTGTGGCATTTAGCAACAAAATTGATTGGTACCTCGCTAAATCCCTCGCTAAATTCCCACCATTCTGACGCACTGCAGAGTCTTGGTAAGCGTGATTGGCATATAGCAACGAAATTAAGTTGTCCCTCGGTAAATCCTTCGCTAAATTCCTGTCATTCTGACGCACTGCAGAGTCTTGGTAAGTGTGTTTGGTATTTAGCGTTGGAATTAAGTTGTCCTCGCTAAGTTCTCGATCACTGTAGCTTTTATAGAATGCGCGAAGGCGATTCTCGAAAGCGGAAATTGGTGGTCCCTCGCTAAATTCCACCTAACCCATATCAGATATCACATCACTCTTTACCCACCATAATATTTCACTTCCCACTTTTCTTCTCTCCTCTCACTTTCGAGTCTTCTCTCTTCTTCTATCTTACTTTCCCAAATTTCACTTCCACCACCACCACACCACTACCACCACAATCAAATTAGTTACTCTTTTACTCCTCTCTCTCTCTCTATCCTACGAACATTCTTCCTCTCTCTCATCAATCACAACCACAACCTCTCTCTTTTGGAGCTTTCTCTCTTCACCGACACCACCACCTTCTTTATTCTCTTTCTCTCTTCACCACACAACCTCTCTCTCTCTCTCTACCTAAACAGCCATTCACCACCACCACCACCACTCTCACTCCTCTCTCTCTTTGTAATGCTTGATGATGATGATGATAATAAGAACAATAATAATAATAATATTAATAATAATAATAATAAATTACACCAGAGGACCTTTAAGTTATTTATTTGTAACAAGTTGGCCCTTTAAGTTTGTTTTGTAACAAATAAGTCCTTTAAGTTACCTAGCATTGACACTGTTGGCCCTTTTAGTAAAATGTCATATCTTGATTACATCAAAATACACCAAAATATGATTGGTTGTGTCAAAATAATAAACATATGAAGATGTGAGTGGGGGAAGGTGAGCAACAAGCAGCAAGAAGTTAAAATTGGAGTTGTACGAAGGTAAGGTATGCTCTGAGAAGAACAAAACACTGATGTTGCTCGTTGCCCAACAACCTTTAATGCTGCACATTCACATCACACACATATCTCTACTCAGCAGTGCAAAGGCAAAACCTCCTCCACTACTTTCTTCATCATTATCACCTACGCCGCCACTTTTGCTACTTACCGTGTCCTCAAACACGACCCTATCTCCACTCTCCACCTCATCACAGGTTAGCTACTTGTTGTTATTTCCCATCATAATCCCCACTATTGGTAGTGGCTCCGTCAGCTCCTTTCCATCTCTAGGCGGTGAAAACACTACTAGTAGGTAATGCTCCTTCTCGAATGGGAACTTTGAGTTCTTAAAATGCTCTTTCAACGCTTCCAAACCCTGAACCTTGGCGTACGTGACTTCACAAATTTGAGTTCTTAAATACTGCAGTTTATAGTAGCTCATTATGATTCAATGCAAATTGAAAACCTATCAACGCATATCGGTATGTGAAGTTTGAGAATAATTATAAATCAAGTTGAGAATTTAGTTTTGTGGCATACCTATGGTACTTCGTTGATTTGATTTTTGAGATTTATCACTACTTTCATAAAATATCTCCATCTCCTTCTTCATCTTCTTCGTTATTGTTGCCATCAACCATATCCAATAAAACAATTGATTGTATCTTAAAGATGAAAACACTATTGATTTTGTTATAGATTTGATGACAACTTTAAAAAAAATTCACGCACTTGCATTTTATATAGTTCCGAGGAAACTTGCAACATGTTTAGATTGAGTAAAAGGGAGATGAATGAAAGATTTTAGGTAAGTTATATTTTTGTTAAGAAATTTAATGAAATAAGGAAAGAAACAATGTAGATTAAAATAAATATCATCACTCGAGATTCTTCACTTTATGTTAACAGTTACAGATTATTTGTAAGATCGTGTACAAACGAGTATAGAAGGTTAACAATGAGAATAAGAATAAATTTATACTTTTATATAAAAGGTAATAAATTAATTATTTTTATCTATTGTTTTAATTAAAAAGAGATGGGAAAAATATCTAATTAGATTGAAGGAAAGGGAGATGAATGAAATATTTCAAGTAAATTATATTTTTGGTAGAAAACTTTGGGAAAGAAAGGAAAGAAACAATGTACATTAATATTAAAATCATTATTTGGGATTCTTGACTTTAGGTTAGGGGTTGCACATTAGTTTAAGACACGTATATGATAAAGCAATTGGTTTTCAAAATAGATAGTTATGATTAAATAGCATTTATAAATTGATTATTAATTATTAATTTTTATTTATTGAACATAGTGATTTTGTATTTTACTTTCAAAATGCACCTAACTCTAAAAGAGACATGCGAAATATATGTTTAGATTGTATCAAAGGGACATGAGTGAAAAATGTTATCTAAATCATGTCTATGTTAGAAAACTCTACGATTTACAGATTAGTTATGAAATAACGGTGAAGATGAAGGTGGAGAGGGAGATAATCTCATGAAAGTAATGATAAATCTCAAAATCAAATCAACAAAGTACCAAAGTTATGCCACAACACTAAATCTCAAGTTGATTTTAAAATATTCTCAAACTACAGATACCTACATGCTTTGATAGGTTTTTAGTTAGCATTGAATAATAATGACTCCTATAAACTGTAGTAGTTTGTACGGATTTTCCTACAAAAAAATTTCGTAGGATGAAAGGTAGAATCATAGGCATTGAAATTAAATTCTCAACAAATTTGGAATCACTCACTTCAAAAAAATTGTTATTAGCGGGGGACGTTAGCTAGGGAAACTAGATCCCTCGCTAAATCTAACACTAGCGACGGATTTGCGAGGGAGCTAAGAATATCGTTTAACGTGGCATTTAGCGACGGACATGTGGCATTTAGCGACGGTAATTCCGTTGCAAAAGAGGGCGGGAGTTTAAATTTTAAAATGCACGTTTTTTTGGACATTAGCTGCGGAAATTGAGGTGGTCTATCGCTAAATTCCTGCCATTCTGATGCACTGAAAAGTCTTGGTAAGCGTGTGTGGCATTTAGCAACAAAATTAATTGGTACCTCGCTAAATCCCTCGCTAAATTCCCTCCATTCTGACGCCTTGCAGAGTCTTGGTAAGCGTGATTGGCATATAGCAACGAAATTAAGTTGTCCTCGGTAAATCCTTCGCTAAATTCCCGTCATTCGACGCACCTGCGAGTCTTGGTAAGTGTGTTTGGTATTTAGCGTTGGAATTAAGTTGTCCTCGCTAAGTTCCATTGTTGTAGCTTTTATAGAATGCGCAAGGCGATTCACTGACGGAAATTGGTGGTCCCTCGATAAATTCCACCTAACCCTTATCAGATATCACATCAATCTTTACCCACCATAATATTTCACTTCCCACTTTTCTTCTCTCCTCTCACTTTCGACTCTTCTCTCTTCTTCTATCCTACTTTCCCAAATTTCACTTCCACCACCACCACACCACTACCACCACAATCAAATTAGTTACTCTTTTACTCCTCTCTCTCTCTCTCCTACGAACATTCTTCCTCTCTCTCATCAATCACAACCACAACCTCTCTCTTTTGGAGCTTTCTCTCTTCACCGACACCACCACCTTCTTTCTTCTCTTTCTCTCTTCACCACACAACCTCTCTTTCTCTCTCTACCTAAACAGCCATTCACCACCACTACTACCACCACCACCACTCTCACTCCTCTCTCTCTTTGTAATGCTTGATGATGATGATGATAATAAGAACAATAATAATAATAATATTAATAATAATAATAAATTACACTAGAAGACCTTTAAGTTATTTATTTGTAACAAGTTGGCCCTTTAAGTTTGTTTTGTAACAAATAAGTCCTTTAAGTTACCTAACATTGACACTGTTGGCCCTTTTAGTAAAATGTCATATCTTGATTACATCAAAATACACCAAAATATGATTGGTTGCGTCAAAATAATAAACATATGAAGATGTGAGTGGGGGAAGGTGAGCAACAAGCAGCAAGAAGTTAAAATTGGAGTTATGCGAAGGTAAGGTATGCTCGAGAAGAACAGAACACCGATGTTGCTCGTTGCCCAACAACGTTTAATGCCGCACATTCACATCACACACATATCTCTACTCGTGAGTGCGGTCACGGCCATCCTCCACTACCTTCTTCATCATTATCACCTACGCCGCCACTTTTGCTACTTACCGTGTCCTCAAACACGACCCTATCTCCACTCTCCACCTCATCACAGGTTAGCTGCTTGTTGTTATTTCTCATCATAATCCCCACTATTGGTAGTGGCTCCGTCAGCTCCTTTCCATCTCTAGGCGGTGAAAACACTACTAGTAGGTAATGCTCCTTCTCGAATGGGAACTTTGAGTTCTTAAAATGCTCTTTCAACGCTTCCAAACCCTGAACCTTGGCGTACGTGACTTCACAAATTTGAGTTCTTAAATACTGCAGTTTATAGTAGCTCATTATGATTCAATGCAAAATGAAAACCTATCAACGCATATCGGTATGTGAAGTTTGAGAATAATTATAAATCAAGTTGAGAATTTAGTTTTGTGGCATACCTTTGGTACTTCGTTGATATGATTTTGAGATTTATCACTACTTTCATAAAATATCTCCATCTCCTTCTTCATCTTCATCGTTATTGTTGCCATCAACCATATCCAATAAAACAATTGATTGTATCTTAAAGATGAAAATATTATTGATTTTGTTATAGATTTGATGACAACTTTAAAAAAAATTCACGCACTTGCATTTTATATAGTTCCGAGGAAACTTGCAACATGTTTAGATTGAGTAAAAGGGAGATGAATGAAAGATTTTAGGTAAGTTATATTTTTGTTAAGAAAATTAATGAAATAAGGAAAGAAACAATGTACATTAAAATAAATATCATCACTCGAGATTCTTCACTTTATGTTAACAGTTACAGATTATTTGTAAGATCGTGTACAAACGAGTATAGAAGGTTAACAATGAGAATAAGAATAAATTTATACTTTTATATAAAAGGTAATAAATTAATTATTTTTATCTATTGTTTTAATTAAAAAGAGATGGGAAAAATATCTTATTAGATTGAAGGAAAGGGAGATGAATGAAATATTTCAAGTAAATTATATTTTTGGTAGAAAACTTTGGTAAAGAAAGGAAAGAAACAATGTACATTAATATTAAAATCATTATTTGGGAATCTTGACTTTAGGTTAGGGGTTGCACATTAGTTTAAGACACGTATATGATAAAGCAATTGGTTTTCAAAATAGATAGTTATGATTAAATAGCATTTATAAATTGATTATTAATTATTAATTTTTTATTTGTTGAACATAGTGATTTTGTATTTTACTTTCTGAAATGCACCTAACTCTAAAAGAGACATGTGAAATATATGTTTAGATTGTAGCAAAGGGACATGAGTGAAAAATGTTATCTAAATCATGTCTATGTTAGAAAACTCTACGATTTACAGATTAGTTATGAAATAACGGTGAAGATGAAGGTGGAGATGGAGATAATCTCATGAAAGTAATGATAAATCTCAAAATCAAATCAACAAAGTACCAAAGTTATGCCACAACACTAAATTCTCAAGTTGATTTTAAAATATTCTCAAACTACAGATACCTACATGCTTTGATAGGTTTTTAGTTAGCATTGAATAATAATGACTCCTATAAACTGTAGTAGTTTGTACGGATTTTCCTACACAAAAATTTTGTAGGATGAAAGGTAGAATCATAGGCATTCAAATTAAATTCTCAACAAATTTGGAATCACTCACTACAAAAAAATTGTTATTAGCGGGGGACGTTAGCTAGGGAAACTAGATCCCTCGCTAAATCTAACACTAGCTACGGATTTGCAAGGGAGCTAAGAATATCGTTTAACGTGGCATTTAGCGACGGATATGTGGCATTTAGCAACGGTAATTCCGTTGCAAAAGAGGGCGGAGTTTAAATTTTAAAATGCACGCTTTTTTGGACATTAGTCATGAAATTGAGGTGGTCCATCGCTAAATTCTGTCATTCGATGCAATCAAGAGTCTTGGTAAGCGTGTGTGGCATTTAGCAACAAAATTAATTGGTACCTCGCTAAATCCTCGCTAAATTCCCGCCATTCCTGGACGCACGGCAGAGTCTTGGTAAGCGTGATTGGCATATAGCAACGAAATTAAGTTGTCCCTCGGTAAATCCTTCGCTAAATTCCTGTCATTCTGACGCACTGCAGAGTCTTGGTAAGTGTGTTTGGTATTTAGCGTTGGAATTAAGTTGTCCCTCGCTAAGTTCTGACTATTGTAGCTTTTATAGAACGCGCGAAGGCAGTTAGCGACAAAAATTGGTGGTCCCTCGCTAAATTCCACCTAACCCTTATCAGATATCACCTCACTCTTTACCCACCATAATATTTCACTTCCCACTTTTATTCTCTCCTCTCACTTTCGACTCTTCTCTCTTCTTCTCTCCTACTTTCCCAAATTTGACTTCTACCACTACCACACCACTACGACCACAATAAAATTAGTTACTCTTTTACTCCTCTCTCTCTCTCTCTCTCCTACGAACATTCTTCCTCTCTCTCATCAATCACAACCACAACCTCTCTCTTTTGGAGCTTTCTCTCTTCACCGACACCACCACCTTCTTTCTTCTCTTTCTCTCTTCACCACACAACCTCTCTCTCTCTCTCTCTACCTAAACAGCCATTCACAACCACTACTACCACCACCACTCTCACTCCTCTCTCTCTTTGGAATGCTTGATGATGATGATGATAATAAGAACAATAATAATAATAATATTAATAATAATAAAATGCAAAATTACACCAGAGGACCTTTAAGATATTTATTTGTTACAAGTTGGCCCTTTAAGTTTGTTTTGTAACAAATAAGTCCTTTAAGTTACCTAACATTGACACTGTTGGCCCTTTTAGTAAAATGTCATATCTTGATTACATCAAAATACACCAAAATATGATTGGTTGCGTCAAAATAATAAACATATGAAGATGTGAGTGGGGGAAGGTGAGCAACGAGCAGCAAGAAGTTAAAATTGGAGTTGTACGAAGGTAAGGTATGCTCACAGAAGAACAGAACACTGATGTTGCTCGTTGCCGAACAACCTTTAATGTTGCACATTCACATCACACACATATCTCTACTCAGAGTGCAGTGCAGCCAGTCCTCCACTACCTTCTTCATCATTATCACCTACGCCGCCACTTTTGCTACTTACCGTGTCCTCAAACACGACCCTATCTCCACTCTCCACCTCATCACAGGTTAGCTACTTGTTGTTATTTCCCATCATAATCCCCACTATTGGTAGTGGCTCAACACTCCTTTCCATCTCTAGGCGGTGAAAACACTACTAGTAGGTAATGCTCCTTCTCGAATGGGAACTTTGAGTTCTTAAAATGCTCTTTCAACGCTTCCAAACCCTGAACCTTGGCGTACGTGACTTCACAAATTTGAGTTCTTAAATCTGCAGGTTTATAGTAGCTCATTATGATTCAATGCAAATTGAAAACCTATCAATGCATATCGGTATGTGAAGTTTGAGAATAATTATAAATCAAGTTGAGAATTTAGTTTTGTGGTATACCTTTGGTACTTCGTTGATTTGATTTTGAGATTTATCACTATTTCATAAAATATCTCCATCTCCTTCTTCATCTTCTTCGTTATTGTTCTTTATGCGCCCCAAAATTAATTAGGTGAATTGTTTAACTAATTTAATTAAGTGATTATTTGACTAATTTAATTAAGTAATATTTTAGTTGTCTATATTAAAATAAATATAGGGTGACTAATTAAATTAAGGAGTGAGGTGTAGTAAATAAATGGTGAGTATTTTAGTTAAATAGGGAAGATATGAGGAGTATTTTAATTAGATTGGGAGGATGTGAGAAAGTACCTAGAGGGTGTAAATAAGGGGCCCATGGCCCATAAATAGACCCAAATTAAAGGAAATAGGAGGATGGAACGAGAGAAAACCCTTACTAACACAAGGCTTGAAACAAAAGGAGATATACCAAGAGAGTGGCGGCTATGCATGTATCTCCACTCAACTGTGGGATTATTTGACATATTGGAATTAAGAAGGATATGCAGAGGAATGTTCAAGTAGTGGGTTTATGATTTGCTCTAAAGAGAGATAAAGGAGCTATACTTGATGGTTTGATAAAAAGTGAGGCGTAAGTTCTTCAAAAAGGAGAGGGTAGAGAGAAGGGGAAGCCGTCACATGCTGGAAGGAAAAAGGGGAGATAGGAAGATTCAATCTTTGCTTGGGTAAGTTGGTATTTGGTACCAATCTCCTCCATTTTTCTTTCTCTATCTATTAGTGTAAATTTCATACACTAATTCCTTTCCCTTTCCACTTTGCCATGGATGGGGTTTTGAAGCTCAAAGTGTTGGAGAAGATACTTTTGGGGATTCTTGTGTTGTTGAAGGAGAGGCTTTTTGGGTTTGCAATTTGGAGGTATGGGGGCTCTCTTTCATGGTTAATAATTTATAAACCTTGAAATCATGGAGATTAGGTGTTAGGAGTAGCTATTTAATTTGATTCATGAATTATTTGAGTGTTTGGTTGTTTGTTTGATTTTATATGTGATTACATTAATTGTTGTATGGGGATTGAAATGTTGTTGTATTGATTGATAATATAGTGTTATGACATGATGTTTAAATGAAGAATAATAAATAGAATTAAAATGATGGTTAGGTGTTTGATGATATGTTTGATTGAACATGAATATGTTTTATAAGATTGTATGGTGTGGTGTTTACATGTATATGTTGTTCTTGTTTGGGTGTTAAGGTGAGTTATATGAACTAAATGCAATATGGTGTATAATAGGGGTTAAACAATAATGAGGTGATTGGTGTTAATTGATATAATTGATTAGGAGTAATATTGGTGTTTGTTAGGTGTTTAATAAATGGTTTGAAATTAGAGTTTGGTTGGAGTGTGTAAGTAGTTGTTGAGGAACTAAATTTAGTATCTTTGTGAATAGTGTTAGGGCGCCTAATTGCGGAGGAAATGGCGCTGAGGTGTGGTTTGTTGTTGTGCGGAGATGTGCGGAGGGGCGCCAATTGGCTAGAAAGTTGGCGCTGTTGCCGTTGTTGTCGCGCGGAGGGTGCAGCAGAGGAGGCGCCAATTCCCAGGGAATTTGGCGCCTGGTGTGTGTGTGCGCAGTGAGCTGGTGAGGCGTGTGCAGGGGGCACCAATTGGCTGCCCAGGCGCCAGCGCCGTGCGGCCGTGCAGAGTGCTGTCTTTGGCGCCGTTTAGCGCCACTGCGCGCTGAGTTGGCGCCTGTGGTGCTGTGTGTTGCGTGTGTGTGTGGTGTGTGGTGCGGGGCGCCATTTGGTTACTGCATCAGCACCTAGTTTGGCGCATGTGTGTGCCAAAGTGTCTAAGTGTGGGTTCAAATTAGTCCCTAAGTGTGAAATTGATCCTTATGGTGCCAAACTAGTCCCTAGGTGTCAAAATGGTCCCTAGATGCTAAATTAATCCTTATGGTGTCAAAATAGTCCCTAGGTGTCAAAATGGTCCCTAGGTGCTGAATTAATCCTTATGGTGTCAAAATAGTCCCTATGTGTCAAAATGGTCTCCGAGGTGTTAAAATGGTCCTTATGGTGTTGGATTGGTCCTTAGGAGGTGATTTGGTCCTAAGGTGTGGATTTAGTCCTTGGTGTGACATTTAATCGAAAAATGAGGTGTGTTGTGTTGCGGTGATGATAAAGCGGTGTGTAGGCTTCGGCCAAAAGCGGTGATGTAGGCTTCGGCCAAAGCGGTGAGTTAATAAGTGTTGTGGTAAATTTATTGTGTTGTGGTGCATTGTCATGGTGTCACATAAATCATGTGCATAAAGAGGTGATGTAGGCTTCGGCCAAAGAGGTGATGTAGGCTTCGGCCAAAGAGGTGATGTAGGCTTCGGCCAAAGAGGTGAGTGCCCTAAGGGGTTATTGAGGTGATGATGGATCCACATGCATACTTGCACTCATGCATACATTCATATGTTTGGTGTGGCTTTGATGATGATTGTGAGCTGGTGTTCATAAACTATTTGGTGTATTTGGTGTAATCAGATATTTGGTGTAAGCGTGTTAATATCGGTGTATTTGAATTGACTGTATCTCTGGTGTACCTATTATACTGTGTTTCTTGTTTTATTTATTATTATCTATGTATTGAGACTCACCCTACTGCGTCGTGTTGCCTCATATGTCGGCAATTTGCAGGTGATAGCAAATGAAGTAATCTAGCGATGGTCATGCTCTGATATGTGGCACCGGGGGGCGGGAAGTCTTAGATATTTAGTGATATATTTGATGTATTTAGTCCGATATAGGATGTTGTATTAAATACTTTGAGACTGGTCGATGTGCTGCTGTGCTGGTGATTTATAACCAGGATGTTGTAAATAACTAAATAAGTATTTTTGAGGGTTCGCCACATTGTGACGTGCTATGTATCACGCATAGGTTGTTTTATGAAAATTCAATTCGTCCTTTTATGTTTTGAAGAAATGTAGCACTCTCTTTGAGGTGCGTGGAAAATATTTGAAAACTCTGATTTTAAAATTGACCAATTAGTAGTAAATAGAAAGGGGGTGTTACATTAGTGGTATCAGAGCAGTTCGGTCCGTCCGGCCAAGTTGTCGAGTCTGTTAACCCACGAGTCTTGGTACTCGTTCTAAATCATAATTATGTTGCTGTTTATTACTGTTGCCTTTATTGGTTTGTTCTTTCATTGACATGCCTTGCAATTTATTTGATGGATAGCGATTGGAAGTTATATTGATTGATTAAGATATGTGTGGCTCGAAGAATGGATGCTACCCTTGCTGAAGCTCTGCAAGCCATAGCTCAGGCAATGGGGACCAGCGGGGTGGTAGAGAGGATGCTGAGGACCGTAAGTTGGCCACGTTCCAACGGGAGAACCCACCCACCTTCAAGGGTAGGTACGATCCGGATGGAGCGCTAAAATGGTTGAGAGAAATAGAGCGAATCTTCAGGGTCATGGAGTGTACCCCAGCTCAGAAAGTGAAGTTTGGAACTCATATGCTAGCAGAGGAAGCTGATGACTGGTGGATGAGAAAGAAGCAGAGGTTTGAAGCTGCAGGTGAAGAGATCACCTGGGGAGTATTCAAGGAGGAATTCACGAGGAAGTACTATCCTGAAGATGTGCGGGCCAAGAAAGAAGTGGAGTTTCTAGAGATGAAGCAGGGAAACAAGACTGTAGCTGAATATGCAGCCAAGATTGAGGAGTTAGTCAAATTCTGCCCTTATTATGGCAATGAAGCCAATTCTGAATTTTCCAAGTGTGTCAAATTTGAGAATGGTCTACAACCAGATATAAAGAAAGCAATTGGGTATTAAGAGATTCGGGATTTTGCTAAGTTGGTTGACAAGTGTAGGATCTATGAAGAAGATAGTACTGCTGCTTACAAGGTTGTGAGGGAAAAGAAGAATGCTCAGTTTAGGGGAAAACCCTATGATGTTGGGGGAGGAAAAGGTAAGTGGAAGACAAGTGCTGGTAAGAGTTCAAGTGGGGGGAGGTGCCTCTGCAGGTGTTGTGTGTTATACTTGCAAGAAACCTGGTCATAAGAGTAGTGAGTGCACTGAGGTTCGTTGTTTCAAGTGTGGTCAGAAGGGCCATAAGTCTACTAACTGTGAGAAGAAAGGGGTGATTTGCTACAACTGTAATGAAGTGGGTCATGTTAGTACTAAGTGTCCAAAGCCTAAGAAGGAGAAGTATAGCGGGAGAGTGTTTGTGTTGGCAGGTTCGGAGCCTGCGGAGGAGTGATAGTTGTATTTAGAGGTAAGTGTTTCATTTAGGGTGCTTTACTAGCAATCTATTGTTTGTGGTGGTGAGTGTTTAAGTTTACATGTCCATGATAGTTAGATTTTCGAGGACGAAAATATTCTAAGTGGGGGAGAGTTGTAACGCCCCAAAATTAATTAGGTGAATTGTTTAACTAATTTAATTAAGTGATTATTTGACTAATTTAATTAAGTAATATTTTAGTTGTCTATATTAAAATAAATATAGAGTGACTAATTAAATTAAGGAGTGAGGTGTAGTAAATAAATGGTGAGTATTTTAGTTAAATAGGGAAGATAAGAGGAGTATTTTAATTAGATTGGGAGGATGTGAGAAAGTACCTAGAGGGTGTAAATAAGGGGCCCATGGCCCATAAATAGACTCAAATTAAAGGAAATAGGAGGATGGAACGAGAGAAAACCCTTACTAACACAAGGCTTGAAACAAAAGGAGATATACCAAGAGAGTGGCGGCTATGCATGTATCTCCACTCAGCTGTGGGATTATTTGACATATTGGAATTAAGAAGGATACACATAGGAATGTTCAAGTAGTGGGTTTATGATTTGCTCTAAAGAGAGATAAAGGAGCTATAGAGAGAAGGGGAAGCCGTCGCATGCTGGAAGGAAAAAGGGGAGATAGGAAGATTCAATCTTTGCTTGGGTAAGTTGGTATTTGGTACCAATCTCCTCCATTTTTCTTTCTCTATCTATTAGTGTAAATTTCATACACTAATTCCTTTCCCTTTCCACTTTGCCATGGATGGGGTTTTGAAGCTCAAAGTGTTGGAGAAGATACTTTTGGGGATTCTTGTGTTGTTGAAGGAGAGGCTTTTTGGGTTTGCAATTTGGAGGTATGGGGGCTCTCTTTCATGGTTAATAATTTATAAACCTTGAAATCATGGAGATTAGGTGTTAGGAGTAGCTATTTAATTTGATTCATGAATTATTTGAGTGTTTGGTTGTTTGTTTGATTTTATATGTGATTACATTAATTGTTGTATGGGGATTGAAATGTTGTTGTATTGATTGATAATATAGTGTTATGACATGATGTTTAAATGAAGAATAATAAATAGAATTAAAATGATGGTTAGGTGTTTGATGATATGTTTGAATGAACATGAATATGTTTTATAAGATTGTATGGTGTGGTGTTTACATGTATATGTTGTTCTTGTTTGGGTGTTAAGGTGAGTTATATGAACTAAATGCAATATGGTGTATAATAGGGGTTAAACAATAATGAGGTGATTAGTGTTAATTGATATAATTGATTAGGAGTAATATTGGTGTTTGTTAGGTGTTTAATAAATGGTTTGAAATTAGAGTTTGGTTGGAGTGTGTAAGTAGTTGTTGAGGAACTAAATTTAGTATGCTGTGAATAGTGTTAGGGGCGCCTAATTGCAGAGGAAATGGCGCCTGAGGTGTGGTTTGTTGCTGTCTGGGAGATGTGCAGGGAGGGGGCGCCAATTGGCTAGAAAGTTGGCGTCTGGTTGTTGTTGTTGTCGCGCGGGAGGGTGCAGTGCAAGGGAGGGGCGCCAATTCCCAGGGAATTTGGCGCCTGGTGTGTGTGTGCGCAGTGAGATGGTGAGGCGTGTGCAGGGGGGCGCCAATTGGCTGCCCCAGGGCGCCAGTTTGTGCGCCCGTGCCCGTGTCTGTGCTGGGCGCCGTTTGGTAGCCCTGTGCGCCTGAGTTGGCGCCTGTGGTGCTGTGTGTTGCGTGTGTGTGTGGTGTGTGGTGCAGGGGCGCCATTTGGCTGCACTGTGCGCCTAGTTTGGCGCCTGTGTGTGCCAAAGTGTCTAAGTGTGGGTTCAAATTAGTCCCTAAGTGTGAAATTGATCCTTATGGTGCCAAACTAGTCCCTAGGTGTCAAAATGGTCCCTAGGTGCTAAATTAATCCTTATGGTGTCAAAATAGTCCCTAGGTGTCAAAATGGTCCCTAGGTGCTGAATTAATCCTTATGGTGTCAAAATAGTCCCTATGTGTCAAAATGGTCCCCGATGTGTTAAAATGGTCCTTATGGTGTTGGATTGGTCCTTAGGAGGTGATTTGGTCCTAAGGTGTGGATTTAGTCCTTGGTGTGACATTTAATCTAAAAATGATGTGTGTTGTGTTGCGGTGATGATAAAGCGGTGTGTAGGCTTCGGCCAAAAGCGGTGATGTAGGCTTCGGCCAAAGCGGTGAGTTAATAAGTGTTGTGGTAAATTTATTGTGTTGTGGTGCATTGTCATGGTGTCACATAAATCATGTGCATAAAGAGGTGATGTAGGCTTCGGCCAAAGAGGTGATGTAGGCTTCGGCCAAAGAGGTGAGTGCCCTAAGGGGTTATTGAGGTGATGATGGATCCACATGCATACTTGCACTCATGCATACATTCATATGTTTGGTGTGGCTTTGATGATGATTGTGAGTCGGTGTTCATAAACTATTTGGTGTATTTGGTGTAATCAGTATATTTGGTGTAATCGTGTTAATCTGTGTATTTGAATTGATCAGTATCTCTCCGTGTACATATTCTCTCGTGTTTCTTGTTTTATTTATTATTATCTATGTATTGAGACTCACCTCTTTGCGTCGTGTTGCCTCATATGTCGGCAATTTGCAGGTGATAGCAAATGAATTAGTCTAGCGATGGTCATGCTCTGATATGTGGCACCGGGGGGCGGGAAGTCTTAGATATTTAGTGATATATTTGATGTATTTAGTCCGATATTGGATGTTGTATTAAATACCTTGAGACTGGTCGATGTGCTGCTGTGCTGGTGATTTATAACCAGGATGTTGTAAATAACTAAATAAGTATTTTTGAGGGTTCGCCCCATTGTGACGTGCTATGTATCATGCATAGGTTGTTTTATGAAAATTCAATTCGTCCTTTTATGTTTTGAAGAAATGTAGCACTCTCTTTGAGGTGCGTGGAAAATATTTGAAAACTCTGATTTTAAAATTGACCAATTAGTAGTAAATAGAAATGGGTGTTACAGTTGCCATCAACCATATCCAATAAAACAATTGATTGTATCTTAAAGATGAAAACATTATTGATTTTGTTATAGATTTAATGACAACTTTAAAAAAAATTCACGCACTTGCATTTTATATAGTTCCGAGGCAACTTGCAACATGTTTAGATTGAGTAAAAGGGAGATGAATGAAAGATTTTAGGTAAGTTATATTTTTGTTAAGAAATTTAATGAAATAAGGAAAGAAACAATGTACATTAAAATAAATATCATCACTCGAGATTCTTCACTTTATGTTAACAGTTACAGATTATGTAACACCCCCTTTCTATATTAAGCTAATTCATTTAATAAAAATCAGAGTTTTCAAAATTTTATCCACGCACCTCAAAGAGGGTGGTACATTGAATAAAATGTCATCAAACGTATTTAAAATCCAAACTCATCAATTAGTTTACAGCACAGCGGAAAATAAAACTGAGTTCACATACTCAATACATAGTTCAAAATCAGTTCAATACATAATCATAATAAAGTAATACTAAGATCCCATCCCCGGTGTTACTATCAAAGCTGACTCAATAAACCCAAGAGGCATGGCACTTCACTCGGAATCACCTGTTTGTCGCCACGAGAGCAGGCAACAAGAAATGCTAGGGTGAGTCTCTTTACATAAATCATAACAAGTAAGATAAGCATCATATTCGGAAAGTATCTAGTAACGACAATCCATAACAATTTAACATTTACCATTCAATTAGAACATCAACAAGTTGCGACAAGGATTAATTAAGCATTAATGAGAATCCAAGGAATGCATGTTCGTATGCATGTATGCATTATGCATGTGGATCCATATTCACCTCACCACCCCGTCTTCTAACTCATCACCGTTGGCGAAGCCCCTCATCAACCTGTTTGGCCGCCACTCATCAACCTGTTTGGCGAAGCCATGCATATGATTCATGTGACAATATGACAATGCATCACACCACACTAAGCACACCGCATCAATTATTAACTACTACCTCATCAATTGTCAAACACCACCTCATCAATTGTTTATCATCACCTCATCAATTGTTTACCATCACCTCGTCAATTGTTGGTCACCAATTCATCAATTATTAATTAAATCTCACCTAAGGACCAAAACCACCCCATAGGGACATTCTCCTCACTTGTGGACCATTTTGACACGCCAAGAATTAATTTAGGGACTTAGGAATTTATTTGACACGTTGGGACTAATTAGACGCTAAGGGATTATTTTGTGACGCCAAGGATTAATTTAATCCTTAGGGACCAATTTGTCACACCAAGGATTAAATTAATTCTTAGGGACTAAACCATCACTTAGACATATTTTGGGTACCTAGACACTAAGGGCAGCCACTTTGGCGCCCCACCTAGCACCCCACACACCTACAAAGCGCCATTTTCTTGGGCATTTGGCGCCTCTCCTTCAACTCACCAACTCAACAATTTTAAACATAGTCTTTACTCAACAATTCAATTCTCAATTTAATAACACTCATCTAAACAATTAATCAACATCATTTAATACTCAGTCATTAATTCATCATTACATCATCAATCAATGCACCGTCTTTGAATTACCAACATCAACGTCACTTAATACATCGTCATTTAATTCACCAATAACAATTATATCAATATTAACATCATAGACTAAATCACAAATAGGGACTAAATTGACATAAAGGGGGCTAAATCAGTAATTATACATATTCAGCAACATTATACAGCACATTAAACAGCACTTAAACACTTCCAGCACATTAAACAGCATTTTAGTCAGCACTTAAACACTTCCAGCACATTAAACAGCATTTTCGACAGCACTTAAACACTTCCAGCACATTAAACAGCATTTTCGACAGCACTTAAACACTTCCAGCACATTAAACAGCATTTTCGACAGTACTTAGAACACATCCAGCACATTAAACAGCACATTCAGCAGCACTTTGACAATATAGATTCACCCAAATAAATTCAACACAACATCAATCAAAAGATAACATAAAAATCAACCAATCAAATTATTCCTAGGGCTATTCCACACATAACACATATCTTACAACTTATTATAGATGTAAATGAGAGCCCCTAACCTTGGGTGAGCTAGAACCTCCAAGCAAACACCAAAAATCACCAAAACAAGACCCCACCTTGATTTCCAGCCCCAAACCGAAATGCTACCTATCTTGGGTGAAAAGTGGAAATTTAAAATAGTGAGAATGAGCCTATGGAACTCATGGAAATGGAACATGGAAGGGAAATGATGAAGATTGAGACCAAGTTCTCCTTACCTAGAGTCAAAGGGAATAAAACCCCATTAATGGCCAAGGTGAGCTTTGAACATGGGATTAGAAGAGAGGAAATCAAAACACCATAATGGAGAAGAATTGAACACCAAAAGGCTTCCTAGCCTTCCCACTTGAAAACCCACACATTCAAGTTTCCTCCCATCCCTCCCTCACGCTGCATCACACCCTTCCTTCACTCCCTCTATTTCTTTTCTTTCTTCCTGCGTTCCTTTTCCAACGTAAGCTTCTCTCTCAATTCCCTTCATTTCAATCATCATTTTAACCCTAGGCCCAATAAATTTGGGCCTTAATACTTACACCTCATTTTTACCATCACCACTTCTAACACTTAAACACCTCCTAACTAATAGTAATAAGTTCTAACTTAATTATTCCACTTAATTAAATTAGACCCCCCATTTATTTACTACACCTCACTCTTTAAATAACTTGATTACCTTATTATTATTTAAATATGGCCCACTAACATATTGTTTACTTAAATTAGTCATAATCACTTAATTATGTAAGTTAAATAATCACCTAAATAAATTAGTTAAATACTCACCTAATTAATTTTTGGGGTGTTACAGATTATTTGTAAGATCGTGTACAAACGAGTATAGAAGGTTAACAATGAGAATAAGAATAAATTTATACTTTTATATAAAAGGTAATAAATTAATTATTTTTATCTATTGTTTTAATTAAAAAGAGATGGGAAAAATATCTAATTAGATTGAAGGAAAGGGAGATGAATGAAATATTTCAAGTAAATTATATTTTTGGTAGAAAACTTTGGGAAAGAAAGGAAAGAAACAATGTACATTAATATATTAAAATCATTATTTGGGATTCTTGACTTTAGGTTAGGGGTTGCACATTAGTTTAAGACACGTATATGATAAAGCAATTGGTTTTCAAAATAGATAGTTATGATTAAATAGCAATTATAATTGATTATTATTTATTAATTTTTTATTGAACATAGTGATTTTGTATATTACTTTCTGAAGTGCACCTACCTCTAAAAGAGACATGCGAAATATATGTTTAGATTGTAGCAAAGGGGCATGAGTGAAAAATGTGATCTAAATCATGTCTATGTTAGAAAACTCTACGATTTACAGATTAGTTATGAAATAACGGTGAAGATGAAGGTGGAGATGGAGATAATCTCATGAAAGTAATGATAAATCGCAAAATCAAATCAACAAAGTACCAAAGTTATGCCACAACACTAAATTCTCAAGTTGATTTTAAAATATTCTCAAACTACAAATACCTACATGCATTGATAGGTTTTTAGTTAGCATTGAGTAAATAATGACTCCTATAAATTGTAGTAGTTTGTACGGATTTTCCTACAAAAAAATTTCCTAGGATGAAAGGTAGAATCATAGGCATTCAAATTAAATTCTCAAAAATTTGGAATCACTCACTACAAAAAAATCGTTATTAGCGGGGGACGTTAGCTAGGGATACTAGATCCCTCGTTGAATCTAACACTAGCGACGGATTTGCGAGGGAGCTAAGAATCTCGTTTAACGTGGCATTTAGCGACGGTAATTCCGTTGCAAAAGAGGGCGGGAGTTTAAATTTTAAAATGCACGTTTTTTTGGACATTAGCGACGGAAATTAAGGTGGTCCATCGCTAAATTCCTGCCATTCTGATGCACTGAAGAGTCTTGGTAAGCGTGTGTGGCATTTAGCAACAGAATTAAATGGTACCTCGCTAAATCCCTCGCTAAATTCCCGCTATTCTGACGCACTGTAGAGTATTGGTAAGCGTGATTGGCATGTAGCAACGAAATTAAGTTCTCCCTCGGTAAATCGCTCGCTAAATTCCTGTCATTCTGACGCAATGCAGAGTCTTGGTAAGTGTGTTTGGTATTTAGCGTTGGAATTAAGTTGTCCCTCGCTAAGTTCTGACTGTTGTAGCTTTTATAGAACGCGTGAAGGCAGTTAGCGACGAAAATTGGTGGTTGTTGCGTTGGTATATTCGTATGGTTTACGCAATTATAGTGCAAGTATACACATCGTACAAGTAATAGAGTGGTTTTAAGTAAGAGATCGTTCCCACGAGGATTGGTATACTTTTCAAAGTTCAAGTTTCAAAACACAAGAGAATCAAGTAACAAATCGGCAATAAGAGTTGGTTTTAAAGCTAAAGATGTAATTAAAACAAATAAATCCTTTCTAGTCAGACGTTATAACGTTTACACGTTATTACGTACAAATGTTATTTTGTATAGACGTGGCCACGTTTGAACGCTGTTGCAAAAGAGGTATGCTTTTCAAAGACAAAACGCCGTAGTTTCAAGTATAAGAGGTCCTATGTCTAGGTTCTAAATAGGCCCACTCCTCGTATTTTAAGCACCCACAAAGAATGTTCTATGAACTATTATCCATTCTATGTCTAGACTTAGATAAAGATGCCTAAATGTCTTTAGTACATTGTTCATTCATATAAATCCTTGATTTCTTTTCATAGACCATGTCTGTACCTATGAATCTACCTATTCTAAGAGGCCAACCTCAAAACAAGTTTGGAAATATTTTCACACAAGGATTTAAAACATGCACGTCAATATAACATTAACTAGAAGTTCATTACAAGCAAAACAACAACTCAACTACAAAGTGTTTAGCTCATGCCGAGCATCTTTACAGAATGATGAGGATTTAGAATCCAAATACCATACATAATAGAAAAGAAACTAAGTGCAAAAGATACACCTAAGTAGCTCTTCAGCATGTACGCTGTATAGACGTTACAACGTTTGAGCCTCACAGCAATGCAGAAAATAAAACAAAGTTCAGAAAATAAAACAAACTTCAAAAAGCAAAATACAGAACTACTTCTGAATTTTAATGGAAATATGGTGAAGGGATGAAGATGAAGTGTATGCAGTGGTTCTGAATGGGTGTATGTCCCGGTGCCTTGAGAGAGAGCTGAGCCTTCATTAAATAGCCTCCTTGCTCACGTGTGGCTGATGTCACTTGCCCACCTACCAGGTCTGTTTCCTCTCTTACGCGCTCGACACTTTGCTCGAAGTGCCTGCAAGCGTCACTCATGGGAAATAGAAGATCTTCTGACTTTTATATCTTTGACCATCATTACTAGCGCACCAAAATGAAGATCTTTCACCCTTGCTCTGCTGCACTTCTATAGACGTGGTGACGGACGTGGTAACGTTCAGCTCTATTTTTCCTGCACTAGCACAAGAAGCATCAAAACGCTCTCAAGGGCACCACTTGGTGCCTAAATGCACAGATTTATCTATTTAACCTCTTATTCACTAAAAACTCAGAAATTAACATAAAACTAATTAATTATTCTTGTATTGCTAGAGAACTTGCGCGATTTATTCTTTGAATGAGTATAAATAACTCATATAAATATGAGTTATCACACCCCCAAACTTAAATCATTGCTTGTCCTCAAGCAATCAAGACAAAACACACAACTAACAGATATACATGAAATCAACTACACTAGCAAGTTATGTTCTACTCAGCCAGCAGATCAAAAGTTCATTCTCAAGGGGCTAATTCTTCACACACTCACACACCAATGCATAATTAAATTCCAGATTCATTAAAGCTCAAGTGAGTGTGTGATCTCTGCATTTAATTTTTCCTCTAGCTAGTTCAGAAACTACTTTAGCTTATGAAAGAGTGGTTTCCAAATGGTGACAGCAAAACATCTTTCAAAACAAAGATTAGGCTAACATTTTCACTTAAGAAATGGGGGTTCAATTGAAGCATGACAAAGGGTCTTAATTGGGTGCTAGGCCTGGGTTAGTGCAACTAATTTATTGACTCACACACGCAAAAGACTGTAACCCCCTCATTACAGAGCAACTCTCTTTTATTTGCTCCATTTTGGAGTTCCCTTCTCTTTTTTTTTCTTTTTTTTTTTTCATTACTTGGAGTGCTCAGCATTTGTTTCAGGGTATTACAGGGAACACAGCATACATGTGGATTTTCCACTTATTTGTAACAACACATTCTTTTTGGTCTTTTTGGGAATAGACGTTACAACGTTTATGGGTGAGACGTTGTAACGTCTGAATACACAACACAACACACACGGCATACGTTATAACGTTACGGGTAGACGTTACAACGTTGCACTCACACTACACCTGCACTAACCATCCTACAGTCTTTGCATCCAGCCTTAGTACAACTTGATTTACCCCCAAACTTAGCTTCTCATCGCTACTCTCGCTTTTTAATCAAGTTTTATTCTCACCATAGTTCACCAAAACTAGCTTCAGCACAAAATATTCCCTAGCTAACTAGACTCTTTCTTAAAACAGAGTTTGTGTAGGAGCAGCAATCAATTCTTTTCATCTAATTATGCATAGGCTACTCACACACACATATTTTCACTAACTTCAGCCCAAAGAGAATTATTTTCATGCTTGACAGAGTAAGAACAAAAATTTGCTTTTGCATTTGATTTCATGCACAACACAGAACAGAAACTTAAAACATTGAGATTCTGTTCCCCCCCCCTACTTAAAGTTGAGCAGTGTCCTCACTTGGTCAAAGATTAAAACATGGGGTTTTTTTTTATAAGGGGGGAATTAATCAAACAGACATAAAACAGAAACTACTAAAACTAAAACTAAAACTAAAATTAAAAACTACAACTACTGATGAAATTAATGAGGGACTTACTTGTTTGCAGCACCAGACCTGAGCCTTCCGCTCTGTCTGGTGGGAACTCCTGACTGACCTTCTCCTTTCTTCTTATCCTTCTTCTCCTTCTTCACTTTTACTCCTCCTTGCTCAGTTGTGGTAGTTGTTGTTGTTTCATCATATTCTTTCTCACCCGTACTAGCACCAGCAGCACTTGAAGCTGCAGCAACCCTCTTTTTGGCTTCCTCCCACATCTTCATTGCTAACTCAGCAGGGTTAAAATGCATTGGCTCATTGAGGTTCATCTGGGCTTTTTCCACCTCTGGCTCTTTAGACGTTGCCACGTCTGTGGATGATCCTCCAATTCCAGCAACTGTACCCTGGGCTTGCTTCAAAAGGTGCTCTGCTTATTTCTGAGTGGCCTCTTCCATTGCTTGCTGATTTACCTTTTCCAATGCAGATTCACGTTCATTGGTAACTTGCATTTCTGCAAGTTTGGTTGCGGCCTCTTTTTCAGCAGACGTTGTGACGTCTGCAGGCAGTTCTTCAGCAATAGCAGGGAGGGCTTCTGCATAAACACTAGTAGCAACAAATGCTGCACTAGTAGCAGTAGCAGGTTTCCCTGCAGCACTTTGACCTTTCCTTTTCACTAAGAGCTTTTGTCTCAGTGTTGTGGGGGCTACAACTTCCTCTTTTTCTCTACTCACTTGGGCTTGTTTTGACTCAGCAGCTAGCTCTTGCCTCTTCTTCCTTCCAAAAGGGTAGTATGTGAGTGCACTTTTCACTCTGGTTTTCTTGGGTGGGGAAATGGGTTGGGAATCTGGGTTGCTTCCTGTGTTTGTTGCCTCAGACGTCGCCACGTCTGGTTCCTGCACTTTTTGGGGTGATGGTTGCTTTTGAGGTTTAGGTTGGGGTGGGGGTGGTTGTGGGATTGGTTGGTCTTGGGCTTTGGATTGTGGAGTCTTAGGGGTGTTTTGGTCATGGGTGGAGGGTTCTTGTGGTGAAGGTGGTGGTTGTGTGGCTTGTGGGGATGGTGGTTTGGGGCTAGCTGCTTTGGATTTTGTTTGGGCTGGCTCTTTGTTTGTTTGGTCTGATGGGGATTCACTTACAGTCTTCTCACTTGAACTTCCTTTTTCCTCAGGGCTCTCCTCTTTCTCTTCCTCACTAATTACCTCCATGCTCACCTTTCTTGATTCATTTGCATCAACATCAGAAATATCATCCAAATCATCAGAATTAAATTCCTCTTCACTACTTACCTTCTTTTGCCTCTTTGTTGGGCTCTTTCTCTTTGGTGGGCTTTTTCGCTCGCTTGGCCCTTTCTTTCTTTATAGCTCTTCTTTGGATTGTTGATAAAGGAACATCATCATCATTTTCTTCCTGCATCCAGTCAGGCAGCACAGGTTCTTCAATCACTTTCTTTCCTTTAGATACTTGGGCAAATACCTTCTTTTGCCACTCAAATTGCTCTTTGACAAAATTTTCCAGGGTGTTCTGCCTTTCCTCCAGACGTTGCAACGTCTGCGCATCAACAGAACTTGAAGCTCCAGCAGTTTTCACTCTAGGTTTGAATTTTGTTGAAAAGGGGCCTTGAGGCTGCTCCCTCAGCTCAGATGCTTCAATCTCTACCCCAGCCTCCATGCACAAATCAGTAATCATGCATGGGAAATACAAGTACCCATCTTTTCTGTTCTTCCATTTGTTGAGTTCACGGTTGATCAACTTTCCGACTTCCACCTTGTCTCTTGACATGATTGCATCAATCACAATCAGTCTCTCTTTATCTACCCATGAGGTGTGAGAGGTAGGAATTAAGCAGTGCCTTATGAAATGGAACCAAGTGTTGGCTTCATCACATAGGTACCTCTTCATGATTTTGAACTCACTCCCTTGTTCAACACTTCTCTCCCAGACAGCACCTTCTACACAAATCCTGTCTTTGATAGCTTCCATTTCAGTCAGTCCATAGGTCTTTTGCTTGGTCTCCACAGCCTTTCCATAGTACCCTAGCCCAAAATAATCGTTGATCACTCTTACCCCAAACTTCACTTCCTCGCCTCGCACCTTTGAAAAAATGGAAGGCTCTCCTTCAGGTCTCTCAACGATTCCTTTATAGAAATCGTGAACCAAAGTAGCAATGTATTCTTTTCTGTGCACAACGAATTTTTGCCACCCCAACGCTGCGACGGTTGCAAGAAAATCAGGATTGGGGCTTTCTTGACTAAAGCCCCTTTCTGGGAGTAGGGCTTTCTTTTTGGATGGGTTAGGTGTTTCAGATAGATAAAATGAGGATGAACTTAGGTCAATATTTTTGCCTTTCCCAGAGGATTTGGTAGCAGAATGCTTCACTTTTGTCATGGTGATTGCGCAGAAATTGCTTAGAAAGGAATGGGGGATTTTTGGAGTTTTTAGGTTTTCTGAGAAAGAGAGGGAAGATTGTAGTTTCAGAGAGGGAGATTAGAGAGAGGTTGCAGGTGGTGGGATAATGGTGAATGGTGGGATTTTTATGGGGAAGTGGTTATGGGGAGTTGAGAAATGGTAGAGTGGAGTAATGGAGAAAAGTAACCGTTGATTAGACAAGTAGGGAAGGGAGATGACGTCATGGTCGGGTTACCACGTTCGCTTACTGAGAAGGAAATGATTTCTCACACGTCATCACTTACGCCTTTGACTTAATTTAAATCGGCCCTGCCTGCCCAGACGTGCCCACGTCTAATGCATACTGAGACGTTACGACGTCTACCACCTTTTACTTTCCATTTCTTCAACATTTATTCCTGCAAAATAAAAATTAAAAAGACACAAAAATTGTTGGTTAATTAAAAATCATTGGGTTGCCTGCCAAGAGCGCTTGCTTTAAGAGTCTCCAGCCAGACTTTTTCCATTTTAATTCAAGAATTGTGGAAGGACATTTGGATCTTGTCCCTTTCCACATGCTCTCCATGATACTGCTTCACACGTTGGCCATTAACTTTGAACATGGTGTTTGTCTTTTCATCAAAGAGGTCCACAGCACCATGAGGATAGATTTTTATTAATTTGAAAGGTCCTGACCACCTTGACTTTAGCTTGCCTAGGAACAACTTTAGCCTTGAATTGAATAGCAACACCTGTTGTCCTTCTGTTAGTTCTCTTTTTTGAATTCTTTGATCATGCCACTTCTTGGTCTTTTCCTTGTACATTGCTGAGTTTTCATAAGCATGGTGCCTGAACTCTTCTAGTTCATTTAATTGCAGCAACCTTGCTTCACCAGCGTTTGCATGATCCAGATTTAATTGCTTCAATGCCCAGTAAGCCTTATGTTGGAGCTCAATTGGTAGGTGACAAGCTTTGCCATAGACTAGCTTGTAGGAGACATGCCCAATGGTGTTTTGTATCTTTGATCAGAGGCCCAAAGTGCATCATCCAAGTGTAGTGACCATTCCTTTCTGTAGGGACCAACCATTTTCTCAAGTATTCTTTTGATTTCTCTGTTGGATACCTCTCTGCAGCCACCGGTTTGGGGATGATAGGTCAGTAGCAATTCTGTGTTTCACTCCATACTTAGCCAACGTGTTCTCAATTAGCTTGTTGCGAAATGAGAGCCTTCATCACTGATTATGGCTCTTGGAGTACCAAACCTTGTGAATATATTCTTTTTAAGGAACTTGCTAACTGATTTTGCTTCATTGTTGGGTAATGCCACAGCTTCAACCCACTTTGACACGTAATCCACGCCTACGGAATATATAGATTTCCATGGGACATAGGAAATGGTCCCATGAAATCCATTCCCCATACATCAAACAACTCAACTTCCAGAATGTTTGTGAGAGGCATTTCTTGCTTACTTGATATATTTCCTGTCCTCTAGCACTTATCACATCTCCTGACTAGCTCATGAGCATCTTTGAATAGTGTAGGCCAATAGTAGCCAGATTGTAGGACCTTGCAAAATGCTCGTACCGCCAAAATGTCCACCATAAGGTCTTTGAATGACATTGTTGCAAAGACATGGAGTTGTTCTTCCTCGCCTAGACACCTTCTTAGTAACCGATCCGACACAATTTGTACAAATATGGCTCATCCCAGAAGTATTGCTTTATAGTGTGGAAGAACCTCTTCTTCTGTTGATAATTGAAATCTACAGGCACAATCTTGCTAACAAGGAAATTAACTATGTCAGCATACCATGGTGTAGTGGTATCAGACGTTATGACGTTTGACGAAAGTGTCATAGACGTGGTAACGTCTTCAACTACTGAGGCTACTGACAATAGTCTCTCATCAGTGAATTTTTCTTTTATCTCCTCTTCACCTGTACCTGC
The DNA here is from genome assembly GCA_020916435.1 of Oxytropis ochrocephala. Lineage (NCBI taxonomy): Eukaryota > Viridiplantae > Streptophyta > Magnoliopsida > Fabales > Fabaceae > Oxytropis > Oxytropis ochrocephala. The sequence continues at coordinate 59,235,488 of CM037092.1, read as the reverse complement.
ATCAACATTCTCAAGTCTAGAGAGATGATCAGCAACTTGGTTCTCCACCCCCTTTTTGTCACGTATTTCCAAGTCAAATTCTTGGAGGAGGAGAACCCATCTAATAAGCCTTGGCTTTGCATCTTTTTTAGAAATTAAGTACTTAATGGCTGAATGATCAGTGAAGACAATAACTTTTGCACCCACTAAGTAAGATCTAAACTTATCAAAAGCAAATACAACAGCCAAAAGCTCTTTTTCAGTCACAGTATAGTTTAATTGGGCATCATCTAAGGTTTTACTGGCATAATAAATAGAATGAAATTTTTTCCATACCTTTGCCCCAATACACTCCTACAAACATAATCACTTGCATCACACATCAACTCAAATGGCTTAGACCAATGCAGGTGACTATTACTCGAGCGATCACTAAGCGCAATTTCATTTGTTGAAAGCTTCATGACATTGTTCATCAAAGTTGAAGACGTTGTCACGTTGCAACAATGCACGGGGGGTTTTGAAATTTTTGAGAAATCCTTGATAAATCTTCTCTCAGAAACCCCGTATGTCCTAAGAAACTTCTAACTCCTTTGATAGTTGTTGGTGGAGGTAGCTTGTCAATAACATCAATCTTTGCTTTGTCTACCTCTAACCCTTTCTTTGATATTCTCGTGCCCCAACACTTTTCCTTCTTGTACCATGAAATGGCATTTTTCCCAATTGAGCACTAGGTTGGTTTCTTCACACCTTATTAGGACTCCTTCCAAATTATCCGTGCATGCCTTGTATGAATCTCCATAGATCGAGAAATCGTCCATAAAGACTTCCATGGAATTTTCAATGAAATCAAAATAAGGCCATCATGCACCTTTGAAATGTTGCGGAGCATTGCACAAACCAAAATGGCATCCTTCTCAAAGCAAAGGTACCATAGGGACAAGTGAATGTTGTCTTTTCTTGATCTTCAGTGCTATAGCTATCCGGTTGTAGCTTCAATAGCCATCAAGGAAACAAGAAAATCCTTGCTCTGCAAGCTGTCTAACATTTGATCAATGAATGGAAGAGAAAATGATCCTTCTTAGTTGCTTTGTTTAGCTTTCTATAATCCATGCATATCCTCCACTGTTTCTCATCCTTGTTGGAATTAGCTCATTTTTATCATTTGTTACCACAAGAACTCCACCTTTCTTTGGCACACATTGTAATCGGACTTACCCAGGAGCTATTGCTAATAGGGTAGATTATTCCTACATCCAACCACTTGATGATTTCTTTCTTTACCACCTCCTTCATTATAGGGTTCAATCTCCTCTGCCCTTCTATGCTATTCTTGGCATTTTCCTCCAAGACAATTCTATGCATGCAGATTGTGGGACTGATACCTTTGATGTCTGCCATTTGCCAACCAATTTGCCAACCAATTGTGGGACTGGTAGGGAATCATTTTCCCCTAAAAAGACATACTTTAAATGCTCAGGTAATACCTTTAATTCCAAGGTAGGTGGCTCTTTGATGGAAGACACATTCTTCTTAAGATTTGAGTCCTCTTGCCCTAAAGATTCGTACCTCTTTGTCCAAGACTTTGGTGCAGGGGGCTCAGACGTGGCCACGTCTGCAACAGACGTTACAACATCTAGAGGAACAATTTCTTCTGCTAAAAACTCTTGCACTTCGTCATTGCCTAGCATCTTCTCCAAAGGATCATTATCTTTGTTGAACTGCTTTTGAACCATATGATCAATGGCAACCACATAAGAACATTCCTCTGTGTTTGGTTCTGGATACTTGAGTGCATTGAGTACATTGAATTTGACTTCTTGGTCATTGACCCTCATAATTAATTCTCCTTTCTGCACATCAATGATTGTCCTTCCAGTAGCTAAGAATGGTCTCCCGGAATGATGGGAACCTCTTTATCTGGCATCAAAATCCAAAATACAAAATCCACTGGAAACACAAACTTGTCAACTTTAATCAAAACATCTTCTAATATGCCCTCGGGATAAACTCTACTTTTATCAGCTAAAGTTAAACTTAAAGAAGTAGGTCCGCGCTCCTATACCAAGTTTGTCATAAATGGACTTGGGCATCAAGTTGATACTTGCTCCCAAGTCACACAAAGCTTTTCCAATGTAAAAATCTCCAATAGAGCATGGTATAGTAAAACTGCCAGGATCCTTGAGTTTTCTAGGAAGCTTATTCTTCATAATTAAACTACATTCTTCAGTTAAAGCAACATTTTCAAACTCCCCTAGCCTTCTCCTTTTGGTGATGATGTCTTTTAAGAACTTGGCATAGTTTGGCATTTGCTGTAAAGCTTCAACCAAAGGAAGGTTGATGTGTAACTGCTTTAACATCTCCATGAACTTGCTGAACTGCTTATCTTCATGAGCCTTTTTCAATCTTTGAGGGTATGGTGGAGGAGGATACTCAGGTACAAGCCTATGCACAGTCTTGATTCCTGGTTCAAAACTAGACGTCGTAACGTCTGGGTTAGACATCACAATGTCTGGAGTATCTTTCACACAACTTGAGCTTGCCTCTTTCCCCTTCTTTTTCTCCATCTCTGGTGCTTCTTTTACCTTCTCTGGTGCTTCTTCCTCCACAGGCATAGGTTGTTCAGGGTATTCAGTACCACTTCTTAAAGAAATTGCATTTACCTGTCCATTTCCCCCATTATTACCATTAGGGTTTGATGATGATGATGGAGTTTCAGTTGTAGAAGGAAGAGATCCATTCTGCCTTTGAGTGAGAGCTGAAGCTATCTGTCCAATCTGATTTTCCAGAGTTTTGATTGAAGACTCATGAGTTTGCAAAGTTGTCTTACAATCACTTATGAAGCTTTTCATCATGGCTTCCAAATTGCTATTGTTGTTATTCTGCACATACTGCCTCTGTTGTTGTTGTTGAGGGGGAAATCCTGGAGGTATTGCAGGAGCAGTATTGCTGGTATTCAGTGCATTGTTGTTTCTCCAACTGAAATTTGGGTGATTTCTCCAATTTGAATTGTAAGAGTTGGAATAGGGACCGTTTCCTTTGTTCTGAGATACAAAGTTTACAGACTGAGGGTTGTAAGGACACTCCTCATACACATGCCCTTCTTCACAATAAACACATACTACTTCACTTATTTCATGGACACCTGCCTTCTTTCCAGGAGTAAATCTATCAGATGCCCAATGAGAGTTATGGGTGGTTATGTCATCAATAAGCTTGCATGCCTCAGAAAAGGACATGTTCAGAATGACACCACCTGATGAAGCATCAAGTATCAACCTAGTAGGCTGATCTAGACCATTATAGAAAGTCTCCATTTGGATCACCACAGGAATGCCATGGTGTGGGCACATTCTTAGTAATTCCTTCCACCTCTCCCAAGCCTCAAATAATGATTCCCCTTCCCTTTGTTTGAAAGAAGTGATATCATTTCTCAGCCTAGCATTTTTGTTGGGAGGGAAGTATTTTGCAAGAAACTTCTCAGCTAGCTCATCCCAAGTGTGAATTGAATTTGGCTCCAAGGAGTTCAACCAATTTTTGGCCTTATCCTTAAGAGAGTAGGAAAGAGCTTCAGTCTAAAAGCATCCTCTGAGACTCTGGGGATGATAAAGTTGCTACACACATCCAAAAATTGCCTTAGGTGTGCATAAGGATCTTCTTGAGGAAAACCCCAAATTGCCTGCATGATTTGCGAAGATTTGGAACATCATTGGCTTGAATTCAAAATGACCAATATGAAGGGTTGGTCTTGCAATGCCTGTTTGTAAATGGGCGGGGTTGAGCACAAACGTAGTCACGCATAGGGCTGCCCCTCGTCATTGACCATATCTTGTGGTCCCGCATTGATGAGTTCTTTGCCTTTGGTAGTGTTCATCATCAACAACTATTGTCTCTGTATGAGTTTGTGGTCCACGACCTTGTCCTCTACCTCCTCTTGGTGTATGTCCACCTCTAGAGCCGTGTTATGCTCGCATACATGGTTGGGTGTTGTTCTTTGTTGTTGTTGCCTCCTTCTTAACCTTTGTTGTCTCCTTAGTTATCTCAAAGTTCTTTCGTGTTCGGATCAAACTTCAGTGTAGACTCACTCCTTGGCTCGGTTGAACTAGAGCTTGCATTGGAACTAAGCATACGCTGTAACGTCTACCTGTTCAAACACAGAAACAACAAACAACACAGTAAAATTCTTCCAACTTGTGTTCTAATACTCTTTGAACAATAAAAGTTACTACAATCCCCGGTAACGGCGCTAAAAACTTGTTGCGTTGGTATATTCGTATGGTTTACGCAATTATAGTGCAAGTATACACATCGTACAAGTAATAGAGTGGTTTTAAGTAAGAGATCGTTCCCACGAGGATTGGTATACTTTTCAAAGTTCAAGTTTCAAAACACAAGAGAATCAAGTAACAAATCGGCAATAAGAGTTGGTTTTAAAGCTAAAGATGTAATTAAAACAAGTAAACAAATGTTGGTTGTGAATATGGATGAGAGATGAGTTGAGTTGTTGCATGCAAATAAATCCTTTCTAGTCAGACGTTATAACGTTTACACGTTATTACGTACAAATGTTATTTTGTATAGACGTGGCCACGTTTGAACGCTGTTGCAAAAGAGGTATGCTTTTCAGCACAAAACGTCAGAGTTTCAAGTATAAGAGGTCCTATGTCTAGGTTCTAAATAGGCCCACTCCTGTATTTTAAGCACCCACAGCAATGTTCTATGAACTATTATCCATTCTATGTCTAGACTTAGATAAAGATGCCTAAATGTCTTTAGTACATTGTTCATTCATATAAATCCTTGATTTCTTTTCATAGACCATGTCTGTACCTATGAATCTACCTATTCTAAGAGGCCAACCTCAAAACAAGTTTGGAAATATTTTCACACAAGGATTTAAAACATGCACGTCAATATAACATTAACTAGAAGTTCATTACAAGCAAAACAACAACTCAACTACAAAGTGTTTAGCTCATGCTGAGAATCTTTACAGAATGATGAGGATTTAGAATCCAAATACCATACATAACAGAAAAGAAACTAAGTGAAAAAGATACACCTAAGTAGCTCTTCAGCATGTACGCTGTATAGACGTTACAACGTCTGAGCCTCACAGCAATGCAGAAAATAAAACAAAGTTCAGAAAAGCAAAATACAGAAGTCTGTTTCCAGATCTTCTTTACAGAACTACTTCTGAATTTTAATGGAAATATGGTGAAGGGATGAAGATGAAGTGTATGCAGTGGTTCTGAATGGGTGTATGTCCCGGTGCCTTGAGAGAGAGCTGAGCCTTCATTAAATAGCCTCCTTGCTCACGTGTGGCTGATGTCACTTGCCCACCTACCAGTGTCCTGCTTTCCTCTCTTACGCCTCGACACTGCTCGGTGCTACAAAGATGCCTCAAGGTCACCATGGGGAAATAGAAGATCTTCTGACTTTTATATCTTTGACCATCATTACTAGCGCGCCAAAATGAAGATCTTTCACCCTTGCTCTGCTGCACTTCTATAGACGTGGTGACGGACGTGGTAACGTTCAGCTCTATTTTTCTTGCACTAGCACAAGAAGCATCAAAACGCTCTCAAGGGCACCACTTGGTGCCTAAATGCACAGATTTATCTATTTAACCTCTTATTCACTAAAAACTCAGAAATTAACATAAAACTAATTAATTATTCTTGTATTGCTAGAGAACTTGCGCGATTTATTCTTTGAATGAGTATAAATAACTCATAAAAATGAGTTATCAGTGGTCCCTCGCTAAATTCCACCTAACCCTTATCAGATATCACCTCACTCTTTACCCACCATAATATTTCACTTCCCACTTTTCCTACGAACATTCTTCCTCTCTCTCATCAATCACAACCACAACGTCTCTCTTTTGTAATAAGAAAAATAATAATAATATTATTAATAATAATAATAATAAAATGCAAAATTACACCAGAGGACCTTTAAGTTATTTATTTGTAACAAGTTGGCCCTTTAAGTTTGTTTTGTAACAAATAAGTCCTTTAAGTTACCTAACATTGACACTGTTGGCGCTTTTAGTAAAATGTCATATCTTGATTACATCAAAATACACCAAAATATTATTGGTTGCGTCAAAAGAATAAACATATGAAGATGTGAGTGGGGGAAGGTGAGCAACGAGCAACAAGAGGTTAAAATTGGAGTTGTACGAAGGTAAGGTATGCTCTGAGAATAACAGAACACTGATGTTGCTCGTTGCCCAATAACCTTTAATGCTGCACATTCACATCACACACATATCTCTACTCGTGAGTGCGGTCAAAGGCACCAGGTCCTCCACTACCTTCTTCATCATTATCACCTACGCCGCCACTTTTGCTTCTTACCGTGTCCTCAAACACGACCCTATCTCCACTCTCCACCTCATCACAGGTTAGCTGCTTGTTGTTATTTCCCATCATACTCCCCACTACTGGTAGTGGCTCCGTCAGCTCCTTTCCATCTCTAGGCGGTGAAAACACTACTAGTAGGTAATTCTCCTTCTCGAATGGGAACTTTGAGTTCTTAAAATGCTCTTTCAACGTTTCCAAACCCTGAACCTTGGCGTATGTGACTTCACAAATTTGAGTTCTTAAATACTGCAGTTTATAGTAGCTCATTATGATTCAATGCAAATTGAAAACCTATCAATGCATGTTGGGATGTGAAGTTTGAGAATAATTATAAATCAAGTTGAGAATATAGTTTTGTGGCATAACTTTGGTACTTCGTTGATTTGATTTTGAGATTTATCACTACTTTCATAAAATATCTCCATCTCCTTCTTCATCTTCATCGTTATTGTTGCCATCAACCATATCCAATAAAACAATTGATTGTATCTTAAAGATGAAAACATTATTGATTTTGTTATAGATTTGATGACAACTTAAAAAAAATTTCACGCACTTGCATTTTATATAGTTCCGAGGCAACTTGCAACATGTTTAGATTGAGGAAAAGGGAGATGAATGAAAGATTTTAGGTAAGTTATATTTTTGTTAAGAAATTTAATGAAATAAGGAAAGAACAATGTACATTAAAATAAATATCATCACTCGAGATTTCACTTTATGTTAACAGTTACAGATTATTTGTAAGATCGTGTACAAACGAGTATAGAAGGTTAACAAATGAGAATAAAAATAAATTTATACTTTTATATATAAGGTAATAAATTAATTATTTTTATCTATTGTTTTAATTAAAAAGAGATGGGAAAAATATCTAATTAGATTGAAGGAAAGGGAGATGAATGAAATATTTCAAGTAAATTATATTTTTGGTAGAAAACTTTGGGAAAGAAAGGAAGAAACAATGTACATTAATATTAAAATCATTATTTGGGATTCTTGACTTTAGGTTAGGGGTTGCACATTAGTTTAAGACACGTATATGATAAAGCAATTGGTTTTCAAAATAGATAGTTATGATTAAATAGAATTTATAAATTGATTATTTTTTATTGAACATAGTGATTTTGTATTTTACTTTCTGAAGTGCACCTAACTCTAAAAGAGACATGCGAAATATATGTTTAGATTGTAGCAAAGGGACATGAGTGAAAAATGTTATCTAAATCATGTCTATGTTAGAAAACTCTACGATTTACAGATTAGTTATGAAAAAACGGTGAAGATGAAGCTGGAGATGGAGATAATCTCATGAAAGTAATGATAAATCTCAAAATCAAATCAACAAAGTACCAATGTTATGCCACAACACTAAATTCTCAAGTTGATTTTAAAATTTTCTCAAACTACAGATACCTACATGCATTGATAGGTTTTTAGTTAGCATTGAATAATAATGACTCCTATAAACTGTAACGTACGGATTTTCCTACAAAAAAGTTTCGTAGGATGAAAGGTGGAATCATAGGCATTCAAATTAAATTCTCAAAAATTTGGAATCACTCACTACAAAAAAATTGTTATTAGCGGGGGACGTTAGATAGGGAAACTAGATCCCTCCCTAAATCTAACACTAGCGACGGATTTGAGAGGGAGCTAAGAATCTCGTTTAACGTGGCATTTAGCGACGGAAATTCTGTTGCAAAAGAGGGCGAGAGTTTAAATTTCAAAATGCACGTTTCTTTGGACATTAGCGACGGAAATTGAGGTGGTCCATCGCTAAATTCCTGCCATTCTGATGCACTGAAGAGTCTTGGTAAGCGTGTGTGGCATTTAGCAACAGAATTAAATGGTACCTCGCTAAATCCCTCGCTAAATTCCCGCCATTCTGACGCACTGCAGAGTATTGGTAAGCGTGATTGGCATGTAGCAACAAAATTAAGTTGTCCCTCGATAAATCCATCGCTAAATTCCTGTCATTCTGACGCACTGCAGAGTCTTGGTAAGTGTGTTTGGTATTTAGCGTTGGAATTAGGTTGTCCCTCGCTAAGTTCTGACTGTTGTAGCTTTTATAGAACGCGCGAAGGCAATTAGCGATGGAAATTGGTGGTCCCTCGCTAAATTCCACCTAACCCTTATCAGATATCACCTCACTCTTCACCCACCATAATATTTCACTTCCCACTTTTCTTCTCTCCTCTCACTTTCGACTCTTCTCTCTTCTTCTCTCCTACTTTCCCAAATTTTACTTCCACCACCACCACACCACTACCACCACAATCAAATTAGTTACTCTTTTACTCCTCTCTCTCTCTCTCTCTCTCTCCTACGAACATTCTTCCTCTCTCTCATCAATCACAACCACAACCTCTCTCTTTTGGAGCTTTCTCTCTTCACCGACACTGCCACCTTCTTTGTTCTCTTTCTCTCTTCACCACACAACCTCTCTCTCTCTCTACCTAAACCGCCATTCACCACCACCACTACCACCACCACCACCACCACCACTCTCACTCCCCTCTCTCTCTTTGGAATGCTTGGTGATGATGATAATAAGAACAATAATAATAATAATAATAATAATAATAATAATAAAATGCAAAATTACACCAGAGGACCTTTAAGTTATTTATTTGTAACAAGTTGGACCTTTAAGTTTGTTTTGTAACAAATAAGTCCTTTAAGTTACCTAACATTGACACTGTTGGCCCTTTTAGTAAAATGTCATATCTTGATTACATCAAAATAAACCAAAATATGATTGGTTGCGTCAAAATAATAAACATATGAAGATGTGAGTGGGGGAAGGTGAGCAACGAGCAGCAAGAGGTTAAAATTGGAGTTGTACGAAGGTAAGGTATGCTCTGAGAAGAACAGAACACTGATGTTGCTCGTTGCCCAACAACCTTTAATGCTGCACATTCACATCACACACATATCTCTACTCAGAGTGTAGTGCAGCCAGTCCTCCACTACCTTCTTCATCATTATCACCTACGCCGCCACTTTTGCTACTTACCGTGTCCTCAAACTCGACCCTATCTCCACTCTCCACCTCATCACAGGTTAGCTGCTTGTTGTTATTTCCCATCATAATCCCCACTATTGGTAGTGGCTCCGTCAGCTCCTTTCCATCTCTAGGCGGTGAAAACACTACTAGTAGGTAATGCTCCTTCTCGAATGGGAACTTTGAGTTCTTAAAATGCTCTTTCAACGCTTCCAAACCCTGAACCTTGGCATATGTGACTTCACAAATTTGAGTTCTTAAATGCTGCAGTTTATAGTAGCTCATTATGATTCAATGCAAATTGAAAACCTACCAATGCATGTCGGTATGTGAAGTTTGAGAATAATTATAAATCAAGTTGAGAATTTAGTTTTGTGGCATACCTTTGGTACTTCTTTGATTTGATTTTGAGATTTATCACTACTTTCATAAAATATCTCCATCTCCTTCTTCATCTTCATCGTTATTGTTGCCATGAACCATATCCAATAAAACAATTGATTTTATCTTAAAGATGAAAACATTATTGATTTTGTTATAGATTTGATGACAACTTTGGGAAAGAAAGGAAAGAAACAATGTACATTAATATTAAAATCATTATTTGGGATTCTTGACTGTAGGTTAGAGGTTGCACTTCACCTCACTCACCTCGGATTACACTACATCGGTGACCCTACCTCACTTCACCTCACTCACCTCGGTTACACAATGTGGCACGCACACACACACCAACCAGGCGCAAAGGGCACGCCACATTTGGCGCCCCACACCAAGACACACACGACACAAGGGCATGCCACACTTACGCCCCACACCGTGACTCACCCACACACCAAGGCACAACACGCAATACACACCAAGGCACCCACACACATGCAACACGACACGATAACTCACACCATTACACGGACTAGCCAATGTGGCGCCCTCACCCGAGACACACACCCACCCACCAACAAGGCACACAACATGCCCAAGACATGGCACACCACACGCCAAGCACAACGCGCAACACACACCAAGCACAACGCGCACACCACACGCCAAGCACAACGCGCAACACCACACGAAGCACAACGCGCAACACCACATGCCAAGAACAATGCGCAACACCACACCAAGAACAACGCGCAACACCACAAACCACGACATGGGCATTGGCGCCTAGCCGTGGCTCACCCAAATAGCCACATAGTGGCACACCACCTTAACACCAGTTTCACTTAGACATTTTATCAAACAACATGGATTCATCAATTGAGTTCAAACATAACATCAACCATGAAAACAACACAACAATCAATCAATCAATCAATATATAACACTCATCATATAGTCTATTATGAACGAAAGAGAGCCCCCTAACCTTGGAAAATTGAAAAAACCAAGCAAGACTCCTAGCAATCAACAAGAATCACCACCAAGCTCCTTCCCTTGAAGCCTTTCACGCGAACTCTTCCTCTTACTCCCTTGAACCGTCGCGCGCCTTCTCTCTCACTCTATCTCTCTATTTTTCTTTCTTTCTCTCCCACGGCATAACACCCTTCTTCTCTCCTTCCTTGCGCGCCATTTCCTTCTCTCTTGCGATCTCCTCTTCTTCTCCCTAGCGCGCCGTCCTCTCCCCTCTTCGCAAGCCCTCTCTCTCTCTCTCTTACTTTACTCTTTCTCTGTTTTGAATGAGAATGAGCTCTCACCCCTAGACTCCTAAACTTAACACATGAACATGGGGCTAATTCATGGATATGGGCCTAACTATCATGGGCCTCTATTCACACCTCCCCCATTACTCAAACACCTCCTAAATACAATAAAACTCCAAATTAATCCTTTGACTTAACAAAATGTTGTAAGCCTTAAATAACCCAACTAAGAGAGGTTGTGTGATGAAGAGAGAAAGAGATGAAAGTGAAGAAAGAATGGCGGTTTAGGTAGAGAGAGAGAGAGGTTGTGTGGTGAAGAGAGAAAGAGAAGAAAGAAGGTGGTGGTGTCGGTGAAGAGAGAAAGCTCCAAAAGAGAGAGGTTGTGGTTGTGATTGATGAGAGAGAGGAAGAATGTTCGTAGGAGAGAGAGAGAGAGAGAGGAGTAAAAGAGTAACTAATTTGATTGTGGTGGTAGTGTTGTGGTGGTGGTGGAAGTGAAATTTGGTAAAGTAGGAGAGAAGAAGAAGAAGAGTCGAAAGTGAGAGGAGAGAAGAAAAGTGAGAAGTGAAATATTATGGTGGGTGAAGAGAGAGGTTATATCTGATAAGGGTTAGGTGGAATTTAGCGAGGGACCACCAATTTCCGTCGCTAATTGCCTTCGCGCGTTCTATAAAAGCTACAACAGTCAGAACTTAGCGAGGGACAACTTAATTCCAACGCTAAATACCAAACACACTTACTAAGACTCTGCAGTGCGTCAGAATGACAGGAAATTAGAGACGGATTTACCGAGGGACAACTTAATTTCGTTGTTAGATGCCAATCACGCTTACCAAGACTCTGCAGTGCGTCAGAATGGCGGAAATTTAGCGAGGGATTTAGCGAGGTACCATTTAATTCTGTTGCTAAATGCCACACACGCTTACCAAGACTCTTTAGTGCATCAGAATGGCAGGAATTTAGCGATGAACCACCTCAGTTTCCGTCGCTAATGTCCCAAAAAAACGTGCATTTTAAAATTTAAACTCCTGCCCTCTTTTGCAACGGAATTTCTGTCGCTAAATGCCACGTTAAAAGAGATTCTTTGCTCCCTCGGAAATTTGTCGCTAGTTTTAGATTTAGCGAGGGATCTAGTTTCCCTAGCTAAAGTCCCCCGCTAATAACAATTTTTTTGTAGTGAGTGATTCCAAATTTTTGAGAATTTAATTTGAATGCCTATGATTCTACCTTTCATCCTACGAATTTTTTTTTAGGAAAATCCGTACAAACTACTACAGTTTATAGGAGTCATTATTATTCAATGCTAACTAAAAACCTATCAATGCATGTAGGTATCTGTTGTAACACCCCCTTACTCTTAATACTTTAATTTATAAAATCAGAGTTCAAAAATCGTTTTCTTTTCAAAGATACATCCTCAAGGGAATGCTACGTTCATCAAACATCACTTTCACTTAGCCAATAATACTTTTCATTAATAAAATATAATTGTGTGATACACAGCACGACTTAAATGGGGCGAACCCTCAAATTCTAATACATCATTCTATTACAGTTCAACACTTATCTTAAACAACTAATAGACTACCCGGCTCCCCAGTTCGACGTCACAGAGCAAGACGCCACAACTAGACTGAGGAAAGAAAGGACCTTCACTCAGATCACCTCGCACGCTGTTGGACATAAGAAGCAACATATAAAGCAGTAGGGTGAGTCTCTTTTCATAAATAATAAAATGTATGATAAACGTTATGCTAGAGAAAGACAACTAGAAAACACTCCGACTCAACCAACCACACAACACACCAAGTTAAGGCACACCAACTCCTAATCATCAAAGACACCAATGTGCATGAGAATATGCATGATGCAGACCCAAACACCAAGGGCATATGCATGATGGATCCATTAAGACCGAAGTCTTCTGCTATCACCTTAGGACCGAAGTCCTCTGCTTTCACCATAGGACCGAAGTCCTCTGCTTTCACCATAGGACCGAAGTCCTCTGCTTTCACCATTATGCTTATGATTTATGCGACACCATGAACAATGCATAACACACAGCATATACATCATTCAATTAAATCATAACACAATCTCAGTAACTCACCAATTAGACCGCAGCCATTTGTTCATAAATAGGACCTAAGTCCTCTGCTCACCTCTAGGACCGAAGTCCTCTGCTCATCAATAGGACCGAAGTCCTCTGCTCATAACCCTAAGGCTAACATCACTCAGACATCATCACTGCACTAAGGCTGACATCTCTACATCGTCCAATAGCTCTATAGCTAGCGTCCAACTCACTGGACATCTCCACACCTCATCACCAACTCTATGGCTAACTTTGACACCTCGGTCATAGCTCTAAAGCTAGTGTCCAACTCACTGGACACCTTGCCACCTAAAGTAGTGGACTACATAGTCACTACGAGGACCACAACGTCACCTAGGACTAAAATGTAACCTAGGGACCAAACCTGTAACGCCCTAAAATAATTTAATTATTTATTTAATTAAGTTATTTGAGGGATTACAGTATTTATTTAAATTGAGTAATAATGTTGGAATTAATTTTTATTGCAGAAGGGGTCTGTTGCGCCCGAAAAAGTCCCCGAGGGAGAACCTTCCTCGTTTACAACTTTTCTAAAAGAAATCGATCAATGAAGCCGCCACTAATATTTATTAAGGAAAATATTAGGAAAACCTTTTGGAAAGCAACTGGTCTTTCGAAAACTCAGAGATGTAGGTTCGGGGGTCGGTTAGGTGTGGGGAAGGTATTAGCACCCCACACCTCCTTTCTACCGAAAGGGAACCATTAATTCGATGTGTGGTTTGGATTGTTTGATTTGAAATAAATCGTTCTACTTCTTTTCTTTTCCTTTTTATTTGAAAGAGTTTTTTAGAAAACAAGGGAGAAAGAAATCTTTTTGGGATCTTTGAAAAGTGAAACTAAACTAAGATTTTTTAAAAGAGTGCTTGACGGGATGTGACCCGCTCCTACGTACCCTCAATGAGATGAGGGATCAAAGCTACGTAGTTCTTGGTTCTTAATCTTGAGAAAAATCTGTGTTTTGTCTTTATCTTATCTTTTGAGTTTTGGAAATATGACTCAAGCGTTCATGAATACCAAACAAGCAATGGCTTCGAGTGGCGTTCATTACTAACGTGAAAGAAAAGTGTTGGAACCGATAATCAGTCGAGCAATTGCTTCAAGCGATTACAAGTTGCAACGTTTTTATTATCTTTTTTGAAATTGTTTTGGAAAAGGATGAGTCGTAGTGATGATTATCACTGATGGCTCATATTGTTTTTTTTGAGTTTTTAAATTGACTTGTATTTGATTAAGGTGTGGGAGTTTTCGTGATAGTCAAACAAGCAAGGGCTTGAGTGACTACCACTAGTAACTCCATCATTGACGATCAAACAAGCAACGGCTTCAGTGATGGCCAATGATTTGTTTATGAAAAAAAATGCCTTAGGGTTTTTTATTAGAAAAACATGTGATTCCAAGTTTGAAAAAGAAATAGAACATTTCAAATCTTTTCAAGTCCAAACCAAGGCAACAATAAGAACACAAGCATAGCAATCATAAAGAATATCCACAAATTGTAATGAACCAATTGAATACATGATTGAGCTAACATGTGGGTGCATGAACATACAATTACAATATGCAAGGCACATCATTATTGCATGTATAAACAAGTAAGGATGCATGAGGTACTAACAAGTGAGAGTGCAAATGAATATGCAAGAGATATGAATATATGAAAAGGCATGAAGATTAAAACAAAAGAGTATGCAAGAGATACAAGCAAATGAGAATGCAAGAGAGTGAATAAGGTTTTATTTAAGTGCAAGTGTGTGAGAGTGTGTCATAAAAAGTGGTAAAAATTTAGTTACCTTATTCTTAGGAAATGGTGAAATGTTTTGGTGTTTTTAGAGTCTTATGAAAAAGTGGTAAAAGTATTTTTGGGTTGATTTTATAAAGTTGAAAAGTTATAAATGTAAACTAGAGAATGTTTTGGGTCTTTTGTAATTTAAGAAAGGTAAAAAGTAAAGGTAAATTATTAATGAAATGGTAACTTATTTAAGTGAAGGTGGTGAATTATTTAAGTGAAGGTAAATGGTAAAGGTAAAATGTTTTTTTTAGGGTTTTAAGTGAAAGGTAAGAAAAAGGTAAGAAAATGTTTTTTTTACTATTTAGTAACACTTAAGTGAATGGTAAAACTAAAAGGTAAAAAGTGAAAAAAAACACAATTCACCACAATTAATTTACCAAACAAGATCAAACAACAAATTTGAGTAAGTAAATTGGTCACAAAAATGGCTTTATGGCCGAAACATACATATACACAATAAGGCTCAAATTCAACAAATTTCTTGCAACCAAATCACATCATTAGACACACACACATAAACCCTAAGATTTACACATGTATATCACACTCAAACAATCATCATTTCATCATTTATTCAACACACAAAATCAAGGAAAATAAAAGATGATGAAACCCTAATTTAGGGACCTAAACCCGAATGCACTATTGGTCCCATATACCATTCTTATTCAACTTTGACACATGAAATAGGCAAGAAAACATGAGGATCCTAATTTCTAACCCAAGGCCAAAGCAAAAACATGAGGAAAGTGGCATTTTATTTCATGAAAATGATGCAAACATGCTAAAAATGATTAGAAATGCAAACAAACATAAGAATCTCTCCTTCAAGGCCAAGGACTTGTCTCAAACACCCAAGGCTCCCAATGTCCTTGTACATAATGTTTGAAACAAGTCCTCAAAGCTTCTTTCGAGAAGGAGAGAAGAGATGAAGAGATCTACATGGTGAAAGGTGAAGAAAATGCAAAGGAGAATTTATTTACCTCACAAAATAACTAGGAAATGAAAAAGAGAGCAAGAACTTGAAGAACACAACCTCAACAAACTTGAAACCCCACGCAAATAGCCTCTCTTTGATCAAACTTGGATGATTATTGAAGCTTATGAGGAGATCTTTTGAATGATGAAAGAATTATGGAGTTTTGATGGTGAAAGAATGAAGGAAAGATGGAAGGAGAGTTGATGATGGTGGTTCGAATTTAGAGAGGAGGAGAGGAGAGCATGGAGGCTGAGTATAAGTGCTAGGTTAGAAATGAGAGAGTGTGTGTGAGGTCTCCTATTTTTGGGCTTTTATATGAAGTGAAAACTTAAGGGTATTTGTGACAATGTATCTCTTGTAAATCAATAGGATTTGAGAAAGAAATTGAATCAATGGTCAAGATGCATTATCACATGGATTAAGGGCAATAAAGTGAGGAGAGAGAGGGCTGAGGGCGCAGCTTAGGAAGGGTGGTGAAGGATAAACTCATTTACAAAAATGTAATTTTCCATAAAGCTTAGGAAGGGTGGTGAAGGGTGCCATTTTGATTCAAATGAAGGGTGAGGATTGATTTTCACACTTGAATGGATGGCCATGATTTAACACAATTTGCAAACAATAAAAATAAATGAAAATGGGGTGTATATGGCTGTTTATGCGCAGCTAAGGGAATGGAGAGTGAGTGGAATTGCAAATTGTACTATTGTACTATCCTTATCCTTTCAAAATTCAAAAGAGTGTAGAATATTCCCTTCTAGATTATTCTTCCTACTTCATGCCATTTTGGGCTATATCCCATGATTCAATGATTGGGCTCTGAATTTTATGATCTCACCAATCCCAAAATTGATTTATTTGCCCCACCTCAAAGGAAAAGACCATTTTACCCCTCTATCCAAAAACTAGGTTTTTAGATCAAAAGGTTTAATTGTCGATCACAAAAATAATCACAATGGAGCACAAATATCCTTTAAATAAATCATTGATGATTATCCAAGGATTTGGGACAAAAAACCGCTTTTATTGTGAAATGACCAAAATACCCTTTCACTCTAAAAACCCTAGTTTTTGCCTGAAACACATTTCCACTTCAAAACAGATTTTTCTCCCTAGTAGTGACCTCTAGTACCTTGAAATGCATGTTGGATGACTTGTTTTGAGGAATTGTCCCTTATTTGTGAAATGACCAAAATACCCTTTTGTACTGAAAAAAACCCTAATTTGTCTAAAAAGTGCATTTCAACTCCAAAAATGATTTTAGAAACTTTGAAATGACTTTAGAAACCTAAACGCAATGCATGATGCTTTTTTTATTTTTTAATTTTATTATTTTTGGGGAAAATTAAGGTTTTGACCTAAGCCGGACAAAATTGGGGTATGACAGGGTCTAACTAAGTAAATAAAGGGGTGCAATTAGGGCCCAAGAAGTGACCCAAGCCCATCCCTAATAACCCCAAAACCCTAAGAGGATCTCATTCACACCAATCCAACTAGAATCAGAGAAGCAAATTCGTGAGGCTGAGAGAGAGGAAAGGAGTCGCAAGCAAGGAGAGGAAAAGGAAGGATTTCTTCTTCTCAAGCTTCATAGGTAACGCATTGAATCCTTTTCCTTTCTCCATTCTTCTTCCTTTTAATTCCAGTGTGTGATTCCAATTCCTCTTTCTTCGTTCTTCTGCTCCGTCAGTGTGTTTCAAGAAGGAGAGGAGCCACGGTTTTGAAGGAGAAAAAGGGGAAGCTTGCTCACGTTGATTTCCTTGGTGTTGAGTTCGAATTTTTGGGCTTTTCCAGGTATGGGGGCTCTTCTTTATGCCTATAATAACTCTTAAGATTAGTATTATGTGTAGGTTAGGTTGTAGTGATGGAAATTGGGGAATTGTTGAATTGATGTGCTAAGGAAACCTTGTTTGATTTGTTTTGTTGAATGGTTGTGTTAATGAAACAATGCTTGAATTGTTTGTTGAATTGTTGTGTTTAAAGGAATGTCATTAGATTGAGTTGTTGTAATTGTTGTGATATTGCCTTGTTTGGTGAATTGAGTGTTGCGGTGAAGTATGTGGTAATGTACTTAATAGAATTGTGCCTATGGGGTGCTTGATTTATTGCCTCAATGATGAGTTAAGAATAGATGAGTTGGTGAGGCACTTGATGAAACGTAATTTGAGTTGGTGTTAGGGTGGGTATGGATCAAATGAGAGAATGTAAGGTGAGGTGAGGTGCCGAGGTGAATGGGGTGATGTGCCGAGGTGAATGAGGTGAGGTGACCTAGGTGAGTGAGGTGAGGTGAGGTGCCGAGGTGAATGGGGTGATGTGCCGAGGTGAATGAGGTGAGGTGACCTAGGTGAGTGAGGTGAGGTGAGGTGCCGAGGTGAATGGGGTGATGTGCCGAGGTGAATGAGGTGAGGTGAGGTGCCGAGGTGAGGTGAGGTGCCGAGGTGATTGGGGTGATGTGCCGAGGTGAGGGAGGCGAGGTGACCTAGGTGAGTGAGATGAGGTGAGGTGCCGAGGTGAATGGGGTGAGGTGCCGAGGTGTGTGAGAGTGTACCGAGGTGTGTTTTGAGTGGGTGCCGAGTTGTTTGAGTGGGTGCCGAGGAGTGTGTGGTTGTGTCTAGCACAGGCGTCAAGTGTGGCGCCAAGTGCCGTGCTGTGTGCGTGTGTTGTGTCTAGCACAGGCGCCAAGTGTGCTGTGTGCGTGCGTGTGCTGTGTGTTCAGCAGAGGCGCCATCTGAGGCGCCAACTGCAGTGGTGTGCGTGGGTGTGTCTAAGGCGCAAGGCGCCATTTGGGCAGCCTTATGCGCCTATGTGAGTGATGGGACCATGTGACCCCTAAAACGTCAATTTGGTAGTGGTGTGCGGGTTTGGTCCTTAAAATGTTAAGTTAGTCCTTGTGTGTGGGTCTTGTGTAATTGTTGAGCTAAAAAAATTATTAAGTTAAGGATTACCCATTAAGTTGTGAATAAGTGGAGATGTGAAAGCGGTGTGGGACTTCGGTCAAAGCGGTGTGGTGTTTAAGAATTATATATATATATATATATATATATATGTTAATGATGTGCATCGAGGATTATAAATGGTGATTAAAATTATTATTGCGGTGCATTATCATGGAGTACATAATCATGTGCATAAGCGGTGTGTAGGCTTCGGCCAAAGCGGTGTGGTGGCTTCGGCCAAAGCGGTGAGTGCCCTCCAGGCAACATTGTGGTGATGAAGGATCCTCATGCATGTTGCATACATGCATATATATACGTATATACATTCATACATATACTAACGGTGTCTTGCGATGACTATAACTTAGGAATGAATTGTGAAATAATGACGTAAGTTGATAATATTATGAATTGTTGTGAAATAGTGCCTCTTACTGCTTTCCTTATCATAATGCCTATCTTAATTGTTATTATTTGTGTAAAAAGACTCACCGTCTTCGCTTTATGTTGCCTCGAATGCCTAAGCAACTTGCGGTGTGACCGCGTGTGAAGGCCTCTCTTGCCTTTGATAGTAGTGTGTCCAAATTTCGATATGTAGCACCGGGAGGGACGTCTTAATAATTTTATTTATATTCGGATTGTATTAATTTGTCATTGGTGATGTACCAGTTATGTTTTAATATTTATGATGTGCTGTAAACTAAAGCAGGAGCTTGTGGGCCCGTCCCCATACTATTGTGCTATATATCGTGCTATTTAACATTGACTTAACGTCACTTGACTAAATGCCTGATTGTTTTTTTTAAGCGTCGAAATGTGACACTTTCTTTCAATTTTTTTTTAAAACACTGAAAATAAATATTAAATAATAGCTAGTTAGAATGGGGGTGTTACATTAGTGGTATCAGAGCTGAAGTTGGTTTGTCCAACCAAGTGTCTAGTAGGTTAAGTCTGTTATATCTAACTCTGTTCTTCTGTGTAGAAATCTGATTTGATGGCGAGACGCGATGATGCTACTCTGCAAGCCATAGCTCAAGCTGTTGGGAATCAACACAATACCGCTGATGTTAATGCTCGTAACTTAGCAACGTTCCAGAGGGAAACTCCACCCACCTTCAAGGGTTGGTATGACCGATGGAGCCTTGGCTTTAGTTAAAGGAGATAGAGCGGATCTTCCGTCATGGAGTGTACTTGCTGCCCGAAAAGTGAAATTGGGGACCCATATGTTAGCAGAGGAAGCGGACGACTGGTGGTTGGGAATGTCGCGAAGGTTGGAAAGTGCTGGTGAGGAAGTTACTTGGGAGGTTTTCACAAGAGAGTTCAAGAGAAAGTATTACCCTGAGGATGTGCGAGCTAAGAAGGAAGTGGAGTTCCTGGAGCTGAAGCAGGGGAATAAGACGGTAGCTGAGTATGCCGCCAAATTTGAGGAGTTGGCCAAATTTTGTCCTTACTATGCCAATGATGCTGAGTCGGAGTTCTCCAAGTGTGTCAAGTTCGAGAGTGGTCTGCGCCCTGATATAAAGAAAGCGATTGGGTATCAGGAGATTCGAGATTTTGCTAGATTGGTTGATAAGTGTAGGATCTATGAGGAAGACAGTTCTGCTGCTTATAAGGCTGTGAAGGAAAAGAGGAACTCTCAGTTTAGAGGAAAACCCTATGATGTTGCTGGAGGTAAAAGCAAGTGGAAAGCAGGTGCTGGTCAGAAGCCAAGTGGGGGAGGTGCCCCTCCGAGTATTGTGTGTTATACCTATAAGAAGCCTGGTCACAAGAGTAATGAGTGTTCCGAGGCCAATTGTTTCAAGTGTGGTAAGAAGGGCCATAAAGCTGCCAACTGTGAAAAGAAAGGGATTGTGTGCTATAATTGTGAAGAGGTGGGGCATGTGAGTGCTAATTGTCCTAAGCCCAAGAGGGAGAAAGCTAAAGGGAAAGTGTTTGCACTAGCAGGAACCGAGAATGCTAACGAGATTCGAGGTACTTGTCTTATTTTTGGTACTCCATTGGTTGCTATAGTAGATACCGGTGCTACTCATTCTTTCATTGCTTCATTATGTGCTGAAAAATTGGATCTTAATTTGTCTTCTATGATGAGGGAGATGGTTATTGATACTCCAGCTAAGGGCTCAGTAACCACCTCCCTAGTGTGTGCTAAGTGTCCTCTGTCAGTCTTCGGCAGAGATTTTCTTGTAGATCTTATTTGTTTACCTTTGGAGGGATTAGATGTTATCCTTGGTATGGACTGGTTAGTTGATAACCATGTACATATCAATTGTTTCGATAGATCAGTGAGTTTCCTTGCCCCTGAGGAGGAAGAATCTGTTTTGCTGCCTGCTGGTCAGTTGCGTAGGTTAATGAAGGAAGAAGTTCATCTATTTGCCTTGATGGCGTCTCTGTCTGTTGAGAGTCAAGATATCATTGAAGGGTTGAAGGTAGTGTGCGAGTTTCCGGAGGTATTCCCTGATGAGATTCCGAGTGTTCCGCCAGAGAGGGAGGTTGAATTCACTATTGATCTTGTGCCGGGTACGAGGCCTGTGTCTATGGCACCGTACCGGATGTCGGCGTCTGAATTATCTGAATTGAAGAAACAACTAGAAGAGTTACTTGAGAAGAAGTTCATAAGGCCTAGTGTGTCGCCTTGGGGAGCACCTGTGTTGTTAGTGAAGAAGAAGGATGGGAGTATGAGACTTTGCGTAGACTATAGACAGTTGAACAAGGTGACAATCAAGAACAAGTATCCGCTCCCGAGGATTGATGACCTGATGGATCAGTTGGTGGGTGCTAAGGTGTTTAGCAAGATCGATTTGAGGTCGGGTTATCACCAAATCAAGGTAAAGGATGATGACGTTCAGAAGACGGCTTTCAGAACTAGATATGGGCACTATGAATATTCTGTAATGCCATTTGGCGTTACCAACGCACCCGGGGTGTTTATGGAGTACATGAACCGTACCTTCCATAGTTACTTGGATCGTTTTGTAGTGGTATTTATAGACGACATTTTGATTTATTCCAAGACGGAAGAAGAACACGCAGAACACTTGAGGTTGGTGCTAGAGGTGTTGAAAGAAAAGAAGCTTTATGCGAAATTGTCAAAGTGCGAGTTCTGGTTGCATAAAGTGAGTTTCCTTGGCCATGTGATTTCCGGTGACGGTATAGCTGTGGACCCAGCCAAGGTGGATGCTGTGTTGCAGTGGGAGAGCCCAAAGTCAGTGACGGAGATCAGGAGTTTCTTGGGGTTGGCTGGTTACTACAGGAGGTTTATAGAGGGTTTCTCTAAGCTAGCCCTTCCGTTGACTCAATTGACGTGCAAGGGAAAAGCTTTTGTGTGGGATGCCCGGTGTGAAGAGAGCTTCAATGAGTTGAAGAGGAGGTTGACGACGTCCCCTATCTTGGTATTGCCGGTTCCAGATCAACCGTTTGTAGTGTACTGCGATGCTTCCAAGATGGGTTTGGGGGGTGTGCTAATGCAAGAGGGTAAGGTAGTAGCCTATGCGTCCAGGCAGTTGAGAATTCATGAGAAGAACTACCCTACTCACGATTTGGAGCTTGCGACAATTGTGTTTGCTTTGAAGATCTGGAGGCACTATTTGTATGGTTCTAAGTTTGAAGTGTTTAGTGATCACAAGGGGTTGCAATATTTGTTTGACCAGAAAGAGCTGAATATGAGACAAAGGAGGTGGCTGGAATTATTGAAAGACTATGACTTTAGTTTGAATTACCATCCGGGGAAGGCTAATGTTGTAGCCGATGCCTTGAGTAGGAAGTCCCTTCATATGGCTACATTGATGGTGAAAGAGCTCGAATTGATTGAGCAGTTTCGGGATTTGAGTTTGGTCTGTGAAGTAACGCCTAAGAGTGTAAGACTGGGAATGTTGAAGATTCACAATGAATTTTTAGATGTTATTAGGGAGGCGCAGAAGCGAGACATTAAGCTGGTTGAAGTGGCAGTGGGGATTGGTCATTCCGAGAGTAAGGATTATGAGATGGATGCACAAGACGTGTTGAGATACCGTGGAAGGATTTGCATTCCTGACAATGAAGAAATTAAGAAGGCTGTCCTTGAAG
This sequence comes from Oxytropis ochrocephala, assembly GCA_020916435.1. Classification (NCBI taxonomy): domain Eukaryota; kingdom Viridiplantae; phylum Streptophyta; class Magnoliopsida; order Fabales; family Fabaceae; genus Oxytropis; species Oxytropis ochrocephala. The sequence continues at coordinate 59,212,612 of CM037092.1, read as the reverse complement.
AGGGCCATCGGAGTAAGTTGAGTATTCACCCGGGGGCCACGAAGATGTATCAGGATTTGAAGAAACTGTTTTGGTGGCCTGGCATGAAGCGTGATGTGGCCCAATTCGTGTATGCTTGTTTGACGTGTCAGAAATCTAAGGTAGAGCATCAGAAGCCGGCGGGGTTGATGCAGCCATTGGATGTACCAGAATGGAAGTGGGATAGTATCTCTATGGATTTTGTAACTGGATTGCCGAATACAGTAAAGGGATTTGATGCTATATGGGTGATTGTTGATAGGTTGACAAAGTCTGCTCACTTTTTGCCGATTAATATGACTTATCCAGTTCCGAAGTTGGCAGATATTTACGTTAAGACAATTGTGAAGCTGCATGGAGTTCCTTTGAGTATCGTGTCTGATCGGGATCCTAGATTTACTTCTAAATTTTGGAAGAGTTTGCAAGAGGCCTTAGGCTCTAAATTGAGATTGAGTTCCGCTTATCACCCCAGACTGATGGGCAGACGGAGAGGACTATTCAGTCACTAGAGGATTTGTTGAGAGCATGCATTCTTGAGCAAGGAGGTTCATGGGATTCTCATTTGCCATTGAGTGAATTCACCTATAATAATGACTTTCATGCGAGTATCGGGATGGCGCCTTTCGAGGCATTGTATGGTAGGAGGTGTAGGACACCACTTGTGTTGGTATGAATCGGGGAGAGTGTGGTGTTAGGCCCCGAGATTGTGCGGAGACCACGAGAGAAGGTCAAAATGATTCGAGAGAAGATGAAAGCCTCGCAGAGTAGCGTAAGAGCTATCATGATAAGAGAAGAAAAGATCCGGAGTTTCAAGCCGGTGACCATGTATTCTTGAGAGTCACTCCTGGATGTGTGTGGGTCGTGCCTTGAAGTCTAAGCTAACTAACCTCGTTTTATCGGCCCATACCAGATTTCGGAAAGAGTTGGGAAAGTTGCCTATCGGGTGGCCTTGCCACCTAATCTGTCTAATCTGCATGATGTGTTCCATGTATCTCAGCTGCGGAAGTATGTTCCTGACCCGTCACATGTAATTCAGATGGATAATGTGGAGGTGAGGGAGAACCTCACTGTGGAGACTATGCCGGTTAGAATTGAAGACCGTGAGGTAAAAGTGTTAAGAGGCAAAGAGATCAACTTAGTGAAAGTGGTTTGGCTGGGAGCAGTGGGCGAAAGCATGACTTGGGAATTGGAAAGTAAGATGAAAGAAGCATACCCGGAGTTGTTTGACTCAGGTAATTTCGGGGATGAAATTCCTTAAGTGGGGGAGAGTTGTAACGCCCTAAAATAATTTAATTATTTATTTAATTAAGTTATTTGAGGGATTACAGTATTTATTTAAATTGAGTAATAATGTTGGAATTAATTTTTATTGCAGAAGGGGTCTAACTAAGTAAATAAAGGGGTGCAATTAGGGCCCAAGAAGTGACCCAAGCCCATCCCTAATAAACCCAAAACCATAAGAGGATCTCATTCACACCAATCCAACTAGAATCAGAGAAGCAAATTCGTGAGGCTGAGAGAGAGGAAAGGCGTCGCAAGCAAGGAGAGGAAAAGGAAGGATTTCTTCTTCTCAAGCTTCATAGGTAACGTATTGAATCCTTTTCCTTTCTCCATTCTTCTTCCTTTTAATTCCAGTGTGTGATTCCAATTCCTCTTTACTATTCTTCTGCTGCTCCGTGTGTTCAAGAAGGGAGAGGAGCCACGGTTTTGAAGGAGAAAAAGGGGAAGCTTGCTCACGTTGATTTCCTTGGTGTTGAGTTCGAATTTTTGGGCTTTTCCAGGTATGGAGGCTCTTCTTTATGCCTATAATAACTCTTAAGATTAGTATTATGTGTAGGTTAGGTTGTAGTGATGGAAATTGGGGAATTGTTGAATTGATGTGCTAAGGAAACCTTGTTTGATTTGTTTTGTTGAATGGTTGTGTTAATGAAACAATGCTTGAATTGTTTGTTGAATTGTTGTGTTTAAAGGAATGTCATTTGATTGAGTTGTTGTAATTGTTGTGATATTGCCTTGTTTGGTGAATTGAGTGTTGCGGTGAAGTATGTGGTAATGTACTTAATAGAATTGTGCCTATGGGGTGCTTGATTTATTGCCTCAATGATGAGTTAAGAATAGATGAGTTGGTGAGGCACTTGATGAAACGTAATTTGAGTTGGTGTTGGGGTGGGTATGGATTAAATGAGAGAATGTGAGGTGAGGTGAGGTGCCGAGGTGAATGGGGTGATGTGCCGAGGTGAATGAGGTGAGGTGACCTAGGTGAGTGAGGTGAGGTGAGGTGCCGAGGTGAATGGGGTGATGTGCCGAGGTGAATGAGGTGAGGTGACCTAGGTGAGTGAGGTGAGGTGAGGTGCCGAGGTGAATGGGGTGATGTGCCGAGGTGAATGAGGTGAGGTGACCTAGGTGAGTGAGGTGAGGTGAGGTGCCGAGGTGAATGGGGTGATGTGCCGAGGTGAGGGAGGCGAGGTGACCTAGGTGAGTGAGATGAGGTGAGGTGCCGAGGTGAATGGGGTGAGGTGCCGAGGTGTGTGAGAGTGTACCGAGGTGTGTTTTGAGTGGGTGCCGAGTTGTTTGAGTGGGTGCCGAGGAGTGTGTGGTTGTGTCTAGCACAGGCGTCAAGTGTGGCGCCAAGTGCCGTGCTGTGTGCGTGTGTTGTGTCTAGCACAGGCGCCAAGTGTGGCGCCAAGTGCCGTCTTTGTGTGCGTGTGTTGTATGCCCAGCACAGCGCCAAGTGTGGCGCCAAGTGCCGTCTTTGTGTGCGTGTGTTTGTATCAGCACAGCGCCAAGTGTGGCGCCAAGTGCCGTGCTGTGTGCGTGTGTTGTGTCTAGCACAGGCGCCAATGTGCTGTGTGCGTGCGTGTGTTCAGCAGAGGCGCCAACTGCAGTGGTGTGCGTGGGTGTGTCTAAGGCGTAGGGCGCCATTTGGGCAGCCTTATGCGCCTATGTGAGTGATGGGACCATGTGACCCCTAAAACGTCAATTTGGTAGTGGTGCGCGGGTTTGGTCCTTAAAATGTTAAGTTAGTCCTTGTGTGTGGGTCTTGTGTAATTGTTGAGCTAAAAAAATTATTAACTTAAGGATTACCCATTGAGTTGTGAATAAGTGGAGATGTGAAAGCGGTGTGGGACTTCGGTCAAAGCGGTGTGGTGTTTAAGAATTATATATATATATGTTAATGATGTGCATCGAGGATTATAAATGGTGATTAAAATTATTATTGCGGTGCATTATCATGGAGTACATAATCATGTGCATAAGCGGTGTGTAGGCTTCGGCCAAAGCGGTGTGGTGGCTTCGGCCAAAGCGGTGAGTGCCCTCCAGGCAACATTGTGGTGATGAAGGATCCTCATGCATGTTGCATACATGCATATATATACGTATATACATTCATACATATACTAACGGTGTCTTGCGATGACTATAACTTAGGAATGAATTGTGAAATAATGACGTAAGTTGATAATATTATGAATTGTTGTGAAATAGTGCCTCTTACTGCTTTCCTTATCATAATGCCTATCTTAATTGTTATTATTTGTGTAAAAAGACTCACCCTACTGCTTTATGTTGCCTCGAATGCCGGCAACTTGCAGGTGACCGCGTGTGAAGGCCCTCTCTTGCCTTTGATTCGGATTGTATTAATTTGTCAATGGTGATGTACCAGTTATGTTTTAATATTTATGATGTGCTGTAAACTAAAGCAGGAGCTTGTGGGCCCGTCCCCATACTATTGTGCTATATATCGTGCTATTTAACATTGACTTAACGTCACTTGACTGAATGCCTGTTTGTTTTTTTTAAGCGTCGAAATGTGACACTTTCTTTCAATTATTTTTTTTAAAACTCTGAAAATAAATATTAAATAATAGCTAGTTAGAAAGGGGGTGTTACAAAACCTAACTACACTATTCAGCCACTTAACGTTCTCGGCACTAGACAGCACTCACAGTTGCGTCTGGCAGCGTCCTATGCTACTCTGGGGTTAAAACAGCACCTCGGCACTCTCATCCCGCACCTCGGTACTCTCGCATCAGCTCGGTACTCTCAACAAGTACCTCGGCACTCTCGCAGAACCTCGGCTACACACACCGGACCTGGCGCAAGGGGGCACTCCACATTTGGCGCCCACACCGAGACCCTCACGGCACAAGGGCATATCACACTTGGTGCCCCTCACCGTGACCCACACCCCTACCAAAAACACAATACGCTACACACCAAGTACTACGCACACGCCCCATCAAGCACAACGCGCACACCATCCCGAACACGCACTCACTCCACTTCACCTCAACTCGGTATCCTCTCACTTCACGCCAATACACTCTCGCTTCACTTCGCACACAGATACCTACATCTCAACTCACTTAAATAGCTACCCTTAGGCATACTCAATCTACACCTTGATACTTCCCTTAGACAGCTACACCTCGTCATCATCCACCTCGGCTTCTACCTCAGTTACCACTTACAGTTACACTAAGGAACATCACCTCTTCACCATTCACCTCGGTTACTACCTATAGTTACACTTAAGATTCAATACCTCATCATCATCCACCTCTACGACTAACTCGTTTCGCCTCGACTATACTCACAAAAACTCGGCACCACTCAGTACCTCGGTACTCATCAGTACCTCGGCACTCCCCAACACCTCGGCGCACCCTATTGTACCTCGGCATACACACCCTACCCTTCGTCTCCACTACACAGCACATTGGCGCACCACGTTGCACCTCGGCACACACACCCTATCTTCCATCACACCTACACTTCAACACATACACTTCGGTATATACACCCTATACCTTGGCAATACTAGTTTAGACGTCCATGCACTACACCTCCTCAACTACACATAGGCTTATTCACAACTCACTTCATCATCTACACTTAGTCATTTCACACCTAACCACACAACTTCACCTTGATTACTACACTTAGGCACAATACACCTAAGCACTCACCTCACCTCGGCCACTACACTTAGGCACACTACACCTAAGCACTCACCTCACCTCGGCCTATACGACACAACACCTCGGTGCACTCTTGGCACCTCGGTTCTCTACACTGCGACACGTTAAGCTTCACTACACTTACTATTCAACGCACCTAAACCTCAGTACACTCACCTCGGTAGATACACGCTATAACATAACGTCTGCACTTCAGCAACTATGCTTAAGTATATATACACTCCACTTCGGCCACTTCACCTCGGTATACATACCCCTCACCTCGGTAGCTACAAGTCGACACATTACACCTCGGCTTACACTCCCTTATCCTTCGTCTCCTATACATCATCACTTACGCTCCGTCACCTATATTCAACACTTACGCATTGGCACACATACGCCTCACTTCGGCAAGTACACCTAGGTATTATATACACTACATCTTGGCCACAACACCTCGGCATACCCACTCTACACCTCGGCAAGTACAATTCGATACCTATACTTAGTATCAGATACCCTTACATTACGCTACTTATACTCTGCCACTCATCTCGGCTCCTATGACTCGTTAGTTACACTTTGACACATTACGATCATCCCTTAGGCTTCGATACACTTGTCGTTACACACTCCTATCTTGACATACTCACATCTCAGTAGGATTGCACTGTAACTTAACGCCTGCACCTCAGAACTATACTTAGGTAAATTTATACTATACACCTCGACAATCAGGTCTCTCTCTACACGCCTAGTCTACCTCTTCCTTCCCTTCTCTAGCTCTCACGCTAGGATCATACTTAAGCACACTATTATCCACCTATACCTTCAAAACTGGTTCATCACTCCTTAAGAACTTCACGAAGGTTACAACACTCACACCAGCTCACTGGGACTGAGAGTTTCTCAGTTCCCATTTCACTCCTAAGTCACTCGTATGACCAACACCACAACAACTCACCACAACTGCACTGAAGTGAAACTAACACACAACTTCAAACACATCAAACACACAAAACATACAAGGCAGCTCAGAAATCATTCCTAGAGTCTACTCACGCATAGCACACATCATATACTCTATTATAGATGAAGAGAGAGCCCCCTAACCTCAAAAGATTGAAGAAGTAGCACTCTCTCCACCAAGCCTTCCCGATCCACCAAGAATCACCAACATTCCAGCTCCTCCTCCTTGGCATTGAGCTCTTCCACGCCAAGCTTCCTCTTCCTCTCTCTAAAAGCCATCTCACCTACCACTCTCTCTCTCTTACTTTCCCTTTGCCTTTTCTTAGATTTTGGTGGTAATGGACTCTCCACCATCGACTACTACACCTTAAGCATGAATATGGGCTTAATTCATGGATCATGGGCCTAACTCTCATGGGCCTCTAATCACACTCCCTCCATTACTTAAATTACCACTCCCCTTTTACTAACCACCACTCCTCATTTAAATCAAATACCTCCTAAATATCCTAAAACTCCAATTAATCCTTTGACTTAACCAAATGTTGTAAGCCTTAAAGAACCCACTAAATAAATAATTGAATTATATTTGGGGCGTTACATCTGTAGTTTGAGAATATTTTAAAATCAACTTGAGAATTTAGTGTTGTGGCATAACATTGGTACTTTGTTGATTTGATTTTGAGATTTATCATTACTTTCATGAGATTATCTCCATCTCCACCTTCATCTTCACCGTTATTTCATAACTAATCTAATCGTAGAGTTTTCTAACATAGACATGATTTAGATAACATTTTTCACTCATGTCCCTTTGCAACAATCTAAACATATATTTCGCATGTCTCTTTTAGAGTTACGTGCACTTCAGAAAGTAAAATACAAAATCACTATGTTCAATAAATAAAAAATTAATAAATAATAATCAATTTATAAATGCTATTTAATCATAACTATCTATTTTGAAAACCAATTGCTTTATCATATATGTGTATTAAACTAATGTGCAACCCCTAACCTAAAGTCAAGAATCCCAAATAATGATTTTAATATTAATGTACATTGTTTCTTTCCTTTCTTTCCCAAAGTTTTCTACCAAAAATATAATTTACTTGAAATATTTCATTCATCTCCCTTTCCTTCAATCTAATTAGATATTTTTCCCATCTCTTTTTAATTAAAACAATAGAAAAAAATAATTAATTTATTACCTTTTATATAAAAGTATAAATTTATTCTTATTCTCATTTGTTAACCTTCTATACTCGTTTGTACACGATCTTACAAATAATCTGTAACTGTTAAGATAAAGTGAAGAATCTCGAGTGATGATATTTATTTTAATGTACATTGTTTCTTTCCTTATTTCATTAAATTTCTTAACAAAAATATAACTTACCTAAAATCTTTCATTCATCTCCCTTTTCCTCAATCTAAACATATTGCAAGTTGCCTCGGAACTATATAAAATGCAAGTGCGTGAATTTTTTTTAAAGTTGTCATCAAATCTATAACAAAACCAATAATGTTTTCATCTTTAAGATACAATCAATTGTTTTATTGGATATGGTTGATGGCAACAATAACGATGAAGATGAAGAAGGAGATGGAGATATTTTATGAAAGTAGTGATAAATCTCAAAATCAAATCAACGAAGTACCAAAGGTATGCCAAAAACTAAATTCTCAACTTGATTTATAATTATTCTCAAACTTCACATACCGACATGCATTGATAGGTTTTCAATTTGCATTGAATCATAATGAGCTACTATAAACTGCAGTATTTAAGAACTCAAATTTGTGATGTCACATACGCCAAGGTTCAGGGTTTGGATGCGTTGAAAGAGCATTTTAAGAACTCAAAGTTCCCATTCGAGAAGGAGCATTAACTACTAGTAGTGTTTTCACCGCCTAGAGATGGAAAGGAGCTGACGGAGCCACTACCAATAGTGGGGATTATGATGGGAAATAACAACAAGCAGCTAACCTGTGATGAGGTGGAGAGTGGAGATAGGGTCGTGTTTGAGGACACGATGAAAGTAGCAAAAGTGGCGGCGTAGGGTGATAATGATGAAGAAGGTAGTGGAGGACTGGCCGTGACCGCACTCTGAGTAGAGATATGTGTGTGATGTGAATGTGCAGGATTAAAGGTTGTTGAGCAACGAGCAACATCAGTGTTCTGTTCTTCTCAGAGCATACCTTACCTTCGTACAACTCCAATTTTAACCTCTTGCTGCTCGTTGCTCACCTTCTATAACACCCCCTTCTAAGTAACTACTATTTAATTGATAAAAATAGAGTTTTCGAAAACAGCCACGAGAGAGTGCTACATCTACTCCATTTTAAACCAAACAAAACATCAATGGCTTAATCCAACAAATAATAGTACGATACATATCATCCCAGTCATGGGACGAGCCCACAAATCACCTGTTTAGTTTATATCAACATGAATATAATCACCATCACAGCGGAATAGCAACAAGTCTTTGAACTTATTCAATACATCACCAAATAACAGTTTAATAACATCAAGTAAAAATGAAAAGTAAACTAAGACGCCCCTCCCCGGTGCTATGTATCAGAGCCAGACACAACCGACTAGAAGAAGGTATGAGGACAACCTTCACTTGCTAACACCTGCACGTTGCCGACATGGGAAGCAACATAAAAGCAGTAGGGTGAGTCTCTTTACATAAATAATAGCATATAGGGTAAGCATTATACTAGGGAAGGCAACTAGAAGCACCAATTCACAACAATAACAACACACATCATTAAATCTACCATCTCCAAGAAACACCACTGAATGTATGATTAATGCATGAAATGCAACCCAAACACCAAGGGCATATGCATGTGGATCCCATCACCAAAATAAGCCTTGAGGGCACATCACCAATAAGGCCGAAGCCTTCTGCTCACCAATAATGCACATGGTTTATGTGACGCCATGAACAATGCACCATAACACACCATATTCACCATATTGAGCAAATAAACATAATCACCAATAATTAATAGACTCACCATTGCTATTAATTAACTCACCATCACCAAAAAGAGGTCATAGTCCCATCACCAAAATAAGCCTTGAGGGCACTCACCAATAATTTATAATAAGGCCGAAGCCTTCTACTCACCAATAATTAATAATAAGGTCGAAGCCTACTCACCAATAAATAATTTCCCATTAGAAACATCACCACTTAACACACCTCCAATTATAGCTCTAAGGCTAGCAATTAATCCACCAGTTACACCAACACCAATTAAATAGACTATTTTAAGTCACCGACACGGAATAGTCAAAATAAGCAAAACTGCACTTAGACACTTCGGACAACGTCAGGCAGCACTACGCTAGCAAACTGGCAGCACTGCGCCAAGACAGCAACACAACTAAGCAACACAGCAGGCATTTGGCGCCTAGCAGTGTGGCGCCACCTGCACACAACACCGGCAGCAAGGGCACAGGCAAGGCGCCCAGCCCTGCGCCAATAACCACAGCACATCGCGCCCAAAGGGCTGCCAAGACATGGCGTCCAGCACAAGGGCTGCCAAATTTGGAGCCCAGCACTTCGGCACACACACACAGAGGCTTCGATACACACACACTGAACCTCGGCACACACTCACAGCACCTCGGCACACATACACTTCACCTCGGCACACATAGACTGCCTCACTTCACCTCGGTTACACTACCTCACTTCACCTCGGTTACAATACCTCACTTCACCTCGGTTACAATACCTCACTTCACCTCGGTTACACTACCTCACTTCACCTCGGTTACACTACCTCACTTCACCTCACTCACCTCGGATTACACTACCTCGGTGATCCTACCTCATGTCACCTCACTCACCTCGGATTACACTACCTCGGTGACCCTACCTCACTTCACCTCACTCACCTCGGTTACACAATGTGGCACGCACACACACACACCAACCAGGCGCAAGGGGCACGCCACATTTGGCACCCCACACCGAGACACACACGACACAAGGGCATGCCACACTTAGCGCCCCACACCGTGACTCACCCACACACCAAGGCACAACACGCAATACACACCAAGGCACCCACGCACATGCAACACGACACGATAACTCACACCATTACACGGACTAGCCAATGTGGCGCCCTCACCCGAGACACACACCCACCCACCAACAAGGCACACAACATGCCCAAGACACGGCACACCTCACGCCAAGCACAGCGCGCAACACACACCAAGCACAACGCGCACACCACACGCCAAGCACAACGCGCAACACCACACGAAGCACAAAGCGCAACAACACATGCCAAGCACAACGCGCAACACCACACCAAGCACAACGCGCAACACCACAAGCCACGACATGGGCATTGGCGCCTAGCCGTGGCTCACCCAAATAGCCACATAGTGGCACAACACCTTAACACCGCCAACACCATTTCACTTAGACATTTTATCAACACCTTGCATACATAGTTTGTATCATGGTCTATTCATCATCAAACAACATGGATTCATCAATTGAGTTCAAACATAACATCAACCATGAAAACAACACAACAATCAATCAATTAATCATCCTAGAACCTAACTCATATATAACACTCATCATATAGTCTATTATGAACGAAAGAGAGCCCCCAACCTTAGAAAATTGAAAAAACCAAGCAAGACTCCTAGCGAATCAACAAGAATCACCACCAAGCTCCTTCCTTGAAGCCTTTCACGCGAACTCTTCCTCTTACTCCCTTGAACCGTCGCGCGCCTTCTCTCTCACTCTAGGTCTCTATTTTTCTTTCTTTCTTTCTCTCCCACGGCGTAACACCCTTCTTACTTTACTCTTTCTCTGTTTTTGATGAGAATGAGCTCTCACCCCTAGACTCCTAAACTTAACACATGAACATGGGGCTAATTCATGGATATGGGCCTAACTATCATGGGCCTCTATTCACACCTCCCCCATTACTCAAACACCTCCTAAATACAATAAAACTCCAAATTAATCCTTTGACTTAACAAAATGTTGTAAGCCTTAAATAACCCAACTAAGAGAGGTTGTGCGGTGAAGAGAGAAGGAGAAGAAAGAGAAGAAAGAATGGCGGTTTAAGTAGAGAGAGAGAGAGAGGTTGTGTGGTGAAGAGAGAAAGAGAAGAAAGAAGGTGGTGGTGTCGGTGAAGAGAGAAAGCTCCAAAAGAGAGAGGTTGTGGTTGTGATTGATGAGAGAGAGGAAGAATGTTTGTAACACCCCAATTCTACCCGGCAGTTTAATTCAAAAATCAGAGTATAAAAATCATTTTTCTCATTTAATGGAGTGTTACGCTCCTCTCTTAAAAATGCTCAACAGTCGGTTCAGCTCAGAAAAATGCATAGATACATAACACCATACAACACGTGGGATAAAATCTCATGTCACGCAGCGGAAATAAACTACATCTCGAAACAAGTACTCAGCAATCTCAAATAGTACACAATACACATGAAGGCTCACAATGAGCGAAATAAAATCAAATGACGGTCTAAACCCCAACCCCTAGGTGCTACGTATCAGAGCAGACCGACTCGGGGGGTAGTGAGAGTAGAAGGCCCTCACTCGCGGCTACCTGTGGTAAACAACAATAGAAAGGGTGAGTCTCGAACTATATAATAAAAGTGATAGTAGGCAATATATGCAATCACAGTTCACAGCACAATCAAACATACCAATCATCACTCAATAATATTCATGCACTCATGAGAATGTATGCAATGTAGTTATGCATGTGGTACCATTTGCCCTCCGGCATTCTCAATATTTTCCTCCCGCAGCCTCATCATCAATGGAGTCCTCATGACTCACGCCCTCCGCCGCCCTCGGAGCTTCACAATCGCTTTATAAGCTCTACGACATCATGAGGCTCAATGTATGCATGAGACTCCATGTAACAACACAACACATTCTCAAACATCTAAATCCACGCACTAACTCTTACCTCATTATTAATCTCATTTTATAGCCCTCATGGCTTGGCCCTCCGGCTCATGCCCCCATGGCATCCTCAGTCATCTCAAGATACACTCTCAACACAATTAAGTCCCAATGACTAATCTCATCTAGAGGACTCAACTCACTCGAGGACCTAAATCACCATTTAGGACCAAAACAATCATCTAGGGACCAAACTGTCACCTAGGAACCAAAACAACACACGCTTAGGCACTTGGCAAAGCACTGAGCGCCATTTTCCCCACATTCAGCGCCCGCCCGGTGCAACACGGCACTAGGAGCGAAACTCAAAGACTTTGGCGCCCGTGGCAACACACCCATCTGGCGCCACTTTTCTAGCAATGGCGCCCTGGGCAACACAAATTGAGACACAAACTAAGACATAGTTCCGCATACGCCTCTGCATACGAGCACGGCCTAGCGCCTGGCGGCCAAATTTAGCGCCCAACCGACCCAAAGACCCACAACACTTGCAAACCAAAAACCACTCGAGCCAAAACACTTAAAATTGAATTTGGCGTGTGAATACAAAATTTGGCACGAGAAAATGTGCCCGAAATACAAGTTTCACTCCCCGGGCCCAAAATACCCACATTCTCGCGCCCAACGACACCGACACACTCCGCACTCGACACACAATTCCAAAGACGTGAAAAAGATAACTCAGCGCCATTTTCCCAAAGAGATTGGCGCCAGCAAAGACACCCACGCACTCGGGCCATCAAGCATATGTGACATAGGCGCCATTTCTCTAGGAAATCGCGCGCGCACAAAGAACAAACCACAAAACCATCAAGAGCTACGATTGCGTGGCGCCATTTCTCTAGGAATTTGGCGCCCCATGCCTAAAAACCCTTATCCCTTCACATTCTCTCAAACCAATCCATTCTACAATCACTCTAACACTTCCAATTTCATACTTCAACAATCAATTGCATGTTCTTAGCATCAAACATCTCAAAAACACAAAACCACATATTATAAACCCTAACATAAGCCCCAAATCGATTTCATGCTCTAATTCACATTCAAATTCATCAAATCAAACATACAACATCAAATTCATCATCAACGAATACAATTAAGGACTCTATGACCTATATACGACCTATTATACCCTCTATTATAGAGTGAGACTCCCTTACCTCAAATTAAACCGTAGAGAAGCTCTTTCACGTAGTCACCTACAAAACCTCAAAGAATGACTCCTTCCTTCCTTTCCTTCTTCTCCCTTGTGCGAAGCTCTCCCTCTTTTTCCTCTCTCTTGCGTCGTTTTCTCTCTTCTCCTTTCTCTTACTCTTTCGTTTTTCTTTCTTTTCCTCCTCTTTGGTGCGAATGCACTAGCCCTAGGAGCCTAAGTCATTGGGCTTGGGCTCCTGAGCCCAAAACAGCGACTCCAGTATTTCTCGATACCACTCCTATCTATTAAAATAAATTACTTTATTATAAACATTATATTACAATTTAATATAATTAAAATAGTGTAACACTTAAAAAATTTAATCAATTGCTTAATTAAATTATTTAGGGTGTTACAACTCTCCCCCACTTAGGAAATTTCGTCCTCGAAATTCATACCTGAGTCAAACAGACTCTGATACGACTCCCGCATCCTGCTCTCCACTCCCAAGTCATACTCTCACCAAATTACTCCCAACCACACTACCTTGACTAAGGCAATGTCTTTCCTCTCAACACCTTCACTTCTCTATCATCAATCCTCACCGGCATAGTCTCCACAAAGAGGTTCTCACGCACCTCCACATCATCCATGTGAATCACATGAGGCGGTGCGGGATATACTCCAAGGCGTGACACGTGAAAAACATCGTGCAAGTTCGAAAGGTTAGGTGGCAAAGCCACCCTATAAGCAACCTTCCCCACCCTCTCAGTGATCTGGTACGGCCCAATAAACCTTGGAGTTAACTTCTTTGCCTTCAGAGCACGCCCAACACCGGTCATAGGCATGACCCTCAAGAACACATGCTCACCAGCTTGAAACTCCAAGTCTTTCCTCCTCTTATCATGATAACTTTTTGTCGGCTCTGGGACTCTTTCATTTTCTCTCTGATCATTTTCACCTTCTCCGTAGTCTCCCTAACCAACTCTGGTCCAAGGACAACACTCTCACCGGACTCATGCCAACACAAAGGAGTCCTGCACCTCCGCCCATCAAAGATTGCCTCAAAGGAGCCATCCCTATGCTCGAATGATAGGCCATTATTATAAGTGAACTCAATCGATGGGAGAGATGTGTATCCCACGCACCTCCTCGCTCTAGCACACAAGCTCTCGTAAGATCCTCCAAAGATCGGATGGTTCTCTCTGCAATCCGACCATCGATCTGAGAGGATGATAAGTCAACTCAACCTCGGCTTGGACCCCAAAGCCTCCTGCAAGCTTCCCCGAAAACTCCGATGTAAACCTCGGGTCTCTGTCCGACACAATACTCTTCGAACCCCATGAAGCTTCACAATCACCGAATATATATTCTAGCCAACTTTGGCACGGGATGGTGATGTTGATAGGAATGAAATGGGCGGACTTGGTCAACCTATCCACAATCACCCAAATAGTGTCGTCGACCCTCTCGCAAAGATTTGGCAACCCAAATACAAAGTCCATGGAAATGCTTGTCCCACTTCCATTCCGGAATCTCTAAAGGTTGCATCACCCATGCAGCTCGATGCTCAATCTTTGACTTCGCAAGTCAAACATGCATAAACAAATTGTGCTACATCTCTCTTCATACCAGCCACCAAAACAGTTTCTTGAGATCATGATACATCTTAGTAGCACTGGATGAATGCTCAACTTACTCCTATGGCTCTCCTCAAGTATCATCTTCTTCAACTCAAATCATCCGGAACACAAATTGCGTCTCGAATCTCAACACACCACAGGAATCCAACTCAGTAATCCCCATCAACAACTTGCTCACCAAAGAACTGAAAGCAAGTCTACTACTTCACATCTAACTTCGGGTGTCTCTCGATACTAACCAAGAAGTCATTCCCAATCCTCAAGATACCCAATCGACACTGCGTGTCACCTCACAAACCAGGACTCAAGTCACGGAATTGCTCAATCAACTCCAATTCCTCACCATCATAGCCGACATATGCAAAGTTTTCCGACTTAAAGCATCACCCCACGACATTAGCTTTGCTTGGGGTGATAGTTCAAGCCGAAATCATAGTCCTTTAGCAGCTCTAACCAACGCCTCTGCCTCATATTCAGCTCCTTCTGGTCAAACAAGTACTTCAGACTCTTGTGATCGCTGAACACTTCGAATCTAGTACCATAGAGATAGTGTCTCCAAATCTTCAGCACAAACACAATCGCAGCCAACTCTAAATCATGAGTAGGATAGTTCTTCTCATGCGTCCTCAACTGCCGAGACGCATAAGCAACTACCTTCCCATCCTGCATTAACACACCTCCCAAACCCATCTTGGAGGCGTCACAGTACACAACAAAAGGTTGCTCTGGCACAGGCAACACTAACACTGGAGACGTGGTCAACCTCCTCTTCAGCTCTTGGAAGCTCTCTTCACACTTTGCATCCCACACAAATGCTTTTCCTTTACAGGTCAATCGAGTCAATGGAAGGGCTAGCTTAGAGAACCCTTCAATAAACCTCCTGTAATAACCAGCCAACCCCAAGAAACTCCTGATCTCAGTCACAGACTTTGGGCTCTCCCACTGCAACACTGCGTCAACCTTGGCTGGATCCACAAATATACCATCACTGTAAATAATGTGACCCAAGAAGCTCACCTCATGCAACCTAACTCACACTTTGACAACTTGGCATACAACTTCCTCTCTTTCAAGACCTCTAGCACCAACCTCAAGTGCTCTGCATGCTCTTCCTCAGATTTTGAGTACACCAGAATATCATCAATAAAAACAACCACAAATCGATCCAGATAGCTATGGAAGATTCGGTTCATGTACTCCATAAACACCCCTGGTGCATTTGTGACACCAAACGGCATTACAGAGTACTCATAATGCCCATACCTCGTTCTGAACGCTGTTTTCGGATGTCCTCATCCTTCACCTTAACTGGTGATACCCGACCTCAAGTCAATCTTGCTAAACACTTTAGCACCCACCAACCGATCCATCGGATCATCTATCCTCGGAGAGGATACTTATTCTTGATAGTTACTTTATTCAATTGTCCAGTAGTCCACGCACGCACGCATACTCCCATCCTTCTTCTTTACTAACAAAACCGGAGCTCCCCATGGTGACACACTAGGCCTCACAAATTTCTTCTCAAGAAGCTCCTCTAATCGCTTCTTCAATTCGCATAACTCGAGAAGACGACATCCGATGCGGTGCCATGACACACAGCCTAGTACGAGCACAAGCTCAATCCCGAACTCAACTTCCTCTGCGGGGGCACACTAGGAATCTCATCGAAACACTTCTTGAGGAACTCACACACCACCAGTAACCCATCAACTACTGACTTGGTTCTCAGCAGACATAGACGCCATCAAAGCAAACAAATGACCACCCTCTTTCATTACCCCGCGCAATTGCTCGTGACAAAGAAAGCGCACTCTTCCTCTTCGGGAAGAAGAAAACTAACAGACTTACTAGAACAGTTGATGTGCACATGGTTATCTACTAACCAGTCCATGCCCAGAATCACATCCAACCCACCCAAAGGCAAACAAATCGAATCAACGAGAAAATCTCTGCCGCCAAGACCGACAGAGGACACCTAGCACACATTAGAAGTAGTTCACGGGACCGCTTAGCCGGAGTGTCGATAACCATCCCTCTCTCCATAGTAGACAACACTAAATTCAACTTTTCAAAGACAAAAGCGAAGCAATAAAAGAGTGCGTAGCACCCGTGTCAATAATAGCAACTAAAGGTGTACCATAAATGAAACATGTACCTCTGATATCATTAGGTCCCTCTGAACCTGCCAATGCAAACACTCTCCCAGTGGATCTTTCCTTCTTAGGCTTGCTGCACTTGAAGCTAAGGTGACCACTTCACCACGCTTGAAACACACGGCTTCCTTGCGATCACACTCCGGATGCCATGTGACCATTCTTCCCACACTTAAAGCATCTCCTCACCTCCATCTTACAATCAAAGCTCTTGTGACCTGGCTTGTCACACTTGAAACACACAACATCAGATGGGGCGTCTCCCCCACTTGGCTTCTTGCCCTCGGTATACCTCCTACCCTCAGCAGACCTGCTTCCACCAGTATACTTGTTACTACCCGCATACCTCTGTTTTCCTTGTCGTGAGACGTCTCATATGGCTTACCCTCGTTATGAAATTTCCCCTCTGGTCTCTCATGACCCTAGAGCGGGCATTCTTGCTCTTCCTCATAAATCCTCACAAAGATCTACCAAATCAAGAAAATACTCTAATCTTCGATATCCCACACCGCTTGATATCGACTCTCATCCATTCTCAAATTTAATGCACTTTGAGAATTCAGCCCCACTTTCTCAGCCGTAATGGGGATAGAACTTGGCCAACTCCGTGAACTTGGCAAAGATACTCAAGATGGCAGACATACTTCCCCGCCTCGGTTCAAGGAATTCCACTCTTTCTTACCTCTAACGTCCTCGGGAAATACTTCCTCAAGAATTCCTTCCGAACACAAACCATGTAATCTCCTCTGCAAAGCCTGACCTCTCACCGGTCTCCACCACGGTCCATCAACCTCTTCAGATAAAGTATGTGTACTGTGCGACTTTCTCGCTCATCGGTCACGACTAATCACCACAAGATCCTCTCAATCTCCTTCACCAAGTCAATGCACCATCCGGGTTGTACCTCCCCTTGAAGGTAGGGGTTCTCTCTCGAATGTTGCGATCATGGTCTCGATTCTCTACTGCGTCCCCATAACTTGTGCTATGGCTTGCAACGCCTCAGCAAGTGCAGCATCAACTCTTCTGGCCATATCAACCTAACACTGCAGCATAAACAACCATTCAGAACTAATTCAAGACTCTAACCGCATATACACAACATGACAAACAGACACACTTGGCCTGGACAGACCAAACTTTTGCTCTGATACCACTAATGTAACACCCCAATTCTACCCGGCAGTTTAATTCAAAAATCAGAGTATAAAAATCATTTTTCTCATTTAATGGAGTGTTACACTCCTCTCTTAAAAATGCTCAACAGTCGGTTCAGCTCAGAAAAATGCATAGATACATAACACCATACAACACGTGGGATAAAATCTCATGTCACGCAGCGGAAATAAACTACATCTCGAAACAAGTACTCAAAGAATCTCAAATAGTACACAATACACATGAAGGCTCACAATGAGCGAAATAAAATCAAATGACGGTCTAAACCCCAACCCCAGGTGCTACGTATCGAGGCAGGCCAGACTCGGGGTAGTGAGAGTAGAAGGCCCTCACTCGTGGCTACCTGTGGTAAACAACAATAGAAAGGGTGAGTCTCGAACTATATAATAAAAGTGATAATAGGCAATATATGCAATCACAGTTCACAGCACAATCAAACATACCAATCATCACTCAATAATATTCATGCACTCATGAGAATGTATGCAATGTAGTTATGCATGTGGTACCATTTGCCCTCCCAAGATTCTCAATATTTGTCCTCCTCCGATCTCATCATCAATGGAGTCCTCATGACTCTGGCCCTCCGGCCACCCTCAGGCTTCACAATCAGTTTTATAAGCTCTACGACCGCAGCCGAATGTATGCATGAGACTCCATGTAACAACACAACACATTCTCAAACATCTAAATCCACGCACTAACTCTTACCTCATTATTAATCTCATTTTATAGCCCTCATGGCTTGGCCCTCCGGCTCATGCCCCCATGGCATCCTCAGTCATCTCAAGATACACTCTCAACACAATTAAGTCCCAAGGACTAATCTCATCTAGAGGACTCAACCTCACTCGAGGACCTAAACCACCATTTAGGACCAAAACAATCATCTAGGGACCAAACTGTCACCTAGGAACCAAAACAACACATGCCTAGGCACTTGGCGGCACCAGCGCCATTTTCCCCACATTCTCGCGCCCGGTGCAACACAAAGACTAGCGCCGTAAACTCGGCACTTTGGCGCCCCACAGCAACACGACCACATCGGCGCCACTTTTCTAGCAATCGGCGCCCCTGGGCAACACGAGTCCTGAGACACAAACTAAGACACAGCCTGCATACGCCTCGAACCACGAGCACCACCTAGCGCCTGGCAAAGCACGGCTTGCGCCCCAACCGACCCAAAGACCCACAACACTTGCAAACCAAAAACCACTCGAGCCAAAACACTTACAATTGAATTTGGGCAGGTGAATACAAAATTTGGCACGAGAAAATGTGCTCAGAAATACAAGTTTCACTCCCGGCCCCAAAATACCCACATTCTCGCGCCCATTACACCGACACACACGCACTCGCACACACCCCAAAGACGTGAACGAACCCAGCGCCATTTTCCCAAAGATTGGCGCCCGAGCAAAGACACTCCACGCACTCGGCCATCACTGCATACGGTGACATAGGCGCCATTTCTCTAGGAAATCGCGCCTGCACAAAGAACAAAAACCACAAAACCACATCAAGCTACAAGGCATTGTGGCGCCATTTCTCTAGGAATTTGGCGCCCCATGCTTAAAAACCCCTATCCCTTCACATTCTCTCAAACCAATCCATTCTACAATCACTCTAACACTTCCAATTTCATACTTCAACAATCAATTGCATGTTCTTAGCATCAAACATCTCAAAAATAACAAAACCACATATTATAAACCCTAACATAAGCCCCAAATCGATTTCATGCTCTAATTCATATTCAAATTCATCAAATCAAACATACAACATCAAATTCATCATCAACGAATACAATTAAGGACTCTATGACCTATATACGACCTATTATACCCTCTATTATAGAGTGAGACTCCCCTTACCTCAAATTAAACCGTAGAGAAGCTCTTTCACGTAGTCACCTACAAAACCTCAGCAACAGCTCCTTCCTTTCCTTCTTCTCCCTTGGTGCGAAGCTCTCTCCCTCTTTTCCCTCTCTCTTGCGCCGTTTTCTCTCTTCTCCTTTCTCTTCTCTTTCGTTTTTTTCTTTCTTTTCCTCTTTGGTGCGAATGCACTAGCCCTAGGAGCCTAAGTCATTGGGCTTGGGCTCCTGGGCCCAAAACGGCAGCTCCGGTATTTCTGATACCACTCCCCTCTATTAAAATAAAATACTTTATTATAAACATTATATTACAATTTAATATAATTAAAATAGTGTAACACTTAAACAATTTAATCAATTGCTTAATTAAATTATTTAGGGTGTTACAATGTTCGTAGGAGAGAGAGAGAGAGAGGAGTAAAAGAGTAACTAATTTGATTGTGGTGGTAGTGTTGTGGTGGTGGTGGAAGTGAAATTTGGGAAAGTAGGAGAGAAGAAGAAGAAGAGTCGAAAGTGAGAGGAGAGAAGAAAAGTGAGAAGTGAAATATTATGGTGGGTGAAGAGTGAGGTGATATCTGATAAGGGTTAGGTGGAATTTAGCGAGGGACCACCAATTTACGTCGCTAATTGCCTTCGCGCGTCCTATAAAAGCTACAACAGCCAGAACTTAGCGAGGGACAACTTAATTCCAACGTTAAATACCAAACACACTTACTAAGACTCTGCAGTGCGTCAGAATGACAGGAAATTAGAGAGGGATTTACCGAGGGACAACTTCATTTCGTTGTTACATGCCAATCATGCTTACCAAGACTCTGCAGTGCGTCAGAATGGCGGGAATTTAGCGAGGTACCATTTAATTCTGTTGCTAAATGCCACACACGCTTACCAAGACTCTTCAGTGCATCAGAATGGCAGGAATTTAGCGATGAACCACCTCAATATCCGTCGCTAATGTCCAAAAAAACGTGCATTTTAAAATCTAAACTCCTGCGCTCTTTTGCAACGGAATTTCCGTCGCTAAATGCCACATGTCCGTCACTAAATGCCATGTTAAACGAGATTCTTAGCTCCCTCGGAAATCTGTCGCTAGTGTTAGATTTAGCGAGGGATCTAGTTTCCCTAGCTAAAGTCCCCCGCTAATAACAATTTTTTTGTAGTGAGTGATTCCAAATTTTTGAGAATTTAATTTGAATGCCTATGATTCTACCTTTCATCCTACGAAATTTTTTTGTAGGAAAATCCGTACAAACTACTACAGTTTATAGGAGTCATTATTATTCAATGCTAACTAAAAACCTATCAATGCATGTAGGTATCTGTAGTTTGAGAATATTTTAAAATCAACTTGAGAATTTAGTGTTGTGGCATAACATTGGTACTTTGTTGATTTGATTTTGAGATTTATCATTACTTTCATGAGATTATCTCCATCTCGACCTTCATCTTCACCGTTATTTCATAATCTGTAAATCGTAGAGTTTTCTAACATAGACATGATTTATATAACATTTTTCACTCATGTCCCTTTGCTACAATCTAAACATATATTTCGCATGTCTCTTTTAGAGTTAGGTGCACTTCAGAAAGTAAAATACAAAATCACTATGTTCAATAAATAAAAAATTAATAAATAATAATCAATTTATAAATGCTATTTAATCATAACTATCTATTTTGAAAACCAATTGCTTTATCATATACGTGTATTAAACTAATGTGCAACCCCTAACCTAAAGTCAAGAATCCCAAATAATGATTTTAATATTAATGTACATTGTTTCTTTCCTTTCTTTCCCAATGTTTTCTACCAAAAATATAATTTACTTGAAATATTCAATTCATCTCCCTTTCCTTCAATCTAATTAGATATTTTTCCCATCTCTTTTTAATTAAAACAATAGATAAAAATAATTATTTTATTACCTTTTATATAAAACTATAAATTTATTCTTATTCTCATTTGTTAACCTTCTATACTCGTTAGTACACGATCTTACAAATAATCTGTAACTGTTAAGATAAAGTGAAGAATCTTGAGTGATGATATTTATTTTAATGTACATTGTTTCTTTCCTTATTTCATTAATTTCTTAACAAAAATATAACTTACCTAAAATCTTTCATTCATCTCCATTTTCCTCAATCTAAACATGTTGCAAGTTGCCTCGGAACTATATAAAATGCAAGTGCGTGAATTTTTTTTAAAGTTGTCATCAAATCTATAACAAAATCAATAATGTTTTCATCTTTAAGATACAATCAATTGTTTTATTGGATATGGTTGATGGCAACAATAACGATGAAGATGAAGAAGGAGATGGAGATATTTTATGAAAGTAGTGATAAATCTCAAAATCAAATCAACGAAGTACCAAAGGTATGCCAGAAAACTAAATTCTTAACTTGATTTATAATTATTCTCAAAGTTCACATACCGACATGCATTGATAGGTTTTCAATTTGCATTGAATCATAATGAGCTACTATAAACTGCAGTATTTAAGAACTCAAATTTGTGATGTCACATACGCCAAGGTTCAGGGTTTGGAAGCGTTGAAAGAGCATTTTAAGAACTCAAAATTCCCATTCGAGAAGGAGCATTACCTACTAGTTGTGTTTTCACCGCCTAGAGATGGAAAGGAGCTGACGGAGCCACTACCAATTGTGGGGATTATGATGGGAAATAACAACAAGCAGCTAACCTGTGATGAGGTGGAGAGTGGAGATAGGGTCGTGTTTGAGGACACGGTAAGTAGCAAAAGTGGCGGCGTAGGTGATAATGATGAAGAAGGTAGTGGAGGACTGGCTGCACTGCACTCTGAGTAGAGATATGTGTGTGATGTGAATGTGCAACATTAAAGGTTGTTGGGCAACGAGCAACATCAGTGTTCTTTTCTTCTCAGAGCATACCTTACCTTCGTACAACTCCAATTTTAACCTCTTGCTGCTCGTTGCTCACCTTCCCCCACTCACATCTTCATATGTTTATTATTTTGACGCAACCAATCATATTTTGGTGTATTTTGATGTAATCAAGATATGACATTTTACTAAAAGGGCCAACAGTGTAAATGTTAGGTAACTTAAAGGACTTATTTGTTACAGAACAAACTTAAAGGGTCAACTTGTTACAAATAAATAACTTAATGGTCCTCTGGTGTAATTTTGCATTTTATTATTAATATTATTAATATTATTGTTCTTATTATCATCATCACCAAGCATTCCAAAGAGAGAGAGGAGTGAGAGTGGTGGTGGTGGTGGTGGTGGTGGTGAATGTCGGTTTAGGTAGAAAGAGAGAAAGAGGTTGTGTGGTGAAGAGAGAAAGAGAAGAAAGAAGGTGGTGGTGTCGGTGAAGAGAGAAAGCTCCAAAAGGGAGAGGTTGTGGTTGTTATTGATGAGAGAGAGGAAGAATGTTCATAGGAGAGAGAGAGAGAGGAGTAAAAGAGTAACTAATTTGATCGTGGTGGTAGTGTTGTGGTGGTTGTTACAAATAAATAACTTAAAGGTCCTCTGTTGTAATTTTGCATTTTATTATTATTATTATTATTATTATTATTGTTCTTATTATCATCATCACCAAGCATTCCAAAGAGAGAGAGAGAGGAGTGAGAGTGGTGGTGGTGGTGGTTGTAACGCCCCAAAAATAGTTCAATTATTTAGTTAGTTGGGTTATGTAAGGCTTACAACATTTTGTTAAGTCAAAGGATTACATTGGAGTTTTATTGTATTTAGGAGGTGTTTGATGTAAATGAGGAGTAGTGGTTAGTAAAAAGTTAGTGGAAATTTAATTAAAAGAGGGAGTAGTGCAAGTAATGGAGGAGGTGTGAATAGAGGCCCATATCCATGAATTAGGCCCATCTTCATGAGTTAAGTGAAGGTGTCGATGGTGAGAGTTCAATTACAAAGAAAAGTCAAAGAGTAAAGTAAGAGAGTAGAGAGAGAGAGGTGCGACAGCTCTAGGAAGAATAAGAAGAGAAGAGTTGGCGTGGAGAGTTCAAGGAAGAGGAGCTGGATTGTTGGGGGATCTTGAAGTCTTGGTGGAGAGGGTGCTTATTCTTCAATCTATTGAGGTAAGGGGGCTCTCTTTCATCTATAATAGAGTATATGATGAGTGGTATGTGTGAGTTAGACTCTAGATTGATTTTTGAGTCGTTTGTGTTGCTTGTTGTGTGATTGATGTTGTGTTTGCTTCACTTTGGTGAAGTTGTGATGTGTGTATTTGTTGTTGGTGAGTTGGTCATATGAGAGACCTAGGAGAGAAATGGGATTTGAGAAACTCTCAGTCCCAAGGCGTTATGGTTTGTATTGGCGCCTTCGTTGATTACTTTGTTTATAAAACTGATGCTTACAAACCAGCCCTTTTTTAACAATCAAAAAATAAGCGCGTTGCTAAGGGTCACCCTGAGTGTAACTTGTTTGATCGTTAGTAACAACTTTAGTTTTCAAATGGGTCATTAGTGGTATCCTAATGTGTGTAGTCTAAGTCCACTTTCAATAAAAAGTCTTTTTAAGCATCCAAATCATTCCATAACCAAAAATCAATTCGATTGCGAAAACCCTTTTGATTACCTAAAATAAGAACCAATTATCATTAATGATCACTCGCGCCGTTGCCGTTTGGTTGTTAATGATAATTTTCATTTTCAAAAGAGTTAGTAGTGTGACCACTCTAAACCGTTGTTGTTTGGTCATCGCGAACACTCGAATCAAAATCAAAATCGATTATCGTTAATGATCACTCGCGCCGTGTGGTTGTTAACGATAATTTCATTTTCAAAAGAGGTTAATTTAACCTTGATGCATATCCATGCATTTACCTGATCATGCATTTTGTTCCTTGCTTACTTATTCATTCAACCTAGATCATTCTATACGTCTAGTCACATAGCATTAAATTGTTTATGATGCCTGTCATGTTCTCAAGTTGATTGTGTGCATTCCCTCTTCCAATACTTTGCTTCTTACATGAGATTTCTACTCGTTAGTGGTGACTCTCATTATAGGATTTCCACAATCATATAATGAAGGATTACTCGTTAGTAATAGTCTTCATTACAAGAACATATGCTATCACAAGAGATTGTTATTCGTTAGTAACAATTCCCATCCCATTCCACACACACATAATTCCATTTTAGAATTTGATTTGAATCACAATTGATTTGATTATTTGGCTTGAATTGGTATGCTTGTTCTTGGATGTTTGTGAGTATGCATTTGTAACTTGCATGAGTTGTTACTCGTTAGTGACAATCTCCATTTCAAAAACCTCTTTGCATAAAAAAAACCCTAAAACAAAACCAATTATCATTAATGATCACTCGCGCCCTTGCCGTTTGGTTGTTAATGATAATTTCATTTTCAAAAGAGTTAGTAGTATGACCACTCTAAATCGTTGTTGTTTGGTCATCGCGAACGCTCAATCCAATTGCGAACTCTTTTCCAAGTTATCAAAACAATCTCCCCAAATCAAACCAACGAAACACTTTTCAAAAACGAATCTTAAAAACATCAAAATCAAAACTAATTGTCATTGATGATCACTCGCGCCGTTGCCGTTTGATTGTGGGTGATGATTTCATTCCCGTGGGAGCTAGTAGTGTGGCCACTCTAAACCGTTGTTGTTTGGTCTTCACAAACGCTCCCCTTCAATTGCGAAAACCTTCTCAATAATCAAAATAAAAACCGGTTGTCATCAATAGTCACTCGCGCCGTTGCCGTTTGATTGTTAGTGATGATCCTATTTTCAAAAGAGTTAGTAGCATGACCACTCTAAACCGTTGTTGTTTGGTCACCGCAAACGCTCAACCCCTTTTGCGAAAAACTCTAAAAGATTAAAAACAAAACCCTTTTCAGACAAACAAGAACTACGTAGCTTTGAATTCTCCATCGCACCGGGAGATACGTAGGAGCGAGAGGCTAACTCTCGTCAAGCGCCAAAAATAAAAATTTCCATTAAGTCTTCTCATTCCCTTTTCTATAAAGAGGCAAATTTAAATATCTTCCAAATCAACACTTAAAACCACACGTTTAATTAAAGGTTCCCTTTCGGTAGAAAGGAGGTGTGGGGTGCTAATACCTTCCCCGTACCTAATAGACCCGCGAACCCAAATTTTCCGGTTTCTAAAAGGCCGTTCTCTTTCCAAAAAGGTTTCCTTCAATATTTTCCTTATAAAAAATATTGGTGGCGACTTCATTGTTTTAAAAAGTTGTAAACGAAGAAAGATCCCCTCAGGGACTTTTTCGGGCGCAACGGCTGTGTACATGAGGAGCATAATTATTATTAGAAGGTATGGTTACATTGAAAACAGAATGTTGTGGAGACTGAGACTTGGTTGAAGTATTGTGTAACAGATTCTTGACCATATAGAGCCCATCAGGGCCAGCACGACCATGGAGTAACACCTCACGAGTAGCCATTTGACAAAACAATTTTTTGTAATAGATGGAACATAGAGCATATTATGCAGATTGAGTTTAACATTAGGATTAAATGGTGATGGAAAAGAAGCGGAGCCAGAAGCAAGGACAGGGAGTTGTTGACCATTACCTACGAAGACTTGACTTGGAGTGTCAACTGTAGCAGCTGGAATTTGAATGTTTTGATTATTATTATTGACATCAGTGGATGCAGCAGAGTCACCAGCAATGTTTGGTGAGGTTAGTTGTGGAGTGGTCATCATGAGAGCTTGGTGAGGTAAGGTTTGTGGTGGTCGTGGCTGCTGTATAGGCCATGGTGCTGCAGGTGTAGGGTTTCTAATGTAAGCATTGGGGTTGTAGAAGGGATATTGGTAGTGTTGTTGTGGTTAAGGGGCTGGTGCAGGGTTAAATGTTTGTTGTTGAGGTGCATTAGGGTTGTAAAATTGGTTAAATCTATGATAACATTAAGCTACAGAATGGCCAAACTTATTGCAAACCTGACAGTTGCCTTGAAAGCGT
Organism: Oxytropis ochrocephala; assembly: GCA_020916435.1. Taxonomy (NCBI): domain Eukaryota; kingdom Viridiplantae; phylum Streptophyta; class Magnoliopsida; order Fabales; family Fabaceae; genus Oxytropis; species Oxytropis ochrocephala. The sequence continues at coordinate 59,185,749 of CM037092.1, read as the reverse complement.
GGTCCACGTCCACGTCCACAAGCGCGATTACCATAATCGTCGTGCTGTGTTTGAACTGGTACAGGTGCTGTAGGACATTAGTGCAGGAACAGTGGTAGCATCTGCAGAAATAGGTGCTTGCAGTGCTGGTGCAGTTTGAGTGAGAAGAACAGAGGCGTTATCAGTCTTGGATTGCTTCCTATACTGATTTAGACGTACTTCTTGACAAACTAACAATGACTCAGCCTCTTCAACAGAAAAATCTTCATCAAAACGACTCTCAATTAGCGAAATTATTGAATCATACTCTTGAGGTAATCCATCGAGTATAGCATCAAGATGATCCTTCACCAACAACAACAAGTGAATCAACTAGATTCTTGATCATAGCGAGATAATCTTTGACAGAGGTGCCTTCAAGTTGCGTAGTGCGAAGCTCATTGCGAAGTTGCCGAATCTTCGTGCGTCCAAGTTTGGAGAAGTAAGTGTGGATCTTGTCCCACAGTTCAAAGGCGTGCACACAGCCAATGACACGAGCTTGTATCGTCGTCGTGAGAGAGCTTTGCAACCACGAGAGCAGCATCTGGTCCTGTTCTTCTTAAAGCGAAACCGCGGGATTCTCAACACTACTTGCTATCTCGTCCGTTGTGAGATAGCAAGGAGGAATCGATGACGAGACAAGGAAATGATGTAACTGGTGCGCTTTGATCACCAGCTCAACTTGCTGATGCCAAAGAACAAAATTCTTATCGTGGAGTTTTTCAGTGATCTTATGGTTAAACTCCTTAATCTCTGAAGTAACAGAGTTTTCTGAAGTTGAACTGTACGAGGTAGATTTCGTATTCCGGTGGCGATGCCAATTGCCGGTTGATCACCGCCGTTGTCGTTGTTGATAACATAGGCCATCGTCAATTCGCGACGGTGACGGAGCGAAGAAAAGAGGAAGAAACGAAGAAGAAAGAAACGGTTGAAAGTTTGTTACGAAGTGGTTAGGATCTAACAAGCTCTGGATACCATATTGTAATCAGAGAGAGGGAGAGAGAATCCATTTGGAATGAAAGTAATGATTGCATTAATGATTGGAATTACACTAGGGCGGTGACCTTATATAGGCTCACCTACAGATAACCTGTAACCTGATATAGCAGGTTGCAGAGTAAACAACTAACAATACAAAGAGTATATTGTAACAAAGAATGCCTTCACATGGTTTACCACTTTGTCTCGACATTCCATATTCACATGGAGTCAATTAGAGAAGGCTTTTCACGAGCAATTCTACATGGGACAGAGTAAGATCAGTCTCAAAGAGTTGCCCAGCGTTCAACGCAAAGCGACAGAATCTATTGATGATTATCTCAATAGATTTGGACTTCTCAAAGCAATATGCTTTACTCAAGTGCCTGAACATGAGTTAGTCGAAATGGCTTCTGGTGGCCTGGATTATTCTATCAGGAAGAATCTAGACACTCAGCACTTGAGAGACATGGCTCAATTGGCTGATAGAGTAAGACAAGTCGAAAGACTTAAGGCTGAGAAAAATAAAATCAGTAGGTTTGGCAATAATAGTAAAAAAGAGAAAGTGGCCTATGTTAACATCAATAACAGTGACCATGAATATGATGTTTCTTACGAAGATGTCGGAGAAGAGGTTAATATTGCAGAATTAAAATCTGGACCTCCCTTTGTTATTAAAATGCTAAAACCTTCTAACAGAAAAAAAACCCTGTCGAACCTAAGAATGGTAGATTCGTCGCAAAAACTTATACTTTTGATGTGACTAAATGTGACAAAATATTTGATCTGTTTATTGCTGATGGTCATATTTTAGTGCCTCAAGGCCTAAAAACTCCCCCATTAGAACAAAGACAGAAAAAAGGTTTTTGCAAATATCATAACTTCCTAGGTCATAACGCCTCTCAATGTGTTCTTTTCAGGGTTTTGGTGCAGAAAGCGCTAAATGAAGATAGGCTGAAATTTGGAGACAAAGCCCAGTCGCCATTGATGATTGATGCTGATCCTTTACCATCAAACGAGGCCAACTATGTCAAAGTCAATAACTATGTTGAAGTTGATATGTGCATGGTTGAGGCTTCTGTGGTTACCGATGGGAAGAGTAAGAAAACTACTCTGACTTTCGAGGATGGGGTAGATATTGAAATGGTTACTTAGGACCAATACACTGGCAAAATCAGTGTGGCATACCCAAAGGCTGAAGAGGAATTAATTGATTTCCTAAATCACTGCAAATTGAGCAATTCGGAGGTGATGGTTTGCCCAAGGTGCAGTGCTGTCTTCGACAAGGAAGCAGCAAGGAAACTAGAAGGTTTCAAGCCTGAGCTGAAACACAAAGGCAAATGGGTCGATAGGAGGCCTAAGTTTAGTTTCAAAGAATAGGGAATTCCTATAAGACTTCGACCAAGCATGGTGGGAAAAAGATCTCTACTTATGTGCCACCTACTAACTCTCTTGTTGGCAAGTGGGTGCATGCTGGTGGAAGAGGCACTAATTATTACCCTGTGTTACACGTGGGGAAAGGTGTCACGTATTCCCACAAGCCAAAGCAAATGCCTAAAGGAAGGACCACTGCTTCGGGTGGAAATAATGCAACCGATTCTAAAATGTATGCCTACAATAACAACTACAAGGGTAAAATTCCCATGACAAGAACACAATGGCGAAGATATCAACGATAGTACAAGGCTCTACACTGCTGCGCAGAAAAGTCAAGTTCCCAATAACAAGAAGGGAAAACAGAGATAGCTTCTCGTGTCGAGTAGTGAGAAAGCTCACATCAGAGAGGATCTTTCCTCCCTTGTCGTAACTAAAGAAGAGTTCAAAGACAAGTCATCAAAACGCAGAAGGTTCTACTTCTACCTCTACTTCCTCTGAATTGGCTAGAAAGCCAAAGAACTAAAAGGATATTATCTCCTTTATCAAGACTTACTTAAGGGTTGGATTTGGATGAAGAGGTGGGTTTTGATTTTGAAGGTTGAAACTGAGTTCGATGTACTTTGCGTTGTCTCAATTTTACCAATTGAGTATGATGTTGTTTTGAGGTCAAAGAGGTCGAAGAAGACTTAGACGAGAGACCACTTATAAGCCCATATGCTATTATGTGCTTAGAAATGGTCAGTATTGAAGAGCAACATGCGGTCTTGAAAGACCGGATATGGGCATGATGCAACATCTCAAGGCATTGTTCATCCAGCTAAAGTTACAACATTGGGATCAATAAAATCCTAGTGGATGGTGGTGCTGCTGTGAACCTGATGCCACAACATATACTCAAGAGAATTGGAGCACGTCCTACTGACCTGAAACCACACAATGTGGTACTTACCAACTATGAAGGTAAAACTTGCCACTCACTTGGGCATTTGAGGTCGAACTTGCTGTCGGAATTATCAAGAGGATTACTCTCTTCTTGGTAATCCCTTCAAAAGGCAATTAAAATCTGCTGCTTGGGAGAGAGTGGATACATGGTGTGGGCGGTTCCAACAAAGGCACCACATTTAATATAACATCCCAGAAGGCTCTTTGAGGCCTACAGGTTGGGAAGGACAATAAATAGTTATTTATGTCTAAGCCTAACGTATGGGATAGGATTACAGCTTATGTTGCCGAAAACAAAATGAAAGCGGCCTTAGAGGTTGAGTTAAATCAACAGATGATTGTAGAATCAAATGCAATCAATAAAGACACGTTGGTCAAAGATCCCAGGCTTGACTACATCAATGATGATGAGCCTTTAGGTTTCGAAAAGGACCCAATGGGCTCGACCAAAAGACTTTAAGCACAAGATCCCTTGGAAGAAATTGACTTGGGAGATGGCTCTGTGAAAAGGCCAACATTCATCAGTGCTAAGATAGATAAAGGTTTGAGAAATCAAACCATAGAGCTTTTGAAGGAGTACAAGGACTGCTTTTCTTAGGATTACAACAAGATGCCCGACTTAAGTCGAGAGGTAGTAGAACTAAGACTGCAACTCCAACTAGGGAAGAAACCATTGAAGCAGACACCAAGAAGATTTGCACCAGAAATTCTGTCGAAGATCAAGGCAGAAATTGAGAGGCTACTGAAGAGCAAGTTCATAAGAACTGCAAGGTATGTTGATTGGTTAACAAATATAGTTCCTGTTATAAAGAAAAATGGTACTCTTAGAGTATGCATAGATTTAGGGACTTAAATAACGCTACGCCCAAAGATGAATACCCTATGCCTGTGGCAGAAATGCTAGTCGATTCAGCAGCTGGTAATGAATATTTGAGTACACTTGATGGGTATTCTGGTTATAACCAAATCTTTATTGCTGAAGAAGATGTGTTAAAAACTGCATTTCGATGCCCAAGGGCATTAGGTGTTTACGAGTGAGTCATGCCTTTTGGCCTTAAAAATCCTGGTGCTACATATCAAAGAGAAATGAATTCTATGTTTCATGATTTTATTGAAAAATTTATGCAAGTATACATTGATGACATTGTTGTCAAATCTTCGTCGGCAAGTGGTCATTTAGACCATCTTCGACAATCATTCAAAAGAATGAGAAAATATGGATTAAAGATGAATCCAGTCAAATGTGCCTTCTGTATCCGTGTAGGTGATTTCTTGGGTTTCGTTGTGCACAAACAAGGCATTGAAATCAATCAAAATAAGACGAAAGCAATACTGGAAACCAAACCTCCTTCGCAGTCGTTATTAGGAAAGTTCAATTTCCTTAGAAGATTTATCTCAAATCTAAGTGGCAAGACTCAAGTATTTTCGCCATTACTTCGACTGAAGAAGGAAGATGTTTTCAAATGGGATCCAGAACATCTAAAAGATTTCGACGAAATCAAGGCCTATTTGATGAAGCCTCCAATTTTGCTGCCACCTATTAGAAATAAGTCAATGAAATTGTATATTGCAGCTTCTGAACTGTCAATAGGTAGCATGTTAGCACAGGAGGACGAAAATGGTATCGAAAGAGCAATTTATTATCTCAATAGGGTCTTGAATGATGCTGAAACTAGGTACCATCCAATAGAAAAATTATGTTTTTGCTTGTATTTTTCTTGTACCAAGTAAAAGCAATATATAAAGTCCGTTGATGTGTATGTTTATTCGCACTATGATATTATTAAACATATTCTATCCAAGCCAATTCTGCAGAGTAGAGTAGGCAAATGGGCTTTAGCCTTATCCGAGTATTCATTAACTTATTAAAGTAATTTTTTATTATAAAAGTGTATAGTCAATTTTGTTTTATCCTAATAAATATATCCGTTTCTATCATAACTGATGGAGCGTTTCTAGTATTATAACTATGACTATCGGTTTTGTTTTAATATTATAAGGAAGGCTTTAATTTTGAAACGTTTTGATGCTGAAACGTTTATATGAATCATTGCCTATTTATGGTTTTTATCATTATCATTATAATATATATTTATGTGTGTAACTATTATGCTATTAGTGGTTTTATCTATGAGTCCGTTGGACATTTATATATATAACAGATATATTTTTTAACTATGGTTTTGGGAGAGATAGACAATAAGAGTTTTGGAACAATGATAGATGAGAAAAATCACTTCCTCTCTTCTAAATACATAGTCCTGGGTTCATATCTGAAATAAAAAATTTCATTTTTTCCAGTTTGGATTGCTCTTTCGTTACTTGCGATTGAGATGAGCTGGTTGTACTCGGGGAATTTGCACTGTAGAGGCGAATAAATTCTTCAGGACAAGCCACCAGGCGCCTCTGGTTATTTTTCCTAACGTGTTCGTGTTCGCAGGTACTCACTATTGTTGCTGTTTCATATATAGTGCATATTAATCTATGGCTGACGCAACCAACAACAACAATGATACCAGTGCTCCCATCAACAACAATCTTAAGGATTTTATCATGTCTACTGAGACCAACAGTTTTGTGCATCCATTGCCCATAATAAAATCCTTGCATATTTGCGTGCATCTGAGGTCTAATTTTCTAAATTAGCATAATTCTTTCAAACTACTATGATAGTATTGTCCTATTTGACAAAAGATTGGCAACTGTCAGTTAAGTTTTTCTATTCATATTTCCATTGGGATTAGTTTCTTTTGTTTTCCTTGGATTATGAGAATATATTTATACTATTGAAAGTTTTTGGAACTATGAAAATGTTATCAACCTAACTTGAAATATTGTGTGGGGTTTGTTTTTGAGTTCATGCTTTCTATAAAAATTGAGTCTTCAAAGTGTAGACATGCTATGTTGATAACTAAATTATCAATTTTTATGGAAATTGCATTATAATATACAAGTGATTTAGTTGTATATTTATTGTATATATTTCTGTTAAGACCTATAGAATTGATAGATGTGATTATATTGGGATTCTAGGTGTCTTTCTTTTCCACCTTTTGTTAAAGTTTGTTCTTTTAAAGCAAGAAAATTTTGATTCTTTATAAGATAGAAAATGACAACACTTGTTGACTTGTTCAAAGTGGTTGAATCTAACAATCCTTTAGATTCAACGACGACGGGCATAATTTTCAAATATTAGAATTTTGTTTTTGATATATGTGATATCCATATTTTGAGATATTTGAATGTATGAGCTGTCTAATCTTTTGAAAGATTGGTTTTGAAAAGAAATATCATAATTCTCGTAATTTTAGATTATATTTGAATGTATGAGACATCATTACCAAACTTGTGAAATTCTGTAAATATCTTATGGAATTGTTGTCGCTTAGAAATCATCTAAGTAGACCTGCACGTATAAGTATGTTTTGAAAGTGATGTGGCTTTGAATTATCCAAGCGTTTATATACAATAATCTATATAGGCATCATTGGGTATATTACCATATATAGTAAATATCCATGATACTATGATGATAGCCAAGTTTAATTCACAAGAGAATAAGTCCAAAAGTGGATTTATTTATGAATGGTTGTCACTTAGAAATTATCTAAGTAGACTTGTAGAATTACCTTATAGAGATTAAGGTTATTAATCAAAGCTTGATGATATATGAGATTGAGTTTATTACTCAAGACTTTGTGATATATGAAAATGATTGACTAAGAGACGTCTTGGTCAATATTGTGTAAATTAGCTACTGATAAACGAGAAGGATTATATCCTTAATTTATGTGAAATCAGAAGTGATTCTTATCGATCCTATGACAAAACCCCTAGTGAAGAAAATGATTTGTGAAATATCGAGGTGAATGGGACTTAAGCCAATTTAAATCAAAAAGTGACGGTAACCCAACCTTTGTGATTGGAGATCCCATGAATAAGGTTCAATGTGGTAAAAACAAATCACTTCTTGATATTGCTAGCACTGAAAATTAATTGAAGTAATTAATTTTATTATTGTCCCTTCTTATGATGTTATTGTGATAGTGCTAGTCTGCAAGGTAAAGAGGTTAAGCTTAACGCTTTTAATGATTATCATAGCCCTTATGGGTGGTGTATGTGTAACACCCCCTTCTATTTAGCCTATTATTTTAAATAATTCGAAAAATCAGAGTCTACGAAAAACCTTTAGTGCGACCACTAGAGGGTGCCACATTCAAACAACCACATTAAACTCCAAATAATAATTAAAATAACTCCAAAAGGTGATACATAGCACCATAAATCCGTACGAGAGATAGAAATCGTAGCAGCGGAAATAACAACCGAAATACAAAGAATACTGCTTATCCAAGGAAATTAAAGCATAACATAACATAAACGACAAAATCTAGCTATCCTCCCCGGTGCTACGTGACGAGCCGACTCGACAAATACTAGCGGAAGGTGCTCACGCCACCTTCAACATCACACTCACTGCAGCGTTGCCACATAGAGCAACATTCCAAGCGAGAAAGGTGAGTTTCATTTCATAGAAAATAGTAAATAAAACATGCAACTCAATAAGATAAGCATTAGCACACCAACACCGTAAAATTCAAACAATTTCATCAATAGTCACACACATCCGAAACAACCGCGTAAATGTATGCAAATGCATGAGATGCAGATTAACGCCAAGGGCATATGCATGTGGATCCATCACCAAAAAGGCCCGAAGGCATTCACCAATCACCAAAAAGCCCGAAGGCATTCACCAAAAATATTTTATGAGGCCGAGGCCTATTCACCGAAAATAATGCACATGCCTATGCGACGCATGACTATGCAACACCACACCAAAACAACAACGAGAATAGCACATAGAATATTCGCCAATAATTTTATTTGCACCCAGTCACCAATAGTGGTCATACACCCTCAATCACCCAAAATGAACTCACCGTTAATTTCATCACCATTAAAACAACCACAATAGCTAAATGCCACACCAAAAAGGACCAATTCAACATCATAATAATTATTTTGGCACCTAGGGACTAATTTAACACCATAATATTTATTTTAGCACCTAGGGACTAATTTAACACCATAATATTTATTTTAGCACCTAGGGATTAAGTTAACACTCACCTAGGCACCCATTGCACTCCTAGGCGCCAAAACAAGCACACGGGGCAGCCAATTGGCGCCCCATACACTATTCACCTGCACAGCCAGCAACACGCAGAAATGTCACATACCCAGGCGCCATTTCCGTGGAAATCGCGCCCTCCTACACTACACGCACACGGCACACCCAGAATACACACACAGGGCGCCATTTTCAGGGGAATTTGGCGCCCCCCTCCCTGTCTGCACTACTCATACACAACACACACCAGAATTCCCACACAGGGCGCCATTTTCAGGGGAATTTGGCGCCCCTCCCGCCTACCTACACCAAAGACACACAACAACCGCACTAAAAACAAAGACTCAGCGCCATTTTCGTGGGAATTTGGCGCCTCTCTCCCACTCACACAACACACGCAGACACATACTAAAACAGAACACAGGCGCCATTTTCAGGGGAATTTGGCGCCCCCCTCTCAGTCTGCCTGCACAACAACACAGACACACACCATCTCACTCACCAGGCGCCATTTTCAGGGGAATTTGGCGCCCCCCTCTCAGTCTGTCTATGTATTTTCTTTCTTAAACACCAACAGCAACCTATATACATTTTTAAGACACCAACCAAAGAACATGTAGGTACTTTTAAGACCGGACAAAGAACATATATAGTGGTAAAACGCAAAAAAGCGGCAACACATATAGATTTTATAAAACCTTGACAAAGAACTTATACATTTTATGAAACAGGACAAGAAAGATGTATGGTTGGTAAAATAAAGAAACAAAGAACACATGGGTTTTATAGAACACCAACAAAGAATTATATGGCTCATAAAACAAAGACAACCAAAGACTATATATATTTTCTAACACAAAGAATAAAGACATATATAGGTTCAGAACAAAGATAACAAAGAAACATATATAATTTATACTACAAAAACGAAAGACATATATATATCCGTAAATGATAACAAAGAACATATATATATGTTACACTATAACAGCAGCGCCTATACATTTCACAAAACCGTACAATTCAATCACCCGTATCCTAATACTCAATCCTATGGTTCCATATTTTAGAAACTATTGGCTATAAAAGGAAACTCCCCTTACCTGGAAAAAGCCTGCAAATTCGAACCCCACACCAAGCACCAAACGCAGCAGCTCCTCCCTCTTCCCTTCGCAAGACCGAACGCCCTTATGGAGTGAGGAACACAACGATGGAAGGAATGAGAGGATTGAAAAGGGACCAATCGTAACAAGAAAGGAAAAAGGAAGGAAGAAGGATTGAAAACCCTTACCAATTGAACGCTTGAGAAGAATCCTTCTTCTCCTTCTCTTCCTTGCTTGCCGCCGCACCACACACACTTCACGCTTTCGCTTTTCTTTGCTTCAATGTAAGGGAGTGGGCGCTCCATCATAGGGTTTAGGGTATTAGGAATGGGCTTGGGTCAATTAATTGACTTGGGCCCTAGTTGCACTCTAGATTATTTGATTCACCTCCACGAAATCAAAAGGACACTCCAATTTAATTATTTCATTAATTCGAATATAGTAATCCCTCAATAACTTAATTAAATAAATAATTAAATTATTCTAGGCGTTACAATTCTCCCCACTTAAAGAATTTCGTCCTCGAAATTACCCGAGTCAAACAGATTCCGATACGCTTCCTTCATCTTACTTTCCAATTCCCACGTCATGCTTTCGCCCACGGCTCCCAACCAAACCACTTTCACTAAATTGATCTCTTTGCCTCTTAACACTTTTACCTCACTGGTCTTCAATTCTAACCTAAGATAGTCTCTACACAAGTGAGGTTCTCTCTCACCTCCACATCGTCCCATCCAACCACATGGGACGGGTCGGAACATACTTCATGAGTGGGATACATGAAATACGTCATGTAAATTTGAAAGATCGGGTGGCAAGGCTACTCAGTAAGCAACCTTCCCTACTCTCTCCAAAGATCCGATACGGACCGATAAAGCGAGGAGTCAACTTCTTAGACCTCGAGCACGCCCGACACCGGGCGTGGGAGTGACTCTCAAGAATACGTGTTCACCAAATTTGAAATTCCAAATCCTTCCTCCTCTTATCGTGATAACACTTCGCCTACTCTCTGCTAAGCTTTCATTTTCTCCCGATCATTTTAACCTTCTCTCGTAGTTTCACTGACTATTTCGTGACCAAGTACCACACTCTCTCCCGACTCATACCAACACAGAGGAGTCCCGCACCTCCTACCATACAATGCCTCGAACTGGTGCCATCCCAATACTCGAATGATGATCATTGTTGTAAGTAAACTCGACCAAAGGTAGATGAGAATCCCACGAACCTCCTTGCTCAAGAACACACGCCTCAAAGAAATCTTTCGAGCGATTGGTTAGTTCTCTCTCATGCATCCATCTGTCTCGGTGGTGCGCCGAACTCAACCTCAATTTAGAACCTGTGGCCTCTTGTAAACTCTTCCAAAATTCGTAAGTGAATGCGGGATCTCTCATCGACACAATGCTCATGGGAACACCGTGCGGCTTCACAATCGTCCTCACATAGATCTCCGCCAACTTCTAACCGGATAAGTAATATTAATAGGTAAGAAGTGAGCAGACTTCGCTACCATCCACGATTACCCAAATAGCGTCAAATCCTCTTGCGGTGCTTGGGCAACCCACCACAAAGTCCATGGAAATGTCATCCCACTTCCATTCCGGGATCTCCAACGGCCGCATCAACCCCGCAGCTTCGATGCTCCACTTTTGACTTCCGACAAAGTTAAATGAGCATATACAAACGAGCCACATCACGTTTCATACTGTGCCACCAAAACAACCTCTTTAAGTCTTGATACATCTTCGTAGCTCCCGGGTGAATACTCAACTTACTCCTATGGCCCTCTTCGAGAATTGCCTTTTTGATCTCTTCGTTATCGTATACAAATCCTCCCACTGTACTTCAATACACCTTGCGATCGATCTCATAGTCTTTATCACTGCACTTATCGATCCTCACCGCGATCTCCACCAGCTTAACATCTTGCTTCTGCGCTTCTCTAATAACATCCAAGAATTCATTATGGATCTTTAGCATACCCAATCTGACGCTCTTAGGCGTCAGCTCACAAATTAGACTCATATCCCTAAACTGCTCCACTAATTCGAGCTCCTTAACCATCATTGCTGACACGTGCAAGGCCTTCCGACTCAAGGCATCTGCCACCACATTAGCTTTACCCGGATGATAATTTAAGCTGAAATCGTAATCTTTCAACAACTCTAACCATCTCCTTTGCCTCATGTTCAACTCCTTCTGATCAAATAGATATTGCAACCCCTTGTGATCGCTGAACACCTCAAACTTCGAACCGTACAGGTAATGCCGCCAAATCTTTAATGCAAACACAATTGCCGCTAATTCCAAATCATGAGTGGGGTAATTCTTCTCATGGACTCTCAATTGTCTAGATGCGTAGGCCACCACCTTACCATTTTGCATAAGGACACCTCCTAGTCCCATCTTAGATGCGTCACAATACACTACGAAAGGCTCTCCTGATTTTGGTAACGTCAACACAGGCGAAGTGGTCAACCTCCTCTTCAATTCATTGAAACTTTCCTCACAGCGAGAATCCCAAACGAATGCCTTCCCTTTACAAGTCACCGAGTTAGCGGAAGTGCCAACTTAGAGAACCCTCAATGAACCTTCTATAGTAACCCCAAGCTAGCCCTGAAAGCTTCTAATCTCGAAGAACTGACTTAGAGCCTCCCACCAGCATTCACCGCATCAACTTTGGATGGGTCTCTTCGCTATACCATCCTCGAAATGATATGCCCAAGGAAACTTACTTCCTTCAACCAAAAATCACATTTAGATAGCTTAGCATACAACTTCCTATCCCTCAGATCTCCAATCATCGACCTCAAATGCTCGACATGCTCCTCCTCGGACTTGGAATAAATCGTAATGTCGCCGATAAAGACCACCACGAAACGATCCAGATATACTCATGAAAATGCGGTTCATGTACTCCATGAACACCCCGAGCATTCGTAACTCCAAACGGCATCACCGAATACTCGTAGTGCCCATACCGAGTCCTAAACGCCGCCTCTTGAATATCTTCATCCTTAACCTTTATCCGATGATATCCCGACTCAAATCTATCTTATCAATACACGAGCACCCACGGCTGATCCATCAAATCATCGATCCTTGGGAGTGGATACTTATTCTTGATTGTGACCTTGTTCAACCGCCGATAGTCTATGCAAAGCCTCATACTCCCGCTTTCTTCTTTACCAAAGAACACTGGGCTCCTACGGAGATACACTCGGTCTTATGAATTTCTTCTCTAGCAAATCTTCAAGCCGCTTCTTCAATTCGACAACTCTGCTGCAGACATCCTATACGGTGCCATAGACACGGGTCCAGTGCCGTGCACCAAGTCAATACCAAATTCCACCTCCTCTCGTGTGGCACATCGTGATTTCATCAGAAATACTTGTAAAAGTCCCGCACTCACGGCAACTCGTCAATCTTAGTCCGCTCTCAAGAGACAATGACGCCATCAAGGCAAACAACTTAACTTCGTCCTCATTATCTTATGCAACCGCCGCCAGTAACAAAGCGCATTCTCCTTCGACGGAGGCGCGTAAATCCACGATTTATTAAAATAGCTTGATGTGGACATGGTTGTTCACTAACCACCCATACCTAATATGATATCGAGCCTCCTAGTGGCAAGCAAATTAAATCCACAAGAAACTCTCTATCGAAAACCAATAGAGGACACTTAACACACACGAGAGAGGTAGTCACCGAACCCTTAGCCGGAGTGTCGATGACCATCTCCTTTTCATGACAGATAATTCTAGGTTCAACTTATCAAAGACATGCAAAGAAAACAAACGAATGTGTGGCACCAAATCAACTATAGCAAGCAATTGAGTACCCTTAATGAAACACGCACTCTAATCTCGTTAGCGCCTCTCAACTCGCGAGAGCAAACACTTTCCCACTCGCCCGCTCCTTCTTTGGCTTGGAACACTTAGTACTAATATGCCTGTCTCCCGCAGCTTGTAACATACGACATCCTTCTTATCACGGTTGGAAGATATGTGCCCCACTTTCCCACACCGATAACACCTCTTCTCATCCTTGCCTCGGGCGATCTGGACTCTTATGACTGCTTTTCCACACACGTGTAGCAAGTAATACCGGCAAGAGCATCTCCCCACTTCGCTTAGGCCCACCAACAAACTTCCCTTGCCCTTACCAAAGAGGTACCTCATACGGCTTACTTCGACCGAGAAGTTCTTGTGTTTTTCTTTCATAACTCGAGAGTGAGCATTGCTTGCCCTCCTCAAAAATCCTGCAGCTTATTAACCAACACGGAGAACACGCGAATCTGCTGATACCCTATGAATTTCTTTATGTCAAAGACGTAACCCGCTTCTCAAACTTGATGCATTTAGAGAACTCAAAGATCCGCCCATCATAGTGCGGATAGAACTTGGACAACTCTCGTAAATTTGGCAAAGATATTGATCCACGGACATATTACCTGCTCAAGCCTCAAAACTCCACTTCTTTCTTTCCACTGACATCCTCCGGTAGTACTTCCTCGAAACTCTCTCGAACACAGCCAGTGTGATCTCTTCATTGTCGGGCCATCAACCTCGCGCCTAATACCATCCACTACCATCGCCTCTTTCTTCAAAGATGCGTACCATAACGAACTTTCGAGCAGCGATCAAGATACCCATTACGCGGAATATCCGCTCCATTTCTCCTAGCCACTCAAGGGCACCATCAGGGTTGTACCCGCCTTCGAAAGTAGGGGGGTTCTCCCGCTGGAAGGTAGCCAAACCGCGCTCCTGTGGGTCCACAACACCACGCAGATCACCCACAACCCCACCATAGCTCCGCAATGCACGGCAAGTGCAACGTCGTTCCGTCCCGCCATTCTAGTACTTGCAATGTAAAAATGTAATTCGAATCGATGAATAAAACTTAAGTGCTACATAACTTGACGACTCAACTACCGGCCGGACAGACCGAACTGCTCTGATACCAATTGTAACACCCCCTTCTATTTAGCCTATTATTTTAAATAATTCAAAAAATCGAGTCTACGAAAAACCTTTAGTGCGACTCACTGAGGGTGCCACATTCAAACAACCACATTAAACTCCAAATAATAATTAAAATAACTCCAAAAGGTGATACATAGCACCATAAATCCGCATTTAGAGATAGAAATCGTAGCAATGGAAATAACAACCAAATACAATGAATACAGCTTATCCAAGGAAATTAAAGCATAACATAACATAAACGACAAAATCTAGCTATCCCTCCCTGCTACGTATCGAGCCGACTCGACAAATACTAGCGGAAGGTGCTCACGCCACCTTCGATCCATCACACTGCAGCGTTGCCACATAGGAGCAACATTCCAAGCAGAAAGGGTGAGTTTCATTTCATAGAAAATAGTAAATAAAACATGCAACTCAATAAGATAAGCATTAGCACACCAACACCGTAAAATTCAAACAATTTCATCAATAGTCACACACATCCAAAACAACCGCGAAATAAATGTATGCAAATGCATGAGATGCGACTCAACGCCAAGGGCATATGCATGTGGATCCATCACCAAAAGGCCCGAAGGCATTCACTAATCACCAAAAAGCCCGAAGGCATTCACCAAAAATATTTTATGAGGCCGAGGCCTATTCACCGAAAATAATGCACATGCCTATGCGACGCATGACTATGCAACACCACACCAAAACAACAACGAGAATAGCACATAGAATATTCGCCAATAATTTTATTTGCACCTACACACCAATAGTGGTCATACACCTCAATCACCCAAAATGAACTCACCGTTAATTTCATCACCATTAAAACAACCACAATAGCTAAATGCCACACCAAAAAGGACCAATTCAACATCATAATAATTATTTTGGCACCTAGGGACTAATTTAACACCATAATATTTATTTTAGCACCTAGGGACTAATTTAACACCATAATATTTATTTTAGCACCTAGGGATTAAGTTAACACTCACCTAGGCACCCATTGCACTCCTAGGCGCCAAAACAAGCACACGGGGCAGCCAATTGGCGCCCCATACACTATTCACCTGCACAGCCAGCAACACGCAGAAATGTCACATACCCAGGCGCCATTTCCAGGGAAATCTGGCGCCCCCCCCCCCTGTCTACACTACACGCACACGGCACACCCAGAATACACACACAGGGCGCCATTTTCAGGGGAATTTGGCGCCCCCCTCCCTGTCTGCACTACTCATACACAACACACACCAGAATTCCCACACAGGGCGCCATTTTCAGGGGAATTTGGCGCCCCTCCCTGCCTACCTACACCAGCACACACAACCTCGCACCAAAACAGCACTCAGGCGCCATTTTCAGGGGAATTTGGCGCCCCTCTCTGCCCACCTGCACAACACACGCAGACACATACTAAAACAGAACACAGGCGCCATTTTCAGGGGAATTTGGCGCCCCCTCTCATCCGCTCGCACAACAACAACAGAGACACACACTCTCTCTCTCAATGTGCGCCATTTTCAGGAATTTGGCGCCTCTCTCGATCTGTCTATGTATTTTCTTTCTTAAACACCAACAAAGAACCTATATACATTTTTAAGACACCAACCAAAGAACATGTAGGTACTTTTAAGACCTTGACAAAGAACATATATAGTGGTAAAACGCAAAACTAAGAACACATATAGATTTTATAAAACCTTGACAAAGAACTTATACATTTTATGAAACAGGGACAAAGCATGTATGGTTGGTAAAACAAAGAAAACAAAGAACACATGGGTTTTATAGAACACCAACAAAGAATTATATGGCTCATAAAACAAAGACAACCAAAGACTATATATATTTTCTAACACAAAGAATAAAGACATATATAGGTTCAGAACAATTACAACAAAGAACATATATAATTTATACTACAAAGAATAAAGACATATATATCCGAAATAAAGATAACAAAGAACATATATATGTTACACTATAAAGCAAAGAATACTTATACATTTCACAAAACCGCATAATTCAATCACCCGTATCCTAATACTCAATCCTATGGTTCCATATTTTAGAAACTATTGGCTATAAAAGGAAACTCCCTTACCGAAAAAAGCCTCGCAAATTCAACCCCACACCAAGCACCAAACGCAGCAGCCTCCTCCTCTTCCTTCGCAAGACCGAACGCCTTATGGAGTGAGGAACACAACGATGGAAGGAATGAGAGGATTGAAAAGGGACCAATCGTAACAAGAAAGGAAAAAGAAGGAAGAAGGATTGAAAACCCTTACCAATTGAACGCTTGAGAAGAATCCTTCTTCTCCTTCTCTTCCTTGCTTGCCGTCGCACCACACACACTTCACGCTTTTTCTTTCTTTTGCTTCATGTAAGGGATTGGAACGCTCCATCATAGGGTTTAGGGTATTAGGAATGGGCTTGGGTCAATTAATTGACTTGGGCCCTAGTTGCACCCCTAGATTATTTGATTCACCTCCCCGAAATCAAAAGGACACTCCAATTTAATTATTTCATTAATTCGAATATAGTAATCCCTCAATAACTTAATTAAATAAATAATTAAATTATTCTAGGGCGTTACAGTATGACTTGCAGCATACACTTGATGAAATCACCTATATGAGTGTCAAGTGAGGCCGCTTGTATGAGATCCTAGTGAGGTCTCTACAACACTCAAGAATACCGAGCACGCGCAAGGCCTAATAGCGCACCACCGCCGAAACAACAAGATTTGCGGGGGTGTAAAGTGATAGTAAAACCTCTAACATATAATATGTGTCTTGGGTTCCATAGCTTGCTAAAACAATTCACTGTATGTTATATTTTATCTGTCTAGGACTGGTTCCATAGCTTGCTATACAGCTCCGATGCATTACATCTACGATGTTAACCCAGGAAACTTATTTTATTTATTTCTTTTCCAACTTTTGAAATATGTGGGGGATTGTTGTATTTTCTTTAATTATTTTAATAAATATTTCAAAAGTGGAAATAATTTATATTAATATATATATATATATATTAATTATAATAAACCATGAATAGCTGATGTGTGCATCTCTATAAATCGGTACAATGAACAGATTCTGTTTGTTCTTAAGTTACCTACATAGTAGGGTATTGTAATCCTATCCACTTATTCATAAGGCTCTGTCTGTTCTTCCTCTAATTGCAATGATTGGTTGCTCAGAATTTCAGCAACGATTCTATTTACAATATTCTAATGTAATGAGATGATGAGATGATATTCAACCTTATTACATTATATACTTTCAGGTTTCATGATGGGTGCCTCCGGTGATTTTTCATGTTAAGAGAAGGGATTATAGTAAACTTTGTGGCTTAAAAGTGTTATGTAATAGTTACACTATGTGAACAAGGTTTTTTTTCAGTTTTTCCTATATATATATATATATATATATATATATATATATATATATATATATATATATATATTCTCGCTAGATCTATATTCTGGTTTCAATTTTTCCCCTAGAAATATGATTCTCATCTTATCTTTCCAACATTTCAACAGAATTGGAAGCTGAAATTTTTGCTCAACCTTTGCATAGCATTTCAAAGAAGCAGAAGTTTAAGAGTTTGCTCAAACTTGGCTACTTGAAATTTCACATACTTTTTCGCATTACACATCATTTCACAGGTACTTAAAGCTTGAAGATTTTTTTTTATATCTGTAAGCTGATTTTTTTTTTTAAAATATAGCTTCTGTTTAGTCTCTGATTTTCATTGGCACATCTAATTTTTTAAATTAGAACAAATGTATCTTACTACTCTTTAGATGTGAATTTTTTGAGCACTACTAAGGAAGTTAATTAGAGTTTAGTGATCAATATATAGATGCTCCCATTGTTTTAATAAATTTAGATTTACTTTTTTGCTCTTTAGCTGTATGGTTTCCAGTATTGCAGAACACTTACTGTTTTGAATCATTTTCTCTCTTATTTGAATTATTGTTGATCGTACCAGACCAATAGAAGTGTAGTACTGATGTAGTCTTTCAGCTTGGTCGCTGGTTGCCCCGAGGCTCTGGAGTCTTGGCCGCACGCGGGTGGTACCTGCAATAATACTCCGACACTGGAAACTTCATAACCATAGTCATAAGAGGGGGAACGGCGTCTGCGCACGTTCCTGCTAAGGGGCAACCTATGTGCCCTATTTCGGCGTGTCGGGGATCGGCGAGAAGTACTTCCTCGGTGAGGGACGCTCCTTCGAGGGGGCGTTCGTATCTGCGGGAAGGACGGACTTGAGCAGAGGGTTCTCCGTTGGCCGCTCCCTGGTGGACCGGGATCGACCCTCTTTCGTAGCGAGGGATCAACTCGTCTCGATCAGCAATGACCTGATTCTTGTTTTGCAGCACTTGAAGGACAGCCTGGGTGACATGCTCTGGTAGAGGATCTGCAATCCTTGCCTCGGCCAGCTTGGCCGGTATCGGTTGTTGAATTGGGTGAATCACCGGCCCCTGGCCGCCCTGCACTAATGGTTCTTGGCGAGGATTTCCTTGTGATTCATGTACGGTAATGGGTACGCCCTCCGGGGTCTTTTGCCGAGGAAGCTGTTGTCCAGAGGGATTCAGACGAGATGAGGCTCGTGTCTGGGCCTATCGCGTGGAGCCATAGTTGAAGTAGGATAGCGCTCGGGCCTCCCACTGTGGTCGCCAATTGATCGTACCAGACCAATAGAAGTGTAGTACTGATATAGTCTTTCAGCTTGGTCGTTGGTTGCCCCGAGGCTCTGGAGTCTTGGCCGCACGCGGGTGGTACATGCAATAATACTCTGACGCTCTAGTCAGTGGTGTTCGACGGGTAGGCCACAAGGTAGAATTGACGTACCTGATTCCTTGGGATTCGCGCTGCATTTATAGCTACAGTATTGGGCCATATTTGACCTATTGGACTGTATTGGGCCTCAAGCCCACTCTGGAACAGTTGACCCCAAGCCTGGGTCGCCTGTGGGCGGGCTAAGGCTTGATTCGTTGCCCTAGATTGATACAACGCGCGGTCAAATTATGCATTTCGACCAATGTTTTCTCCGTCAGGTGTGGGCGCTGCCACACAAAGCTGCGATCTGGCTCGCTGGCCAGATATTGGGTCGCATGGGACCGAGCTCTGTCTTGAGGTCGCTGCCCCCTGCGCGGCCTTCCGACCATTATCCAAATATTCGTCCCCTAACTGCTGAGGAGCAGGTGATTTAACGATGTGACTTCCCGTTTCCCAAGATGACGTTTGGGGTTTTCAAGGCATGCGTATTCATCTCTTTGTCAGGCGAAGGGCGGCCGACCTACAGGGAGCGATCTAGCGCAGCCTATTCGAGGCTTGATTCGTTGCCCCCCTATCTAGCCTCTCGTGGCCGACCTAAAGAGGGCGATCAGTCGTAAACCATTAGGGTGTGGTCGCTGCCACTCCTGTTGGGATGTGGTCGCTGCCACTCCCGTTGGAATGTGGTCGCTGCCACATGTTGGAATGTGGTCGCTGCCATATGTTGGAATGTGGTCGCTGCCACTCACGTTGGAATGTGGTCGCTGCCACATGTTGGAATGTGATCGCTGCCACTTTTTGGAATGTGGTCGCTGCCACTCACGTTGGAATGTGGTCACTTCCACATGTTGGAATGTGGTCGCTGCCACTCACGTTGGAATGTGGACGCTGCCACATGTTGCAATGTGGTCGCTGCCACATGTTGGAATGTGGTCGCTGCCACTCACGTTGGAATGTGGTCGCTGCCACTCACGTTCGAATGTGGTCGCTGCCACATGTTGGAATGTGGTCGCTGCCACTCACGTTGGAATGTGGTCGCTGCCACATGTTGGAATGTGGTCGCTACCACATATTGGAATGTGGTCGCTGCCACTCACGTTGGAATGTGGTCGCTGCCCCATGTTGGAATGTGGTCGCTGCCACATGTTGGAATGTGGTCGCTACCACTCACGTTGGAATGTGGTCGCTGCCACTCACGATGGAATGTGGTCGCTGCCACTCATGTTGGAATGTTGTCGCTGCCACATGTTGGAATGTGGTCGCTGCCACATGTTGGAATGTGGTCGCTGTCACTCACGTTGGAATGTGGTCACTGCCACTCACGTTGGAATGTGGTCGCTGCCACATGTTGGAATGTGGTCGCTGCCACAAGTTGGAATGTTGTCGCTGCCACTCACATTGGAATGTGGTCATTGCCACATGTTGGAATGTGGTCGCTGCCACATGTTGGCATGTGGTCGCCATCGTAGCGGCCACGCTTATCATCGACGTTCGTAGCAGGCTGTTCCGCGGCCGCATTCGTTGTAGGTCGTTCGACGTCTTACCCTCGCTGTAGGCCATTCGTCGGTCTGCATTTGTTGTGGGCCTTTCGATGGCCCATCCTCGTTGTAGCTCGCTCCGTGATCCATGCTTGTTGTAGGTCGTTCGACGGCTTACGCTCGTATTGAACCACTTCGTTGGCATACGTTTGTTTGGGCCATTTGATGAGTCTCGTTGTAGGCCGATCGGTGGCCTCACGGCCGCTCTGCTATTACTCGCATGGCGAGCGACCAGTCATACATTTTTGCATGCAAAATAAATTACAAAGTACAACTTTCAATGGTCGGGTCTCAGTAAAAAACCCCAGTGGGGAAAAAGAGCTCCCGCCTGATATTTATTCATAGGTCAATAATCTACCCCATTATCACGAGCATTGTCTTGTCCTTTAAGCGACCTATCCTGTTCTTCTATGGGCCACGCGCGGGCGCCCTTTCTAGCGAGCAGTGTTTCTTCATAGGCCATATGGTCGTTGGCCCTTCGAAGGAACATGGTCAGGTCCATGTACCGACTTAGGCCAAACTCTTTTTCAAATCTGTGGTCCGGTCTAATACCACGTTTAAGGTATCAGACAGGTCGCGAATTGTCTCGGCCTCAGTATTGAACCGGTCGATATACTGCCTCAGTGTCTCATTATTTCCTTGAACGATCGTGTCCAAGTGCTCCTCGTACCGGTAATGGCATCGATTGGCTATATAATTGGCTAAGAAAATTCTTATCAAGCCTTCCCAAGAGGAGATGGAGTTGGGACGTAGCGACTCCCACCATTCTAGTGCTCGGTCGTCCAACGACTGAGGGAAGAGTCGGCATTTCATGGTCGACCCTAATTCCCTGTAGCTGCTGTAGTTGTTGAAGTATCTGATATGCTTATCCGGATCTCCATGGCCATCAAACTTGTTCAGATTGGGCTGCATGGCGAGGCATGCCTAGTTGGTCGGCATTCCGTAGAATCCGTCGCCGATCGGTTGGCCATACTGTGGTGGCATTTGAGGTGAATGCCCCCTGGGTCGTTTAGTGTAGCGCCTCCTAGGTCGCTGGGAGACATCTCTGATTTCCCCGTCCCGATAGTCTTCAAATTCATCGTACGAGTCCCAGGACCTGCTTCTCGATCATCGAGAACCGGAGGACTCGCAGGAAGTATACCTGGTAGGCGAGCTACCTGACTCAGGACGATAGCTGGAATCTTCATAACCATAGTCATAAGAGGGGGAACGGCCTCTACGCACGTTCATGTTATGGGGCGACCTGTGTGCCCTATTTCGGCGTGTCAGGGATCGGCGAGAAGTACTTCCTCGGTGAGGGATGCTCATTTGAGGGGGGTGTTCGGTGTCTGCGGAAAGGACGGACTTGAGCAGAGGGTTCTCCGTTGGCCGCTCGCTGGAGGACCGGGATCGACCCTCTTTCACAAATGAGGATCAACTCGCCTCGATCAAAGAATGAGTGATTCTTGTTTTGCAAAGACTTGAAGGGATGGCACTGTGACATGCTCTTGTAGAGGCTCTGCAATCCCTACCTCGGCCAGCTCGGCTGGTATCGGTTGTTGAACTGGGTGAATCACCGGCTCCTGGCAGCCCTGCACTAATGGTTCTTGGCGAGGATTTCCTTGTGATTCATGTACGGTAATGGGTACGCCCTCCAAGGTCTGTTGCCGAGGAAGCTGCTGTCCGGAGGGATTCAGACGAGATGAGGCCCGTGTCTGGGGCCTATCGTGTGGAGCCATAGTTGAAGTAGGATAGCGCTCGGGCCTCCCACTGTGGTTGCCAATTGATAGTACCAGACCAATAGAAGTGTAGTACTGATGTAGTCTTTCAACTTGGTCGCTGGTTGCTCTGAGGCTCTAGAGTCTTGGAAGCACGCGGGTGGTACCTGCAATAACACTCCGACGCTCTAGTCAGTGGTGTGCGACGGGCAGGCCACAAGGTAGAAATGACGTACCTGATTCCTTGGGATTCGCGCTGCATTTATAGCTACAGTATTGGACCTATTGGACTGTATTGGGCCTCAAGCCCACTCCGGAACAATTGTTATGATTATTGTTTTTACAATTGTTTGCAGAAAATCTGTTTTGAGATCGCGATAGCCTATGTGTGACTACATATTTCTCTTATGCGCAGCCACTATGTTTATAAAGGGGGGATGTTAATAATCTTTTCTTCTTTTAGTTTGCTAAAAAAATAAAATTCTACTATCATCCATTTTCTTCATCTATATAAACTTAATTTTTCATTTTCAATTATTCTTGATCAGGGATTATAGTTGTGAAAGGAAATTTTAGAAGTTGCCGCCACAAAAGACTAGATAAATATTATACTACTTTTCACTTTCAGTCCTTCTTGCTTAGGGAGGGGTTGCTCTAGCAGTTATGTTTTTCTTTTTGGTTTTCTTAGAAGGTAGATTCTAAAAGGTGAGACAACACCAACTCAAAGAAGGTAGATCATAAAAGAGTTAATATTGGAGTTCAGAAAGCTGTTAATATTGATTTGAGTACTTACTATTATTTTCATTCATATGTCATTCACAGACTAGAACGAGTCAAACAAAGTTTCTAATGCAAATTTGTTGATTAGAACTGTTTCCGAGGGGGCTAACAAGCCCAATAGAGCAGCCCAACGCAAAATGGACCATCGGCCCAATCTGACCAGGCCCAACATGACCCAAGCGTCTGAACGTGGGGCGCAAACTTCGCGCCTGATCGAAGAACGTGCAACGGCCAGGGCGCCTCACTCACGCGGAGCATAAATAGCCCATTCCTCCAAGGGATCAGGTACGTAAACTACCCTTGTGATCCTACTCGATACCACACCACTGACTTGAGCGTTGGAGTGTCATTACAGGTACCACCCGCATGCAGAAGCAGCAACTTCACTTCTATTGGTCAAGGTACGATCAATTGGCGACCACAGTGGGAGGGTCGAGCGCTATCCTACCTTCATCATGCCGCCACGCGAGAGACGCTCCTCGTCTAGACTTAACCCCTCGGGGCAAAACGCCCATCCTCAGCACACCCCGGGAGGGCATGCCCATAATTGTTCATGAGTCATAAGGCAACGCTCGCCAGTCCCCCTCGGTGTAGGGCGGCCAAGGACCGGTTATTGAACCCGTCCAACAGCTTGTTCAACACCCACAGATTCCGACCGAGTTGGCCGAGGCAGGAATCACAGAACCCCTACCAGAACATGTGACTCTGGCAGTCATTCAGATACTACAGAACAAGAATCAACTCATTGCTGATCGGGATGAACTAATCTCCTGCTATGAAAGATGGTCGATCGCGGTCCACCCGTGAGCGGCCAACGAAGACCCCCAAGTTCAAGGTCGACCAACTCGTAGACATAGGACGCCCCCTCGAAGGGATGTTCCTCACTGTAGAAGCGTTTCCTGTCGAACTCCTCCGCGCAGAAACAAGGCGCAGAGGTCGCCCCCCGTGCGCACTCACCATTCCTTTTCTTATGACTACGACTACACGGACTCCAGCTACCATCCAGAGTCGGGTCGATCGCCCACGAGGTATTCTTCCTGTGAATCTTCTGGTTCTCAAAGGTCAAGAAATCGGTCTTGGGATTCGTTCGAAGAATTCGACGACTACGACCGAAATTGAGGGATACGAGATGTATCTCAGGTCGCCTACCCACCCAGGAGGCACCAAGCTGAGCACCACAAAGGGCCATCCTCTTCACAGCTCCCACCTCGGTATTATGGTCAACCACCGGTTAACGGGCTCTTTGGAATGCCGACCAACAAAGCCTACCTCGCTATTCAGCGGTTCGCACCCAGCCACATCTCGAGCGGCCAAGGTCCTTTTACTAGTTGTATTTGATTGATATTGAACCCTAGGGTATACGACATGTTATTGCTTTCTATTGTCTGGGCTGTTCTGGATTTTCATTTGCAGGTGGGGTAGTTTTTAAGGAAATGCCCTTCGCACACACACACTTGTACCTTGAGATTATGTGATTAGAGAAAGAGACCATAACCCAGGTCTGTTAGGATACCTTAGGATGAGTGGATTCAAGTAGTGGGAGCCCATCAGGACCTTTGTCTGTTTGGCTACTTGCGAAAGTTTCAATCAGAGTTGTGCTCTTTCATGAGGCTCCATATCTAGCAGTTTGCTGCATTTACGGGGATTTTCATGAGAGGGATTGTGGCTCTGATGACCTTTGTGAGGGTGTGAATAGAGCTACATGAGAAGATTATCCCTAAAATACCTTAGATCATAGGTTCTACCCCCTTTTAGGTCACAAGGGCTTTCCAACTTGTGTACTGCATCGTTGCATCCAGTTCAATCAATTTTTCCTTCAAAATTTTCGAAAATCAAAAAAGATATGCTTTTCCTTTTCAATAAGCGCCTATATGAGGTGGCATATAGTGTGAAAATTTTCAAATCACCACATGTAAATATCCTCTTTCCGCAAATACACAAAAAGAAGCATCATTAATTATTGAAAGATCCACTCACTAAGGCTTTTTCCCTAATTTTCTCGAAAGATCCAAAAAATCGTGTCTTATTAGGTGCGCGTCTCATGCATTATTGTTTTCCTTTTTCACACATCATGAAAAAGTAATACATTAACCTCTCATTTTGCATGCAATTCCATTCAATAAAAAAATCATGTCTTTCCATGCATTTTTTTTTTAAAAAATCATTGTGAGTGTCATGCATTTCATTGCACAAAAAAAAATGAAAACAAGAAAGCATCTCATTCATAATCATGAACAAAAATCATTATCAAATTTATTCAAAATGTAGCATTCATGCATCATTTCATTAACCTCATCACTTTAGTTCAAATACATCATTCCTCCATACATGCATCTTTCAAAAAAGGAAGGGGCATTGGCATTTCATACTTTGCCTTGCCTCTAAAAAAAATCATCATTTAGAAAAGAAAAAAAACATCATTCCTGCATCTTTCATCATTCAAAAGGAAAGGGGGGCATCGGCATTTCATATCTTGTCTTGCCTCTATAAAAATCATTTTGAAAAGAAGCATCATTCTTGCATCATTCATCATCCAAAAATGCATTGGCGTTTCATATTTCGTCTTGCATAAAAAGAAAACATCAAAAAGAAAAAACTTTTAGAATAATCACACTTTTCAAGTGAACATGCTTTCATGCATTTCATTTTCATCATGTATACATCATAATGTTTTCATCCATGCATTGCATACAACAAAAATGTTGTGATGAGAGACGAGATGTTCTTGCAAAGTAATCTTTCTTTTTTGGAAAAGTTTACCCTCACTCATTTGCAAACTCAAGGTGTTCCAAGGCCCTCAGTTTTTCACATAAATAGCTCATTTGTATTTCCTTCAAAAAAAAGCATTGCATCTCATCCATTCCATGATAAAAGACTGAAACAGTTCATCAAAAAATTTTATAACCAACGTTAACTCTCTGTGAAGCATTCTTCTAGTAAGTATGCATGCCACGTGCAGTTTCTCTTGTTTGAGTCAATCAATTTCCTTCATTTATCATCATTCCCCATCCAAGTCTAATCCCGCCTCGTCCACCCATAAAGCGCATATTTTCTCCCATCAGTGCATACTTGACTTTTTGGTTCATTCTCGCTAACACTTTAAGTCCTCCATGCTGGGGCAATTCTGTGATCACTAATTTTCCTTGTCAGTATCATATTCCTTTAGTGCAAGTCTTTCTAAAAAATATATAATAAATAAAAAAGATAAAATAAGCTCGCTAGGTTGAAAACCTACAAAGGGCGGCCTAGACAATAAAGAGCGCCCGGTGGATTGAAAACTCGCAAAGAGCCGTCCAGACAAAAATTAGGGCACAAAAAAAGGGGGAAAAGAAAAGAGCAAACACGTGAAGATAGATAAATTATTGTCCTAAAGTTAAGTCTTACAAAAATAAACAATCGGGATTTGAAATGAAATTTGGTCGTCTCCCCATACCCTCAATAACCTAAAATCCCAGAAGATTCATTTCCTACCCATCTTAAGCCGAGAAAAGCCCAAGATATCCCCATCACCCTATACGAGGGTTAATTCCACATCAAAGATGGTATATCATTTTCACTCAAGTGAAAGGAAATTCACAAAAGGAGGAGAATAACAAAGTTTCAAAAAGAAGAATCCCAAAACAAAGAAAGGAAGACAAATGGAGTATAAATTAAGAGTCAATACATTTCGCCATGAAGCATAAGAGCTCCTCTTCAGAAAGGTCCTCAAATTCAATGGGTTCAATCATTTCCCCTTTCAAAAAAAATATACCAAAAAAACAAAGCCCTCAATTCATTGGGTTTAACCATCTTTTCTTTCATAAAACCTTCAAACACCTCATCAAACCTAATAATCATTTCCTTCATAAACCATTGACCATCAGCCAACACCGAATAATACCCATCCTCCCCATCAACCCCAAACACTTCATTAAGCTCAATCATTCCTTCTCCACATCACAACCCTAAAAAGTCCATTCCGATCAATGACTAGTTGCTTTCGCTTTCTCAAGTTTTAATCTTAGGACAAATAAGTTTATCTATTTACGACGTGTTTGCTCAAAAAAAGAAAAAAAAACAAACAAGCAGAATAAAGAAAGCTGCTCAAAAAGAAAAAAACAAACAGTCAAAAAAGAAAGTTGGTAAAAAGGAGAAGGACTTGCACTCCAAGATGCATTCATGTTGCATTAAAACAAGGTTTAGTGGTCCCCAAGTGGAGCCTCTCCTCATACTAAGAAGTCAAAACTTTCATTGCATTTGAGTTGTTCTTAAAAAGTACCAAAAGTGTGTACTAGGGGGCATTTCCTTCACCTCTCACTCCACTCAACTTTGGGGAGGTTTGTTCATTGCCCACCCCATTCATATATTACCCTCAGTTTATAACCATCACCATAACTCTGTCGCCTTTCACAACCTCACTCAAAGAAACCATTTGAAATGTCATTCGTAAGTGGGCCAAGTGCGTTCCCATTCCTTCACCTCGTTCATTCCTATAAAACCTCACCGGGGCAATCTCTCAACTCGCATCCTAAACAAGGTCTTGTCATTCTAATTGGGGCAGCTTTGTTATGACTGGGGCAGCATCAAACGTTATGGGTTGAGACAAAATCTCTTTTGCTCCACCCTTCATTTCAAAAGCCGAAGCATTCCCAATTCATCATCTTCTACACCCCTAGTTGTTGTCACCACTAGACAGGGGCAAGCTATTCACTCATCAAAGACCTGAATTGAGGCAATCTTGTATCTCTTGATCCTTCATGAGCTTCGGCAATAACCATGTCTGTCATTTCTTCACTTGCCATAAATGTTCATGCCCTAAACCAATTCTAAGTTAATTGACTCATTCATTCACATTTTCACTCCTATGCATGCCTACTAGACAATGCTTCAAAGAGAGAGAACACAAGTTAGTCAAGCGATATCTAAGATTCAGTCGTCATTGGAAGGAAGAGAAAACAAGTGAGCTTGTTTGTATATGAAAACCTTGAGAACACCGGAGTTTGAATCAAATTCAATTTTTCAACAGAATGGTCAATAATCATCTCAATTCCTTGCATCCAAAGTCTCGCATCTCATCATCACAAAAATGTTTACCTCATGCATCTAGGCATTTCAATCTATTCATTATGGCATATGCATCAAAGCATTACACTTGCGTCTTCACATTTTGTGCATTCATCACATAGCAAAAAGAAATAAACGGTCCACGTCAGTTGCACCATATTAATACTTGCATTTCATAGAGGAAAATAGTAAAGAAGAAAAAGCAGAAATCTTTTCATTGCATCATATTAATGTTAGCATTTCCATAAAAGAAAAAGAACAAAAATCATTGCATCAAACATCAGAGCATTGCATCATATTAATGTTTGCATTTCATAGAAGAAGCAAGATAAAAACAAACAGAAGTTAGAACAGGAGCATTCCATTCATCAAAGCATCAATCACCGCATACACTTGCATTCAAACATCAAAGCATTATGTTGATATTTGCATTTCATAAACTACAAAGAAGAAGCAAATACAAAAGAACAAAAGCATTCCATAATATTCAAGACATCAATCAGAGCATATGTTTGCATTACATGTGTCATTCATTGCATTGCTAAGCAAAATGTGGACGAACACAAGATGTTAATCCTCAGGCCTAGTTCAAAGAATCAGCACTTCAAGTGTCAGTCTTCAGTCTAATTCTCAAGTCAGTAATCCTGGACTTGTCAGTCTCAAAATCTCATTCCCAGTCCCTCCTTCAGTTCGGAGTTTCAAATGCTCTTTCAGTTTAGAGTTCGGCCACTCCTTCAGTTCGGAGTTCAAAGGCCCTCGGGTCCCAAGTGGTTCATTAAAAGCACGCCAAGTGTTCATTTACCGTTTTCTCAGTACGCCAAGTGTTCATTTATTATTTTCGCATCAACACGCCAAGTGTTCATTTACTGCTTTCTAGCAAACCAAGCATTCATCATCATTGCATCAGACATCAAATCAATTTTCAAAATACAAAATCATTTTCAATAAATAGGAGACTAAGTCGAATGTACATTCGAAATAGTCATCACGATAGGACACTTGAATTGATCACCCAAGAATCCTGAGGTCCCTATGCAAAAAAAAAAAACAAAAAAAAAGAGACAAACAAAAACATTCAGTGTCGTCTACATCATAGTAATGTTTGCATTACATAAAACCAAAAGAACCAAAAATTCATCATCCCATCAAACATCAAAGCAATACAGTTGCATCACATCAATACTTGCATCTCATAGAAAAAAAAGAAAGCTAAAACATCCCATGTCATTCATCATTTCATGTTATTCATCATTTTATTTCGCATAATAGCCATATTCACATTTCATATAAAAAAGGCAAAGAAGAAAAAGTTTTCCATTGCATGTCATCTGCCATTTCATCAAAACATAAGAGCATTACATATCATCAAACACCAAAATCTTGCATTCACATACCTGCACTTCATAAAAAGAGCAAAAGTAAAGAAGAGAAGAAAAGCCAAAAGAGCAAAAGAGCAACAACTAGCAAAAGAAGAGAAAGAAGAGAAGCTAGAAGAAAGAGAAAAAGAGCAAAACAGAAAAAGAAACTCATACATTACATTCACAAAGCATAAAATCATGCACTCATCAGACATAGAAAATAATAATAATAATAATAATAATAATAATAATAATAATAATAATAATAATAATAATAATAATAATAAGGTAATGAAAAGAGAAATGCAGACGTTTGCATTACATTCATCATAAGAAAAAAAAAGAAAACAACAATCATGGCATTTGCATTGCATGCATTGGTTCTTTTTCATTTGCAGACAAGTGAGAGAGGATAAACACTTCGGTGTTAATGCTCGCCTTCAGATTCCAGAAAATACTCCCCCAAGTTGGGAGTTCAGAAAAAAGAAAAGAGAGAAACAAAAAAGAAAGGAAAAGAGAGCGCTCAGGCACGCATTGCGGATTGGAGCCCAGAAAGATCATCGCTCCCTTCTGCCCAGGTCTCACATCCTGTACGAGCCACGCGATGAACCGCAGCCCCATGTGAGGTTCAACGAAATAGTTGTATCAGCCTAAGATACAATGGACGCCGCGCATTGATCGAAGATATCGGCCCGAGTCGATAACGATCCCCGGCCGCCGAAAGACCGGGATATTCTCGTGGATGCGTGCTCTCAAAGCCACGCAAACTCGGATTCGTCAAGAGTTCATTTAAGGATTACGAGTTTTAGGCAGCCTGGGCATTTTACCGCTTTCTGCACGCAAGTGCTCATTTTACCGCTTTCTGCACGCTAGTGCCCATTTTATTTTTTCTGTCTGCACATAAGTGTCCATTTTACCTTTTCGGTCTGCACGTCAGTGTTCATTTACTGTTTTTGCATCGACAAGAAAGTGTCCATCTTTCTAAAAAAATAACAAAAAAATAAACAAAAATAGAGAAAAAGGAAAAAGAAAATTCGGATTTCCCCCAAGTGGACAAAATTGGTATAATTTTTGAGTTCTTTATTTCTATTTTGCCTCGGAATATGTTTCGGCCAATTCATATTCCTTGTCAAAATCCAAATAAAGAGGGGCAGCTGTCATACCCCAATTTTGTCCGGCTTAGGTCAAAACCCTAATTTTCCACAAAAAATAAATAAATTGAAGAGTGAAGAGCCTTATGCACTGCATTTTTGATCCTAGAAGGCATTCCAAGGTTCTTGAAATCATTTTTAGGGTTGGAATGCACTTTTCGGGCAAATTAGGGTTTTAGAGTCAAAAAGGGTATTTTGGTCAATTATAACGGGTATTTTTCTACCTTCAAAAAGGCTCAAAATATGTTCGTAGTGGTGCGCGTGTTATTTTTAACAATCTTGCACCATTTTGTTCTCGTTTGGCACACGAGTTAGTTCTAATTATATACGTGTGTTTATCTTAGTACTCGTTAGCGGTTTTACGTTATTTTATTATTATTAGTAGAATTTATTTACTTCTTATTGCTAGAAAAAGAATTAAAAATCTGTTATTAGGGTTCAATCCTAACTATATTTTTGGATTCCATGAGTGTCTAGTTTCAAGTATCAAGTCAAGCTATTTTTAGTGTTTATTATGCGTTATCCCATTTTTGCCATTTTTGCTCAAAGTAAACCCAATTCTACACTCAAAGACATTGTTGCAAGCAACAACAACAATCACCACCACACTCCACTCCACCCCCCATCTAAACCCAATAACCTTCAATACACAACATGCTATTTGCCTTCCTTCTCTCCACACCACAACATAACACAACATTTCTTTTGCTTCCTTTTCACATCCTCCCATTGAATTTAATAACAACAACTCACTCCTCTCCTCCCACACATACACAAAACCGTAGCCCCCTTTCATCTCCCTCTCCTCCATCCATTTTTGATTTCCTCTTCATCCAAACAACACCATTTCACCTCATTTTCATACCTCTTTCACATATCTTCTTCATTCAAGTTCAAAACATCATCATCAAGGAAGATTCATCAAGTTCTCATGGGTTGGAGTTGAGGTTCCTTGGAGGTTCTTGTTGATTTGGGTTCTAGTTTCTTCATCTCATTGCATTTCCTAGCTTGGATTTGAGGTAAATCTTGAACCTTTGCATCATCTTTAAATTTCTTGCATAAAATCTCTTCTCCTCACTTCAACTTCTTCATATCTTGTTGTTGTTGCTTTGAGGAGCCATCTCAAACATTATGACAAACACTTAGGGAGGTTTGGGTGTTTGAGGTGGCTCCTTGGTTTTGAAAGGGTTGTTCTTGTGTTTTCTCACATTTCCTTGCATATTCACTCTTGTTTGCATAACTTTCACAAAATAAGAAACCCATTTCAAGCATGATAGCATTCGGCCATGGGCCTAGGTTTAGGGTTCTTGAATGCTTTTGTTTATTTCATGATTTGGGGATGAATAATAGTTGATTTAGGGTATGTATGCTCCTAGGTTTTAACATAAAAAATTAGGGTTTGTGTTTGCTTTAATAAACTTGTCTTTGTTGATGATTGGCAAGGTGATTCACACTTGTGCACTTGTGCACTTAATCTTAAGTGTGAGGATTGACCAAAGTAATTCAACATTCTTTGAAACTTTGGTTGCTAAATAATTTGCTTGCTTATGCTTGCCTATGATCATGATTGAGGCAACTCTTTTGCTTAAGCTAACAATTTCATTGTCCACTCTCATATAAGAATATCATCAATACTTACATAGGTCAATTCCATACATTGCATCTTCCAATAAATGTGCATTTAGATTCTTTTGCGTTTTGTAGAAATATTTGAGTATGGTTCTCGCCTAGCATCTTCCATTAGATGTGCATTTAGGTTCAATCTTGCCTACTCTTGCATTTTTGCTTAATGCCCAACTCAAGTTCCTTCCTTGCCTATCTATGTGTTGTGATCTAATATGTGTAGTTTAGGCTTGATCTTTATTTGCGAATTCAAATGTTGTTGCTTAATGATTTGATTCCAATGATCGTGTTATGCTTGAATTCACTAACTCTTTCTTGCATTCATTGTTTTCATTTCTAAACAACTTGGCATAAAAATGGTTACTAATGGCAATCCATCACAACCTTTGTTGGTTTGATTGTCATGAAAGCCTCAATTTCAAAAGAATTTTCATAAGCATAAAGCAAGCTACTAGTGATAATCCATCACAACCTTTGTTGGTTTGATTATCATGAACGCTGCGCCCAATTTCAAAAAGAATTTTTAAGTATCAAAGAATCAAAACAAGTTATTAGTGGTGATCCATCATAACCTTTGTTAGTTTGATCACCATGAAAGCTTGCATTTTCAAAAGGCATTTTCAAAGAGAGTTTTAGTAATGATCACCCATAACCTTTGTTAGTTTGATCATTATGAACGCTCTTCATTTTCCAAAACCTCATCAAAAAGATCTTCATTTTTAAGGCTAATTAGAACTACGTCGCTTTTATTCCCATTTGGGATACGTAGGAGCGAGCCACGTTCTCGTCAAGCGCAACGAACAAAAATCCTTTTCGCAACCATAAACGTTAGTATTTTTCATAACAAAAAATCGTTTTTAAACCCATTGTTGCTAGTGGCTAATCAGAACCTTTGTTCGTCTAGCCATTGGTGGCAATGTTTTTTTTTTCAAAGAACAATAAGCGATGGTCACCCATAACTTTGGTTAGTTTGATCATTCGTGCCAATTAATCTCTTTCGAAAATCATTTTCAATGGATCAAATAAAAAAACGAGTCGCTACTAATGGCAAATCAGAACCTTTGCTCGTCTGACTAGTGATGGTGACTCCCATTTTTCAAGAGTACTTAGCGGTGATTACCCATAACCTTTGTTAGTTTAATCATTCGCTGAATACTCGTCCTATTTCAAAAACTCACTAAAAAGATAAAAGACAAAAACCTTTTCATGACAACCGAGAACTACGTAGCTTTGAATTCTCCATCGCACCAGGAGATACGTAGGAGCGAGAGGCCAACCCTCGTCAAGCGCAAAAAATAGAAATTTTTATTAAGTTTTCCCATTCATCTTCGAACAAGAAATAAATAGGCAAAGCTAGGTATTTTTCAAATCACACGTTAAAACCACACACTTAGTTAAAGGTTCCCTTTCGGTAGAAAGGACGTGTGCGGTGCTAGTACCTTCCTCACACGTAATCGACCCCCGAACCTATATCTCTAGTTTTCAAAAGACCATCTGCCTTGTTCAAAATACCTTTTTCCGATGTTTTGGTCTTAAAATTAAAATTTTGGTGGCGGCTTCCGAATTTTTCCACGTTGTACATTGAGAAACCCAAACCGGATTTTTCGGGTGCAACAGGAGCTACCACCAACACCTATACAGATGGAGAATTAGTTGTGGGTATAGCAAAATTAAGAGTGATGTTAAAACCTATACCAACAGAAACATGACTGTGGGTATAGCTCTTAGGTTTTGTCCAACGCTTAGGAAAACCATCACTACAGTCTATAGTGACGCCACTTTGCCGTGGGTATATCCAAATAAAGACCACGGAAAGAACGTCTGTCGGTATAGGTTTTTGGTGCTATAACCACGGTTTTTAACCCTTTACCGACAGAGTTTTGCCGTCGCTAAATGTCAATTTTCTTGTAGTGTTACTTCAACACTTCAAAACCGAGTTTGGGAAAAGAATCTTGCTATTTAAAGATCAATCTGATTCAAGGGGAATTTTTGGTGAGCTTAGGTGAAAACAAAGTTTTACTAAAAAGATAGAAGAGCTTAAAGAATTAAGTTTGGGGGTGTTTTATGAAAAGAAAGGCTAAAGTTGAAAAGTGTAAAGAGTAAACAATGCAATACAAAAATGTGGACAAAAGATCAAAGGTCAAAGCCATATTGTCCTGAATCATTTGAAACTATATCTGTGCCTAAGTACATGAATGCATCTGGAGGTCAAAGACCTGTTGTCATACCCTAATTTTGTCCGCCCAAGTCAAAACCTTTTTTTTTCAAACAAGAATGGAAGCAATAAGAGTAATTCATAATTTGTGTAAATTAATGGACTTTCGCATTTATGTGTATTTGTCCCCTATCTCGCATTTTTATTTGAATTACGCGCACGCCACTTGATCAGAATCGCGTGAGCTCCCCTTTTGCCCTTGCCATTTGGCACGCATTTTAATCTTCAAAAAGGCCATTTAATGATTGTTATTAATTTTTGGCACCCAAAAACTTTTTTATTAATTTTTGAGAATTTTAGGGAATAGAAAATAGTGCATGTTTCAATATCTGTGGGCATTCAAATGAGAGCAAGTTAATTATTTTTAAACTAAACCAAGTCAAGGATGGAAAATACAATTTATTCTATCAAGGATAATTCTCGTATAATTTTTTGGAAGAAAATCCTATTTCAAAATAATTAAAAGGCATTTTCCCATTTTTATTGCACAAGAAAGCTGAAAAAGGACCATTAAATATTCTCCAATTATTAAATGACAATTTTTATTGTCATGAATAATTAGAGGGATATTTTTATGGTGCCCAAAAATATGTGACACATTTTCAATAGGTGCACTATCATTTGCATGCCCAAAAATTCAAAATTCGAATAAAACAAAAGACCAAAAAAGAGAAGCAATTTTCCTTCCCCATTTTTGTTGTCATAGCCGAATTCCCTCTCTCTCTCTCTCCTCTATTTCTTCCACATTCTTCTATTGTACAATTATTTCTTAAGAATATTCTTGTACTATCCTTAATCCTACCCATTTCATACACATCCCTAATTCCCACACACTCTCATGTAGATTCATACCCTTTTTTGTAAATGACACCATCCTCTCACACTCACTCCTTCATAAGAAATTGCAAACTTACTTAAAATAGAACGTCGCTTTCCTATTTTAACCTTAACCCTAATTTCACCCAAGACCATATATAAGCCTACTCTCCCAAAATACAAGAAAGAAAAAGTTCATTTTACTCACAAACCTCTTCTTCCTCCCCTCCTTGGCCAAATACCTCCCTCTCTCCCTCACCTCATTTTCTTCAATTTCTTCACTCAATCATCCATTAAAACACCTTTCCTACACTAAATCTTCCATCCTTCTTGCATTCTTCTCAAAGATTCACCTTCAAATTCAAGGATCAAGTTCAAAGTTGAAGATTGAAGAGTAGATTAAAGGGGTTTTGCATTCATTCATCTCATTTCCTTCCTTATTCTAGCTTGGAGTTGAGGTATACTTTGAAACCTAGCATCATCTTCTAAGTTTAGCATCAAAGATGTAAATCATCACTTCATTTTTGCATCCCATTGCATTTTAATGTCATAATGTTAGCATAGTTGTTGTGGTTGAGTGAGAGATGTATTTCATGTATCTTGACAAGCACTTTGGGAGGCTTGGGTGCTTGAAATGCTTCTCTCTTTTAGAATAAATTGTGTGTTGTTGTTATTTCACTCATTATTTTGTTGTTTCCATGAATAAATGGTGTTTTAAGCTCATGTTCATTTTGCACCTTAAGGGGAAATTAGGGTTTATGAGATTTTTGATGAGTTGGTTGTTTAATCTTGCAATTACTTGGAATTGAACCTTGATTATGATGTTTGTTTGCTTAAAACTTGTTGTTCTCATGAATTTGCTTGCAAATCATGCCCTATGTTGATGATTGGCAAAAAGGCTCTCACTTGTGCTTTGAGACACACTTGCATGAGGCAATTGCCCCTTTTAATTTATTCCTTTCATGTGGTTGATTGAAGAAACGTATTAGACATTAATGACATCAAAAGGATACCACATGGGCGCTTATGTCTAATGTTGATGTGAAACCCTTAGGGTTTTGCAAGTGATTCATTAGAAGTTTGATATCACTTGTGTTTTGAAATGCCTTTGCCTATTCACATATTATGTCATAAATGCCTAGTTAGGTTTATTCCATTGCCTAGCATCTTCAATAAGATGTGCAACTTAGGTTCATTTTCTGGCCTATTCATGCATTTTCGCCAAAATGTTCAACTTGGGTTCATTCTTTGCCTATCTATGTGTTGTGTCATAATGTGTGTAGTCTAGGTCCACTTTCAATCAAAAGCCTTTTCAAGCATCAAAATCATTTCATAAGCAGGAATTATTAACAATGAGGTACTAGTGGTGATCACTTGGAGCCTTCGCTCAATGATCACCGTGAATGCCTAATTTTCTTAAAGATTTTCACTAAATCAAAAACTTTGTTAGTAGTCTTGTGAAGCCTTTGCTTGTATGATTATTAACAATGAGGTACTAGTGGTGATCACTTGGAGCCTTCGCTCAATTGATTACCGTGAATGCCTAATTTTCCTAAAGATTTTCACTAAATCAAAACCTTTGTCAGTAGTCTTGCGAAGCCTTTGCTTGCATGATTAATGGAGTGCTAATTGTGGTCACTTGGAGCCTTTGCTCAATTGATCATCATGTTTACCTTAAAAAATATTGGTGGCGACTCTAAAATCCCGTTGTGCGAAGAAAAGTCCCTCCAAGGATTTTTCGGGGTGCGACACCTGTGCGATGCAAGAATAAATATATCTGGAGGATAGTTCAAAAACTGAACCTGTGCCAAAGTGCAAAGAAAAAAATATATGCATTTGGAGGTCAAAGACTTGTGCCAAAGTGCAATGGCATCTGGAGGTCAGTGAGGAAGGCAATATGAGCTATCAAAAGAAAAGCATCATTAGTGCAGAAGCATCAATGCAACTGCACTGAAGAAAAAGCAAAATGAAGAAAAAAATCAATGCACAAATCACTTCAAAGAAGTAATGCATCTGCACAAAAAAAGATCCACACAAAAAAAAATAGAAAATACATTGGCTCAAAATCTTTGAAAAATTCAAACCAAGCCATTTGTTGTACTTAAAACTCCCCAACACTTGAGAAAATTTTGTGAGACTAATCTCTCTTTTGAAAAATATTTTGGTGTGACCAAAGATAAACCAATCCTTCAAAGGCTAGGAGGAAGTTTTTCACTTAGTCTTGGAACCAATCAAACTCAGTGGGTTCACACACACACACAAAAGAGTTTGAATAGCTTTGGTAGTTTTAAAGAAATAAAGGCACAAGAAAGATTGCTGAAAAATGAAGTTCATAGGGAGCTCCTCATGAAAATCCAAATATCAAGCTGATCTATCTTCTAGAATTATAGTATTAATAGTTTGTCTTTGTCATTACTTGAGGACAAGCAATGGTTTAAGTTTTGGGGTGTGATAACTCTATTTTATATAGAGTTATTCATATGTTTAAACTTAGTAAATTGCTCCCTTTCAAGTAATAATAAAGAGTTTATATAGTATTTTCTGTGATATATGATAACTTGTGTGATTGACATGGTTATAGTTGTTAAATAGGTCATTTTAGATATATTGTGGTATGTTTGATAATTTTGCTCAGTGCAGTCTACAGATCCTGCATCAAGATTATTTCAACATGAAGGAAGGAAGCACCTCTCTTGAAGACTATAAAAGGACCTCACGTCTTCATTTCGAAATATATCACAATCCATAAGTTAGATTCAAATTTCAATATACATAGTTAGTTTCTAATTTGTAAGAGGGAAAGGAAGGAATAGTCTATCCTCCTTACTTCGATTTCATAGTATTTGCATAGTGCTAAGGAGTAATGCTAAAGCATTGCAAGGAGAACTCATGCAAAGGGCTACAACTTGTGTAATCTCTATCTTGTTGTTTCTCTTTTGTGATTTCAATTATATAAACATGTTCTATTCAGTTTATATTTATCTTGCAATGTCTATTGTTAGCTAAATCTCTCTTAGTTGGAATGTTCTAATCATTTAATGAGCTTTTAAGTAAGTATGATGCATGTATGTAATCTTTGCACTTTAGTTCTTCTGCTAAATGTGATGAACATTTTGATTCTGCGGGATATGATGATTCTGTTTTACAAGATTGTGCAGAGATTTTAGGTGATATTGGCGTAAATTTAATGGACTTGAACTCTGTTCCAAAATTGGACCCTCAATCATTCAACCACCTTGCATTGAATTGAAACCCTTGCCTGAGCTTCTAAAATATGTTTTCTTGGAAGAGAATGAGAAGTTGCCGGTCATAATAGCCAAACATTTGCAACCTAAGCAAAAAAGAAAATTATTGCAAGTCTTGAGGCAACATAAAAAGGAAATTTGGTGGACACTTGCAGATATTCCCGGTATAAGCCCTCCACTTGTATGCATCGAATTCTATTGGAAGAAGGGTCCAAACCAGCTTAGGCAACCTCAGAGGAGGCTTAACCCATTGATATGGATGTTGTAAAGAAAGAGGTGAGCAAGCTACTACAGGCTGGTATCATTTATCCCATCTCTGATAGTCAGTGGGTTAGTCCAGTGCAAGTTGTTCCAAAGAAGACTGGGATGACTGTGGTGGTTAATGATAAAGTCAATTAGTTCCCACAATAGTACGTAATAGCCGGAAATTTTGTATTGATTATCGAAATCTTAACTTGACCCACTAGGAAAGATCACTTTCCATTACTCTTCATAGATCAGATGTTGGAAAGATTGGCAGGAAAGTCACATTACTGCTTCCTTGATGGATTCTCAGGCTACTTCCTGATCTATATAGCCCCTAAAGATCAGGAGAAGACAACTTTCACATGCCCGTTCGGTACATTTGCTTACAGGAGGATGCCTTTCGGACTTTGTAATGCTCCAGGTACATTTCATCGGTGTATCGTTAGTATTTTCTCTGATTTTTTGGAAAATTGCAAGGAGGGAGGAGAGAAGAAGATCGTGTTGCGGTGGTTCTTGGAGTTTCGTGGAAAGGATCTCGTATTCGGTAAAACTCTAAGGTAAGGGTGGGTTCTTGCTCTATAATAGGGTTTATGATGGGGTTTATGTGGGAGTTAGGTCCTAGGTTGTGATTTGATTATTTTGATGTGCTATTGATGATTTTGATTGTATTTGTGATGATTATAATTGGTTTTGGTGATTGATCATGATGAGTTTTACTTGCTTATGGTTTCTGTGCGTTTCTGGACACTGTTTCGGTCTTTCTAAAACTGGTACTGTTTGGTTGATCCAAAAATTATGTGGCTGATTGTCTTTGAAAATAGACTTAAGGCCGGTCGTTTTGGCACTAGTTTCGTTCAATTTGAAGTTGTGTAGCTCAAGTTATGAGTCTCCAAAGTTAGGTCAAATTTCTGGAATCAAACTGTGAGTAGGTTCGGTTTTTGCAGGTTTTGTGTTCTCAATTGAACTCCGTTTTGAATGATTCTTGTTTCATTGAAAAGTAGACTTAATTCTCTACGAAATAGGCACTGGTTTCACGAAATTCCACTAAGAAATGAAAAAGAAAATTTGGTTGCAAGTTGGGTAAAGAGTTCTGTCCGATTTTGGTACCTCAGTGTAGTGTTTTGAAAAACTGTACCAACTGTATACTTATTTTGGAAAACGAAATTCCTAGGCAGAAACTACACTCAGAGAGCTTTCCAATGAGTGGTCTTTTTTTGAAATCCGATGTCGTTTGCTATTTTAATTAATTCGCCGAAGTAGGTGCACTGCTGTAGGAATTCAGCACTTGTCTTTGTGTTTGCCGCTACTGTGGCGCTCGTGTTGCGCTTTGTGTCTAAAATCGTATTGCGCTTTTGTCTAAAACGTGTTGCATTTTCTGTCTGAAACTGTGTTGCGCCCCGAAAAATCCGGTTTGGACTTCTCGTTTGACAACGTGAAAAATAGTAGAGCCGCCACCAATATTTATTTAGGAAAACATTGAAAAAACCTTTTTTGGAAAAGCGGATGGTCTTTTGAAAACGCAGAGATGTAGGTTCGGGGGTCGGTTACGCATGGGGAAGGTATAAGCACCCCACACGTCCTTTCTAC
Source organism: Oxytropis ochrocephala (assembly GCA_020916435.1). Classification (NCBI taxonomy): domain Eukaryota; kingdom Viridiplantae; phylum Streptophyta; class Magnoliopsida; order Fabales; family Fabaceae; genus Oxytropis; species Oxytropis ochrocephala. The sequence continues at coordinate 59,145,123 of CM037092.1, read as the reverse complement.
CGAAAGGGAACCATTAACTTGATGTGTGGTTTAGACAAAAGTTTGAATTGAAAGCAATTTGTTCTACTTCTGTTTCTTTTCTTTTCTTTTATTTAAGAGTTTGTTTTATTGAAAACAGGAGGGGAAGAGGAATATTTTTGGTTATCTTTGAAAAGCAGAACAAAACAAAGATTTCTTTTTTGAAAAGGGTGCTTGACGGGACATGAACCCGGTCCTACGTACCCTCACTGAGATGAGGGATCAAAGCTACGTAGTTCTCGCGGCACAAAACAAAGATTTTTTTAAAAGGGTGCTTGACGGGACAGACCCCACTCCTACGTATCTCCCGGTGCGATGGAGAATTCAAAGCTACGTAGTTCTTCGCTTTTGTGATTTTTTGAAAGTGTGTTTGACGGACGTGAACTCGGTCCCCACGTATCCCCACTTTGTGATGAGGAATCAAAGCTACGTAGTTCTCGCTTTTGCGTCTGAAAACGGCTTAAGAGCTTTTCTCAATTGAGTGAGCGTTTATGACGACCGAACAACAACGGTTAAAATGGTCTCACTACTAACTCGCTGGGGATAAGAAAATCACCATTAATAATCTAAACGGCAACAGCGCGATTGATCATTAATGACAATTGATTTATTTTTGAGGAATAAATAAGTTTTCGAAAATAGGATTGAGCTTTTGCGAAGACCGAACAACAACGGTTAGAATGGCCTCATTACTAACTCCTTTTGAAAACAAAATCATCATTAACAACCTAAACGGCAACGGCGCGATTGGTCATCAACGACAATTTATTTTATTCTTGTTTTGAAAAATAAAAGGGTTTTTAAAAATAAATCTAGGAAATGGGTTTTAGAAAAGTAGTAGAACATTTCAAATCAATTCTAAATCCATAACCAAATGCAAATGAATGAACAAGACTCGTACTTCAACTATCAAGCAATCATGAACATATTATTCATCAACCAAGATTAAGCATGCCAATACCATCAAGGGATTCAATTATCAAGGATACAAGACAAAGTTCTCAAAACAATTGTGTTGTATGGGTGAAAATTGCTACGGGACGGGCAACAATCTCAAAGGGGTGCATTCATCTTAATGACTCTATGCTACAACAAGAAAGTAGGCTTACATCTTCATATAAGAGTACATGCATGTAGAAAGGATGGCACACAATTAAATCAAGACATTTAAATGGCATCATGAACAAAAGAATACAATTGATTATAGGCATAGAATGATCTAGGTTAGATGAATGAACATGCAAGCAATGATGTGCATGATTAGGCAAATATGCAAATGCATGAGCATACAAGGATATGAATGAATGATCATACAAGACTATGCATGAATGAATGGGCATACAAGACTATGCATGAATGAATGATTGAGCATACAAGACTATGAATGCATGAGCATAGTTATTGTGCAAGGTATGAACATTTGAGTATGCCTGAACATGTGAATATGCAAGTTAGAAATGAATGCAAAAGAACAAGTAAGACTATATTTCAAAAGGAGTTGAATCCTATTGAACAATCCTCACCACTTAAAGAATAGTGCCCAAGGCACAAGTGGGAATCATTTTGCCAATCATCAACAAATTTACAATTAAACTCAATATTGTAAGCCCCAAAACAAGTTGAATCATTTTTAGGCAATCCTCAACACTATCAAATAAGTGCACAAAAGCACAAGTGTGAGTCATTTTGCCAATCATCAACATGACAATTACTTGCAAGCAAGATTCCATCAAAACAACTTGAGAAAACACTTTTTTAAGCACAATTGCAAACCACATAGCCAAGAAACAACAAAACCCTAATTATTTATCATGATTTGCGAAACCACCACATGATCAAACAACAAATTTATTCATCAAACTCACCAAACCAAGCAAGCATAAGATACTAGCAAGACTTAGGAACAATTAATCACATGATTCAAACACTAAAAACCTCAAATCAACATTCATTCTTAGACTTTTCAATTTTTGTGAAAAAAACATATATGAGTAAGGAAAGGAAAGTTGCTAACTTAAATGAAGGATCTAAACATTAAAACCCTAAAATCAAGTATCACAACAAGATTAAACATCAAAGAAGAACAAAGTCAAATTAAAAACAAACTTCAATATGATATGTGAGTTAAAAAACACATGAAACAACCACTTTATTTCACCACAAATAAAAGATCAACACAAAAACAACATGAATCAATCTATTCAAGGGTGAGAGGCATCTTAAACACCCAAACCTCCCAAAGTGTTTGTCAAAATGTTTAAGGCTCCTCTCACCAACAACAACAAACTACATTATAGAAAAGTGATGATGATATTCAAAAATATGATGAAGAAAAGTGAGTTTTAATGCAAAAATGTTGAGGATGATGCACGGGTTTTAGAGATTTTACCTTATCTCCAAGCTAGGAAGTAAGATTGAAGAAAGAAACTAGAGCAAATCAACAAATCTTCAAGGAACCTCAACTCTAACCCAAGAGAACTTTATGAATCTTCCTTGATGATGATGTTTGAACTTGAATGAAGAAGATATGTGAAAGAGGTATGAAAATGAGGTGAAATGGTGTTATTTGGGTGAAGAGAAAATCAAAAATGGATGAAGGAGAGGGAGGTGGTGGCTACTGTTTTGAGGGAAGGAGAGGGAGAGGTTTTGGTGTGCTAGGGTTTTAGTGTAGGAAAAATGAGAAGCCAAAGATTGGGATGAGTGGAAATGAGAGAGTATTTATAGAGTTTTTTTTAGGTTTAAGGGTAGTTAGGTCATTGTTCTTATTAGGTGCCCTAGGATTGGGTTTTAAATTTGAATGAAGGGCTAGGATTAGAGATCACTTGGATTGTGGGTAGTAAGAAAACACAAAAAAATGAGAGTGAGGTAGAGTGGGGTGTGCGCATAAGGAGAGGGGGAGGAGAGTTTGTGTGAAAACTTATACTATTTTGGGAATGGGGCTCATATGTGATGTGGGGTAAAAATAGGGTTAAGGGTATAATTGAGATGGAATGTTACTAAAGAAGTAATTTTGTATTTTTTTGTGAAGAGGTGAGTGTAAGTGGGTGGGGTAATTTACAAAAGAGGGTATGAATCTATGTGGGAGTGAGTGAGGGTCACTAAAAAGAAAAAAGTTAAGAATAGTACAAAGCAAATTCTTAAGGGATAAGGAATAGAAGAGTGTGGAAGAATTTTGGGAGAGAAAGAGAGAATTTTCGAAAATGGGCTGAAAAAATGGGGGAAAATGCCTCTTTTATGGTCTTTTGTCTTATTGAGGACACTTCCTTCTTTTTGAATTTTGAATTTTGAATTTTTGGGCATGCAAATGAGAGTGCACCTATTGAAAATGTGTTACATGTTTTTGGGCACCATAAAATACCTTCCCAATTTATTCTTGACAACAAAAAAATTGTCATTTAATAATTGGGGAATATTTAATGGTCTTTTAGCTTTTTTTATGCAATAAAAATGGGGAAAATACATTTTTAATTATTTTGGACTAGGATCTTCTCTCTAAAAATTGTACAAAAATTATCCTTGATAGAATAAAATGTACTTTTTGTGGATGCATATTTTTGACGAGAAAATCATCCTGTTGTGAAAAATGACCAAAATGCTTTCAAAAAGTGCATTCCAACCCTACAAAATGATTTCAAAAACCTTGGAATGACTTCTAGGACCCAAAATGCAATGCATAATGTTCTTCACTCTTCAATTTATTTATTTTTTTGTGGAAAATTAGGGTTTCGACCTAAGCCGGACAAAATTAGGGTATAACACCATGTTCTTTGCCCTTTGCGCGCCTGTGGTGGTCAGTGTTGCCACTGGCACCGATTGGGTCTTTGACCACTTTATTGTTGATGTTGTTGATGATGAAAGATCTAATGACCAAATTATTATGATGATGATGATGATGGGTCTATGACCTTTTATTTTATGTTAGTGTTCATGTTGTTGTAACGCCCCAAAATTAATTAGGTGAATTATTTAACTAATTTAATTAAGTGATTATTTGACTAATTTAATTAAGTAATATTTTAGTTGTGTATATTAAAATAAATATAAGGTGTTATAGTGATTAGTTATATTAAAAATAGAGTATTTAATATGACTAAGAGGTGTTGGGTAGTAAATAAGGGAGTGGGGAATTAATTAAAATAGGGAGTGGTTGAAGTAGTTAGGGGTGTAAATAAGGGGCCCAAGCCCACTAAATAGGCCCAAATCCATGACTTAAACTAGGGTAAAGGTTCCCATCTCATTAGAACAAGCAAAACAGAAAAAAAAATAGGAGAGGGATAGGGAGAAGAGGCGCGCAGCTGGTCACCTTGAGGGAGGGAGAAAAAATTCATCTCCTAGCTTTGGGTAAGTGTTTTGGTACCAAACAACTCCATATTTCTTCCCCTATCATTTAGTATAAGTTTCCTACACTAATTCCTTCCCATTTTCCTTTTACCATGGATGGGGTTTTGGAGCTCAAAATGTTGGGGAATGCTATTTTGGTGGTTTTTGTGTTGTTGAAGGAGAGAGTACTTGGGTTCTTCAATTTGGAGGTATGAGGGCTCTCTTTCATAGTTAATAATTTATAAACCTTGAAATCATAGAGATTAGGTGTTAGGAGTATTTATTTGATTGTTTGAGTTTTGTGTTGATTCTATGTTTGTTGTTGTATTTGTAATTAATTTGGTGATACCATGATGCTTGATGTTGAAAATATATGTGTTGTTGAATGTGCATGCTATGTGTTTGATAAAATGCTTCAATGTGATGAAATATGATAATATGATGATTTAATGATGTGGAATAAATGCCTAAGTGAGTGTTGAATTGTTGGATAAAAATTGTTGTATTGTAGGGTGTTAAAGATTTCGGTTTGGTGTGTTGGGGAAGAGGGGAGGGCGCCAATTTCATAGGAAAATGGCGCATTGGTTGCTGTTTGCTGTGTGTGTGTGTTTGTGCAGCGGGGGGCGCCAATTCCCTGGGAATTTGGCGCCTGTGTGCGTGTGTGTGTGTTGCCTGCGTGCGTGGCGTGGCGCGGCGCCAAGTGAGGCGCCATCTTGCGCCTGGTGTGTGTCTTGCTGTGTGTGTGTGTGTTGCTGGAAGTGGCAACGTAGGGGGCGCCAAAATGGCTGCCCTTGGCGCCTATTGGTGCCCAAGGATGTCTAAGTGATGTTTTGGTCCCGTGGTGTCAAAATAGTCCCTAAATATCAAAATGGTCCCTAAGTGTCAAAATAGTCCCTAAGTTTCAAAATAGTCCTTAAGTGCTAAAATGGTACTTATGGTATCGGTTTGGTCCTCGTATGACAAGTTGGTCCTTATGTAATGTTTTAGCCAAATAATGGGACGTGGTGTAAATGTTGAGTTAAATGCTAGTTTTCAATGCTGTAAGTTGAGATATAAAATGTTGAGGGGGCTTAGGCCTAAATGTTGTTGTGCCTTCGAGGCTTATGTTGTTGATGAATGAGTTGATTAATGATAATGGTGAGTCTATTAGTTGTTGTTGAAGTTGCTGGTGGGTGTGTTATGTTGCATTACCATGGCATCGCATAAGGCATGTGCATTGTTGTTGAGACTTCGGTCTGTAAATGTTGTTGAGACCTCAGTCTGTAAATGTTGTTGAGACTTCGGTCTGTAAATGTTGTTGAGACTCCGGTCTGTAAATGTTGTTGAGACTCCGGTCTGTAAATGTTGGTGTGCCCTCCAGGCAAATTAAGTTGTTGATGGATCCACATGCATACTTGCACCCATGCATACATTCATATGTTTGGGTGTTGCCTTGGTGATGATTATGAGTTGGTGTTCATAAACTAATGTTGTATCCGTGTAACCAGATATATATGGTAAATCTTCCTAGTAATGGTGTATTTGAATTGATTGTATTCTGGTGTGCCTATTCTACTGTGTTTCCTGTTTTATTTATTATTATCTATGTATTGAGACTCACCCTACTGCGTCGTGTTGTCTCGTATGTCGGCAACCCGCAGGTGATAGCAAATGAAGTAGTCTAGTGATGGTCATGCTCGATACGTAGCAATCGGCGGGAAGTCTTAGATATTTAGTAATTTATTTTGATGTATTTAGTCTGATCTAGGATGTTGTATTAAATACTTTGAGACTGGTCGATGTTCTGCTGTACTGGTGATTTATAACCAGGATGTTGTAAATAACTAAATAAGTGTTTTTGAGGGTTCGCCCCATTTTGACGTGCTATGTATCACGCACAGGTTGTTTTATGAAAATTCAATTCGTCGTTTTATGTTTTTGAAGAAATGTAGCACTCTCTTTGAGGTGCGTGGAATATTTTTGAAAACTCTGATTTTAAAACTGACTAAATAGTAGTAAATAGAAAGGGGGTGTTACAGTTGTTGTGTCACTTAGATGACTATGAATGTTGATTGTCCATGGTGTCGCATGCATTACATGTGCATTACTCGAGTGATATAAGGCTTCGGCCTTCGAGCTATAGATGATGATGATGCTCAAAAGCGACGATATGCCCGATTGGCAAATTTATTTGATGATGGTACCTCATGCATATGCCCGATGTGGGTTGCATTTCATTGGTAGTTATATATATGGATGTGGTAGTTATATATATGTATTGATGTGGTTGTGTAGTAGTTGATGTAGTGCCATAATCTAGTATATTTTTATCATTTATGCTATTATATTGTTAGAGACTCACCCCTTCTGTTGAATGTTACCCCTCTTTGGTAACGCGCGTAACTATATGTGAAGGCTTGACTTCCTTCATCTTTTGAGTCGATCGTCGCTCTGATACGTAGCACTCAGGGGAGGGGAATGAACACTAATTATTAGTTGATTTTGCTATTGATTGTTGAACTGTTTTATTGATGATGATTATGACTGTTTTTATTCCGCTGCGTGGTGATAGAGATTACCATTATGTAAACTAAACAGGTGTTTTGAGGGTTCGTCCCATTTATGATGTGTTACACATTATGTTTTGATTAATGAGCAAATTTATTACCGACTCTTGATGTTTATTGAAGTAAATGTAGCATCCCCTTGAGGGTGTCGTGAAAAATGATTTTTTTAAAACTCTAATATTTTATTATAAATTTACCGGTTAGAAACGGGGTGTTACAGTTTTTATGGATGATTTTACAGTCTATGGCTCTTCTTTTGATGCATGCTTAGATAGCCTTGCTAGGGGGCTTGATAGGTGCATTGAGACTCATCTTGTTCTTAATTTTGAAAAATGTCATTTCATGGTAGAACATGGTATAGTCTTAGGGTATGTGGTTTCTAAAAAAGGCATTGAAGTTGATAAATCCAAAATTGATGTTATTGCCTCTTTAAACTAGCCTACTTGTGTGCAGGAAGTGTGTTATTCTCTTGGTCATGCAGGGTATTACAGGTGTTTCATCCGGGACTTCAGTAAGATTGCTCTTCCATTGTCTCGACTCCTTCAAAAAGAAGCTGATTTTAATTTTGGTGAATCTTGCAAGGAAGCTTTTGATCTTTTGATAAACCACTTGACCTCTGCTCCAATCATTTAACAACCAAATTGGGAATATCCTTTTGAGTTAATGTGTGATGCATCAAATTATGTTGTTGGAGCCATCCTTTCACAACGAGTGGATAAGAAACTTCATGTCATAGTGTAACACCCCCTTACAATTAACTACTATTTAATTATTAAAATCAGAGTTTTCGAAAAATCACCCACAAGAGAGTGCTACATTTACTTCATGGAAAACCAATCAAAACCTCAAGTGCGCAATACGAAAGCAACAGTATGATATATAGCACTATAGTCAAGGGACGAGGTCCCAACAACCTCGGTTCAAGGACATAGCAATCCACAAAATCATTCACGCAGCAGAATAAAACATGATTCTTATACATCCCTAAGTTACAGTCCAACAACTTAATTAAAATGACTACTAGACTACTCGGCCCCCAGTGCTACATATCAGAGCAAGACGCCATAACAAGACTGAGCAAGGAAGAACCTTTACTCGGAATTACCTGCACGTTGCCGACATAAGAAGCAACATAAAAGCAGAAGGGTGAGTCTCCAAACACATATAATAGGATGTATGATAAATAATATTAGAGAAGACAACTAAAAACACCTCGGCTTAATAAACAAACTCACCACATCAAGTTAGAACACCTCAACTCATAAACAACCAGAAACATCATAAATCACATGAGTGTATGTATGAATGCAACCCAACACCAAGGGTATAATGCATGTATTTCCAACTCCGGCTTAATGGAACAATGCACGTAGTATCGACTCGCTTAATGATACAATGCATGAGGTATCGACTCGCTTTAATGATACCGCCTCCGCTTAATGGTATGCATGCGATCGCCTCTCGCTTAATGGTATGCATCAACCACAAACAATCACATCATGAATACATTAACACCGTCACTACACCGTCACTTTGATATGCAGGCCGAAGCCCCCAATATCCATCATTACACCGTCGTTTAATTCACCTAGACATCATCAATAGCTCTATGGCCAACGTCAACACCTCGACCACTAGCACTATGGCTACCATCAAACACATCGATCACTAGCTCTATGGCTAACATCAAGTTCATCATTCACTAGCGCTACGGCTAACATCAACCTCACCGTCACCTAGGAACCAAAACGCCACCTAAGGACCAAACTGGCTTCACAATTCAACAACTTAGACGTACTCGACACTCAACAACACTCAAAATTGGCCTGGCAGCAACCTGCGCTACACTGGCATCAAAACAGCACCTCGGCACACTCACCCTACCCTTCGTCACCCCACACTGCACTTTGGCGCACCACACTACACCTCGGCACACACACCCTACCCTTCGTCTCATCGCACTGTACTTTGGCGCACCACACTGCACCTCGGCACACACACACTACCCTTCGTCTCACCACACTGCACTTTGCCGCACCACCCTGCACTTCACCACGTCTACACTACGACACTTACACTCCGGTACATCTACACCTCGACACATACACCTCGGTATATATACACTATACCTCGACAACTACACTTCGCTCCAAATGGACTATACCTCGACAACACTACCTCGGTATATATATACTATACCTTGACAACTACACTTCAGCTTACATTCACTACACTTCAATACACCCATACCTCGGTTACCCTACTTCACTTGGCCATAAATCACCTTGCCACACTTCCTCACTTAACCATTACTCACCTCGGTACTACACTCCTCGGTTACACTACTTCAGTTACCCTCCTTCACTTCACCATCACTCACCTCGGTTACACTAGCCTTGACATCCATATACTACAACGCACAGATACACACTTCAACACACCTACTCTTCTCGGCACATACATACTTCGACGCTCATATACTACGACGCACTCCCTTACGCTGACACACTTATGCTTCTCGGCAACTACAAGTCGACACCTACACTTAGACTCATACACTGTAACACCCTATTCTATATTTGCTAATTAACTTAAGTAAAAATCAGAGTTTCCGAAAATTTTTCCACGCACCTCAACGGGAGTGCTACATTTAATAAAAACATCATGGAAGAGTATTAAAAATCCAAACGCATCTAGTGCGTGAAATACATAACATAGCCACATGGGTTGAAACCCTCAAAAACCTGTTTAGAGTTTATAGTTATCCAGAAATGGTCTCACAGCACAGCGGAAATAAAACAAGTTCAACATACGCAGTTCATAATCCAAATCAGTTCAAATACATAATATAAAATAACTATACTACAATCCCCGCCCCGGGTGTCACTAATCAGAGCTGACTCGATAACTCAAGAAGGCAGGAACACCTTCACTCAGAATCACCTGCATGTCGCCACGAGAGCAGGCAACATAAAAATGCTAGGGTGAGTCTCTTTACATAAATAATAACAAGTAAGATAAGCATTATATTAGGAAAACATCTAGCAATAACAATCCATTGCAATTAAGGCATTTACCATTCAATTAGAGTGCCAACAAACAACAATAATGAATTAATTAAGCATCAACAAGAATTCTACGAATGTATGAGTATATGCATGTATGCAATATGCATGTGGATCCATAACCACCTCAATAACCCCGTCGGGCACCCACCGCTTTTGGCCGAAGCCACATCACCGCTTTTGGCCGAAGCCACATCACCGCTTTTATATGCATATGATTTATGTGACACCATGACTATGCATCACCACACAATAAATTTATCACATCAATTATCAACTCACCTCTTTGGCCGAAGCCCCCACCGCTTTTGGCCGAAGCCCACATCATTCATAAATTCATCACATCAAGTATTAACCCACCACTTTGTTATACCTCACCAACACAACTTATTTATTAAATTAAATCTCACCCATGAACTAAATCCCACCTAAGGACCATTTTAACACACCAAAGATTAATTTATTACTTAAAGATTATTTGACACTTTATGAATTAATTTGGTACATTTGGAACTTATATTGGCATATTGGGATTAATTAGACACTAAGGGATTATTTTGTCACACCAAGGATTAATTTAATTCTTAGGGACTATTTTGTCACACCAAGGACTAAACCATCACTTAGACACATTTTGGGCACCAAGGCGCCAAGGGGCAGCCATTTTGGCGCCCCACCTAGCACACCACCAAGCACAGGGCGCACAACTAGGCGCCATTTTGGCGCCCCATGCCTTGACACCAACAGCCCCACACACGCACAAGGAAAACACACGCACACCGGCCACAGGCGCCAAGTTTCAAAGAACCGGCGCGCCGCACTCCGCCCCCACCCTCACGCGCGCGCAACACACACTCACGCACACCAGGCGCCAAATTCCCAGGGAATTGGCGCCTCTCCGCACACCGTGCGCGCCGCCAGACACGCACCAGGCGCCAAATTCCCGTGGAATTGGCGCCGCACACACCACACACTCGCCGCCACCACACGGTGACACTGGCGCCATTTTTCCCAAAGAATGGCGCCCTCCCCGCACTAAGCCATGCTCACCAGAAAACAGCTTTCTAGCGCCATTTGCCTGAGGCATTTGGCGCCTCCTCCAACCACTTCCATCAACCCAATTCAAACCTAATTTTTATTCAACCATCCATTTCCCATCTTAACATCACTCACTTAAACATTTAATCCATATCATTAAATCATCATAATCACACATTTCTCCACATTGCAACATTTCATCAAACACATAACATGCATATTTAACAATTCATATCTTTCCAACAACAAGCAACATGGTATCACCAAATTGAGCATCAAATACAACAATCAACATATACTTAACATCAAAATCACACAAACAAGTCATTCCTAGAGCTATTCCACACATAATACATATCCTACAACTTATTATAAATGTAGTAGAGAATCCCCTAACCTTGGGTGAGCTAGAACTTCCAAGCAAACACCAAAAATCACCAAATGAAATATCCCCACCCTCCTTTTTCAGCTGGAACCGTACCCTCCCTCTCCTTGGGGTAACAATGAAAAATCAACAACAATGGAAAAGAGAGGTTAAAGGTTACTACACTAGAAAGAGGAAAGAAAATGGGAAATAATAGACCAAAGAACTTCACTTACCACACGAGATTCAAGAGAAAGTTCCTTCCTTTCTTTCCCTTCTTGTGCGTCGGTTTCCCCCCTCCCTTCTCCTTTCTTTCCTTCGTTGGTTTCCTTTCAAATGAGGGTAATGAGGCCTTGCTTAGGGTTTTTGGGGTTTTTAGGCCATTGGGCTTGGGTCATTAAGTGACTTGGGCCCTTTATTAGCACCACCCTTGTTACTTATTTACATACCCCCTGAAAATAAAATAAATAAACTCTAACTCAATTATTCCCCTCAAATAAATTAGACTTCTTTTTGATAAAATAACTCAACTAATTTAATTGACTTAAATTAAATGTTGCAAGCCTTAAATAACTTAATTAAATAAATAATTAATTTATTTTGGGCGTTACAACTCTCCCCCACTTAAAGAATTTCGTCCTCGAAATTACCTGAATCGAACAACTCTGGGTAAGCCTCCTTCATTTTTCTTTCCAACTCCCAAGTCATGCTCTCAAACTACCTTCACCAAATTGATCTCTTTGACTCTTAAGACCTTCACCTCACGGTCCTCAATCCTAACTGGCATAGTCTCCACCGTAAGGTTCTCTCTCACCTCCACATCATCCATCTGAACTACATGCAACGGGTCAGGAACATACTTTCGCAACTGGGACACGTGGAATACATCATGTAGGTTAGAAAGATTGGGTGACAAGGCCACCCGATAAGCAACTTTCCCAACTCTCTCTGAAATCTGATATGGTCCAATAAAACGCGGAGTTAACTTCTTAGACTTCAACGCACGACCCACACCTGTCGTTGGAGTAACCCTCAAAAATACATGATCACCAGCTTGAAATTCTAGGTCCTTCCTTCTTTTATCATGGTAACTCTTCTGTCTACTTTGCGAAGCTTTCATCTTCTCCCGGATCATCTTCACCTTCTCTGTGGTCTCACGCACAAGCTCAGGACCTAGCACCACACTTTCTCCGGGCCATACCAACATAACGAGTCCTACACCTCCTCCCATACAATGCCTCAAAAGGCGCCATCCCGATACTCGAATGAAAACTGTTATTGTAAGTGAATTCAATCAGTGGCAAATGAGAATCCCATGAACCTCCTTGCTCGAGCACACATGCTCTCAACAAATCCTCCAGTGACTGAATAGTCCTCTCCGTCTGCCCATCTGTCTGGGGATGATATGCTGAACTCAATCTCAATTTGGAACCCAAAGCCTCTTGCAAACTCCTCCAAAACTCAAAAGTGAACCTAGGATCCCTATCAGACACAATACTCAGAGGCACACCATGCAGCTTCACAATCGTCTTTACATAGATATCTGCCAACTTCGGAACTGGATAAGTAATATTAATCGGTAAAAAGTGCGCAGACTTCGTCAACCTATCAACAACCACCCATATAGTATCAAATCCTCTCGATGTAGTCGGCAAACCAGTCACAAAATCCATAGAGATGCTATCCCATTTCCATTCCGGGATATCCAATGGTTGCATCAATCCTGCTGGCTTCTGATGTTCTACCTTCGATTTCTGACACGTCAAGCAAGCATACACAAACTGAGCCACATCTCGCTTCATACCAGGCCACCAAAACAGTTTCTTCAAATCTTGATACATTTTAGTGGCTCCCGGGTGGATACTCAACTTGCTCCGATGACCCTTCGTCACCTATACTTCATCACCTACACTTAGACTCATACACACTTACACTTCGTCACCTACGCTTCAACACTTACGCTTCAACACTTATACTACAACACTTACGCTTCAACACTTATACATTGACTCCCATATACTTTGACACACTACAGCTAGGCAACCACACCTCGGCTCCTATGTCGCCCTAGACACCTAGCCTTCGTCCTCCCTCTTCTTTTTGATTGATCCGACTTAAACACCACTATTACACACCTATTCATTCAAGATTCGTTCATCACACCTCAAGTAATCAACGAAGGCGCCAACACCAACCATAACGCTCTGGGACTGAGAGTTCCTCAACTCCCATTTCTCTCCTACGTCTCTTATATGACCAACTCACCAACAACACATCACAACTTCACCAAAGTGAAGCAAACACAACATCAATCACACAATAACAACACAAACGACTCAACAATCAATCTAGAGTCTAACTCACACATAACACTCATCATATACTCTATTATAGATGAAAGAGAGCCCCCTTACCTCAATAGATTGAAGAACTAGCACTCTTTCCACCAAGACTTCAAGATCTCCTAACAATCAAGCTCCTCTTCCTTGGACTTGAGCTCTCCACGCCAAGATTTCTCTTCTCTAAAAGCTATCGCACCTCCCTCTCTCTCTCTCTCACTTTACTCTTTGACTTTTCTTAGATTTTTGGTTGAAAAGAACTTCTCTCCATCGACACTAAACATATACCAAGTATATGGGCCTCTTAATGGATCATGGGCCTCTAATCTCACCTCCTCCATTACTTGCACTACTCCCTCTTCTAATTAAATTACTACTCACTTTCTACTAACCACCACTCCTCATTTACATCAAACACCTCCTAAATACAATAAAACCCAAATTAATCTTTTGACTTAACAAAATGTTGTAAGCCTTAAATAACTCAACTAAATAAATAATTGAATTATTTTTGGGGCGTTACACATAGCATATGCCTCTCGTACCTTGGATTCAGCCCAAGCTAACTACACCACCATAGAAAAAGAGCTCTTGGCTATTGTTTTTGCCTTGGATAAATTTAGATCATATCTATTGGGCAGTAAAGTATAAGACTCTTCCCAGATTCATCAGCAGCAGGGTGACTCTTCTAATAATGAGCAACCTTCTCCGATACATCAACATCAAGGGGATCCTTCTCCGATTGAGACTAGAGAAAAGGTCACGCATTCTACCGATGAATTAATTATCCCAGTCTCGGCTACTACGGATGTTGGTATGGTCCAGCAACTGCTTGAGTTTTCTGTCCTCAAGAAGTCGACTAACACCTGTGAAGCTAGCCGAACTAATAGTGATTCCACTCAACCTCCCACACCTAGGCTTGATCCATTTTTTGCCTCAGAGTCTGATCTAGTGGTTGATTCCACCATGAGCATTTCAGGAAAGCATTGGAGTAACGTGTCAGACGATGCGGATGACCATATGACCCACAAATCCGTTGTGAATAAGTCCAGTCATGTTGTATCCACATCCCGAAAGAAGAAACACAAAAAGAAATTGGCCCAGAAAACAGCAATGTAACACCTGCTCAAAGACTAATTTTGTCTCTGTTTCTTTTGTTACTTAGATTGGTAATTTTTGTTTTGTCTAGCCTTTAGGCTGCAGTGTTTTAGGGGATCTGTTAGGGGCTTTCTATTATCGTTTTGGTTTGAGATTTTCTGAAGGCAAGGGTTTCAGTCTAGTCCCCCTTTGCTTTTCTGTGTCTTTTTCCATTTTTTATTAAATTCGGGCAGTCAGCCTGTTTGTTTAAAAAAAATTACTTTAAAGAAATTGGCTTCAAGATTTTTTATACCAAATTGGCTTCAACATATAAGTATCTTATCACTTATTATCATTTATATTGTGTCCTAAAGTCACATAATTATGATCTTGGGTTAATTGTTCATGACATAATATTACAATTCATATTGTTATATTATTCTCATGATATTCAAAGCCTTAATTGTATGTTTAGGACCATTTATTTGAATTTTCGATGCTTATAACTTTCTTGTTCAATTTTGATTATTTTTGTGCATATTTTTGAGTAAATTGTTTTTGTAACATCCTAAATTTTAGACGTCATAAAGTCTAAAATGCTAACCATTTCAATTTAACTCGTAGTATTAAACCCGCTAAGGTTTTGATCATACATAACTTGATGGATACTACCATCAAAAACTTACTCCAAGAGGTTTAAATAACAAAAGGAAAACTCAATGACTTAACTGATATCAGCTCAGCATTAGTCATTCTTAAAAACTTGTTCAAATCTACAAGTAAGGTTTACATATATACTAACTTTGATTACATAATCATAAGTCATAATCTCACAATTTATACATAACACAAAATTCTAGGCTAGACTAAGCAAACATAAAATTTATTCCTAAGGATCCTTTAAACTCGTATAGCCCCGTTCAGTAGCTACTCTTTGCTTGTCTTGCCTTGCTCATCGGAAAAACACTACATAATAAACAAGGAGATACAACCTCAATGAGTTCTTTCGAGACACCAAAATAATTCAATTAATTAACTTAGTTGAGTTATTAAGGGTTTGCAACATTTTACTTTTAAGTCAAGTAATTCATTAAGTGAAGGTTAAGCATGTGTTGCATTTTAGGAAAATGTCTAAGTTAGGAAAGGGTGTGGGTAGAAGAAGCCCACGGCCTAATAAGGCCAAGGCCTCATTTAAGTCCCTTAGGACATGTTAATTGGTGACTTCGTAGGAGACCATTACATTGTTCCCAAAAATAGTCAAGTTACCAAATTAAGAAAGTAGAGAGAAGTGAGACTTAGAGAGAAGGAAGAGAACCGAAGGGAGAAGGAAGAGAACCGAAGGGAAGAGTGAGCTGAATCTTGAAGGATTCCTAGAAGTGCTAGAGAAGAGGGTGTGTCTACGGTTATAATCAGGTTAGGGGGCTCTTTTAATCCTTGTAATGTTTTGTGTTTGATAGTGTTTTGGTGTGAGTGGTTCTGATCACCTTGCATGTGTGTTTTATGTGTTGTTCATAACATGTTTTGCTGTGTTTTTGCTCTTGGCTGTGATTTGTGGTGAGGTACGATGGTGGATCGGTTGGGAAAGAGAGAGGAGTGTAACACTCTCTGTTCTGTGTGGTACGAAGAGAGCATTGCATGGTGAGGCATCAGAGTGTGAATCGGTGTAGTGTGAAGAAAATGAGTTTGCATGTAGAGTTAGGGAGAGGATCGGAGCCAATGGAGTGAGTATCCGAGTGTGCATGAGTGTGGTGAGCTGGAAATGGGTTGCATGTTGGGTTTAAGTAAAGAAACAGAGTAAACCGAAGTACTCTTCAGCTTAGAGTGAGAGAAACCGAGTTGAGGGAAGTCAACGCCTAGAGTATCTTAGTGTTGAGAGTCTGTTGGTGAGTTTGAGGGAGAGTATGTGTCTAAACACCATTAGCGAGGGGTAGGGACGCATAAACCGAAGTGTAGGTGTTTCGCTTTAAGGTTACCGAGGTGTAGAGGGAGTGAACCGAGGTGTAGAGGAAGTGAACCGAAGTCCTCAAGCCGAGGTAGCGTCACCGAGGTGAAACGCCCAAATGCCTAAGTGTAGGTGAACTGAACAAGGCAAATGCCGAGAAGTGAATCCCCATGAGTTAGACGATTTTAGTGTAAGGGAGTGCGTAACTGTGAGCGCGCTACCGAATTGAGGGTTTGAGTGTAACATGCCGAGGTGCCAAAGCTGAGCTAGGTGCCGAGGTGATGTAGAATGCCGAGTTGGAATAGTTAGCCGAGGTACACACATAGTGTGCCGAGGTGATGTTAGGCGCCAATGTTGCCTAGCACATTGTGGGACGCCACTGTGAGTGCTATTTTAGTACCAAATGTGCATAAGTAAGGGAGCGATAGAGTCCATTTTGGTCCTTAGGTGACATTTTGGTCCCTAAGTGTCGTTGCGGTCCTCGGTGTGACAATTAGTCCACCATGGAGTGCCGAGGTGATTGAGTGGTAGTGCCGAGGGTGATTGAGAGGCCTCGGTTGTAGGTCCTAGGGTGATTCTACCGGGTGTAGTAGGGTCGACCTTAACACCGTGATGATGTCTAGATGGTGTGGACGCGGTGTGAGCGACGGCGTAGTAGAACGACGGAGTAGAACGACGAGTAACGACGGTGAAACGACTTGTAAGCATTCACATGCGTTATGATTGAGTGGTGTGTGATTGCATTTGTCATGAAGTCACATGTTCATGTGCATATAACGACGGAGGAGGTTTCGACCGGATGTGGTAGGACTTCTGGTCTCCATATCAAATAACGACGAGAGTAATGACGGAGAGCGATAGGCTAAATAACGGCGCGTGGAGGTACCTCATTGCATAATGCCCTGTGGTCAGGTTGCATACATGCCTACATTTCATAATTTAATGTGTTTTTGAGCTGATTGATAATTGTTGTGGTTATTTGAACTATCGGTGAGTGTTGTATTAGCTGAACCGAGGTGCTTTAGTGCTATCTCTAACCTTAAGCTTCTTCACATTATATTACTTGTGTTAAGAGACTCACCCTAGCCGCTTTTATGTTGCTTCTCATGCTCGGCAACTTGCGGTACACATGAGTGATGGTTGTGCCTAGCTCAAGTTGGTTGTGTGTTCTCTCCGGTCGTGTAACACCGGGTCAGCCGAGTAGATTTTAGTGCTTTTATGCCGATCTTGTATATTTTCTGCTAGATAGTCTTTTGAACTAAAAACTATCACATTTTGTTGTAACTTTTACTATGTATTATGACTTGATGTTTTACTGGCCGAGGTGCCTTATATGTCTTACTGGCCGAGGTGCCTTATGTTATGGGCTTAGACCCTTTTGCCGATGTGATGCGCATGATTACATGTTTAGTATAATGCGGTGCAACTGTTTGAACTTAATTGAATTTCTGTTTTCCTTTTTAAATCATCAAATGTAGCCCTCCTTTGAGTGGAATTTTGAAACTCTGATTTTAATTTAGTAGATCGAATTGATTAGATAAGGGGGTGTTACATTGTTGGTATCGAGAGCAAGTTCGGTCTTGTCCGACCAAGTATCGAGTCTAAGTGTCTTAAGCCTCGAGTCTTAGGCTCGTTCTAAACCGCTTCTTGATTGTGTGATCGCGAAGTAAGAATGGTGGAAGAGTCGGAAGAAATGATGTTGCTATAGTCGCTGCGTTGGAGGCGATGGCAAATGCTATGGGAATCGACCTCGCCAGAATGCCGATGATGCCGAGCTCGTGAGGCTCCCTACTTTCCGAGGGAGAATCCTCCTACCTTCAAGGGGAGGTATGATCCTGATGGGGCTCTAGCATGGTTGAAAGAAATAGAGAGAATATTCAGAGTGATGGATTGCACCGATGAGCAAAAAGTGAGGTTTGGGACTCATATGCTCACGAGGAAGCCGACGACTGGTGGCTTGGAGTTCTTCCAAGATTGGAAGCTGCAGAGGAGGAGATCACATGGGAGAATTTTAAGAAAGAGTTAATGAGGAAGTACTACCCCGAAGATGTGAGAGGAAAGAAAGAGATGGAATTCTTGGAGCTCAAACAAGGTAACATGACCGTGTCAGAGTATGCTGCCAAGTTTTCCGAGCTGATAAAGTTTTACCCCCAATACACTGGACCGACTGCAGAGTTCTCCAAGTGTATCAAGTTTGAGAACGGTTTGAAGCTTGAGATCAAGCAGGCAATTGGGTATCAAAGGATAAGGGTGTATTCCGAGTTGGTGGACAGTTGTAGAATTTATGAAGAAGATAGTGTGGCTACTAGCCGAGCTGGGAAAGATAAGAAGACTTTTCAACCTCAGTACCGTTGGAAACCTTACGACCATTCCGTGGGTAGAGAAGGGGAAATTCCGCAGGAGAGGAAAGCCTAGTAGGGAGACGCTCCGCTATTCGACGACTGCTACAAGTGTGGATTTCCGGGCACAAGGCGAAGGAGTGCAAGGTCGAGGTGAAGAGGTGTTATAGATGTGGCAAGGAGGGCCACCTATCTCACCGAGTGTGGGCGAAAGGAGATAGTCTGTTTCAATTGTGGGGAGATGGGGCACATCACCCTAAGTGTCCAAAGCCAAGCAAGAGAGAGGCGTGGGGAAAGTGTTTGCATTAGCTGGTCCGAGGTAGAGAACGAAATCACAGGTACGTGTTATATCAACGGTGTTCCTCTAGTTGCAATTATAGATACTGGCGCAACTCATTCCTTCATTTCTGCCATGTGTGCTAATAGACTGAGTTTAGTGTTGTCTTCATTGGTAAGGGAGATGGTCATTGACACTCCGGCTAAGGGTTCAGCTGACTACCTCTCTCGTATGTTCGAAGTGCCCACCGATCGTATTCGGCAGGACTTCACCGTTAACTTAATTTGTTTACCACTGTAGGAATGGACGCCATCCTTGGTATGGATCGTTGGTAGACAACCATGTTCATATCAATTGCGCTTGAGAGATCGGTTAGTTTTCCCGCTACTACCGGGGGTTACTCTATTTGCATTATGGGCGCCATTAATGATGAGAATCAAGTCAAGATTGAAGATCCGCCAAATGGTTAGAGAGTTTGCCGAGGTGTTTCTCAAGAAATTCCCGACGTGCCACCCGAGAGAGATCGAGTTCACCATAGAATTGATTCTCGGATCAAGACCGGGTGTCTATGGCACCTTATAGGATGTCTGCATCCGAGTGTCCGAGTGAAGAAACAATTGGAAGAATTGCTAGAGAGGAAATTTGTGAGACCGAGAGTATCACCGTGGGGAGCACTGTGTTACTAGTGAAGAAGAAAGATGGAAGCATGAGGTTGTGCGTGGACTACGCATAATTGAACAATGTTACAATTAAGAACAAGTATCCACTACCAAGAATTGACGATTTGATGGATCAATTAGTGGGTGCTCGTGTATTTTCCAAGATTGATTTGAGGCCGGCTACCATCAAATCAAAGTGAAGGACGAAGACGTACTCAAAGACGGCTTTTTAGAACTCTGTATGGACACTACGAGTACTTAGTAATGCCATTCGGTGTCACTAATGCTCCGTGGGTATTCATGGAGTATATGAATCGTATTTTTCATGAGTAGTTAGATCGGTTTGTGGTAGTGTTCATAGACGATATCTTGGTCTACTCCAAGTCGGCGGAAGAAGAGCATGCCGAGCACTTAAGGGTAGTCTTGAAGGTTCTCAAGGAGAAGAAGATGTATGCGGCTATCCAAGTGTGAGTTTTGGTTGAGGAAGTGAGTTTCCTAGGCCATGTGATTTCCAAAGAATGGGATTGCAGTGGACCCTTCAAAGATTGAAGTTGTGTTGAAGTGGGAGACACCCAAGTCACCCACCGAAGTGAGGAGCTTCTTGGGGTTAGCCTACATTACTCTGTAAGATTCATCGAGGGGTTTCTCCAAATTGGCGCTGCCATTAACCCAATTGACATGTAAAGATAGGGCTTTCGTATGGGATGACCGATGCGAGGAGAGTTTCCAAGAGTTGAAGAGGAGATTGACAACGCCGCCGATCTTGACGTTGCCTAATCCGCAGAGGATCCTTTTGTGATCTATTGTGATGCATCTAAGTTAGGTTTGGGCTGTGTCTTTGATGCAAGAAGGTAAAGTAGTGGCGCGCACGCTTCAAGGCACGTAAATCAAGACTCATGAGAAGAATTACCCCACTCATGATTTAGAGCTAGTCGCCGTAGTGTTTGCATCGAAGATATGGAGGCATTACCTTTATGGTTCGAGGTTCGAGGTGTTTAGTGATCACAAGAGTTTACAAGATTGCTTGTTTGATCGTAAAGAATTGAATATGAGGCGAGAGGAGATGGTTGGAGTTATTGAAGGACTATGACTTCTGGTCCGAACTATCACCCGTGGAAGGCCAATGTTGTAGCCGATGCGGCCGAGTAGGAACTCTCTCGCATATGTCATCGATGATGGTAAAGGAGCTAGAATTGATTGAACAGTTTTAGAGATTTGAGCTCGGTATGTGAAGTAACACCTCGGAGTGTTAAGTTGGGGATGCCGAAAATCACCAATGAGTTCATGGTTAGTATAAGGGAAGCACGTAAGGTTGATGTGAAGTTGGTTGATGTGTTTGTGAGAGTTGGCCGAGCCGATAACAAAGATTTTGAGTTGGATGCGCAAGGATTGTTGAGGTTCGAGGTCGGATATGTATACCGATGATGAGGAGATCAAGAAGGCAATACCGAGGAGTGTCACGTAAGTCGGTTGAGTATCCATCCGTGAGCTACGAAGATGTATCAAGACTTGAAGAAATTATTCCGTGGCAAGGAATGAAGAAGGATGTAGCTCGCTTTCGTTCTATGCTTGTTTGACTTGCCGTAAGTCAAAGGTGGAGCACCGTGGCCGCGGGGGTTGATGCAACCGCTGCATATTCCTGAATGGAAGTGGGACAAAGATTTCCATGGACTTTGTAACCGGTTGCACGAGGACAACAAGAGGGTTTGACACCATTTGGGTGATTGTTGATAGGTCGACAAAGTCATCACACTTTATTCCTATTAACATCACATACCCAAAGGCCGAGGTTAGCGTAAATTTATATCAATGTCATTGTGAAGCTTCATGGAATCCCTTTGAGTATTGTATCGCATGTGAGATCCAAGGTTTACTTCGAATTTTGGAAGAGTTTGCAAGAGTCGTTGGGTTCCAAGTTGCGCTTGAGCTCTCTGCGATACCATCCTCGTGTGATGGTCAATCCGAGAGGACTATCCAAATTCTTAGAAGACTTATTGAGAGCTTGTGTGCTTGAGCAAGGAGGTGTGTGGGATTCAGATCTACCATTGATAGAATTCACTTACAACAACACCATCATTCAAGTATTGGAATGGCACCATTTGAAGCATTGTATGGCCGTAGGTGTAGGACTCCACTATGTTGGCATGAAACAGAGAGAGGGTTGTGTTAGGACCCGAGTTGGTTGTAGAGACTACCGAGAAGGTTAAGATGATCGAGAGAAGATGAGGGCATCACAAAGCGCATGTAAGAGTTACCATGACAAAAGGAGGAAAGACTTAGAATTTCAAGCCGGCGACCATGTATTCCTTAGAGTCACCCCGTGGATCGAGTTGGACGAGCTCGAGGTCCAAGAAATCACACCTCGTTTCATTGGACCCTATCAAATCTTGGAGAGAGTTGGGAAGGTGGCGCATCGAATTGCATCGCCACCCAATCTGTCAAATTTGCACGATGTGTTCCATGTATCTCAACCGAGGAAGTATGTTCTCGACCGCCCCATGTCATTCAAATGGATGATGTGCAAGTGAGAGACGACCTCACCGTGGAGACAATGCCGATCGAATTGAAGACCGAGAAGTAAAGACCCTTAGGGGAAAAGAAATCAAGTTGGTGAAGGTGGTTTGGGTAGGAGCTGCTGGTGAGCATGCTACTTGGGAGCTAGAGAGCAAGATGAAGGAAGCCTATTCCGAGCTGTTTGATTGAGGTAAGATTCCGAGGACGTAATCTCCTAAGTAGGGGAGGGTTGTAACACCCCAAAATAATTCAATTAATTAACTTAGTTGAGTTATTAAGGGTTTGCAACATTTTACTTTTAAGTCAAGTAATTCATTAAGTGAAGGTTAAGCATGTGTTGCATTTTAGGAAAATGTCTAAGTTAGGAAAGGGTGTGGGTAGAAGAAGCCCACGGCCTAATAAGGCCAAGGCCTCATTTAAGTCCCTTAGGACATGTTAATTGGTGACTTCGTAGGAGACCATTACATTGTTCCCAAAAATAGTCAAGTTACCAAATTAAGAAAGTAGAGAGAAGTGAGACTTAGAGAGAAGGAAGAGAACCGAAGGGAGAAGGAAGAGAACCGAAGGGAAGAGTGAGCTGAATCTTGAAGGATTCCTAGAAGTGCTAGAGAAGAGGGTGTGTCTACTGTTATAATCAAAGTTAGGGGCTCTTTTAATCCTTGTAATGTTTTGTGTTTGATAGTGTTTTGGTGTGAGTGGTTCTGATCACCTTGCATGTGTGTTTTATGTGTTGTTCATAACATGTTTTTGCTGTGTTTTGCTCTTGCTGTGATTTGTGGTGAAGTACGATGGTGGATCGGTTAGGAAAGAGAGAGGAGTGTAACACTCTCTGTTCTGTGTGGTACGAAGAGAGCATTGCATGGTGAGGCATCAGAGTATGAATCGGTGTAGTGTGAAGAAAATGAGTTTGCATGTAGAGTTAGGGAGAGGATCGGAGCCAATGGAGTGAGTATCCGAGTGTGCATGAGTGTGGTGAGCTGGAAATGGGTGTCATGTTGGGTTTAAGTAAAGAAACAGAGTAAACCGAAGTACTCTTCAGCTTAGAGTGAGAGAAACCGAGTTGAGGGAAGTCAACGCCTAGAGTATCTTAGTGTTGAGAGTCTGTTGGTGAGTTTGAGGGAGAGTATGTGTCTAAACACCATTAGCGAGGGGTAGGGACGCATAAACCGAAGTGTAGGTGTTTCGCCTAAAGGTTACTGAGGTGTAGAGGGAGTGAACCGAGGTGTAGAGGTAGTGAACCGAAGTCCTCAAGCCGAGGTAGCGTCACCGAGGTGAAACGCCCAAATGCCTAAGTGTAGGTGAACTGAACAAGGGAAATGCCGAGAAGTGAATCCCCATGAGTTAGACGATTTTAGTGTAAGGGAGTGCGTAACTGTGAGCGCGCTACCGAATTGAGGGTTTGAGTGTAACATGCCGAGGTGCCAAAGCTGAGCTAGGTGCCGAGGTGATGTAGAATGCCGAGTTGGAATAGTTAGCCGAGGTACACACATAGTGTGCCGAGGTGATGTTAGGCGCCAATGTTGCCTAGCACATTGTGGGACGCCACTGTGAGTGCTATTTTAGCACCAAATGTGCATAAGTAAGGGAGCGATAGAGTCCATTTTGGTCCTTAGGTGACATTTTGGTCCCTAAGTGTCGTTGCGGTCCTCGGTGTGACAATTAGTCCACCATGGAGTGCCGAGGTGATTGAGTGGTAGTGCCGAGCTGATTGAGAGGTCGGTTGTAGGTCCTAGGGTGATTCTACCGGTGTAGTAGGGTCGACCTTAACACTGTGATGATGTCTAGATGGTGTGGACGCCGCAGGAGTGAGCGACTTTGAGTAGAACGACGGAGTAGAACGACGGAGTAACGACGGTGAACGACGGTGTAAGCATTCACATGCGTTATGATTGATTGGTGTGTGATTGCATTTGTCATGAAGTCACATGTTCATGTGCATATAACGACGGAGGAGGTTTCGACCTCGGATGTGGTAGGACTTCTGCTCCATATCAAATAACGACGAGTAACGACTTTAGAGCCGATATAGCTAAATAACGACGGTGGAGGTACCTCATTGCATAATGCCCTCGTGGTCAGGGTTGCATACATGCATACATTTCATAATTTAATGTGTTTTTGAGCTGATTGATAATTGTTGTGGTTATTTGAACTATCGGTGAGTGTTGTATTAGCTGAACCGAGGTGCTTTAGTGCTATCTCTAACCTTAAGCTTCTTCACATTATATTACTTGTGTTAAGAGACTCACCCTAGCTGCTTTTATGTTGCTTCTCATGTCGGCAACTTGCAGGTACACATGAGTGATGGTTGTGCCTAGCTCAAGTCGGTTGTGTTCGCTCTGCAGTCGTGTAACACCGGGTCAGGTCGAGTAGATTTTAGTGCTTTTATGCCGATCTTGTATATTTTCTGCTAGATAGTCTTTTGAACTAAAAACTATCACATTTTGTTGTAACTTTTACTATGTATTATGACTTGATGTTTTACTGGCCGAGGTGCCTTATATGTCTTACTGGCCGAGGTGCCTTATGTTATGGGCTTAGACCCTTTTGCCGATGTGATGCGCATGATTACATGTTTAGTATAATCTCAGCAACCTGCTTGAACTTAATTGAATTTCTCGCTTTCCTTTTTAAATCATCAAATGTAGCCTCCTTTGAGTGGAATTTTGAAACTCTGATTTTAATTTAGTAGATCGAATTGATTAGATAAGGGGGTGTTACATTGTTGGTATCAGAGCATAAGTTCGGTCTTGTCCGACCAAGTATTGAGTCTAAGTGTCTTAAGCCTCGAGTCTTAGGCTCGTTCTAAACCAGTTTCTTGATTGTGTGATCGGTGAAGTAAGAATGGTTGGAAGAGTTGGAAGAAATGATGCTGCTATAGCTGCTGCGTTGGAGGCGATGGCAAATGCTATGGGGAATCGACCTCGTGAGAATGCCGATGATGCCGGAGCTCGTGGGCTCGCTACTTTCCGTAGGAGAATCCTCCTACCTTCAAGGGGAGGTATGATCCTGATGGGGCTCTAGCATGGTTGAAAGAAATAGAGAGAATATTCAGAGTGATGGATTGCACCGATGAGCAAAAAGGGGAGGTAACATCCTAAATTTTAGACGTCATAAAGTCTAAAATGCTAACCATTTCAATTTAACTCAGAGTATTAAACCTGCTTAAGGTTTTGATCATACATAACTTGATGGATACTACCATCAAAAACTTACTCCAAGAGGTTTAAATAACAAAAGGAAAACTCAATGACTTAACTGATATCAGCTCAGCATTAGTCATTCTTAAAAACTTGTTCAAATCTACAAGTAAGGTTTACATATATACTACAACTTTGATTACATAATCATAAGTCATAATCTCACAATTTATACATAACACAAAATTCTAGGCTAGACTAAGCAAACATAAAATTTATTCCTAAGGATCCTTTAAACTCGTATAGCCCCGTTCAGTAGCTACTCTTTGCTTGTCTTGCCTTGCTCATCGGAAAAACACTACATAATAAACAAGGAGATACAACCTCAATGAGTTCTTTCGAGACCCCTTACCTTAAACTCTTGGTGTTTCATTCATCTTTTCACTTGTCTTAGCACAACCTCAGGGAAGGACTTATCCTTACCATGGAGATCCCGCCCGACAATATCTGATTGTCGAGTCAACTTTTCTAAGCCTTGGCTTAGGCTTCATGATCTCCCCTCACCAAGTGTGCTATTAGCTTAGGATCGTCATCCTCTCGGTGTTTTATGTAATTACTTAGACTCTTGATTCTTTTTTCACTTGATACATTTTATACCATTCATATTGTAAACCATAAACTAGAAATTTCATATATTGCATACCAAACAACAACCAATTATCTCATTCAATCGGCATATAACATGTATATAATGGTCTCATTGGTGGTCACAATACTTTAGGAAGGAAAAGAAATAAGAATTAAAGGAGTGAAAATAGGGTGACAGAAGTTGTCGCACGAACCGCGCCTCCTAACGAAATAACTATTTTTGACTAACAGTGGGAGTCGCATGGACTGGGCCTCTAGGGCACACAGACACAACCCTCTGCATAGCACATGAAAAGGCTTTGGATTACATCACTAAATCAAAGGTTTAGTGATGGTCACTAAAAAAATTCTAACCATTGGATGGTTGATTTATTTTCGATCCATTATTATGCCTATCTTTAAGGCTATATTTTCGATTCATTATTATGCCTATCATTAAGACTATATTTTGTAAATTACAAATTTACCCCTTTAGTGATAGTCACTAAAGGGTGTCTTTAGTGATGTAAACCGGACTCCACATGAAAAACACTGTTTTTTGGTAAAATATTATTTCCTTTGGTTTCCAAACTCATTCCAATCTCTCATCAATCACAGTTCCTTTTCAATACTCATTAACATTCATGTCAAACAGACAATTTGAAACACATCAAGGTACCAAAACTTCAGGGAGATCACAACAATTACTTGAAACATGCAAATACATAACACAACATTTCAGCATATTTGACCTTCCAATCACAATCAGTCCTCAAAACTACTCCAAAATCAAATGCATGGGGTTCTTTTCTAAATAGACTTAATTCTTGAAATAAAACCACATAATAAACAAAACCTAAGATAAAGAACTCACCTCAAGTCGTGATACACAGACAATTAAGCAACAAAGTTAACTCCCAACTCTCTACAAGCTCCTAGATCTTCAAATATCAACTAGAGACTCCAAACTCTCTCAAGTCTTTAAATCAACAATTTAGCTACAAGAAGGCCCTAATCGAGCTCCAATTGGGACATGCAACCAAGAAATCCAGATCAATATACTCCAACTCTTGGCATTTTCAATAATGAGGGTGACGAAAGGGAAGGATTCTTGAACCAGATATGTTTAGGGTTTTAACTTTCAATCTAAGGTAAATGAAAAAGGGAAGAGAGGGATTTACAAGGAATGTGCTTCAGTTTTGGTTCCTTGGGGTCATCTTTCTCACTCTCCTCTTTTCTCCCTTTGTTCGCAACCCTCTCTCTTTCTTTTCTCTCCTTTTTGAAAAACCCTCAAACCTTATGAGTGTGTGTGTTTGTTTTTTTGTAGAATTGAGGGAGTGTTGTAATGAGAGGGAGTGAGTGTTTGGTTGAGGTTAAGCTGAGGGTAGTTTAAATGAGTGGGTAATTCCTATTGTTCCCTTATTCTTTTCTCGATTCCCTAATAACCCCCAATTCAATCAAATAATCAATTTAGGAACTAGCAAACAATGCACACTTGATCAAACAATTAACTCAATTATCACACCAAATCAATTAATAACATTTAACCATCAAAGTAATTAAAATAATTACTTTGGGGGTGTTACATTTCACCACAACTTGAAAAAACTCTCTCCTCAAAAATATGATCAAGTTATACATACATCTTTTAGAAAATATATACTTTGCAAAACAAAAACTCGGAAATTAAAGGAAATCCCTTTTTCTATTAAAATTCAAGAAAAAGAGAACAAATAGAGTTGGAACTTGAGCTTATTAATCCTTTTTATAGCAAACAAGTTATGCCGAAGCGACGGTTGAGTCAAATCAAACGTGCCTTAGAAAGTGTGTGTAAGTTTTACAAGAATTACGGGAAACCTCGAGAGACGTGTCGAAATGATAACACTTGCATGCTCCATTAATGACTGGACAACGACTATCTTTCATTACTTAAAATTTGAAGGGTTGTGCTGATGACCCATGGTTCGAAAGTTAGGTAAGTTTCGACAATCGGATATGTGAATGATAATGTGCAAATTCAAGAAAGGCAATAAGATATTTATTCAACAATGTTATACAAACAAAAAAAATTTAGACAAAAGTAGACAAACACCAACTTACAACACCAATTAACCAAGTTTTTTAGACCATTTAACCAAGTGATCAATTAACCAAGTTTTTTATACGCCAAAACCGTGGAAAAGCAGTTGTTGGTTAAATGGTCTAAAAACTTGGTTAATTGGTGTTGTAAGTTGGTGTTTGTCTGTTTTTGTCTGAAATTTTTGTCCAAATAACATTTTTGATATTTATTAGAAACAATAAATTGTAAATGCCAAAAACTGCCAAGTTTGAAATGTAAAAGTCAAATTACAAGAAAAAGAGAATTTAAAGAAATTTGAATAATTCTTCTTGCATTTTCTCTAGACTCTTTTTCAAAACTATCTTCTCTGCCTCCAACCCAACCTTTCTAGTAGAGTGGTTTTCTTTGCGACGTGTAAGATCCTCAAACTGTAGAGAAACTTGATCACTGACTTCCAGAATTGCGGGCAGGGCACCAAATTATAAATGTTGTTGATTTGGAGAGTGACCTTATTGTTTTGAAAATTAAGGTCCTATAGTTCTCTAGTAAGATCAGCAATTTTTTCTTAAAGTACTGCCACTTGATCATCTCTCTCTTGAAGAGTCTCAACTGCACTATAGCCACCCTCTGGTTGGCTTCAAAAGTTTCTGCATCCAACTGATAGGCCTCGGATCATAAGGCCTCAGATACAACACTCTTACCCTCTAGATCTGTATGAGATTTTATTATCCGAGAAAGGAGTGGAGCAAGTTCTTGATATTCATGTCTTTGCTGAGGAGGCAAACTCTCTTGATGCTCAAAAATTTCATCAATCAGATCGAAAAATCTCTACTTAAGCTCTTGTATCTTAGTCAGTGCCTTCTGGATGTTGCCTACATGTTGCTCCAGAAGCTTTTTCAGATCTTCAAAAAAGGTCTTGTATCTTAATTATTTAAATGTAATGCAATTTGGAAGTAAAGCCATAATAAAAACTTGCTCGGGAAGTAGAACTGGAATAACTGCAATTTAATTTTGGAATTGGAAGCGAAATCTAATAAATTAAAGCTGAATTGGAAACAGTGTAGGTTCGATCTACAAACAATACAAGTCTGATATACAATTATTACGGAGAAAATTTAGATGACTAAATACCCTCAGTTTTGGTGGACTTTTCCGCCTAAATTCCAACTTTTTCGCGGACTCTGTATCGTAGCTACATTTATATATAAAAAAGATATTGTTAAGTATTTAAATTCTATTATGAGATAAGAGATAAAAGACCAAGAAGATGACAAGAAGAAATGTGGAAGAAGATTAGAGATTTTTCTATTCACTTCAAGTGTACCAATACACATATGAGATAGTCCTAAGGAATGAGACATTTGTTATTTGCTTGCCACACAACTCATGTAATCAATATAAATAATTTCTGCAGATCAATATGAGACCTTATTTTTCAAAAGAATTTATTTGAAGATATTTCTTTGTATCTTGGATCCTTCTAGGATTTTCCATGTAAAGGTCAACTACAGGTTTAACCTGAAAATCCATCAGATATAATTTGAGGTCATTCATCTAGAGTTATTTCTTTGAACAGTCTATAGTTTTTGGAAGCTCTTCAGGAGTTCCGATAATATTTATCTCAAAATCCGAAAAGTGTGCATTGCAATATTAAATCCTTTGGGGATCTTTTGTAGACTTTGGTCCATGATCCTCACTATTATTTATCACATTTAGCGCAATATTTAGCAAAAACATAGTCAACGTTGACTTCGTTTCAATTACATTGTATTTTATTCTTGACATGATTCATTGAGATCTCTTTAATTTCATAACTTTTCAGGTATCTGATCAGTTCTTCTGGAACTGTAATGTCAATTATGTCTGAATACTCTAATTCTATATCCTCGCTTGGACCATTTTTACTTTTAGCTCCTTTTGTCGTTCGAGGATTTTTATCTTTGGAACCGATTGGCCTACCACGCTTCAGGCGTGGTTTAGACTCTTTTGCAATATTAGATTGTCCAACAGAGACATCCATTCTATTGGAGCATTAGCAGCTGATATATATGATTTGGTCACACCTTTTGGATCAAAGCATTTGTTAGATAATTTGCTAAGCTTTGAAAATGAACTATCTTTTGAACTTCTAGTTCACATTGTTTAGTCTGAGGATCAATATGAGATAATGATAATTCATACCAACTGATCTCCTTTTTACAGCTGCTTATTCTCTTCCCGTAATGTTGGAAAATCTAATTCTTTAAATGATACTCATCAATCTGGATTTTAAACAAGTCTCCAATTGTTGGCTCAAGATACTATATTATACATGGAGATTTATATCCAATATATATTTCCAAAATTCTTTTAGGACCCATCATAGTGCATTGCACGTCCAAAAATTCAAAGATGGGAAATATTAAGTTCGTGACCAAAAACAAAATGTAAAGGGGAAGAGTTGTGATAACTTGTTGGCTTGATGCGAATCAATTTTACAACATGTAAATTTGCATGCTCCCAAGTAGAAATTAGAACTTGTTATCTCATAAGTATTGGTCATGTAATTAGCTTTAGACATCTAAAGAATGGTTCTTCAAGATCATTTTTGAATGAACGTATGACGTGTGATATCCAATATCAATTCTAATAGACATACAATACTTATCATATGCTTTCAAGGTAATTCACATAATGACCTCTTACTCAAATTAGTTGAGCAAACAATCTCACAAACTTCCAGTTGTGAGATGACGACAAATTATATAATATATATATATATATATATATATATATATATATATATATATATATATATATATATATATATATATATATATATATATATATATATGTGGCCTTCAATTGATGCATCAATTAAAACCACAAATATCTAAATAGCCCACGTGATTAGTGTACTTGTTTACAAATATCACCTTATATCGCTTCTAGAAATATGAGAGATTTACTATTCTCAAATTGCCAATTTCATTTGGGAATTAGTGAACACAATAATTAGTAGATTGAAGAAACTACTCGCTCTTCAAAACAAGTTCACATAGAAATTTATTATTCGCATCATAATATACTCGGGATGGCCCAACCGATCTTGCCAACAACTAAATTATTATGATATGTAAACTTACTTTTACAACAACATGTGCTTCAATTGCATATATATAAGTGTAATACAAATCAGAGGAAAAAGTAGACAATTTTTCCACTACACGTATTTTATCAAAATATGTCTCGCTATATAAAAATATTCAATATCTCCTTCATCTCTCGTTTCAGTATGATTTCTATTTATATGTATATATTTGAAACTTAATAAATTTCTACGAGACTTAGGGGAATATAATGCATTCTCAATTTGTAAATTTGTTCCCCCGGATAATAGTATATTAGCTCTTCCGGAGCCTTCAATTACATTTTGAAGAGTCAGATATTGTACTAACTTCGGTTTCTCGCTTCACTAAATAGGAGAATTTTTTTTATCCTTTGTAATAATATGGGTAGTTCTACTATGAGAGAAACACATTTCTCCATTATTGATGCTAGTGTCAATACTCATTCAATCCTAAAATAAAATGAACATGATAAAAGATTGGCATGAGAAAATTAAGCCTCTACAATATTATATGCCTACAATGATCAAACTTAAGGAGCTACATAAGATACAATTTCTCGAAGAAAAAAATATCAGTAGAGAGCACAGAAAGTCTCTCTCAGTAGAGAACTTTATTTGCGAAACAAATATATAAATTCTTTTGAACTTAAAAGTGTCTAGTTCATTAGGATTTAACCATACAATCAAATATTCTTATTCCCCCTTTTTTTTTTCATGCAACATATTTATTTGGAATTCCAAGCAAAAGAAAGAAGAAAAATTACATTTTTCCAAAAGACACTTTACCACTATTAGGAATAACAAAGGTCACAATCAAAAATGATACGAATGACACTTAAATAGGATAATGACAATATTTACCACATCAATGACCATCACCACAACTTTTCTTGTACCAAAAATATAATGTGAGTCATTCACTTCTAGGAATGAACTTAAATTCATTGAGTGGTTTGTGAGTATTCCTTACAATCACAATATCACATAATCTTGATTCGTAATGTTTTTCTGAAAATATTTTCTCATTTTGCTAATTCATGAGAATATTTGAGACATAAATTACATGTCTTTTCTTTTACTTCAAAATATACTAAGATCAAGTAGATCTTATAGATTTTAGTCATGGTCCAAATGTATAGTTCTTCAGAAACTTGACCACAAATCTCCATAAGAGATGAGCAAAGAAAAATGTATTTTGTGCAATCCACCCAAGATGCTTAAATTACCAATTCGTTCTTCAAGAACTATATACCACAAAATTTCTTCAATGATAATCAAGAAAATCATATATACTATGAGCAATCCTTCAAGGATGCTTGAATATTTTCTTTCTTTGAGTTCTTCAAGAACTATAGCAAATCTTCATAGACAATGATAGAGAAAATATTCTTTGTGCAATCCTACAAAGATACTTGATTACCAAATCATTAGTTCTTCAGGAACTATACCATAATCCTTCAGGGATGCTTGTATATTAATTTTATTAAAGTTCTTCAAGATCTATTTCATAAACAATGATACATAGTTCTTCAGGAATTATACCACAATCCTTCTTTGTGCAATCCTTCAGGGATGCATGGATGATGAATTTATCGTTCTTCAAGAGTTATGTAACAAATTTTTATCAACAATGATAAATAAATAGAAATGAGATAAAACAAAAATAAGATCACAATTAAAAAAAATAAGAAGAAGAATTATTGGCAATAGCATTGTGGCTTCATAGAACAAATAAATATGTAAAAGGCCAGACAAAAGTTGGTAACTATATAATACAATAGGTAGGTAAGTAAGGGGACGGGATTATACTTCCAGATATTGTTGTAAAACTATGCAATCACAAATTGCAAAACTAGGTATCATCCAATGTGGTTAAACAATTAAAAAGTCATCACAGATTGCAGAACCGTTGAACCGATCATTTCAATGACTAGTTTAATTATTAGAAACATTAATAATGAAAAGTTTATATAATATTCGATCAATAAGAAAATTGGATGATGAATATAACGTAAAAGTTGTTGATAAGTTTACAGGATTGAAAGAAAAATATTACAGAATAAAAGTAAAACATTGAACCGTTACTACCTTAGATTGATTAGAAACAATCAAGTAACTAAAATCCTTCAAGAGCATATTAGCCAAAAGGAAAACCATGATTTAAAACACAATTATAAGCGAGAGGAAAGTAAGGGGCCACTAACGAAAACATATTAGAAAATTAATTAAAAAAAAGTCATCATAGATTATTATCCATCTCCCAAATATGTGGTACCGTTCACATAAAATCAAAGAATCGAATAAATCCTTAAAATCCAACTTAAAATCTAATATAAACATGACAAAAGATTAACAGAAAGATTAGACAACAGAAAAACAACTCTCAAAAAAATTAGACAATACAAAGATTAAATATGACCAAAGTAGTTACCAAAGATTAAAAAGAACCTCACATCCCAGAATGTAGTTACCGATGCTTTTATGGATCTTCTTCAACACATCCAAACCACCGATGCTTTATGGATTCCATAAAAAAAAATCTTAGATTGGTAGAACTTCGTGCTGATAACATATTATGAAATAAGAGATAAAAGACCAAGAAGATGACAAGAAGAAATGTGGAAGAAGATTAGAGATTTTTCTATTCACTTCAATTATACCAATACACATATGAGATAGTCCTATTTATATGGTAGAAGGGAAGTGAAAGATCATCATATAAAGAGCCACTAACAAGTCATTACAAATGTAGTAATCACAAGTAGAAGTGGAAGAGAAATGGACATCCAATATCCAATAATATTCATAACAAATTCAATGTTTAAGTTAGATAATAAGTACAGTCCATTTCCCTATAATTTCCAAACATTGTGCAATTGTGCGTATTA
The DNA here is from genome assembly GCA_020916435.1 of Oxytropis ochrocephala. Taxonomy (NCBI): domain Eukaryota; kingdom Viridiplantae; phylum Streptophyta; class Magnoliopsida; order Fabales; family Fabaceae; genus Oxytropis; species Oxytropis ochrocephala. Next base: position 59,110,802 of record CM037092.1, on the reverse strand, counting down.
CATAGTGCTTTTAACTTTTTCGTTATCCAAAATTTTGACCGCCCAATTCTCACTGAATACAATTAATTAAATGGAACGCAATTTTGAGGTAAAGTCGCAATATAGGCTTTCTTGGATAGTAGAAGTGGAATAACTGCAATTAAATATTGCAATAGGAAGCAAAATGTAAACAATTCAAGCTGCATTGGAAATAGTGTAGGTTCCCTCTACAATAAATTAATGCAAGTGTGATATATAATTATTATGAAGAAAATGCAAATGAGTAAATTACCGTCAATTTTGTTTGACTTGCTTAAATGTCAACTTTTAGCGGACTTCGTATCTTACTTTTTGTTTGGTACTTGGATCTCGGAAACGGTCTTTGACTCGAGGTACTTCGATGTATTTGGTGAAGAGTTCCAGGAATATCCGAAGAGAGTTAAAGTAGCTCAGTGAACCACTTGCAGTCGCGTGATCCCGAGAAGAATTGACGTCCCACGCCGGGTGGGGGGTACCTGCAAGACACTCTGACGCTCAAGTTAGTATGTGGTTGAGGTAAAGAAAGGAAAAGAGAGAGAGAGAAAGCTCTGAGAGGAGAATGTGCTAAATGAATTTCGCGTACCGTGGTAGAGGGATGAACCTCTATTTATAGAGTGGTCGGGCGTACCGTGTCCGTCGGATATCATTGGTTGATCTTGGCCATCGGATCACTGATTACCGAGCGGATTGTCCTGCGCTGTGGTGGAGGTGACTGGGCCATGTTGACTGGGTGGGAGCATTGGGTCGGCTCAATGTCAAACGCAGCTTCGAAGCCCAGGTCAGAACAGTGGCCCCCCAAGTGAAAACGTGGTCTTCCGGCGTCGGACGGGTGCTTTTGTGTGAGGAGACACCTCGATTCTGCTGCCAAGAGGACGAGTATATATGGTGCCGAAGTGATCTGCTCCTCATTTGTTATTCTGCACTATTTTTTAGAGAGAGTCCTCAGAGTATCTTAGAGTGAGAAGTTCCGGCCACCATCCTAGTTCAGCTCCACCGCACGTCTTCGCATCGCCGCCGCGCCGAGATCAACTTCCCGTTTGACTCCTTATCTTCTGCACAAGGTTAGTTATGAGATACATTTCATTCTTAATTGCTTTAAGTATTTGTACCTTTAGAACTGCATGATTATTCGGGCCTGACTTCCCTCGCGAAGAGTCGCCATGACCTGTTTGAGAAATGTCCTGCTCCATCCTCAGGTTATCCGAGGGGGATAGAAATAGCTTAGTGTAGTCGGCAACCTGTAGTGATTTAGTGGCGCACTCGCTGCGCATGGTCCGAATGAAGAGTGCGTAACGGGCGACTTACGCTCGCCTGAAACCAATCTTGAAAAAGAGAGTTGACAGTCACCCAATGCCAGCTCCCGAGGGAGCTCGTTCCCTGTTCATGTCGACCTACAACGTTTCTGCGAAGTCCATTTTCTCGGTCCCTGCTCTTGGCCAGGAAAGACACTCTTCTCCGAGTATTGAGGATGAGACTGAGGCGACGTCCCAACCGGCTGCTTCAGTCATAACCTTCGAGAACCACTCGGAGCCCATAGAAGATGTATACGATTGGGTATCATCCGAGGTCTGCGGCATTCACGCTTAGCTGAAGGTGGAGAAACTCGTATCCTTTTACGAGAAGTACTACTTGGATCAGCCCGGGGAAGAAAGGTGGAGCACCATCATTTCGAGTATTCATTCTGCATGGTAGCTTTGGAGGTCATGAACGTCCGACTGCCATTGAACTCTTTTCAAAAGCAAGTGCTGAGGTATCTGAGGGCGGCCCCGACGTATCACGCAAGGTGGAAGGTGAGGACGGGACCAGGTATGGTCATATTCACTTCAAGAACAAAGTTGATTGATCTTACTTCTTTCCAGCGAATGACTCCAACTAGAATTTCAAAGGAGGCTTCTTCTTTGTTCAAGCTCTGAATCTGGCGGCAAAGAAATCGATTTCAAAGGTCATATTCACTTCAAGAACAAAGTTGACTGATCTTACTTCTTTCCAGCGAATGACTCCAACTAGAATTTCAAAGGAGGCTTCTTCTTTGTTCAAGCTCTGAATCTGGCGGCAAAGAAATCGATTGCCGAGGTGCAAGGTGGGAGGCTGGTGAAGTCCCATTGCCCTTTGAGCAGGAGTTGTGCTCATCATTTTATGAGTACTGGCCACGTCATTACAAACCCCGACTACGCAGTAAACCCGAGTAGCTTGGAGGGAGACGATGCAGAATCATTCCGACTTATGGACGAGTGGGGTAAACTGCTGAACAAGAAAGGGATGAAGCTCAATTGTGGAAAAATGTTCGACGAGTTGGCCAGATCCAAGGCCAAGCTCAAGGAATACTTTGATAAACATAGTTATTTTTATTCATGCATTCGTTTCAATTGTTAACCGGATTGTTTCTGATGCCGACTGTCTTTTTGCAGGAAATATGGATAGCTTGGAGGAAATGATGGCTGGGACTAACGTTGATCTGACCATAGAGATCCCCAAGGTGGCCGGGAAAAATGTTGCGCTGCCGAGGAAAGAAACCAGTACGATTTCCCGTTCTGACCCCAAGAATCAGAAACCAAAAGCTCCTGTCACTTCGAACGCTGTCAAGTGTTTGAAGCCTAGTTCCGACAAAGGCTCCAACCGGAAAGAGCATGAAAAAGAGGCTCCCGACGCCATGCCTCGGGGAGTCCCAGAGAGGCCAGCAGCTCAGGATGCCGAGAGCAATGATGGCCCGGCTCGTGGTGTCGACTTGCATAAGAACAAAAAGCTAAAACGCAAGGAGAAAACAGATGAGAAAGTTACCGAGGATGACTTTGATGCAGTGGCCAAAATAGCTAAACTTGGGGCCGATTCTATCAGGAAGATGAAGGCCGCAGTCGCTGAAAATACTCCCTCCCGGCCTCCCGGCTCGAAGGTATGTATCTCGAGTCTTTAGCATATAATCAGGCTGTCGAAGCTAGACTGGCTTGCGTCCGACGCAAACTAAAACGTATGCGCGGTTGTTGGTATACAGAGTTGTTGAAGGAGAATCGCCGACTGCAGGAGGAGTCAGACAAAAATGCCGATCTGCTAGCAAAACTGTCTGCGGCCGAAGCCAAGGTTGCTGAGAACAAAAAGAAAGCCGCTAATCTTGCCCAAGTCACTACTGAGCTAGAGACCTCAAAGAGTAAAGTAAGAGAGAGAGAGAGAGAGCGATAGCTCGAGGAAGAAGAAGAAGAGGAGACCTTGGCGTGGGGAGCTCAAGCAACGAAGAGGAGCTCGATTGTTAGTGATGGTTGGTGATTCTTGGTGGAGAGAATGCTGGTGTTCTTCATTGAGGTGTTCTTCATTGGTGATTCTTGGTGATTCTTAGTAATTCTCTAAATTACTATATATCAGAATTTTAAAAAGAATTTACTTCAATCCCCGGCAACGGCACCAAAAACTTGGTGTATGAAAAATACACTTGTGTGCAAGTATACACAGTCCAAAAACAAGTAGTAAAAAGATCGAACCCACAGAGATTGAAAAACTCACTTTTAAAATCAATATAAAGTAATAAAGTGTAAAGTAACTAACTAACAAATAATGTTGGAGTTTATGTGATCACAACTAAGTTAGAAAGAAAGCAAAGTATAAGTGTTGATAATGCAAATGAGAAAAACTAGTTGGAATGTCTTCATCAAGTAATTTACTTTTAATCGCTTGATGCAAGATGTGATGCAACAGATCAATGTCATTGCATTAGTTATGTGCCTTTCAGTCACTTTTCTTCAGAGTTTCATTATAAGCTCCTATGTCTAGGCATGCTTTAAATAAGTGCACTCTTGCATCTTAAGTACCCACAGTATCACCCTATGGACTATACTATCCTATGTCTAGGTCTTAGCATGGTTTTCACAATGTTTCCTTTATGTAAAACACTTACCCATATTAGTTCTTGAGTTTTTAATTGTAAACCATGTCTGCTCTTACAAATCTACTTATTCTAAGTGATCAAGTTCAAAATAAGTATTGAAAAGATTATCAAGCAAGAACTAAAGTATAAACATACATACATGCATCATACTTACTTAAAAGCTCATTAAATGATTAGAACATTCCAACTAAGAGAGGATTAGCTAACAATAGTCATTGCAAGGTAGATATAAACTGAATAAACCATGTTTATATAATAGAAATCACAAAAGAGAAACAACAAGATAGAAGTTACACAAGTTGAAGCCCTTTGTATGAATTCTCCTAGCAATGCACTAGCATTACTCCTTTAGCACTATACAAACACTATGAAATCGAGTTAGGGAGGATTTGTTATTTCCTTCCTTTCCCTCTTATAAAATAGAAACTAACTATGTATATTGAAATTTTGATCTAACTTATGGATTGTGATATATTTTCAAATGAAGATGTGAGGTCCTTTTATAGCCTTCAAGAGAGGTGCTCCCTTCCTTCATGTTGAAGTAATCTTGAGTGGATTATAGCTGTAGTTTCTTTTCAGAGGTTGATCGCAAGTTGAAATCTTTGACTAAGTACATAGGGCGGTTCCATGATGTATGAACATGTGTCTCTATGTTGGTGACTCTTCAAAGCTATGCCTATAGCTATGTGTGAATGGTAGGCGCCTACTATACAAGGTGGGCTGGCTTTAGGGAACCAAGCATGAGGTCAGCAATTGCAAGTGGATGCACATGTAGCTAGCTGCTCATTCACCAAGTAGTGCAGATTTGATGCAGGATAAATGCAGGAGCATTTGATGCAGAAAGCATTTTAGACTGCACTGAACAAAAACATGAAACATACCACAATATATCCAAAATGGCCTAATAACAACGATAACCATTCAAATCACTTAAGTTATCATATTTCACATAAAATACTATATAAACTCTTTATTTTTACTTGAAAGATAGCAATTACTAAGTTTAAACATATGAAATACTCTATATAAAATAGAGTTATCACTAGCCATAGAGCTAGTAACCGAGGTGTTGATGATTAGCCATAGAGCTAGTGACCGAGGTGTGGATGATTAGCCATAGAGCTAGTGACTGATGTGGTCGATGTATTGATGTAGCCATAGAGCTAGTGGACGATGTGTTGAGGTGAGCCATAGAGCTAGTGACTGATGTGGTGATGTTAGCCCTAGAGCTATTGATGTTGTCTAGGTGAATTAGACGACGGTGTAATGACGGATATGGGCTTCGGCCATTGTATCAAAAGGACGGTGTCAATTCATACATGATGTGATTGTTTGTGGTTGATGCATTGTTCATGGAGTCACATGCTTCATATGCATCTAGCGACTGTGATAGGCTTCGGCCTCGATATGGTAGACTTCGGTCTTCATATCATTAGCGACGGTAGGCTTCGGCCGGTGATAGCGACGGTAGGCTTCGGCCGGTGACGATACCATTAAACCGGTGATGGTACTCATGCATTATACCCTTGGTGTTGGGTTGCATCCATGCATACACTCATGCATATTGGTGATGTTTCTTGTTGATTATGAGTGGAGGTGTTATAACTTGATGTGTGTGTTTGTCTAGTGAGTAGGGGTGTTTCTAGTTGCCTTTTCTCTAACATAATGTTTATCATACATTTTATTATATGTGTTAGAGACTCACCCTTCTGCTTTTTATGTTGCTTCTTATGTCGGCAACGTGCAGGTGATCCCGAGTGAAGGTACTTCCTTCCTCACCGTCAGGCGCTGGCGTCTTGCTGACGTGAACCGGGGGGGGACGAGTAGTTATTAGTTGTTTTAGTTTAAGTTGTTGAACTGTAAGTTGGTGTTGTATAACTTGCTTAAGGAACCGATGTTTTGAGGGTTCGCCCCATTTAAGTAGTGCTATGTATCACGCAGTTATATTTATTAATGAAAAATATTGTTGACTAAATTAAAGTGATGTTTTTGGTGAACGTAGCATTCCCTTGAGGATGTATCTTTTTAAAAGAAAAACGATTTTTGAACTCTGATTTTAAATTAAATTACCGAAGAGAAAAGGTGGTGTTACAGCATCAGCCCTGCAGGCTTCTGATGCTCCACCTTTGACTTCTGACAAGTCAAACAGGCATAAACAAACTGAGCTACATCCCTCTTCATTCTCGGCCACCAAAATAACTTTTTAAATCCTGATACATCTTTGTAGCTCCCAGATGGATACTCAATCTACTTCTATGACACTCTTCAAGAATTTCTTTCTTTGTCTCCACATCATCAGGAATACAAATCCGATTACGATATCTCAACAAAACTTGAGCATCCAATTCAAAATCCTTATTTTCAGATTGACCAATTCCAACCGCCATATCAACTAGCTTAACATCTAGCTTCTGAGCCTCCCGAATGCTAACCAAAAATTCATTATTAATTTTCATCATCCCCAACCTAACACTCTGAGGTGTCACTTCACAAACTAAGCTCATATCTCGGAACTGCTCAATCAACTCAAGCTCCTTAACCATCATTGCCGACACATGCAAAAACTTACGACTCAAGGCATCGGCTACAACATTAGCCTTTCCCGGATGATAATTCAGACTGAAGTCATAATCATTCAACAACTCCAACCACCTTCTCTGCCTCATATTCAACTCCTTTTGATCAAACAAATATTGCAAACCTTTATGGTCACTAAACACTTCAAATCTAGAACCATAAAGATAATGCCTTCAAATTTTCAGAGCAAACACAACTGCAGCAAGCTCTAAATCATGCGTAGGGTAGTTCTTCTCATGAGTCCTCAACTGTCTCGAGGCATAAGCAACTACCTTACCATTCTGCATAAGTACACCGCCTAAGCCCATCTTAGAAGCATCACAATACCCCACAAAAGGTTCACTCGGATTAGGCAACGTCAAAATAGGAGACGTCGTCAATCTCTCCTTCAACTCATTGAAACTTTCCTCACAACGAGCGTCCCAAACAAACGCCTTCCCCTTACAAGTCAACTAAGTCAACGGAAGTTCCAACTTAGAAAAGCCTTCAATGAATCTCCTATAATAACCGGCCAACCCCAGAAAACTCCTTATCTCGTTGACCGACTTGGCGCGCTCCCATTGCAACACGACCTCAACCTTAGAAGGGTCCACCGCAATACCATTACCGGAAATTACATGACCAAGGAAACTCACTTCTCTTAACCGTAATTCACATTTAGACAACTTAGCATACAACTTCCGGTCCCTTAAGACCTCCAACACCAATCTCAAATGCTCGGCATGCTCTTCTTCGATTTGGAGTAAACCGTAATGTCATCAATGAACACCACCACAAACCGATCTAGATACTCATGAAAAATACGATTCATATATTCCATGAATACCCCTGGAGCATTCGTAACACCAAAAGGCATCACCGAATACTCATAATGCCCATAACGAGTCCTAAATGCCGTCTTCGGAATATCCTCCTCCTTCACCTTAATTTGATGGTAACCCGACCTTAGCAAACACTTGAGCACCCACCAATAGATCCATCAAGTCATCTATCCTTGGAAGCGGATATTTGTTCTTGATCGTCACTATATTCAACTGCCGATAATCAGCACAGGGCCTCATGCTCCCATCCTTCTTCTTTACTAGCAACACAGGAGCTCCCCACGGCGACACACTTGGCCTTATAAACTTCTTTTCAAGCAAATCATCAAGCTGCTTCTTCAACTCAGACAACTCGGATGCAGACATTCTATAAGGTGCCATAGACACAGGTCTAGTACCAGGTACCAGATCAATAGTGTTCCTGGGTGTATCAACAAATACGAGAACTGCCAACAGCAATTGGACCTGCGGCCCAGCCCATCATGACCGGCCCAAACACGCTGCTTGGAGTGCAATTCTCGCCGGCCGAAAACTTCGCAAAACGGTCGGACCTCACGGTATATATACGCCATTCACATATGGCATCAGGTACGTTCTCTTACCTTGTGTTATCTGCCCGAGCGACCTCTCACTAGATCGTCGGAGTGTCTTTGCAGGTACCACCCGAGGTGCTCAGCGTGAAGCCAGGACCGGTCCTTCCACTCATTCAACGACCGGCCCAGTCAACGAGACAACAACTACTTCAACACTTCATTGGTCAAGGTACGATCAATTGGCGACCACAGTGGGAGGCCCGAGCGCTATCCTACTCCACTCATGGCTCCACGCGGCCCGCCCCGCACGCTGGCCTCATCTTGCTCAACCCTCCGGCAAGATCCCCAAAGCAGAACCCCGGGAGGGCGAGCGGCTACGATTCATGAATCTCGAGGAATCGCGACAAGAACCCTCGGCGCGGTCGCGACCGATCTTGGAGCAGTATGCGACCGCACGCTCCCACCCCAACTACCGCCGAGTTGATTGAAGCGGGCATTGAAGAGCCATTGCCCGAGCATGTCACTCAGGCCGTTATGCAGATCCTCCAAAGCAAGAATCAGGTGATCGCAGACAGAGACGCGCTCATCTTTCAGTATGAAAGAGGGTCGATTCCGGGCCGACCGCGTGCGGAAGACGGAGAACCCTCTGCCCAACGCCGACCGGCGCGCAGACATCGCTCCCCTCCTCGAAGGAGCATTTCTCGCCGGGAGAGCACTACTCATCGCTTCTCCCAAGAAGACGGCGGCGGCGCATAGGTCGCCCCCTAGTAAGAACGTGCGCAGACGCCGTTCGCTATCTTACGACGATTATGAGGATTCCAGCTACCGTCCTGACACCGGCCGCTCGCCCACTAGATACTCGACCAACGAATTGTCCGGTTCGCGTCGGCCGAGAAGAGGTCAGAGCGAACGACCCAGAAGACCTCCTCAACTTCCCCCATCTGGCCCATCTGGAGGAATCTATGGAATGCCGGGCAACGAGGCTTGCCTCGCTATGCAACCCTTTGGGTCGAACGACATTCAGAACGAGCACGGCCCATTCACTAGGGAAATCAGGCGTTACAGAATTCCGAGAGATTTGAGGAAGCCGCCTAACATAAACAAGTTCGATGGCTGTAGCGATCCAGACAAGCATCTCCGGTATTTTAATAATTACTCACATTCTACAGAAGAGGACCGACCGACCATGAAATGCAGTCGCTCCTCGATCGTTGGATGGCCGAGCATTGGAGTGGTGGGAATCCTTCGCCCAACACCATATCATCATGGGAAGACTTGATCGTAATCTTCTTGTCTCACTACACCGCAAATCGCGCCAATATCGATTTGAAGAGCACTTGATTCCATTGTTCAAGGGATAATGAAACCACGAGGCGAAGACATCGACCGGTTTAACACCGAGGCCGAGTCCGTTCGTGACTTGTCGACAAGGACAAGTTAAAGTATCTGGCGTGGTATTCGACCGACCACCGGTTCGTAGAAGAATTCACTCTTAACCATTATCGATCTCGCTTATTTCCTAACAAGGGCAAACGTCCACATGGCGTATGAAGAGACTTTAGTCGCAAGGAAGGCCGCCCGTCGGCGACCGAAGGAAGAGCAGAGTAAGCCGCCTAAAGGGCATGAAGGTCGCCGAGACAACCGCCGGACTTCGAGAGACAAGAAATTTGACCATCGTGCTCGCTGAACACTTCCATTGCACGATCTACGGTGAGTGCGAACAATGAATTCGTAGGAGTAAAGCGGCCCGATCCACTGCGTGCTCAAGAAGGGGGCACGACCGACCAAAAGGTATTGCCGCTACCACAAGAGCAAGGGTCATGATACCAACGATCGTATGGCCTCAAAGACGATATTGAAGAACTCATTCGAAAAGGCAAGTTGGGTAAGTATGTGAGGTCGAGGAAGGCGACCGACCTCAAGAGAAAACAAAAGAACTCCCGATCAAGATAGGGGAAAGGGTCCTCTAGCCATAGAGAGCACCCAAGACAAAGACCGATCTGAAGATCGTGACACTCGGCGATCTAAAGGTCGTAATGTTGCGATGGTAATTCATGGTGGGAACCCATTGGATCGCAGGGAATCCAACAAGGCCACCAAGAGAAAATGGGATGAACTTCTAATGGTCGATCAACTTCAAAGCAGAAAAGACCAGGTCTCGAATAGACCTCCCATCTCTTTTGGGGATAATGTCCTACACGATGGCAAGCCGAACAGTTATGTCCCGTTGGTGATAAGAGCAGTTATGGCCAACACAGAGGTCCAAAGAATTCTGGTCGACCAAGGCAGCTCGGCCGATATCATGTTTGTTGAACTGATTGACAAGCTAAAAGTTGATCGGCGAGATAATCCTCGTGCCGAGCCCACTCTCTAACAGCTTCAACGGAGCGACCACCCACCCGTTGGGAACGATCGAGCTTTTAGTCACATTTGGTGATGACACCGGGAAAGTACCATGTACAGGATCGGTCCGACGACGTTCCTTGTACTTCCCATCAAATCCGCTATCAATGCATCATTGGTAGGCCGACTTTGGGCAAGCTAGAGGTCGTTGCATCGACAAAGACATCCAAGATGAAATTCTACAAAGAAAGACAACCGTAGTCACCACGGCGGCCGACTTAGAATCGCCAAGGCGAAGCCACGCCTATATCGTGAATATAGGAAATTTGTGATGAGGTAGATCGTGGCCCAAATGCTCAAAGCACCAAATGAAGGCCACCAAGTAAATATCGACACGGACGCCGTTATGATCCGCATACGACCTAGAAGACGACGACGATGTTTTAGCTCGAGAGCTTAAGAATCGGCTTAAAAGACTAGAACCTCATGGAGAATCGATAGATGTGCGGTTGGGAGACGACCCAACAAAGACGCTTAAGCTTTCAGAGCGACCTACCGAGCAAGTAAAGCAAGACTCGTGCAATGTTTGAAAGACTATCTTTGACTGCTCGCATGGCGTGCATCGCACATGCCCGCATTCCTATCGGTAGCTTTGCCATCAACTTTCGGTCGATGAAGGGGTTAAGCCGATCGCTTCAAAGAAGACGAACTCGTAACGAGGAAAAATCTCAAGCGCAGCAAAGCCGCTGAGGACCTCATAAAGGCCAATTTCATAGAAGAGATCAAGTACACGACACCGCTATCCAATGTCGTGTTGGTTAAAAAGAAGAATGGCAAATGGAGAATGTGTGTGGACTACACCGACCTAAATAAGGCATGCCCGAAGGATGCCTTCCCTATGCCCAACATTGACAAATTGGTCGATGGTGCCTCGCTATAAACTATTGTCTTTTTGGGCGCTTACTCGTGATACAATCGAGATCACAATGTATCCACCCGATCGACACAAGACAACCTTCATGACAGATCGGGAAATTTTCAAGATAAGGTGATGCCTTTACGGCCTAAAGAACGCCGGAGCTACTTACCAAATAATGATGAACAAAATTCAAGAGGCGATCGGTCGAATCTACGAGGTGTACTTGGGCGGCATGATCATCAAAAGTGGGACCGATCCGATCATGTGAACGACCGAGGAAATCTTTGAAGAAGCTAGGAAGAATTCACTCGCATCAATCCAGAGAAGTGTACCTTTGGGGTGAGAGCGGCAGTTTTTTGGGCTTCCACCGATCGAAAGAGGATAGAAGCAAACCCCGAGAAATGTAGGGCGGTCGCCGACATGAGGCCGCCAAAGACCAAAAAGAAATCCAACACCGAACGGGATGGTAGCAAATCTGTCGATTCATACCAAAAGCGGCCTGCAAGTCGCTTCCACTGTTCAGACTCCTTAAGAAAGACGTAGACTTCGAGTGGACCGACCAGTGCCAGCAAGCATTGGACGAGTTGAAGGGAGCTTTGACTAACCCACCAATTATGACCAAGCCGCTGTCGGCGAGACGTCAGATATCGTACTTGGCTATAACGGAAGAAGTTCGAGTCTTTGTGCTAGTCGAGAGAACGATCTAAAACAGAATCCGGTCTACTTTATTAGTAAAGTGCTGCAAGGGCCCGAGCTGAGGTACCAGAAAATAGAGAAGTTTGCTCTCGCACTCCTAGTTGCTGCTCGAAGATTGAGGCCCTATTTTGTGGCCCACCAGGTCGTGGTAAGGACCGATCAGCCCATCAGGCAAGTCCTTCATCGGCCAGACCTGGCGGGGCGTATGATAAAGTGGGCGGTGGAGCTCAGTGAATTTGGTGTCAAATTCGAATCAAGATCGGCCGCAAAGGCGCAGGTCTTGGCCGACTTTATAGCGGAAATGACTCCGACCCCAGAAGATCAAGCCACAACGACCTGGATCCTACATGTAGATGGGTCGTCCAACAGCAAAGGAAGTGGAGCAGGCCTAATACTAGAAAATTCGTAAGGCCCGGCCGTGGAGGTGTCTTTGACTTTCGCTTCCATACATCAAACAATCGTGTCGAGTATGAGCGTGCATAGGCGGCTGCGCTCGCCAGAGGACTTCAATGTCGATCGGGTTGAACTTCGATCCGACTCTTACTTGTTGTCTCACGGATCAAAGAGTTATATGATGCTAAGGACGACGTCTTTGAAGAGTTACCTAGCCGAGTAAGAGAGCTTCTCAGCGCTTCGACCGCGTAAGTGACTCATGTGCCTCGGACCGAAAATGTTCGAGCGGACATTCTATCAAAACTTGCAAGTACAAAGACCCCGAGGAATCACGAGTTTTGATTCAGAGACTCTAAATCGCCGGCGTGTCGGCGCCAAGCCAAGCCGATCGTTGGGCCGTTACGTGTGTCAATCCAGATTCGATTGGATCGCCCCTATCCCGAGATACATTGTTGAAGGGGAAGAACCGAGCGATCCGGCAAGCAAAGTTGGTCGGGCTCGGAGCGACCAAGTATTCGATAATAGAAGGAAAGTTATACGTAAGAGGATTCTCCTCTCCATTGTTAAGATGTCTTACGTCGGTCGGCTCAACCATGTGTTGAGGATATTCATGAAGGTGTTTGCGGAAGCCACCAAGGTGCACGCCCATAGCTAAGAAAGCTCTCGTGGCCGCTACTCTTGGCCGACCATGGACGAGGATGCTAAGAAGCTTGTTCGGCGTGCAAAAATGTCAAGTACATGCCGATGTCCACATTGCACCCTCCTCGTAGCTACAAAGTCTTGTCTCACCTTGGCCGTCGCCGGTGGGGCATGGATCTGCTAGGCCCGCTTCCACTGCCTGTGCCGCCTTCAAGTTCTTGATCGTGGCGGTAGATTATTTCACAAAGTGGATCGAGGCCGAGCCTCTTTGCAACCATCACATCGGCAAAAGTAAGCAAATTCTCGGCGGTGTGTGTTGGCCCGTTTTGGGATCCCTCAAAGAATTAATAACTGACAACGACACCCAGTTCGCAGACAAAAGGTTCAGAGAAATGTTGGCCGACTTAGGGGTAAAACAACGTTTCACCTCGGTCGAGCACCCTTAGACAAACGGCCAAGCTGAAGCGGCCAACAGGGTTATCCTGCGTGGGTTGAAGCGAAGACTCGATGAAGCGAAGGGGAACTGGGTCGAAGAGCTGCAGTCCGTTCTATGGGCTTACAGGACAACCCCTCTTTCAACGGCCGAGAGTCCCCTTCGATCGGTATATGGGATCGATCTTTGTGATACCCATAGAAATGGGCGAACTAAATTGGAGAACTTTGAATCCCCCTACAGTGGTTAACAACGATCGAGCTATACGAGAAGAGTTGGACCTGGTGGAAGAGCTGCGTACCCAAGCTTCACTAAGAGAGCAATTGATCAAACAGAAGGTCGCAGCCAGATACAACGCTCGAGTTCAGAAGAGGGATTTCTCGGTCGGCCAGCTCGTCCTAAGACGCGCAGATGTGGGAAACAAGAATGCTCGACAGGGAAAGCTGGCACCAAATTGGGAAGGTCCATACAGGGTCATCAAAAAGACTGGAAATGGGGCATACGAGCTGGAAACCATGGATGGGGCGACTATCCCCAGAACATGGAATGCAGAGAAACTCAGAAAATATTACGTTTGAATGTAATGAACGATTTGAATGTAATGAACGACCGATCGATAAATGAAAAGTAGGCAGGCGCTCTTTTTCCCACTGGGTTTTTTACTGAGGCCTGACCTTTAAAAATATGATGTGTTATTTACTTTCTTGCAAGGGATGTATGCCCGGTCGCTCAAGTATGCTCATGGCAAAGGAGCGATCGAAGGTTTATCGAACCTGAACAGATCGTCGAAACGGTCTAACTCGAGTGCCATCGAAATGGCCCAAGGGTTAAATAACCCGCAAACGTCAGGTCGTCGAAACGATTTGTAGCGTGTGCCACAGAGCGGGCGCAAGCAATGGTCACCGAGTTGACTCGAACGAGCGCCATCGAAAATGGCCCAAGGGTCATGTAATAGCCCGTTATAGTAGGCCGTCGAAACGACCTACCTCGAGAGATCATCGAAATGATCCCAATAGGTGCCATCGAAATGGCCCAATCGAGTGCCATCGAAATGGCCCAACCATCAACGAACGCTTTCGAAATAGCACAAAACGGTCGCCGAGCGGCTTGTGAGTTCGAAAACTTAGACAAATAAACGTACAGAATTGATACACGCAGCAATGTGAATTCAAATAGACATAATTAAAGACAAGTAAAATGTCATTACAAGACAGAAACGCCCGGTCGAAACCGAGCGCTCCAATATATCACTGCACGAAGGCAGTTTTCAAATTGTTGGCCCGAAGGCAAGTCAAAGGATTACAAAGTTACTCCGCTCACAGGCGGGCTTCAAAAGAGGATCGTGCTAGGGCGAACGACATTGCCCTGATCATCAAGTTCTTCAGGCTGCACGATCTTGCTGTTCGCGACGTAGTGGTCAGGCTTTATCAGGTTGTCATCGAAGTTGATGCTCAAGTCTGAGTTCATCACCCGTACCTGACCAAGAGCATTGTAGAACTGCTCGATCGCTGCACCCTTAGCCATCTGGGCGACCTTCCGAACTTGCGCCTCCAGCTCGGCCCTCTGGGTCCCCCATTCGGCCTTTTCTTTCTCCAGAACGCCGAGGTCGGTCTTCAGATTGGTTACTTGAGCTTGGAGTTCCTTGTTCCTCTTCGACGCCTTGGCCCTGGCGTCTTCGCCCGCTGCATAGCGTCCTTCTTGGACTTAGCTAGTTTCTCCACTTTTTTTGAGCCTCCGCCAAGGCCTTATCCTTCGCCCGCGCCACGCAAACAAAGATGGTCAAAATCGCTTAGTCGGTCGAATGTAAACGAAAGCGCAACGGTAAAAAGAATATTGTACCTTCACCTCGTCCGCCACTCTCTTGCATGATTCGATCCATCCCCATGCAAAGGGAAGCACAAACCTGCATGGGCTTTTTCTTGAACCGCTCGAAGTCGGCCGGCCCCAAATCCTTGAGTGAAAGGATAGGGACGTCGTCTGTAGCAAGATCCAAGTCTCGCCTGTCAAACTTGGCCCGCTTGGCAGAGCGGTCGTCATCATGAGGGGGGACCGGACTTTGGAAACCGGCTTTTTCCCTTGGCTTTTGGGGTGGGAGGCACCTTGGGCGGTCCTCGAGATCGACCACGTTACGTGGCGGATTTCGCCGCCGGAAGCGCACGCCCTTAGGAGGATTCAGGACTCTCTCGAGATCGGCCCAGTTCTTACCCGCCATTCTCCCTGCAAAAAAAAAAAGAACAATTCAAGAGTTAGGTAAAGCGAGCGATATTAGGAATTCAAAGATGAAGTCCAAAGGCGAACCAATCTCGGCTTGAATAGCTCGACCCACGAGCAGGACAAAGGGACGGCAAGGCAGGTCGCCCTTAGGATCTGAGGGCATCATGCCCGCCAGGGTCTTGATCATCTCCAGAGACTCTAAGTCGGCCGTGCCCAAATCCTTAACAGAGTAGATATAGTCGCCCGGCCGCCTGAAAAAGTGAGCTTCATTCCACATGATCGGGAAGTAAGGGGGACCAAGCAACCCGTCGGGCTGGATTTCAGAAATAGCCATGCCGGCCTCCTTATTTGGAACGATCCAGAAATATTGGCTTTTCCAGGCCGCGCCCAACGACTCCTGATACGCTTTGAAGTACCAAAGTCTTGGGTCTTCAAGTCTTGAAGGAGACCTGCTCCCTCTTCTCTTTATTGGCTTTCTCTCTCAGCCAACTCAGCTCGAATATAGCGAAGAACAACTGGACCGACACGGGCCGGCCAAGCATGGTCAGAAGCACTTCGAATGTCTTCAGAAACGCCCACGCGTTTGGATGGAGTTGAGAAGGGGCGACCCCGATATAGCGGAGAACGTCTCGCTGAAACTTGGTGAAGGGCGGGGTGATGTTCATCCGCTCGAACACGATCCGGTGCATCGTGAACTTCAGATTGTCAGAATAAGTCGCGATGTCTTCCCCGTCCTTCATGCCTTTTACCTTCCAGCCGGGCAATTTCCTGAAGTGAAGCTGCAGCTCGGGCAGGGCCCAATGGCCGACCGTGAGAATACTCCTGTTGGCACGAAGATTTTCTGACACCCAAGACATGTCAGATGGCTCCCGGGCTATGTCGGGCAGAACATCTTCTACTCCTTCGTTCGACCCTCCTTCATTGTTCGCCCCCTGGCCAGAGGAGCTCGCCACGGGCCGAAACCACAACCTCCTCAGCAGCCTCGTCGGCTCGGTCTCCCTCGACCACTTCCTCGCCCCCGGCCGGGATGGCACTCTGCACCTCATCATCTATGATCACATCTTCATCTCCGCTCGCGACGCGAGGAGTGGCATTTTCTGGTGGTGGGTCACTATTCGACCGAACAACAGAATGGACAGATTTGGAGTCAAAGCTCCCCAAGCTAACGGACCCCTTGCTGGAAGAGTTAGAAGAGCTCGTGCTCGAGCTCGAGCCACCCGAAGAATCAGAGCTTCTGTCGCCCGAAGACGACGTAGATTTCTCCTCGTTGGAAGCAGCCTCGGACGGCCTCGTCATGTGTTCGGCAAGAGAATGTGAAGGATTTCCGGGGATGCGAGCAGTCTTTTTCAACTGTGGCATGTAACACCTATGATAGGGGGATCGAGTCAGGTCGGTCGAGCAGTGCTCTCGTGAGAGGGGGAGACTTGGTCGTCCCCAGACCTTAGAAAATGTTGTAGATCGGTCGCGAATACAAAGACGAACGATGCGAAAGCAAATACAGTGCAGTCGTCGTGCTGATTACTCGATCGTGGCGGCGAGCGAATCGCGAAAGTGTGAGGAATAGTCTTCACTGAAGGGGTATTTATAGTGCAGACCCAATGCGCGAAAGGGGACCGGGAGGTGAAGCGTCGCAACGTTTCACCTTCTCACCAATAGCCGCCTGGAGACAACCTCGGAAACTCCAAACGTCGCGTCATAAATGTCAGCAAAAGCCAACCGTCAGGTCAGCACGGCCAGCGGTTGCCAGGCGGTCGAGACCGTCCCATCAAGGCGAGCGGCCGCGTCCGTTTCAATATTAAAAGATGTCAACCACATAACTCCCGGGGGCAGCAATTCAAGCCGCAACCCGCTCTTAAGCAACCTAGGCTTGGGGGGCAACTGTTCCTGGGTGTATCAAAAAATACGAGAATCGCCATCAAAGAATTGGACTGTGGCCCGACCCATCATGGCATGACCGCCCAAACACGCTGCTTGGAGCGCAATTCTCGCCGGCCGAACACTTCGCAAAACGGTCGGACCTCACGGTATATATACGCCATTCACACATGGCATCAGGTACGTTCTCTTACCTTGTGTTATCTGCCCGAGCGACCTCTCACTAGATCGTCGGAGTGTCTTTGCGTAGTACCACCCGAGGTGCTCAACAGAAGCCGGGACCTGGTCCTTCCACTCATTCAACGACCGGCCCAGTCAACGAGACAACAACTACTTCAACACTTAATTGGTCAAGGTACGATCAAATAGCAAATTCAACTTCCCTCTCTAGTGGTACATCCGAAATCTCATCAGGAAATACCTCAGGAAATTCTCGCACCACCGGCAACTCATCAATCTTAACCTGATTCTCAACAGACAACGACGCCATCAAAGCAAACAGATTAACTCCCTCCTTCATTACTTTACGCAACTGACCAGCAGGCAACAAAACAGATTCCTCCTCTTCGGGAGAAGGGAAACTCACAAACTTACTAAAGCAATTAATATGAACATGGTTATCCACTAACCAGTCCATACCAAGAATAACATCCAACCCATCCAATGGCAAACAAATCAAATCAACAACGAAATCTTTGCCGAAGACCGACAGAGGGCACTTAGCACACACAAGATCAATTCAGAACGAGCAACAAGACTCGAGGATTAGAAAACTCAAGACTCAACAACTTGGTCGATTGACAGACCGAACTTTTGCTCGATACCACTAATGTAACACCCCCTTTCTAATACAACTATCTAAATGAATAAAAATCAGAGTTTTCGAAGTCCTTTTCAATGCAACCACAAGATGGTGCTACACTTTCACCAAACATCATAAAACAACACCTGAATGCTCATAAAACAATAGAGTATGTGATACATAGCACATCAATCGGGACGAACCCTCAAAACACCTGTTTAGTGACATTACAGTCCACTTAATCACCACGCAACGGAATAAGACATGTTTCATAAAACAGATTCAAATACATCACCAAATAAACAGTTCAAACAACTTCAATTAAAACAACTAATAAACTAATCGCCCCCCAGTGCTACGTATAAGAGCAAGACACCACAACCAGACTAAGGTAGGTAGAACCTTCACTCGGGATCACCTGCACGTTGCCGACATAAGAAGCAACATAGAAAGCAGAAGGGTGAGTCTCTAGCACATATAATAGAATGTATGATAAACATCATGTTAGAGGAAGGCAACTAGAAACATCACTGCTCAATAGACAAACACACAACATCAATTTATAACACATCAACTCATAATCATCAAGAGACATCACCAATTTCATGAGTATATGCATGAATGCAACCCAACACCAAGGGTATATGCATGTGGTACCATCACCGTCACAAATATCGCCATTCGGGCATGTCCGTCATAATCATTAATAATATCAAGGCCGAAGCCTACACCGTCACTTTGATGCATAGGAGGCATGTGACTCCATGAACAATGCATCAACCACAACCATCATTAAATACACCATCATTAAATACACGGTCATTA
The DNA here is from genome assembly GCA_020916435.1 of Oxytropis ochrocephala. Taxonomy (NCBI): domain Eukaryota; kingdom Viridiplantae; phylum Streptophyta; class Magnoliopsida; order Fabales; family Fabaceae; genus Oxytropis; species Oxytropis ochrocephala. Next base: position 59,091,840 of record CM037092.1, on the reverse strand, counting down.
CATACACCGTCATTAAATACACCGTCATTAGATACACCGTCATTTAATTCACCAATACATCATCAATTAATAGCTCTATGGCTAACACCAATACATCAATCAATAGCTCTATGGCTAACATCAATACATCACAGCACAAGTGCTGAATTCCTGCAACAGTGCACCTACTTCGGCGAATTAATTAAAATAGCAAACGACATCGGATTTCAACAAAAGACCACTCATTGGAAAGCTCTCTAAGTGTAGTTTCAACCTATGATTTTCAAAATAAGTATCCAGTTGGTACAGTTTTTCAAAACACTACACTGAGGTACCAAAATCGGCCAGAATTCTTTACCCAACTTGCAACCAAATTTTCTTTCTCATTTCTTAATGAAATTTCGTAAAACCAGTGGCTATTTCGTAGAGAATTAAGTTTACTTTTTAATGAAACAAAAATCATTAAAAACGGAGTTCAATTGAGAACACAAAACCTGCAAAAATCGAACCTACTCACAGTTTGATTCCAGAAATTTGACCTAACTTTGGAGACTCATAACTTGAGCTACACAACTCCAAATTGAACGAAACCAGTGCCAAAACGACCGACCTTAAGTCTATTTTAAAAAACAATCAGCCACACAATTTTTGGATGAACCAAACAGTACCAGTTTCAGAAAGACCGAAACAGTGTCCAGAAATGCACAGAAACCATAAGCAAGTAAAACTCATCATCAACACCCAATAAAATTAACATGACATTTCATCAAACACCACATAAGCATAGTAAATTCACCTTCAAAACTCATAGAGTAATATCATCAAACACCTTGTAGGCAACATATGTTCATAGTTCATTTCAACACCAAAACACCACAATTTCACCAAATTGAATCAAACACAACATCAATCACACAATTAACAACACAATCAATTCAATAATCATCCTAGAGTCTAACCCATACATAATCCTCATCATATACCCCATTATAGGTGAAAGAGAGCCCCCTTACCTTAATGGATTGAAGAAAACAAGCACTCTCTCCACCAAGAATCCAAGAATCACCAACAAGCAAGCTTCTCTTCCTTGCCTTGAATTCTTCACGCCAAAATCTTCTCTTCTTCTCCCTTGGAGCCGTCACACCTCTCTCCCTCTTCTCACTTTCTATTTTTTTTTCTTTGCTTTGTTTGTTTGCCGTTGAGTGGGTTGGATGTAATTCTGGGTATGGACTGGTTAGAGCTTAACCATGTTCACATTAACTGCCGTAACAAGTCGATAAGTTTTGGAAGTGATGAGTCCAGTCTGTTGTCAGCTAGTCAGTTGCGAAGGTGGATGAAGGAAGAAGCTCAGTTATTTGCGTTAGTGGCTTCGTTGTCTATTGAGAATCAAGCCATCATTGATGGGTGCCAGAGTATGCGATTTTCCTGATGTCTTTCCTGATGAAATCCCTAGTGTTCCGCCAGAGAGGGAAGTTGAGTTTTCTATTGATCTTGTACCTGGTACCAGACCTGTTTCTATGGCACCGTATAGGATGTCCACATCAGAATTGACAGAGTTGAAGAAACAACTTGAAGAACTGCTTGAAAAGAAATTTGTGAGGCCGAGTGTGTCGCCGTGGGGAGCTCCTGTGTTGTTGGTTAAGAAGAAGGATGGTAGTATGAGGCTATGTGTAGATTATCGGCAGTTGAACAAGGTAACTTTTAAGAATAAGTATCCACTTCCGAGGATAGATGATTTGATGGACCATTTGGTGGGTGCGAAAGTGTTTAGTAAAATCGATTTGAGGTCGGGTTATCATCAGATAAAGGTAAGAGAAGAAGATATATAGAAGACAGCTTTCAGAACTCGTTATGGGCATTATGAGTATTCTATGATGCCTTTTGGTGTTACCAATGCGCCGGGAGTATTTATGGAGTACATGAATCGTATCTTCCATACTTACTTGGATCGGTTCGTGGTAGTGTTTATTGATGATATTCTAATATATTCTTAGTCGAAAGAAGAGCATGCGGAGCATTTGAGGTTAGTGCTAGAAGTCCTGAAGGAAAAGGAACTGTATGCAAAATTGTCTAAGTGTGAATTTTAATTGAAAGAGGTAAGTTTTCTGGGTCATGTCATTTCAAGTAGCGGTATAACGGTGGATCCAGCTAAGGTAGATGCAGTGTTGCAATGGGAAAGTCCGAAGTCACTTACTGAGATTAGGAGTTTCCTAAGTTTGGCTGGTTACTATCAAAGGTTCATTGAGGGTTTTTCTAAACTAGCACTTCCGTTGACTCAGTTGACTTGTAAAGGGAAGGCTTTTTGTTTGGGACGCCTATTGTGAAGAGAGTTTTGCTGAATTGAAGAGGCGATTGACGACGTCTCCTGTTTTGACGTTGCCCAATCCGGGCGAGTCTTTTGTGGTGTATTGTGATGCTTCCAAGATGGGTTTGGGAGGTGTACTTATGCGGAATGGTAAGTGTAACGACCGAAAAATCCGGGAATGGATTCTTCGAAGTTCGAAAGGAAGCCGCCACCAAATTTTAGTTTAAGGGCAAATTCGGAAAATCCCTTTAAGTTTTAAGATAAGGCGTTGTTAAGGTTCGGGAGTCGTTATGTGTGGGGAAGGTATTAGCACCCCACAACATCCTATTGTTTAATTAATTTAAGATTTTTTAATTATTACACTTTTATTTGTAAAGAAAATGACTTATTTAGATTTTTGTTTTTTTATGCTTGACGAGGGTTGAGTCTCGCTCCTACGTACCTCCGGATGCAATGGAGGAATCAAAGCCACGTAGTTCTTCCTGAAAATGGTTGTGGGTTGGTGTTTTTAATGTAGGGATCCTAGGATTCCTTGACTGTCTGACTCATCGATTCCTAGGACGTCTGCTAACCCGGGTGTACAACCGACTTAGCCCCTACTTTTGAAAATAATTTTAGGGTTTTCAAAGAAAGTGGTTTGGTATGAGGTGGGTTCGTTTTAGAATAGGTATTCTAGAACTCTGAATCAGATCCATTAGTTCTAGAACGCTTGACTAACCCGATCAGACAAATTAGACTTAATCCCCTATTTTTAGGAAAATGGTTGATTCGTATTTTGTTAAGTTTGTAGGTTACCGAATGCGATACCATTGGCCTAAAATAATGACTAACCCGGTTGTACAACCGACTTAGCCGCTTTATTTTTAGAGAAGTAATTTATTCATATTTGTTAGGTTCGTAGGGTTACCGAATATGCATACTCATTGGCCCTAAAATAATGACTAACCCGTTGTACAAACCGACTTAGCCGCTTATTTAATTTTGCGAGAAAGATTATTCATATTATTATTTGAAAAGAATTTTTAAAAAAAAAGCAAGCAGGGGGTGAACATAGCAAATTGGGTTTTATTAGTTGCGAGTGCAATATAAATAATAAGGGGTGCAAAATGAAAGCCCGGTTCAGATATCATGAGCCTGCAATCTGGCCCGGGCTTAAGTGGGGAGGGGTGCGTGCATGAATTGGAGGTGTGCGTTTAGCAATCTGAATATAAAATAAATTAAAGTAAAAAAACTGAAATGATGGGCCGTATATATGCTTAACCTAGGAAACAAAAACCTCAAAACCCTTCCCCCCCTTTCATTCATTTCGGCGCCGCGGCTCAAGGGTTCCCTGGCGAAAATTTCGCCTTAGTTCACGGCGCGAGGGAGAGAGAGATCCGGCGAAAGTATCGCCGGTTTTAGGGGAGGAAGAACGCGACGTAGCGAGAGAGGGAAGAGGGGGTTTCGGTTTCGGTGATAGGTGGTGAGGGTGACGGTGAAGGGAGCAAACGCCGGCGAGGGTGCGGCGAAGGCGACGGCGTAGACGAAGGTAAGCTTCGTTCTCCGTTCTTCTTCTGTTTTTGTTCTTTGTTTTTTCTATTTTTTCGTTTTTGTTTCTTACTCACAAATCGATTCTGATGTGTTTTTTTCCTTCTGGATTCGGTTTTGGTGGTGGTCGGTTCAAAGGAAGCTTCGATCTGGACAAGATTATGGTCACTGGGTCGGTTTGCGAAGAGCTCGCGAGCTTCAGCCGGAGAAGACGCACAGAGTGTCGCGAGGTGATTTTTATTTATTTATTTTTGTTTCTGTTTGATTTTTAAGAGCTTTCTCTGGTCTGGTTCTCTTCTACCCCTTTTGTCTCTGTTTATTTGCTAATTTATTCTTGACCCATTTTTTTTTTGACGGATCTGATTCTTATTTGTTCAAAAAACGTATTTTGATTTTTTAATGATCATAAACGAGTGGCTATATGCGTATATATATTTCTTTGACATAAACTGATTTGTTTGACACGCTTTGACAGATTTGAATACATATGCACATATTTTGACACAAACAGATTTATGAAACTTGAACATTATTACCTCAATTTCAGAATTGAGAATGCATTTAGTAATACCTACCTTTGTTCCAGCCTCTGTTTTGACTCCTTATGTATCTGTTTGAACAATAGTGACCACTTAGCATCGCTGCTCCTATTGATCATTTGTTCCTCCTTAAGACCCAAAACTCAAAACAGTGTTTTATGGATTAGGGTTTCGATGTGAAACTCTAATCCTTATTTTTCTGGTGATTTTCGCAGCTTTTCTATGCTGAATTCTGTGTGTTTTGACTGAGGTCTGATCCCATTTTTATATTAAAAATTCTAGGTTTAGCATTTAATTTTTTCCTTGGGCTTTGACTAACTTTGACCTTCTTTGGTTTTTCAGATCTGCAGCCCAAATCAAGCAGCTAGAGAGCAGCTGAGAAATCCTAACTGCACCTCTACATTTTTTTGCATTTTTTCTATTATTTTCGGATTCCATTTTTATGTATTTTTTAGTATTATGATTTTTTGTATTTTTGGACTCTTTGGACTATTAAGTGCTTTTAATTTCTAAACTAAACTAAATACTATTTTTTGACATTTTTGGACTGTTATAGTATTTTTTTAAATTGTAAATTAGATTAAATTGATATTGGACTCTTAAATATTGTAAATTAGACTAAATTGAACTTTTGACATTTTTTGACTTATTAAGTGCTTAAATAAATTAAATAAACAAAATGCGAATAAAAATAGTAATAGGAAAAGAAAAGCCAAATATAAAAAGCGAGAAAGGACTAGGACTGACAAACTGCGCTAAGACTAGACCAAAAATAAAAGAAATGGGCGCGTTAAAAATAGACGACTAGAAATAAACGACTAGCACAAGAAAAAGAATACGGACAAAATTGGGGTATAATAATGCCCTCTTTATTAATATTTTACTAGAAAGTGCTTAGCTCTAGAACTTTCGTAGTAGAAATAGAAATAAAGATAAGATAGACGCTAATTTTGTCCGTTAAAGGGAGAAGTGAAGGTTTGAGAGGAGCAAGGAAGGGTTAACACTCGGTGTATTAACCAGAATTTAAATGAAGGGTCATCAAGGACCTGAAGGAGTGCTAAGACTCTGAAGGACCACTTAAGGTCTGAAGGAGCGATAAGGCTCTGAAGGACCACTTAAAGTCTGAAAGGCTGCCTAGGCCTTAATTGAAGGACCATCGTGGTCTGAAGGAGCGCAACTAGCTACGATACTAATTAAACGGTCTGAGGGGGCCTTTATACTCGAGCGGCCATGATGGGTCAAGATCAGATCCGGAACTGATATGTTGACCATGAAGGGCGACACCGTGTCTTAGGTCGACACAACTAGTCCGAAGGACCACTCGTCTCTGCGAAGGTCCGTCGGGCTCGACTCCGACGTTGCGACCTGGGCCCCTTAGGGCACTGAAGGAGCGTAGTGCTCTGAAGGACCACTCGGGGTCTGAAGGCTCTTGGTGATCTGTTATGTAGTATAGCATTATATTTGGACGCCCCTGGTGAGGGTGTGTGCTTGAGTGAAACCTTTAATAATGCGGTGCATGGTATATGAGTGTATTTAATGAGTGGTGTTTGGCGGGATGATGCATGAGATGTGGAATGATGCTTTTCTCGTTTTTTTTTTTTTTTTTTTTTTTTTTTTTTTTTTCCACTCTTTTTGGTCGTTCTATCAACTCACGGATTCTGGCGTGAGATATAAAATCATCTGGTATATTTGTATCGCGAGATTGACATGCTGGGGCGTGTTGTGATTCATTTGAAGTGACTGTGGGTGCATTTGTTCATATTTTGTGACTGCTTTTATGAGAGATCACATCTTTTCTGTGATTTTCAAGAATTTCGTAATGATCGTAATGCTTATGATTATGGCACATGTTTCGCAATTCAGTATCATTTACCAACAAAATATCATTTCAAAATGAGGGAGAATGAAAGAGAATGGAAAGTGTTTGATATTAATATTGGAAGCCAAGTATGCAGAAGGCACACTGACTGAAAGATTACATCAGTAACCGAATTGAAAGAAACAGAAAGACAGGAATACTAAGCAGATTTGTTGGTGGCTAATGTCCTTTGAAAAAACTTTGTCGGATACCCATATTCAAGCCTTTGACCAATCGTCGTTCAACTTTCAGAAATGTTGTGCGCCTCAAAGATTTTGGTCCAACTTCTTGACCCTAATTTTTGCCTGGATTGCCCTTTTGGGTTTTCAATCCACCGGTCGCTTCTAACTTTTGCCTAGGCCGCCCTTTCGGGTTTTCGACCTAGCGAGCTTATTCTTGCTTGGCTCCTTTTTTCTTTTTTTTCTGTATAATTTCTTTAGGCATAGTATTTCTTGATCGCATCGAATTGGATCGGGAGATGGAGGTCTTCACCATCCATATTGGTGAGAATTAAGGATCCTCCAGAGAATGACTTCTTCACCACATAAGGCCCTTCGTAGTTCGGGGTCCATTTCCCACGTGAATCCTTTTGGATAGGTAAGATCTTCTTGAGCACCAGGTCCCCCTCTTGGAATTGTCTAGGACGAACTTTTTTCTCGTAGGCTCTCTTCATCCTTTGTTGATACAACTGCCCATGACACAATGCAACTAGCCTCTTCTCATCGATGAGGTTCAACTGATCTAGGCGAGCCTGAACCCATTCTGCCTCTTCTAATTTTGTCTCCATCGCATTACGTGAGTGAGGGTATTTCAACTTCAATGGGCAGTACTGCTTCCATTCCATACACCAGTGAGAACGGTGTTGCCCCTGTCGAAGTGCGGACTGAGGTTCGGTACCCATGTAAAGCAAAAGGGAGCATTTCATGCCAGTCTTTGAAAGTCACTACCATCTTCTGCACAATCTTCTTGATATTTTTATTTGCCGCTTCGACTGCCCCATTCATCTTTGGCCGGTACGGGGAGGAGTTATGGTGTTGTATCTTGAAGTCGTCGCACAACTCTTTCATCATTTTGTTGTTCAAGTTGGTCCCATTATCTGTGATGATTCTATTTGGGAGGCCGTAACGACAGATCAAATCTCTTTTTATGAACTTGACAACCACAGACCTTGTCACGCTTGTATAAGAAGCGGCTTCAACCCATTTGGTGAAATAATCGATAGCAACCAGGATGAAGCGGTGCCCGTTTGATGCTTTAGGTTCGATGGGGCCGATGACATCCATTCCCCACATTGAGAACGGCCAGGGAGCCGCAGAACATTCAGAGATGCTGGTGGTACATGGATGTTGTCGGCGTAAACTTGACACTTGTGGCATTTCCTCACGTAACTGAAGCAGTCTGTTTCCATTGTCGACCAGTAATAGCCAGCCCTCAAGATCTTTCTTGCCATAGCGTGCCCGTTAGAATGAGTTCCGAAGGATCCTTCATGGACATCTCTCATAATTCTTTCTGCTTCTTCTTTTGCTACACATCTGAGGAGGACCATGTCATGATTCCTTTTGTAGAGCACTTCACCGTTCAAAAAGAAACCCATTGATAATCTTCTCAGTGTTCTTTTATCATTTTCCGAGGCACCAGGAGGATATTCTCTGTTTGTGATATATTGTTTGATGTCATAATACCAAGGCTTACTGTCGGGTTCTTCTTCGATTGCATGGCAATGATGTGCTGGTAGCTCACGATTTTGTATCTTCAGGAATGTGAGACTTTTGTTATCCATGATATTGAACATTGACGCCAGAGTTGCTAAGGCATCACCAATTGATTTTCTTCCCGAAATATAGTGAAAGGAGATTTCCTCAAATTGCTCGGCCAATTCTAGGATGTGATCGCGATAGGGGATTAGTTTGGAATCTCTTGTTTCCCAATCGCCTCTTAGTTGATGGATGACCAAAGCCGAGTCTCCGTATATATCGAGTCTTTTAACTTTCCACTCGAGGCCTTTGAATGCCTAAAGTACATGCTTCATATTCAGCGATATTGTTGGTGCAATAGAAACTCAGTCTAGCTGTGAATGGTATGAAGCGATTGTCTGGGGAAATTAATACAACACCTACCCCGTGCCCCCACATATTTGAAGCACCATCAAATGACATGGTCCACCTTTCATCGTCTGGAGACTTTCCTTCTTCCAACAGGGCCATTATATCCTCATCTGGGAAATCACACTGCATTGATTGGTAGTCTTCAATAGGCTGATGTGCCAAGTATTCGGCCAATGTACTACCCTTGATCGCTTTCTGAGTGACATACAAAAGATCGTATTCGGACAGTAGCATTTGCCAGCGAGCAATTCTCCCTGTGAGTGCGGGCTTTTCGAAGATGTACTTGATCGGGTCCATTTTAGACACCAACCAAGTTGTGTGGCTTAGCATGTACTGCCTTAGTCGACGTGCGGCCAGGGCTAAAGCACGCGACGCTTTTCTCCAAAGAATGAGTATCCGGTCTCGCACTCTGTGAACTTTTTGCTTAGATAATAGATAGCATATTCCTTCTTCCCGACTGCGTCCTGTTGCCCAAAGACACAACCCATCGAATTGTCTAGAAGCATCATAAATACATGATGAGAGGTCCGCGAGATGCAGTGGCATTAAGATTGGCGGGTTCCGAGATACCTCTTGATTTTCTCAAAGGCTTCTTGACGATTGTCGTTCCACTTTGCCTCTTGATTCTTGCACAATAGCTTGAAGATTGGCTCACAGTGAATGTTAGTAGGGATATGAACTCGAAATGTAATTCAATCATCCGAGGAAACCACGAACCTCCTTCTCAGTTTTAGGTGTCGGCATTTCAAGAATTGCTCGTACTTTGGCCGGATCCACCTCTATTCCTCTCTGACTGACTATGAATCCTAACAATTTCCCCGATCTTACCCCGAAAGTGCACTTGGCTGGATTTAGTCTGAGCTTGAACTTCCTTAGACGTTCAAAGAGTTTGTGCAGATTAACGATATGCTCTTCATCAGTTTTGGATTTTGCGATCATATCATCCACATAAACTTCTATTTCTTTATGCATCATATCGTGGAACAGTGCTACCATTGCTCTCTGGTACGTGGCACCAGCGTTCTTCAACCCAAATGGCATAACTTTGTAACAGAAGGTTCCCCATAGAGTGATGAAGGTGGTTTTCTCCATATCTTCAGGGGCCATCTTGATCTGATTGTATCCGGAGTATCCATCCATAAAGGAGAAGAGAGAGTGTTGCGCTGTGCTATCTACCAATATATCAATGTGAGGCAAGAGGAAGTCATCTTTAGGGCTGGCTCTGTTCAAATCCCGGAGTCGACACACATTCGGACCTTCCCATCCTTCTTCGGATCCGGGACAATATTGGCTACCCATTGAGGATATTTGGATCTTGCTAGAAATCCGGCATCAAATTGCTTCTTAACCTCATCTCTGATTTTCAATGACATTTCCGGCTTCATCCTTCTCAGTTTCTGTTTCACTGGTGGGCATTCGAGCTTCACCGGCGCTTTATGTTCGACTATGTTGGTGTCTAGTCCAGGCATGTCTTTGTAGGTCCATGCAAAAATATCGGCATAGTCAAATAAGAGCTTAACCAGCTTCTCACGCTCGGCATCCGGCATTGCGCCCCGATCTTAATCTCCTTTCTGTCCTCATCTGTACCCAAGTTGATTGTTTCAATTGATTCCTCGTGGGGCGTAATCACTTTGTCCTCTTGTTCCATCATTCTCATTAACTCTGGAGGGTTTCCAGGTCATTTTCAACATCTTCTTGGTTTGATTAATGGGATGATCAAAGTTATGATATGGATTACCGACATTGTTATTTTCAAAGACAAAATTTTTAGATCTGCATTAGCGAAAATTGACTAATGAAAGCAGGTGGAAGAAAGAGCGAAGCGAATAAATAAGAAACGAAGAAAATTATTGAAGAATTCAAAACGTTATTTTATTGATACTTGATACTGAATAAAACATGCGTGCCCTTATTGAGTTATCCTAAGGCCTTGGGCGAGCGGAGGATTTGCATTACAGAAAAATTACTTTGAATTGAAAACTACAGGAAAATCGACAATCTCCCAGTTCTTCAGCCTTTCATCTGCGGGGCACAGGCGTACAAGGTTGACGTCACCTTCCTCCGCACTTGGATCATCTTCAATGGCAGCAATCTGGTTAGGATTTAGAATTCCTGCGCTTCGAAAGCTTTGGTTGATATCACAAATGAGCAACTTCTTCACCCTCGGCTCTCTGCCTTCGAGCCTCGCCATTCTCTTCTCTCTCTTTTCCTTGTAGACTCTATTCTTGTCATTGCGACCAGGCCAGTATCCTATCCCATATCCGTTCTTGTTGTCAGACAATTGGATCGTGTCTCGAATCCTCGCTCGATCCTCCCTAGGCCGCTTCCAGCCTTGAACCCATTGGTCAGCATGACCTTGGCAACCATCATGGCGGCCTTGGACAATCTTGGTTTAGGTATCGGGGTTCCTTCTCCAACAAAGGTGGTGTTGGCAATTTCCAAGGCTTGGAAAGCGGTTTCAAATGACTCCTCAGCTGCCTCGATGTAGCGGGTGGAGGATGACTTATTGATCAGCAGCTCCTCTTCGCCAAAAGCCACTACTAACTTGCCATTCACAACAAACTTGAGCTTCTGATGTAAAGATGAGGGAACAGCTCCAGCAGAATGGATCCATGGCCTCCCCAGGAGACAGCTATAGGAGGGGAGGATGTCCATGACTTGGAAGACCACTATGAAGAGTTACGGACCTGCACATGCAGCAACTCCATCTCTCCAATGACTTCTCTTTTTGACCCATCAAAGGCTCTAACTAGTGTAGAGCTAGGCTTCATATAGGAACAGTCCACATCTAGCCTGTCCATAGTGGACTTAGGCAGAACATTCAGGGAAGAACCATTGTCGATAAGTACTCGGGCGAGAGCATACTCCCCGCATTTCACAGAAATATGTAAGGCCTTGTTGTGCCCTCTTCCTTCTACTGGGATCTCGTCGTCCGTAAAAGTGAGGTAGTTGCTTGCAACAATATTCCCCACTATCCCGTCCAGCTGGCAAACAGTGATGTCTTGAGCGACATGTGCTTCGTTGAGTACTTTCATTAGTGCAGCACGGTGAGCTTCAGAATTGAGTAGCATGGATAGCAAAGATATCTTGGCAGGAGTGTGGTTCAGTTGGTCCACCACTTGGTACTCGCTCTGCCTCATGAGTTTCAAGAATTCACTGGCTTCTTGCTCGGACAACACCTTCTTGCTTGTGCTTCCTTCAGTAAACCCAGGTTCTTTGTTTTTGCCTTTGCGGACTCTTTCTTCTTCTTCCCTTGACTTTTCCCTACCGAGCTCTTCAGGAGTATAGATGCGCCCGCTTCGGGTCATACCGCTAGTCCCTGAGATATTAGTGACATCAGGGTTGCTTGGGAGCCCTTTCACTTGAACTTGAACGTCGTAATTCCAGGGGACCGCCTTGGTACTTTTGAAAGGAAAAGGAGCGGCACTTGAATAGTGATGGGCCTTGGCATAGCCGATCTGCCGATTTTGTGTCGATTTTGTAGCGGATCTCTAGTGGGCTGCGGATATTGCTTGGATCGGAGAGTATACACACCTTCTCCTTCTTGAACCCATCTCGCACTATGTTCGGTCTAGTAGGTCTTGAAGAACTGTTTGAATGATTCACAAGATCCAGTACAGTGAGGATCAGTGCACACATTTTTGTTGGTGCATCCTTGCATGATGACTCTGAAATGACACAACTGAGCATGTATGACATCCAAAGGTGTCCTGATGTATTCCACCTTCTTGATTAAGAATTCTCCTCCAACAGCATTAACAGATGGATTTGCATGCCCCGGTAGAGGATTTGTGGCCACATTCGGACCGTCTTCTTTGAAGTTCAACATCTTGGAGTCGATTAGCTCTTGTACTACATATTTAAACGCCTTGCAGTTTTCAGTTGAATGACCTATTGCCCCAGCGTGGAATCCACAGGAAGCGTTAGAATCATAACCTCTTAGGAAAGGGGGCTGGAGTGGTCTCATTGGTCGGGGAGTGATTAGGTTATTGTTAATGAGGTGGTTGAAGAGGTCTGTGTGAGACATGGGTATGGGGTCAACGTTGATGTGTTTTCTTTCTGGGTAATTTTGGGTTCTGTAATTTTGGTAGGGAGGTGGAGCTTGTTGTGTTTGGGCAGGAAGTTGAAAGGTTGGTGAAGGGGTATTGTAGGGGGCTTTTGTGATGGCATTCGTTTCTCCTTCTTTCTTTTTGGGATATCCAGAGAAAGGCTTTTTCTGGTTGTAGGTTCCTGTGGAGCTATGGGCAATCTTTCCATTTTTCATTGCACTTTCTATCCTCTCCCCTATGGTAACCATGTCTGAGAAGTTTGAAGATACTCCTCCGATCAACTTGTCAAAGTAGGGTGATGGAAGAGTCTCCATGAACATGGCAACCATTTCTTTTTCCAACAGGGGTGGTGCCACCTGTGCAGCTAAACCTCTCGCTGGGCATATTCCTTGAACGACTCATTGTCTCTTTTGGTCATATTCGAGTTGCGTCCGATCTGGAGCCATATCAATGTTATACTTATATTCGCTTCAAAAAAGCGTCAGCTAGGTCTTTCCAAGGACCGAATGTGAGTGCGCTCTAGTTGCATATACCGACTTGATCTTTGCTCAAATAAAGTCGTCCCGGAAGTAGTGGATCGGAAGTTTGTCATTGCGTGCAAACCGAGCCATCTTTCTCTGCGATACATGATCGGTGACTACGAGGACAAAGTTGCCTCGATATTTGTCGAAGTCCCAACTTTGAATTTATGAGGATGATCACATTGGGAACGAGGCATAAGTCATATGCATCCCCTACTCCCACATTGGATCCTTCCACCGCTCTTAGCGCTCTTCTAGTATTTGCACTTTATCTTTTGCTTGAGGATCTTGGTTTGGTAGCCATGAGAAAGGCCACCGCATTGTGGTAGGGATGAGGAACTGGAACCACGACAGGCGGCGAGTATGATTCTTGAAGTCGAGTTCGGGATTTGAGAAAATCCATGGCGCGCCACCGGGCTTGTGTTAAACTTGTTCCGTCTCATCAGTCCACATTGTTTCTGCTATTTCATCTTGATCTTCGTGCAACAAGCTCGAAGTATCTCCTCCATAGACGAGATCTCTTTGTTGGAGCGTGTAACCTGTGGTAAACCCCATTGAGGCCATTGTACACCCCGAGCGTTGGGGTTAGGAGGACGGGATACGTTTGTGGCACAGTTCCGGTATTTCCAAATTGAAACCCCTTCTTCGCCGTTCTTCTTGGCGAAGCTCCATCATCTTGGCCATCCGGTCTTCGGGCCCGACATTTCGGTCATCTGCTCCTTGACTTCTCAATCTCGTCCTTTAGTGCTGGTTGTCTTGAATTTCAGCCATCTTTTTTGCTCGAGAGCGGGTCCAATAACGATGTTGAAGAACCAGTTTGCCTTTTTCTGTTTTTTTTCAAATTGTATGACGTGAGTATGAGTATGCATGAATTGCGAATGTATGATGGAATGTATCGCGTCGGGGAATTGTAAGCCATTGTTTCGACAAATAAAACGCAAACTTAGATCAAAAATAAAAGGAGTTCATTCATTAATAAAATGTGAAAACATAATGTTTGATAATCGCACAACTACATTCAAGCTCTTTTCCTTTTCTTATCATCGGGCACACGCGCCTTTAATTTGGAGTACTTCAATAAGATTCCTCTGAACTTAACAAATCTAACAACTTTAGTGGGAGTGTTTTCCCTAGTCATAACGAGTTCACCGCTTTGGGCGCTCTGGAACTTCTCTCGATAGCTTCATTACCCACCCGGCCAAGCATGAGAACCTCTCTTTCGGTATGTGCAATGATCATCCAACTTCGTATTCGGACTTAAGGTGAGTAAGGTCATTTTCGGTCTCTTTGCAAAGCAACTCACGATGATTCGTGAAACTCTTTGCTTGATGGTATCTACGAATCTGTTGTTGTAGAAATTTGCTTGACATTCTTCAAGCCTTCCTAGCACTACACCTTTAGCCTTCCTTTCGACCCCAAGTTTGCTCTCGTACTCCGCAACTAACCCCTCCAAGTGAGCTTTCATTCTTTCTAGTTGACCTCGCAAGTCTTTCTCAGCTGCTCTGGATCTGTTTAGTTGTGTTTCAAATGCACAGGCTTTGTCAATAGCTCTATCTCTATCTTGGTTACGTGCCTGGAGTTCATCATTAGCGCCTTTGAGACATTTTTGCACATCAAAGAGTTTTTTACTGCCCGCGCTCAACTCCTTAACATAGTCAGCGATGCGTTTATCTTTGAGAGCATTCTCTTGCCGCATGTTCCTCTTTTCTTGAAGAGCTCTTTCTAACTGAGCTTGTAATTCAGCTTTCTCTTGTTCAGATTTTGCCAAGGCGTTCTTGAGTTTCTCAACTTCTTCATTAAGGATAGGAGTAGGTTCAGGAACTTCTGGCTCAGCTGGAAGTGCAGGACGGAAGGGTAGTTTGACCTCTTGGACTCTGAGTTGAACCCACTGAAGGTAACTTTCCCCCACATTAGTTCCCTTGCGACCCAATTCAAGGCGACCTTTCTTGAGTACTCTGTCCCATGCACGACTGATTCTTCTCAGCATACTAAGATCTTCAGAACCTCTTTTGTCGAGTCTGAAAGGCGGTCAAAGATTCTGCATGGAGGCGGATCACGAGATCGGATAACCAAGTTGTCTTAAGGCAAGTGCGGGATTGTAATTGATGCAACCCTTAGTTCCTATGAGAGGGACATTTGGGAAACCCTCACATTGGTAAATAAACTCATTTGTGTCTCGAGCAAGGGAACACCATGTTATGTCGCTTCCCCTGAGGTTGGTGATGTATTGCTTCCAGTCAGATTTGCTTCTAGCTTCAATGTGATAGTTACTCTTGAAGATGTGAGAGGCGAACCAACGATACGAAGACATGTAGGCAACATATGAGCACACCTCTTTCTTGTCATGGCGATCATGGAGAGCGTAATATATGTCAGCAAGGATAACTGAGGTAGGATTCTGTCCTCGAGTTTTGAATGCTAGAAATACGTCAATGGCAGTGTAGTCAACAAAGTCAGGAACATAAGGGAACAAAACTATCCCATAGATAAGGAGTGCTAGGACATCACCGAAGGCAACCCAATCATTTTTACCAGCCAAAATAGAAGTTACTTCTTCCAAGTATTCTCTAGGTAGACCTTCCATTTTCTCTTTTACCACCACTTCTTTAGCTAAACTTGATGCATTGACTTTGAGGATACCGGCCAAACTTTTAACCCAAGAGGTGTTTTCAGCATACCGGTAGGGCTTATTGTTCTCAGCAGGGAATTGCAGAATCTGTTCGAACTCTTCCAAGGTTGGAGACAACTGATAGTCTTGGAAAGTGAAGCACCGGGTTGTAGATCATAGAACTGGCTAGAGCGATGGGGCCTCTGCTTGCACATTGATTTTTAGGAGACTCAGAATATTCCCATATTTGTTGGAGAAGGAATCACGTCGTCCCGATGGCATCTTGTCGCTTAGGTCAAGCAAGCTTTTTATGTCTGGTTGTCTGATTTTCAATTTCACCGTTTTCTTGATGCTTTGATCCATTTTTTTTTTTGTCAAAAAGGCTTACAATTCCCTGACAGCAAATTAAAAACAATGCATGTAAGGAAAAAAATGCATATAATGTGATATATTTTTTGTATGCATGTGATATATATTTTCTGTATTTTTCATATGATGTAAAAGAAAAAAAAAATGCATGTGTTTTGTGGAAAAAATAACAAAGTTGATTTTTCTTGTTTTTTGGTTTTTTTTTGTTTTCTTGTTTGTGAAAAGACGACATGCACTAATGTTTGTTTTGAATGCAAGGGTGTTAAGCTCCTTTGTGAACCTAGGAGGTATCTTATGGAAATGGGTCTAAGGCTTTCTTTACAGTGAACCTCACAAGGATGGTTCTAAAGGATCCTACACATGGTTCCTAGAGCCAAGGACCCGATCCAAGAACATCGACCCCAGACAATAGGCAAGCTATTAGAAGGATAGCATCCTCAAAAGGAATCAAACTCTAGGTGAGATTTTCGTGACCACCCAACGAGACGTCGTCCATGAGCCATCACTACGCAATCTCGTTCTAACTTAGGTTTATGCTCGAGTCCGGTGCAGGACTTTTCTCACGTGTGTGAAGTGTAGAAGTGCGGTGTGTGTAGGAGCAAAATAAACCCAAAGTCATAAAAACAAAACAAACATACATACAAAATATAAATCGTCTACCCTAGGGTTTACACAAACAAATAACATAATTATTGCAAAAGTAAATAAATAAATGAATAAATAAAAGGGTAAAATTGAATTTAATCCTAAATTAATTAAACTAGGTTTTGACTCTCTAAAAATAAATACGTCCCCAGTGAAGTCGCCAGCTGTAGCGACCGAAAAATCCGGGAATGGATTCTTCGAAGTTCGAAAGGAAGCCGCCACCAAATTTTAGTTTAAGGGCAAATTCGGAAAATCCCTTTAAGTTTTAAGATAAGGCGTTGTTAGGGTTCGGGAGTCGTTATGTGTGGGGAAGGTATTAGCACCCCACAACATCCTATTGTTTAATTAATTGAAGATTTATTTAATTATTACCCTTTTATTTGTAAAGAAAATGACTTATTTAGATTTTTGTTTTTTTATGCTTGACGAGGGTTGAGTCTCGCTCCTACGTACCTCCGGATGCAATGGAGGAATCAAAGCCACGTAGTTCTTCCTGAAAATGGTTGTGGGTTGGTGTTTTTTAATGTAGGGATCCTAGGATTCCTTGAACTGCATGTGACTCATCGATTCCTAGGGCCAAGCTAACCCGGTTGTACAACCGACTTAGCCCCTACTTTTGAAAATAATTTTAGGGTTTTCAAAGAAAGTGGTTTGGTATGAGGTGGGTTCGTTTTAGAATAGGTATTCTAGAACTCTGGAATGCTGATCCATTAGTTCTAGAACGTTGACTAACCCGATCAGATCAATAGACTTAATCCCCTATTTTTTAGGAAAATGGTTGATTCGTATTTTGTTAAGTTTGTAGGGTTACTGAACTGTACAGCTCATTGGCCCTAAAATAATGACTAACCCGGTTGTACAACCGACTTAGCCGTTTTATTTTTAGAGAAGTAATTTATTCATATTTGTTAGGTTCGTAGGGTTACTGAACTGTACAGCTCATTGGCCCTAAAATAATGACTAACCCGGTTGTACAACCGACTTAGCCGTTTATTTAATTTTGCGAGAAAGATTATTCATATTATTATTTGAAAAGAATTTTTAAAAAAACGAAACAGGGGGTGAACATAGCAAATTGGGTTTTATTAGTTGCAGGGGTCTGTATAAATAATAAGGGGTGCAAAAATGAAAGCCCAGTTCGTATCTGTGAGCCCAGAATGCGAAACTGGGCTTAAGTGGGGAGGGGTGCGTGCATGAATTGGAGGTGTGCGTTTAGCAATCTGAATATAAAATAAATTAAAGTAAAAAAACTGAAATGATGGGCCGTATATATGCTTAACCTAGGAAACAAAAACCTCAAAACCCTTCCCCCCCTTTCATTCATTTCGGCGCCGCGGCTCAAGGGTTCCCTGGCGAAAATTTCGCCTTAGTTCACTGGCGCGAGGAGAGAGATCCGTGAAAGTATCGCGGGTTTAGGGGAGGAAGAACGCGACGTAGCGAGAGAGGGAAGAGGGGGTTTCGGTTTCGGTGATAGGTGGTGAGGGTGACGGTGAAGGGAGCAAACGCCGGCGAGGGTGCGGCGAAGGCGACGGCGTAGACGAAGGTAAGCTTCGTTCTCCGTTCTTCTTCTGTTTTTGTTCTTTGTTTTTTCTATTTTTTCGTTTTTGTTTCTTACTCACAAATCGATTCTGATGTGTTTTTTTCCTTCTGGATTCGGTTTTGGTGGTGGTCGGTTCAAAGGAAGCTTCGATCTGGACAAGATTATGGTCACTGGGTCGGTTTGCAGGCGAGCTCGCCGGAGCTTCGCCGGAGAAGATGACCGGAGCGTCGCCGGAGGTGATTTTTATTTATTTATTTTTGTTTCTGTTTGATTTTTAAGAGCTTTCTCTGGTCTGGTTCTCTTCTACCCCTTTTGTCTCTGTTTATTTGCTAATTTATTCTTGACCCATTTTTTTTTTGACGGATCTGATTCTTATTTGTTCAAAAAACGTATTTTGATTTTTTAATGATCATAAACGAGTGGCTATATGCGTATATATATATTTCTTTGACATAAACTGATTTGTTTGACACGCTTTGACAGATTTGAATACATATGCACATATTTTGACACAAACAGATTTATGAAACTTGAACATTATTACCTCAATTTCAGAATTGAGAATGCATTTAGTAATACCTACCTTTGTTCCAGCCTCTGTTTTGACTCCTTATGTATCTGTTTGAACAATAGTGACCACTGCAACTGCTCCTATTGACTGCTGTTGTTCCTCCCTTAAGACCCGAAAACTCGAAAACAGTGTTTTATGGATTAGGGTTTCGATGTGAAACTCTAATCCTTATTTTTCTGGTGATTTTCGCAGCTTTTCTATGCTGAATTCTGTGTGTTTTGACTGAGGTCTGATCCCATTTTTATATTAAAAATTCTAGGTTTAGCATTTAATTTTTTCCTTGGGCTTTGACTAACTTTGACCTTCTTTGGTTTTTCAGATCTGCAGCCCAAATCAAGCAGCTAGAGAGCAGCTGAGAAATCCTAGCTGCACCTCTACATTTTTTTGCATTTTTTCTATTATTTTCGGATTCCATTTTTATGTATTTTTTAGTATTATGATTTTTTGTATTTTTGGACTCTTTGGACTATTAAGTGCTTTTAATTTCTAAACTAAACTAAATACTATTTTTTGACATTTTTTGGACTGTTATAGTATTTTTTTAAATTGTAAATTAGATTAAATTGATATTGGACTCTTAAATATTGTAAATTAGACTAAATTGAACTTTTGACATTTTTTTGACTTATTAAGTGCTTAAATAAATTAAATAAACAAAATGCGAATAAAAAATAGTAATAGGGAAAAGAAAAGCCAAATATAAAAAGCGAGAAAGGACCGGACCTGACAACTGCGCTAAGACTAGACCAAAAATAAAAGAAATGGGCGCGTTAAAAAATAAACGACTAGAAATAAACGACTAGCACAAGAAAAAGAATACGGACAAAATTGGGGTATAACAGCTGCCCCTCTTTATTAATATTTTACTAGAAAGTGCTTAGCTCTAGAACTTTCGTAGTAGAAATAGAAATAAAGATAAGATAGACGCTAATTTTGTCCGTTAAAGGGAGAAGTGAAGGTTTGAGAGGAGCAAGGAAGGGTTAACACTCGGTGTATTAACCAGAATTTAAATGAAGGGTCATCAAGGACCTGAAGGAGTGCTAAGACTCTGAAGGACTACTTAAGGTCTGAAGGAGCGATAAGGCTCTGAAGGACCACTTAAAGTCTGAAAGGCTGCCTAGGCCTTAATTGAAGGACCATCGTGGTCTGAAGGAGCGCAACTAGCTACGGTACTAATTAAACGGCCTGCGAGGGGGCTTTATACTCGGCGGCCATGATGGGTCAAGATCAGATCCGGAACTGATATGTTGACCATGAAGGACGTACACCGTGTCTTAGGCTGACACAACTAGTCTGAAGGACCACTCGAATAAAAAATAGTAATAGGGAAAAGAAAAGCCAAATATAAAAAGCGAGAAAGGACCGGACCTGACAACTGCGCTAAGACTAGACCAAAAATAAAAGAAATGGGCGCGTTAAAAAATAAACGACTAGAAATAAACGACTAGCACAAGAAAAAGAATACGGACAAAATTGGGGTATAACAGTAAGGTAGTCGCTTATGCGTCTAGACAGTTGAGGACTCATGAGAAGAACTATCCTACGCATGATTTAGAGCTAGTTGCAATTGTCTTTATACTAAAAATCTGGAGGCACTATCTCTATGGTTCTAGATTTGAGGTATTCAGTGATCATAAGAGCTTGAGGTATCTGTTTGATCAGAAAGAGTTGAATATGAGGCAGCGAAGGTGGTTGGAATTGTTGAAGCATTATGATTTCGGCTTGAACTATCACCCAGGAAAAGCTAATGTCGTGGCTGATGCTTTAAGTCGAAAAACCTTGCATATGTCGGCAATGATGATTAAGGAGTTAGAGTTGATTGACCAATTCAGAGATATGAGTTTGGCCTGCGAAGTAACACCTCAGAGTGTTAAGTTAGGAATGTTGAAGATTGATAACGACTTTATGAATAGTATTAGAGAGGCCCAGAAGTCAGATGTTAAGCTGGTAGACTTGATGGTTGCGGATGATCAATCTGAGGACGGAGACTTCTGGTTGGATTCCCAGGGTGTGTTGAGGTTTCATGATAGAATCTGTATTCCTGATGACACAGAGATGAAGAAGACAATTCTTGAAGAGAGCCACGGAATTAAGTTGAGTATCCATCCGGGAGCTACGAAAATGTATCAAGACCTGAAGAAGCTGTTTTGGTGGCCGGGAATGAAGCGGGATGTGTAACGCCCCAAAATAATATAATTATTCATTTAATTAAGTTATTTAAGGCTTGCAACATTTATTTAAGTCAATTAATTAATTTGGAGTTTTATTTATGTATGCAAGGTGTTTGATGTATTGCCTCAATGAAATTGAGTATGAAAATATGATGATTGCAAGGTGTTTGATAACTTGCCTAAAATGAATTGGTGTTGAAATTGGAGTGTGAGGCATTGTGCCGTGATTATAATTGGTTTGGGTGATTAATCATGATGAGTTCTTCTTGCTCATGGTTTTGTGCGTTTCTGGACACTGTTTCGGTCTTTTTAAAACTGGTACTGTTTGGTCGATTCAAAAATTATGTGGCTGAGTGTTTTCGAAAATAGACTTAAAGCCGGTCGTTTTGGCACTGGTTTCGTTAAATTCGGAGTTGTGTAGCTCCAGTTATGAGTCTCCAAAGTCGGGTCAATTTCCTAGAGTCAAACTGTGAGTAGGTTCGGTTTTTGCAAGTTTTATGTCTTCAAATGAACTCCGTTTTGAACGATTCTTTTTCCATTATAAACTATACTCAAATTTCTTTTGTTCGGACTAAGGTTTTGTCCCATTTGGTCAAGTTTAAGTCATTTTAGAGTAAAATGAAGTTGGAGGACAGAATCTGTCCAGTCTGGGAACTGTTCGGGTTGTTTCTAAAAACTGTACTAATTGGCTCATTATTTTGAAACTTTAAAGATATATCCAGAAACTACACATCCGTGGCTTTCCGACGAGTGGTCTTTTGTAATTTTTCGATATCGTTTGCTATTTTAAATAATCCGCCGAAGTAGGTGTTCTGCTGTAGGAATCCAGCATTTTGTGCGGGTGTTGCCAATGTTGCCCAAAGTGCCAAAAATGCTATTTCGATCCTTTGAACCTTTTTAGTCCCTAAAAATATAATTTCGGTCTCTATGCACTGTTGGTCCTTGAGTGATGTTTTGGTCCTGGATGTCCTGTTTTGGTCCCTGAGTGCTGTTTAGGTCCTTGAGTGATGTTTTGGTCCTATAGGGGTGTTTAGTCCTTGTGACATATTTTATAATGACGAAGTTGATGATGTATGAATAGACGATGATGATATTGACGATGGGTCTATTGACCAAAACTAAAAATGATGATGATGTTATTGACGATGGGTCTATTGACCAAAACTAAAAATGATGATGATGTTATTGACGATGGGTCTATTGACCAAACTAAAAATGATGATGATGTTATTGACGATGGGTCTATTGACCAAACTAAAATTGATGATAATGTGGGATGTAATGTTGATGATGCATGAATGATGATTGTTGGTTGCTCATGGGTCTCATGCATACATGTGCATTTTATTGACGATGTTTATTGACGATGAGAGGCTTCGGCCTTGAGCTATTGACGATGATAAAGCTCAATTATTGACGATGATGCCCATAGTGGCTAAAATTTATGACGGTTGATGGTACCACATGCATATGCCCTTGGTGTTGGGTTGCATTCATGCATATACTCATGCAATTGGTGATGTCTCTCGATGATTATGAGTTTATGTGTTATAAATTGATGTAGTGTGTTTGTCTATTGAGCAGTGATGTTTCTAGTTGCCTTCCCTAATATAATGCTTATCCTATTTACTATTATTTATGTAAAGAGACTCACCCTACTGCTTTCGTGTTGCTTCTCATGTCGGCAACCTGCAGGTGATAGCGAATGAAGTAGTCTAGTTATGGTCATGCTCTGATATGTAGCACCGGGGGCAGGGCGTCCTAGTCACTTAGTATTTTATTTTGATGTATTCAGTCTGATATTTGGAGCTGTATTAAATACTCCTAGTGTTGTTGATATTCCGTTGTGCTAGAGAATTATATTTTGATTGTTGTAAAACTAATCTGGTGTTTTGAGGGTCGCCCCATTTTTATGTGCTATATATCGCACACTAGTTGTGTTGAGTTTTTAAATGCTATTTTATGTTGTATTGATGAAAATGTAGCACTCTCTTTGAGGTGCGTGGAAAAGTTTTTGGAAACTCTGATTTTAATTTAACTAATTAATAGTAAATAGAAAGGGGGTGTTACATTGGTGGTATCAGAGCAGTTCGGTCTGTCCGGCCAAGTTGTCGAGTCTGTTAACCCTCGAGTCTTGGTACTCGTTCTAAATCATAATTATGTTGCTGCTTATTACTGTTACCTTTGTTGGTTTTGTTCTTTCATTGACATGCCTTGTAATTTATTTGATGGATAGCGATTGAAAATTATATTGATTTATTGAGGTATGTGTGATTGAAATATGTAACTGTTGGTTGTAGCATTGATTTTGGTTGTTTGCGACTGTTGTCTGTATCATTAAGATATGTGGATTAAAAGAGTTCTAACGACGTCAAGGAGTGAGAGTCGTTACGACGCCTTCGCACTCCAGACTGCGTTAAAAGTCTTTTAAGGTAGTAGTTATAAATTTGAAAGAAAGTAGTTTTGTGACCTTAATTAATTGGTTGCATGAGTAGGAGGGACTGATCACCCCGATAACTCATCCCCAATGAAAGAGGCGACAATAACTCATGGTTATTATTAACTTTGTATGCATGCACAAATTTTAAATTGAGTGATTGCTTGATTAGCTTGATATAAAAGTACCTGTGATGCATATGAGTTTAAACTTGACTCGTGCTTAATTGTTTCGACGTTAGTATGCTAAAATGAAATGCTGTGTAATGCTATATTTTCATTATCTCTATTAAGGTTGCATAACTGGAAGTTTCGACATTTTCAGTGTTCCAATTTAACTTGTTTCGTGAGCATGATGTGAATTGTCAAAATTAAATGATTAACTTTCCTTACCTTCTGAGTTTATGTCGGGAATTAAATTTTGAACTAATAAGTAGTTGTTTACGTGGTTGCATGCTTGAGTGATGGTGAGGTTGGAGTTCGCATATAGTTTCCTTTTTGACAAAACTGTGAATTCTATGGTTTTCGAAAAATCGGTACTTAGAAAATTTTGTACTATTGGGAATGAATGTGAAGTCAAATTAGTATTAAGTTTTGTTTCCAAGATGTTTTAGGGTTTTTTATTTCAAAATGTGACATGACTTCGGCTTTTGAACCGATTAGGTTGTGGTTTAATGATGTTTGAAAATTATGAGATTTTACATAAATTACATGATTAGTTAAGTTAGAATTTGTATGTCATGTGAATGTGAATCCAATAATGATTGTCAAGGTCTTGAGAACAAATGTAAACAATTTTAAGTACTTCTTGACTGTGAACTACAATTGTATAATTGTGTTCGTTCTATGACTTAACTTGGACTTTGTTGTTGCTATCACTCTTATTATTTGTCACTTCTTGAAATTGTTTTACGTGGCTTTTAAATCTAATGATGAGGGTGTGCAATGAGACCTTTTGTGCGATTAGTTTTCCTTGCTAAGTGTTGACGAGGGTATGTAATTTCATTTTAATTGTTTAAAACTAATGTCAAGTCTTGTAGCAAAGCAATTGTATTATAATGCATGTGTTGGTTATGTTTCTTTTGTGATATGAAATCGGTTCAATTTAGTAGAATTATATGTCCCATGAAATTTTCTAGGGAAGTTGTAAAATCGCATGTTAGCCAATCCCTAGGAATAAAGAGATCGAAGAAGATGCCTACATGTTTAATCTTTTCGGACTTGTGTGTTTAATTTGTTTGCATGATTGGTTATGCTTATGTGTTTTCTACGTGTGTTCTTTGGAGGCAGGGAATTAATTAAATCTTGTTATAATTTTTGTGTCCTCAATGAACTTTAGTAGTGTTTTGTGCTTAGAATGAAAACATGATTGTTATACAACTCAGGAGTGGAAACGATGTCAGAATCAATGTCTTAGGTTGAAACTCATGGAAACCGGTAAAGCTATGCATACTTTTTGCGAACTTTCTGAAAATGCTGTTTTCATAAAACTCGGTGTAGAATTATTAGTAGTGGTGGCTGAATTGTGATGGTTGTTTGTGTTGTTGAATTCACTGTTTTGAGATGTTCTAACATGGGTTCAGTATTTCAGTGACTGAGAACGTTTTCCTAATTGAAAAATTATGTGGTTTGTCATTTCGAAAACTTGATTGAATGCTTGTTAATTTGCCACTGATTTGGTTGCATTTGGAGTTGTAGAACTCGAGTTATAGGTGAAACAAGTTAGGTTAAAATTCTGGAAACAATCTGGACCTAGGGTCAATGTTTTGGTTACTGCGTATTCAAAAGAGCTCATTTTCGAACGAATCCAATTTCTTTGAATAATTGACAGAATTTGACTCACTTTATGCACAAGTTTCATGCAATTTGATCGAGTTTTGGTCATTATAGAACTGCTTGAATTTGAAGGACAGAAACTGCATCTTTTGAAACTAGTATGCGTATTTTTGAAAACTGTACCTATTGAACACTCTCTTTCGAAAACTGAACTTAGGGATAAGAAATAGACGCATAGGGCTTTCCAACAAGTATTTATTTGTCGAAATCCGAGGTCGTTTACTATTTTAATTAATTCTCCAAAGTAGGCGCATAGTTATAGAATTTTCTGCACCTGAGTTTAGGTAGATTAATTTGACGTTGAATAAAATGATTAATTTGTCGAATAAGTTGGAGTTGAACTTTGTTGTTGTGGACGTGTTAATTGTTGATGTGAATGTTGTTGGGTATATGATTGTTCCTGGGTGTATCAGCAAATACAAGAGTCGCCAACAAAGAATTGGGCTCGCGGTCCACCAACTTCGGTCGGCCCGACCAACATTTGCTTGGGCGCAATTCGCCGGCCGAAATCTTCGCAAAAACGCGGTCGGACCTCGCGATATATATATACGCCATTCGCATATGGCATCGAGTGCGTTCTCTAACCTTGTGCTATCTCGCGGCGACCTCTCACTAGATCGTCGGAGTGTCTTTGCAGGTACCACCCGAGGCGCTCAACGCGTGAAGCCAGGACCGGTCCTTTCCCTCATTCAACGACGGCCCATTTGACGAAACATCAACTACTTCAACACTTCATTGGTCAAGGTACGATCAATTGGCGACCACGCGGGGAGGCCCGTGCGCTATCCTACCTCATTCATGGCTCCACGCGCGGCCGCCCCCGACGCGGGCCGCTGCGACGACTCAATCCTCCGGCGAGAATCGCAGCAGCGAACCCGGGGCGCGCGGCCCACGATCCACGAGTCTCAAGGACTTCCACGACAAGAGCCTTGGTGCACAACGGTCGCGGACTGTCCTCCGGCAATTCAACCGCCCGTTCACGAGACTTGCCGATTTGACGAAACATCAACTACTTCAACACTTCATTGGTCAAGGTACGATCAATTGGCGACCACGATGGGAGGCCCGTGCGCTATCCTACCTCATTCATGGCTCCACGCGACGGCCCGGACGCGGCCGCTTCGACTCAATCCTCCGGCGAGAATCGCCAGCCAGAACCGGAGGCGTGGCGTCATCACGATCCACGAGTCTCGAGACTTCCACGACAAGAGCCTTCGGTGCACAGCGGTCGCGGACTGCCCTCCGACAGATTCAACCGCCCGTTCCTGGAGACTTGCCGCCCGAGCTGATTGAAGCGGGCATTCAGGAACCTCTACCGGACCATGTCACTCAAGCCGTTTTGCAGATTTTGCAAAACAAAAATCAGGTGATCGCAGACGACGACGCGCTCTCTCTCGATCACGAATGAGGGTCAATTAAGGCGCCTAGACATGGCAATCAAACCCAACCCGTGGGTAACCGCCCGAACCCGTCCCGATTTTTGCGGGGAAAACCCGGTGTGAACGGGTTCGGGGACGGGGATGGGTTTTCCCCGATTTACTGAGTCGGGGACGGGGACGGGGATGGGGAGTGTGATACCCAGCCCGAGCCCGAACCCGAACCCGCCCGCTAGGTGTACAACTACTTTTTTGTTTGACAATCTTTGTTAAATTACTTAAATACCAAAATATACATATATATATATATATATATATATATATATATATATATATATATAGTAGAAACCCTAGTTCCAACGCCTCTCTCCTCTTAGCCTCTCCGCCTCTCCTTTCCCTTTCTAGTTGCGCACGAAGCAAATCGAGAAGAGCGGAGGAATGAGAAGCATCGTCGACCCTCGAACTTCACGATCTAAAGGTCGACCCTTTCAACTCAAACGAGATCACGATGTTGTGGTAACCTCCTTTCCCCTTTCTTCTTATAACTGAGTGTTCGTTTGTTTATCTTTGATAGTTCAGTTTCCCTTTCTTTTTATGACATTAATCTTTATGCCCTAAGCTTTGAATGACTATTGTTGGTATGAAATGGGGATTGGATTGTTCATTTATATGCCCCAAGCTTTGATTGTTCATTTTTATGCCTTTCGTTGATTGTTCGGTTCACCTTGCTTTGGAACAAAGCAAATGGGGCTCAGATTGTGACTCTTTGAGGAATGAAATATCATGTATCCACTATGGCTGGGATTGATAGATAATTTGGATTGTTGTAAATATGGTTTAGTTTCCTGTGAAAGCCAGTAAAATATTTTGGGGGAGCTCTTTGAAATTTTTTATGTCTTGCCTGTTTAGTTGTAAATATAGTTTCTAATTGATCCTGTACTGTTTGTTCTTGGGAGCTCTTTGAAATTTTTTATGTCTTGCCTGTTTGTTGCATGCTCTATGTAGGAGTGGAAGAGCTTGTGGAATCCTTTTCAGTTTGAGTTTAGATATTCATGAGCCAGTTAGTAATTTCCTGGTCTGTTATAATGTAAAATATTTTCATAATTGGGTTTTCAGAGCAAGGATTCTTTGACTCTTCACTGTTTTTAAAAAAATGTTCAATGTGATAGGCCTATATGTTTTGTCCATGTTTTACTCTTAACTCCTTTTTTTGGTTTTATGAACAAAATGCAGCAAAAACTAGACCATTATTTTATCTCAAGAATGGCTAGTAGGATATCTTTCCCAGTTCCAAGGTGAGTAAACAAGGCAGATATTAATAACCCAAAGGTTTGTATAGATGTGTTACTATTTGTCTTTCCTGGTGATGGATAGTGACAAGACAACATCCTTTCTTCAATATACACTTTTGTTTTGATGGCGTGTTCCATGATTACTCAGCTTGCATGATAACTGATGCAAGTGATTGTGCTAACTATGTTGTTTTGGAGTACTTGATGGATTTTTATCAATTAAGGAATGCCTAGTATATTAGATAGTTAGATTGATTGATTTTTCTTGTTTGGTAATTCCGCACTGCGCGAATGTATTGTATGGAAACATTTCACATTGATAAAAGTTAACGAACAAGACAAAGCTCAATGTAATTATTGCAAGAATCTGCTTGGTGGAAGTTCAAGAAATGGAACGAAACACTTGCATACACACATGAATATATGTGTTCAAAAAAAGATTGTGGAGAGAAGCAAATAGGTTAATTGAAGAATGAAGATGATCGATAGATGTCTTGTTAAGTGATGATTTTCTTTTTGAAGATGTTAATGTGTAACACTTGTTTACTTGTTAGTCCGTATTTTGTAATGTTGGTTGTTTTAAAAAAATTTAGAACTTGGTTTGGTTGTATGGTGAAAAATTAGTATGAACTTATTTTGTAACCAAAAAGTCTTAATCTTACTTTGAACACCTTTAATGATTATGTTTCAATGTTTTGGAAATAGGTACTTATAATTAGGTTTGGAAAAAATACTTTTCCCAACAAAATCGGGTTTGGGGTCGGGCTTTTAATCAACATAGGAGCGGGGACGGGCGGGGAAACCCGATCCCCATCGGGGGCGGGGATGGGGATGCGTATTTCATGCCCGGCGGGTTTTGGGGTCTGGGTCGGGGATCGGGTAGTTTGTCGGGGTCGGGGACGGGGGGAGTAAAAACCGGCCCCGCCCCGCCCCGTTGCCATGCCTAGGGCCGCCCGCGTGCGGAAGACGGAGAACCTTCTGCTCGCCGCCGACCGGCGCGAAGACACCGCTCCCTTCGGCGAGCATTTCGCGAGAGAGCACTACTCATCGTTCTCCGGCAAGAAGAGGCGGGCGCACGGACGCTTCTCGGCGAGAACGTGCGTGACGCGCGCTCGATGTCCTATGATTATGAAGATTCTAGCTACCGCCCCGACACCGGCCGCTCACCCACGCAGGTACTCCTCCAATGAGTCGTCCGGTCACGCGTCGAGAAGCGAGATCTTGGGATTCTCGAGAAGAGCCGGAAGATTACGAGAGATGGAAGAGTCGAGACGCTTCGCATCGCCAAGGAGAGGCCAAAGCGAAGCGACCCGAAGGGCCTCCTCAACTTACGCCAACCGCCCATCCGGAGGATTTCATGGAATGCCGGGAACGCGAGGCATGCCTCGCAATGCAACCCTTTGGGCGAGCGGCATTCGAGCGAGCACGCCCGTTCTCCGGGAGATCGGCGTTACAAAATTCCGATAGATCTGCGCGAAGCGCCAATCTCAACAAGTTTGACGGCCGAGGGATCCAGACAAACATCTCTGTTACTTCAATAATTACTGCTGTTATAGGGAATTGGGACCGACCATGAAATGCAGGCTTTTTCCCCAGTCGTTGGACGGTCGAGCATTGGAATGGTGGGAGTCTCTGCGACCCAATTCCATCTCCTCATGGGACGACCTGATCAGAATCTTTTTATCTCACTACACCGCCAACCGCTGCCAATATCGATATGAAGAATACTTGGACTCTGTTGTTCAAGGAGATAATGAGACACTGAGACAATATATCGACCGGTTTAACACTGAGGCCGAGTCCGTTCGTGACTTGTCAGACAAGGACAAGCTAAAATATTTGAAGCGTGGTATTCGACCGGACCACCGGTTCGTAGAAGAATTCACTCTTAACCATTATCAGGATCTCAGTTACTTCTTAACGAGGGCTAACGTCCACATGGCGTATGAAGAAACTCTGGCAGCAAGAAAGGCCGTCCGTGCACGACCTAAAGAAGAAAACAGTAAGCCGGCCAAAGGGCATGAAGGTCGCCGCGACAATCGGTCTGACTTTCGAGATAAGAAGTTCGATCATCGCACTCGGCTAAACACCTCTATTGCACAGATCTATAGCGAGTGCCAAAACAATGAATTTGTGGGAGTAAAGCGGCCCGATCCACTCGTGCTCAAGAAGGGGGCACGACCGACTAAAAGGTACTGCCATTACCACAAGAGCAAGGGTCATGATACTAACGACTGTATGACCCTCAAAGATGATATCGAAGAGCTCATTCAGAAAGGCAAGTTGGGAAAGTATGTGAGGTTGTAGGAAGTCGACCGACCTCAAGAGAAGCAGAAAGAAACTGATCCGGACAGAGGAAAGGGCGCTCTAGTTGTTTCAAGCGTCCAAGACAAAGACCGATCTGAAGATCGAGAAGCTCCACGATCCAGAGGTCGCAACGTTGCAATGGTCATTCACGGTGGAAACCCGTTGGACCGTAGAGAATCAAATAAAGCCACAAAAAGAAAGTGGGACGAGCTCCTGATGGTCGGTTCGACATCAACAGTCCCACCGGTCTCGAATAGACCCCCCATCTCGTTTGGAGATAACGACCTACACGATGGCAGAACGAACAGTTATGTTCCGTTGGTAATCAGAGAAGTTATGGCCAATACAGAAGTTCAAAGAATTCTAGTCGACCAGGGTAGCTCGGCCGACATCATGTTTGAAGGCTTGATTGACAAGATCAAGGTTGATCGGAGCGAGATAATACCCCAGGCCGAGCCTACTCCCCTAACGGACTTCAATGGAGCGATCACCTACCCGTTGGGAACAATCGAACTCATGGTCACATTTGGTGACGACACCGAGATAGCTCTTTTATGCAGGGCGGGTCCGCACGGCGTTCCTCGTACTCCCCCTCAAATCATGCTATCGATGTATCATTGGTAGGCCGACCACGGGCAAGCTAGAGCGGTGGCGTCAACGGTACATCCGAAGATGAAATTCTACAACAAAAAACGACCGGTAGTTACCTGGCGCCGACCTAGAAAGCGGCAAAGACGATGCCACGATCTGTATCAGCAAATTTGCGATGAGGTAGACCTTGGCCCAAATGTTCGAAACACTGGTGAAGGCCATCAAGTCAACGTCACTGATTTGGATGCTCGGTATGATCCAGACAGTGACCCAGAGGATAACGATGATGACTTAGCCCGAGAGCTGAAAAACAGGTTGAAAAGGCCAGAACCTCATGGAGAACTAATAGATGTGCAGTTGGGAGACGACCCAACAAAGATAGTTAAGCTCGGTAGCGACCTACCAGAGCAAGTAAAGCAAGACCTTGTGCAGTGTTTGAGAGACTATGCTGACCTGTTCACATGGCAGGCATCAGACATGCCCGGCATCCCTATCGAAGTAGCCTGCCATCAACTTTCAGTCGATGAAGACGCCAAGCCGGTCGCTCAAAGAAGAAGGACCCAGAACGAGGAAAAATCTCAAGCCGCTGCAAAGGCCGTTGAGGACCTCATAAAGGCCAATTTCATAGAAGAGATCAAATACACGACCTGGCTATCCAACGTCGTGTTGGTTAAAAAGAAGAATGGAAAGTGGAGGATGTGTGTAGACTACACCGATCTGAATAAGGCATGCCCGAAGGATGCCTTCCCCGTACCCAACATTGACAAGCTGGTCGATGGGGCCTCGGGCTACAAACTATTGTCCTTTTTGGACGCTTATTCTGGATACAATCAGATCACGATGTATCCGCCCGATCGACACAAGACGGCCTTCATGACAGATCGAGGAAATTTTCAGTACAAGGTGATGCCTTTACGGCTAAAGAACGGCTGGAGCGCGACCTACCAAATGAATGATGAACAAAATCTTCAAGAGGCAGATCGGTCGAAACTCAGAAGTGTACTTGGATGACATGATCATCAAAAGTGGGACCGATCCAGATCATGTGAACGACCTGAAGGAAATCTTTGAGGAAGCAAGGAAGAATTCGCTCAGACTAAATCCAGAGAAGTGTACGTTTGGGGTGAGGGCCGGCAGATTTTTGGGCTTCCACCTAACTGAAAGAGGGATAAAGCAAACCACGAGAAATGCGGGCGATCGCCGACATGAGGCCGCCCACATCTAAAAAAAGAAATACAACAAACCGAATGGCATGGTGGCGCTCTATCCGTGTTCATTCCCAAAGCGCCGCAAGTCGCCGCCATCGCTTAAACTCCTCAAGAAAGATGTAGATTTTGAATGGACCGACCAATGCCGCGTGCATTGGATGAATTGAAGCAAGCTTTGACCAATCCGCCAATTATGACTAAGCGCTGCTGCCGGGCGAGACCATCATGCACAGTACTTGGCTATAACGGAAGAAGTTACGAGTATTGTGTTGGTCGAGAATGCGATCTGAAACAAAATCCGGTCTACTTTATTAGTAAAGTGATGCAAGGGCCCGAGTGAGGTACGTAAAAATAGAAGTTTGCTCTTGCACTCGATTCTGCCGCTCGAAGGTTGAGACCCTACTTTGTGGCCCACCAGTGTCGTGGTAAGGACCGATCACCAATCGAGCAAGTCCTTCATCGGCGGACACAGGGACGAATGATAAAGTGGGCGGTGGAGCTCGGCGAATTTGGCATTAAATTTGAATCGGATCGGCCGCAAAAAGCGCGGTGTTGGCCGACTTTATAGCCGAAATGACTCCTATCCCGTAAGATCAAGTTTGAAACGACACGGATTTTGCAGATGGGTCGCCCAACAAAGAAAAGGAAGTGGAGCCGGCCTAATACTAGAAAATTCTGAAGGCCTGGCTGTGGAGGTGTCTTTGACTTTCGCTTTCCATACATCGAACAATCAGGCCGAGTATGAGGCGTGCATAGCCGGCCTGCAGCTCGCCAGGGACTTCAATGTCGACCGGGTTGAACTTCGATCAGACTCCTTACTTGTTGTCTCGCAGATCAAAGAATTATATGATGCTAAGGACGACGTGCTGAAGAATTACCTAGCCAGAGTAAGAGAGCTTCTCAAGCAGTTCGACCGGGCTGAAGTGACTCATGTGCCTCGGACCGAAAATGTTCGAGCAGACATTCTATCGAAACTTGCAAGTACGAAGACCCCGGGGAACCACAGAAGTTTGATTTAGGAGACTCTCAACCGGCCGAGCGTGTCGACCAAACCAAGTCAGTCGTTGGCCGTTCTGTGTGTCAATACGGATTCAGATTGGATCGCCCCTATCCTGAGATACATTGTTGAAGGGGAAGAACCGAGCGATCCGAAACAAGCAAAGTTGGTCAGGCTTAGAGCGACCAAGTATTCGGTGATAGAAGGAAAGTTGTACAGAAGAGGATTCTCCTCTCCATTGTTAAGGTGTCTTACGTCGGTCGAAGCCGACCATGTGCTGAGGGACATTCATGAAGGTGTTTGTGGAAGTCACCAAGGCGCTCGTTCCATAGCTAAGAAGGCTCTCAGGGCCGACTATTATTGGCCGACCATGGACGAGGATGCCAAGAAGCTCGTTCAGAAATGCAAGAAATGCCAAGTACATGCTGATGTCCACATTGCACCTTCCACAGAGTTACAAAGTCTTGTCTCACCTTGGCCGTTCGCCTAGTGGGGCATGGATCTGCTAGGCCCGTTTCCACCTGCTCCAGGCCAGTTCAAGTTCTTGATCGTGGCGGTAGATTATTTTACTAAGTGGATCGAGGCCGAGCCTCTTGCAACCATCACCTCGGCGAAAGTAAGCAAATTCTTCGGCCGGTGTGTGTTGGCCCGTTTTGGGATCCCTCAGCAGCTGATAACTGACAACGGCACCCAGTTCGCGGACAAAAGGTTCAGAGGAATGTTGGCCGACTTAGGGGTAAAACAGCGTTTCACCTCGGTCGAGCACCCTCAGACAAACGGCCAAACTGAAGCGGCCAACAGAGTTATCCTACGAGGTTTGAGGCGACGACTCGATGAAGCGAAAGGGAACTGGGTCGAGGAGCTACACCCGTTCTTTGGGCCTACAGGGGCGACCCTCATTCAACGGCCGAGTCCCCTTCAGACTGGTATATGGGACCGATGCTGTCATACCCATAGAAATGGGTGAACTGAATTGGAGAACCTCAAATCCCCCTACAGTGGTTGACAACGACCGAGCTATTCGAGAAGAATTGGACCTAATTGAAGAGCTGCGCACCCAAGCGTCACTAAGAGAGCAATTGATCAAACAGAAGGTCGCAGCCAGATACAATACTCGCGTGCAAAAGAGAGACTTCACGGTCGGTCAGCTCGTTCTAAGACGGGCCGACGTAGGAAACAAGAATGCACGCCAAGGGAAACTGGCACCAAATTGGGAAGGTCCATACAGGGTCATCAAAAAGACTGGAAAGGGGGCTTACGAGCTGGAAACCATGGATGGGGCGACTATCCCCAGAACATGGAATGCAGAGAAACTCAGAAAATATTACGTTTGAATGTAATGAACGATTTGAATGTAATGAACGACCGACCTATAAATGAAAAGCAGGCAGGCGCTCTTTTTCCCACTGGGTTTTTTACAGAGGCCTGACCTTTAGATATATGATGTGTTCTTTACTTTCTCGCAAGAATGTATGACCGGTCGCTCAAGATTGCCCGTGGCAAAGGAGTGATCGAAGATTTATCGAAGTTGATCAGATCGTCGAAACGATCTACCTCGAGAGCCATCGAAATGGCCCAAGGGTTAGATAAACCCGCAAACTTCGTGTCGTCGAAACGATGCATGGCGTGTGCCACCGAGCCGCACGAACGACGGTCATCACGAGTTGACTTCGAGCGGCGCCATCGAAAATGGCCCAAGGGTTAAGTAATAACCCATCGTAATAACAGTCGTCGAAACGACCTACCTCGAGAGGTCATCGAAATGATCCCAATCGAGTGCCATCGAAATGGCCCAACCATAAACGAGCGCTTTCGAAATAGCACGAAACGGTCGCCGAGCGGCCTATAAGTTCGAAAAAACTTAGACAAATAAATGTACAAAATATGCAGACGTAACCACGCGAATTCAAAGACAAGTTAAGAATGTCATTACAAAATAGAGACGCTCGGCCGAAGCCGAGCGCCCAAATATTCGACTGCTCGAAGGCAGCATTTAAATTGTCGTGCTCGAAGGCAAGCTAAAATATTACAAAGATAAACTCCGCTCGCAGGCGGGCTTCAGAGGCTTCAGAAGAGAACTGTGGCCGGGCGAACAACATTTCCATGTTCATCTTTTTGCTCAGGCAGCATGATCTTGTTGTCCGCAACATAATGGGGAGGATTTATCATCTTCTCATCAAAGTTGATCTTCAGATCTGCGTTCAGTGCCCGCGCCTGAGCAAGAGCGTTGTAGAACTGCTCGATTGCTGCCTCCCTACCGGCCTGGGCTACCATTTGGATCTTTGCCGCCAGCTCGGCATTTTCGGCCTCCGGCCTGGCCTTATCCTTCTCTAGGGATTCAACGTCAGTTTTCAGAGTAGTCACCTGGAGAGTTTGGCCCGGTCCTCCTCACCCTTCTGAAGAGCGTCTTTCTTGGCTTGGACAAGCTTGTCGTACCTCTGTTGCGCCTCAGCCAAAGCCTTCTTCTTATCAGCACGAGCCCCTGCAAACAGAGATCGTCCAGCTATTAGTCGGTCGATTTAAGGCAAAAGAAATAACGGACTTAGAAAGTAAAGTACCTTCAGCTTCGGCCCCAAGCTCGGTCATGATTTTATCTATCCCCAAGCAGAGAGAAGCACAGACCTCCATTGGCTTCTTCCTGAACCACTCGAGTTCGACCTGTCCTAAACCCTCGAGCGAGAGAATAGGGAGGTCGGCCTTAGCGGAATCCATGTTTCGGTCGTCGAGCCTTACCCGCTTGGCGGAGCGATCGTCAGTTCGAGGGGGCGACCGAACAACTGGCTTTTTCTTTTGGCTCTTGGGAGTGGGGGGCACCTTTGAGGACGATTCAGGAACATCCCCTGGCCGAGATCCGTCATATTTCTTGGCCCCCGGAATGGTAGCGGGCTTCAAAACTGACTCGAGCACGTCCCAGTTCTTGCCGGCCATTCTTTCTGCAAAATACCGAGTCATGAGTTAGAAAAAGAAAAAAGAAAAAAGAAAAGATTGACAGCAAAAACATAAAGGCAAAGTTCAAAAGCAAACCGATCTCGACCTCCAAATCCTGGCCCTCGAGCAAGACAAAGGGACGACAAGGTATGTCGCCCTTAGGGTCTGGACGCATCATGCTCGCTAACGCCTTGATCATCTCTAGGGATTCCAGGTCGGCCTCACCCAAGTCCTTGACAGAGTAAATGTAATCGCCTGGCCTCCTGCAGAAGTGAGCCTCGTTCCACATGATTGGGAAGTAAGGGGGACCAAGCATCCCGTCCGGTTGGACCTCCGATATAGCCTTACCGGCCTCCTCAGTGGGAACGATCCAAAAGTACTGACTTCTCCAGGCCGCTCCCAATGATTCTTGGTATGCTTTGAAGAACCGATGATGAGTCTTCGCATGCTCTTAAAGGAGACCTGCTCCTCTTCTCCTTATTAGCCTTCTCCCTGAGCCAGCTCAGCTCAAAGAGAGTGAAGAACAACATGATCGACACCGGCCGACCCAGCTTAGTCAAAAGGACTTCAAAAGTTTTCAGAAACGCCCATGCGTTAGGGTGGAGTTGAGAAGGGGCGACCCCGATATGACGCAGGACGTCACGTTGAAATTCAGTAAAAGGAGGGGTGATATTCATCCTCTCGAACACGAGCCGATACATCGTGAACTTGAGGTTGGGAGAATAAGTTGCAATGTCTTCTCCGTCCTTCAAACCTCTCACCCTCCAGCCCGGCGAATCGTCGGGCGCTCTCGCAGATTGGGCAAGGCAACATGGCCGACGATAATGATGCTCTGTGAGAGCGAAGAGTTTCGATACCCAAGACATGTCGATATATATCTCGCCTACGTCGCTTGAACTTCGGCCGACCCTTCGTTCGATCCTCCGATGTTTACCTCCAGACGAGAGTAACTAGCTGCGGGCTGAACCACTTCTTCCTCGTGGACTTCTTCAGCTCGGCCACCTTCGGCCTCCACCATCTCTTCGTCCGCGATCGGGGCGGCACTCTGCTTCGTCGTCATCAATGATCACCACGTCAACATCTCCTTCCTCTCCTTCCGCCCGAGATCGATGTTCTCGGTGGTGGAGTGTTACCACGACCGCTCATCGAGATGGACGGGCCTAGAACCGAACTCTTCGAGCTAGCCGATCCTCGACCGGAAGAGTGAGAACTCGAGCTCATCTTTGCTCAAGAACCGCTGAAGAACCGAACCTTTAACGCCCGAAGACGACTTAGACTCCTCCTCATGGGGATTGGGCTCGCCCGGCCTCGACATGTATGTAGCAAAAGATTGGGACGGTTTACGAGGGATACGGGCGGTCAACTTCGTCCGTGGCATGCAAAAACACCTGTGATAAGGGATCGAGTCGGTCGATCGAGTAGATTACTCATGAGAGGGCAACTTGGCCATCCCCGACCGACACCCCTATCACAAGGCGTGGAAAAGTACGAAAATACTTTCAAAAGAAAAACTCAAGTTTAAAAGTAAAAGTAGAGATCGACCCATACCTTGAACAGGATGTTGTGGATCGGTCGCGAGTGAACGAAGCGACAATGGATGCAAGTCGGCGGCGGCGTAGTCGGCCGGCCGCGAGCAATTCGTGAAAGTGTGAAAAATGAACTCACCGGCGGGCTATTTATAGTACGGACCCATGGCGCGAAGGGGCCGGGAGGCGAAGCGTCAACGTTTACGTTTTCTCGCCAATGGTTGTCTCCGCACAACCTCGGAAACACCAAGCGTCACGTCTTAAATATCGGTGAAGACCAACCGTCACGGCACGCAGCATCGATGGTTGGTTGTGGCGGTCGACACCGCCCTATCGAGAAAGCAAGCGGCCGCGTCCGTTTCGTCCAAAATAACTTCACTCCGGGGCATCGATTCAAGCCTCGGATCGCTCTTAGCGACCTAGGCTTGGGGGG
Organism: Oxytropis ochrocephala; assembly: GCA_020916435.1. Lineage (NCBI taxonomy): Eukaryota > Viridiplantae > Streptophyta > Magnoliopsida > Fabales > Fabaceae > Oxytropis > Oxytropis ochrocephala. The sequence continues at coordinate 59,054,123 of CM037092.1, read as the reverse complement.
CAATCGTTCTTGGGTGTATCGGAAATACAAGAGCCGCCAACGGCCGGTGGGCTGCGGTCCACCACTCACTTCGGTCGGCCCGACCACGCCGCTTAGAGCGCAATTCTCGCCGGCGAAATCTTCGCCAAAGCGGTCGGACCTCGCAGTATATATACGCCATTCGCATATGGCATCAGGTACGTTCTCTAACCTTGTGCTATCTGCCCGAGCGACCTCTCACTAGATCGTCGGAGTGTCTTTGCAGGTACCACCCGAGGCGCTCAACGCGTGAAGCTAGGACCGGTCCTTTCCCTCATTCAACGACCGGCCCATTTGACGAAACATCAACTACTTCAACACTTCGTTGGTCTAGGTACGATCAATGATAAATTGGTGATGTTGATGATGTTGTATCAATTGTTGAAGATTAGTGTGTTGTATTCACTGTTGTTGTTGGTAGTCGTTGAGTCTATTGTTGAAATTGGTGTTGTTGTGTTAATTGCGATTGTTGGTGGTGTTGGGCCTCTGGCCATGATTGTTGAAGTCTCTGGTGTAGCATGTGTTGCATTCCGTTGAATATGAAAATAAAAGTGACGATATAGGCATTCGTGTCTTGGGTGAACTTTAGACGGTGTTTGGGTAGTCGGGTAGGATTTTGATAACCTACAGGTTAGGATACCTATTTGGGAATAAGAGTGCGGAGGAGGGCGTTTGGTATGTTGCGTGTACGATGGAACATGGATGAGGACGGTTAGAGGTGATAAGAAGATTTGATGTTGAGTTCGTAAGTTGGCGTAGATTTTCGAGGACGAAAATATTCTAAGTGGGGGAGAGTTGTAACGCCCAAAAATAATTTAATTATTCATTTAATTAAGTTATTTAAGGCTTGCAACATTTATTTAAGTCAATTAATTAATTTGGAGTTTTATTTATTTTAGGAGGTGTTATAGTGATTAGTTATATTAAAAATAGGGTGTTTAATATAACTAAGAGGTGTTGGGTAGTAAATAAGGGAGTGGTGATTTAATTAAAATAAGGAGTGGTTGAAGTAGCTAGGGGGTGCAAATAAAGGGCCCAAGGCCCACTAATAGGCCCAAACTAAAGGAATAACCTTAGGGGTAGGGTTTTCCTTCCCCATTTGAAACAAAGAAAAGAAAATAGAGAGGGAGAGGGAGCTAAGGGCGACGGCCAGCAGCCAAGGGAGGGAGGAAAAGAGCTTCTCTTCATTTTGGCTTGGGGGTAAGTGGTGTTTGGTACCAATCTTCTCCATTTTTCTTCCTCTATCTTTTAGTGTAAGTTTCATACACTAATTCCTTCCCATTTTCCTTTGCCATGGATGGGGTTTTGAAGCTCAAAGTAGGAGAGCATCCATTTTTGGTGGTTCTTGTGTTGGTGAGGGAGAGGCTACTTGGGCTCTTCAATTTTGAGGTAAGGGGGCTCTCTTTCATACATAATAGGTTGTAGGATGAGTGGTTATGTGTGGGTTAGGTGTTTAGGGTAATTAATTGTTGTTTGTGTGTTGTTTGGATTAATTGATTGCTTATGGCTTGTTTGAATTAATTGGTGTTATGTTTGAATTAAAATGGATGAACCCGTGCTAATTGTTGTTAAGATGAATATGATAGGAACTATGTATGCAAGGTGTTTGATGTATTGCCTCAATGAAATTGAGTATGAAAATATGATGATTGCAAGGTGTTTGATAACTTGCCTAAAATGAATTGGTGTTGAAATTGGAGTGTGAGGCATTGTGCCGTGATTATAATTGGTTTGGGTGATTAATCATGATGAGTTCTTCTTGCTCATGGTTTTGTGCGTTTCTGGACACTGTTTCGGTCTTTTTAAAACTGGTACTGTTTGGTCGATTCAAAAATTATGAGGCTGAGTGTATTTGAAAATAGACTTAAAGCCGGTCGTTTTGGCACTGGTTTCGTTAAATTCGGAGTTGTGTAGCTCCAGTTATGAGTCTCCAAAGTCGGGTCAATTTCCTAGAGTCAAACTGTGAGTAGGTTCGGTTTTTGCAAGTTTTATGTCTTCAAATGAACTCCGTTTTGAACGATTCTTTTTCCATTATAAACTATACTCAAATTGCTTTTGTTCGGGCTAAGTTTTTGTACCATTTGGTCAAGTTTAAGTCATTTTAGAGTAAAATGAAGTGGGAGGACAGAATCTGTCCAGTCTGGGAACTGTTCTGGTTGTTTCTAAAAACTGTACTAATTGGCTCATTGTTTTGAAACTTTAAAGATATATCCAGAAACTACACATCTGTGGCTTTCCGACGAGTGGTCTTTTGTAATTTTTCGATATCGTTTGCTATTTTAAATAATCCGTCGAAGTAGGTGTACTGCTATAGGAATCCAGCATTTTGTGCGGGTGTTGCCAATGTTGCCCAAAGTGCCAAAAATGCTATTTCGATCCTTTGAACCTTTTTAGTCCCTAAAATATTATTTCGGTCTCTATGCACTGTTGGTCCTTGAGTGATGTTTTGGTCCTGGATGTGCCATTTTGGTCCCTGAGTGCTGTTTAGGTCCTTGAGTGATGTTTTGGTCCTCTAGGGGTGTTTAGTCCTTGTGACATATTTTATAATGACGAAGTTGATGATGTATGAATAGACGATGATGATATTGACGATGGGTCTATTGACCAAAACTAAAAATGATGATGATGTTATTGACGATGGGTCTATTGACCAAAACTAAAAATGATGATGATGTTATTGACGATGGGTCTATTGACCAAACTAAAATTGATGATAATGTGGGATGTAATGTTGATGATGCATGAATGATGATTGTTGGTTGCTCATGGGTCTCATGCATACATGTGCATTTTATTGACGATGTTTATTGACGATGAGAGGCTTCGGCCTTGAGCTATTGACGATGATAAAGCTCAATTATTGACGATGATGCCCATAGTGGCAAAAATTTATGACGGTTGATGGTACCACATGCATTGTTTCGAATCATGCGTTCGTACTTATTCTCGTTGTTGCGCGCTCGCGTATCGTCGTTTACGCGTGTTTGTTTCGTTATTTATTATTATTATTATTATCATATACATTTATTAGTTTATTATATCATTATTTTTATACAAAAAAATAGTCAAATAGTTTCACAAAACTAAAAAAAAAGCAAATAAAAAGAAGAGAGATGCGCTGACAGCATCTTCCACTTTGAGTTAGAAATCCACTTGCTCTTTCATCACATCTTTGTGTTTCTTTTCATAAACAAAGCATTGCCCCCTCCATCTAGTTTGCACACAGCCTCCCATGCTTCTACACCTATACTTCTAATTTAAGCTCAAGCCAAAACCACTTTCCCTAAACTCATAACCTTGGCACCATATTAAGCTCCCAACCTATGACTATATGCTGTACAGAGGAATCAAAACATAGCAGAAAAACAACACACAAAAAAACAAAAAAAAGCATCTCAATACATTGTGGCATATGATTTTCCCACACTCAAAATCCATATATAAAGAGCATGTGGTAACAAAAAGAGAGGAGGAACGGATTGTTATAAAAAAAAAGGGGAACGAAATACACAGGGGAAGCAAAAACAATTCTTCGAACAAATACACTCCTCTTCTTCAAACATTGTACCAAAACGACAACAACCTCCCCCACCATAACCTCTCACAACTACCATCCCTTTCCTCCCTTCAACAACAACCTCACCCTCCATTATCCTTCCACAGATTGTTACAAAAAATCAATCAAGTAAGAGAAGAAGAATGAATCAAATGATAAAGTAGGAGATAGAACCTCTTCTTAAAAACTTCAACCACCATCCATGGTGGACACCATCCACAGCAACTAGCGACACAACGACGCCGACATCGTTCCTCCCCCACCGCCGCGAAACCCCTTCACACCGTCGCCGACCACCGTAGTAGTTTCGGCGGAGCGTCTCTTCGACCTTCCTCTTCCCTCCGTTTCGTTCGCAGTAAGCTTCTCTCTTTCTCTCTTTCTCTCTCATCGAAATTTCTCTCTCTCTCTGGTGTTGAATGGCTGAAAGAGTGAAATGGGGAGATTAGATTTGTTGATGATGATAATGGCATGGGCTCTGTGTGGTTTACTGCTCCGTTTTTTACTCATTGCACCCCCAATCCAAGCCTTTTTTTTTCTTCTTCAAACATGGACCAGCTCAACAAAAAAAACGAGTTGGGCTTTACCAAGTGCACCTCCCTGTTTAATAATACTATCCCCTTTGCTATTAATTGCACCTCATTATCAATGCTGCAACCTCCTGTAATTAATTATACCCCTTTTTACTATCTCACCCTTTTCCCAAAAATCTTTCAAACTATTTTCAAATTAATGCAAGTTATTAGTGACTATCACCCAAAGCCTTGGCTTGTTTGATTGTCATGAACGCCATCAAGAGTTATTAGTAATGATCACTCAAAGTCTTTGCTTGCTTGGTCATTATGAAAGCTCTTTCTCTTTCCAAAACCCGTTCAAAAACATTTTCATCTTCAAGTTAGAACTACGTCGCTTTGATTCCCATTCGGGATACGTAGGAGCGAGCCACGTTCTCGTCAAGCGCAACAAATAGAATCATTTTTGCAACCATAAACATTAGTATTTTTCATAACAAAAAGAGTCATTTTTAAACTCATTGTTGCTAGTGGCTAATCAGAATCTTTGTTCGTCTAGCCATTGGCAGCAATGTCTTTTTCCAAAGAACAATAAGCGATGGTCACCCATAACTTTGGTTAGTTTGATCATTCGTGCCAATTAATCTCTTTCGAAAACCATTTTCAAAAGATCAAATAGAAAACGAGTCGCTACTAACGGTCAATCAGAACCTTTGTTCGTCTGACTAGTCGCGGTGACTCCCATTTTTCAAGAGTACCTAGCGGTGATTACCCATAACCTTTGTTAGTTTAATCATTCGCTGAATACTCGTCCTATTTCGAAAACTCACTAAAAAGATAAAAAACAAAAACCTTTTCACGACAACCGAGAACTACGTAGCTTTGAATTCTGAGAGCTAACTCTAGTCAAGCGCCAAAAACAAAATTTTCATTAAGTTTTTCCCATTCATCTTCAAACAAGAAATAAATAGGCAAATCTAGGTATTTTTCAAATCAAACGTAAAATCACACACTTAATTAAAGGTTCCCTCTCAGTAGAGAGGACGCGTGGGGTGCTAACACCTTCCCCGCACGTAATCGACCCCCGAACCCATATCTCTAGTTTTCGAAAGACCATCCGCCTTGTTCAAAAGATCTTTTCTCAATGTTTTGGTCTTAAAATTAAAATATTGGTGGCGGCTTCAAAATTTTTCTACGTTGTACATTGAGAAACCCAAATCGGATTTTTCGGGGTGCAACAGCTGGCGACTTCACTGGGGACTAAAAAAATAAAATATTTTTAAAAGGAGGGTCAAGCCTAATTAATTAAGTGTGTGATTTGTGTGATTGATTTGAATATCTTGTTTTGGCCTCTATGCATTCTTCTTTTTTATACTTTCATGTTGTATTCCTGTGCACCCTAGATTAGTTGTATTTGATTGATATTGAACCCTAGGGTATACGACATGTTACTGCTTTCTATTGTCTGGGCTGTTCTGGATTTTCATTTGCAGGTGGGGTAGTTTCTAATGAGATGCCCTTCGCACACACACACTTGTACCTTGAGATTATATGATTAATTAGTGAAAGAGACCATAACCAAGGTCTGACAAAACTTAGGAGAGTGGATTCGAGTAGTGAGAGCTCATCAGGACCTTTGTCCGTTTGGCTACTTGCGAAAGTTTCAACCAGAGTTGTGCTCTTTCATGATGCCTCACACCTAGCAGTTTGCTGTATTTGTGGGGAGTTTTGTGAAAGGGATTGTGGCTTTGGTGGCCTTGTGAGGGAGTGAATAGAGCTACATGGGAGGATTACCTTTAAATTGCCCTAGATCGTAGGTTTTTTCCCCCTTTTTTAGGTCACAAGGGCGTTCCCAATTGTGTGTTGCATTGTTGCATCTAGTTTAGTCATTTTTCCCTCAAGAATTTTCGAAAATCAAAAAATGTATTTTTTTTCATTTTCATAAACATCTATCTTGTATTTTCTCAAAAATTCAATCATCAAACCAAAAAAAAAAATCTTTTTACTTTGCTTTTCACATGCATGTAAAGTAGCATTATCAACCTCATTCTCATACAAAAAGCATCTTTGCATTGCATAACATGGGAAGACTAAATAAAAATTCATACACGCATTTTTCTCTATCTCATTTAGGTTTGTCGGGAGTGCATTCCCCGCGCGGGTGCGTTTTCATTCACTAAACTTTTTCCTAATTTTGTCAAAAAGTCCAAAAAACATATTTTATTAGGAATGTGTCTCATGCATGATTGCCTTTTGCATATCATGAAGAATGAACATGTGACCATCTCATTTTGCATACATTTCCATTCAAAATAAATCATGTTTTCCCTTGCATTAAAAATCATTTGCGAGCATCATGCACTTTCTCGCAGAAAAAATTTTTAGGGACATATCCCATGCTTTATTATTTTCCTTTTTCATATCATATATGCAAACATCTCATTTTGCATGCATTTTCATAAGAATCACATCTTTTCACGCACTAAAAAATAATTGTTAGTATCATGCGTTCCATTTCATTGTTTAAAAATAAAACAAAAAACAATCATCATCCGCACTTTGCATCATGGCATCATGCATTACATAAAACAAAATTTTGAAAAAAAAACAATTATCATCCCTATGGTATTTCATTCGTTCATAATCATGAAAAATCATCAAGTGATGCAATTTACGGCATCCTCATTCAAAATGCACATTCGTTCATTCATTACTCACTCTGTCGTCCATTCATATCACATCATCGCATTAATACTTTTATGTGCCGCAAATCAAAAATAAACATTAACGTCTCATTTCATATGCATCTCCATTCAATATCTCTCATGCATTAGGAAAGTAATTGTAAGCATCACACATTTCATTTCATTGCATAAGAAAAATGAAAACCAGAAGCAGTTATCATCCATATCGCATTTCATTCATCCTTAATTATGCAAAAACTGTCATCAAATAAAGGTGGGCATCACATCAATGTTGCATGCATATATCATTCCGCTATTCATATAGTCAGGATCCACTCAATGTTTCATGCAGGTTACTCAGGGTAACGACAATCAGTTGCCTCATATCACCATTCTTGCATCTCTCATCATTCAAAAAAGGGGCATTGGCATTTCGTATCTTGTCCCGGCTCTAAAAAAAACTAAAAAAATCAAAAAAAATCATTTCAGAAAAAAAAGGGGGCATCATTCTTGCATCATTAGCATTGGCATTCCATATTTTGTCTTGCAACAAAATTATTTAGAATAAGCCACACTTTTCGAGTGGTCATTCTCCACGCATTTGCATCATACTTGCATATCATAATTTGTTCATTCATTCATTGCATAAAATAAAAGTTGTGATGAGAAGCAAGACGTTCTTGCAAAATGATCATCCTTTTTGGAAAAGTTTATCCTTACTTGGTTGCAAACTCAAGGTGTTCCAAGGCACTCAGTTGTTTCAAATCAATACCTCATTTGCATTTCTTTCAAAAGCACTGCATCCCATCCATTCCATGACAAAAGATCAAGCAAAAAAAGGAAGAAAATTTCATTGTTCTAACTAATGTTGACTCTCTCGTGAAGCATTCCTATAGTGAACGTGCCCGACACGTGCGCTTTCTCTTGTTTGAGTCAGTCAGTTTCTTTCCTTGTCATCATCACCATCCAAGTCTAATCCCGCCCGTCCACCCATAAAGCGCATATTCTCTCCCATCAGTGCATACTTGACTTTTTGGTTCATTCTCACTAACGCTCTGAGTCCTCCATGTTGGGGCAATTCTGTGATCACTAACTTTCTTTATCGACATTATATTCCTTTAGTGCAAGTCTTTCCAAAAAAAAATGAAAAAAAGAAGAGATAAATGAGAAGAACAAGCTCGCTAGGTTGAAAACCCGCAAAAAGCGCACCTAGGCAAAAAGGAGCGCCTGGTGGATTGAAAACTCATGCGGTTGAGCAAAAATTAGGGCATAAAAGAAAATACAAAGAAAAGAGCAAACACATATAGAGAGATAAATTGTTGTCGGGTTTTACGAAAAAATAAGCAATCGGAATTTGAAATGAAGTTTGGCCGCCTCCCCACAACCTCAAGAAAATCTAAAATCCAAAAATTCCCTTTCCTGCCCACCTTAAGCCAAGAAAATCCCAAAGAGAAGGAAAAATCCCCCTCCTACCCACCTTAAGTCAAGAAAGTCCCAGGATATCTCCATCACTCTAGACAAGGATCAGTTCCACATCGAAAATGGTATATCATCTTTATCAGCTCACTCAAGTCCAAAGAAAAGAAAGAGGTCAAAAGGAAAAGAACGCAGTCAAACAAAAAGATTCAAAAAATGAAAATCTCAAAAAAAAAAAAGACCAAGAAAAAAGAAGTACAAATTGTGAGCTGATATACTTCACCATGAAACACCAGAGATCCTTGTCTCCATAAACTTTCCAACACTCTCTCATTTCATAAAGACCGCAAACATTTTCTTTGGCCTCAACATCTAACCCTCCATAAACCCTCAGCCATTCTACCATGAAACACAAACTTGTCCTAATAAACCAAACTCTATGGGTTGAGACAAAACCCCTTTCATTCCACCTTTCATCCCGAGAGCCGAAGTGTTCCCAATTCATCATCTCCTACACCCCTAGTCATTATCACCACCAGATAGAGGCAAGCTTATTCACTCATCAAGAGCCCGAACCGGGGTAGTCTTGCATCCCTTGGTCCCTCATGAGCGTCGGCAATAATCATGTCTGTCATCCATTCACTTATCATACATGTTCTAAACCAATCCCAAGTTAACTGACTCACTCATTCACATTTGCACTCCTATGCATGCCTACTAGACAATGCTTCAAAGAGAGAGAACACAAGTTAGTCAAGCGATATCTAAGATTCGGTCGTCATTGGAAGGAAGAGAAATCAAGTGAGCTTGTTTGTAAATAAAAACCTTGAGAACACCGGAGTTTGAGTCAAATTCAATTTTTTTTTTCAACAGAATGGTCAATAATCATCTCAATTCCTTGCATCCAAAGTCTAGCATCTCATCATCACAAAAATGTTTACCTCATGCATCTAGGCATTTCAATCTATCCATTATGGCATATGCATCAAAGCATTACATTTGCATCTTCACATTTTGTGCATTCATCACATAGCAAAAAGAAAAAAAAAACGGTCCACGTCAGTTGCACCATATTAATACTTGCATTTCATAGAGGAAAATAGTAAAGAAGAAAAAGCAGAAATCTTTTCATTGCATTGGCATCATATTAATGTTAGCATTTCCATAAAAGAAAAAGAACAAATCATTGCATCAAACATCAGAGCATTGCATCATATTAATGTTTGCATTTCATAGAAGAAGCAAAAAAAGAAACAAACAGGAGTTAGAACAGGAGCATTACATTCATCAAAGCGTCAATCACCGCATACGCTTGCATTCAAACATCAAAGCATTATGTTGATATTTGCATTTCATAAACTACAAAGAAGAAGCAAATACAAAAGAACAAAAGCATTCCATAATATTCAAGACATCAATCATGGCATATGTTTGCATTACATGTGTCATTCATTGCATTGCTAAGCAAAATGTGGATGAACACAAGATGTTAATCCTCATGCCTAGTTCCAAGAATCAGCACTTCGAGTGTCAGTCTTCAATCTAATTCTCAAGTCAGTCATCCTGGACTTGTCAGTCTCAAAATCTCATTCCCAGTTGCCCCTTCAGTTCGGAGTTCGAATGCTCTTTCAGTTTAGAGTTCAGTCGCTCCCTCAGCTCGGAGTTCAAATGTCCTCGGGTCCCAAGTGGTTCATTAAAAGCACACCAAGTGTTCATTTACCGTTTTCCCATCAGCACGCCAAGTGTTCATTTACTAATTTCGCATCAGCACGTCAAGTGTTCATTTACCGTTTTCCAATCAGCACGCCAAGTGTTCATTTATTATTTTCGCATCAGCACGCCAAGTGTTCATTTACTGCTTTCTTTCTAGCAAACCAAGCATTCATCATCATTGCATCAGACATCCGATCAATTTTCAAAATACAAAATCATTTTCAATAAATAGGAAACTAAGTCGAATGTACATTCGAAATAGTCATCACGATAGGACACTTGAATTGATCACTCAAGAATCCTGAAGTCCCTATGCAAAAAAAAATATATATTCAGTGTCGTCTACATTAGGGATTGCAATACGGGTTTGGCCCGCCGGGCCGGCCCGTTGACCCGCCAAAAAAGGCGGGTCGGGCTGGAGTATTGGGACCGCTGACCCGCTGAGCCCGCCCCGCCAAAAAGAAAAAAACCGCGGGCTAGAGCAATAACGGGGCGGGTCAGCCTGCCAGCCCGTTTTTTTTTTAATAAAAAAAAGCTTCTTTTATGTGACTGCAAAGAAGAACCGGCCCACCCAAATAAAAACAAGCCACAAAACAGAATAACCCTAAAAGTCTAAACGGCAAAAACAGTAACCACGAACGAACACGATCTCTGATTCCATTTCTCTGTGACTGCAAAGAAGAAAAGCGATCCTCTGATTCTCCAAGCAACGACAAACGCAAAGCAGAAATCAAAATACAAGGTTTGTTTTATTCCAAAACACAAGCTTGGAGCTTCTTCTTCCTTTAAGGTATTTCTTTCTTCTTTCATTTTATTTATTTATTTATTTATTTATTTCTATCGCCTATCTCCTCTGTTTCTTCCTTTCATATCCTATGTTTCTACTCAAAACACAAGCTTGGAGCATCTTCTTCCTTTAAGCTTAGAGTTCTGATTATATGTGTAGTTTGTTTCATTAAAATTAAATTAATGGAGTAGCTTTCGGTTATATCATTTTCCGCTTGCATTTCAATTTTTAGCTATTACTTTTAGATGTTGGTGTTGATTTTGAATATCTTAGATGCTGGTCTTGATTTTGAATGTTTCTATAAGCTACTATGAGGTAAGCTACTATCCTACTATGTGAATGTTTTCGATGCTGGATTGCTGGTGTTGATTCTGAATGTTTCTATAAGGAAATCAAAGCTACTAGCAAGTAACTTTTATTTAGGGCAAGTTTGAGTTGATATCTTGGTGTAGTTTAATAATAAACTTTCAATTTATTTGTTGCTTAATAATAATGCATATGTTGTTTTTTGTTATGATGTATCAAGAGGTTTATGATTTGTTTGTTTTCAGGATCCCCTTGGTTAGGCTGAATTTACACTAGCTTTATCAATCTATTATGCAAAACAATAAATTTTGTTATGATGTATCAAGAGGATCCCCTTGCAGGATGCATCATATTGGTTGTAATTCAGCAAGAATGTTGTATTAGGAATTCTGTTGTTGTTGTCATTGAAAGATGATGTGTACTATGTAGTTGCTACTTTCTGATGTTTATTAGAATATGTTTTGGTAATTAAATTGAATTTATTTTGTTTTAGGACTTTGATTTGATATGGATTTCTTGGCTCCAATTGACGAGGGTGATGATGAAGATTTGGACTTAGATCTTGGAGAAGAGTGTGAGTCAGTGGAACCTACTACAAATACAATCAAGAAGAATAAGAGGCTGACATCCATGGTGTGGAAACATTTTACTCAAGAAGAAGAGTTTGACAATCAGGGAAGGGGAAGAGCAAAATGCAATGATTGTAGTCAAACATTTGCAGCCGGAGGAAAACTAAATGGTACTACTTCTCTCAAACGTCATCTTGTTCGTTGTAAAAAACGTAAATTTGAAGATGTTAGTCAGATGATGGTAGACATGCAAGGAAAGCTAAAATCTCCAAAGATTGATAATTTGGTATCTCGTGAATTTTGTGATAGGCTAATTATTAAGCGGGATCTTCCTTTTAAATTTGCTGAGTATAATGAGCTTACAGATTGGCATCAGTATTTGAACCCTGATTACATTCCTATCAGTAGAAATACTGCCAAGGCAGATGTTGTGAAAATATACATGAGGGAAAAGGCAAAAATTAAGGAAGAAATGGCCAACACTCCTTGTAGGATATCTCTAACTTCCGATTTATGGACATCAATTAATACTGAGGGTTATATTACTTTAACTGCTCATTATGTTGATAGAAATTGGAAGTTAAATAGTAAAATCCTCAACTTTTGTCACATGCCTCCCCACAACAGTGGTTTTGAGTTGTGTAAGAAAACAATTGGGTTTTTGACTGATTGGGGAATAGAGAAGAAGGTTTTTAGCATTACTTTGGATAATGCTTCTGCAAATGATGTCATGCAACAAACTTTGAAGAGTCAACTTGCCTTGCAAAAGTGGTTGTTATGTGAAGGGGAACTCTTTCATGTCCGTTGTTCTGCACATATCTTAAATCTAATTGTGCAAGAGGGACTTAAAGTAGCTTCTGGTGCTTTGTCTAAATTAGGGAAAGCATCACACATGTGAAAGGTTCAGAGAGTAGGATGGTAAAATTTATGCAATGTGTTGATTCAGTTGGCAACATTGATGTATCAAGTGGGTTGGCTAAAGATGTGCCTACAAGATGGAACTCCACTTATTTGATGCTAAAAAGTGCTCTTAAATACCAATGTGCATTTGAAAACTGTAACGCCGCAAAGATTACTGGATATTTATTTAATAAATTATTGGGGATTAGATTGTGGAAAAATATTAGAAATGAAAATATGGTATTTTTATATGCTATTGGTGATATATGATTAATAATATTCTATATTTATTTTATCCTATTAAATACCAGTGTTTGAGATATTATTTCTCTAGAAAATTATTTTGGTCTATTGAGGTGTTAAAATAATAGTTACAGTGATATTGGGCTCTAAAAGTATTTAAAAGAGAGTTTTTGGGCTTTTTACTCGCATACACCCTCTCCAGTTGCTAAGCGCACCCCCACCACCGAGTCACTTAAGCCAGCACTTTGACCACCCACGACCGACCCGACCCAGCCTACCTTCTCTTCTTCCTCACGCTGCAACACGCAGAGAGAACGGCGCTAATCCTTATGGCTGCCTTCATGGTTTTCGTTCTCCCTCCTCAAGCTACGGTTAGACCCGAAACTACACCCTTCCACTCGAAATCTCCCTCTGAACTCGATTTTAGCATCATTTCCATCGATTACAGCCTTCATCTCGCAAGCTAATCCCTCCCTCAATTCGCGTTTCACCCAACAAACCACCACGGCCTCACCACCATGGTCGACCCTTTCACCTAAGATCGCGGCCTTCCTTGCTTGGGTTTTGTCGACCATCATCATCTTGAGCTAGTCATGGGTCAAATCGAAAATCCACCATGGATTCAACTCCAAACCTGCACATATTCACGTGCCATAGGTTAGGCAACAACCCCTCTGTATGGCGTTCAAATCCATACCTTCAAACTGTTGTCCGTTGTGTTGTCCTTCCGGATACTTTCCGATAGGTACTCCTTTTTCCAAACATTAGTTAATAATTTGTTAAACGAACGATTACGTATTTCTAATAAACTGTGATTGGGGAATAAATCGATTGTTCTTGTGTTTAATTGTATGTGCACGAGTCAAACATTCCGCCGTTGAAATTAGAACACACTCGAGAGTTCGTGGCTCGTCCTTGCATTGTGTCAAAAGAAAGAAAGAAGGAAGAGAGGAGCTCAGTTGCTTTGTGGTTCTGTTGGTGACTCCGTAGAGAGAGCTCCGTCTTCGGTTTATTCGAGGTTAGGAGACTCTCTACTACATATATGATAACTTGTAGGATATGTATTATAGGTGGAATAGCTCTAGGAATGACTTGTTTGTGTGATTTTGACGTGATTATATGTTGGTTGATGTATGAGATGCCTAATTTGTTGATATCATGTTGCTTGTTGTTGGAAAAATATGTGTTGTGGATTATGCATGTTATATGTCTGAGGAAATGTTTCCATGAAGAGAAGTATGTGAATATGGTAATTTAATGAAGTGGATTTAATGCCTATGTGTGTATTGTTCATGTGAGAATTAAATTGTTGGGTAGAAAATTAGGTTTGAAGTGTTTTGGTGAGGATGTTTGAAGGAGGGGCGCCAAATGCCTAGGCAAATGGCGCCTAAGGGCTGATTTTACGCCGGGTTGGAGTGCAGAGGGCGCCAATTCCTTAGGAATATGGCGCCTGTGTCTAATGTGTGGCGTGACGTGTGCAGGGAGGGGCGCCAATTCATTAGGAAATTGGCGCCTGGTGCGTGGGTGTGTGTTGCGTGCGTGCAAGGGATGGGGTGGAGTGCGGGCGCCCGTTGCTTTGAAACTTGGCGCCTGTGCTGGTGTGTGTGCGTGTCTCCTCTTGCGCGTGGTGTGGGGCGGTTGGTGTCAAGGTATGGGGCGCCATTTTGGCTGCCCCTTGGCGCCTTGGTGCCCAAAAACGTGTCTAAGGGATGGTTTAGTCCCTAAGAATTAATTTAATCCTTGGTGTGACTAAATAGTCCCTAAGAATTAAATTAATCCTTGGCGTGACAAAATAGTCCCTTAGTGTCTAATTAATCCTAATAGGTTAACATAAGTCCCTAAATACTAAATTAATCATAATGTGTTAAAATAACCCTTGGGTACTAAATTAAACTGTTGTGGGTCAAAATGGTCCTTAGGTGGGTTTTAGTCCATGGGTGAGATTTAATTTAATCAATAAGATGTGTTGGTGAAGTGATAACAAAGTGGTGAGTTAATGTTGAGGTGTTGAATTAATAAATGACGTGGGCTTCGGCCAAAGCGATGGGTTAATAAGTGAAGGGGGCTTCGGCCAAAAGCGACGAGTTGTGTTGTGGAGATGTTTTAAGTGAAGTGACAATGAATGTGGTGGTAATGTATTGTGTATGGTGCATTGTAATAGTGTCGCATAAAGCATATGCATAAAGCGAAGGGGGCTTCGGCCAAAAAGCGAAGGGGCTTCACCACCCAGCGAAGGTACCCATTGGGCTAAAAGCGAAGGTGATGGATCCACATGCATATTGCATACATGCATAAACTCATACATTCATAGAATGCCTGATGATGCTTAATTAATTTGTGATTGTTGTTCGTAGCATTATAATTGAACGGTAAATGTCTTAATTGTGAAGGGTTAATGTTGCTAGATGCTTTCTGCTTATAATGCTTATCTTACTTGTTATTATTTATGTAAAGAGACTCACCCTAGCATTTTATGTTGCCTGCTCTCGTGGCGACATGCAGGTGATTCTGAGTGAAGATGTCTAGGCTTCATTGGGATTTTGTGTCGGCTCTGATCTAGTAACACCGGGGATTTGGGTTTTTAGCATTGTTATCTTATGTTATGGATTAAACTGATTTAAATTATGTATTGAGTGTGTTGAACTCAATTTTATTTTTCCGCTGCTGTGAACTGTTTTGGATTATTGTAAACATTAAACAGGTTTTAGGGTTTTAACCCACGTGACTATGATAAGCATTTCACGCACTAGATGTGTTTGGATTTTTAATTATACCTTGATGAGGTTTTTATTAAATGTAGTATTTTTATTTGAGGTGCGTGGAAAATGTTTTGAAAAACTCTGATTTTTATTGAGTAAATAATATTAAGTAGAAGGGGGTGTTACAAAAACCTTCATTGTTATGATTCAAATTACACATGTAATCCTTCAAAGGAAGAGTGGGCAAGACTTCAAAAAATGTCCAAGTTCTTCGCGCCATTTTATGATATTACCACATTGATGTCCGGCACAAGCTATCCCACTTCCAACTTGTACTTTTTGCAAATTTGGAAAATTCAACGTCTTTTAATAGACAACAAAGAAGATGTAGATGAAGTTATCAAAAGCATGGCTGAAATGATGATTGTGAAATTTGAGAAGTATTGGGATGAATATAGTGTTGTTGCTATAAAGTGATTGATCCATTAACTTGGGAGTTGAAGTTGGACAACATAAAGAAAAAATTGTATAAGCTCTTTTCAGAATATTCCATTCCTTCTTCTTCCAATGCTTCAAAGACTCCTATCGTTTCAACCGAGCCAAGCCTATTTGATGTAAGTTAATTTTTTGGTTTTATTATAGTAACTTATAGTATTATGATTTATAGTATTAAACTGCAATTTTGCAAATAGTTACAGATATGAAATATTCAACATAAAGTATCAATCTGGCTTTTATAATATTCAACATAAATATTCTGGTTTCATTATAATTTTTGGTTTTTTATGTTATTATTGTGTTGTCATTATTTTAGGAAATTAGAGTGGCTAGAGAACAATGCTGTGCTGCTCCTAAAAGCTGACAAAGTCAACTTGACATGTATTTGGAAGAGCTAGGCATTGAGTCTTGATTACTCGTAACATTTGGATGTACTACAATGGTGGAAGAACACTAGACAAAGATTTTCGTAACTTTCAATAATGGCTCGAGACTTATTAAGCATTCCTATTACAACTGTTGCATCAGAATCTTCTTTTAGCATTGGTTCTAGAGTGCTTAACAAGTATAGAAATCGCCTATTGTCTGAAAATGTGGAAGCATTGATATGTTCTCGCAATTGGATTCATGCCTTTGATGATGGTAATTTATTTAACGTGAATATGGTTAACTATTATTTTATATATATATATATATATATATATATATATATATATATATTTTCTACCAACCATATTTATTTCATTGTTTTATGATGTAGATGGAAATGATGATGACAATGAAGATGAAAAAGAGGGTCCAAGTGGTTCTAAGTGTGCATCTAATGTTATTGACATTGAAGATTAGAATTTAGATGTTTCACTCTTGTTTTGTTAGACAATGTTATGTTTTGTTAGCCAATATTAGGTAATTTGAATCTCTAGACTTTGAGGTTGTACTTATTATGGTTTTTTGGTTCTTAAAAATATTTATTTTGGTTGCTTGATGGTTAATCCCTAGTTATCAAGCAATCAAAATACTTATTTTGGTGACATTTCTTAATGGTTATCCTAGTAATTCCAATGATATTATTGTTTTATACTTTTAGTTGCTATATAGTTAAAATTGAAATGTTAAAAACATATAAGTTTTTTGTTCAAAAACATTGAAAAAAAAATCAGGCAGGCCGGACCGCCAACTCGCCCGCCCATCACTTAGCGGGCCGGGCCAGTCTTTTGAACTCGCATTTTTTGGCGGGCCAACTCGCCCCGCCCCGTTTTTAGCGGGCCGAAGGCAAAACGGGCCGGGCCGGGCCGGGCAGGCCCATTTTGCCATCCCTAGTCTACATCATAGTAATGTTTGCATTCCATAAAGCAAAAAGAACCAAAAATTCATCATCCCATCAAACATCAAAGCAATACAGTTGCATCACATCAATACTTGCATCTCATAGAAAAAAAGAAAGCTAAAACATCCCATGTCATTCATCATTTCATGTTATTCATCATTTTATTTCGCAATATTCACATTTCATAGAAAAAAAGGCAAAGAAGAAAAAGTTTTCCATTGCATGTCATCTGCCATTTCATCAAAACACAAGAGCATTACATGCCATCAAACACCAAAAATTTGCATTCGCATACCTACACTTCATAAAAAGAACAAAAGAGAAGAAGAGGATGAAAAAGCAAAAGAGCAATAAACAAATAAAGTCATGCATTACATTCACCAAGCATAAAATCATGCACTCGTCAGATAATAATAAGGTAAAGAAAAGAGAAATTCAGGCATTTGCATTACATTCATCATAAGAAAAGAAAAAGAAAATGGCAATCATGGCATTTGCATTGCATGCATTGGTTCATTTTTCAGCTGCAGACAAGTAAGAGAGAGGATAAACACCGCGGTGTTAATGCTCGCCTTCAGATTCCAGAAAATGCTCCCCCAAGTTGGGAGTTCAGAAAAAAGAAAAGAGAGAAACAGAAAAGAAAAGAAAAGAGAGCGCTCAGGCGCGCATTGCGGATTGGAGCCCAGTAAGATCATCGCTCCCTTCTGCCCAGGTCTCACATCGTGTACGAGCAACGCGATGGATCGCAGCCCCGTGTGAGGTTCAACGGAATAGTTGTATCAGCCTAAGATACAGTGGACGCCGTGCATTGATCTGTATATCAGTTCCGGAGCTGATAACGATCCCCCCGGTCGCTCGAAAGACCAGAGATTCTCAGGAAGGGTGCTCCTCAAAGCCACGTGCAAACTCGGATTCGTCAAGAGTTCGTTTAAGGATTACAGGTTTTTAGGCAGCCTGGGCATTTTACCGCTTTCTGCTCGCAAGTGCTCATTTTACCGCTTTCTGCACGCAAGTGCTCATTTTACCGCTTTCTGCACGCAAGTGCCCATTTTACTTTTTATGTCTGCACGTAAGTGTCCATTTTACCTTTTCTGTCCGCACGTCAGTGTTCATTTACTATTTTCGCATCGGCACGAAAGTGTCTATCTTTCCGAAAAAAATAGAGAAAAACAAAAAAAGAGAGAAAAAGAAAAAGAAAATTCGGATTTCCCCAAGTGGACAAAATTGGTATAATTTCTGAATTCTTTATTTCTGTTTTATCTTCAAAATATGTCTCGGCCAATTCATATTTCTTGATAAAATCCAAATAAAGAGGGGCAGCTGTCATACCCCAATTTTGTCCGACTAGTTGAGAATCAAATAAAATTGTATTTTTGTAAATACCCAATTTTAACGAGCATTTTTCTCGTTTTCATAAAGTCCCAAAATATGTGTCTCATTTTGTAGGATTCAATTGCACAAATGTGTTCAAGTTGCGTTCGTTGTCAATCTAGCATTTCTTATTCTCATCGCGCGCGCATTGTTTCGAATCATGCGTTCGTACTTATTCTCGTTGTTGCGCGTATTACTTCTATTCGTGTGCGTGTTTTGATTCTTGTGTGTGCGCGCTCGCGTATCGTCGTTTACGCGTGTTTGTTTCGTTATTTATTATTATTATTATTATTATCATATACATTTATTAGTTTATTATATCATTATTTTTATACAAAAAAATAGTCAAATAGTTTCACAAAACTAAAAAAAAAAGCAAATAAAAAGAAGAGAGATGGGCTTTACCAAGTGCACCTCCCTGTTTAATAATACTATCCCCTTTGCTATTAATTGCACCTCATTATCAATGCTGCAACCTCCTGTAATTAGTTATACCCCTTTTTACTATCTCACCCTTTTCCCAAAAATCTTTCAAACTCTTTTCAAATTAATGCAAGTTATTAGTGACTATCACCCAAAGCCTTGGCTTGTTTGACTATCATGAACGCCATCAAGAGTTATTAGTAATGATCACTCAAAGTCTTTGCTTGCTTGGTCATTATGAAAGCTCTTTCTCTTTCCAAAACCCGTTCAAAAACATTTTCATCTTCAAGTTAGAACTACGTCGCTTTGATTCCCATTCGGGATACGTAGGAGCGAGCCACGTTCTCGTCAAGCGCAACAAATAGAATCATTTTCGCAACCATAAACATTAGTATTTTTCATAACAAAAAGAATCATTTTTAAACTCATTGTTGCTAGTGGCTAATCAGAATCTTTGTTCGCCTAGCCATTGGCGGCAATGTCTTTTTCCAAAGAACAATAAGCGATGGTCACCCATAACTTTGGTTAGTTTGATCATTCGTGCCAATTAATCTCTTTCGAAAACCATTTTCAAAAGATCAAATAAAAAACGAGTCACTACTAACGGTCAATCAGAACCTTTGTTCGTCTGACTAGTGGCGGTGACTTCCATTTTTCAAGAGTACCTAGCGGTGATTACCCATAACCTTTGTTAGTTTAATCATTCGCTGAATACTCGTCCTATTTCGAAAACTCACTAAAAAGATAAAAAACAAAAACCTTTTCACGACAACCGAGAACTACGTAGCTTTGAATTCTCCATCGCACCCGGAGATACGTAAAAGCGAGAGGCTAACTCTCGTCAAGCGCCAAACAATAAATAAATAGGCAAATCTAGGTATTTTTCAAATCAAACGTAAAACCACACACTTAATTAAAGGTTCCTCTCGCAGAGAGGGCGCGTGGTGTGCTAACTCCTTCCCATACGTAATCGACCCCGAACCCATATCTCTAGTTTTCGAAAGACCATCCGCCTTGTTCAAAAGACCTTTTTTCAATGTTTTGGTCTTAAAATTAAAATATTGGTGGTGGCTTCAAAATTTTTCTACGTTGTACATTGAGAAACCCAAACCGGATTTTTCGGGGTGCAACAATGGTCATGCTCTGATATGTAGCACCGGGGGCGGGGCGTCCTAGTCACTTAGTATTTTATTTTGATGTATTCAGTCTGATATTTGGAGCTGTATTAAATACTCCTAGGGTTGTTGATATTCCGCTGTGCTAGAGAATTATATTTTGATTGTTGTAAAACTAATCCGGTGTTTTGAGGGTCGCCCCATTTTTATGTGCTATATATCGCACACTAGTTGTGTTGAGTTTTTAAATGCTATTTTATGTTGTATTGATGAAAATGTAGCACTCTCTTTGAGGTTCGTGGAAAAGTTTTTGGAAACTCTGATTTTAATTTAACTAATTAATAGTAAATAGAAAAGGGGGTGTTACAGGATGTGGCACAGTTCGTGTATGCGTGTTTGACTTGCCAGAAATCAAAGGTTGAGCATTAGAAGCCTGCAGGGCTGATGCAACCGTTGGACACTCCATAGTGGAAATGGGATAGCATTTCCATGGATTTTGTGACGGGTTTGCCTAATACAGTGAGAGAGCATGATGCAATTTGGGTGGTTGTTGACAGGTTAACAAAGTCATCTCATTTTATTCCTATTAACATCACGTATCCAGTACCTAAATTGGTAGAGATTTACATCCGAGAAATTGTGAAGCTCCATTGTGTTCCTAAGAGTATCGTTTCAGATAGAGATCCAAGGTTCACTTCAGAATTCTGGAAGAGTCTTCATGAAGAGTTGGGATCGAAGTTGAGGTTGAGTTCAGCTTATCACCCTCAGACGGATGGTCAGTCAGAGAGGACTATTCAATCATTGGAGGATCTGCTGAGAGCTTGTGTTTTGGAACAGGGAGGTTTGTGGGATTCCTACCTTCCACTGATTGAGTTCACATACAACAACAGCTATCATTCCAGTATTGGGATGGCACCTTTTGAAGCATTGTATGGTCGATAGTGTAGAACCCCGTTGTGTTGGTATGAATCTGGAGAGAGTGTGGTGCTTGGACCGGAAATTGTTTGTGAAACAACTGAGAAGGTGAAGTTGATTCGTGAGAAGATGAAAGCGTCGCAGAGTCGACAGAAGAGTTACCATGATAAGCGGAGAAAGGATTTATAGTTCCAGGCAGAGGAGCATGTGTTCTTGAGAGTCACTCCGGTGACTGGTGTTGGTCGTGCCTTGAAGTCAAAGAAGCTCACTCCTCGCTTCATTGGTCCGTATCAGATTTCGGAGAAGGTTGGAAATGTTGCTTATAGGGTGGCCTTGCCGCCTAATGTAACACCCCATTTCTACCCGGCAATTTATAATAATCAGAGTTTAAAAATTATTTCTTTTAATTCATCCAAACGGGATGCTACACTTACTTCATTTAAAACAACGACAAAATAAGACAAATCATTTGTTAAGTCAAGGCAATACGTAACACCAATCATGTGGGATGGAATCCTCAAAAAATACATTAATTAGATCCACGCACTGGAAAAGTATATGTCACGAGGACTAAAACATCACTAGAGGACCAAAACAGCCCTCAAGGACCAAAACAACACTCAAGGACCAAAACAACACATAAAGGACCAAAATAGCACTCAAGGACCAAAACAACACTCAAGGACCAAAACAGCAGATAAAGGACTGTTATACCCCAATTTTGTCCGTATTCTTTTTCTGGTTTTAGTCGTTTATTTTATTCATGTTCTGAAGTCGCGTAATTACGAGAATTATTTAAAAAAGTGTCTCACCTAAGCCAATCTCAACTAACCTGTTCAACTAAGTCGAAATGTCGTTATTTAAATTAAGAATGTGCGTGAATGATCGATCTTTTCACACGTTCTTTAGTTGAGCATTTGTATTTAGGCCTAGTCGAACTTAGTTGGGTTCATCCGAAGTCGTTTCATTGCAAATGGGCTTATTCGAGTTATTTTCTCATGATTGGGCTCATCATTCCGACTTCTATTTTATTATTTTCATCCTTATTTTGAGCATATACATATATATATATATATATATATATATATATATATATATATATATATATATAGTCCAAAAATATCAAAAAAATCTATTTAATTTTATTTACATTTTGAAAAGTGTCTAATTGTTCAAAGTGTCCAAAAATGACGATATTAAAAATACAAAAAATACTAATCCGAAAAAAGCAAAAAATAGAAAATAGGAGCAGCATCAGCAATCTTTAGGGGTTCGTTCTTGCTCTCCAAGACTGCTCAGCAAGCCCACATTACCAGATCTGCAAAAGCCCAGTCAAACAGCAATTAATGCTGAAACCTAATTTCTACCTATAAATAAACAGTTAACCTAGGGTCTAAGACACACAGAAAAAGCGGCGAAAATCACTAGCAAAAATAAGGATTAGAGTCTCACATTGAAACCCTAATCCACTAAACACCGTTTTTGAGTTTCTGAGTCTCAGAGGAACGAACAACAACCTAACCCTTTTGCAAAGGAAGAACTTGCCGCCATGGGAAGAAGTAAGCTCTAAGAACCTATCCTTTTTCCAAATTCATCGTTTTTTATTTCATTTCTGCTGTTTCAAGTCTATGGTTCTTTTTTTTGTGGATTTAATTTGAAGCTTTTTTGATCTACTTCTTTGAAAAAATATTGTATTTATGTTGAATATAAGTTTGATTCAGTGACCTTACATGAATCATCAACAATCATTGCCTATTATAATCAACTATGATTTCATAATCATCAACAATTGCATGATGAGCATCCTGCAAATTAGAAATTAAATAAATATTAGCAACATTAGCATCTAACAAAGAGGCATTATACAACACTATATGACTGATATGCGTATTTGTATATACTTATGTGTATTCATATATGTATCATAAGGCTAGAAAGGGTTTTAATTTTTCATAAAGCTTCGTTTTTTTAAGCTAAAAATTAAGCAAAGTTGTAAGATGTTACAACACCATATATGCCCGTTGCATCTCCCTGTCAGTTTCAATTAATTGCACTTTTCCATTGTAATTTGATTGATAAATCTTAGAATTTCCTTCAGATCTCAAATAGTATTTCGATTATTTGTGTGGTTTATAAATATATTGTCTGTGATTTGTAAGATAGATTATCAATGATATTGAGAACTTGACCATTCTTCATACATTTATGTGCTGTTTGAAAATCCATTTGATCTTATGTTTCGGTGGCTTTTTTTGCAATCATGTTTTTATAAGCAACTGTAATGCATGTTGAAAGTGATGTTTTATGCTTTGAATTTTCTAGTTGCCCGTTTTATGTGTATGAATCTGTTCGGCGTTACTTTGTATTGTAATTAATGAATATTGTTCTGTGTTGTACTATTGTTGTGATGTTAACAGTAAAACTGCTGTTTGATTTAGGGTTATATAGTGGGCTTTTTTTTATTTTCAGAATACTACCTGCACTCACTGATTCACGCGCACACCTCCCCCCGCTTAAGCCCAGTTTTGCATACTGGGCTCTCATATGCGAACTGGGATTCCTTTTTGCACCTCCTATTAATTATACAACCCCCTGCTACTAATAAAACCTCATTTTACAATTTTCACCCCCTTTTTCCGTTTTAGTTATTTTCCCACTCAAATATAAATAATTTTTCTTGCGAAATTAAATAAACGGCTAAGTCGGTTGTACAACCGGGTTAGTCATTATTTTAGGGCCAATGAGCTGTACAGTTCAGTAACCCTACAAACCTAACAAATACGAATGAACTATTTTTCTAAAAATAAACGGCTAAGTCGGTTGTACAACCGGTTAGTCATTATTTTAGGCCAATGAGTCATGTACCAAGAACCCCTACAAACTTAATAAATACGAGTAAACCATTTTCCTAAAAAATAGGGGATTAAGTCGGTTGTACAACCGGGTTAGTCAGCGTTCTAGAACTAATGAGCTGTACAGTTCAGGAGTTCTAGAATACCTATTCTAAAACGGACCCACCTCACACCAAACCAATTTCTTTCAAAAACTCAAAAATCATTTTCAAAAAGTAGGGGACTAAGTCGGTTGTACAATCGGGTTAGTCAACGTCCTAGGAATCAGTGAGCTGTACAGTTCAAGGAATCCTATGACCCCTACACTAAAAAACATCAACCCACAAACTTTTTCAGGAAGAACTACGTAGCTTTGATTCCTCCATTGCATCTGGAGGTACGTAGGAGCAAGACTCAAACTCTTGTCAAGCACTAAAAATCAAAAACTTAAATAAGTCTTTTTCTCTACAAATAAAAGGGTAATAATTAAATAAATCTTAAATTAATTAGACAATGGATGTCGTGGGGTGCTAATACCTTCCCCACACATAACGACTCCCGAACCCTAACAATGCCTCGTCCTAAAACTTAAAGGGATTTTCCGAATTTGCCCTTAAACTAAAATTTGGTGGCGGCTTCCTAAAGAACCTCTCGAAGAATCCATTCCCGGATTTTTCGGTCGCTACAGCTGGCGACTTCACTGGGGACTTATATATTTTTAGAGAGTCAAAACCTAGTCTA
Source organism: Oxytropis ochrocephala (assembly GCA_020916435.1). Lineage (NCBI taxonomy): Eukaryota > Viridiplantae > Streptophyta > Magnoliopsida > Fabales > Fabaceae > Oxytropis > Oxytropis ochrocephala. The sequence continues at coordinate 59,029,502 of CM037092.1, read as the reverse complement.
ATTAATAATTCAATTTTTACCCTTTTATTTGTTTATTTGCTTTTGCATAATTATATTATTTATTTGTGTAAACCCTAGGATAGAAGACGATATTTGTATATATGTTTGTTTGTCTGTTTGCAGTTTTTGGTTTGTTGTTAAATTGCTCCTACACACACTTCACTTCTACACATCACACACTTGTGAGAAAAGTCCTATACCCGGACTTGAGCATAAACCTAAGTTAGAACGAGATTGCGTAGTGATGGCTCATGGACGTGCGTCTCGTTGGGTGGTCACGAAAATCTCACCTAGAGTTTGATTCCTTTTGAGGATGCTATCCCTTCTAATAGCTTGCCTATTGCTTGGGTCGATGTTCTTGACTGAGTCCTTGGCTCTAGGGACCATGTATAGGATTCTTTAGAACTATCCTGTGAGGTTCACTATAAAAGGAACCTTAGACCCACTCTGTAGATACATTTCTAGAGTCACAAAGGAGCTTCATACCCTTGCATTCAAACAAATTTTTGTGCTTACCGTCTTTTATCCAAAAATCAAAAAATTCAAAAAGTCAAAAACCCAAATCATTATTTACCGCAAGTTTCTTAGAAACCATACCTCATGCATTTTTTTATTTGCATTACAAAAATAAACATCTTATGTTACGACTGCCTGAGAATTAAAAGCTTTATTTTGGAGAGAAGCCATGCATGCTAAAGTCAAAGTCAAACTTTGTACTTTACTCTCCAAACGTAAAACTTATAATTCCCCGACGCGATAAATAAAATCATACATTATCATTTCATTCACATACATTATCATTACATTCGCATTTCACATACATTCATTCGCATTTCATGCACACTCATTCATTTGCATAGTTACATCATGCATTACAAAAAAATGAGCATAATTCTAGAAAAAAATTGTGATGAGAGGTGAGACATTCTTGTGAGGTAAATCATTCTTTTTGAAAAAGTTTAGTCATACTTAGTTGCAAGCTTAAGGCGTTTTAAGACACTCAATTTTTCAAATTAGCGGCTCGTTCACATTTTTTTTTTCAACAAAGTGTTACATCTTATCCACCCCATGATGAAAAACCGAAATGGTCCACCAAAATTTTCTTGCATGTTAAAACTAATGTTAACTCTCTACGAAGTATTTGTATAGTAACTTGTGTGTAACATGTGTCTTCATTCTTGTTGGAGTCGGTTAATGTCCGTAACTTATCATCATCCCTCGTCCAAGTCTAATCCCACCCCCACCACCCTAAAGTACATACTCCCTACCTAGTCAACTTTTTGGTTTGTTCTCACCGATGAAATAACACTTTAGGTCCTCCATACTGGGGCAAATTTGTGATCTCTAAAATACCTTGTCGACGTTGTATTCCCTTGGTGCAAGTCCTTTACAAAAAAATTCAAAAAGGTCTGTTAGGTTGAAAACTCGTAAGAGCGGCCTAAGCAAAAATTAGGGCATAAAAAAGAATAAAGAAAAGAGCAAATATTTTGTAAATAAGTAAATTATTGTCCTTAAGTTAATTTTTGAGAAAACTAGCAATCATGTTCTGAAATGAAGTTTGACCATCTTCCCATATCCTCAAGAAATCCTTTGCCACCCACCTTAAGCCAAAATCCAAAGAAACTTTCAATCACCCTAGACAATGATCAATTCCACATCAAAAATGGTGTATCATTTTTATCAAGTCACTCAGCTCGAAAGAAAGAAAAAATCAAAAAAAAAAAAAGTGAAATAAAAAAAAGGATCGAAAAAACCACGAAAAAGCAAAAGTGGTACAATTATGAGCTGATACTTCTTACCATTAAATGCATAATGTCTAAAATAAACCTCAAACACTTCTTTTGGCCTCAAAATCCTATCTTCCATAAATCCTTAGCCACGTTAAAATCCTAAACAAATCCATCCAACCATGAGGCACATCAATCACTCAATAAAATCTCAAACACTCATTTGAGCCTAAAAACCATTTCCTTCATAAATCATCACCCATTAGCCAAGTTACATCACCAAATCATTTGTGCCATCAATCATCAAACACCTCTTTGAGCCCAATTATCCCTTCCTTCGTAAATCATTAACCACCGGCCACATTACAACCCTCTAGAGTTCATTCTGATCATTGATTGATTGCTTTTGTTTTCTCAAAGTTTTAATTTTAGGACAAGTAAGTTTATTTATTTATAATATCTTTGCTAAAAGAAAATGTATCTCAAAAAAAAAAAAAAATCAAAAGAAAAGGAAAAATCAAAAGGCTTGCACCACAAGATTCATTCAAGTTACAGTTATACTAAGATAAGGTTTAGTGATCACCAAGTGCAAATTTCATCATGGTAACTCAGGAGTCGTTCTAAAGACAACCAAAAGGCTTACGCTAGGATCGTCACCTAGATCCTGAAGTGGGGCATTCTTTTTCACCTTTTGTTCCACTTAAACTTGGGGAAATGTGTCCAGTGTCCATCCTTTACCACTCCCAGTCTATACAGCCGCATTTGTCCAACTACAAAAACCCATAACCCTAACGCTATCACATTTCACAACCATTCGCTCTTCACTCCACCTTCAAATGGGAAAATTCACCCTACACCCATCTCATCCCCTTGCCATATTCATAGCCAAAAAACCATACTGGGGCAATTTCTCAACTCACTATACTAAATGTTTCTACTCTAGTCGGGGCAATCTTGTCCTTACCATAATTAGGGAAACATCAAACTCTATGGGTTGAGACAACATCTCCTACTTGCCACCTTTCATTCCAAAGCCAATGCCTTCCCAATTCATCATCTTCTACACCCCTAGCTTGTCACCACTAGACAGGGGCAATTTTCACTCACCGTCATCAAATCTAAATTGGGCAGTCCTGCATTCCTTGGCTGGGGAAAACCTACCTTTATGACATTGACAAAGACCGGTCAATCATTCCCCTCTTCATGTGCCACAAATGTCCACACCCTAGAACCCCAAGTTAACTGACTCATTCATCTATATATACATTGCTATACATCTTTACTAATCAATGCTTCAAAGAGAGAGAACACAAGTTGATAATATGATACTGAAAATACACTTGGTTAACTTTGGGGACCCAAATTTCGGTCATCATGGGGCATCATAGTGGAAAAGAAAAAGAAGCGAGCTTGCAAATATAGTACTTTTTCACATCGATTGTCTCAGAAATAACAACTTTGAGATTGCCAAGTTTGAATCAAATCTAGCCTTTCCAATGAATGATCAATCTCCACCTCTCACATCCAAAGTCTCACATCTCATCATCACAAAAAAGTGTTTCTACACCCAAATCAATCATTTCATATCATCGCACCATAGCATTTGCATTCAAGCATTTCATCCACATTCGCATTTCATGCATTTATTGTATACCAAAAAGAAGCAAAAAACTAAAAACAAAAAGAGAAATAACACTACAACATTTTAAGCCTATGGCAACTACTGAAAATCATTGTTGAAAGTAGAAAAACCGTTGTCTTTTCTTTTGGCAACGCTTTAAAACCGCTAGGTATATCGCGGGCGTTGCCTATGCTTTAGGCAACGGTTTTTAACTAGCAATGGCAACGCCGACAAAAAACCGTTGCCATTGAGTTCTAACGCAACGGTTTTTCCCCTACTTTTAACAACACTTTAAAACCGTTGATTATATGACAACGGTGGAAAACCGCTGCCTAATGTGAAACCGCTGCCAATCACCAATAAATACAACGATTTAAAAACGCTGCCATAGTCAATAAAAATGAAAAAAATATTAGGTAGGTCAAATTTATTCTTTCCCAACAAGAGAGTTTAAAGACAATCAATTAATTACACAATCCAATAAAAACATGCACTATCTACCGCTCGCTTACACTAAATTCTTGGTTTCAAAAAACATCCAAGATTACAATTCACAATAAAATGAGGAAAAAGTTAGAAATCCTCAAAACAAGTCACAACTTTCCTATGAAAATTCTATTTCTATTTAGTTCTTTCTTGGTTATGAATCGTATTTCTCCTGGTTTTGCTCCCAAGCATAAAACTTGCTCAAAAAGAAGCCACCTACAAAAATAGCATTGCATCATAACTAATCTAAAAGCGTATATTATTAAAACGTCTTAAGGATCAAGAAAAGACATAAAAATCATAGTATAAAAACTAAAACTCTCATTTTTCACTTAGCACTGTGATGATTATATAATATTTACAATGGATACCAAGAAGAAATTGTTTGGCCACAAAAATAGTAAATAAAGTGGAAAACAAGAACTAGCATTGAATTTGATATGTGAGAGAGAACAAGAAATTATGGAAGGATACGAGAATGCAAAATGGAAATCCAGCAAAACCTCTCAAAGATATCAACATAACATACCTTTTTCTTTTGCCTTGTTCACTCCATAACCACCAGTATCCTTCTATGGTTGACAATGCATATGATCTCTCCGATTAAAAGGGAAATACACAACGCTTTCAAATGCTTAGTTAACAACAGTGAAACACTATAATCATGTAATCGAATTATTGAAGTATCATTTATACTTAATATTTCTTCCGACGCACTACCCCTACAAAATCTTAATCAAAGCATCGATGACAAAACTAAAGCTATTGGGAAAAAAATCAAAGCATCGATTTGGTACTATATGAACTTCACCAATCATCTTAATCTTAGAGCTCCAACTTCAACGAAAAAATGATAATTAAACAAAGAAAAAGGAATGTTTTCTACTCGACCAAAGAGTAAACATGATGATATATCACCTTCATTCATACCAAAGTTCTACCTTTGCCATTGCGTTATTATGACTTCGTGAATGGGTTCATAAGAGTATCACCAATTCCCAAGCTTATTACTTTTGCATCGTGGTACTTCAAAGAAGTGTGCATTCCTCCTTCTAGCAATCTACCAAATGTTGTAGTGCTCCCACCTCACTGCAAACTGCAATGTTTATGAAGAAAATGGTTCTCAAGATACATTTTAAAATCTCAGTTCATTCATTCACTCATAAGCCTCTCTTGAATTTCACAATGAGATTTTCACTAAGCAATGGCATGCATTCAAAAGGGGACTATCATAAACTCTTATTTTCCAAAGCTTCTCTCGCACAACTCAATTTTAGAATTTACATCCTTCAACTCCTCAACTATAAATCTCACAATAACGCATAATTGAGGTTCCAGCTCCGAATGAGCTGTGTACTTTCAATACTATGAATATAGTATTAGTATCTGCTTCACAATGTTGATCTCAACTCAACTAATTTATGAAAAACGCGATTATGAAATTATTCAAGATTTGAATAAAATCAACCTAAATCAATCAAAATCAAGAAAGGGGGAAAAGAATTAGGGTTCCGAAAAGGGGGAAGACATGCCCTCCTCTCATACACTAAACTCGAACTAATTTATGAAAAACACGATTATGAAATTATTCAAGATTTGAATTAAACCGAACCTAAATCAATCAAAATCAAGAAAGGGGGAAAAGAATTAGGGTTCAAGATAGGGGAAAGAACCTAAATCAATCAAAATCAAAATTAAAAAAGCTGAAATCAACATAGAAAGGTGCGATGTTCAAGCTAAATTAGGGTTCACTTAGAAGAACTTCGATGCAAGCTAGAGAGGGGAAGAGAGAGGTGCTCACTTTACGATTACTTCATTGTTCGACCTTCAACCTCAAGAAGAATTTGTACCTCCAAAACGAGCGAGAGTGATGAAGCGAGAGCGGAGTGGACGGTGAAAGAGTCGATCTCAAATTCTATGGCGTAGCGAGTGATGAACGAGAGTGATGAAGCGAGAGCGATTGATGAGCTGAGAGCGAGATGGAGATGAGCGAGAGCCAGAGCGAGAAGGAGATGAGCGAGAGCATCTCAAGATGATGAGCGAGAGAAGAGCGATATGGGGAAATAAACAGAGAGCCAGAGCGAGAAGGAGATGAGCGAGAGAAGAGCGAGATGGCGAAATAAACAAAGCTACAACAGTAAATCTTGAACCGTTTCTATTTTTTTTTTTTAGAAAATCTTGAACCGCTCTATTTAATCTGCTGTATAACAACGTTTTTTAATTTTTGAAAAGGGGGTGTTGCCATATCTACAAAATGTTGTAGTGGAATCACCTATTTCATTCATCACATCGCCAAAAATCAATCATTGCATGTATTATTGGCAATCAGATATGCATTACATGAATTGACTTCAAGTGTCGATCCCTATATTTTGTTCCTCTAGTATCGCTTTTAAGCGTTGATCTCATATCATATTACGCATCACCGTGTTGATCCCTATAGACCCCAAGTGGTCCTTCGAGCGCGCCCTAAGTGGCCCAGTGTCGCAACGTCGAGTCGAGCCCCGACGGACCTTCGAACCGGTGTGTGGTCCTTCGCACTAGTTGTGTCACCTAAGACACGCGGACGCCCTTCATGGTCAACATATCGCTTCTAGACCGATCTTGACCCATCATGGCCGCCCGAATATAAAGGCCCCCTCGCATCCGCTTTAATTAGTACCATAGCTAGTTGCGCTCCTTCGCACTACACGATGGTCCTTCAATTAAGGCTTAGGCAGCCTTTCAGACCCTGAGTGGTCCTTCAGAGCCTTAGTGCTCCTTCAGAGCCTTAGTGCTCCTTCAGACCTTGAGTGGTCCTTCAGAGCCTTAGTGCTCCTTCAGGTCCTTGTTGACCCTTCATTCAACTCTCGGTTAATGCGCCAAGTATTAACCACTCCCTCTTATCTCTCAACCCTTCCACTTCCCCCTTCCACAGACAAAATTAGCGTCTATGTTATCTTTATTCCTATTTTTACTACGAAAGTTCGAGAACTCATCACTTTCTAGTAAAATACTAATAAAGAGGGGCAGCTGTTATACCCCAATTTTGTCCGTATTCTTTTTCTGGTTTTAGTCGTTTATTTTATTCATGTTCTGAAGTCGCGCAATTACGAGAATTATTTAAAAAAGTGTCTCACCTAAGCCAATCTCAACTAACCTGTTCAACTAAGTCGAAATGTCGTTATTTAAATTTAGAATGTGCGTGAATGATCGATCTTTTCACACGTTCTTTAGTTGAACATTCGTATTTAGGCCTAGTCGAACTTAGTTGGGTTCATCCGAGTCGTTTCATTGCAAATGGGCTTATTCGAGTTATTTTCTCGCAGTTGGGCTCATCATTCCGACATCTATTTTATTATTTTCATCCTTATTTTGAGCATATACATATATATATATATATATATATATATATATCAAAAAAATCTATTTAATTTTATTTACATTTTGCTCGCAAGTGCTCATTTTACCGCTTTCTGCTCGCAAGTGCTCATTTTACCGCTTTCTGCACGCAAGTGCTCATTTTACCGCTTTCTGCACGCAAGTGCCCATTTTACTTTTTATGTCTGCACGTAAGTGTCCATTTTACCTTTTCTGTCCGCACGTCAGTGTTCATTTACTATTTTCGCATCGGCACGAAAGTGTCTATCTTTCCGAAAAAAATAGAGAAAAACAAAAAAAGAGAGAAAAAGAAAAAGAAAATTCGGATTTCCCCAAGTGGACAAAATTGGTATAATTTCTGAATTCTTTATTTCTGTTTTATCTTCAAAATATGTCTCGGCCAATTCATATTTCTTGATAAAATCCAAATAAAGAGGGGCAGCTGTCATACCCCAATTTTGTCCGACTAGTTGAGAATCAAATAAAATTGTATTTTTGTAAATACCCAATTTTAACGAGCATTTTTCTCGTTTTCATAAAGTCCCAAAATATGTGTCTCATTTTGTAGGATTCAATTGCACAAATGTGTTCAAGTTGCGTTCGTTGTCAATCTAGCATTTCTTATTCTCATCGCGCATTGTTTCAATCATGCGTTCGCATTTATTCTCGTTGTTGCGCAGACACTTCTATTCGTGCGTGTTTTGATTCTTGTGTGTGTGCGCTTCAGTCGTCGCTCGTTCTGCGTGTTTGTTTCGTTATTTATTATTATTATTATTATTATTATTATTATCATATACATTTATTAGTTTATTATATCATTATTTTTATACAAAAATAGTCAAATAGTTTCACAAAACTAAAAAAAAGCAAATAAAAAGAAGAGAGATGGGCTTTACCAAGTGCACCTCCTGCTTAATAATACTATCCCCTTTGCTATTAATTGCACCTCATTATCAATGCCGCAACCTCCTGTAATTAGTTATACCCCTTTTTACTATCTCACCCTTTTCCCAAAAATCTTTCAAACTCTTTTCAAATTAATGCAAGTTATTAGTGACTATCACCCAAAGCCTTGGCTTGTTTGACTATCATGAACGCCATCAAGAGTTATTAGTAATGATCACTCAAAGTCTTTGTTTGCTTGGTCATTATGAAAGCTCTTTCTCTTTCCAAAACCCGCTCAAAACATTTTCATCTTCAAGTTAGAACTACGCCGCTTTGATTCCCATTCGGGATACGTAGGAGCGAGCCACGCGCTCGCTCAGCGCAACAAATAGAATCATTTTCGCAACCATAAACATTAGTATTTTTCATAACAAAAAGAATCATTTTTAAACTCATTGTTGCTAGTGGCTAATCAGAATCTTTGTTCGCCTAGCCATTGGCGGCAATGTCTTTTTCCAAAGAACAATAAGCGATGGTCACCCATAACTTTGGTTAGTTTGATCATTCGTGCCAATTAATCTCTTTCGAAAACCATTTTCAAAAGATCAAATAAAAAACGAGTCACTACTAACGGTCAATCAGAACCTTTGTTCGTCTGACTAGTGGCGGTGACTTCCATTTTTCAAGAGTACCTAGCGGTGATTACCCATAACCTTTGTTAGTTTAATCATTCGCTGAATACTCGTCCTATTTCGAAAACTCACTAAAAAGATAAAAAACAAAAACCTTTTCACGACAACCGAGAACTACGTAGCTTTGAATTCTCCATCGCACCCGGAGATACGTAAAAGCGAGAGGCTAACTCTCGTCAAGCGCCAAACAAGAAATAAATAGGCAAATCTAGGTATTTTTCAAATCAAACGTAAAACCACACACTTAATTAAAGGTTCCCTCTCAGTAGAGAGGACGCGTGGGGTGCTAACTCCTTCCCCGCACGTAATCGACCCCCGAACCCATATCTCTAGTTTTCGAAAGACCATCCGCCTTGTTCAAAAGACCTTTTTTCAATGTTTTGGTCTTAAAATTAAAATATTGGTGGTGGCTTCAAAATATTTCTACGTTGTACATTGAGAAACCCAAACCGGATTTTTCGGGGTGCAACAATGGTCATGCTCTGATATGTAGCACCGGGGGCGGGGCGTCCTAGTCACTTAGTATTTTATTTTGATGTATTCAGTCTGATATTTGGAGCTGTATTAAATACTCCTAGGGTTGTTGATATTCCGCTGTGCTAGAGAATTATATTTTGATTGTTGTAAAACTAATCCGGTGTTTTGAGGGTCGCCCCATTTTTATGTGCTATATATCGCACACTAGTTGTGTTGAGTTTTTAAATGCTATTTTATGTTGTATTGATGAAAATGTAGCACTCTCTTTGAGGTTCGTGGAAAAGTTTTTGGAAACTCTGATTTTAATTTAACTAATTAATAGTAAATAGAAAAGGGGGTGTTACAGGATGTGGCACAGTTCGTGTATGCGTGTTTGACTTGCCAGAAATCAAAGGTTGAGCATTAGAAGCTGCGAGGGTGATGCAACCGCTTGGACACTCCAGTGGAAATGGGATAGCATTTCCATGGATTTTGTGACGGGTTTGCCTAATACAAAGGAGAGAGCATGATGCAATTTGGGTGGTTGTTGACAGGTTAACAAAGTCATCTCATTTTATTCCTATTAACATCACGTATCCAAGACCTAAATTGGTAGAGATTTACATCCGAGAAATTGTGAAGCTCCATTGTGTTCCTAAGAGTATCGTTTCGATAGAGATCCAAGGTTCACTTCTGACTCGGAAGAGTCTTCATGAAGAGTTGGGATCGAAGTTGAGGTTGAGTTCACTTATCACCCTCGCACGGATGGTCACCGTAGAGAGGACTATTCAATCATTGGAGGATCTCACTGAGAGCTTGTGTTTTGGAACAGGGAGGTTTGTGGGATTCCTACCTTCCATCGATTGAGTTCACATACAACAACAAACTATCATTCCAAAGATTGGGATGGCACCTTTTGAAGCATTGTATGGTCGATAGTGTAGAACCCCGTTGTGTTGGTATGAATCGAGAGAGTGTGGTGCTTGGACCGGAAATTGTTTGTGAAACAACCGAGAAGGTGAAGTTGATTCGTGAGAAGATGAAAGCGCCGCAGAGTCGGCGTAAGAGTTACCATGATAAGCGGAGAAAGGATTTATAGTTCCAGGCGGAGGAGCATGTGTTCTTGAGAGTCACTCCGGTGACTGGTGTTGGTCGTGCCTTGAAGTCAAAGAAGCTCACTCCTCGCTTCATTGGTCCGTATCAGATTTCGGAGAAGGTTGGAAATGTTGCTTATAGGGTGGCCTTGCCGCCAATGTAACACCCCATTTCTACCCTAATTTATAATAATCAGAGTTTAAAAATTATTTCTTTTAATTCATCCAAACGGGATGCTACACTTACTTCATTTAAAACAACGACAAAATAAGACAAATCATTTGTTAAGTCAAGGCAATACGTAACACCAATCATGTGGGATGGAATCCTCAAAAAATACATTAATTAGATCCACGCACTGGAAAAGTATATGTCACGAGGACTAAAACATCACTAGAGGACCAAAACAGCCCTCAAGGACCAAAACAACACTCAAGGACCAAAACAACACATAAAGGACCAAAATAGCACTCAAGGACCAAAACAACACTCAAGGACCAAAACAGCAGATAAAGGACTGTTATACCCCAATTTTGTCCGTATTCTTTTTCTGGTTTTAGTCGTTTATTTTATTCATGTTCTGAAGTCGCGCAATTACGAGAATTATTTAAAAAAGTGTCTCACCTAAGCCAATCTCAACTAACCTGTTCAACTAAGTCGAAATGTCGTTATTTAAATTAAGAATGTGCGTGAATGATCGATCTTTTCACACGTTCTTTAGTTGAGCATTTGTATTTAGGCCTAGTCGAACTTAGTTGGGTTCATCCGAGTCGTTTCATTGCAAATGGGCTTATTCGAGTTATTTTCTCGCAGTTGGGCTCATCATTCCGACTTCTATTTTATTATTTTCATCCTTATTTTGAGCATATACATATATATATATATATATATATATATATATATATATATATATATATATATATATATATATAGTCCAAAAATATCAAAAAATCTATTTAATTTTATTTACATTTTGAAAAGTGTCTAATTGTTCAAAGTGTCCAAAAATGACGATATTAAAAATACAAAAATACTAATCCGAAAAAAGCAAAAATAGAAAATAGGAGCAAGATCAAGAATCTTTGTGGGTTCGTTCTTGCTCTCCAAGATCGCCAAAGAAGCCCACATTACCAGATCTCGCAAAAGCCTACAAACAAAGAATTAATGCCAAAACCTAATTTCTACCTATAAATAAACAAGCTAACCTAGGGTCTAAGACACACGTAAAAAGCGGCGAAAATCACTAGCAAAAATAAGGATTAGAGTCTCACATTGAAACCCTAATCCACTAAACACCGCTTTTGAGTTTCCGAGTCTCGGAGGAACGAACAACAACCTAACCCTTTTGCAAAGGAAGAACTTGCCGCCATGGGAAGAAGTAAGCTCTAAGAACCTATCCTTTTTCCAAATTCATCGCTTTTTATTTCATTTCTGCTGCTTTCAAGTCTATGGTTCTTTTTTTGTGGATTTAATTTGAAGCTTTTTGATCTACTTCTTTGAAAAAATATTGTATTTATGTTGAATATAAGTTTGATTCAAAGTGACCTTACATGAATCATCAACAAGCTATTGCTCTATTATAATCAACTATGATTTCATAATCATCAACAATTGCATGATGAGCATCCTGCAAATTAGAAATTAAATAAATATTAGCAACATTAGCATCTAACAAAGAGGCATTATACAACACTATATGACCGATATGCGTATTTGTATATACTTATGTGTATTCATATATGTATCATAAGGCTAGAAAGGGTTTTAATTTTTCATAAAGCTTCGCTTTTTAAGCTAAAAATTAAGCAAAGTTGTAAGATGTTACAACACCATATATGCCCGTTGCATCTCCCTGTCGCTTTCAATTAATTGCACTTTTCCATTGTAATTTGATTGATAAATCTTAGAATTTCCTTCAGATCTCAAATAGTATTTCGATTATTTGTGTGGTTTATAAATATATTGTCTGTGATTTGTAAGATAGATTATCAATGATATTGAGAACTTGACCATTCTTCATACATTTATGTGTTTGTTTGAAAATCCATTTGATCTTATGTTTCGGTGGCTTTTTTGCAATCATGTTTTTATAAGCAATCGTAATGCATGTTGAAAGTGATGTTTTATGCTTTGAATTTTCTAGTTGCCCGCTTTATGTGTATGAATCTGTTCAGGCGTTACTTTGTATTGTAATTAATGAATATTGTTCTGTGTTGTACTATTGTTGTGATGTTAACAGTAAAACTGCTGTTTGATTTAGGGTTATATAGTGGGCTTTTTTTTATTTTCAGAATACTACCTGCACTCACTGATTCACGCGCACACCTCCCCCCGCTTAAGCCCAGTTTTGCATACTGGGCTCTCATATGCGAACTGGGATTCCTTTTTGCACCTCCTATTAATTATACAACCCCCTGCTACTAATAAAACCTCATTTTACAATTTTCACCCCCTTTTTCCGTTTTAGTTATTTTCCCACTCAAATATAAATAATTTTTCTTATGAAATTAAATAAACGGCTAAGTCGGTTGTACAACCGGTTAGTCATTATTTTAGGGCCAATGAGCTGTACAGTTCAGTAACCCTACAAACCTAACAAATACGAATGAACTATTTTTCTAAAAATAAACGGCTAAGTCGGTTGTACAACCGGGTTAGTCATTATTTTAGGGCCAATGAGTCATGCATGTTCAAGAACCCTACAAACTTAATAAATACGAGTAAACCATTTTCCTAAAAATAGGGGTTAAGTCGGTTGTACAACCAAGTTAGTCAAATGTTCTAGAACTAATGAGTCAGATGCAGTCTGTGTGTTCTAGAATACCTATTCTAAAACGGACCCACCTCACACCAAACCAATTTCTTTCAAAAACTCAAAAAATCATTTTCAAAAAGTAGGGGACTAAGTCGGTTGTACAATCGGGTTAGTCAACGTCCTAGGAATTAGTGAGCTGTACAGTTCAAGGAATCCTATGACCCCTACACTAAAAAACATCAACCCACAAACTTTTTCAGGAAGAACTACGTAGCTTTGATTCCTCCATTGCATCTGGAGGTACGTAGGAGCAAGACTCAAACTCTTGTCAAGCACTAAAAATCAAAAACTTAAATAAGTCCTTTTCTCTACAAATAAAAGGGTAATAATTAAATAAATCTTAAATTAATTAGACAATGGATGTCGTGGGGTGCTAATACCTTCCCCACACATAACGACTCCCGAACCCTAACAATGCCTCGTCCTAAATTAAAGGGATTTTCCGAATTTGCCCTTAAACTAAAATTTGGTGGCGGCTTCCTAAAGAACCTCTCGAAGAATCCATTCCCGGATTTTTCGGTCGCTACAAGGACCAAAACAGCACCCAAGGACCAAACAAGCAGCACAATATCAGAGTAGGAGATGTTGTCAATCTCTTCTTCAACTCATCTTGGAAGCATCACAATACGCAACAAATGGTTGATCCGGAACAGGCAATATCAGAATAGGAGATGTTGTCAATCTCTTCTTCAACTCATTGAAGCTCTCTTCACACCGGGCATCCCACACAAAAGCTTTGCCCTTACACGTCAATTGAGTCAACGGAAGGGCTAGCTTAGAAAAACCCTCAATAAACCTCCTGTAATAGCCAGCCAACCCCAAAAAGCTTCTCATCTCAGTCACTGACTTTGGGCTCTCCCACTGCAACATCGCATCAACCTTGGCTGGATCCACAGCTATACCATTACCAGAAATAACATGGCCAAGAAAGCTCACTTCGTTCAACCAGAACTCACCCCAAAAAGCTTCTTTTCTTTCAACACCTCTAGCACCAACCTCAAGTGTTCTGCGTGCTCTTCTTCCGTCTTGGAATATACCAATATGTCATCTATAAATACCACCACGAACCGATCCAAGTAACTATTGAAAATACTGTTCATATACTCCATAAACACCCCTGGTGCGTTGGTAACACCAAACGGCATTACAGAATATTCATAGTGCCCATATCTAGTCCTGAAAGCTGCCTTCTGGACGTCTTCATCTTTCACTTTGATCTGGTGATAACCCGACCTCAAATCAATTTTGCTAAACTCCTTAGCACATACCAACTGGTCCATCAGATCATCAATTCTCGGAAGAGGAACTTATTCTTGATTGTTACTTTGTTCAGCTGCCTATAATCCACACAAAGTCTCATACTTTCATCCTTCTTCTTTACTAATAACACCGGAGCTCCCCATGGTGACACACTTGGACTCACAAATTTCTTCTCAAGTAGCTCTTCTAGCTGCTTCTTCAATTCCGACAACTCGTAGGTCGACATCCCAGACGGTGGCATGCACACGTGCCTAGTACTGTGTACAAGATCAATCGTAAACTCCACTTCCCTCTCTAGCGGAACACTAGGAATCTCATCAGGGAACACTTCGGAAAACTCACACACCACCTGCAACCCATCAACTATAGCTTGATTCTCAGCAGACAAGGATGCCATCAAAGCAAACAGATGACCTCCCTCCTTCATTACCTTATGCAACTGACCAGCAGACAACAAAACAGACTCTTCCTCTTCTGGAGGAAGGAAACTTACAGACTTGCTAAAACAATTGATGTGCACATGGTTGTCTTCTAACCAGTCCATACCAAGGATAACGTCCAACCCACCCAATGGCAAACAAATAAGATCAACTGTAAAATCTCTCTCGCCAAGACCGACAGAGGACACTTAGCACACACTGAGAGGTAGTCACCAACCCTTAGCCGGGAGTGTCGATAACCATTCCCCCTCTTCATAGAAGATATAACTAAATTCAACTTTTCAAAGACACACAAGAAGAATAAAAGAGTGCATAGCACCAGTATCAACAATAGCAATTAACGGGGTACAATTAATAAAACATGTACCTCGTATCTCATTGGCCTCCTCTGATCCTGCTAGAGCAAATACCCTTCCACCGACCTCTCTTGCTTTGCCATTTACGACACTTGGTGCTAATATGACCCCTTCACCACAGCTTAAAACAAACCACATCCTCATGGTCACAATCGGATGCCAAATGACCTTCCTTGCCACAACGAAAAACACATTCTTCCCCCGGCACTTGCAAATGTAGCTCTTATGACCCGCTTGCCACACTTAAAACACACAATGTTAGCGCGAGCATCTCCCCACTAGGCCTTTTACCCTCAAAGCAGATTTCTTACCATCGTAGACCTATTACGACCAAAGATACCTCTGCTTTACTCCTATCGCCAGAAACTTCATATGGCTTGCTACTGGTTCAAACTTACCCTTTGATCCTCATAGATCAAATCAAGAAAACCCTGATCTTCCGGTACCCAATAGCTTTCTTAATGTCTGCCTCAACCCATTCTCAAATTTGATACACTTTGAGAATTCGTAACCAAAGATCGCAGTAGTGGGGATAAAACTTGGCCAATTCAAAGGAACTTGGCAAAGATACTGTCACCGACATGTTTCCTTGCTTCACCAAGGAATTCTATTTCTTTCTTCCCCTCACATCCTTAGGAAAGTACTTCCTCGTAAATTCCCTACGAATACAAACCCTAAGTAACTTCTTCATTAGCGCCTCTAGCCTCTCTCTCGACTTCCAACCACTACCATTAGCTTCCTCTCGCAAAGGTGTGGGTACCATACCGACCTTCTCACAGATCATTGCACTCCATGACCCAAAAATTCTTTCAATCTCTTTCACCATGCTAGAGCACCATCCGGTTATATACTGCCCTTGAAAGGTAGGCGGGTTCTCCTCCGAAAGTGGCTGCACTACGAGTTCCAAAGATTTTCACCAACATTCTCACGGTTTCCAACAAACTGAGCTATAGCTTGCAAAGCGAAGAGAGCAAGAGCAAAGATCGCTCTCCTAGCCATTATAACCTAACACTGCAGCACGAAACAATAATTTAGAACTAGACTAGCAACACCTAATTGTTATAAAACACTATGACAGAAAGACTTGGCCGGACAGACCGAACTTTTGCTCTGATACCACTAATGTAACACCCATTTCTACCCTAAGAATTTATAATAATATCGAGTTTAAAAATTATTTCTTTTAATTCATCCAAACGGATGCTACACTTACTTCATTTTAAACAACGACAAAATAAGACAAATCATTTGTTAAGTCAAGGCAATACGTAACACCAATCATGTGGGATGGAATCCTCAAAAAATACATTAATTAGATCCACACACTAGAAAAGTATATGTCACGAGGACTAAAACATCACTAGAGGACCAAAACAAAATTCAAGGACCAAAACAAATACCAAGGACCAAAACAACACATAAAGGACCAAAACAGCACTCAAGGACCAAAATAGCACTCAAGGACCAAAACAGCAGATAAAGGACCAAAACAGCACCCAAGGACCAAACAGGCAGCACTAGGCGCCAAAACAACCAAAACTGGCGCCCAGTGGCAACACGCATACCTAGCGCCAAAACATCAAGAAATCGCGCGCCCGGGCAACACAACCACACACAGCGCCAAAACAGTAAATCGGGCGCCTGTGGCAACACAGCGCGGAAATAAAGAGAAATCGCGCCTCGTGGCAACACACCACACAGCGCCAAATCGGGCAACACTGGCGCCAGAACTCGTAATGCGACTTAGACACAAACTAAGACACAAATCGAGACATACGCTCTCAAACACAAAGCGCGCACTCACAGTACACCTGGCAAGAACATTGGCGCCTAGTCAAGACATAGGCACAATCATGGGCGCGCCAGGGCAACCATTTGGCGCCCTGTGCAGCACCACACACGCACACACACACTGCCCCACAACTTGGCGCCACACTAGGCGCCTGGCAAAGAAGATTGGCGCCAAAGAACATGACAAGCCACGCACCCAGCAACCTGGCGCCACACCAGGCGCCCTGGGCAGCCACATTGGCGCCCCCACACACGCACACACCCAGTCACCCAGCACACCTTGGCGCTCATCACCACGCACAACAACACAAACCCAGCAACATGCAACTTGGCGCCTCACTGGCGCCATGGGCAGCTAATATTGGGCGCCAACACTCGGACACGCCACAGACAGCGCATGGGCGCCCACATTTTGCGCGCCGCACTCTGGGACACAACAACACACAAAATTGGCGCTCACTAGGCGCCTCTGCTTAGACACTGTGCGCACACAGCGCCATTTTGGGCAAAGAATCGGCGCCAAAGCAAAGAAGACACAAATGGGGCCATTTTCCTTAGCAATTGGCGCCTTAGGGTGCCTAGGGTTCCCTAAATCAAATTTATTCAATTTTTCTCATAATCTATCATCAACAACAATTCAAAACCACATCATAATCATGCTAGCACCTTCAAATACACGTTCTAGCCAACAACCCACATGCAATTCAATTCTTACATAATTTCTCAAATCAATCATTCAAAATCAATTTCAACATCAAATAACGATCAATAAGAATCCTACAATTTACATACATCCTATTATAGTCCCTATTATAAGGTAAGACCCACCCTTACCTTGATTAAACCGAAGACAGAGTTCTCTCTACGGAGTCACCAACAGAACCACAGCAACAAAGAAGCTTTTCCCTTGGTGCGATCTCACCCTTCTTCTTTCTCTCCCTAGCGCGGATTTCCTCTTCTCTCTTCTCCTTTCTCTCTTTTTTTCGTTTTCTTGCTTTCTTTCACCAAATGATGCGAATTGCATCAACCTTAGGAGCCTAAGTCAATGGGCTTGGACACTTGGGCCATTTCTTGCCACCCCGGAGTTACTGACACCGCTTCCTTCAATTAAAATAAAAGACTATATTAATAAATTAATATAACTAAAATAATGCAACACTTAAATAATTTAATCAAATAATTAATTAAATCATTTAGGGTGTTACCATGATAAGCGGAGAAAGGATTGTATGGTCGAAAGTGTAGAACCCTGTTGTGTTGGTATGAATCTGGAGAGAGTGTGGTGCTTGGACCGGAAATTGTTTGTGAAACAACTGAGAAGGTGAAGTTGATTCGTGAGAAGATGAAAGCGTCGCAGAGTCGACAGAAGAGTTACCATGATAAGCGGAGAAAGGATTTAGAGTTCCAGGTGGGGGAGCATGTGTTCTTTAGAGTCACTCCAGAATCGTGTCGTCGTGCCTTGAAGTCAAAGAAGCTCACTCCTCGCTTCATTGGTCCGTATCAGATTTCGGAGAGGGTTGGAAATGTTGCTTATAGGGTGGCCTTGCCGCCTAACCTTTCGAACTTGCATGACGTGTTTCACGTGTCGCAACTTCGGAAGTATATCCCATATCCATCCAACAATTAATATAATCACATATAAAATCAAACAATCACCCAATCACTCAAATACTTCATGAATCAATTTAAACAACTACTCCTAACACCTAACCCCTATGATTTCATGGTATATAAATTATTAACTATGAAAGAGAGCCCCCATACCTCAAAATTGACAACCCAAGATACCCCTCCACCAACAACCCAAGAACCACCACTTAATAGCTTTTCTCCAACACTAGAGCTTCAAACCCATCCATGGAAAAGAGAAAAAGAAACATGATTAGTGTATGAATCTTACACTAAAGGATAGAGGAAGAAAAATGGAGTGGTTTGGTACCAAAATCACTTACCCAAAGCAAGAAAAATGAATTTTTCCTTCCCCCCCCCCCTTTAATGAACAGCTGCCCCTTTCCCACTTAGAATATTTTCGTCCTCGAAAATTTAACAAATACGAACATGGTTATGCTCTAACCAGTTCATACCCAAGATTACAATTACCCCACCCAACGGCAAACAAAAATTCATAACAAAGTCTCTGCCGAAGATCGACAAGGGACACAGAGAACACACTGTGCAATACAAGATCAATCATAGCAGATAACACAAGACCTAGACGCTCACAACATTCGACAAAGAATAAACAACAACATAACTATAACTTAGAACGAGTACCAAGACTCGAGGGTTAACAGACTCGACAACTTGGCGGACAGCATCGAATCGCTCACGATACCACTAATGTAACACCCCCTTCTACATAACTACTATTTAATTAATTTGAAAATCGAGAGTGCGCCAAAATTTTCAAGCATGACCACTCGAGGGTGCCACATTTGAACACCAAAATCAAAACTCCAAAATATTAATTAAAATAAAACTCCAACATATATGATACATAGCACCAACAATGTCCGAGGACAAAATACTACAGCCGTGGAAAATAATAACTTAACATCTTAGTTCAAAATATAAAGAAAATAGCAAACTAAACATCCCCTGATACGTGATCGTGAGCCGACTCGACCACACTAGAAGAAGGATCTCTAGTCACCTTCAGTCACCGTCACCTGCAGGTTGCCGGCATACGAGGCAACACGACGCAGTAGGGTGAGTCTCTATACATAGGAAATAATAGATAAAACAAGAAACACAGTAGAATAGGCACACCAGATATACAGTCAATTCAAATACGCCATTAATACAGATATACACTAAAATACAAGCATACACGGAAAATACAGCATACACGTAAATACAAGCTTACACCGGATTACAAATCACACGTAAATATAGTTCACCAAATACACCATTAATTTATGAACACCCAATCACCACCGTAACATGTATGTAATGTATGAAATGCAACCCAATACTCCACGGGCATATGCATGTGGATCCATCACCAAAATAGCCTTGAGGGCATTCACCAATAATTTAAGAGGCCGAGGCCTATTCACCAAAAATATGCATATGATAATGCGACACCATGACTATGTACCAGAAACACCAAATCACCAAAATAATGCAATAGCATACTCACCAATAGCCTTGTGGGCTCACCAACACCAAAGAAAGGTCATAGACCCCAACTCACCAATATTTATTCACCAATAATACACCACACCATAATAGTAATTCTATAGGGACTAAAAGATCGCCAAGACTAATTCTACACCAAAGGACTAAAGCCACTCCAAGGACTAAAATCAACACCAGGGACTAAACCCACACCTATGGACCAAATCACCTCCTAAGGACCCTTTCAACACTCAGGGCCCATTTTGACACCTAAGGACTAATTTGACACCTCAAGGACCAATTTGACACCTAAGGACTAATCTGACACCATAAGGATTAATTTAACACCCAGGGATTAGTTTGACACCTCGGGGACTAGAAAGTTCAGAGGGACCAAAACAGTATTTTTGACACTTTGGGTAACATTGACAACACCCGCACAAAGTGCTGGATTCCTACAGCAGTACTCATACTTCGGCGAATTATTTAAAATAGCAAACGACATCGAAAAATTACAAAAGACCACTCATTGGAAAGCCCTCTGAGTCTAGTTTCTACCTATGATTTTAATTTTCAAAATAAGTGTCCAGTTGGTACAGTTTTTCAAAACACTACACTGAGGTACCAAAATCGGACAGAACGCGTTACCCAACTTGCAACCAAATTTATCTTTCTCATTTCTTAATGAAATTCAGTGAAATCAGTGCCTATTTCGTAGAGAATTAAGTCTATTTTTCAATGAAGTAAGAATCACTCAAAACGGAGTTCAATTGAGCACACAAAACCTGCAAAAACTGAACCTACTCCCAGTTTGACTCCAGAAATTTGACCTAACTTTAGAGACTCATAACTTGAGCTACACAACTCCGAATTGAACGAAACCAGTGCCAAAACGACCGGCCTTAAGTCTATTTTCAAAAAAAATTAGCCACACAATTTTTGGATCAACCAAACAGTACCAGTTGAGAAAAACAGAAACAGTGTCCAGAAAACACACAAAAACCATAAACAAGTAAAGTTCATCATCAACACCCAATAACATCAACAACACTTAAACACCAAACACCATTTACACACCATATTGCATTAAATTCATGTAACTCACCTTAACACCAACAATCAAGAACAACATTCACATATAAAACGCCACACCATACAATCTTGTAAAACATTATCATGTTCATTCAAGCAAATCATCAAACATCTAGCCATCACTTTAATTCTACCTATTATTCTTCATTATAATCATGTTATAACACCTTAATATCAACAATCAATACAATAACATTTCAATCTCCATACAACAATTAATATAATCACATATAAAATCAAACAATCACCCAATCACTCAAATACTTCATGAATCAATTTAAACAACTACTCCTAACACCTAACCCCTATGATTTCATGGTTTATAAATTATTAACTATGAAAGAGAGCCCCCATACCTCAAAATTGACAACCCAAGAAACCGCTCCAAAGAACAACCCAAGAACCACCACTTAATAGCTTTTCTCCAACACTAGAGCTTCAAACCCATCCATGGAAAAGAGAAAAAGAAACATGATTAGTGTATGAATCTTACACTAAAGGATAGAGGAAGAAAAATGGAGTGGTTTGGTACCAAAATCACTTACCCAAAGCAAGAAAAATGAATTTTTCCTCCCCCTTTGATGAACAAATGCAGCACCTCCTCCCCCCTTTCCCTCTCTTCTATTTTTTTCTTTTTCTTTCTTCTAATGTGACTAAAACCTACGCCTAGTTTAAGTCATGAATTTGGGTCTATTTATTGGGCTTGGGCCCCTTATTTACACCCCTTAGGTACCTAAACACCTCTTGAAATAAATAAATTACCACTCCCTTATTTATTTTCTCATATCCTCCCTACTTAACCAAAATACTCCCCATTTATTTACTACACCCCACTCCTTAATTAAATTAATTACCTTATTATTATTTTAATATGGACAACTAAAATATTACTTAATTAAATAAGTTAAATAATCACTTAATTAATGTTGGGGAGTTACAACTCTCCCCACTTAGAATATTTTCGGCCTCGAAAATTTAACTAATAGGAACATTGGTTATCTTCTAACCAGTTCATACCCAAGATTACAATTACCCCACCCAACGGCAAACAAAAATTCATAACAAAGTCTCTGTCGAAGAAGATCGACAAGGGACACAGAGAACACACCGGTGCAATACAAGATATCAATCATAGCATAACACAAGACCTAGACGTTCACAACATTCGACAAAGAATAAACAACAACATAACTATAACTTAGAACGAGTACCAAGACTCGAGGGTTAACAGACTCGACAACTTGGCGGAAGGCAGACCGAACCGCTCCGATACCACTAATGTAACACCCCTTCTACACAACTACTATTTAATTAATTTGAAAATCGAGTCGCCAAAATTTTCAAGCAACCACTCGAGGGTGCCACATTTGAACACCAAAATCAAAACTCCAAAATATTAATTAAAATAAAACTCCAACATATATGATACATAGCACCAACAATGTCCGAGGACAAAATACTACAAATTAGTGGAAAATAATAACTTAACATCTTAGTTCAAAATATAAAGAAAATAGCAAACTAAACATCCCCTGATACGTGACGTGAGCCGACTCGACCACACTAGAAGAAGGATCTCTAGTCACCTTCGATCCACCGTCACCTTCACCACCATCACTGCGGCAGTTGCAGATACGAGGCAACACGACGCAAAGAGGGTGAGTCTCTATACATAGGAAATAATAGATAAAACAAGAAACACAGTAGAATAGGCACACCAGATATACAGTCAATTCAAATACGCCATTAATACAGATACACGAAATACAAGCTTACACTGTAAATACAAGCACACCGTAAATACAAGCTTACACCGTGATTACAAATACACCGTAAATATAGTTCACCAAATACACCATTAATTTATGAACACCCAATCACCACCGTAACATGTATGTAATGTATGAAATGCAACCCAATACTCCACTGCATATGCATGTGGATCCATCACCAAAATAGCCTTGAGGGCATTCACCAATAATTTAAGAGGCCGAGGCCTATTCACCAAAAATATGCATATGATAATGCGACACCATGACTATGCACCAGAAACACCAAATCACCAAAATAATGCAATAGCATACTCACCAATAGCCTTGTGGGCTCACCAACACCAAAGAAAGGTCATAGACTCCAACTCACCAATATTTATTCACCAATAATACACCACACCATAAATAGTAATTCTATAGGGACTAAAAGATCGCCAAGACTAATTCTACACCAAAGGACTAAAGCCACTCCAAGGACTAAAATCAACACCAGGGACTAAACCCACACCTATGGACCAAATCACCTCCTAAGGACCCTTTCAACACTCAGGGCCCATTTTGACACCTAAGGACTAATTTGACACCTCAAGGACCAATTTGACACCTAAGGACTAATCTGACACCATAAGGATTAATTTAACACCCAGGGATTAGTTTGACACCTCGGGGACTAGAAAGTTCAGAGGGACCAAAACAGTATTTTTTGACACTTTGGGTAACATTGGCAACACCCGCACAAAGTGCTGGATTCCTACAGCAGTACTCCTACTTCGGCGAATTATTTAAAATAGCAAACGACATCGAAAAATTACAAAAGACCACTCATTGGAAAGCCCTCTGAGTCTAGTTTCTACCTATGATTTTAATTTTCAAAATAAGTGTCCAGTTGGTACAGTTTTTCAAAACACTACACTGAGGTACCAAAATCGGACAGAACGCGTTACCCAACTTGCAACCAAATTTTCTTTCTCATTTCTTAATGAAATTCAGTGAAATCAGTGCCTATTTCGTAGAGAATTAAGTCTATTTTTCAATGAAGTAAGAATCACTCAAAACGGAGTTCAATTGAGCACACAAAACCTGCAAAAACTGAACCTACTCCCAGTTTGACTCCAGAAATTTGACCTAACTTTAGAGACTCATAACTTGAGCTACACAACTCCGAATTGAACAAAACCAGTGCCAAAACGACCGGCCTTAAGTCTATTTTCAAAAACAATTAGCCACACAATTTTTGGATCAACCAAACAGTACCAGTTGAGAAAAACAGAAACAGTGTCCAGAAAACACACAAAACCATAAACAAGTAAAGTTCATCATCAACACCCAATAACATCAACAACACTTAAACACCAAACACCATTTACACACCATATTGCATTAAATTCATGTAACTCACCTTAACACCAACAATCAAGAACAACATTCACATATAAAACGCCACACCATACAATCTTGTAAAACATTATCATGTTCATTCAAGCAAATCATCAAACATCTAGCCATCACTTTAATTCTACCTATTATTCTTCATTATAATCATGTTATAACACCTTAATATCAACAATCAATACAATAACATTTCAATCTCCATACAACAATTAATATAATCACATATAAAATCAAACAATCACTCAATCACTCAAATACTTCATGAATCAATTTAAACAACTACTCCTAACACCTAACCCCTATGATTTCATGGTTTATAAATTATTAACTATGAAAGAGAGCCCCCATACCTCAAAATTGACAACCCAAGAAACCGCTCCAACGAACAACCCAAGAACCACCACTTAATAGCTTTTCTCCAACACTAGAGCTTCAAACCCATCCATGGAAAAGAGAAAAGAAACATGATTAGTGTATGAATCTTACACTAAAGGATAGAGGAAGAAAAATGGAGTGGTTTGGTACCAAAATCACTTACCCAAAGCAAGAAAAATGAATTTTTCCTCCCCCCCCCCCCTTTGATGAACAGCTGGGCAGCCTCCTCCCCCTTTCCCTCTCTTCTATTTTTTTCTTTTTCTTTCTTCTAATGTGACTAAAACCCTACCCTTAGTTTAAGTCATGAATTTGGGTCTATTTAGTGGGCTTGGGCCCCTTATTTACACCCCTTAGGTACCTAAACACCTCTTGAAATAAATAAATTACCACTCCCTTATTTATTTTCTCATATCCTCCCTACTTAACCAAAATACTCCCCATTTATTTACTACACCCCACTCCTTAATTAAATTAATTACCTTATTATTATTTTAATATGGACAACTAAAATATTACTTAATTAAATAAGTTAAATAATCACTTAATTAATGTTGGGGAGTTACAACTCTCCCCCACTTAGAATATTTTCGTCCTCGAAAATTTAACTAATAGGAACATGGTTATGCTCTAACCAGTTCATACCCAAGATTACAATTACCCCACCCAACGGCAAACAAAAATTCATAACAAAGTCTCTGTCGAAGATCGACAAGGGACACAGAGAACACACCAGCAATACAAGATCAATCATAGCAGACAACACACAAGACCTAGACGCTCACAACATTCGACAAAGAATAAATAACAACATAACTATAACTTAGAACGAGTACCAAGACTCGAGGGTTAACAGACTTCGACAACTTGGCGGACAGACACCGAACCGCTCGATACCACTAATGTAACACCCCCTTCTACATAACTACTATTAAATTAATTTGAAAATCAGAGTGCGTAAAAATTTTCAGTGCGACCACTCGAGGGTACCACATTTGAACACCAAAATCAAAACTCCAAAATATTAATTAAAATAAAACTCCAACATATATGATACATAGCACCAACAATGTCCGAGGACAAAATACTACAGCCGTGGAAAATAATAACTTAACATCTTAGTTCAAAATATAAAGAAAATAGCAAACTAAACATCCTCTGTGATACGTGACGTGAGCCGACTCGACCACACTAGAAGAAGGATCTCTAGTCACCTTGATCCATCACACCACTGCAGTTGCCTAGATACGAGGCAACACGACGCAGTAGGGTGAGTCTCTATACATAGGAAATAATAGATAAAACAAGAAACACAGTAGAATAGGCACACCAGATATACAGTCAATTCAAATACGCCATTAATACAGATACACTGTAAATACACGCTTACACCGTAAATACAAGCATACACTGAAATACAAGCTATTACCGTGATTACAAATCACACCGAAATATTGTTCAGTCAAATACACCATTAATTTATGAACACCCAATCAGTCACCAGAACATGTATGTAATGTATGAAATGCAACCCAATACTCCACGGGCATATGCATGTGGATCCATCACCAAAATAGCCTTGAGGGCATTCACCAATAATTTAAGAGGCCGAGGCCTATTCACCAAAAATATGCATATGATAATGCGACACCATGACTATGCACCAGAAACACCAAATCAGCAAAATAATGCAATAGCATACTCACCAATAGCCTTGTGGGCTCACCAACACCAAAGAAAGGTCATAGACCCCAACTCACCAATATTTATTCACCAAATAATACACCACACCATAAATAGTAATTCTATAGGGACTAAAAGATCGCCAAGACTAATTCTACACCAAAGGACTAAAGCCACTCCAAGGACTAAAATCAACACCAGGGACTAAACCAACTCCTATGGACCAAATCAACTCCTAAAGACCCTTTCAACACTCAGGGCCCATTTTGACACCTAAGGACTAATTTGACACCTCAAGGACCAATTTGACACCTAAGGACTAATCTGACACCATAAGGATTAATTTAACACCCAGGGATTAGTTTGACACCTCGGGGACTAGAAAGTTCGTGAGGGGACCAAAACAAAGATTTTTGACACTTTGGGTAACATTGGCAACACCCGCACAAAGTGCTTGGATTCCTACAGCAGTACTCCTACTTCGCGAATTATTTAAAATAGCAAACGACATCGAAAAATTACAAAAGACAACTCATTGGAAAGCCCTCTGAGTCTAGTTTCTACCTATGATTTTAATTTTCAAAATAAGTGTCCAGTTGGTACAGTTTTCCAAAACACTACACTGAGGTACCAAAATCGGACAGAACGCGTTACCCAACTTGCAACCAAATTTTCTTTCTCATTTCTTAATGAAATTCAGTTAAATCAGTGCCTATTTCGTAGAGAATTAAGTCTATTTTTCAATGAAGTAAGAATCACTCAAAACGGAGTTCAATTGAGCACACAAAACCTGCAAAAACTGAACCTACTCCCAGTTTGACTCCAGAAATTTGACCTAACTTTAGAGACTCATAACTTGAGCTACACAACTCCGAATTGAACGAAACCAGTGCCAAAACGACCGGCCTTAAGTCTATTTTCAAAAACAATTAGCCACACAATTTTTGGATCAACCAAACAGTACCAGTTGAGAAAAACAGAAACAGTGTCCAGAAAACACACAAAAACCATAAACAAGTAAAGTTCATCATCAACACCCAATAACATCAACAACACTTAAACACCAAACACCATTTACACACCATATTGCATTAAATTCATGTAACTCACCTTAACACCAACAATCAAGAACAACATTCACATATAAAACGCCACACCATACAATCTTGTAAAACATTATCATGTTCATTCAAGCAAATCATCAAACATCTAGCCATCACTTTAATTCTACCTATTATTCTTCATTATAATCATGTTATAACACCTTAATATCAACAATCAATACAATAACATTTCAATCTCCATACAACAATTAATATAATCACATATAAAATCAAACAATCACCCAATCACTCAAATACTTCATGAATCAATTTAAACAACTACTCCTAACACCTAACCCCTATGATTTCATGGTTTATAAATTATTAACTATGAAAGAGAGCCCCCATACCTCAAAATTGACAACCCAAGAAACCGCTCCAAAGAACAACCCAAGAACCACCACTTAATAGCTTTTCTCCAACACTAGAGCTTCAAACCCATCCATGGAAAAGAGAAAAGAAACATGATTAGTGTATGAATCTTACACTAAAGGATAGAGGAAGAAAAATGGAGTGGTTTGGTACCAAAATCACTTACCCAAAGCAAGAAAAAGAATTTTTCCTTCCCCTTTGATGAACAAATGCAGCCCTCCTCCCCTTTCCCTCTCTTCTATTTTTTTTTTTTCTTTCTTCTAATGTGACTAAAACCCTACCCTAGTTTAAGTCATGAATTTGGGTCTATTTAGTGGGCTTGGGCCCCTTATTTACACCCCTTAGGTACCTAAACACCTCTTGAAATAAATAAATTACCACTCCCTTATTTATTTTCTCATATCCTCCCTACTTAACCAAAATACTCCCCATTTATTTACTACACCCCACTCCTTAATTAAATTAATTACCTTATTATTATTTTAATATGGACAACTAAAATATTACTTAATTAAATAAGTTAAATAATCACTTAATTAATTTTGGAGGGTTACAACTCTCCCCCACTTAGAATATTTTCTTCCTCGAAAATTTAACTAATAGGAACATGGTTATGCTCTAACTAGCTTCATACCCAAGATTACAATTACCCCACCCAACGGCAAACAAAAATTCATAACAAAGTCTCTGTCGAAGATCGACAAGGGACACAGAGAACACACCGTGCAATACAAGATCAATCATAGCATACAACACAAGACCTAGACGCTCACAACATTCGGCTGAAAGAATAAACAACAACATAACTATAACTTAGAACGAGTACCAAGACTCGAGGGTTAACAGACTTCGACAACTTGGCGGACGAGACCGAATCTTCTCGACACCACTAATGTAATGACCCCTTCTACATAACTACTATTTAATTAATTTGAAAATCGAGTGCATAAAAATTTTCAAGTCACGACCACTCGAGGGTGCCACATTTGAACACCAAAATCAAAACTCCAAAATATTAATTAAAATAAAACTCCAACATATATGATACATAGCACCAACAATGTCCG
This sequence comes from Oxytropis ochrocephala, assembly GCA_020916435.1. Lineage (NCBI taxonomy): Eukaryota > Viridiplantae > Streptophyta > Magnoliopsida > Fabales > Fabaceae > Oxytropis > Oxytropis ochrocephala. Next base: position 59,000,545 of record CM037092.1, on the reverse strand, counting down.
AGGACAAAATACTACACCGTGGAAAATAATAACTTAACATCTTAGTTCAAAATATAAAGAAAATAGCAAACTAAACATCCCCTGATACGTGACGAGCCGACTCGACCACACTAGAAGAAGGATCTCTAGTCACCTTCAATCCATCACACTGCAGTTGGTTGCAGGCATACGAGGCAACACGACGCAATGAGGTGAGTCTCTATACATAGGAAATAATAGATAAAACAAGAAACACACAGAGAATAGGCACACCGTATATACAATCAATTCAAATACGCCATTAATACAGATACACGTAAATACAAGCATACACGTAAATACAATTACACCGTGATTACAATGCACTGAAATATAGTTCACCAAATACACCATTAATTTATGAACACCCAATCACCACACGTAACATGTATGTAATGTATGAAATGCAACCCAATACTCCACGTGCTAATGCATGTGGATCCATCACCAAAATAGCCTTGAGGCATTCACCAATAATTTAAGAGGCCGAGGCCTATTCACCAAAAAATATGCATATGATAATGCGACACCATGACTATGCACCATAAACACCAAATCACCAAAATAATGCAATAGCATACTCACCAATAGCCTTGTGGGCTCACCAACACCAAAGAAAGGTCATCGACCCCAACTCACCAATATTTATTCACCAATTATACACCACACCATAAATAGTAATTCTATAGGGACTAAAAGATCGCCAAGACTAATTCTACACCAAAGGACTAAAGCCACTCCAAGGACTAAAATCAACACCAGGGACTAAACCCACACCTATGGACCAAATCACCTCCTAAGGACCCTTTCAACACTCAGGGCCCATTTTGACACCTAAGGACTAATTTGACACCTCAAGGACCAATTTGACACCTAGGGACTAATCTGACACCATAAGGATTAATTTAACACCCAGGGACTAGTTTGACACCTCGGGGACTAGAAAGTTCAGAGGGACCAAAACAAAGATTTTTGACACTTTGGGTAACATTGGCAACACCCGCACAAAGTGCCGGATTCCTACAAAGAAGACTCTACTTCAAGCGAATTATTTAAAATAGCAAACGACATCGAAAAATTACAAAAGACCACTCATTGGAAAGCCCTCTGAGTCTAGTTTCTACCTATGATTTTAATTAGTGTCCTGTTGGTATAGTTTTTCAAAACACTACACTGAGGTACCAAAATCGGACAGAACGTGTTACCCCACTTGCAACCAAATTTTCTTTCTCATTTCTTAATGAAATTCAGTGAAATCAGTGCCTATTTCGTAGAGAATTAAGTCTATTTTTCAATGAAGTAAGAATCACTCAAAACGTAGTTCAATTGAGCACACAAAACCTGCAAAAACTGAACCTACTCCCAGTTTGACTCCAGAAATTTGACCTAACTTTAGAGACTCATAACTTGAGCTACACAACTCCGAATTGAACGAAACCAGTGCTAAAACGACCGGCCTTAAGTCTATTTTCAAAAACAATTAGCCACACAATTTTTGGATCAACCAAACAGTACCAGTTGAGAAAAACAGAAACAGTGTCCAGAAAACACACAAAAACCATAAACAAGTAAAGTTCATCATCAACACCCAATAACATCAACAACACTTAAACACCAAACACCATTTACACACCATATTGCATTAAATTCATGTAACTCACCTTAACACCAACAATCAAGAACAACATTCACATATAAAACGCCACACCATACAATCTTGTAAAACATTATCATGTTCATTCAAGCAAATCATCAAACATCTAGCCATCACTTTAATTCTACCTATTATTCTTCATTAAAATCATGTTATAACACCTTAATATCAACAATCAATACAATAACATTTCAATCTCCAAACAACAATTAATATAATCACATATAAAATCAAACAATCACCCAATCACTCAAATACTTCATGAATCAATTTAAACAACTACTCCTAACACCTAACCCCTATGATTTCATGGTTTATAAATTATTAACTATGAAAGAGAGCCCCCATACCTCAAAATTGACAACCCAAGAAACCGCTCCAGCAACAACCCAAGAACCACCACTTAATAGCTTTTCTCCAACACTAGAGCTTCAAACCCATCCATGGAAAAGAGAAAAGAAACATGATTAGTGTATGAATCTTACACTAAAGGATAGAGGAAGAAAAATGGAGTGGTTTGGTACCAAAATCACTTACCCAAAGCAAGAAAAAGAATTTTTCCTTCCCCCTTTGATGAACAAATGCAACCTCCTCCCCTTCTCTCTCTTCTATTTTTTTCTTTTTCTTTCTTCTAATGTGACTAAAACCCTACCCCTAGTTTAAGTCATGAATTTGGGTCTATTTAGTGGGCTTGGGCCCCTTATTTACACCCCTTAGGTACCTAAACACCTCTTGAAATAAATAAATTACCACTCCCTTATTTATTTTCTCATATCCTCCCTACTTAACCAAAATACTCCCCATTTATTTACTACACCCCACTCCTTAATTAAATTAATTACCTTATTATTATTTTAATATGGACAACTAAAATATTACTTAATTAAATAAGTTAAATAATCACTTAATTAATTTTGGAGGGTTACAACTCTCCCCCACTTAGAATATTTTCTTCCTCGAAAATTTAACTAATAGGAACATGGTTATGCTCTAACCAGTTCATACCCAAGATTACAATTACCCCACCCAACGGCAAACAAAAATTCATAACAAAGTCTCTGCAAGATCGACAAGGGACACAGAGAACACACCAGGCAATACAAGATCAATCATAGCAGACAACACAAGACCTAGACGTTCACAACATTCGACAGCAATAAACAACAACATAACTATAACTTAGAACGAGTACCAAGACTCGAGGGTTAACAGACTCGACAACTTGGCTGATTGACCGAATCGCTCCGACACCACTAATGTAACACCCCTTCTACATAACTACTATTTAATTAATTTGAAAATCGAGTGCATAAAAATTTTCGGTCATGACCACTCGAGGGTGCCACATTTGAACACCAAAATCAAAACTCCAAAATATTAATTAAAATAAAACTCCAACATATATGATACATAGCACCAACAATGTCCGAGGACAAAATACTACAGCCGTGGAAAATAATAACTTAACATCTTAGTTCAAAATATAAAGAAAATAGCAAACTAAACATCCCCTGATACGTGACGAGCCGACTCGACCACACTAGAAGAAGGATCTCTAGTCACCTTCAATCCATCACACCGCAGTTTCTTCTTGCATACGAGGCAACACGACGCAAAGAGGGGTGAGTCTCTATACATAGGAAATAATAGATAAAACAAGAAACACAAAGAGAATAGGCACACCGATATACAACAATTCAAAAACGCCATTAATACAGATATACACTGAAATACAGATTACATTGTAAATACACATTACACGTGATTACAATCGCACTGAAAATATAGTTCACCAAATACACCATTAATTTATGAACACCCAATCAGTCACCAGAACATGTATGTAATGTATGAAATGCAACCCAATACTCCACGTGCTAATGCATGTGGATCCATCACCAAAATAGCCTTGAGGGCATTCACCAATAATTTAAGAGGCCGAGGCCTATTCACCAAAAATATGCATATGATAATGCGACACCATGACTATGCACCATAAACACCAAATCACCAAAATAATGCAATAGCATACTCACCAATAGCCTTGTGGGCTCACCAACACCAAAGAAAGGTCATCGACCCCAACTCACCAATATTTATTCACCAATTATACACCACACCATAAATAGTAATTCTATAGGGACTAAAAGATCGCCAAGACTAATTCTACACCAAAGGACTAAAGCCACTCCAAGGACTAAAATCAACACCAGGGACTAAACCCACACCTATGGACCAAATCACCTCCTAAGGACCCTTTCAACACTCAGGGCCCATTTTGACACCTAAGGACTAATTTGACACCTCAAGGACCAATTTGACACCTAGGGACTAATCTGACACCATAAGGATTAATTTAACACCCAGGGACTAGTTTGACACCTCGGGGACTAGAAAGTTCGAGAGGGACCAAAACAAAGATTTTTGACACTTTGGGTAACATTGGCAACACCCGCACAAAGTCTTTGGATTCCTCAAAGCAGAGACTCTACTTCGGCGAATTATTTAAAATAGCAAACGACATCGAAAAATTACAAAAGACCACTCATTGGAAAGCCCTCTGAGTCTAGTTTCTACCTATGATTTTAATTAGTGTCCTGTTGGTATAGTTTTTCAAAACACTACACTGAGGTACCAAAATCGGACAGAACGTGTTACCCCACTTGCAACCAAATTTTCTTTCTCATTTCTTAATGAAATTCAGTGAAATCAGTGCCTATTTCAGTAGAGAAATTAAGTCTATTTTTCAATGAAGTAAGAATCACTCAAAACGTAGTTCAATTGAGCACACAAAACCTGCAAAAACTGAACCTACTCCCAGTTTGACTCCAGAAATTTGACCTAACTTTAGAGACTCATAACTTGAGCTACACAACTCCGAATTGAACGAAACCAGTGCTAAAACGACCGGCCTTAAGTCTATTTTCAAAAACAATTAGCCACACAATTTTTGGATCAACCAAACAGTACCAGTTGAGAAAAACAGAAACAGTGTCCAGAAAACACACAAAACCATAAACAAGTAAAGTTCATCATCAACACCCAATAACATCAACAACACTTAAACACCAAACACCATTTACACACCATATTGCATTAAATTCATGTAACTCACCTTAACACCAACAATCAAGAACAACATTCACATATAAAACGCCACACCATACAATCTTGTAAAACATTATCATGTTCATTCAAGCAAATCATCAAACATCTAGCCATCACTTTAATTCTACCTATTATTCTTCATTAAAATCATGTTATAACACCTTAATATCAACAATCAATACAATAACATTTCAATCTCCAAACAACAATTAATATAATCACATATAAAATCAAACAATCACCCAATCACTCAAATACTTCATGAATCAATTTAAACAACTACTCCTAACACCTAACCCCTATGATTTCATGGTTTATAAATTATTAACTATGAAAGAGAGCCCCATACCTCAAAATTGACAACCCAAGAAACCGCTCCAGCAACAACCCAAGAACCACCACTTAATAGCTTTTCTCCAACACTAGAGCTTCAAACCCATCCATGGAAAAGAGAAAAAGAAACATGATTAGTGTATGAATCTTATACTAAAGGATAGAGGAAGAAAAATGGAGTGGTTTGGTACCAAAATCACTTACCCAAAGCAAGAAAAATGAATTTTTCCTCCCCCCCCCCCCCTTTGATGAACAAATGGGCAGCCTCCTCCCCCTTTCCTCTCTTTCTATTTTTTTCTTTTTCTTTCTTCTAATGTGACCAAAACCCTACCCTTAGTTTAAGTCATGAATTTGGGTCTATTTAGTGGGCTTGGGCCCCTTATTTACACCCCTTAGGTACCTAAACACCTCTTGAAATAAATAAATTACCACTCCCTTATTTATTTTCTCATATCCTCCCTACTTAACCAAAATACTCCCCATTTATTTACTACACCCCACTCCTTAATTAAATTAATTACCTTATTATTATTTTAATATGGACAACTAAAATATTACTTAATTAAATAAGTTAAATAATCACTTAATTAATGTTGGGGAGTTACAACTCTCCCCCACTTAGAATATTTTCGTCCTCGAAAATTTAACTAATAGGAACATGGTTATGCTCTAACTAGCCATACCCAAGATTACAATTACCCCACCCAACGGCAAACAAAAATTCATAACAAAGTCTCTGTCGAAGATCGACAAGGGACACAGAGAACACACCAGGCAATACAAGATCAATCATAGCAGACAACACAAGACCTAGACGTTCACAACATTCGACAGCAATAAATAACAACATAACTATAACTTAGAACGAGTACCAAGACTCGAGGGTTAACAGACTCGACAACTTGGCCGGACAGACCGAACTGCTCTGATACCACTAATGTAACACCCCCTTCTACATAACTACTATTAAATTAATTTGAAAATCAGAGTGCGTAAAAATTTTCAGTGCGACCACTCGAGGGTACCACATTTGAACACCAAAATCAAAACTCCAAAATATTAATTAAAATAAAACTCCAACATATATGATACATAGCACCAACAATGTCCGAGGACAAAATACTACAGCCGTGGAAAATAATAACTTAACATCTTAGTTCAAAATATAAAGAAAATAGCAAACTAAACATCCCCTGATACGTGATCGTGAGCCGACTCGACCACACTAGAAGAAGGATCTCTAGTCACCTTCATCATCACACTGCAGTTGCACGGCATACGAGGCAACACGACGCAGCGAGGGGTGAGTCTCTATACATAGGAAATAATAGATAAAACAAGAAACACAATGAGAATAGGCACACCAGATATACAAATAATTCAAATACGCCATTAATACAGATACACACGTAAATACATTACACGAAAAATACAAGATACACACGTAAATACAGCTTACACGTGATTACAAATCACACGTAAATATAGTTCACCAAATACACCATTAATTTATGAACACCCAATCGATCACGAAACATGTATGTAATGTATGAAATGCAACCCAATACTCCACGGGCATATGCATGTGGATCCATCACCAAAATAGCCTTGAGGGCATTCACCAATAATTTAAGAGGCCGAGGCCTATTCACCAAAAATATGCATATGATAATGCGACACCATGACTATGCACCGTAAACACACCAAATCAAAGAAAATAATGCAATAGCATACTCACCAATAGCCTTGTGGGCTCACCAACACCAAAGAAAGGTCATAGACCCCAACTCACCAATATTTATTCACCAAATAATACACCACACCATAAATAGTAATTCTATAGGGACTAAAAGATCGCCAAGACTAATTCTACACCAAAGGACTAAAGCCACTCCAAGGACTAAAATCAACACCAGGGACTAAACCAACTCCTATGGACCAAATCAACTCCTAAAGACCCTTTCAACACTCAGGGCCCATTTTGACACCTAAGGACTAATTTGACACCTCAAGGACCAATTTGACACCTAAGGACTAATCTGACACCATAAGGATTAATTTAACACCCAGGGATTAGTTTGACACCTCGGGGACTAGAAAGTTCAGAGGGACCAAAACAGTATTTTTGACACTTTGGGTAACATTGGCAACACCCGCACAAAGTGCTGGATTCCTACAGCAGTACTCCTACTTCGGCGAATTATTTAAAATAGCAAACGACATCGAAAAATTACAAAAGACAACTCATTGGAAAGCCCTCTGAGTCTAGTTTCTACCTATGATTTTAATTTTCAAAATAAGTGTCCAGTTGGTACAGTTTTCCAAAACACTACACTGAGGTACCAAAATCGGACAGAACGCGTTACCCAACTTGCAACCAAATTTTCTTTCTCATTTCTTAATGAAATTCAGTTAAATCAGTGCCTATTTCGTAGAGAATTAAGTCTATTTTTCAATGAAGTAAGAATCACTCAAAACGGAGTTCAATTGAGCACACAAAACCTGCAAAAACTGAACCTACTCCCAGTTTGACTCCAGAAATTTGACCTAACTTTAGAGACTCATAACTTGAGCTACACAACTCCGAATTGAACGAAACCAGTGCCAAAACGACCGGCCTTAAGTCTATTTTCAAAACAATTAGCCACACAATTTTTGGATCAACCAAACAGTACCAGTTGAGAAAAACAGAAACAGTGTCCAGAAAACACACAAAAACCATAAACAAGTAAAGTTCATCATCAACACCCAATAACATCAACAACACTTAAACACCAAACACCATTTACACACCATATTGCATTAAATTCATGTAACTCACCTTAACACCAACAATCAAGAACAACATTCACATATAAAACGCCACACCATACAATCTTGTAAAACATTATCATGTTCATTCAAGCAAATCATCAAACATCTAGCCATCACTTTAATTCTACCTATTATTCTTCATTATAATCATGTTATAACACCTTAATATCAACAATCAATACAATAACATTTCAATCTCCATACAACAATTAATATAATCACATATAAAATCAAACAATCACCCAATCACTCAAATACTTCATGAATCAATTTAAACAACTACTCCTAACACCTAACCCTATGATTTCATGGTTTATAAATTATTAACTATGAAAGAGAGCCCCCATACCTCAAAATTGACAACCCAAGAAACCGCTCCAAAGAACAACCCAAGAACCACCACTTAATAGCTTTTCTCCAACACTAGAGCTTCAAACCCATCCATGGAAAAGAGAAAAGAAACATGATTAGTGTATGAATCTTACACTAAAGGATAGAGGAAGAAAAATGGAGTGGTTTGGTACCAAAATCACTTACCCAAAGCAAGAAAAAGAATTTTTCCTTCCCCCCCCTTGATGAACAAATGCAGCCCTCTCCTCCCCTTTCCCTCTCTTCTTTTTTTTTTTTTTTTTTCTTCTAATGTGACTAAAACCCTACCCCTAGTTTAAGTCATGAATTTGGGTCTATTTAGTGGGCTTGGGCCCCTTATTTACACCCCTTAGGTACCTAAACACCTCTTGAAATAAATAAATTACCACTCCCTTATTTATTTTCTCATATCCTCCCTACTTAACCAAAATACTCCCCATTTATTTACTACACCCCACTCCTTAATTAAATTAATTACCTTATTATTATTTTAATATGGACAACTAAAATATTACTTAATTAAATAAGTTAAATAATCACTTAATTAATTTTGGAGGGTTACAACTCTCCCCCACTTAGAATATTTTCTTCCTCGAAAATTTAACTAATAGGAACATGGTTATGCTCTAACCAGTTCATACCCAAGATTACAATTACCCCACCCAACGGCAAACAAAAATTCATAACAAAGTCTCTGTCGAAGATCGACAAGGGACACAGAGAACACACCAGGCAATACAAGATCAATCATAGCAGACAACACAAGACCTAGACGTTCACAACATTCGACAGCAATAAACAACAACATAACTATAACTTAGAACGAGTACCAAGACTCGAGGGTTAACAGACTCGACAACTTGGCGGACAGACCGAATCGCTTCTCGACACCACTAATGTAACACCCCCTTCTACATAACTACTATTTAATTAATTTGAAAATCGAGTGCATAAAAATTTTCAAGCGATACCACTCGAGGGTGCCACATTTGAACACCAAAATCAAAACTCCAAAATATTAATTAAAATAAAACTCCAACATATATGATACATAGCACCAACAATGTCCGAGGACAAAATACTACAAATTGGAAAATAATAACTTAACATCTTAGTTCAAAATATAAAGAAAATAGCAAACTAAACATCCCCTGGTGATACGTGACGTGCCGCCGACTCGACCACACTAGAAGAAGGATCTCTAGTCACCTTCAATCCATCACACTGCGGGTTGCTGGCAAGCATACGAGGCAACACGACGCAATGAGGTGAGTCTCTATACATAGGAAATAATAGATAAAACAAGAAACACAGAGAATAGGCACACCGGATATACAAATAATTCAAATACGCCATTAATACAGATACACGTAAATACAAGCATACACGTAAATACAAGCTTACACGTGATTACAATGCACTGAAAATATAGTTCACCAAATACACCATTAATTTATGAACACCCAATCATCACCGTAACATGTATGTAATGTATGAAATGCAACCCAATACTCCACGTGCTAATGCAATGCATGTGATCCATCACCAAAATAGCCTTGAGGGCATTCACCAATAATTTAAGAGGCCGAGGCCTATTCACCAAAAATATGCATATGATAATGCGACACCATGACTATGCACCATAAACACCAAATCACCAAAATAATGCAATAGCATACTCACCAATAGCCTTGTGGGCTCACCAACACCAAAGAAAGGTCATCGACCCCAACTCACCAATATTTATTCACCAATTATACACCACACCATAAATAGTAATTCTATAGGGACTAAAAGATCGCCAAGACTAATTCTACACCAAAGGACTAAAGCCACTCCAAGGACTAAAATCAACACCGTGGACTAAACCCACACCTATGGACCAAATCACCTCCTAAGGACCCTTTCAACACTCAGGCCCATTTTGACACCTAAGGACTAATTTGACACCTCAAGGACCAATTTGACACCTAGGGACTAATCTGACACCATAAGGATTAATTTAACACCCAGGGACTAGTTTGACACCTCGGGGACTAGAAAGTTCAGAGGGACCAAAACAGTATTTTTGACACTTTGGGTAACATTGGCAACACCCGCACAAAGTGCCGGATTCCTACAAAGAGATACTCTACTTCGCGAATTATTTAAAATAGCAAACGACATCGAAAAATTACAAAAGACCACTCATTGGAAAGCCCTCTGAGTCTAGTTTCTACCTATGATTTTAATTAGTGTCCTGTTGGTATAGTTTTTCAAAACACTACACTGAGGTACCAAAATCGGACAGAACGTGTTACCCCACTTGCAACCAAATTTTCTTTCTCATTTCTTAATGAAATTCAGTGAAATCAGTGCCTATTTCGTAGAGAATTAAGTCTATTTTTCAATGAAGTAAGAATCACTCAAAACGTAGTTCAATTGAGCACACAAAACCTGCAAAAACTGAACCTACTCCCAGTTTGACTCCAGAAATTTGACCTAACTTTAGAGACTCATAACTTGAGCTACACAACTCCGAATTGAACGAAACCAGTGCTAAAACGACCGGCCTTAAGTCTATTTTCAAAAACAATTAGCCACACAATTTTTGGATCAACCAAACAGTACCAGTTGAGAAAAACAGAAACAGTGTCCAGAAAACACACAAAAACCATAAACAAGTAAAGTTCATCATCAACACCCAATAACATCAACAACACTTAAACACCAAACACCATTTACACACCATATTGCATTAAATTCATGTAACTCACCTTAACACCAACAATCAAGAACAACATTCACATATAAAACGCCACACCATACAATCTTGTAAAACATTATCATGTTCATTCAAGCAAATCATCAAACATCTAGCCATCACTTTAATTCTACCTATTATTCTTCATTAAAATCATGTTATAACACCTTAATATCAACAATCAATACAATAACATTTCAATCTCCAAACAACAATTAATATAATCACATATAAAATCAAACAATCACCCAATCACTCAAATACTTCATGAATCAATTTAAACAACTACTCCTAACACCTAACCCCTATGATTTCATGGTTTATAAATTATTAACTATGAAAGAGAGCCCCCATACCTCAAAATTGACAACCCAAGAAACCGCTCCAGCAACAACCCAAGAACCACCACTTAATAGCTTTTCTCCAACACTAGAGCTTCAAACCCATCCATGGAAAAGAGAAAAAGAAACATGATTAGTGTATGAATCTTATACTAAAGGATAGAGGAAGAAAAATGGAGTGGTTTGGTACCAAAATCACTTACCCAAAGCAAGAAAAATGAATTTTTCCTTCCCCCCCCCCCTTTGATGAACAGCTGCGCAGCCTCCTCCCCCTTTCCCTCTCTTCTATTTTTTTCTTTTTCTTTCTTCTAATGTGACTAAAACCCTACCCCTAGTTTAAGTCATGAATTTGTGTCTATTTAGTGGGCTTGGGACCCTTATTTACACCCCTTAGGTACCTAAACACCTCTTGAAATAAATAAATTACCACTCCCTTATTTATTTTCTCATATCCTCCCTACTTAACCAAAATACTCCCCATTTATTTACTACACCCACTCCTTAATTAAATTAATTACCTTATTATTATTTTAATATGGACAACTAAAATATTACTTAATTAAATAAGTTAAATAATCACTTAATTAATTTTGGAGGGTTACAACTCTCCCCCACTTAGAATATTTTTGTCCTCGAAAATTTAACTAATAGGAACATGGTTATGCTCTAACCAGTTCATACCCAAGATTACAATTACCCCACCCAACGGAAAACAAAAATTCATAACAAAGTCTCTGTCGAAGATCGACAAGGGACACAGAGAACACACCAGGCAATACAAGATCAATCATAGCGCATAACACACAAGACCTAGACGTTCACAACATTCGACAGCAATAAACAACAACATAACTATAACTTAGAACGAGTACCAAGACTCGAGGGTTAACAGACTCGACAACTTGGCCGGACAGACCGAACTGCTCTGATACCACTAATGTAACACCCCCTTCTACATAACTACTATTTAATTAATTTGAAAATCAGAGTGCGTAAAAATTTTCAGTGCGACCACTCGAGGGTGCCACATTTGAACACCAAAATCAAAACTCCAAAATATTAATTAAAATAAAACTCCAACATATATGATACATAGCACCAACAATGTCCGAGGACAAAATACTACAGCCGTGGAAAATAATAACTTAACATCTTAGTTCAAAATATAAAGAAAATAGCAAACTAAACATCCCCCGGTGATACGTATCAGAGCCGACTCGACCACACTAGAAGAAGGATCTCTAGTCACCTTCAGTCACCGTCACCTGCAGGTTGCCGGCATACGAGGCAACACGACGCAGTAGGGTGAGTCTCTATACATAGGAAATAATAGATAAAACAAGAAACACAGTAGAATAGGCACACCAGATATACAGTCAATTCAAATACGCCATTAATACAGATACACCAGAAATACAGTTACACCAGAAATACAGTTACACCAGGATTACAGTCGCACCAGAAATATAGTTCAGTCAAATACACCATTAATTTATGAACACCCAATCAGTCACCAGAACATGTATGTAATGTATGAAATGCAACCCAATACTCCACGTGCTAATGCATGTGGATCCATCACCAAAATAGCCTTGAGGGCATTCACCAATAATTTAAGAGGCCGAGGCCTATTCACCAAAAATATGCATATGATAATGCGACACCATGACTATGCACCATAAACACCAAATCACCAAAATAATGCAATAGCATACTCACCAATAGCCTTGTGGGCTCACCAACACCAAAGAAAGGTCATCGACCCCAACTCACCAATATTTATTCACCAATTATACACCACACCATAAATAGTAATTCTATAGGGACTAAAAGATCGCCAAGACTAATTCTACACCAAAGGACTAAAGCCACTCCAAGGACTAAAATCAACACCAGGGACTAAACCCACACCTATGGACCAAATCACCTCCTAAGGACCCTTTCAACACTCAGGGCCCATTTTGACACCTAAGGACTAATTTGACACCTCAAGGACCAATTTGACACCTAGGGACTAATCGACACCATAAGGATTAATTTAACACCCAGGACTAGTTTGACACCTCGGGGACTAGAAAGTTCAGAGGGACCAAAACAAAGATTTTTGACACTTTGGGTAACATTGGCAACACCCGCACAAAGTCTTTGGATTCCTACAAAGAGATACTCTACTTCGGCGAATTATTTAAAATAGCAAACGACATCGAAAAATTACAAAAGACCACTCATTGGAAAGCCCTCTGAGTCTAGTTTCTACCTATGATTTTAATTAGTGTCCTGTTGGTATAGTTTTTCAAAACACTACACTGAGGTACCAAAATCGGACAGAACGTGTTACCCCACTTGCAACCAAATTTTCTTTCTCATTTCTTAATGAAATTCAGTGAAATCAGTGCCTATTTCGTAGAGAATTAAGTCTATTTTTCAATGAAGTAAGAATCACTCAAAACGTAGTTCAATTGAGCACACAAAACCTGCAAAAACTGAACCTACTCCCAGTTTGACTCCAGAAATTTGACCTAACTTTAGAGACTCATAACTTGAGCTACACAACTCCGAATTGAACGAAACCAGTGCTAAAACGACCGGCCTTAAGTCTATTTTCAAAACAATTAGCCACACAATTTTTGGATCAACCAAACAGTACCAGTTGAGAAAAACAGAAACAGTGTCCAGAAAACACACAAAAACCATAAACAAGTAAAGTTCATCATCAACACCCAATAACATCAACAACACTTAAACACCAAACACCATTTACACACCATATTGCATTAAATTCATGTAACTCACCTTAACACCAACAATCAAGAACAACATTCACATATAAAACGCCACACCATACAATCTTGTAAAACATTATCATGTTCATTCAAGCAAATCATCAAACATCTAGCCATCACTTTAATTCTACCTATTATTCTTCATTAAAATCATGTTATAACACCTTAATATCAACAATCAATACAATAACATTTCAATCTCCAAACAACAATTAATATAATCACATATAAAATCAAACAATCACCCAATCACTCAAATACTTCATGAATCAATTTAAACAACTACTCCTAACACCTAACCCCTATGATTTCATGGTTTATAAATTATTAACTATGAAAGAGAGCCCCATACCTCAAAATTGACAACCCAAGAAACCGCTCCAAAGAACAACCCAAGAACCACCACTTAATAGCTTTTCTCCAACACTAGAGCTTCAAACCCATCCATGGAAAAGAGAAAAAGAAACATGATTAGTGTATGAATCTTATACTAAAGGATAGAGGAAGAAAATGGAGTGGTTTGGTACCAAAATCACTTACCCAAAGCAAGAAAAATGAATTTTTCCTTCCCCCCCTTTGATGAACAAATGCAGCCCTCCTCCCCCCTTCCCCTCTCTTCTATTTTTTTTTTTCTTTCTTCTAATGTGACTAAAACCCTACCCCTAGTTTAAGTCATGAATTTGTGTCTATTTAGTGGGCTTGGGCCCTTATTTACACCCCTTAGGTACCTAAACACCTCTTGAAATAAATAAATTACCACTCCTTTATTTATTTTCTCATATCCTCCTACTTAACCAAAATACTCCCCATTTATTTACTACACCCACTCCTTAATTAAATTAATTACCTTATTATTATTTTAATATGGACAACTAAAATATTACTTAATTAAATAAGTTAAATAATCACTTAATTAATTTTGGAGGGTTACAACTCTCCCCCACTTAGAATATTTTTGTCCTCGAAAATTTAACTAATAGGAACATGGTTATGCTCTAACCAGTTCATACCCAAGATTACAATTACCCCACCCAACGGAAAACAAAAATTCATAACAAAGTCTCTGTCGAAGATCGACAAGGGACACAGAGAACACACCAGGGCAATACAAGATCAATCATAGCAGACAACACAAGACCTAGACGTTCACAACATTCGACAGCAATAAACAACAACATAACTATAACTTAGAACGAGTACCAAGACTCGAGGGTTAACAGACTCGACAACTTGGCCGGACAGACCGAACTGCTCTGATACCACTAATGTAACACCCCCTTCTACATAACTACTATTTAATTAATTTGAAAATCGAGTGCGTAAAAATTTTCAAGTCATGACCACTCGAGGGTGCCACATTTGAACACCAAAATCAAAACTCCAAAATATTAATTAAAATAAAACTCCAACATATATGATACATAGCACCAACAATGTCCGAGGACAAAATACTACAGCCGTGGAAAATAATAACTTAACATCTTAGTTCAAAATATAAAGAAAATAGCAAACTAAACATCCCCCGGTGATACGTATCAGAGCCGACTCGACCACACTAGAAGAAGGATCTCTAGTCACCTTCAGTCACCGTCACCTGCAGGTTGCCGGCATACGAGGCAACACGACGCAGTAGGGTGAGTCTCTATACATAGGAAATAATAGATAAAACAAGAAACACAGTAGAATAGGCACACCAGATATACAGTCAATTCAAATACGCCATTAATACAGAGATACACTGTAAATACAGCTTACACGAAATACACATTACACGTGATTACAATCACACGAAAATATAGTTCACTCAAATACACCATTAATTTATGAACACCCAATCAGTCACCAGAACATGTATGTAATGTATGAAATGCAACCCAATACTCCACGTGCTAATGCATGTGGATCCATCACCAAAATAGCCTTGAGGGCATTCACCAATAATTTAAGAGGCCGAGGCCTATTCACCAAAAATATGCATATGATAATGCGACACCATGACTATGCACCATAAACACCAAATCACCAAAATAATGCAATAGCATACTCACCAATAGCCTTGTGGGCTCACCAACACCAAAGAAAGGTCATCGACCCCAACTCACCAATATTTATTCACCAATAATACACCACACCATAAATAGTAATTCTATAGGGACTAAAAGATCGCCAAGACTAATTCTACACCAAAGGACTAAAGCCACTCCAAGGACTAAAATCAACACCAGGGACTAAACCCACACCTATGGACCAAATCACCTCCTAAGGACCCTTTCAACACTCAGGGCCCATTTTGACACCTAAGGACTAATTTGACACCTCAAGGACCAATTTGACACCTATGGACTAATCTGACACCATAAGGATTAATTTAACACCCAGGGACTAGTTTGACACCTCGGGGACTAGAAAGTTCAGAGGGACCAAAACAGTATTTTTGACACTTTGGGTAACATTGGCAACACCCGCACAAAGTGCTGGATTCCTACAGCAGTACTCCTACTTCGGCGAATTAATTAAAATAGCAAACGACATCGAAAAATTACAAAAGACCACTCGTTGGAAATCCCTCTGAGTGTAGATTCTACTTATGATTTTAGTTTTTCAAAATAAGTGTCCAGTTGGTACAGTTTTTCAAAACACTACACTGAGGTACCAAAATCGGACAGAACGCGTTACCCAACTTGCAACCAAATTTTCTTTCTCATTTCTTAATGAAATTCAGTGAAATCAGTGTCTATTTCGTAGAGAATTAAGTCTATTTTTCAATGAAGTAAGAATCACTCAAAACGAAGTTCAATTGAGCACACAAAACCTGAAAAAACTGAACCTACTCCCAGTTTGACTCCAGATATTTGACCTAACTTTAGAGACTCATAACTTGAGCTACACAACTCCGAATTGAACGAAACCAGTGCCAAAACGACCGGCCTTAAGTCTATTTTCAAAAACAATTAGCCACACAATTTTTGGATCAACCAAACAGTACCAGTTGAGAAAAACAGAAACAGTGTCCAGAAAACACACAAAAACCATAAACAAGTAAAGTTCATCATCAACACCCAATAACATCAACAACACTTAAACACCAAACACCATTTACACACCATATTGCATTAAATTCATGTAACTCACCTTAACACCAACAATCAAGAACAACATTCACATATAAAACGCCACACCATACAATCTTGTAAAACATTATCATGTTCATTCAAGCAAATCATCAAACATCTAGCCATCACTTTAATTCTACCTATTATTCTTCATTAAAATCATGTTATAACACCTTAATATCAACAATCAATACAATAACATTTCAATCTCCATACAACAATTAATATAATCACATATAAAATCAAACAATCACCCAATCACTCAAATACTTCATGAATCAATTTAAACAACTACTCCTAACACCTAACCCCTATGATTTCATGGTTTATAAATTATTAACTATGAAAGAGAGCCCCATACCTCAAAATTGACAACCCAAAAACCCTCCACCAACAACCCAAGAACCACCACTTAATAGCTTTTCTCCAACACTAGAGCTTCAAACCCATCCATGGAAAAGAGAAAAGAAACATGATTAGTGTATGAATCTTACACTAAAGGATAGAGGAAGAAAAATGGAGTGGTTTGGTACCAAAATCACTTACCCAAAGCAAGAAAATGAATTATTCCTTCCCCCCTTGATGAATAGTCACAAATTCCTCCTCCCCCTTTCCCTCTCTTCTATTTTTTTCTTTTTCTTTCTTCTAATGTGACTAAAACCCTACCCCTAGTTTAAGTCATGAATTTGGGTCTATTTAGTGGGCTTGGGCCCCTTATTTACACCCCTTAGGTACCTAAACACCTCCTGAAATAAATAAATTACCACTCCCTTATTTATTTTCTCATATCCTCCCTACTTAACCAAAATACTCCCCATTTATTTACTACACCCCACTCCTTAATTAAATTAATTACCTTATTATTATTTTAATATGGACAACTAAAATATTACTTAATTAAATAAGTTAAATAATCACTTAATTAATTTTGGGGTGTTACACGCCCAGCACTCGGACACGCCACAGACAGGTGCATGGGCAGCCACATTTTGGCGCCCTGCACCTAGACACATCAACACACAGCAACTTGGCGCCTCACCAGGCGCCCTTGCCAAGACACTAGGCGCACACAGGCGCCATTTTGGGCAAAGAATCGGCGCGCCAAAGGCAAAGAAGACACACACAAATGGGCGCCATTTTCCCTAGCAATTGGCGCCCTAGGGTGCCTAGGGTTCCCTATCATCAACAACAATTCAAAAACACATCATAATCATGCTAGCACCTTCAAATACACGTTCTAGCCAACAAACCACATGCAATTCAATTCTTACATAATTTCTCATAGTTCACTCAATCAATCAATCATTCAAAATCAATTTCAACATCAAATAACGATCAATAAGAATCCTACGATTTACATACATCCTATTATAGTCCCTATTATAAGGTAAGACCCACCCTTACCTTGATTAAACCAAAGACAGAGTTCTCTCTACGGAGTCACCAACAGAACCACAGCAACAAAGAAGCTTTTCCCTTGGTGCGATCTCACCCTTCTTCTTTCTCTCCCTAGCGCGGATTTCCTCTTCTCTCTTCTCCTTTCTCTCTTTTTTTCGTTTTCTTGCTTTCTTTCACCAAATGATGCGAATTGCGTCAACCTTAGGAGCCTAAGTCAATGGGCTTGGGCTCTTGGGCCATTTCTTGCCACCTCGGAGTTACTGACACCGCTTCCTTCAATTAAAATAAAAGACTATATTAATAAATTAAAATAACTAAATAATTCAACACTTAAATAATTTAAGCAAATAATTAATTAAATCATTTAGGGTGTTACCATGATAAGCGGAGAAAGGATTGTATGGTCGAAAGTGTAGAACCCCGTTGTGTTGGTATGAATCTGGAGAGAGTGTGGTGCTTGGACCGGAAATTGTTCGTGAAACAACTAAGAAGGTGAAGTTGATTCGTGAGAAGATGAAAGCGTCGCAGAGTCGACAGAAGAGTTACCATGATAAGCGGAGAAAGGATTTAGAGTTCCAGGTGGGGGAGCATGTGTTCTTTAGAGTCACTCCGGTGACTGGTGTTGGTCGTGCCTTGAAGTCAAAGAAGCTCACTCCTCGCTTCATTGGTTTGTATCAGATTTCAGAGAGGGTTGGAAATGTTGCTTATAGGGTGGCCTTGCCGCCTAACCTTTCGAACTTGCATGACGTGTTTCACGTGTCGCAACTTCGGAAGTATATCCCAGATCCATCCCATGTGATTCAGATGGATGATGTGCAGGTGAGGGATAATCTCACTGTAGAGACAATGCCGGTGCGAATTGAAGACCGTGAGGTGAAAACTTTAAGGGGTAAGGATATAAACCTGGTGAAAGTAGTATGGTTGGGAGCTACTGGTGAAAGCATGACGTGGGAATTGGAGAGCAAGATGCGAGAATCCTATCCCGAGCTGTTTGAATCAGGTAACAATTTCAGGACGAAATATTCTAAGTGGGGGAGAGTTGTAACGCCCCAAAAATAATTTAATTAATTATTTAATTAAGTTATTTAAGTATTTCGGGGGTTAATTATATAATATTTTGTTGTGTTAGGGAGTGGTGGAAGTAATTGAAGGGGGTGTAAAAAGGGCCCAAACCACTTGAGCCCAAAATATAAAAAGGCTTAGGTTAGTTGTCTCACTCATTTTAGAAGAGAAAAAGAAAAAGAAGAGAAGGAGAAGAAAGGAGAGAGAGTGCGCATGCGTGAGAGAGAGGAAGAAAAGAGGAAGAATTCGCGAATTGAAGGGAATTAGGAAGGACTTGGATTGTTTCTGCGTTTTCTTGGTGATTGAAGGGTTTTCATCTTCCACAATTTCTAAGGTAAGGGGAGTCTTATAGTATAAAAGGTTATGTTGTGTTGTATATGGGAGGGTAGAACCTATGATGCCTAGGAGGTGTTTGACAATATGTATGAATCATTTATGAATATATATGTTGCTTCTTGATTTCGCTTTGGTGATTGTTTGACGATCTATGAATATATATGTTGTTTTTGATGATGTTGGTGACTGATCATAGAGATTGCAATTGATGTGAATTGGTGATTTGTGAGTGTTTGCACTTAGTGTTTTGGTGAGTTGATCATGGGAAAAACCAAGAGAAAGAAAGAAAGGGACCTGTGTCGAATTCTGGGGCTTCTGCCATTTCGCGCGTCGTTTCGCGCATGAGTGCCGCGCCACGCACAGAAGCGCCTGAAGCTGCTGCCATTTCACACGTCATTTCGCGCGTAAGTGGCGCGCCGCATGGAGGTTGCCACAGGCGCCATGTTGCCAGTTTTTGGCGCCCTGGCGCAACACAGGTTGCTGCCAGGCGCCAAGTGCCTGTCTGGTTGGAGCCCAGGGTGGCGCAGGATGCCCCCAGGCGCCATTTCCCTGTCTGTGTGGCGCCCAGAGTGGCGCAAGTTGCCACAGGGCGCCATTTTGCGTGTTGTTTGGCGCCCAAGGTGGCGCAGGTTGCCCCCAGCGCGAGTTTCGTGTTTTGTGCGCCCGGTGGCGCAGTTGCCCTGTGCGCCGCTTTTCCGTGTTTTGTGCGCCTGTGGTGGCGCAGTTGCCACAGGCGCCATTTTGCGTCTTGCTTGGCGCCAGGTGGCGCAGTTGCCCCAGCGCCGCTTTTCTGTGTTTTGTGTGCCTGTGGTGGCGCAGTTGCCTCTCGGGGGCCATTTGCTTGCTGTGTTCGCGCCCAGTGTGGCGCAGGTTGTCCCAGGCGCCAGATTCCTAGGTTTTGTGCGCCCGATTGTTGCTTTGTTGACTTGATCGTTGCACCTCAAAAAATCCGGTTTGGATTTCTCAATGTACAACGTGGAAAATTTTGAAGCCGCCACCAATATTTTAGTTTTGAGACGAAAACATTGAAAAACGTCTTTTTATACAAGGCGGGTGGTCTTTTCAAAACAGAGAGATGTAGGTTCTGGGGCCTCGGTTAGGTATGGGAAGGTATTAGCACCCACACCTCCTTTCTACCGAAAGAGAACCATTAATTTGATGTGTGGTTTCGACAAGGTTTGATTTGAAACAATTGTTCTACTTCTTTTCGTATTCTTTTTATTTGAGAAAAATGTTTTGTAAGCGGAGAAAAGAAAGATTCTTTTTAGAATTTTTGAAAAGCGTGCTTGACGGGACGTGGCCCGCTCCTACGTATCTCCCGGTCGATGGAGAATTCAAAGCTTACGTAGTTCTCCTGAGTCGAGAAGTTTTGGTGTGTTGGTGTTTTTTTATTGTAGGGTTCTCGATGCAATCAAATGCATCCACTAACCCTAAAACATAGACATCCCCGCCCGTACGGGCGACGTGCCCCCTACTTATCGAAAAGTGATTTGAATTACTTGAAAAATTTGTTGTGAGGTTGGTTGCTTTTATTTGAGCAAGTATCTCGTGCTCGCATTGAATCGCATGTACCTTCGCTAACCCTAAGACGCTAACCAACCCGGATGTACATCCGACTTGATTCCTTACTCATTTTTGAAATAGGGTTTAAGTTGTTAGTTGCTTGTTTTATTTCTCATAAGTATCCCAAGATGTTTGAGTTGTACAACTCCGATCTTAGGACGCTAGTCAACATCGGCCGTATGTAACGCCCCAAAAATTATTGGCTATTTATTTAGTAAATTATTGGGGATTAGATTTTGGAAAAATATTAGAAATAAAAATATGATATTTTATTAAATCAAGGGGGTGTTAACAATTAATTTAGTGATAGAAAAGGGGGCCCACGACCTAAAGGCCCAGTAGGCGCATGAGGTGATGGGGTTACCTAGGGTTGGCTCATTTTGGAGCAGAGGAAGAAAAAGAAAGAAACAAAAAGAAACTAGCGAAGGAGAGAGGAGAGGGACGACGCTATGGAGGGAGAAGAGAGAAGAGGAAATTGGCGCCCTAGGGAGAGAAAGAGAGAGCGATCGTGAGCAAGGAAGGAAGAAGGAGAAAGAAGGAGTCATTGTTGCTGTGGTTACTTTGGTGCTTCGTAGAGATCACCTCGTCTTCAAAAAACTTAAGGTAAGGGTGGGTCTTACCTTATAATAGGGTTTATAATGGGATGTATGTGGGTTGTAGGATTTATATTGATCTCATTGTGATTTTGTTGTTGTTTTGATGTATGATTGAAATGTATGATGAATTGATGCTTTCTATGTGGTTGATTGGAAAATGTATGTGTCATACCCCAATTTTGT
Source organism: Oxytropis ochrocephala (assembly GCA_020916435.1). Lineage (NCBI taxonomy): Eukaryota > Viridiplantae > Streptophyta > Magnoliopsida > Fabales > Fabaceae > Oxytropis > Oxytropis ochrocephala. The sequence goes on along the minus strand of CM037092.1, from coordinate 58,978,131 downwards.
CCGGCTTAGGTCAAAACCCTAATTTTCCCCAAAAAAAAAAATAAAAAAAAAAATTAAATTAAAAAGTAAAAAACATCATGCATTGCATTTAGGTTTTAAAGTCATTCCAAAGTTTCTAAAAACATTCTGCAGGTTGGAATGCACTTTTTAGACAAATTAGGATTTTTCAAAGGCAAAATGGTATTTTGGTCATTTCACAAATAAGGGACAATTCCTCAGGACAAGTCCTCCAACATGCATTTCAAGGTATTAGAGGTCACTCCTAGGGTGAAAAATCATTTTTGAAGAGGAAATGTGTTTCGGGCAAAAAACTAGGGTTTTTAAGGTGAAAGGGCATTTTGGTCATTTCACAATAAAAACGGTGTTTCGTCCCAAATCATTGAACAATCATCAATAATTTGTTTGAGGAATATTTGTGCCTAATTTTGTTTGTTTTTGTGCACAAGTATTAAACCTTTTGGCCTAAAAAACCTTTTGGAATGCACTCGCTTTCAGACACTCTCGTTGTGATTAGTCCACGTCCCTCTGTTTTATTAATCTCTTGCTGGGCTACCGGTTCTCCAAGTCTAATACTATGACTTTTCAAACACACTTTATTTTATCATTTAACATCTCAAACTAGGCGGTCTCTCTCTCTCTTCCATTCTCTTCAATTCTTCATTGTTATCTCTTCTATTTTCTTCCGTGAATAAAGAAAACAGATCTACCCACATAATAGAGAAAAAGCTTCAATCTTTGAAAAAATTCACAACATTGTGCGAATTTGTTACTTAGATTTTTACTCTCCAAATCTATACCTTCTTCTCCATCGAGATTTTTGAGGTTCCCAAAACATGGTCCGAGTCCTTCAACGCTTTGCCATAAGTCCTCATTGGTGATACTCAAATATCATCTCAAATGGACACTGTTTCTTTTATTTATTATTTTATTTCTTTGAAATTATTTTTATTATTTTTCTTTGTTTGAGTTATTCCTCGAGCTAGTCAATAACCTCCGCAAGGAAACACCTTCGCAAACCTCCTTCTATTCTCGCTTTTTGGAACCTCCGCTTGTTGATCATGGACGCTAGCGTGTGAGGAACGCTAATTGCTTTATTATCATCGTAGTAGAATGAAATCGAAGAAAACGAACATGGTGTGGGTTGTTCTCGCCAATCAGCTTAAATTTTAATAATAAAATAGTTTTACTAAACCTGTTGATCCGGTTTACAGGTAGCTACTTTTTTAAAAATAGTGACGTGGTCCAATAAATGAGCAAGTGTTTATTAGCGAGTGCCCAAGCGTTTGTCCATAGCGTTCCTCTTATTTTTATTGTTTGCAAATTGTACTAAATCATGGCCTTCCATTTAAATGTGAAATGCAATCCCCACCCTTCATTTGAATCAAAATGGCACTTGTGTAATAAGCTTTATGGAAAAATACAATTTTGTAAATGAGCTTATCCTTCACCCCACTCCTTATGCTGCGCATTTCAGCTCCTCTCTCTCTCCTCATTTTGTGCTTTTAATTACCCTCAATCCATGTGACATTGCATCTTGACCATTGATTCAAAATTTATCTCAAATCCTATTGGTTTGCAAGAAGCACATTACCCTAATTACCCTTTAAGTTTTTACCCCATATAAAAACCCAAAAGCAAGAGAGCCTCATATACACACACTCTCATTTTACCCTAGCTAGCATACCTCCTCCTCTTCTCCCTCACAAGGCCGTAGCCTCTCCTCACTCATCCACCATATTTTCTTGATTTCTTTCTTCATTTTCATCTTAAAAATCCATTACTACTCCATACCTCTCCATATTCTCCTACTCTAGTTCATATTTGCATCATCAAAAGCTTGTGGTTTGAAGATTTGCTTGGAGATTTCCTTCAAGTTTTGATCTTGCTTCCCCTTTTGCATTCTCCATTCCTTTTTCTAGTTGATTCTTGAGGTAAGACAACTAATCCCTTTGCATTTTTAACTATTAGCATGTGAATCTTCCTTCTACTCCTCTTTCCTCTCTAAGAGGCTTAGAGGTTCATTTCAAACACTATGTCAAGGACTTTGGGAGCCTTGGGTGTTTGAAGTGAACCCTTGGCCTTGATGAGAGGGTTCTTGTGTTTTTAACCATGCATTTTTGCATTTTTTCACTCATCCTTTCACTTTTTCATGAATAAGGAATTTTCACATGATATATGCATCTTATTGTTCATGTCACAACTTGCAAGTTTGAATTTTGGTTTGATTCATGGGATTAGGGGTTTCGGTTTGAGCTCTAAAATTTAGGGTTTTGTTGCTTTCTTTTCTCTTTTTGATTTATGTAAATAAAATGCTTGATGTGTTTGATTTGCATGATTTTGTTCTATGTGTTGGTTATGATTTTTAGCATGAAATAATTTGTTATTATGTTCATATAGGGTTCGGCCTTAGAGGCCCTTTTGATGCTCATATTTGTGCTAAAAATTGTATTGCTTGATCTTATGTAGATGAGTATAAATGTGTTAGGTTGTTTTTAACCTTTTCAACCATTCATTTATTTTTTACCTTACCACTCATTAATTTTTTTACAAAAAGTAAAAAACATGTTAACTTTTTTGACTTTACTATCTCATCGAATAATTACCATTCACCTCATGCATTTTCATTTTACCATTCATTAACTTTTTACTAAATGTTTTACCACTTGTCTATTTGCAAAAATACCCAAAACATTTTTACACTTTGCATTTTTATCACTTATGCTTACATGTTCATGCACTTATATGAGCTTATATCTCTTGCATTTTCATACTCCCTTGAATGCTCATGCATCCATTAACTTCATGTCTTGCATTCATTATTATAGTCATACATTCATTAATATTGTATCTTGCATTCATTTTCACATGTTCATGCACTCATTTAACACTATGTTTTGCATCCCTTTATCAATTGTCCATGCATCCAATAATACTATGTCTTGCACTTCATAGTTGAATACCCATGCACCCATATGTTTGCTCAATCATGTATTCAATTTGTTCATAGCAATTTGCGAATATTCTTTATGTTTGCTATGCTTGTGTTCTTATTGTTGCCTTGGTTTTGACTTGAGAAGATTTGAAATGTTCTATTTCTTTTCAAACTTGAAATCACATGTTTTTCCAAATAAAAACCCTAAGGCATTTCCTAAACAAATCATTAACCATCACTCGAAGCCGCTGCTTGTTTGATCGTTAATGAGGAGTTATTAGTGATAGTCACTCAAGCTTTTGCTTGTTTGGCTATTATGAAAGCTCCTACACCTTAATTAAACAACCAAAAACCAATTCAAATTTCCAAAAACAACATGAGCTATTAGTGATAATCATCACTGAGGCTCACCACCTTTTTCAAAACCAACTTTCAAAAAGAATAATGCAACGTTGTCTCTGGTAATCACTCGAAGCCATTGCTTGTTTGGTTACCGGTTTCAACTCTCTTTTCTTTCGAGTTAGTAATGAATGCCACTCGAAGCCTTTGCTTGTTTGGTGTTCGAGAACACTCGAGTCTTATTTCAAAAACTCCAGAACTTAAACCCTTAAGCCGTTTTCAGACGCAAAACGAGAACTACGTAGCTTTGATCCTCACCGATGAAGTGCGTAGAGGACCGGGTTCATGTCCCGTCAAGCACTCTTTCAAAAAATCTTTGTTTTGTTCCGCTTTTCAAAGATACCAAAACATTCCTTTTTCCCGTTTTCAATAAAACCATTTCTCAAAAGAAAGAAAAGAAAAGAAAAGAGGTAGAACAATATATTTCAAATCAAACATTTCAAAACCACATCAAGTTAATGGTTCCCTTTCGGTAGAAAGGGCGTGTGGGGTGCTAATACCTTCCCCATGCGCAACCGACCCCCGAACCTACATTTCTGTGTTTTCAAAAGACCACCCGTTTTCCAAAGAAGAGGGTTTTTCAATGTTTTCCTAAATAAATATTGGTGGCGGCTCTACTATTTCCACGTTGTCAAACGAAAAGTCCAAACCGGATTTTTCGTATGCAATACCGTGACTCTATTGGGACTTTCTTTCTTTATCTAAAGAGAAATGAGGTCAAGCTTCAATTAATTTGATGTGGTTTAAATTGTTTGATTTGAAAAACTATGTTCTATCTCATCCTTTTCTTTTTCTTTTTCTTCTTTTGTATGCCTGTGGTTATGTTTATGCATGCATTCCTCAATTCCCATGTCCCCTCTTCTTCGCTCCTTTTCTTGAGGTAAAGCATGCATTTCCCCATTTCTGCTATGATCCCTCTTCTTAGCTCCCTTTCTTGTGGTAAGTAATGCGTGTAATTACTGTTGACCTCTTAAGGATGAGTTGTATGTTGAAATGATGTATGCATGTTGAACCCTAGGGTAGACGACCTTCTTGTCCTGGACTGTTCGGTTTCCTTGCAGGTGGGGTTGGGTAGATTTTAGGAAGTATGTCCTCGATCACACACTTTCACATCTTATGATTTGTGTACTATGAGTGGGCTCCTATACCCGGATCCAACAAAACACTTAGAAGAGTGGAGGCGATTAGTGACTGTCATTCAAGACCTTTGTCTGTCTGATACTCACGAAACTCTCAACCGGAGTACGCTTTCTCATGACGCCCCACACTTGGTAGCATTCTACATTTGTGGGTGTCGGCATGAGGATTCTATAGCTCCTGTGAGCTATCCATTGTGAGGGTGTGAATTAGAACTACATGGGAGGAACCTTTGAAGTTTCCCTAGAACTCAGGATTCCCACCTTTGTAGGACACGAGGGCATACGAATTGTGTGTTGCATGGTAGTTTAGGACATGTCTTCCTCAAAAGGAGCTTTTCAAAGTTTTTCCAAAAAATATACAAAAAAATATTTTCCTTCTTTCAAATAAACCACTGCGTGAGGCGGCACGTAGCGTGTTTCCTAAACTTTTGAACTTCCGTCCATATGCATCACTTTTATTTTCTTCACATACATCATTCACATCATAGCCGCATCATGCCGCATTCATTAAAGCTAAATGTTGTAAATATTTGCATGCATACAACATTTCATTTGCATTTGCTTGTCGGGAACCATCAATAATGTACCGCCTTGTCATAGGTGCATCGAGATGGAATCGAATAGCAAGACTTCACTCACTTCCCGCTTCCCAATTGTGAAAAAGGTTGATGTTGGTAGTCCGAGGCGGTGTGCGCACTCTTATGGGCCCGATTGAGAGGATTCCTTTGACCGGGCATACGGGAATATTCGTAGGCTTTTGCAGTTGGTTGTTCAAGAGGATGCTCTTGTGGCTTTGAGCCGCTTCTACGACTGATGTGAGATGTTTCTTCTTCAAGAATTTTCAGCTATCACCTACATTAGAGGAATATGAGCAGCTTTTGGGGTTCTCCAGATCTCATGCTAGGCCCTACCAATATCAGGGGCAGTACTATACTGATGAGAAGCTTGCAATGCTGCTTAGGATAGGTGTGGAGGAATTAAGGTTGCGAGTTAAAAAGAAACGGTGTAGCGAAGTATCCGCAAGAGTACTTCAAGGGCCTATTGCAATCTTATGCCTTGGCTAAGAAGTGGGGTCCATTCAAGTTGGTGCTCGCTCTTACCATATTTGGGATTGTTCTCTTTCCTCAAATAGAGAGATATGTTGATGAAGATGCAATTGGTGCATTCTTAGCCTTCAAGGACGCCAAGAACCCTATCAATCCACATGGCTCGCTGTTCTTGCTAATACATACCATGCTCTTACCTTCTGATCAATTCCATAAAAAGAAAATGTGCCTTTCTTCTCATGTTCTCTATGCCTGGCTCATTACCCATGTGATCCACAACCGAAGTGATGTTAGGGAGCTAATTTCTTATGCTCTAAGCTGTGATGTGGAGGTCAGAACTGCTATGGGTTGGGTTGAGTTTTTGAAAAACCTCAATGAACTCAAAATCCGTTGGTATACAGCCGCTTGCTGGGAGGACAGACCTGTGGTAGTGTTCAGTTGTGGAAGTTTTCAAAATGTGCCTCTCATGGGAACTCAAGGGTGTATCAACTACAACCCTTCATTGACTCTAAGGCAACTCGGTTACCCGATGAGGAACTCACCCTCCGAAAGCATGTTGTCCCGTGTTTACCTCTATAAGGGGATGCCTAAATGCGGTGATTTGCTTCGAAGAGTTCAACAGTCATGGGAATCCGTAGTGCGAAAAGGAAGTGAATAGCTGTCAAAGAGAACCAGTGATATCACCTTCAATCAATGGCTCAAGGAGAAGCTTCAAAATGCAAAATCACCAAGTCAAGGGATGCTTTCCCTTGAGGAAGAGATACCAGAGCCCTATGTCCCTACTTATGAGGAGTTGAATGAGGTCAAATCCGCTTTAGCAAAGGTAGAAGAGGAAAAGAAAGCATTGCAGGCTAAGTTAGGGGAGATGGCTTTAGAGAAGGAAAAGCTAGAAGAAGAAAACAATGTCAAAATGATCGCTGTGGAAGAAAGTGTCAGGCGATTCAAGAAAGAAGAGCAAGGCAAGATAGAAGCCCAGAGATATCTGAAGGGAGCCAGAGAGGAGCTCCAAAGGTATAAACAGAAGACAAGGAAGGCACTTGAAGAAGCCCAGGAGTGGAAGACGCTAGCCTTGGAATCGGGGCAAGAATCACATCTGGTGGCAGAGTTGAGGGGTCAGCTGAGAAACCTCGAGCAAGAGAGAAGTGCCATTAATGAAACTCTCAAGGAATACCAGCAAGCTTTGAGCTTTGAAAGAGAAATATTTGGTGAATTGAAGAGGGACCTTCGCTGTCTAGAAGATGCCTATAGGCAGGTCGAGCTGAGAGCCAATACTGGGAAAAGCGCTTCCTAGATTTGATCGGAAAAATTGAAGATCAAGAGATCATTAAAGAGCTTAGGGATGAGATACAGCTGTGGAAGAGCAAGTTTTCAAAGTTATCAGAGCTGGCCAGTCAGGCTATGTTGGGGGTCCCTAAGAATCTGAGGATGGCTGAGGCCGAGATGCATTTCTTCAATACCCCACCCGAGGTGTATCAGTTTGTGAAGTACTGCAGAGCGTTGATCACAGAGTTCAAGGAGCAATCTCAAGGTGCAAGTGTAAGCAAGAAGAGGAAGAGAGTTGGGGAGCTTGAAGCTATTTGTATTTGAGTTGTCTACTTGTATTTTTCAACTTAAGAGTTTATTTTGAGCTTTGTATTCAAGAATATTGTACTGTTCTTTTTATGAACATTGTACTGTCTTTTCCCTTTAATGAAAATTGATGAATGAGGTATGCTATTTCGATTCCTTGTTTACTTCAATTCGTAAATCAAAAAGTTTATGCGCTTATGACAAGATAGGGTATTCAGTGGTTCCCGGCATCAAGCAAACATTGTGCATGCATTCATACATTCATTCATGAATTTATCTTGTTTCTTATGCAATAAGTGTCTAAATAAATGAGAAAAGGCACGCTTTGGTTCTCCGTCACCGATACTTTTACCCGACTACAAGCCAAGCTAATGGCTCATCCGCAAGAGCATCCGGAGGTTGAAATTGAGAGTAATCCGAATGTGAAGATGTGGGCGTACAAATTCGAATCTGAGCGGTGGCTCGGAAAACCAAAGCTTTGAAGGATAAAGTGGGTACTATGGAGGCCCAAGTCCATGAGATGATGGTCATGTTGCAAGGTTTGAAGAGTGGGACAAGCTGCCGGCCGCCGCCGTAGTAGTGGGTCCAGATGGGGTCACTTCTTTCGTTCCTCCTCCATGACGCGAATCGCTATCTGCCCACGGTTCCTCGGGATCCGGTCGGTCATCCCATGTTTGCTTCGAAATGAATGTGTCGAACCAATTACACATCGCATACCGATATCCTTGGGTATGCTGCTGGTACTGCGCCGCAACTCGTTAGACTTACTCCCGCTGGTGTAGCCGCACCTAATCAAGTCACCGTCGCGCCGTGCACGGAGGAACCGGAGAGACCCCGGTCGCACTCCTATCCTCATGCGCCGCGCGGTTCCACCTGTGGCTTACAGCACGACCTCAAAATGTTCTTCAGCCAGGAGGAGGGTATTACTATAGTATGGGGAGTCACCCCCAGGGGTACACGTTTGAGGGAGCTCAGCCAAATGATCTGATCCGCGCACTTGAAGAAAGAGTAAGGGCAATGGAAGGCACTGGTGTTAGAGCCAAAGAAGCCCGTGAGCTGTGTTTAGTCCCAGATTTGGTTTTACCACCAAAGTTCAAAGCTCCTGAGGTAGACAAGTGCGCAGGATTGGGCCGTCCCAGAGCCATGTTACAATGTTCGCCAAAAATGGGTCCCTATGCCAATGATGACAAACTCTCGATTTCTCGCTTCCAAAACAAGCGGTTTGGCGGGAGCTCCTCTAGATTCGTATATGAAGTTGCAATCCACTGAAATCCGTTGTTGGAAGGATTGGTCTGAAGCTTTCATGAGACAGTATAAGTACAACATGGACATGGCTCCGGATAGGTCGTGTAACACCCCAAAGTAATTCAATTAGTTATTTAATTGGGTTACTTAAGGTTTACAACATTATTAATTAAGCTAAGTGATCAATGTAGAGTGTTTATTTTATTAGGAGGCGTTCAAGTAAATAGAGAAAGGTGAGATTAGAGGCCCATGAGTGATTAAGAGGCCCAATGTTTCCTTGAAAGCCCATACGCATGGCTTAAAGAGAGTGACCGTAGGATGAGATATTCATTTCCAGCAAAATATCAAGAAAGGTAAAGGGAAAGTAAGAGAGGGAAAAGGGTAGGTGGAATAGTGCTTCTAGAGAGAAGGAGGAGAACTGGGTGTGGAAGAGCTGGAATTGACGGAAGAAGAGTCAAGCTTTGCGTGAGTGATCATTGTGTTGAAGTGTCGAGAGTGATCTTCTGCAACTAGTTAAGGTTAGGGGGCTCTCTTTTCACGTATAATCATGTGTTATGATGAATTGTTATGTGTGAGTAGATTGTAGCTATGTTTGCTGAGTTGTTTTACATGTCTGATGTGCTTTTATGTTTTGATGTTGTGTTTGGCTCACTTCAGTGGAGTTGTGTAGAGTGGATGAGAGAATTGGTCATACGAAGGAAGAAGGAGCGAAATGGGAGCTGAGGAAACTCTCAGTCCCAATGAGCGAGAGTGAGTGAGGGTGGGTAACATAATCTTGGAGAGGTCCTTAAAGAATATACTTAGGATCACAAAGGAGTAGCTGAAAACGTATAACATAAGGTGACGAGTGTGCGTTTGAGTTAAATGGAGTAGTCGGTTTAGGATTGCCGAGGTGAAGTTACCTTCCCATACGTAAGCTGGAACTTAAGTGAATAATCGTAAGTGTCGAGAGATGTGTGCGTCGAAGTATGTAAGTGTCGAGAGATGTGTGCGTCGAAGTATGTAAGTGTCGAGAGATGAGTGTGTGCGTCGAAGTATGTAAGTGTCGAGAGATGTGTGCGTCGAAGTATGTAAGTGTCGAGAGATGTGTGTGTCGACATATATACATGAGTCGAAGGAGCGTACGTAGAAGTATAAGAGTGCGTTGGACTAAGTATAGGTATCGAATTGTAGTTGCTCGAGTAGGCTAACTGCGTGAAGAACGTAAGTGTCACAAACGTAAGTTGTAAGTGGAAGAGGACGAGGTGGTTACGGGAGTATGGAGTGTGTTTATATACATGAGTGTAGTTGCTGAACTGAGGTTGCCGAGAAGGTATGGCAACCGAGGTGAATGAATAGAGGCTTGTTCCTAAGTGAACTGAGATGGGTGATGTAGAGGTGAGGAAGGATAGCAATCCTAAGTGTAGTAACCAAGGTGAGGCACAAGGACGCCATTGAAAGTGAAGTGCGTACCCAAGTGTAGGTATAGCCTAGGTAATTAATGATGAGCCGAGGTAGTGTAAACCAGCTGAGTCATGATTGAGGTGGAGTAAGTATGGTAGTTGTGGTATATGTGTAGATACCGAGATGATTTATGGTGCAGAGTAGGTAAGTCGAGGTGTATATGCCGAGTTGGGTGGTGTATGTACTTAGGTGGAGTTGCTATAAACTAGTACAGTCGAAATTAGGCTTATCCGAGATGAACATAGTCGAAGTCAGTATAGGCGAGACTGGTGTGGTCGAACTTAGGCGCAATTCCAAGCGAGTGTAGTCGAACTGGCGTAGCCGAAGTCTTGCGCATTCGAATCTAGCGTAGTTGGAGTCGGTAAATAGGCGAAGTAATGCGTAGGTTTCACGTTAGGAAATGTCGACCATAGCGTAATCGTAGTTTGAGTGTGACGAAGGCAGAGGTGTCGAAATAGTAGTGATCCGAGGTACGATCGGTGCCGAGGTGTTGTGTCTTTGCCGAGGTGCCAAATGGGTACCGAGGTGCTCGCGTGTGTGAGCTACGTTTAGTGTATTTCACTGCGAGAGGCGACGGTGAGTGCGACGGTAGTAACGTTAAGTCCAAATGATGGAGCGATAGGTGTCGTTTTGGTCCTTAGGTGTCGTTTTGGTCCTAAGTGACGTTGGAGTACTCGGATTGACTGTTAGTCAAATGCTTGTGTGTCGAGGTGCTCGTTGAGTGGCGGCGACGCCTTAGCGCCAGAGGGCGATCTTGAGAGGCGTCGGCGCGAGTGCCGTAATGATGTATGAGAGTTGGTTTGGCCGTAGGGCTACGAGTAGAGGATTAGATAAACGTTGAAGTCCCTGAGGGGCATTGAATAAATGAAAATGGTGAATGCAGAGGACTTTGGTCCTAGAGGTGAGCAGAGGACTTAGGTCCTATTTATGAATAAAAGGCTGCGGTCTAATTGGTGAGTTACTGAAATGGTGTTATGATTTAATTGAATAATGTATATGTTGTGTGTTATGCATTGGTCATGGCGTCGCATAAATCATAAGCATAAGGTGATAGCAGAGGACTTCGGTCCTAAGGTGATAGCAGAGGACTTCGGTCCGAAGGTGATAGCAGAAGACTTCGGTCTTAATGGATCCATCATGCATATGCCCTGGAAGTATGGGTCTGCATCATGCATATAATTCATGCACTGAATAAATTGTTATTTGTGTGCTGTGCCGAGGTGTTATATGTGTTTGCTTAGCGTAACGCTTGTCAGAAACCTTATTATATGTGTTTAGAGACTCACCCTACTGCTTTTGTGTTGCTTCTCATGTCGGCAACCTGCAGGTGATAGCTAGAGAAGGTTCTTCCTTCTTCTGTTGAGTTGTGGCATCTGCTCTGGTAGTGTGACACTGGGGGGCCGAGTAGGATAGTAGTTGTTGTTGTTTTGTTTTCACTTTGTGAATTGTAACATATTGATTTTTAAATAAAACGTGTTTTATTTCCGCTGTGTATAAACTTGATAGTTTTGATTTGGTTTCTTAAAGTGAAATGTAATGCTCCCTTGCGAGTGAGGTTCTTGAAAACTCTGATTTTAATAAATTAATAGAATGTAAGGGGGTGTTACATTAGTGGTATCGAGCTAGCGATTCGATGCCTGTCTCGCCAAGTTGTCCATCGTAGAGTTTCAGAGTCCCTTGTCGATCTTCGACAGAGACTTTGTTGTAGAATTTGTTTGGTTATTTGCAACTGTGGATGGTCTCATTGAGATAGGTGTAATTAGATTATATGACTGATGGATGTAGTATTGCTTGTAGTTGTTTGTGACATTGAGGTATGTGTAATTAGAGGGGTTTTAACGACGTCAAAAGAGTGGGAGTCGTGACGACGCCTTCGCTCTCTAGATCACAAGTTAAAAATTTACGAGTTGTGTAATTTTGAAAAGACGTAGTTTTGTGACCTTAAGTAATTGGTTGAGTGAGTAGGAGGGACTGATCACCCCAATTACTCATCCCCAATGAAAGAGGCGACCATAACTCGTGGTTATTATAAAATTTTGAAAATGTATTAATTTCAACTTGAATAATTGAGTGGTGAGTGTAAGCTTGTTTGACTCTTAATGTATAGATAATTAGGTGTCTTAGAAGAATAAGATGCGGAGATGAGGAGGGCATTATCTGTAGCTCGAACATAGGATGAAGTAAGAGATGAGCATTAGTACTTTAAGTAATTGATATAGTGTAGCTCCATGACGGTAGATTAATGGTGTTGGGATAATGGAGTGAGACTGTGGAGACCCTGAGAATAGAGTTTCGGTATAAGGTAAGAACGTTGTAGGTAGACGTGTGGTGTCAGCTGTAGCCATCAACCAAAAGTGAAATGGGAGAGCTGAGAGACGAAGAAATGTGGTTTCCTAGAGTAACTAAGGTAGTAGCCGAGATGAATGATAATAGGGTGTTGTTTTTTTTTAAGTGTTACCGAGTTGAAGTGTTGTGTTGAAATGTAGTGTAAGTATGTTGAGGTGGAGTTGTCGAGGAGTAGATTATGTAAGTTGGAGTGAAGTTTGTTGAAATATAGTGAGACGTATATAAGCTTAAGTGTAGAGGAGGAGGTGTAACGTATGAAAGTCTAAGCTAGCATTGTCGAGATGTAAGTCTTTATGTGGAATGGTGGGTGAGTCAAATTGTAGTGGCCGAGGTGCTGCGCTAATGCCAGAATAACGCAGGTGGCTACCAGGCTAGTTTGGGTGCTATTTTAGGGTGTTGTGTACGTCGAGAGTTGAGGATTTGTGAAGTCCGTTGGGCGATGCGTGCAGATTAGTCCTTAGGTAATGATTTGGTCCTTGTGGTGACAAGTTAGTTTACTCTTCGTTGGGTGTTGAACTTCGGAGCGCCATTGTCGAACTCGGGGGTGTGCGTTGTATGTCGAGGTGTGTGGGTGTGTGTCTTGTGGTGCGTTGCGTATTGTTGACTTGGTGTGCCGAGTGGCTTGGTGTGTGTCTCGGATGTGGCGCCAAATCGGCAAGCCCGTGCGTAGCGCGTGTGCTTTGGGCGTAGGTGCCGGCGTGTGGCGTGCCCATGCTGCCTGTGTTGCTTGAAATATTTCACCTGAATCATATTGAGGTTGTCGTGTCTTGAAAATCATGTTGGTTTTGTGGTGAAATTTTGGTATTCTCTGTTGATTGTTTAAATTGTGAGTGATAGGATCATTTAAAATTTTTTTGATTGAGTGCCTTGGAATGTTAATAGTGATTTATGTTTAAGTTTATAGATTACGGTTTTGCCAAAGGAGTAGAATAATTCTTGGTCTGCAAGAAAACAGCCCAATATAGTGATAAGATTGAGAAATAATCCAAAGCAAGCTATGGTTAACAAGAAAGACTAGAGGAGGGGTTAGTACCATGTTTTCCCCAATTTTGTAAATCGATGTGAAGGTTGTAGGAGTATATTAATCCTAGTTGAGATATGCTAGTATAGTAACATATAATAACAGGTGTAGTAAGTGTGAATACAATGATTCTGTCAATACTGGGACGATACCTAAATGAAGTAGGGTGTATGAATTAAAGCTGAATAGTAGGAAGAGACATTTTTTTTAGAAGCCGGTATGTTTGTGGTTGCAATTAATTATAGTAATTGTTAATCTAGTGAGACCTTGTACAGTGGGACTTAATTATTGAAGGGACTATTGGAAATTGACCTTAGTCATTCAGTGTGAATGCGTAAGCTGAATTTTGTTAGCGGCAGAACGTAATGTTGGTGTCTCAGATAGCGAGATTGGGTTAAATAGAGCAAGGGAAAGTTTACAGATATATGAGTTTAAGTTTGGCTTGTTTCGTGAGCAGGAAGTGATCTGTCAAAATTAAATGATTAGCTTTCATCGCTTTCTGAATTTATGTCGGGATTAAACTTGAGTTAATAAGTAATTGTTATGTGGTTGCATGCTCAAGTGATAGTAAGGTTAGGATGTTGAGTTCGGAAGTGAGCACCAGAGATTGGAACTTAAATGGGTAAGCTAATAGTAAATTGTCATTGAGAGTATAGTATCCCTATATCGGATAGATGGTGTTTGAGTAGTCGAACAGGATCTTGATAACCTACAGGTTAGAATAACTATTTAGGAGTAAGAGTGTAGGGCGTGTGGTCTGTTACTTAGTGTACGATAGATTATGGATGAGGACAGATAGAGGTGGTTTATGAGAGAAGAGGTACATGTTTATTAATGATATTCCTTACAACTTGATTAATTGAGGGGTGTCTTTGGTTTGTGTGTCTTTAATTTGGGGGTTAATAGTGGGGAGATGTAAAGATAAGGATTGGCACTTAGAGTTTGAAGTTCATTCAAATTGATAAAGCATGCCTTTTTGGAAATAGTTTGGGAGAGATCAAGCAAAGTGAAAGTAATTGTTATTAAGAGTATGATATGTCGAATAGTATCTATAAGGTAACAGGGTAGTCGTGTGTAACTTTAGTGTTCATGAAATTGATGAGATTTCGAGGACGAAATGTTTCTAAGTGGGGGAGAGTTGTAACACCCCAAAGTAATTCAATTAGTTATTTAATTGGGTTACTTAAGGTTTACAACATTATTAATTAAGCTAAGTGATCAATGTAGAGTGTTTATTTTATTAGGAGGCGTTCAAGTAAATAGAGAAAGGTGAGATTAGAGGCCCATGAGTGATTAAGAGGCCCAATGTTTCCTTGAAAGCCCATACGCATGGCTTAAAGAGAGTGACCGTAGGATGAGATATTCATTTCCAGCAAAATATCAAGAAAGGTAAAGGGAAAGTAAGAGAGGGAAAAAGGTAGGTGGAATAGTGCTTCTAGAGAGAAGGAGGAGAACTGGGTGTAACACCCCCTTATATCTCATGCTAATTTCAATGAATTAAAAATCAGAGTTTTTCAAAATCTTTCCACGCACCTCAAAGAGGGTGGTACATTTAGCGAAAATGACGTCAAACATATTTAAAAATCCAAACTCATCAAACTTGTAAAATGCTTATCATAGTCATGTGGGTTAAGACCCTCAAATACCTGTTTAATGTTTACAATAATCCAGAAAACAATTTGCAATGCAGCGGAAATAAAACTGAGTTCAACATACTCAAATACATAGTCAAATACATAACATGAAATAGTAGTACTAAAATCCCATCCCCGGTGTTACTAGATCAGAGCTGACACAATATCCCATGAAGGCATGGCACCTTCACTCAGAATCACCTGTTGGTCGCCACGAGAGCAGGCAACACAAAAATGCTAGGGTGAGTCTCTTTACATAAATAATAACAAGTAAGATAAGCATTATAATTAGAAAGCATCTAGGCAATCACAATACACAATAATAGATGAATTAACCATCAACAATATTTTATAAGGCATGAGTCTATGCATGTGTGCAATATGCATGTGGATCCATAATCATCACCTCATTTTGGCCGAAGCCCATCATCATTCATCATTCGTCACGTAATGCATATGAAATATGTGACACCATGACAATGCATTCATAACATCACAATTCATCACCACAATTATTCAACTCACCGTTTTGGCCGAAGCCACATCACCATTCACCTCAATTATTAATCATCATCTTAACACTTATTAGATTAAATCCCACCTAAGGGCCAAACCACCTCATAAGGACCTTTTCTTCACTTAAGGACCATTTTTGGACACACCAAAATTAATTTAGGGACTTAGGAAAATATTTGACATATTGGGACTAATTAGACACTAAGGGATTATTTTGTCACGCCAAGGATTAATTTAATTCTTAGGGACTAATTTGTCACACCAAGGATTAAATTAATTCTTAGGGACTAAACCATCACTTAGACATATTTTAGGTACCTAGACACTAGGGGGCAGCCAAAATAGCGCCCCATAACCAAACACCAAAAGCCCACACTCACACACTAGCACACCACACAAACCACACACAGCGCGCTGAATCGCTAGGCATTTGGCGCCCACAAACACCTGAGCCCAGCGCGCCTAAATGCTTAGCATTTGGCGCCCCCCCTGCACACACTCAGCACAGACACCTAATTTCCTGTTATTTGGCGCCACCCTGCACATAACACGCCACACACTTAGTCACAGGCGCCATATTCCTAAGGAATTGGCGCCCCTCCTGCCAAAACCACCCCAAACCGAGGAAACACCAGGCACAACTTTGTCATGGGCGCCAATTTGCCTAGCAAATGGCGCCCCCATCCAGCACATCACCACGCAACACTTAGACACCACACCAGGCGCCAGAATCCTAGTGAGTTGGCGCCACGCACTGCTCCACTCCCATCCAAAGAACTCAGCGCCAAATTGCCCAAAGAATTGGCGCCCTACAACAAAGACAAACGCACACACATGGAAATACAGCACCCTGGCGCCAGAATGCTAGGCATTTGGCGCCCCCTTCCAACACCTTTCCCCAATTTACTTCAAAACTAAATTATTAATCAACAATTCATTTTCCCCCACAACATACGCACATAATCATTAATTTATTTCCATCAATTCATCATATTCACATACTCATCCTCATATAATCATTTCATCAAACATACACTATGCATAAGTCACAACTCATGTCTCCACAACAACAATTAACATGTTATGACCAACACAACATTCCAAACATCAATCAACATGTCATCAACACACAATCACACAACAAGTCATTATTAGAGCCATTCCACTTATAAAACATATCATACTAGCTATTATAAACATAAAGGAAAATCCCCTAACCTTGGGTGAGCTAAAGCTTCAATCAACCACCAAGAAAACAACTAAATGAGGCCTCCAAAACTGATTTCCAGCCCCCAACGAAAACAACCTTGCTTGGTGACAAATGGAAATTCAAAATAATGAGAATGGGTCTATGGAACTCATGGGAATGGAACATGGAAAGGAAATGAGGGTGATTAGAACTAAGGCCTTCACTTACCAACACCAAAACTTGAGAAAGTTTCCTCCTTTCCCTTACTTTGAGCTGAAAACGTGATTCCCTCTCTTTGGGTAGCCATGGAAAATTCAAAAGGCAAGGAATAAGCTTAAGGAACTTAAGGAAATGGAAAGGGAAGAAGAAATGATGAGAAATGAGCTCAAAACCTCACTTACCAACCAAGAATCAAAGAAGAGCTTCCTCCTTCTCCCCTCCAATGCTTCGCCGTCGCCTCCCCCACTCTCCCTCTCTACTTCTATTTTTCTTCTTTCTTTCAAAATGAGGGTTTGGTTACTCAAGTTAGGACCCCTACCCTTTATGACTACTATTGGGCCCACTAATGGCCCTTGGGCCTTATTCTCCACTCCCACTTATTAATTCCTCCCACCTCCTGTAAATAAAATAAATCCAACTTAGTACTTATTTAAAATGAATTAGACCCCTTTAGTTAAAATAAACCCAACTTAATGAATTAATTTAATTAAGTGTTGCAAGCCTTAAATAACTTAATTAATTAAATAATTAAATTATTTTGGGCGTTACAACTCTCCCCCACTTAAAGAATTTCGCCCTCGAAATTACCTGAATCGAACAACTCTGGATAAGCCTCCTTCATCTTGCTTTCCAACTCCCAAGTTATGGTTTCTCCCACTGCTCCTAACCACACTACTTTCACCAAATTGATTTCTTTGCCTCTCAAGACCTTCACCTCACGGTCCTCAATCCTAACCGGCATAGTCTCCACCGTAAGGTTTTCCCTCACCTCTACATCATCCATCTGCACTACATGAGACTGTCCGCACATACTTCCGCAACTGAGACACATGGAATACATCATGCAGATTAGCAAGATTAGGTGGCAAGGCCACCCGATAAGCAACTTTCCCAACCCTCTCTGAAATCTGATATGGTCCAATAAAACGCGGAGTTAACTTCTTAGACTTCAACGCACGACCCACACCTGTCGTTGGAGTAACTTTCAAAAATACATGATCACCAGCCTGAAATTCTAGATCCTTCCTTCTCTTATCATGGTAACTCTTCTGTCTACTCTGTGAAGCCTTCATCTTCTCTCTAATCATCTTCACCTTCTCTGTGGTCTCACGCACCAATTCAGGACCTAGCACCACACTTTCTCCAGTTTCGTACCAACACAATGGAGTCTGTAACAGCCCCCTTCTAACACAACTACTATTTGAAAATCAGAGTGCGATAAACTTTTAGAGTGAACACTTGAGGGTGTCACATTTAAAACAAAACACCTTTTCGAAACTCCACAGTGAATAATTAAAATAAAACCCCAAACGCAGGATACATAGCACTAAGTAATATCTGGGGAAAGTATTACAACCGTGGAAAGGAAAAAAACAACATTAAACAGTAGTTCAAAGATATAACAAATAACAGGTAAACGTCCCCCCGGTGCTACGTATCAGAGCGACTCGACCATACTAGATGAAGGATCTCTAGTCACCTTCGTGTGTCACACGCGTTGCCACATAAGAGCAACATTCCAAGCAGAATGGGTGAGTCTCATTGCATAGATAATAATAAATAAAGCGAGAAACACGGAGAAACAGGCACACCATAACACAACAATATTTAGATACACCATTAAAGCATTTACACCAACGGCAGTTACACTAATTACAGTCACACCAGAGAACAATTACACCATTTACAATCACACCAGAACAGTTACACCATAATATGCATGCAATGTATGTAATGCAACCCAAAACTCCACTGGGCACGTGCATGTGGATCCATCACCAAAAATTGCCTTGTGGGCATTCACCAAACACCAAATATTTTAGAGGCCGAGGCCTATTCACCAAAATGCATATGATTATGCGACACCATGACTATGCACCAAAAACACCAATACCCCTAAATAAAGCAATAGCATGCTCACCAATAATTACATGTATATTCACCAAATCACCAAGGAGAGTCGTAGACCTCTCATCACCAAAATACTCACCATTTAGTTTATAACACCATAATTAATTAGTACACCTATCCCAATTACCCCAATACAATCTCCATACACCAATTAATTCAATAATCATCAAGAACATATATACATGTATAATCACACCATATATTAATGAAAGTCAAGCACATAATCACATAATCACATAGATACACTACAAATTATCCACCCAAATTCCCCCTAACCCCTAATCCCTATGTTTCAAGATTTATGAATTATTAAATATGCTAGAGAAACCCCATACCTTGTTAAAACTTGAAGAAGAAGACCACCCTAAGCAATTCTCCCCAAAACACCAACACTCCAAGCCTTGATTCCTCTCCAAGCTTCACGAAATTCCTCTCTTCTTCTCACCCTAGCCGCGCTCTCTCTCTCTCACTCTTCTCCCTTTCTAATTTTGCAATTTGGCTTCTAATGAGGGTTTCTCCTAAAACCCTAGTGTTTTTACTAATTGGGTTTGGGTCACTTAACTCCATTGGGCCCTAATTGCACCCCTAATTACTTTCTCATATCCTCCTATTTAATTAAAATACCACCCTTTTATTTGTTACACCCCACTCCTTAATTAAATTAAATACCCCATTATTATTTGATTTTTAATTCCCAACCATACGCTACTTTTCCTCCTACTTTTCCTCCCTCCCATAACCACTTTGGTTTTCCCTAGAAACTTGCTTTTAATAATAATAATAATAATAATAATAATAATAATAATAATAATCATATATTAAGTATTTCTAACACAATTTTAGTCCTTCTCAACATGGTCCCTATGCCAAAAACTCTCCAATTTGGTCCACTACCCTATCAAATCAACTCCAAATAATTTCTAATAAAATTTGGGGCGTTACAACTCTCCCCCACTTAGAATATTTTCGTCCTCGAAAATTAACTAATAGGAACATGGTTATGCTCTAACCGGTTCATACCCAAGATTACAATTAACCCACCCAACGGCAAACAACAAAAAATTCACAAAGAAGGTCTCTGTCGAAGATCGACAAGGGACACAGAGAGAACACACCGTGCAATACTACACCGTCATAACAGACAATACAAGACTTAAACGTTCACAACATTCGACAGCAATAAACAACAACATAACTGTAACTTAGAACGAGTACCAAGACTCGAGGGTTAATAGGCTCGACGACTCGATAACTTGGCTTTGGACGCACTCGAATCGCTCTGATACCACTTGTAACACCCCCTTCTAACACAACTACTATTTGAAAATCGAGTGCGATAAACTTTTAGAGTGAACACTGAGGTGTCACATTTAAAACAAAACACCTTTTCAAAACTCCACAAAGAATAATTAAAATAAAACCCCAAACGCAGGATACATAGCACTAAGTAATATCTGGGGAAAGTATTACAACCGTGGAAAGGAAAAAAACAACATTAAACAGTAGTTCAAAGATATAACAAATAACAGGTAAACGTCCCCCCGGTGCTACGTATCAGAGCGACTCGACCATACTAGATGAAGGATCTCTAGTCACCTTCAGTGTATCACACTGCAGCGTTGCACATAAGAGCAACATTCCAAGCGAGAATGGGTGAGTCTCATTGCATAGATAATAATAAATAAAGCGAGAAACACGGAGAAACAGGCACACCATAACACAACAATATTTAGATACACCATTAAAGCATTTACACCAACGGCGGTTACACTAATTACAACACACACCGAGAACAATTACACCATTTACAATCACACGAACGAGTTACACCATAATATGCATGCAATGTATGTAATGCAACCCAAAACTCCACTGGGCACGTGCATGTGGATCCATCACCAAAAATTGCCTTGTGGGCATTCACCAAACACCAAATATTTTAGAGGCCGAGGCCTATTCACCAAAATGCATATGATTATGCGACACCATGACTATGCACCAAAAACACCAATACCCCCTAAATAAAGCAATAGCATGCTCACCAATAATTACATGTATATTCACCAAATCACCAAGGAGAGTCGTAGACCTCTCATCACCAAAATACTCACCATTTAGTTTATAACACCATAATTAATTAGTACACCTATAAGGACTAAAGAACACCCAATTACCCCAATACAATCTCCATACACCAATTAATTCAATAATCATCAAGAACATATATACATGTATAATCACACCATATATTAATGAAAGTCAAGCACATAATCACATAATCACATAGATACACTACAAATTATCCACCCAAATTCCCCCTAACCCCTAATCCCTATGTTTCAAGATTTATGAATTATTAAATATGCTAGAGAAACCCCATACCTTGTTAAAACTTGAAGAAGAAGACCACCCTAAGCAATTCTCCCCAAAACACCAACACTCCAAGCCTTGATTCCTCTCCAAGCTTCACGAAATTCCTCTCTTCTTCTCACCCTAGCCGCGCGCCTCTCACTCTCACTCTTCTCCCTTTCTAATTTTGCAATTTGGCTTCTAATGAGGGTTTCTCCTAAAACCCTAGTGTTTTTACTAATTGGGTTTGGGCCACTTAACTCCATTGGGCCCTAATTGCACCCCCTAATTACTTTCTCATATCCTCCCTATTTAATTAAAATACCACCCTTTTATTTGTTACACCCCACTCCTTAATTAAATTAAATACCCCATTATTATTTGATTTTTAATTCCCAACCATACGCTACTTTTCCTCCTACTTTTCCTCCCTCCCATAACCACTTTGGTTTTCCCTAGAAACTTGCTTTTAATAATAATAATAATAATAATAATAATAATAATAATCATATATTAAGTATTTCTAACACAATTTTAGTCCTTCTCAACATGGTCCCTATGCCAAAAACTCTCCAATTTGGTCCACTACCCTATCAAATCAACTCCAAATAATTTCTAATAAAATTTGGGGCGTTACAGAGTCCTACATCTCCTCCTGTACAATGCCTCAAAAGGCGCCATACCGATACTCGAATGAAAACTGTTATTGTAAGTGAATTCAATCAGTGGCAAATGTGAATCCCATGAACCTCCCTGCTCAAGAACACATGCTCTTAACAAATCCTCAAGTGATTGAATTGTCCTCTCTGTCTGCCCATCTGTCTGGGGATGATATGCTGAACTCAACCTCAATTTGGAACCCAAAGCCTCTTGCAAACTTCTCCAAAACTCGGAAGTGAACCTCGGATCCCTATCAGACACAATACTCAGAGGTACCCCATGCAGCTTCACAATCGTCTTGACATAGATAACCGCTAACCTCGGGCCCGATACGTAATATTAATCGGTAGAAAGTGCGCAGATTTAGTCAACCTATCAACAACCACCCATATGGTATCAAACCCCTCGTCAGTAGTTGGCAAACCAAATACAAAATCCATGGAGATACTATCCCACTTCCATTCAGGAACATCCAATGGTTGCATCAACCCTGCCGGCTTTTGATGTTCTATCTTAGATTTCTGACATGTCAAGCAAGCATACACAAACTGAGCCACCTCACGCTTCATGCCAGGCCACCAGAACAGTCTCTTCAAATCTTGATACATTTTAGTGGCCCCCGGGTGAATACTCAACTTACTCCGATGACCTTCTTCTAAAATTGCCTTCTTAATCTCATCATCACTAGGAACACAAATCCTCCCACGGTACCTTAGCACATCCTGAGCATCTACCACATAATCTTCACTATGGGAATGGTCAATCCCAACTGCAATCTCAACCAGTTTAATATCCTTCTTTTGAGCTTCCCGAATAACATTCAAAAAGTCATTGTGAATCCTCAACACACCCAATCTCACACTCTTAGGCGTCACCTCGCAGACTAGACTCAAATCTCGAAACTGTTCAATCAATTCAAGTTTTTTCACCATCATTGCGGATACATGCAAGGACTTTCTACTCAAAGCATCAGCCACCACATTAGCTTTCCCGGATGATAGTTCAAACTAAAGTCGTAGTCTTTCAAAGAATTCCAACCATCTCCTTTGTCTCATATTTAATTCTTTCTGGTCAAACAGATACTGCAATCCCTTATGATCACTGAATACCTCAAACTTAGAACCATACAAATAATGTCTCCAAATCTTCAAGGCAAAAACAATTGCCGCAAGCTCCAAATCATGGGTGGGGTAATTCTTTTCATGAGTTCTCAACTGTCTTGAGGCATACGCCACAACCTTACCATTTTGCATCAAAACACCTCCTAGCCCCATTTTAGACGCATCGCAATATACAACAAAAGGTTCTCCAGATTTGGGCAATGTCAAAGCAGTGATGTTGTCAACCTTCTTTTCAATTCTTGGAAACTTTCTTCACATTTGGAATCCCACACAAATGCCTTTCCTTTGCAAGTCAATTGAGTTAGCGGAAGTGCCAACTTTGAAAACCCCTCAATAAACCTTCTATAATATCCCGCCAATCCAAGGAAACTTCTAATCTCCGTGAATCGACTTAGGAGCCTCCCAACGCATCACCGCATCAACTTTGGATGGATCTACCGCAATCCCATCACCGAAAATAATATGACCTAGAAAGCTCACTTCCTTCAACCAAAAGTCACACTTTGACAACAGCATACAACTTTTTCTCTTTCAACACTTCTAGCACTAACTTCGGATGCTCTGCATGATCCTCTTCTGACTTGAGTACACCAAAATATCATCTATGAAAACCACCACAAATCGATCCAAGTAGTCATGGAAAATACGGTTCATGTACTC
Source organism: Oxytropis ochrocephala (assembly GCA_020916435.1). Lineage (NCBI taxonomy): Eukaryota > Viridiplantae > Streptophyta > Magnoliopsida > Fabales > Fabaceae > Oxytropis > Oxytropis ochrocephala. The sequence goes on along the minus strand of CM037092.1, from coordinate 58,954,732 downwards.
CATAAATACCCACGGTGCATTAGTGACACCAAACGGCATTACGTGTAATACTCATAATGCCCATATCTCGTCCCGAATCTTTGTCTTACGAATATCCTCATCTTTCACTTTAATCGATGATAGCCCGATCTCAAATCAACTTTGCTAAACACCTTAGCACCAACTAGTTTGGTCCATCAAATCGTCAATTCTCTAAGTGGATACTTGTTCTTGATTGTTACTTTGTTCAAATTGTCTATAATCAATGCAAAGTCGCATACTTCCATCTTTCTTCTTCACCAAGAGTACTGGCGCTCCCCAAGGTGACACACTAGGTCTTATGAATTTCTTCTCAAGTAAGTCCTCCAACTGACTCTTCAACTCGAGATAGTTCGGATGCGGACATCCTATATGGAGCCATGGATACGGGTCTAGTGCCAGGCACAAGATCAATACCAAACTCTACTTCTCTTTCAGGCGGCACATCTGGGATTTCGTCAGGAAACACTTCAGGAAATTCACGAACTATTGGCAACTCTTCAATCTTAGCTTGGCTCTCAAATCGGACAATGATGCCATCAATGAAAACAACTTAGCTTCCTCCTTCAAAACTCTATGCGATTGGCGAGAATGTAATAAAGGTCACATTCTTCCTCCTTAGAAGAAGGAAAGCTCACTGATCTACTAGCACAATTAATATGCACTTGGTTATCAACTAACCACCCATACCAAGAATGATGTCCAAACCTCCTAAAGGCAAACATATAAGGTCAACTAAAAACTCTCTCCAAAGACCGACAGAGAGGACATCTAGCACACATTAGGGAAGTAGTTAACGAACCCTTGGTTGGAGTATCAATAACCATGTCCCTCCTCATAGTAGACAAAAACAAGACCCAGCTTTTTCAAAGACATAAAGCAATGAATGAACGAATGTGTTGCACCAAAGATCTACAATAGCTATTAAAGGAGTACCATTAATGAAACATGTACCTCTAATTTCGTTGTCCCCTGGATCCCGCCAAAGCAAATACCTTCCCTTTACCCGCTTCTTTCTTGGACTTAGGACATTTGGTGCTAACATGTCCCACCTCACGCAGAGATAAAGCAAACAACTTCTTTCTTCTCACACAGCATTAGACTTGTGGCCCTTCCGACCACACTTGTAGCAACGGACCTCGGGCACTCACCGAGCCTATGGCGAAAGCTTCTTGCAACCAAAACATACAATACCTGGGGATTCACCTCCCCACTTGAACCTTTTCCCCCGCTTGCCTTCCATTTACCCTTACCCCCACTCACATCATATGGTTTCCCCCGGAATTGAGCATTCTTTTTCTCTCTTACCATCTTGTAAGCAACAGCACTGTCCTCCTCATAAATTCTACACTTGTCCACTAGCTTGGCAAAATCTCGAATCTCCTGGTATCCAATGGCCTTCTTAATCTCTGGTTGCAGACCATTCTCAAACTTCACACACTTGGAAAATTCTGAATCAGCTTGGTTGTCATAGTAAGGGCAAAACTTGACCAACTCTTCAAACTTTGCTGCATATTCACTCTGAGACTTGGTTCCTGCTTTAGTTCCAAAACTCCACCTCCTTTTTAGCACGCACGTCCTCCTGATAGTACTTCCTTGTAAACTCCTCTTTGAATACCTCCCAAGTGATTTCCTCATCCGCAGCCTTCTAGTCTCTGTCTCTTTCTCATCCACCGGTCATCCGCTTCCTCTTTCAAAGATGTGAGTCCCAAACTTCACCTTTTGTCTTTGGTGTGCACGCCATCACACCTAAGATTCGCTCAATTTCCTTCACCAGTCGGTGCTCCATCCGGATCATATCTACCTTTGAAGGTAGGTGGGTTCTCACGTTGAAAAGTAGCCAATTTGCGATCTTCAAAGATCTTCTACTACCACCTCTCGCTCCCCATAGCTTTGTGCTATGGCTTGCGAGAGCCTCGGCTAGAGCAACATCAATCCTTCGGGTCATTCTCAACCTAACAACTGCGCAAAGATTAACATTTGTTAAGAAACAATTAACACTACCTAGTTGTCATAGATACTATGACAGACACATGGCCTATTGCACCGAATCGCTCTGATACCACTAATATAACACCCCCTTATATCTCATGCTAATTTAAATGAATTAAAAATCAGAGTTTTTCAAAATCTTTCCACGCACCTCAAAGAGGGTGGTACATTTAGCGAAAATGACGTCAAACATATTTAAAAATCCAAACTCATCAAACTTGTAAAATGCTTATCATAGTCATGTGGGTTAAGACCCTCAAATACCTGTTTAATGTTTACAAAAATCCAGAAAACAATTTGCAATGCAGCGGAAATAAAACTGAGTTCAACATACTCAAATACATAGTCAAATACATAACATGAAATAGTAGTACTAAAATCCCATCCCCGGTGTTACTAGATCAGAGCTGACACAATATCCCATGAAGGCATGGCACCTTCACTCAGAATCACCTGTTGGTCGCCACGAGAGCAGGCAACACAAAAATGCTAGGGTGAGTCTCTTTACATAAATAATAACAAGTAAGATAAGCATTATAATTAGAAAGCATCTAGGCAATCACAATACACAATAATAGATGAATTAACCATCAACAATATTTTATAAGGCATGAGTCTATGCATGTGTGCAATATGCATGTGGATCCATAATCATCACCTCATTTTGGCCGAAGCCCATCATCATTCATCATTCGTCACGTAATGCATATGAAATATGTGACACCATGACAATGCATTCATAACATCACAATTCATCACCACAATTATTCAACTCATCGTTTTGGCCGAAGCCACATCACCATTCACCTCAATTATTAATCATCATCTTAACACTTATTAGATTAAATCCCACCTAAGGGCAAAACCACCTCATAAGGACCTTTTCTTCACTTAAGGACCATTTTTGGACACACCAAAATTAATTTAGGGACTTAGGAAAATATTTGACATATTGGGACTAATTAGACACTAAGGGATTATTTTGTCACGCCAAGGATTAATTTAATTCTTAGGGACTAATTTGTCACACCAAGGATTAAATTAATTCTTAGGGACTAAACCATCACTTAGACATATTTTAGGTACCTAGACACTAGGGGGCAGCCAAAATAGCGCCCCATAACCAAACACCAAAAGCCCACACTCACACACTAGCACAGTCACACCAGCCACACACCTGGCGCCAGAATGCTAGGCATTTGGCGCCCCCCTGCAACACCCAGCCCCAGGCGCCTAAATGCTTAGCATTTGGCGCCCCCCCTGCACACACTCAGCACAGGCGCCTAATTTCCTGTTATTTGGCGCCACCCTGCACATAACACGCCACACACTTAGTCACAGGCGCCATATTCCTAAGGAATTGGCGCCCCTCCTGCCAAAACCACCCCAAACCGATGAAACACCAGGCACAACTTTGTCATGGGCGCCAATTTGCCTAGCAAATGGCGCCCCCATCCAGCACATCACCACGCAACACTTAGACACCACACCAGGCGCCAGAATCCTAGTGATTTGGCGCCACGCACTGCTCCACTCCTGTCCCAACTCGCGCGCCAAATTGCCCAAAGAATTGGCGCCCTACAACAAAGACAAACGCACACACATGGAAATACAAGACTGGCGCTGTAATGCTAGGCATTTGGCGCCCCTCCAACACCTTTCCCCCAATTTACTTCAAAACTAAATTATTAATCAACAATTCATTTTCCCCACAACATACGCACATAATCATTAATTTATTTCCATCAATTCATCATATTCACATACTCATCCTCATATAATCATTTCATCAAACATACACTATGCATAAGTCACAACTCATGTCTCCACAACAACAATTAACATGTTATGACCAACACAACATTCCAAACATCAATCAACATGTCATCAACACACAATCACACAACAAGTCATTATTAGAGCCATTCCACTTATAAAACATATCATACTAGCTATTATAAACATAAAGGAAAATCCCTAACCTTGGGTGAGCTAAAGCTTCAATCAACCACCAAGAAAACAACTAAATGAGGCCTCCAAAATCGATTTCCACTTCAACAACGAAAACAACCTTGCTTGGTGACAAATGGAAATTCAAAATAATGAGAATGGGTCTATGGAACTCATGGGAATGGAACATGGAAAGGAAATGAGGGTGATTAGAACTAAGGCCTTCACTTACCAACACCAAAACTTGAGAAAGTTTCCTCCTTTCCCTTACTTTGAGCCGAAAACGTGATTCCTCTCTTTGGGTAGCCATGGAAAATTCAAAAGGCAAGGAATAAGCTTAAGGAACTTAAGGAAATGGAAAGGGAAGAAGAAATGATGAGAAATGAGCTCAAAACCTCACTTACCAACCAAGAATCAAAGAAGAGCTTCCTCCTTCTCCTCCAATGCTTCGTCGCCTCCCCACTCTCCTCTCTACTTCTATTTTTCTTCTTTCTTTCAAAATGAGGGTTTGGTTACTCAAGTTAGGACCCCTACCCTTTATGACTACTATTGGGCCCACTAATGGCCCTTGGGCCTTATTCTCCACTCCCACTTATTAATTCCTCCCACCTCCTGTAAATAAAATAAATCCAACTTAGTACTTATTTAAAATGAATTAGACCCCTTTAGTTAAAATAAACCCAACTTAATGAATTAATTTAATTAAGTGTTGCAAGCCTTAAATAACTTAATTAATTAAATAATTAAATTATTTCGGGCGTTACACTGGGCGTGGAAGAGCTGGAATTGACGGAAGAAGAGCTGTTTGCGTGAGCTGATCATTGTGTTGAAGTGTCGAGGTAGTGTAAACCAGCTGAGTCATTGAAAGTGAAGTGCGTACCCAAGTGTAGGTATAGCCTAGGTAATTAATGATGAGCCGAGGTAGTGTAAACCAGCTGAGTCATGATTGAGGTGGAGTAAGTATGGTAGTTGTGGTATATGTGTAGATACCGAGATGATTTATGGTGCAGAGTAGATAAGCCGAGGTGTATATGCCGAGTTGGGTGGTGTATGTACTTAGGTGGAGTTGCTATAAACTAGTACAGTCGAAATTAGGCTTATCCGAGATCAACATAGTCGAAGTCAGTATAGGCGAGACTGGTGTGGTCGAACTTAGGCGCAATTCCAAGCGAGTGTAGTCGGTAAATAGGCGAAGTAATGCGTAGGTTTCACGTTAGGAAATGTCGACCATAGCGTAATCGTAGTTTGAGTGTGACGAAGGCAGAGGTGTCGAAATAGTAGTGATCCGAGGTACAGTCAGTGTGCCGAGGTGTTGTGTCTTTGTCGAGGTGCCAAATGCGGTACCGAGGTGCTGCATGTGAGCTACGTTTAGTGTATTTCACTGCGAGAGGCGACGGTGAGTGCGACGGTAGTAACGTTAAGTCCAAACGATGGAGCGATAGGTGTCGTTTTGGTCCTTAGGTGTCGTTTTGGTCCTAAGTGACGTTGGAGTACTCGGATTGATTTATTAGTCAAATGCTTGTGTGTCGAGGTGCTCGTTGAGTGGGCGGCGACACTTTAGCGCCAGAGGCCGATCTTGAGAGACGTCGGCCTTAGTGCCGTAATGATGTATGAGAGTTGGTTTGGCCGTAGACCTACGAGTAGAGGTATAGATAAACGTTGAAGTCCCTGAGGGGCATTGAATAAATGAAAATGGTGAATGCAGAGGACTTTGGTCCTAGAGGTGAGCAGAGGACTTAGGTCCTATTTATGAATAAAAGGCTGCGGTCTAATTGGTGAGTTACTGAAATGGTGTTATGATTTAATTGAATAATGTAAATGTTGTGTGTTATGCATTGTTCATGGCGTCGCATAAATCATAAGCATAAGGTGATAGCAGAGGACTTCGGTCCTAAGGTGATAGCAGAGGACTTCGGTCCTAAGGACTTCGGTCTGAAGGTGATAGCAGAAGACTTCGGTCTTAATGGATCCATCATGCATATGCCCTGGAAGTATGGGTCTGCATCATGCATATAATTCATGCACTGAATAAATTGTTATTTGTGTGTTGTGCCGAGGTGTTATATGTGTTTGCTTAGCATAACGCTTGTCATAAACCTTATTATATGTGTTTAGAGACTCACCCTACTGCTTTTGTGTTGCTTCTCATGTCGGCAACCTGCAGGTGATAGCTAGAGAAGGTTCTTCCTTCTTCTGTTGAGTTGTGGCGTCTGCTCTGGTAGTGTGACACTGGGGGGCCGAGTAGGATAGTAGTTGTTGTTGTTTTGTTTTCAGCTGTTGAATTGTAACATATTGATTTTTAAATAAAACGTGTTTTATTTCCGCTGTGTATAAACTTGATAGTTTTGATTTGGTTTCTTAAAGTGAAATGTAATGCTCCCTTGCGAGTGAGGTTATTGAAAACTCTGATTTTAATAAATTAATAGAATGTAAGGGGGTGTTACAGGTCGCAGTTGCAGCACATGAGTAAGGGTGAGAAGGAGACTTTCAAGGAGTATGCTCAGAAATGGCGAAGCACAGCTGCCCAGGTTCAACCTCCTTTGACTGAGAAAGAGATGGTGTACATGTTCCTGGAAACTCTGCCAGCAATCTATTATGACAGGTTGATCACAAGTGTCTCAACCAGTTTCTCCGACATGATAGTCTTCGGAGAAAGACTTGAACATGGCCTTCGAAGCGGGAAGATTTTGAATCACCTCGGTAATGCAGGGAGCTCTGGTGGGTCCAACAACCAGAAGAAGTACCAGCCCCATTTCCATAAAAAGAAAGAAGGAGAAACTAATGTCATCTCAGGGGGAAATTCATCTTTTGGTACTCCTCCACCCCAAACTATTCCATTCTCTGCTCCCGTGCCACCTCAGCAAGGCATTGACAGTCCCAAGACTCAAGGTTATCAGTTCAAGAAGCGGACCAGTTTTGACCCAATTCCGATGACATATATCGAAATTGTTTTAATCACTTGACCTCCAATAATCTGATCAACACTCGGCCCATGAAAGTAGTTCAGCCACCGTTTCCCAGAGGATACAATGCTAATGCCACCTGCAGTTTCCATGAAAACGGGGTCGGTCATGCTGTGGAAGATTGTAAAGCCTTTAAGCATGTGGTGCAAGATTTGATAGATGCTGGTTGGATTTCGTTTAAACAGAACCGTCCAAATACAACAATCAATCCATTACCAGGTCATCAGGGGCCCGCTACCAATGCTATAGAAAGTGCTGTTGGCAAGTTGTTGAAAAAAGTGCATGAGATCAAGACTCCTCTAAGCGTCATTTATGCTGAGTTATGTCGGGCCGAGGTTGTTAAAAGGGGGTGTTGCCATGAAGAACGGTGTGCTGACTCTTTATGCGTGGGAGGTTGTGAAACTTTCAGGATGATCCTGCAAGACCTGATGGAGCGGTATGTGGTCCAGATAGGAACCTATGGTATGGAAGATGAAGTGTTGACTCTATATTCGAGACAGGTGGTAGAGAGGCCAAAAAGCCAATTGAAATTCTCATGCAATCTCGAGCCAAGATTGGTTCAAGCCGGTCCCACCAATAGCCACTAAAGACCTTGCCCCTTCTCATGCGAGGAAGAAAGCAATGAAGATGTAGCGATGGTGCCTACAAAAGAGGGATGTTGGGATACCCTAGGAGAGCCTAGCGGAAAGTTTGATTACTTGGTCGAGATATGATGCTCCCGAGAGTGCTCGAATCCGAATAGAAGATATCCAACCTACGGGATGGGATGAAGAAGATGAGCAACACACCAAGTGGTCGTCATCATGGATAGTTACGAATCAAGAGGTGTGGGCGCTATACCCCAGCAATAATAGGGAATCAGAAAACCCATTGAAATTCCTTACAATTTCAATCCTAGATTGGTAAATGCAGAGCAAATGCTCGGCCAATAGTGATTGAAGTACCACTCCATTTCGTTATGAGCCAAATAAAGGCGGTCCACAAGTATACAACGAGAATGCTCTCCTAGCGCTACCACTCAACCAACATAGCGGGATCAAGTGGGATTACAAGAAGCGGAAGGGTGTATGCTCGAGAAACCCTCCCACGAAATACCTAGAGAGGCCGAGCAGGAGGCCGTAAAGAGAAGGGAAAAGAGCGAGGTTGCTCGAGAAAAAGTAATGGAAAAAGAGGCAAATGAATTCTCAAGATCATTCGGCAAAGTGATTATAGAGTGGTTGATCGGTTGAAAGCAGACGCCATCAAAGATATCCATGCTATCACCATTGCTCGCTCGATTCGGAAGCACGTGAAACGTACACGATGAAAGTGCTCGGTGAGGCTCATGTTGCGCAGAGGACATCTCGGTGAATCAATTTGATGGAATTGTCGGGAATGTGGTGGCTGCAAATCACCTAACATTTGTTGATGATGAGTTACCTTCGAGCGGAAAAGAACACAATCAAACTCTTCATATCTCAGTAAAGTGTGGGGACTATGTGCTGGCCAGAGTACTGATTGACAATGGGTCTTCACTGAATGTAATGCCGAAGTCAACCATGGACAAGCTAGATGTTGATTGCTCCTACATGAAGCCAAGTTCGACGCTAGTGCGAGCATTTGATGGATCCAAAAGGAAGTCTTTGGGAGAGATGGAATTTCCCATCCGCATTGGTCCCAAGTTTTACGTATCAATTTCCAAATCATGGACATCACCTCTTCATATAGCCGCTGCTAGGAAGACCACGGATCCACATGGTCAGGGCAATCCTTCTTCTCTACACCAACGGGTCAAATTCATGATTGATGACAAGGTTGTGGTAGTGTTTGGTGAAGAAGAGACTATGGTTAATAAGCCATCAGAATTCAAATATGTGGAAGCCGCTGAAGAGTCTTTGAAAACACCTTTCGAGTCCTTGGAGATTGCCAATGCGATGATTTGGGAGAACCAAAGAGGAGGAGATGGTTGCCAAAATTATGTTAGCCCAAGGATACAAGGTTGGTTACGCTTGGGAAAGTGCTGGTCAAGGATTCTAGCTCCTATCCAATCAAGGAAAACAAAGACCGTTGCGGGTGGGATATACTCCAAGTGAGCAGGAAAGGAGGAAAATGGCGGGAGCGAACGAAAGCGCGGATGGTTAGCCAAATCCAGGCGAAGACCCATGGCCCCAGAGGATCCCAATTTGCGAATCGATCGAGTTTTGTGAGTCTTTGGTTTGTGGGATCCCGACCAAATTGCTTGTCATCAAGGATGTTTCGAGTGCGAAGAGGGTGGGGCGAGTCCGGTTCGTCGTTCGCGGTATCGGTGAAGAATTAAAGAATTGAAAGGTCACGATTCTCCTGTGACTTTTAAATTAAAGTAATCATTTGTAATGCAACCACCGTGGCTCGCCCAAGGCCATAGGACCCGATTGTTAGGGGGCACACGTGTTTTTATTTTCAAAATCATCATCATCAATAAAAACGTTTGTTTTGAATTTCCAAATCAATAAAGATCATTTTCTCTTCATTGCATGAATCTTTTACGCTTTATTATTTGTTTGTCTGTTTGTTTCGCTTTTCATTACGCTCTTTCGCCCGGCAAAATGCGAGATCCACAATGATAGTCTCTGAAAATGACAAAGTCGATAATCCACCTTTTGACTTTGATCACCCCATCAATCAGCCGAGGGGATGTTGAAGAAGACTGAAACTCCTCGAACTTTTGAGGTTAATGAAACAAGAAGAAAGGGTAATTCAGCCACACGAGAATCTATTGAAGTGATCAACTTGGGTGCAGTAGAGAATAAGAAAGAGGTCAAAGTGGGTACCACTGAATGATGAAGATCGCATAAAGTTGGTTCAATATTGCGCGATTATGTGGATGTGTTTGCATGGTCCTACCAAGATATGCCCGTTTGACACCGACATTGTGGTACACAAGTTACCATCAAGCCCGAATGCCCGCTGTTAAGCGAAGTTGAGAAGGATGAAGCCGGAGATGTCCTCAAAATCCGAGACGAAGTGAAGAAGCAATTTGATGCGGGGTTCCTAGCGGTGGCCAAAGTACCGCAGATGGGTTGCCAATATTGTCCCGTTCCCAAGAAGGATGGGAAGGTCGAAATGTGCGTCGACTCACCGAGATCCGAATCGTGCTAGTCCTAAAGACGATTTTCCTTTGCCTCACATTGATGTCTTAGTGGATAGTGCACTCAACACTCGTTATTCTCCTTCATGGATGGATATTCGGGATATAATCGGATCAAAATGGACCACGAGGACATGGAAAAGACAACTTTCATAACACTTTGGGAACATTCATTTATAAGGTCATGCCATTCGGATTGAAGAATCTTTGGCGCAACTTATCGAGGGCCATGGTTACCTTATTCCATGATATGATGCATAAAGAGATTGAGGTTTATGTTGATGACATGATCGCAAAATCTAAAACCGACGCGAGGAGCAAATTGTCAATCTGCGAAGCTCTTTGAGCGTTTGAGAAAATATAAACTCAAGTTAAACTCAGCCAAGTGCACGTTTGGGGTGAGATCAGGAAAGTTGTTAGGCTTCATTGTCAGCCAAAAGGGAATTGAGGTGGATCCAGACAAAGTAAAAGCCATCCTCGAGATGCCGGTACCCAAAACAGAGAAAGAAGTCTGTGGTTTCCTCGGAAGGTTGAATTACATCTCTCGATTCATCTTCCAGTTGACTGCTACTTGTGAGCCAATCTTCAAATTGCTATGCAAAAGTCAAGAGTTGAAGTGGAATGATCAGTGTCAAACTGCCTTCGAGAAAATCAAGGTGTACTTGCAGAATTCACCAGTCTTAATGCCACCTGTGTCAGGCAGGCCTCTCATCTTATACCTTACAGTGCTAGACAATTCAATGGGCTATGTGTTAGGACAACACGATGAATCTGGGAAAAGGGAGCATGCCATATACTATCTAAGCAAAAAGTTCACCGACTGTGAGACAAAGTATTCTATGCTGGAAAAGACTTGTTGTGCCCTAGTGTGGGCTGCTCATCGTTTAAGGCAGTACATGCTGAGTCACACAACTTGGTTGGTGTCAAAAATGGATCCAATCAAGTACATATTTGAGAAACCAGCTCTTACAGGACGAATTTCCCGTTGGCAAATGCAATTGTAAGAATACGATATCCTGTATGTCACACAAAAAGCAGTTAAAGGTAGTGCACTTGCTGAGTATTTGGCCTGCCAACCGATTCCGGACTACCAACCAATGCGGCATGATTTTCCCGATGAAGACATCATGGCACTGTTCGACGAGGGGAAATCCCATGAAAGTGAAAGATGGAGAATGATATTCGATGGTGCGTCAAATGTATGGGGGCACGGGGCGGTGCTGTGTTGATATCTCCTGACAACCGTTTCATTCCCTTCATCAACGCAAGATCGAGCTTCTATGTCACAAATAACATAGCGAGTATGAAGCGTGCATCCTAGGTGTTCAAAGCAGCCCTAGATTGGAATGTTAAAAGGCTAGATGTGTATGGGGACTCAGCCCTGGTTATTCATCAAGTAAGAGGTGATTGGGAGACCAAGAGATCCCAAATTGATTCCTTATTGTGATTATATGCAAGAGTTGATGAAGTCTTTTGATGAGATCACCTTCAAACATATCCCTCGAGGTGAAAACCAGTTGGCCGACGCATTGGCAACATTGTCTTCCATGTTCAATGTTAGCTGTGACAAGAGCTTGACTAATATCGAAATTCAAAGACCGGAGCCTACTGCGCATCACTCTTGCCACAAACAATAGATGAGGAGCCCGACGAGAAGCCTTGGTATCATGACATTAAGCAATACATCACTAATCAGGAATACTCACCTGGGGCATCAGAAAATGACAAGAGAACTCTTAGAAGATTGTCAAGGAATTTCTTCTTGAGTGGTGAAGTTCTCTACAAAAGAAACTACGATATGGTTCTCCTGAGGTGTGTTGCCAAAGAAGAAGCTGAAAGAATCATAAGAGATGTGCACGAAGGCTCATTTGGGACCCATTCGGTGGGGAACACTATGGCTAGAAAAATCTTAAGGGCGAGTTATTGCGGTTGCAGATGGAATCAGAATGTTATAGCTTTGTAAGAAGGTGCCACAAGTGCGGATCTATGCTGATCATATCCATGTGCCGCCTGCCAAACTAAGCGTTCTGACTGCATCTTGGCCGTTTTCAATGTGGGGCATGGACGTCATAGGTCCTATTGAACCCAAAGCGTCAAATGGGCATCGCTTCATTCTGGTTGCAATTGACTACTTTACCAAGTGGGTGAAGCGCTTCATACTCGGTATAACCACTTCGATGAGTTACCAAATTTGTGAAGAAAGATCGATTTGCCGTTATGGTCTTCCAAACAAGATCATCACCGATAACGGCAAAGAACTCGAATGATAAAATGATGAAGGACACATGCGAAGAATTCAAAATCCAGATCATAATTCCTCTCCCTACCGCCCAAAGATGAATGGGGCAGTTGAAGCAACCAACAAGAATATCAAGAAAATAGTGCCAGAAAATGGTGGTAACCTACAAAGACTGGCATGAAATGCTCCTTTTCGCCTTGCATGGCTACCGTACCTCGGTGCGTACATCGACCGGGCAACCCCTTTTCTCTCGTATACGGGTCGAGCAAGATTTCCCATTGAGGTTGAAATACATTCCCTGCGGGTATTAATGGAAACCAAGTTGGAAGAAGCAGAGTGGGTACAGGCTCGTATGGATCAGCTAAACCTCATTGAAGAAAAGAGGATTGCAGCTTTGTGCCATGGACAGCTGTACCAACAGAGAATGAGAACTGCTTTCGACAAGAAAGTCCGCCCCCGTGAGTTCAATGAGGGAGATTTAGTACTCAAAAAGATACTGCCTATTCAGAGTGACTCTCGAGGGAAGTGGGCACCCACTTATGATGGTCCGTATGTAGTCAAGAAAGCCTTTTCGGGAGGAGCGCTGATACTCACCAACATGGATGGAGAAGATCTCAAGAACCCAGTCAATTCAGACTCAGTAAAGAAGTATTATGCCTGAAAGAAATAAGTGAAAAAAGAGAAAGACGAGCCAAGCAAGAATTAGCTCGCTAGGTTGAAAACCCGAAAGGGCGGCCTAGGCAAAATCAGAGCGACCGGTGGATTGAAACCCGCATGCAGGCGATCCAGAAAAAATTAGGTCGAAAAAACTTGGGCATGAAAAGTCAAGAAAGGCATACAACTTCCCCGAATACTTGAATGAGGGAGTGATCAAGGTCAAGGACACAGATGTCGGCACTGCTCCACAGAGACGGACAGTCAGAATTTAGCTTCTCTCTTGTTTTTCGTGTCTTTTTGTAGTTTTAAAACTTTCAAATGTACTAAACAGTCGTCGTAACATTCTGTACGATCGGCTTCCACATCAATAAAGCTCAACTTTCTCATGTCTGCTTGTTGTTATTTCTGTTTTTTCTGCTCAAAATAGATGTTTTATGATGATGGTGATCCTGAACTGTAAAACATGTGCATACATCATATAGCATTGCAAATCATTACGAAATTCTTAAAAGTCACGGAAAGAGGCAATTCCCCAAAACAGGTTAGTCATGCAAGAGAAAGTGATTGAGCCCACGATTCCTTCGAACGACAAAGTTAAAGCCCACCTGCACCTGGCCCATGAGCCCCGCAAGTTCAATATATTCCTCAGTCTCGTGTCATGAGTGTCGCGGATTGGCTTAACCAGCAAGAAGATAAGCCAACAGGGCAAAAGATCAAAGAGAGAACAAAGAAAAACAAACAGTCAGAAAAAAGAAAGCTGACCAAAGAAATTCAATCTTACAAAGAAGGTTGCACTCACAAACCATTCCAGATGGCGAACCATAAAGCAAACTTGCATTCGATTCATGAGCCCTGCAGTCTCCATTGGCTTCTCAGTCTCGTGCCAGGAGTATCGGGAGTCGGTTGAACCAGTAAAAGAATAAGCCTTTGTCAAAAAAGCGAAAACAAGTGATCAGAAAAGAGAAAGCTGATCTGAAAAAATAAAAACAGAAAAAATCAAATGACCGAAAAAAAGAAAGCTGGTCAGAAAAGAATTAAGAAAAAAGAGGAAAGCAGTCTACTGCATGCATCATCACACCAAAATCATAACATTGCATGCACTCGCATAACATGCCCTTGCATAACATGCATCCTCATCCCATGCACCATGCATTTGCATCTGCTAACATGTGCAGGTACACATTATCAGAGAAAGTTTAAGAAGAGTCCTACTATTTCAGAGCAGACTCCCTAAAGCAGCGTAGTGGCATTGACCGCCGGAAGATTCCTAAAGAAAGGTCCGCCGCCGGGCGAGACACCCTAGATCGCACAAAAGCACCACCACCAACCAGATAAAGCAGAAGAAAGGTCCGCTAGCCAGAGCAGACACCCTAGATCAGTACAAGGGCACTGACCACCAACCAGATAAAGCAGAAGAAAGGTCCGCTAGCCAGAGCAGACACCCTAGATCAGTATAAGGGAACTGACCACCAACCAGATAAAGCAGAAGAAAGGTCCGCTAGCCGGAGCGGACACCCTAGATCGATATAAGGGCACGCGACCACCAACCGAGATAAAGCGAAGAAAGGTCCGCTAGCTTGGAGCGGACACCTAGATCGATCACAAGGGCACCGACCACCAACCGGATAAAGCGAGAAGAAAGGTCCGCTAGCTTGAGGACACCCTAGATCGATACAAGGGCACCGACCACCAACCTGGATAAAGCGTAAGAAAGGTCCGCTAGCTTTGAGCAAACACTCGGATCGGTGCGGAAGCGCAGAATGACTAAAACAGATTCGTGAATCCCTTCGAACTGGCGTCCCTTCAAAAGCGGACTTCACCTCATATTCGAGCCGCGGTACCTCACCTCAATACGCCAAAGATTGGCCATCTCAATCGATCGATCCAACGGATTTGTGAATCCCCGGGACTCGCGTGTCCGCCGGACTAATGCGTCCGCCGGATCCGTCGTTATCGAGCAATCGAGCGAATCATCGGACCCTAGAGTCCCCGGTTTAGTTCAAATCAACGGTCCAAACAATGACTTTGAACTCGACCTTCACCTCGCCAAGTCATCACGGAGCATGACGGATCGGCCCCTCAGACCTCGCGTCCTTCATTTTGCGAAGTCATCACGGAGCATGACGGATCGGCCCCCCAGACCTCGCGTCCTTCAGACTAGTTGTGTCGGCATTAAGCATAGCGTAAGTCCATCAAGGTAAAAGGTATCAATCCCCACAACTTGATATTGAACCTCAGGCCGCTCGAATAGGCCACCTTCAGAGCCCAAGTGTTCCATCAGAGCCCAAGTGTTCCTTCAGAGCCCAAGTGTTCCTTCAGAGCCGAAAGTGCTCCTTCAGAACTCAAATGTTCCTTCAGAGCCACGAGCACTCCTTCTTTACCGCACTCTTTATCACTTTCTTCCCTGCCAGTGTCGGCTTACCAGAGTCATTTCTGGCTGGCACCCATTCACCCAAAAAAAAAAAAGGAAAAAATAAAAAGAGTTCGGGTTTTCCCTAAGAAGACAAAATGGGTATAATCTCTGAATTCTTTATCTCTATTTTGCCTCGGAATATGTTTCGGCCAATTCATATTCCCTGTTAAAATCCAGATAAAGAGGGGCAGCTGTCATACCCCAATTTTGTCCGGCTTAGGTCAAAACCCTAATTTTCCCCAAAAAATAAAAAAATAAAAAAAATAATTAAATTAAAAAGTAAAAAACATCATGCATTGCATTTAGGTTTTAAAGTCATTCCAAAGTTTCTAAAAACATTCTCTGGAGTTGGAATGCACTTTTTAGACAAATTAGGATTTTTCAGTGCAAAAGGGTATTTGGTCATTTCACAAATAAGGGATAATTCCTCAGGACAAGTCCTCCAACATGCATTTCAAGGTATTAGAGGTCACTCCTAGGGTGAAAAATCATTTTTGAAGAGGAAATGTGTTTCGGGCAAAAAACTAGGGTTTTTAAGGTGAAAGGGCATTTTGGTCATTTCACAATAAAAACGGTGTTTCATCCCAAATCATTGAACAATCATCAATAATTTGTTTGAGGAATATTTGTGCCTAATTGTGTTTGTTTTTGTGCACAAGTATTAAACCTTTTGGCCTAAAAAACCTAGTTTTTGGATAGAAGGGTAAAATGGTCATTTCCTTTGAGGTGGGGTAAACAAATCAATTTTGGGATTGATGAGATCATAAAATTCAGAGCCCAATCATTGAATCATGGGACATAGCCCAAAATGGCATGAATTTAGAAGAATGATCTAGAATGGAATATTCTACATTCTTTTGATTTTTGAAAAGTTAAGAATAGTACAATAGTACAATTTGCAATTCCACTCACTCTCCCACTCTCCATAGCTGCGCATATCAGCCATATACACCCCATTTTGATTTATTTTTATTGTTTGCAAATTGTACTAAATCATGGCCTTCCATTTAAATGTGAAATGCAATCCCCACCATTCATTTGAATCAAAATGGCACTTGTGTAATAAGCTTTATGGAAAAATACAATTTTGTAAATGAGCTTATCCTTCACCCCACTCCTTATGCTGCGCATTTCAGCTCCTCTCTCTCCTCATTTTGTGCTTTTAATTACCCTCAATCCATGTGACATTGCATCTTGACCATTGATTCAAAATTTATCTCAAATCCTATTGGTTTGCAAGAAGCACATTACCCTAATTACCCTTTAAGTTTTTACCCCATATAAAAACCCAAAAGCAAGAGAGCCTCATATACACACACTCTCATTTTACCCTAGCTAGCATACCTCCTCCTATTCTCCCTCACAAGGCCGTAGCCTCTCCTCACTCATCCACCATATTTTCTTGATTTCTTTCTTCATTTTCATCTTAAAAATCCATTACTACTCCATACCTCTCCATATTCTCCTACTCTAGTTCATATTTGCATCATCAAAAGCTTGTGGTTTGAAGATTTTCTTGGAGATTTCCTTCAAGTTTTGATCTTGCTTCCCCTTTTGCATTCTTCATTCCTTTTTCTAGTTGATTCTTGAGGTAAGACAACTAATCCCTTTGCATTTTTAACTATTAGCATGTGAATCTTCCTTCTACTCCTCTTTCCTCTCTAAGAGGCTTAGAGGGTTCATTTCAAACACTATGTCAAGGACTTTGGGAGCCTTGGGTGTTTGAAGTGAACCCTTGGCCTTGATGAGAGGGTTCTTGTGTTTTTAACCATGCATTTTTGCATTTTTTCACTCATCCTTTCACTTTTTCATGAATAAGGAATTTTCACATGATATATGCATCTTATTGTTCATGTCACAACTTGCAAGTTTGAATTTTGGTTTGATTCATGGGATTAGGGGGTTTCGGTTTTGAGCTCTAAAATTTAGGGTTTTGTTGCTTTCTTTTCTCTTTTTGATTTATGTAAATAAAATGCTTGATGTGTTTGATTTGCATGATTTTGTTCTATGTGTTGGTTATGATTTTTAGCATGAAATAATTTGTTATTATGTTCATATAGGGTTCGGCCTTAGAGGCCCTTTTGATGCTCATCTTTGTGCTAAAAATTGTATTGCTTGATCTTATGTAGATGAGTATAAATGTGTTAGGTTGTTTTTAACCTTTTCAACCATTCATTTATTTTTTACCTTACCACTCATTAATTTTTTTACCAAAAGTAAAAAACATGTTAACTCTTTTTACTTTACTATCTCATCGAATAATTACCATTCACCTCATGCATTTTCATTTTACCATTCATTAACTTTTTACTAAATGTTTTACCACTTGTCTATTTGCAAAAATACCCAAAACATTTTTACACTTTGCATTTTTATCACTTATGCTTACATGTTCATGCACTTATATGAGCTTATATCTCTTGCATTTTCATACTCCCTTGAATGCTCATGCATCCATTAACTTCATGTCTTGCATTCATTATTATAGTCATACATTCATTAATATTGTATCTTGCATTCATTTTCACATGTTCATGCACTCATTTAACACTATGTTTTGCATCCTTTTATCAATTGTCCATGCATCCAATAATACTATGCCTTGCACTTCATAGTTGAATACCCATGCACCCATATGTTTGCTCAATCATGTATTCAATTTGTTCATAGCAATTTGCGAATATTCTTTATGTTTTCTATGCTTGTGTTCTTATTGTTGCCTTGGTTTTGACTTGAGAAGATTTAAAATGTTCTATTTCTTTTCAAACTTGAAATCACATGTTTTTCCAAATAAAAACCCTAAGGCATTTTCCTAAACAAATCATTAACCATCACTCGAAGCCGTTGCTTGTTTGATCGTTAATGAGGAGTTATTAGTGATAGTCACTCGAAGCTTTTGCTTGTTTGGCTATTATGAAAGCTCCCACACCTTAATTAAACAACCAAAAACCAATTCAAATTTCCAAAAAACAACATGAGCTATTAGTGATAATCATCACTTTGAGGCTCACCACCTTTTCAAAACCAACTTTCAAAAAGAATAATGCAACGTTGTCTCTGGTAATCACTCGAAGCCATTGCTTGTTTGGTTACCGGTTTCAACTCTCTTTACTTTCGAGTTAGTAATGAATGCCACTCGAAGCCTTTGCTTGTTTGGTGTTCGAGAACACTCGAGTCTTATTTCAAAACTCCCGAACTTAAACCCTTAAGCCGTTTTGGGACGCAAACGAGAACTACGTAGCTTTGATCCTCACCGGTGAGGTACGTGGGACCGGGTTCATGTCCCGTCAAGCACTCTTTCAAAAAAATCTTTGTTTTGTTCCGCTTTTCAAAGATACCAAAAACATTCCTTTTTCCCGTTTTCAATAAAACCATTTCTCAAAAGAAAGAAAAGAAAAGAAAAGAGGTAGAACAATATATTTCAAATCAAACATTTCAAAACCACATCAAGTTAATGGTTCCCTTTTCGGTAGAAAGGGTGTGTGAAGTGCTAATACCTTCCCATGCGCAACCGAATTTCCGAACCTACATTTCTGTGTTTTCAAAAGACCACCCGTTTTCCAAAGAAGAGGTTTTTTCAATGTTTTCCTAAATAAATATTGGTGGCGGCTCTACTATTTCCACGTTGTCAAACGAAAAGTCCAAACCGGATTTTTCGAGGCGCAACAGTATGTAATTGTGATTTTTTTAAACAAATAGGAGAATCGATTGTTTTTCCTCCAAAGTGAAGCTAGAAATCGATTCTGGGCTCTATACAGAAGCCAGAAATCGATTTCCTCCTTTAAACATGAGCTAGAAATCGATTCCCTCCTTTAGAAATGAAGCATTGAATCGATTTCCCTCCTTTAGAAATGAAGCATTGAATCGATTTCCCACTTCAAATTGAAAGCTAGAAATCGATTTTTCCCCTTTAGAACAGAAGCTAGGAATCGATTCTCTCTTTGAAAATGAAGCCATGAATCGATTCCCTCCCTTAGAAATGAAAGCAAGAATCGATTCCCTCTTTAAAAATGAAAGCTATGAATCGATTCCTCTTTTTGAAAACAAGTAGCTATGAATCGATTCCTCTTTTGAAAGCCTTAGGTGTTGTTGTAGTCCTGATGGAGTTGTTTTAGTCCTTAGGTGTTGTTGTAGTCCTGATGGAGTTGTGTTGGTCCTTTATGTGCTGTTTGAGTCCCTGAGTGCTGTGTTGGTCCTTTATGTGTTGTTGGAGTCCTTGAGTGCTGTGTTGGTCCTTTATGTGCTATTGGAGTCCTTGATGTGCTGTTTTAGTCCCTAAGTGTTGTTTTAGTCCTTAGGTGATGTTTTGGTCCTTGATGTGCTGTTTTGGTCCCTAAGTGATGTTTTAGTCCTTAGGTGATGTTCGGTCCTCTAGTGCTGTTTAGGTCCTCTAGTTTTGTTTTAGTCCTTGGGGTAAATTTCCTAGGACAAAGATGATGATGTGTGATTAAAAGATGAAGTTGATGAGGGATGATTTGATGATGATGTTATTGACGATGGGTCTATTGACCAAAAACTAAAAATGATCATGATGTTATTGACGATGGGTCTATTAACCAAAACTAAAATTGACGATGATGTGAGAGATGATGTTGATGATGTATAAATTTTGGTTGTTGGTTGCTCATGGGGTCTCATGCATACATGTGCATTTTATTGACGATGTGTATTGACGATGTGAGGCTTCGGCCTTGAGCTATTGACGATGATAAAGCTCAACTATTGACAATGATGCCCATAGTGGCTAAAACTATTGACGATGAATGGTACCACATGCATGATTGCATTTCATTACATTCATTCCCATAAATGATAATGTTTTGTTGGATGATATCTGATGTGAATGTGACTGCTGTATGAATGATATGTGATTGATTAAATTTATGAACTGATATACTGCTTATTATAAGCCTTATTATGTGGTTTGAGACTCACCCCTTATGTTGTTTATTACCACAGGTAACCATGAGTGAAGGCTCGTTTCCTTCACATCACGAGTCGGTCTGCTCTAATACGTAGCACCTAGGGGATGGGCTTAGATTTCTATTAGCTTTGTTTGTTTCACTGTTGAACAACTTTATTTGAGAATAATGCATTATTGTGAGATTTAACTTCATTCCGCTGCGAGATATATTAAGTTCTGTTATGTGAACTATTTTAATGAGTTTTGAGGATTCCATTCCCACTTGATAGATGTTACGTATCATTTTGATTTAATAGATGATTTGTTTTATTTTGTCGTTGTTTTAAATGAAGTAAGTGTAGCATCCCGTTTGGATGATTAGAAAAATAAATTTTTATACTCTGGTATTTCATTATAAATTGCCGGGTAGAAATGGGGTGTTACATTAGTGGTATTAGAGCAGTTCGGTCTGTCCGACCAAGTTGTCCGGTCGTAGAGTCTTTTAGTCCTAACTGTTGTTTATGCTGTAGTGCAGGTCGGTCCTAACTAGACTGTTATATTGTCTATTGTGCTTTCCGATGTGTGAACTCTGAGTAGAGTTGCTTGTATTACTTATTTTAATTCTTTATTGTCGGAAAGTTGACCAAATTAGTTGGTTAAGTAATCTATGGAATGAGATAAGCAATAGTTATTCCTTAGAAGAGTCCTTAAGTTTATAGCAAATAGAAAGAAGTTAGAATTCAAGTAAGAACACCAACAACTCCTTTCCTTTGGAGAGAGTTTTTCAAAGAGCCTAGTCTATTACTTACGCCATGTGTTGTGTCTGTTATGTTTTCTTTGTGTGAACTTTATATTTTTGTCATATGCTGTTGCTTTCGTGTTTTGAAACTCTAAATTTATATAAGTTGAACTGCTATGATTGAAATTTTAGTTGTTACCTATACATTATTTTTGATATATGGTTTTATGGTTTACGAATAAAATTTGCATTGAGACTGCTTTTGAGATTCTATTAAACTAGTTGTAATTTGTTTACGCTCACAAATGTATTTAATTTACTTTAATTAAGCATCAAGTGTTTAGTGTTAGTGTGCATCAACCCCGCAGGCTATAAGGTTGAGAGAATTCCTCATTGACCTCACATGCGCTTCGTCTCGGAGCATCTGTCCAATCCGAAGCAACTGTGCTTGTGTGATTTCGATGTCGAAGTGAGATGATACCGCGGTGAAGCCGCCATAGAACACCAAATAGAATTCTGCAATTTTCATTTTCCTCACCAATCGAACCAATTCAACCACAGAATGGTACACTTAAGCAAGAGGGAAATACAATTTGGGGTTGCACGAATCTTTGTGAGGCGATCGCACGCAGATGCAAGAAGAGCGTGTGGAGCATTTCAAAGTAACAGATCACTGAAAAGAATTTCAGGAGATGTGCTTCCACAACCTGTTCCCCTCTTCCAGCGATCTTTAAGATGATTTTGACAAAGAAATTTCAGGAAACACACATGCTCTTCATCACGATCTTGCTGCACTTCTTCAAGATTGGGGTTTGTTCTTTCAAATCGGACCTGTTCATGGCTTCACTGCGATCTTGCTGCAACGTGAATGTCAGTCACCGATCTTACAATCTGATTGAAACATTGCCTTGTTTGATGAGGATCGTCGCTTGATTGCCATGTTGTCGTCTACATATCATCGTCACCATTCGTTCTTGATATTTCAGATTTCTGTTGATTGCAGCGACAGATTCCAAGAAATTTGATCCCGGATCCTCAATCTTTTGAAAAGGAATTCGTCTAGGTTTTGCACTATCGTGAGTGGAAGAGTGTGAGGAGAGACCCACTGTGTCGTCAATTCATCGTACCTGACCAATAGAGGTGAAGTACTGGTGATGTCTTTGGCTAGTTCACGGTTGGACTGGTTATATTGAAGTGTTGGCCGCACGCGGGTGGTACCTGCAAAGACACTCTGACGCTCTAGTCAGTGGTGTTCAACGGGCAGGGTCACAAGGTGTGATTACCTACCTGCTTTTATAGTAACTGTGACACAGGCGCTCTGGGCGTTGCGCCTTTTGCGGGCGTGGCCGCATCTTGCGGAGCATGCCAGGCATCGGGTCGTATTGGGCCTTCTAAGGAATCGTGTGCTCCGAGCCCACTTCGGAACACCTATAAACAAGCGTCATAGACTCTATGAATTTCTATCCAAACTAAATTAAACAAGCGATAAAATAGTTTGAATAATGAAAGTTGCAAAACAGAATCATGATTAAGTGATTAAGCAAAACTAAATCACAAAACGAATCACATAAGCAAATCACAGAGTTTGAATAATTAAGCAAAACACAAACCTAATTTGCAGCAAGAATTATGGAAATGAAATTGATAGAGAAATAATTAAAACCATAAAAACAAAATAAACATTAAGCACTGAACCTCAAAATCCTTACTGCAACACCCTCCACCAATAGATTGATCTAGGGGTTTAAGCTTCCATGGAGGTTAGGGCACAAAATGTTTGTAAAGTGTATGATAATGCCTAAGTTGGATAAAGATGGCTTAGGAAAGTGTATTTAACTAGGACAAAATTGGCCCATATAAACCCGTTTTACACAATACTGCTTCGGTAATTCGCAGGTTTTACGTTTAAGACTTCAAAATTGGGTTTTGAGCTCAACAGAAGAATTGTATCTCTATTGTTTAGCTTTCCAACGCATGCTCGCACGTCTCAATCGGATAATCACAGCCAAAGTTATGGCCTGCAAAGTAGATAAGGGTCAATATACAATAAAAACAAGAATTAATCACGAAATTACTATATTGCTCAAATAAGACTCAAAGTCTAGAAACGTGCTAAGACTTAAAGATTAGGAACAAAACACAATTAAAAGCACCAAATGCAAAGCTATAAAGAGTGCATTAAAATGCACTGATCAAAGAGCAAAAGACATAAGAGCTCAGCCATAAAGTGAGAAAAGCAACGTTTTCTTAGTGCTGAAACTTCCTCGTCATAAGTGACGTGAAAGTCCTCAATGAATTCAGCGATTTTTCGTGAGTGAAGTCGAGTTTGCGACGCTCAGTGGGAGCGTGTGGATCGAAGGGTTTTCCAGTGGGCTTCAAACCAGTGATGGCTGCCACATCTAACAGAGTGGGGGTCAATGCACAACATTTCAAATGCAAACTATTCGTAGAGAACTCCCGTAAGTGCAAATAACGCGATAATCGTGAGGGCTCAAACATTTGGGGCCAAACCTTGATAAGCGGATCGGTCAAAGATACCCTGCCTTTTCCAAACTACCCTTTCTTCGACTCTACCTTGTTAAGCCAGGTGATACTACTTAATTAAATTAGTTAGATAATTACTTAATTAAATTAGTTAGATAATTACTTGATTATTTTTGGTTCCTCTTTAAATGAGCATCAACACTCTAACCCTTTTTAATTTGATTTTTAATTCCCAACCATACGCTACTTTTCCTCCTACTTTTCCTCCCTCCCATAACCACTTTGGTTTCACTAGAAACTTGCTTTTAATAATAACAATAATAATATTAATAATAATAATAATAATAATAATAATAATAATAATAATCATCATCATCTTATATTAAGTATTTATAACATCAATTTTAGTCCTTCTCAACATGGTCCCTATGTCAAAACTCTCCAATTTGGTCCACTACCCTATCAAATCAACTCCAAATAATTTCTAATAAAATTTGGGGCGTTACAAACGTAGAGTATCCTGAACTTCTACTTACATGGGATGGGCGTCAATAGTCGTCGAGTTTTAAGCTATTTAAGTATCTATACACCGTAGATCACACAATTCACTCTCCAACGCTAGTTGTTGCCCTTAGTTTAATATTTTACTCAAAATCCCAACTAGTACATCATAATCACAAGTCAATAAGTTTTACACAAGTAATGTCTTTAAATTTTCTGGTTTCTAAGCTTTCAAGAGGGGAACTTATGTACACAAGATATTGCTTATATCGCCCTTGAATAGCATCAACAACCACCACTAGCAGGTTCAATGGAACTGAGTAACCCATTGCCTCTAAGCTGCATGCAATGATCTTCAGCATCAGCTTGGGCACAAATGATAACCACTGACAATCCATTTTGGTGTGCTTCTTGCATGATGTTAACAGCATTATCCAGTGTCATTCCAGGGATAACCTTCATCAGTACTTGGACAACATACTCCCGTTTATTGTAGTTGTCATTGTGCAACATACTTTTCCTCCTACTTTTCCTCCCTCCCATAACCACTTTGGTTTCCCTAGAAACTTGCTTTTAATAATAATAATAATAATAATAATAATAATAATAATAATAATAATAATCATCATCATCATATATATTAAGTATTTCTAACATCAATTTTAGTCCTTCTCAACATGGTCCCTATGCCAAAACTCTCCAATTTGGTCCACTACCCTATCAAATCAACTCCAAATAATTTCTAATAAAATTTGGGCGTTACAACTCTCCCCCACTTAGAATATTTTCGTCCTCGAAAATTTAAAGCTTCACACCCTCCCGGATATAAATCTCCGCTAACCTAGACACTGACTAGCGGTTAACAGAACAGACTCATTACTCCCAAACTCATCGACTTGCTACGACAGTTAATACGGACTTGGTTATGCTCTAACCAGTTCATACCCAAGATCATGTCCAATCCATTCAACGGCAAACAAACAAACAAAATCACAACAAAGTCTCGTCGAAGATCGACAAGGACACAGAGAACATACAATACTATAACGGTCATAACGGACAATACAAGACTTAAACGTTCACAACATTCGGCAAAGAATAAACAACAACATAACTATAACTTAGAACGAGTACCAAGACTCGAGGTTAATAGACTCGACGACTCGACAACTTGGTCGGACAGACCAACCGCTGCTCGATACCACAAATGTAACACCCCCTTCTAACATAAACTACTATTTTAATATTTTGAAAATCAAAGTCCGAAAAAAATTTTAGTGCGACCACTCGAGGGTGTCATATTTAAACCACCACAGCTTAAACTCCAAAACAATAATCAAATTAAACTCCAATTTAAGAGATACATAGCACCAATTAATCAGAGGATAAGTACTACAAAGAATGAAAAAATAACGAAATTAACATAATAGTTCAAAACATAAGGAAATAACAAATACTAAACGTCCCCCCGGTGCTACGTATCAGAGCTGACTCGACCACACTAGAAGAAGGTACTCTAGTCACCTTCAGTCACCGTCACCTGCAGTTGCCGACATACGAAGCAACATAAAGCAGTAGGGTGAGTCTCGATACATAGGTAATAATAAATAATAAATAAAACAAGAAACACAGTAGAATAGGCAAGCTAGCACACCAACATACGGTCAAGTCAAATACACCAGAAATACAGTCAAGTCAAGTGCACCAGAAATACAGTTAAATCCAATACACCATTAATATGAACACCCAAATCAGTCACCAGAAAAATGAATGTAATGTATGAGATGCAACCCAAAACTCCACGGGCACATGCATGTGGATCCATCACCAAAATTGCCTTGAGGGCATTTGTTAAGATATTGGCAAGTGTACCAAATCGTGCAAGTAATAAAACCGGTAAGAACCGGGATATCGTCCTCAAGGATCGAATTTAATTTGCCAACTACGATGCAACGACTAATTTGAACCAAGTTGAAAGGGGTTTTGTTTGGTAATGTTGAGCTATGAAGCTCAAGGGTAAAGCGGTAAATTGTTTTTGACTTTTTATTACGAGAAACGGAACGTTTGGGGGAAAATATGATGAGGAGACGCTAGGGATGAATGTCCTTTCGATTTCACACTATTGTCACTGATTTATTTTCAAAAGATAATCTCTCTCTTTCATTTGCTATCGAATCCACAATTCTAACCAAGCCTAATCCCTTAGGTGCATAGCCCTTTGTTGTTTCATAAAAGCCCTAATTCCTTAGGCACATCTACTAACAACAAGCAATAACAACGAGGATTCGCAACATACATCAATTCATAGATTATTCCTAAGCTACAAATTGAAGGAATTGAAATTCAAACATTCTAACAATAAAATTTCCATTTGATCATTGAATAAAGATAAGTTCTACAATTTTCCAATCATAGAAATGTTAAGCATGAAATTCAATTCACAAATTAAGAGAGAAAACATTAAAAACATTAACATAAATCAAAGAACAATAGTTGTACATCAAAATTCATCCATCCCTAACATTGGGGTTTAGTTACACATGATAAAAAGAGAAAAAGGGAAAATTACAAGTTAATGATGAAGAAGAATGCATGAGAAGCCTCAATCCTTGTTCCCAAGTCTTGATTCTTCAATAGCCCTCGGCTCAATGAGTTCTCCTGGTCTCCTAGGGTTCCAATTCGTCCAAAATAGTCTGAAGCTCCTCAAAAACGCAGCTTTGCGTGTTTTATCGTGTTTTCCAAAGAATCGGCGCCTCGTTGGCGCCTCGGCTACTTAAGCGCCACTAATTGGAGGACGCTCGATGAATCGGCGCCTCACCGGCGCCTCATGCGGCTGATGGGGCGCGAATGGGCGAGGACTTTTTATTTCTGCACTCCTTTGTCGCCTCACCGGCGCCTCATGCGATGGGCCAGCGCCACTTCAGCAGCATAAGCTCATTCCTTGGCACTTTTTCGTCCGATTGCTTGCATTTCTTCGTTCTTCCTTTCACCTAGTCCGGGGCACAAAAACACCACAAAAACCAAGCGTAAACACTGCAAAGCAATACAATTTCAACTAGCACAATTTACTCTTTTAGTGTTGCCATTTTCCCTACATTCAATAAAATCTTCACATAAAATTCTCTTTTCCATACTAAGAACCATCATGTGATGGGGATTCATCAGCATTCACCAAAATATTTAATGAGGTCGAAGCCTATTCACCAAAGTATGCATATGATTATGCGACACCATGACTATGCACCAACACCAGAATCACCAAGATATGCATTAGCATGCTCACCAATAATTTATTTACTCACCAACACCAAAGAGAGGTCATAGACCCCCAATCACCAATATGCATTCGCCATTTATTACACATCACCGTAAAGAACAGCCCCACAAGGACTAAAAACAACACCAAAAGGACTAAAAGAACACCAAGGACTAAATCCACACCAAGGACTAAAACCAACACCAAGGACTAACACCACATCAAGGACTAAAAACAACACCCAGGTGCTAAAAACAACACCTAGGGACTAAAACAACACCTAGGGACTAAACAACACCTAGGGACTAAAACAAAGACTAACGAGACACAAAGCACACTCTCGCCATGGGCGTGTAACTGGCGCCCCACACCTAGACACAGAGCGCACAATGTTGCGCCATGAGGGCGCAAAATGGCGCCCTTCACCTAGCATAACAACACACAGCAACGCAGGGCAGCCAAATTGGCGCCCTGCTATGAGACACCAGCACAACACAGTGCACTTGGGCAGCCAATTGGCGCCCTGCACTTAGACACCAGCACACACCGTGCACTTGGGCAGCCAAATGGCGCCCTGCACTAGAACACCAGCACACACAGGCGCATTTGGGCAGCCAAAATGGCGCCCTGCACTAGAACACCAAAGAACACACACACACAAGATACAGCGCATGGGTCGCCACACTTGCCGCCTCGCACGTACTAAACACCAACCCACGCAAAGAACACACAGCGCCCCTTAGGCGCACAGTTCACGCCAATTTGGCGCCCCCTCCCCTCCCTACAGCATAGACCGATTGCTACACCATGCATAACACTATTAAAACACCTTCATTCAAGCAATTTAACAAACACCTAATAATCACCATAATTTCTCCTATTTAATTATATTGAATTAACAAACTAAACACCTTAACACCAATTGACATCCACCAACATCATGACAAAGAACATAAAACAAAGACAACAAAGATGACAACAACATAAAACAAAGACAACAAAGATGACAAAGAACATAAAACGAAGACAACAAAGATGACAAAGAACATAAAAACAAAGACAACAAAGATGACAAAGAACACAAAGCGCAACAAAGGCTGAATTTCCTACAGCAGTACACCTACTTCGGCGAATTAATTAAAATAGTAAACGACATCGGATTTCGACAAATAAATACTCGTTGGAAAGCCCTATGGGTCTATTTCTTATCCCTAAGTTCAGTTTTTGAAGGAGAGTGTTCAATAGGTACAGTTTTCAAAAATACACATACTAGTTTCAAAAGAGGGCAGTTTCTGTCCTTCAAATTCAAGCAGTTCTAAAATGACCAAAACTCAATCAAATTGCATGAAACTTGTGCATAAACTGGAGAAAATTTTGTTTAGTTTTCAAAGAAATTAGATTCGTTCGAAAAGGAGTTCTTTTGAAAACGCAGTAGCCAAAACACTAACCCTATGTCCGGATTGTTTCCAGAATCTTACCTTAACTTGTGGAATTCATATCTCGAGCTACACAACTCTAAATGCAACCAAACCAGTGCCACATTAACAAGCATTAAGTCTATTTTCCAGAAAAGTAAACCACATAATTTTTCCGTCAATACAACGTTCCCGGTTACCGAAATACTGAACCCATACCCAAAACGTTTCCAGAATTTTAACCTAACTTGTATTGCCTATAACTCGAGCTATACAACTCCAAATTTAACGAAACCAGCGCCAAAACGACCGGTGTTAAGTCTATTTTCAAAAACAATCAGCCACATAATTTTTGGATCAAACAAACAGTACCAGTTCTCGAAAAACTGAACAGTGTCCAGAAAGTGCACAAAATCGTAAACAAGTGAAACTCATCATGTTCAACCATCACGCAACAATTTCAAACAACCCTAATACATTCATCAATCATCAAATACACATTCAAAGCAATCAAGACAAGAACATAGAGCCTAACTCTAACATAATACCCATCATATATCTACTCATAATTCATTCAAACATTTTATCAAACATCTCCTAGGCATCATAGTTTCTACCCTCCTATACACTACCCATCATACAACCCTTTATACTATGAGACTCCCCTTACCTTTTACAATTGAAGAAGATGACACCAAAACTCTCAAGAAAACCCCTCCAAGACACCAACACTCCAAGCTTTCCCTCTTTCTCCTTAAGCTTCACGCAACTTCCTCCTCTTTTCTCTCCCTAGCCGTCGCACCCTTCTCCTCTTCTCACTTTCTAATTTTTGAATTTTTGGTTTCTAATGAGGGTTTTTCCTAAGATCCGAGGGTTTTATTAATTGGGTTTGGGTCACTTATCACTAATGGACCCTATTTCCACACCCTTAATTACTTTCTCCTATCTCCCCTTATTTAACTAAAATACCACCCATTTATTTATTACATACCACTCCTTAGTTAAATTAAATATCCTATATTTATTTTAATAAGGCTAACTAAAGATACTACTTAATTAAATTAGTTAGATAATTACTTGATTATTTTTGGTTCCTCTTTAAATGAGCATCAACACTCTAACCCTTTTTAATTTGATTTTTAATTCCCAACCATACGCTACTTTTCCTCCTACTTTTCCTCCCTCCCATAACCACTTTGGTTTCCCTAGAAACTTGCTTTTAATAATAATAATAATAATAATAATAATAATAATAATAATAATCATCATCATATATTAAGTATTTCTAACATCAATTTTAGTCTTTCTCAACATGGTCCCTATGCCAAAACTCTCCAATTTGGTCCACTACCCTATCAAATCAACTCCAAATAATTTCTAATAAAATTTGGGGCGTTACAAGTAGTATAAAGAAGAGTTTTCCTGATGGAAAATGGGTCGCAACAGAACGCGAATGTATGAACTTGCGTACCACCCTTTCAATTAATGCATTTTAATTGCTTTCTTTTAAATTCCTGCAGTTTTACGTGTTCTTTCTTTACTGCATTCGTGCATTTTTCCTTTTATTTTCTACATCTCCCTCGATAATTCGACGGTTTCGCATGAGACTGCCAGTTATCTTCTTTATTTTCATGCAAAGTTACCCAGTTCACAAAAATATTCTTAAAACACCAACCAAACCGATATGGTTGATCCCGCAAGTCAAGGAGTAATTCCAAACCAGCGATGTTTACCAAAATTCAGGATAAACAGTTACACATTCTCTGTACGATAAATATTTAACGGTATTTAATTGAACTTTGAAAACGAAATGTGAAATGAAACAAAATTATTCACTAAAAACGACATGTATGGTAAAACGGATGTAGTAATTCATTTCAAAATAAAGAAATGGTAATAATATTACTATAAGTCATAACGTAATAATATTTGATTGAATGCTAAATATTTTTTTTTTGTTTGAATGCTAAAACGGATGTAGTAATTCATTTCAAAATAATAAAACGGATGTAGTAATTCATTTCAAAATAAATTAACAATAATAACGTAACTTGTCAAAAAAAAAGTCATAACGTAAATAATCACAATTAATTTGATTGAATGCTAATTTTTTTTTTGTTCAATTAGTAATAATATTTCTATAAGTCATAACGTAATAATATTTGATTGAATGCTAAATATTTTTTTTTGTTTGAATGCTAAAACGGATGTAGTAATTCGTTTCAAAATAATAAAACGGATGTAGTAATTCATTTCAAAATAAACATTAATAACGTAACTTGTCAAAAAAAAAGTCATAACGTAAATAATCACAATTAATTTGATTGAATGCTAATTTTTTTTTTGTTCAACGACTAATTAATTAGTAATAATATTACTATAAGTCATAACGTAATAATATTTGATTGAATGCTAAATATTTTTTTTTGTTTGAATGCTAAAACGGATGTAGTAATTCGTTTCAAAATAATAAAACGGATGTAGTAATTCATTTCAAAATAAACAATAATAACGTAACTTGTCAAAAAAAAAAGTCATGACGTAAATAATCACAATTAATTTGATTGAATGCTAATTTTTTTTTTGTTCAACGACTAATTAATTAGTGATAATATTACTATAAGTCATAACGTAAATAATCACAATTAATTTGATTGAATGCTAAAATATTTTTTGTTCAACGACTAATTAATTAGTAATAATAAATGTAAACGACTAATTATAATAAATGCAAATAAATATACATCAATAACAATTAAAATGGTCAACTAACTTAATTGGTGGAATGAGATTAGAACAAAATAAATTAAAAGTAAATTACTTATTTCAGCCTATAAGTATCAAATAGTAACCACCAAAAAAAAGAGTAAGAGAGGGCGCAATGACTCTGTTTGCACGAAGTGTTTTCCTATTATGGGTGCTTATATCACAAGTAGTTGGTAGAAATGATGCTCAATCACCGCTAGTAAGTGTGGCGATTACAAATAATTTGTCTCAAAATAGACCTTTGTACTTTTCCTGTAGTCGGAGTACTCGAAATGGAACAGTACAGGTTGGACCATTTTTACTCTCGAATAATAGGAATTACTATTGGGAATTCGACGATGCGTCAAAAGAACCTTTCAATTGTTTATTTCACTGGCATGAAGTCAGGCTCTCAGTCACTCACAAGTTTAATATAGAAAATAAAGCTACTGAAAGTAGAGATTGGGCTTGGTGGTATATCAAGGAGAGTGGACCATGTTCAAAAACTTCTTGCAGTAAATGGGATGGGTGATTAGAAATTTATGGGTTTTATTTAAGAACGCAATATTGTACTGATAGAAAAAATAAATAAATAAATGAATAATATTATCTCTCCATATGCCCGTTCTTCACTAATATTATGTGTTTGGTCACTGTATATTTTGGATTTTTTGTTTTAATCTCTCAAAAAATAGGATTCACCAAATTTTGATCTGTGTAAAATTTAGTTTTTTTGTTTTTTGTTTTTAATTCTTCATTACTTAATGATAGGGTTTCAAGACTTTTAGTAGCGTTTATCTAGTATTTTGACAAATTTTAATAATTCCTATGCGTTTGAAATCCAGCACAAAGTTTTGGAGACAAGTATTAATGTTTATAGATTAATTAAAAAAAAAAGAATCAATATAGGACAACTAGTTATCTATTCTATTAATAATACATTTAAGTATATGTTTGGATCCGCGTCCACCTTCTCCAAACGTACGTTTTTCTTCACCCACCGTGATTCCACCATAAACTTTGATGTTTGGATATTTGCAGAAGAATTGATTCTGAGTCCCAAACTCAATTATACCAGAAGCTACAAATCGAAGCTTTTGCGGCAACCTAAACTCGATTCTGAAATTTATGGTTGTCAATTTTTCATCTATTCCTTTATTGCCCATGGCTTCCTTGCCTTTCTCGTTTCTCTGTTTTGCCGTTTCACTAGGTTAGGGATGAAGTTTGAAATTGGGCTTGGTGGGGCTTCTTATTGTTGGGCCTACTGTTTTAAGCCTATCAACTTTTACAATAAATATTAATATTAATAATATCATAACATCTTGACCAAAAATAAAAAAATAAAAAATATCATAACACTAAAAACTTTATCTCTAGTCTGTAAGTATTTTGTCAAAAAAAATCTCTAATTTGTAAGTCGGTGTTCAACACTTCAACTCGTTGTCACCAATATTCTCACTAATAATAATGATAATAACAATTATGAACCATTTTTGAATGCTTATTAAATATTTTTGTTTTTTTATGTCAAAAAAACTTGTTTTCTCTAATTTTAATTTTATTTTAGATATTTTATATGGTCAATGGAGGGGCTGAAAAGACTATTATTTTTACGAGGGAGTATAACCGTCCCATTGACCATGAGTTAATACTATCATTTTTAAATGACCAAATTAAATATAACTAATTACTAATTAATAGAAAAAGAAAACTGATACATGGACTAATTGACTAATTTTCAAAAAACAAAAACGCATCTACTAATTAATGTCTGAACCATGCGACAAGACTAAATAGTCTTCCTATTTCCTACTCTAAGGTCTTTGGTACAACTTTACCTCTAATAGTATGGTTCATGCATACAATATTTGAATTTAATATATTTTATTACATTTTGGATTAACCATTAAGACATAATTGTAGGACCTTCTTCACAAGTCTTCTAATATTGTTAGTGATTCTGCTAAGAACGGTACCGAACTTAGGAATGATTTAGAGGAATGCATTATACTTAAGAGGACATCGGATGCTATCATGTTATTCTACTATAATTGCTTCCTGAAGGTTCACTACGATGCTATCAAGTTTGAGAATGAGTAGTTAATTAGATGTTGTTTTGGGTTTTGGGTTTGGGGGTTATTGTTGGTTTGGGAGTTTGTGGGTTTGGGGGTTTTCTGGGTTGTGGGAGCTCGCTGAGAGTGAGGGAGAGCTCGCGAGTTTGTGGGTTTTTGCTGAGAGAGAGAGAGGGAGAAGAACGCAACTCCGTGAGGGAGAGAGCTGAGAGGGGAGAAGAAGCGCACAGGGAAATGAGAGGTGGGAGAGAAACACGAACGGAAACAAAAAATAAATTTAAAACAATACGCAGCGTTTCTAAAAAACGCTGAATATGTGGTTTCTCGTTTTCAAATACGCAGCGTTTGCTAAAAAACGTTGGGTATGTGGCTATCTCGTGTTTAAAATACGCAGCGTTTGCTAAAAAACACTGGGTATGGGGTTAGCGTGTTTGGGTATAGGTGGCGTTTCTTAAAAAACGCTGGATATGGGGTTAGCATGTTTGGGTATAGGTGACGCTATTTTTTAGCCATTCTGGCGTAGTGAAAGTAGCATTACATCAAAATATATAAGCTAGAGTAATCACTAAAAAGGTCTATTTGTTACAAAAAAAACGTAAAGGGACCAAAACTTGTTCTGAATAAATAAATAACTTAAAGGTCCTATGGTGTAATTTTGCCTAATATATATTAACCATATTAACGGAAGAAATCGAAGAATGTGCCGGGGGAAGGTAATTGTGCAGCACAATACGGCTGAAATGAATGGTTATTGTGCAGCACAATACGGCTGTAATTGAGAAATTAAATGATAATAATGCTTTAAATGGGAAAATAAACCCCATATCACGTAATAATATGGGAGATCACCAAAGTCAAAACGTATGAGGTCAATGCATATTGTAAGAGTGTTAAAGGAAGGAACATAAATGCTGCTACAGTTGGGTCCACGAATGGCAAAAATCATGGGATTGTTCACCTGGTAAGGAGAGAGAGAATTGGCTTTTGGAGGAAATGAGAATGAATTAAGGAATTTTGTTGATAGCTACCTTGTCAATAATTTTTGGAGGCAAATTCTTAAGTACCCTTATCAATTAGTTGGGTACTGCACATTAACAAGGCAAAATATGGTGGTTTTTTTGTTGACCAAGTTGAAATGTGATGACTTTTTTTTTCCAAGTGGAACATGCATTGGGAATACACTTTGGGTGCAGCACCCAAATTTATGTTATAGGTACCTTAGTCGTCCCCTTGTTTGGATGTGAATCGTGGAGAGCAAGTTACCATTGCAAAGGATGTTGTAGTTGCGTATGATCAAGCTCATGGGATGTTCTGGATCATTTTTATCATGGCTTACATTAATTGGGACTTAGACATAATGTACCCTTAATCAAACCTTAGTAAAAGTGCTGAAAAACATACTTTAATTCTGCGCTCAGGTGCTACCAACATCTTCATATATAGCACCCGCAACTGGACTGAAATTACAATGGAATTTATATTCCTAACCATATTTGATTCTGATTTACAAACCAAATAATTTACACTTTAAATTCTTTGTTTGAACATGATTTGTGTCACCTTTTTATTTTACTCCCAAATTTACTTTTCAAATCATTTTTACATTAATTGAGCTACACAATCCTAGTGGGAATGACTTTTATTTATCATTATATTATTTGTTAGACCGTGTATACTTGTACACGTTTATGCACAACAAGCTTTTGGATCTGAGTCTCTGACCGCTCAGACCTCAGGCTACCCACCACAAAAACAACCTTGAATCAGATCCGGCTACCCATCCGGGTACGAACAATCTTTATTTTGCAGTAGGAATCAAAGTAAAGTTTTATAAGAAGATAAATATATTTATTTACACAAGTCCGCCTCTGGGTGTGAAGATGATCAATGTGCATTCATGTCTACGAACCTTAGCTTTTGAATGTCACGATAACCAATCAAAAAAGTGCCAATAACTTACAAGCCAAAGCAAAATATATAGAATAGAGGATTCTGCACCATAGCTAGATCATTATATTACATTATATTATATTATATTATATTAATGCACGACCCTATTCTTTAGGGCGTGCTAACCATAATAAACTTAGTGCTCGTAGCCTTGAAATGTAATCGTTTCTGACAAGAAGAGCCCGAGCAGTCTGACGTGTGGTCAAAATTGCTTGCAACCGTTGTAGTGTATGTAGCTTCAAGAGATCAGCCTAAAAACACAAAACATGAGTGTTATATAAAGCCAAGAAAATTAGTAGCGAATACGTTTTTTTTTATCAATAGAAGGAAGGAATGAAATTTAATTATCAAAATGATGCTATTGATATACCTGATGAAGGAACTCTTCTAGTGTAGCAAGCTTGGTCATTGCAATTGTCATTTGACCCATGTAATCAGCAACATTTGCAGAAGCAGGTGAGTTAGAATTAGTGGAAATTACCTCTGAAAGAGAAAGGTACAATTGATCCCTGCCTTGAGTTAAAGCATCCTCTGCCTGCTTGGAAGACTGCTCCAGATTATAAATATCCATTAACTGGTTTTCTGTTAATGGCTCAAGATGGTCCTTCACTATCTGATTAATGTAAATAAATAAATTAAGACATATATGAAAGCTAGAATAAGTCTATATATATATATATATATATATATATATATATATATATATATATATATATATTGGGTTCTTTATGTATCCAATTAGTAATCAACAAACATTGAAATGAATGAATTTGTAAGCTACGTACCTTGAGAAGTTCAGATGAACGAAAACCACCAAGCCACATAAAACATCTTTCAACAGGTGTTTTCCAGAGTCCACAAAGCATGTGAAATACATCAGCTTTTGCCCCTTTGCTTTTTAACCTAAATAATTCCTTATAATGTGCCATAACACCATCAACAAGAAGATGTAGTTCATTATCTCCCATTTCAGAGTTCAATGCAGATCTTAGCTCATTCAGCAAACGTTGCTGCTCATCCACCCAATGCCCATATTCCATATCAAACGCTAACCCACCTGAAACCAAAAGAATATTTGATGATATATATGAGATGCTTAAAGGAATATATGAGCACTTGCATAGTTGCATATGTTAGGAGTATCACAATGAGCGAATAAAAAGACTCAATGTGGTACACTGGTACTTGAGTCGTGAGGCTCTCCCACCTAATGAATTAGTGTTTTGAATTTTGCTCTCCTCACGTACTTAAGTCCTAAAAGTTAGTGTTTTATGAAAGAGTGGGTTGCGGAAAGGGCTGCTTATATGCTGTATTAAGGTACTCCACCGAATACTAATAGGTGTATGAAGTCGTCAAAAAAGGAAAGAGAGGGCAACTAGAGTGGAAGTCGGTGTGGACGCCCGCTCTTAAAGGAGGTGGTAATGTTAGGGGCTCAATCTGGCACTCCTAACAGTATACCATGAAGCTTGGAAACAGAAGTAATGAACAATTAAGCGACATAATATGTTGAATAAGGGTGTGGGAGAGAGTCGAAACAATGAAATAGAGAGAATTGCATCTTTCATTTCATTCAACTGAATTATCTGCTACATGAGTGTCTCTTTATAAACAAATAGAAGCAAGAAGCAATGTGTATGAGTTATGGACGAAGCTTGAATCTATGATTCAAAGGAAAACTCCTAGGAACAAAGATCATCTTGTCAAACGATTGGTGAAATTGGAATACTCGATCTGATGCCTAAAATATGATCGAGCATTTGAACACCTCTAAAGGTATTGTTAATTAATTAACGAAGGCAGATATGAAGATTGATGACGACTTGCAAACTCTTCTACTCCTTAGTTCTCTACCTGAGAGCCGAGACACATTAGTTGTTAATCTCAGAAACTCAACACCAGATGGAAAGCTTAGTCTGGATACTATCATAGATAGTTTGCTAAATGAAGAGTCTAGAAGGAAGGAAAGACGAATGAGTAGTCGCTTGAAGCCAATGTTGTTGAGAATAGAGGAAGGAGCGAGCATAGAAGCAAAGGAAGCCGTGGGAAATCACGAGGGAGATCCTTACCATCCGAGATGGTGAGATTCATAGAGAGATCCTTAGAGATTAAGAGAAACACTTGTAATTCTACTTTCATGGTGGAGACATTTTAATTGGACTAGGTCCCATGAGAGCGTTTTCCACATAAAAGTTATGGTGTCATTCTTCTTCCCTACTCTTTTATTTTACACTTCCGCATAGTACCTATGTTGTAGGGGTTGTGAACAGATTCCTACTTTCATTTTGTGAAACTTTTTTCGTCATACGTATAGGCTTCCTTTTTATAATATTTTGGAGTGGTGTATATGATTGTTAGAGTAGGAGGAGTTATAGCTAGTCTCTATGCTGATTCTTTGTACCCCAACTTGTTTAAATAAAAAAATTCAAGTATCATGTATGAAAGAAATAATGTTTATGAAATAGCTTTTTTATTACCATTTCCAACAGGCAAATGAACCTGATCTCCAGGAGTTGCAATAAATACACCCTACATGAAGATACATAACCATGAAGAAAACAAAATGAAATTGTCCTCAAACATAAACCGTAAATCTATAACCTGCTGACGTGCTCGTTGAAGTTCCTGCTCTAATTGCAAAAGCTTCACTCGGCTGTTCTCCAGCTGCTGTACATATGCCTATTTAAACAACAACAAAAAAACATGTAATTATCTTTTGACAAATTAAAAAAAAAAAAAAGTTACATAACAAGATGTAATTCGGATATGGATCCTCAACAGATACTGCATAGTGCAGCAGGCAGCAAAAGCCGTTAGATTTAGAGATATAGTTTACCTTCTTTCTTAAGCGACTCTTCCT
This sequence comes from Oxytropis ochrocephala, assembly GCA_020916435.1. Taxonomy (NCBI): domain Eukaryota; kingdom Viridiplantae; phylum Streptophyta; class Magnoliopsida; order Fabales; family Fabaceae; genus Oxytropis; species Oxytropis ochrocephala. The sequence goes on along the minus strand of CM037092.1, from coordinate 58,916,472 downwards.
TGCAGCCTCGCGATTCTGAGCCAGTCTGCGAAGGGTCTAAAAAGAGGGCACATACAAATAAATAAAGCGTGAGCAGAGAAATCAAAAATCATTGAAACAATTGTTATATAAAAATTTAAAAAACCTTGTGATCTTCAGCTCTAAACTTGTTGGTGTGATCCTTGGAACTCTTTCCTCCATTGTACTAACAGAAACGCACGATATATATATATATATATATATATATATATATATATATATATATATATATATATATATATATATATATATTAGATTATTATTCGATATTTGAAGTGGAGTAAAAGTTTTGTGAAAAAAGCAAAAAAAAGCATAAACCAACTTGGTTTTTGTCATCGGTATCAATATCAGTGGAAGTATCATCAGTGTGTTCATGATCATGTTGACTAGTAGTATCAGCCAAGCCTGAATCACCCCAATTCTCAACAACATCAACATTACTATTCCCCAAAGTCACCTTCTGCTGGAACATCACCTCCTGCCCTGCTCCACTACTTGAACCAATCTTTGAACTCCCAACGTTCTGCGCATTTACAACCCAAGACTTCACTTAAATAAATGACGCCTGGGCTATTTTTATTGGATTTAATTTATATACACTTTCGATTTATTAAAATTTTACAACATCAACTAATTGCAAATCTTTATGTCATTAAAAAGAATTAAGTCAACTCATAATTGCCTTACCACGAGTCCGTTGTGAGTGTAAGAAAAATTACACCGATAATATGTAACAATTAAACTCATTTTTATTTAGATTCAATTCTTATCAATTGATGCTGAAGATAAATTTTTATAAGCAACAAATCAGAAATGAACATATTATAAAAAATATTGATTTTTATTATGAGTGTTTTGAAAAAGTTATTCATTAAAGAGTGTAAATTAAATCTTTATACTAACTAGATACGAATTAAACACGAAACTCAAAGAAGAGTAAGAAAATTCCAGAAGGTAAATTTCTTCGGTTGGCGGTGCATGGATACTGAAATGAGTGCACTATATGAGTTCGAAGAATGAGGAGTGCCTGGTTCAAATCTCTAAAACTAACATTCCCGCCCACTAACATTGCCTTAAAAAAAAAAAAAAAAGAGTAGGAAAAACCAAACCGTGTTCAGTGCTCCATACTGCATTCCAACATTGCTTGACTTCACACTAAACATACAACCTGATAAATAAAAATTACTCCTTACGTTCAAGAGAAAAATTACTTGAATTTAAATTTGAAATTACACACACATACATATATATCATGAAACATGCATATTAAAGATATGAATATGATGTTACTTGAAGTTAAATCAGCAGCATCTTGATGCTGAAAGAAAGCGGAAGAGTGGTGGTGGTGAAGGTCACCAAAATCAGAGAAACGCATTTGGTTTCTGCTTGTTTCTTCTCCCCTGTTTCAAAACAGAACACTTCTGAGATGTACATGTACCATTACCAGAGAAGAGAAGGAGAAAATATTGAATGAAGTAAAAGAGGGAGGATACCGAATAAATAAGGAGGGGTGGCAATAGAGTTGCGAGATTGCTTCACCTGTCTTGAAACTATGCATACTTTTTATTCAATCCAAATCTTATCTTACAAAATCTAAATATAATGTATAAACCTTCTTGTTTTTCTCTATACGGAACCAACACCAACTTATATTATCTTTTTTGTGTTTGTTCAGATACAAGATTAGTCTGAGAAGAAGCTAAGGAAAAGCTTCATGTATATGTAAGAAGAAGAACAAGAAGAAATTTTAATCTTTATAATATTCAAATTGAGGGGTACTACTACTAGACTGCTAGTACTAGTCTTTTTAAGAGCCACGAGGGTATGTACACATTGGAGAAAGTGGGAGATTGAGAATAAAAAAGAGAATAAACTCTTTTTATTAGAGAAAGACAACCAAGTGACTTGTTATGTACCTTGTTGTCTTTTCCAAGTCGGTCTGAGACAGTAGCTGGTAGAGCTCGTGGACGGATCAGATCACCGTGTGTTTGAACGAGAGGGGGATACCTGTAAAGACACTCTGACATTCAAGTCAGTAAAGAATCATGGAGTATGTAGGGTGAAGGAATGTGTTCCTTATGTGGCAGCTAGTATTTACATAGATCCGTGCTAGCTCTCAGTCGTTGGATTATTCGGGTGAATCTAACACATCAAGGCTTAATGGTTTGGGCCTTGGATGTGGAACCAAGGAAATGTGCTGATCTAAGCCCTATGATTCATATGGACCTCTTGGTCCAATATTGTGCGCATGGTCATGGACATGGGTCCTTGGTGAATGGGTTGACCCAGGTCCAATTTGCTTAGTGGGCCTCATGGCCGAGTCCAGAACATGACTCATTTTACCGCAAGGGTGTACAAATAGTATAACTTTAATTATATTCTTTATTGTATCATGTTATAAATATTGAATGATATTGTTGTTTCAGAATTCAAATATGGTTTTCGAAAATCAATAACTAAGGAGATTATTGGGATGTGTCGTGGATTAGGTCGCTTTCTTTAAGACGTTTCGTGGCACTGCTCAAACGTGCAAGTAGACTATCAACCACGACCTCCCCAGGATAAAACAACCGAGTTACGAAATATTACTGCACTGTGAATATTCACTTGAGATAATAGACCTCAATATGGTGAAAAACCACTCTATATGGTTCGTAAACCACTTTGATGGATTAGAGAAGAAAAGAATTATTTAGGGAGAAGAGAATTGAGGAGAGCTCTTATTTATATGCAAAATTTCAACTTAAAGAGCAAGAAAAGTTGTTGGAGAAAAATCACAACAAGTATAAAAAAATGGCTCTCAAGTCACACAAACGACTAGTTCAGCGTATCTGATCAGTTCAACGTATCTGGTTTGTTAGCGTAACAACTATTTCACCTGTTGAAAAAACATGCCAATAAAATAAAGGATTTAACCGTTGGAAACTTAGGAGCAAGTATCAGACAAAAATAAAAATATTTTTTTCAAAAATAATAAATTGGCTTAAATATAATTTTGGTTCCTGCAAATACACCGAATATCCATTTTGGTTCCTGCAAAATTAATTTTTTTAAAATAGTCCTTGCAAATTTAAAATTATTCATTTTGGTCCCTGCAAAAAGTTTACTTTTAAAATAACCCTTGTAAAATTTTAAATTATTCATTTTGGTCCCTGCAAATTTTTTTTTATTTAAAATAGCCTTTCCAAAATTTAAAATTATTCATTTTGTAGGGACCAAAATGAATATTCACTATATTTGCAGGGACCAAAATGAATAATATTAAATTTTGTAAGGGCTAGTTTAATAGAAAACTTTTTGCAGGGACCAAAATGAATAATATTAAATTTTGCAAGGACTATTTTTTTAAAAAAATAATTTTGCAAGGACCAAAATGGATATTCGCCATATTTGCGGGGACCAAAATGTTATTTAAACAAAATAAATTACACCACATAGCCCAAGCCCAAGCATGGCCCCACCAAGCCGAACGGACGGCGGCGCACATGCGTTTGGTGGTTACTTAGCGTGTGTTCTCTCCCTTTTACAAAAATAGATACCCCTTGGGGCGCAACCCAAGGTGTGAAGTCCACACTTATAAGTACTCTTAGAATGCCTAGTCTTAACAATGTGGGACTTTTTCAATTCACAACACACCAGGTTTCCAACAATTCCCCACTTGAGTTTAAAAAGAAATTTCAGAAGTAGCGTCAAACGCCTCCGTAAGATTGTGCATAAGCAGAGGTATCATACGACTTGAACTTTTGCATAGTGGTTACAATTTAGATTCAAGAAGAGTGACTCGTATCTCTAACATTAAAACCACACACAACCCTCTCCGTAGGTGTATTCTCAAAAGCCCGTACTTTTATGGCCTTGCACGTCTATCCCAATTTAGTGAACGCCCTAGGAATTTCTGCCAAGGATTCTATAGGAAGTGACCCCACTTCCACATTCACAAAGGTTAGTCTATCAAAGAATACTCCTGTAGCTAGGTACTCCACTCCACATAGAGTATAGATCTCATTAAGAGTTTATATTACCTCAACCTTACAACGCTTCAAGAACCATACTTCTTTACTTATAATAGCATGTTCATCTCGTATCACTTCACAACTTGTTATTACCCATTGAACCTAATTCTTGGGGTCTCCAGTCTTTTAGGTCGGGTTACCATCGTGAGTGACTCATGGCTCTAAAGGCAATAGTCCCATCCTATGAGATGTATTTTGGACTTTCTCTCTAGCTAATCCTTTCGTCACAAGATCAACTAAGTTTTGATCAGTGCGTACATGATCCACTCTCACAGATCCTTTTTAGAGAAACTCTCTAACGGTGTTGTGCTTACGACATATTTATCGTCTCTTACTGTTATAATAGTGATTCTTTATTTAGCAATAGTCGTGGTACTATCAAAGTGGATCAACACAGTTTCATCGACTTTTCTCATAAGGGAATCTCTGCTAATAGCCATCTAAATTAGCTAGCTTCTTCACTAGCAGATGCCAATGCTATCATTTCAGACTCCATAGTGGACTGAGCCAATATGGTTTGTTTCTTAGATTTCCAGGAGACAAAATCACCAGCTATACAAAATATATAGCCACTAGTTGCTAGTTGCTTAATTTGAAATCATCTGACAGTGTATTCCAATCGGCATCATTGTACCCTTCAAGTAAAGTTGGAAATCTCTGATAGTGTAATCTGAGCTTCATGGTCCTTTTAAGGTATCTCATAACTCTCTCAATAGCATGCCAAAGCTCTATACTAGGTCGACTGGTAAAATTGAACACCAATCCCACGACATAGGTAATGTCGGGTCTAGTACAATTAGTGGCATACATTAAGCTACCAATGATGCTCATATATTTTGGTTGCCTAACACTGTCACCAGTGTTCTTGAAAAGTTTGACACTTGGAACATATGGTGAACCAGCAAGTTTACAATCAAAATAATTATATTTCTTTAGGATCTTCTCGATGTAGGGAGATTGATCCAAATAAATTCTTTTCTCAGACCTAGTAATCTTAATACCAAGGATTACACTTGCTTCTCCGAGGTCTTTCATATCAAAGTTTTTGCACAACGTTTATTTCACTTTATTTACAACTAAATATTTGAGCCAAATATGAGTAAGTCGTCTAAGTAGAGACATATGATAGTGCAAATGCCTTTTTCAGTTTCGTATTAAATACATTTGTCACTTTCATTCACTTTGAACTCATTCGATATAGTCAGATTATCAAACTTCCCATGCCACTGTTTAGAAGCTTGTTTAAGACCATACAGAGACTTATCTAACTTGCAGACCTTTTTTTTCTTGCCCATGAATTACGAAACCTTCAGGTTGCTTCGTATAGATTTCTTTTTCCAGGTCACCATTTAAAAAAAGCAGTTTTCACATCCATTTTGGTGTAATACTAAATTATAAGTAGGAGCCAACGATATTAGTACCCTTATGATTCTAGTGACGGGTAAAAATGTGTCGAAGAAATTTATATTCTTTCTTTTTCTAAAACCTTTGGCTATAAGGTGAGCCTTGTATTTTTTTTTTGACAAAAGGTGAGCCTTGTATTTATCAACTAAGTGTGATGTCTTGTTAGACTCTAGAGAATCCATCTCGTTTTATGGCTTCTTGCCATAAATCAGCATCCAATGAAGACAAAGCTTCTTGAAGGCTAGTTGGATCCTCCTCTAATGTATAGACTGTATAGTCGGGTCCATAGTCTTTAGCAACACACACTCTCTTACCTCTTCAAGGTTTTATTTCCCTTTCTACGTTCTTTTCAACGCTCCTAGGCACATAAACTTGACTCGGTGCGCCCACCATTTATTGATTTAAAAGGGAATTTACTTTTATAAAAGTCAATATCATTTGACTCAATGATCACTTTTTCATTAAGGTAATAAATGTATGTTTTGCTATTTACTACATATCTGGTGAATACACATTCATAGGCTCTACTGGCTTTTTTAACTCCTTCTGGGTCTAGGATCCTGACATAAGCCAGACAGCCCCAAGTTCGAAAATAAGACACATTTGGTTCTCTTCTTTATAATTTCGTAAGGAGAATTTTTATTCCTAGACTTAGGAACTCTATTCATACAATTAATAGAATTTCCCCCCACCAGTGAGTTACAGTGCCCGAATTAAGCATAAGCAACAATCAATTCAGAAAAGGTTCTATTTTTCCTTTCTGTTTTACCATTCATTTCAGGAGAATATGGTGTAGTCGTCTCACGTATGATTCCATTCAACTTATAAAAATCATTAAACAACTGGGAATCATACTCAGTTCATCTATCACTACGAAAACACTTTATCTTTTTCCCAAAATGATTTTCAATTTTCTTTTACGAAAACTTTGAACATGTCAAGCGCTTCACTTTTACTTTTCGTAAGACATACAAAAGTGTAGTCTGAGCAATCGTCAATGAAAGTGATAAAATAGCGTTTACTATTTCTGGTTAAACTTCTGTCTAATTCGCAAATATCAGAGTGTATTAAATCTAATGGCTCTGATTCTCTAATAATGGATTTGTGTGACGCTTTTGTAATTTTGGCTTGACGCGCAAAATTCGCATTTGTTTAAATCATTGAAAGATAATTTGGGAATCAGTCCTAATTGCTTATATTAGAAATAACGTGTTTATTAACATGACAGAGTAGAGAATGCCAAATATTAAAATCACACAACATATAAGCAGAAGGAGAAATTTTATTGATTTCAATATTCAATTTCAGCATGCCATCAATGGCATACCCTTTCCCAACAAAAAATAGCATTTTTAGTTAAGGTATAGAAATCCCCCCTAAGAGTTTGAGTGAAACCCTACCTTATTCAGAAGGAAACCAGAAACTAAATACTTCCTTATTTCTAGAGTGTGCCTCACGTCCTTCAAGATCAGGGTCTTTCCAGAAGTGAACTTCAGGTCCACATCTCAAATACCTGCAAAAATAGTGGTGTGAGCGTCACCCAACAACACTTTCTGATTTTCAGTACGCGTGTATGTTTTAAACATAATACACTCATTGCACACATGGCGAGTGGATCCAGTATCCATCCACCAGACTTCAGATGCACCAACAAAGTTGATTTCAGTAATCGTAGAAATAAATTTCACTTCAATAAGGTTAGCCTGCAGAGCATGATTTGGCCTGTTTCTACACTTTCGTGTCATATGACATGGACTTCCACAATTGAAATAATTGAATTGAGGAGCATCATCATTTCTAGGTGGTGGTGGTGGAGGTGGTGGTTGAGGTTTAGGATTTAGGGACTTTGGAGGGTTCCCATTCTTGTTGTGGTTTCTTTGAAGCTGAGTACGGTTCTGATTCTTGAAAAGTTTTCCAGTTGCCTTCAGAACCGCTTCTTTTTTCTTGTTGATAAAAACAAACAAGACTTCATATTTTTGATATTGTTTCTGAGATTCCTCCTCAATTCAGAGTCGGGTTATCAGACTTTCTAGTGAAAATTCTTTGGTTTTATGCGTGAGAGAATTTTCTAAAAATAATAAATTACACCACACAGCCCAAGCTCAGGCCCGGCCTGACCAATCAGACAGACGACACATTCGTGTGTGGTGTTTAGTTAGTGTGTGTTCTCTCCCTCTTACAAAATTGGGTACCCCTTGTGGCCCAACCTAAGGTGTAAAGTCCACACTTATAAGCACTCTTAGAGTGCCTAATCTTAACAAAGTGAGACTTTTTCAATTCACAACACACCAAGTTCCAACAATCCCTCACTTGAATTTAAAAAATATGCTTTAGAAATAACGTCAAACGCCTCCATAAGATCGTGCATAAGCAGAGATGCTATACTACTTCAACCTTTCTACAGTGGTTAAAGTTTAGATTCAATAAGAGTGACTCGTAGTCTTGAATTCTACCTCTAACTTGAAAACCACACACAACCCTTTCCATAGACATTTTCTCAATATGATATTAACAATTTGGTCTATCAAATAAGCAAGTCAAAGAGATTCAATTACAAAACAAAGTCATAGTAGAATATAACAACTTAAGATTAATCCTCCGACTACTCTTTATAAGGGTTTATTGGGATAGTATTTTAAGATTAACATACGCCATACAAGAATGCATGGCACTTGCTCTCCCCTTTATGCGAAAATGTGGGGATGTGGATCAGAATAGAGATAGCTTGGAAAAATTGTATTGCAAAGTTAGTGAATGAGAGTGACTCTAAGACTCTAGTAGACATGTACTCAAGGAAGCAAGAGATGTAAAGGACACTCTAGCTTGGTTGAGAAGGGAACAACTACGCAGATTGGTTGGCAAACTTTGGTTTTCAAATGGATACTGTGGACACGGTTTTCCTAGAGAACCCCTTGAGGGCCTCCGACCTAAGATTTTTGATGACATGTTCGGGGAGCCTGTCCCTCGAAACATTAAGACTAATGTATCCGAAAAAATTATGAGAGACAAAAATAACCCGAGAGGAAATTGTCAGGACCCGATAGGGTTTTTAGTTTATAATTTATAAACTAACTAGGATAGAGTAACAGTTTACGAGTAGATCGAGATTTTATTAATAAAAAACTGTAAGTGATAGAATGATGTGATAATAGTTATATAAAGAGAGGTGTGAATATATAAAAATACTATGAGATAAGCTGCTTATTATTGCTATCTGACTCGAGATTTTATTTTTCCAACACCTCCGAGAATCAGACACAGTCACACACTGTTCAAAACCATCTCATTCTCTTCTCCAGGGGACGTCTTCTTTAGTCCTTTTTTTCCTAGTCCTACCCCCCTACCAACATTGTTTTTTTAAGAAGGTGGGGGAAACTCAATTGCCATTTCGAGGAAGTTTCGTGAGAATTTACAAAACTACTCCTAGTGTCCCAAATTGTTTGTTGTTTTAGCAAAATCAATTTGTCCCAAATTGATTGTTGTTTTAGATTTCCAATGAAACTTTTAATGTTCTTTTACACTTATACCCTTATTAATTATGACAACTTTTTACCTCCAATAAAATATTCACATTTATCTAGGTAGACACATCTAGGCGATGGGACACATAGACTGCCAGAGGGTAAAACGATGGGCATACAGATGCAACCATGAAGCTGACTCTGATGAGTAGTGCTGGTACCACTGCGGGACAATAGGAGGCAACAGACCTGTGTCTGATATTTGTCATTATGCCAAACAAAAGAAACTATCATATAGTCTAAGTGATAGTAGAGCTTCCGAATGTTATGAATTAATACATTTTGAAATTTGGGTTCCAATTTCTACATCTTCTATTCATGGTCATAGATATTTCCTCACTGCTTTAGATGACTATAGTAGATATACATGGATAATATTGCTTAAAACCAAAAGTGCAGTTAGTAATTGTAACACCCTTATCTAAACCTCATTTATTTTAAATAAAATCAGAGTTCTTCGCAATTTAACTTCGCCATATTGAAAAAGGCGTTACACTTTACTCTCAAAAACGATCTCAATTAATAACGTCAGATAATTTCGAAATCTCATAGCTGCGGAAAAATAATCATCAAAACACGTCTTCACATTAAAGGGTCTTAAAACCACAACTCGAAGTCTCAAATAAATATTGAAATCTAAATAAATAGCGTTTACGCCCCCCGGTGTTACATATCAGAGCGACGACACGACCCGACAGAAGATAGGAAAGCCGGAGACCTTCACTCGCGGTTACCTGCAGCGTTGCCATACAAGAGCAACATTCCAAGCAGAAAGGGTGAGCATTAACAGAAATAATAAGCAATGACAGCAGTAAATAAGTAGCAAGTAACTCACATCAAGCACATAAAACTCAACACATCATATCACCGCACAAGGTACAAACTCCATTAGTAAATAGATACCAACACTCGGTATAAATGGACTCATGAACGAATGCAACCCGTCTGGGCATATGCATGCGGTACCGATCTCGTAAAAGGTCATGACGGGCATACCACCAAAATAATCACGTGTTGTAGCATCACAACTACCTCGAAGATGCATATGACAATGCGACTCATGATTCATGCATAGATACACATACTCAGAGCATTTAATTAATAAATACTATACCACCGAAATTATTATAACACAGAAATACCACGTGTTGTAGCATTACAGCTACCTCGTAACTCTCACCTGTTTACAGCATCACAGCTGCCACATATCACCTGTACACACCACGCCAAACAGCGCGCACAACCAAAACACACACAACACAGAAATTGGCGCACAACACCACCAGACAACACAAGCACAACAGACACACGCAACACCACAAATTGGGGCACAACACCACTAGACAATGACTGAACCTACGCACTAGGCGCGCCCACACACAGGACACAAGGGCAGCGACAATAACCAGCACAACGTCCTATTCGTTCGATCATTTTACCAAACAGCTAAGGAGCAGTATTTTTCAGCAACTGTGCACGAACTCCGACAATTAATTTAGCATATCAAACGATGTCGGAATTTTGCAAACAAATATCCTCTGGAAAGCTTAAGATGTCTAGTTTCTAGAAATAATTTTTATTTATTTGTTTAGTTACCCAAATAGTACAGTTTTGCAAAATACCTCTCAGGGTACAGAAGTTCGACAGCTTCTGTTAACTAAATTGTAACCCAGTTTTCTCTTTGAATTCTCAACCAAATGAAACGAAATCCGTGTTTAAATTGAAACCCCGTGAGTCTAGTTTACAATGAGAAAACAATCATTCGAAAACGAGTTCGGTGGAAAGAGTTATGAACAAAACATTGAACCTATACCCATACGGGTTCATGCAGTTTTTCAGATTCTTTTACCCATTTTGTAAAACTGTTTTCTCCAGTTATACTGACTCAAATTTAGCGAAACCAGTGCCTAAAGTGAAGGAAATCGTGTCTACTTTCCAATGAAACAAACCCCACGCAATTCGGGCCAATAATGAAGTCACAATCACAGAAATACTGGACACCTATCAAACGGTTTCAAAACGAAATTTCAACACATCAATTCCCTCTTTGCACAACAACCACTAGAAACCAGGTTTTTAACGAATCAACATCACGTTATGATCGACAAACACAACCCACACGCACGCACGCCTGTGGCGCCACCCAAGGCAGCCACACCCGCACACACACGGCCAAGGCTAGGGGCCCTACGCCGTGGCAACACGAAACGACAACTTAACACGGCAACAACGATAATCGTCACCGCCGCACACCCACGCAAATAACCATAACTGCCATCAATGACAACGACTCGCAACAACAACTAATAAGACGCAACCACACACAATAATAAGGAATTAACATCAACATCATTGGGAAAGCAACCACAACATCACGCCATTATCAAGAATCATCATCAACATCATATATCATCAAAATCAATCATCACATAAAGACAAACACCATTGAAGACTCAATAACAACATATCATGCGAAATAACAACAATAGCAACATCGCACCATCATCAATTTCAGTCCAACATCGCAAATAATCCAACCAAACCCTAGCTACCCATATACCCTCATCATAACCCATTATTAGTGTTAAAACCCACCCTTACCTCTATTGACGTAAGCTCCAAATTATGAAGAACGAGACACGAACACGAACTCACGAACACACGAACGGAACACGGCTTCCTCCTTCAAAGAAATCGCGCCTCTCCTTCTTCTCTCTTCTCTCCTAGCCGCTCACTACTCCCTCTCTTCTCACTCTCTCAATTTCGCACAATTGTGAAGAATGAGGAGAGTCACAGTTACCCTAGGGTTTAAGCTGTGGGCCCTCCCGCGCTGGGCTCACAGTTACACCCTCTCATTTTCCCAAATCAACCCTTCCCTCTCATTGACACTCTTGAAAAAGTATGAAACCACTGTGAATTGAAGACAGTCAGGATTGATAATGGTCCAGAATTCTTGATACCCGAGTTCTATTCCTCCAAAGGAATTGTTCACCAAACCACAAGTGTGGAAACCCCTGAGCAAAATCGGAGAGTTGAGAGGAAACATCAACACATTCTATTTCATCAATTTCATCATTTTAGTATGATCTATAATTTTAAGTATTTCTATTTAAGATATTTCTTGTTTGGTAACTTGAGATAACCTCCAATGTAATATGTAATTCTTTGATATGTTTCCTTGTTTACAAAAATTGTTGTTTAACTTCCATACCAAAGATAAGCTTATCATAATGACTGGACTAATCAAGATATCTGATTAGAGTGCATAATGAAGCGAGTGATGGGAAAAAAAAAGAAATTGGGTTTCCATTCTCTCCCAATCGAAAAAGAGAAAGAAAGAACCTGGCAAGAAAGTACAAAGATGTCATTAAGGAATAGACTTGGGCACAATATACTCTTGTGTTGTAGTTGTCGATTTGAGATTATCCACAATGATCCAAGGCATTAGAAGTTAGAACAACACTTGGTTTTGTTTCTACTATTAAAGATCAAAGATTGATTGGTGATTCTTCCTAGAATCAAGATGAGGCAAAACCATAAAACACTGTATTTGATGCTAAGAGGTTAATTGGTTAGAAGTTTGTGATCAATCCTCTTGTTCAAGGTGATAAAATGTTGTGGCCATTCAAGGTCACTCCAGGGGTAAATGACAAGTCCATAATTACTATTAGGTATAAGGATCAAGAGATGCACTATAGTGTCGAGGAAATATAAGTAACCTAATTGTTGGAAGGAAAGTGACAAAAGAAATGTTACTAACACTTCTCTAAATACAATAGAAGAAACATACACATAAACAAATTCCGCAATGACTGCATCATGTCTACACCAAGTGGCAAGCTTAATTAACAAACTGAGATTCCAATTACAATAAAGAATCCCAAGTTATTTGAGATACAATACAATATTTTTCAACGTCTAGGGTTTCAACATAACCATTATCATAAACAGCAGATGTAAACGATTCATTCAAACGATTCTTATCAGACTGTAGGAAAGGGATCCTTACACACATTAAACTTGTCATCAATTTAACTCTCCTATAAACACGGCCTCACATACGTGTCCATGTCCTTGGCCCTAGAAAACATTTTTTTCAAATATTCTGTAGAGGACATATATAAGCATCCTTCTCCACCTTACAAAAACAAAACACGCACAAACCCCATCTCAGGTAAGAAAAATTCAACACCGAAATAAAATATATACAATTAAAAAAGGAATAATTAAATGAAATATTTACCTTAAATCGGCACCCAATAGTTTGCATACAAAATAAATTTTTGGTGCCCATGTTATTGCTACTGCTAGAGACGAAGATGAAGAAACATGAATACCCTTAAGTGAAAGAGATAAAAATTCAAAATATACATGGAAGCCGTACTTACAATGCAAACATATCATCATTTGGTGATTTGTTTATTTCATGAAATCAAATGCAATAACATATCAAATCAACAAATCACCAAATGATGATATGTTTGCATTGTAAGTACGGCTTCCATGTATATTTTGAATTTTTATCTCTTTGACTTAAGGGTATTCATGTTCTTCATCTTCATCTCTAGCAGTAGCAATAACATGGGCACCAAAACTTTATTTTGTATGCAAACTATTGGGTGCCGATTTAAGGTAAATATTTCATTTAATTATTCCTTTTTTAATTGTATATATTTTAATTCGGTGTTGAATTTTTCTTACTTGAGATGGGGTTTGTGCGTGTTTTTTTTTGTAAGGTGGAGAAGGAGGCTTATATATGTCCTCTGCAGAATATTTGAAAAGAATGTTTTTTAGGGCCAAGGACATGGAGACGTATGTGAGGCCGTGTTTATAGGAGAGTTAAAATGATGACAAGTTTAATGTGTGTAAGGATACCTTTCCTATAGTTTGATAAGAATCATTTGAATGAATCGTCTGTATCTGCTGTTTATGATAATGGTTATGTTGAAACCCTAGACGTCGAAAAATATTGTATTGTACCCCAAATAATTTGGGATTCTTTATTGTAATTGGAATCTCAGTTTGTTAATTAAGCTTGCCACTTGGTGTAGACATTATGCAGTCATTGCAGAATTTGGTTATGTCTATGTTTCTTCTATTGTATTTAGAGAAGTGTTAGTAACATTTCTTTTGTCACTTTCCTTCCAACAATTAGGTTACTTATATTTCATCGACACTATAGTGCATCTCTTGATCCTTATACCTAATAGTAATTAAGGACTTGTCATTTACCCCTGGAGTGACCTTGAATGGCCACGACATTTTATCACCTTGAACAAGAGGATTGATCACAATCTTTTTACCAATTAACCTCTTAGCATCAATTACAGTGTTTTATGGGTTTGCCTCATCTTGATTCTAGGAAGAATCACCAATCAATCTTTGATCTTTAATAGTAGAAACAAAACCAAGTGTTGTTCTAATGCCTTGGTCATTGTGGATGATCTCAAATCGACAACTACAACACAAGAGTATATTTTGCCCAGGTCTATTCCTTAATGACATCTCTGTACTTTCTTGCCAGGTTCTTTCTTTCTCTTTTTCGATTGGGAGAGAATGGAAACCCAATTTCTTTTTTTCCCCATCACTCGCTCATTATGAACGAATCTGTATATCTTGATTAGTCCAGTCATTATGATAATTAAGCTTATCTTTGGTAGAAGTTAAACAACAATTTTTGTAAACAAGGAAACATATCAAAGAATTACATATTACATTGGAGGTTATCTTAAGTTACCAAACAAGAAATATCTTAAATAGAAATACTTAAAATTATGGATCATACTAAAATGATGAATTTGGTGAAATAGAATCAACTTAAGGAAGAGGGAATATAAAATGATCACATTTTCTAAACAAGGATTGTACTTTGCTTAGGCAACTTGGATTGAAACAAAAGTGCTCATCCTACATTTTGAATGTGTTGATGTTTCCTCTCAACTCTCCGATTTTGCTCAAGGGTTTCCACACTTGTGGTTTGGTGAACAATTCCTTTGGAGGAATAGAACTCGGGTATCAAGAATTCTGGACCATTATCAATCCTGACTGTCTTAACAGTGGTTTCATACTTTTTCAAGAGTGTCAATGAAGTTTTTGACATGGTTACTAACTGCACTTTTGGTTTTAAGCAATATTATCCATGTATATCTACTATAGTCATCTAAAGCAGTGAGGAAATATCTATGACCATGAATAGCAGATGTAGAAATGGGAACCCAAATATCAAAATGTATTAATTCATAACATTCGGAAGCTCTACTATAATTTAGACTATATGATAGTTTCTTTTTTTTTTGGCATAATGACAAATATCAGACACATGTCCTTCATCAGCAATAATAAAAGGAAAAACCTATATCATAGTTTCTTTTGTTTGCTTTCTTTTACATTTTTTATTAATTTTAAGATGTTTTTTTTTGTATTGAAAGAGAAGAAGAAAGAAAACGAGTCGCAGGATAGATTGTTGCATCCGCTATAGAACACTGCACATTAACAAAGAGGCATTTTGGTTTCATTTTTCTCCATCTCTCTTTCTGGACCACAACAATAATGCGCAGTGTTCTATAACGTATGCACTTTCTTGTTGCACGAAGGAAGAGAGTTGTGAGGCCTTTCTAATTGAGCCTATAGCTAGTTACAAATTTCCAATATAAAAGACTGACGTGGATGACGTTATCTCACGAGTGAGCGATTGCAACTAGCATTTTTGTTGTTTTACAACTCTTCTCTAATCTTTAATTTATTTATCTTTCTAAATTTAAAATTTCACTTTGTATACGAATTAAATTCCAAATGAACAATGACATTTAATACAATATTCATGCAGTATGATATTGAACTAAAATTTTCTATTGAATTTATAATAGGTAACCATTTTATATTAAATACATATCATTAAATATATTATTTTTTTTCAATCTTATTTTTATAGGTATTTTTCAAACTATTAAGTATCTCATTAAATATAATTCAGTATTATAGCTATTAAATGTTTATTATAAAATATAATATTTGGTCAAAAAACAGTATAAAATATATTCGGTAAAAATTATTAGAAATATTTGGTCAAAAAAAAGTATAAAATATATTCAGTCAAATGTTATAATAAATATTTGGTCAAAAAAAGTATAAAATATATTCAGTCAAATGTTATAATAAATATTTGGTCAAAAAAGTATAAAATTTATTAGGTCAAATGTTATAATAAATATCTTCACATTTAAATTATCTCAATTGTATGAAATCAAATGCAATGTTTGAAACATCATATGGCTATATAAATAGTCTTCTTGAGATCAAAATTCTCATAAAATATTTATCATGGTATGGTTTCTGATCGTACCTTGACCATTGAAGTGTTGATGTTGTTCGCTGCGTTGGCCGGTCGCTGAAGGATTGAACGGACCGGTCTTGGCTGCACGCGGGTGGTACCTGCAATGACACTCCGACGCTAAAGTCAGTGTTCGCTCGGGCAGGGTATCACGAGGTAAAGATAACGTACCTGATAATGAGAATGCGTGCGGCATTTATACTATTGAGATTACCGACCGTTGCGAGATTTTCGCCCGGTTACCGCGAAGTGCGCTCCAAGCAATCGAGCTTGGGCCGGTTCGCTAATGCTAATGGAACCTCTCGGTTTTGCTGATACACCCCGGAACAGTTGCCCCCCAAGCTTAGGTCGCTTAAGGGCAGGCTGTGGCTTGAATCGTTGCCCCCCAAGCCTAGGTCGCTTAAGGGCGGTCGCCGCAGCGTATGATCGTTGGGACGGTCGCTGCCGTCCTTCGTCGGCCGTACTGACGCGACAGTTGGATTGCTGTCATTTATGACGTGACACTTGGTGATCTCGAGGCCATTCAATGGCTGATTTAATGCGAAGGTGAAACGTTGCGACGTTTCGTCTCCCAGTCCTTCTGCCGCTTCAGGGCTGTGCTATAAGTACACCCTCGAGAAATCATTTCTCACATTCCTCTGAAGTGCTCTGCTGCCGACCGACCTGTCTGCAACCGACTTGCTTTCGAAGCAAATCCTTGTGTCCGAGCATCCTAACTTTCTCGGTCGATATCCAGCATTCTTACAGGTATGAGTCGATCTTTCTCGCCACTTTAGTTTCTTTAGTTTTCCTTTAATTGTAGTTTCGCGCCTTGTGGTAGGGGGTGCCAGGTCCGGGGACGACCAAGTCGCCCCCTCTCACGAGTGCGCAGCTCGACCGACCTGACCCGATCCCCTTTTCACAGGTACTCTTATATGTCGCGCTTAAAACAAACTGTACGTCTTCCCGGGGGGCCATCGCAGTCTCTAGCTCAAAACATTACGCGGCCAGCCCAGGTTGTAACGTGCGAGGAAAGTTCTAAGTCGTCATCGAGCGACTCGAGCTCCAGTTCTCCAAACAAGGGGTCGGTCGGCAAGCGGCTCAGACTCGGCTACGCCAATTCTAAGACCAAATCGTGGTCTCCTCCACCACCATCACCTTCCCCGGCCAGCAACGCAGGAGAAGATGAGGAGGTAGACATCGAGGGTGATGGAGCGCAAGATGCTGCCTAGGCCGTTGAAGAGCAAATATCGGCCAATGTCGAGGAAGGTCGAGTTGAAACTGCGGCTAAAGAGGTTGTCGACCGTCCTGTCGAAAGCTCCTCTAATCGGGATGCGAAAGCTTATGGAGAGCTGGTCGAAGGAGAGGACGACGTTCTGCCGGATGTAGCTCGAGATCGGGCGGACATGTCCTGGGTATCAGAGACCCTTCGATCCAATAGGAGTGTGATCGCGGTCGGCCACTGGGCGCTGCCAGAATTACAATGTCATTTCAGAAACTTACCGGGCTGGAGAGTGAGGGGGATGAAAGAAGGCAAAGACATAGCGACCTACTCGGACAACCTCAAGTTCACGATGAATCGGATCGTGTTCGAGAAGATGGGGATCGTTCCTCCCTTCACCGAGTTTCAGCGTGATGTGTAACACCCAAAATAATTTAATTAACTATTTAATTGAATTATTTAAGTGTTGCATTAATATTGTATATTAAAATATTAATATATTGTTGTATTTTTAAAAAGAAGGAAGTGGTGTCGGTAATTCCGGGGTGGTAAGGAATGGCCCAAGAGCCCAAGCCCATTGACTTAGGCTCCTAGGCGTTAGGGTTGATGCATTTTCGCATCAATTGAGAAACAAAGAAAGAAAGAAACGTCAGAAAAGAAGAGAGAAGAGAGATCACACAAGAGAGAAAAAAGAAAGAAGGAGATCGCACAAGAGAGAAGAGGAGAAGAAGAGTTGTTCTTTGTGGTTACTTGATTGTTCACGTAGAAGGATCATCATCTTGAAAAACTTAAGGTAAGGGTGGGTCTTACCTTATAATAGGGTTTATAATGGGATGTATGTGGGTTGTAGGATTTATATTAATCTCATTGTGATTTTAATTGTTGTTTTTGATGTATGATTGAATGAATGATGAATTGATGATGTTGTTGAAAAGTATATGACTTGTTAGGTGTATGCGATTGATTGAGTGTATCTGGATGATTCTGAGCTGTGATGTTTGTAATGTGAAGCTTGAAATCGATTCTGGGCTCTATACAAAAGCCAGGAATCGATTTCCCCCTTTACAATGTAAGCAAGGAATCGATTTCCTCCTTTAAAACAAAACAAGGAATCGATTTCCCCCTTTAAAATGAAAGTTAGAAATCGATTTCCCCCTTTAAAATAGAAGCTAGGAATCGATTCCCTCTTTGAAAATGAAGCCATGAATCGATTCCCTCTTTAAAAATGAAAGCTATGAATCGATTCCCTCTTTGAAAATGAAGCCATGAATCGACTCCCTCTTTAAAAATGAAAGCTATGAATCGATTCCCTCTTTGAAAATGAAAGTCATGAATCGATTCCTCTTTTAAAAACAAGAAATCATGAATCGATTTTGTGCTTGTCAACATTTTCCTAACTTATTTAGCATGTGTTTATAAATGTTAGGCTAATGGGAGCCACTTTGTACTGTTTGGCTGTTTTTGGCACCTGTTGCTGCCGATTGTGTGTTATGTGCTAATTTTGGTGCTGTGGGCTGATGCTGGCACATTTTTATGTTGCCAATGTGGTTATTAAATGATGATGTTGTTGATGATGGGCTTAATGCCAAAGTGACGATGATGTTATAGATGATGTGATGATGTGGACATTATATTTGTTGATTGTTCATGAAGTCACATGCATACATGTGCATACTTAATGACGATGTAAGGCTTCGGCCACGAGCTAGCGACGATGAATAAGGCTCAATTATTGACGATGTGCCCAATTGGCAAAATTAAGGACGATGAATGGTACCACATGCATACTTGCATTTCCAACATTCATTCTCATAATTGATAATTTTTATGCTGGTTGATATATGACGTATCTATAGGTGGCTGATGTAAAATGTCGACTTGACTGTAGGGACTGCTGTATATATATAAATATGTTATTATAGCAGTTATAAATAAATATTGAAAGTTGTTGTATATATATATATATATATATATATGTGAGACTGTGATTGGTATAGTTCTGCGATCTAATATACTGCTTATTATAAGCCTTATTATACGGTTTAGACTCACCCCTTGATCGTACCTTGATCAATGAAGGGTTGAAGTTGCTGTCCTTTGACTAGGCCGGTCGTTGAATGAGGGAAAGGACCGGTCTTGGCTTCACGCTGAGCACCTCGGGTGTTACCTGCAAAGACACTCCGACGATCTAGTGCGTGGTCGCTCGAGCAGATAACACAAGGTAAGAGAACGTACCTGATGCCATGTGCGAATGGCGTATATATACTGTAGAGTCCGACCGTTTTGCGAAAATTTCGGCCAGTTGTGAGAAGTGCGCTCCAAGCAGCGTGCTTGGGCCGGTTATGCTTATGCGGGCCGACGGCCCATATGCTGTTTGGACCTGCTGGTTTTGCTGATACACCCCGGAACAGTTGCCCCCCAAGCCTAGGTCGCTTAAGAGCGGGCTGAGGCTTGACTCGCTGCCCCCAAGGGTGATGCTGACTTTAGATGATGGAACGGTCGCGGCCGTTTGCTCTCCTGATGGGGCGGTTTCGACCGTCCTCCAATAGCCGGCCGTGCTGACACTGTAACACCCCGGGCCCACTCCCAAGCCCGTGTGTACCTCACGACCTTCTCTACCCCCCTTGTAGAGTTTTTGCCTTCCGTGGGATTCGAACCTTGCACATGGGGTTCAAATGCAAAGTTCCACACCTTCAGCTCATAAAGAGGTATCAATACATAACACCATAACAAAACGTGGGGTAACTCATATCATGCAGCGGAATATAAGACTACATCTCAAAAAGGGTACTCAGCAGTCTCAAATAGTAAACAATACATAAGAAGGCTCAACAATGAGCAAAACAGAAAAAACTACAGTTCATAACCCATCCCCTAGGTGCTACGTATCGTCGGCGGGCCGACTGGGAATAGTGAAGGTAGTAAGCCCTCACTCATGACTACCTGTGGTAAACAACAACAGAAAGGATGAGTCTCGAACTATATAATAAAAGTGATAATAAGCAATATACACAGTCACAGTTCACAGCACAGTCAGTCATACCAATCATCACTCAACAATATTTATGTGTTCATGTAAATGTATGCAATGTAGTTATGCATGTGGTACCATTTGCCCTCCGGCAGTCTCATTATCAAATTGAGTCCTCATGACTCTGGCCCCCATGGCCTGGCCCTCCGGCCTCACAATCAGTTTATAAACGTCGCGATCGCAGCCGAATGTATGCATGAGACTCCATGAATACAACACAAACACATTTACACTATCTCAATTCACACACTAACTCTTACCTCATTATTAATCTCATTTATAGCACCCATGGCTCTAGCCCCCATGGCTCGTGCCCCCATGGCATTCTCAATCATCTCCGTTACTAACTCAACATATTCAAGTCCCAAGGACAATTCACAATTAGAGGACTAACCTCACTCAGGGACCTAAATCACCCTTTAGGACCAAAACAGTCACCTAGGGACCAAACTGTAACCTAGGGACCAAAACAGCACACACTTAGGCACAAGGCAGACTAGGCGCCAATTTCCCCACATTCTCGCGCCCCCCCACAGTGCAACCTGACACTAGGCGCCGAAACTTCGGCAAGAATGGCGCCTCGTGGCAACACACAACCACTGGCGCCACTTTCCCAAAGAATCTGGCGCCCCACGGGCAAAGACAATGCTAGACACAAACTAAGACACAATTCTAGACACGATTTGAACCACGGCGCTGCCTAGGCGCCTGGCAAAGACTGCTTTAGCGCCCTACACTGCCCAAAGACACCCAAAGACATGCAAACAGAAAACCACTCGAGCCAAAATGTTTAAAAATGTTTTTGGGCAGGTAAATGCAAAATATGGCACGGTGAAGTATGCCTAGAACATCAAATGTCACTTAACCCACCCCATAGGCGCACACATATAGCGCCACAGACTTGCTCACTAGGACATCTCCCAAATGGCACGTGCAAAACCAAAACTACCCGAGCCAAAGTGTTTAAAATGAAGTTTGGGCAGGTGATTACAAAATTTGGCTCGGTGAAATATGCATAGAACATCAAGTTCCACTCAAAACACCCACCCATGTGCACGTGAACGGTGGTACGTGGCGCCATATCCCTAGCCAATCGGCGCCCGGGACGTGGCTACACACTCGCAAAAGACTCAAACAGCGGTGCTGGGCGCCATTTCCCAAAGACTTGGCGCCAGCGTGAACACACCCGCATTACACAGACACCATTCGGCGACATGAACAGTAACCCGGCGCCAATTCCTCGGCAAAGTGGCGCCCGGAGCAAGAACACGGCACCATAGCCTCATCACTCTGATTACATGTGGGCGCGAGAATCCTAGCCATTTGGCGCCCATACACCAAAAACTCCAATTTCTCAAATTCTTTCAATTCAAGTCCTCTTATATTTTACAGTGAGAAGCTCTTTCACGTAGTCACCTACAAGACCTCAAAGAATCGGGCCTTCTTCTCTCCTCCTTCTCAAGGTGCGATCAAGCTCTCTCCTTCTCTGGGGCTTTTGCGCTGCTTTCTCTTCCTTTCTCTCTTCTCTTCTTCGCAAGTTTCTTTCTTTCTTCTCACAAATGAGAGCAAATTCCTAATTTGGGTATATGTACATTGGGCAGCGCACCTTGGGCCCTTTTACACACCTGCCCATTGATTCCACCGTCCCTTCAATTGGAATAAAATGCTACATTATAATTTAATATAATTAAATAAATGATGCAACACTTTAAATGATTTAGTCAACTAAATAATTAAATCATTTAGGTGTTACAACTCTCCCCACTTAGGAAATTTCGTCCTCGAAATTCATACACAAAGTCAAAACAAATGGATAAGACTCCCACATCCTGCTCTCCACCTCCCAGTCATACTCTCACCAAAGAGCTCCCAACCACA
This sequence comes from Oxytropis ochrocephala, assembly GCA_020916435.1. Taxonomy (NCBI): domain Eukaryota; kingdom Viridiplantae; phylum Streptophyta; class Magnoliopsida; order Fabales; family Fabaceae; genus Oxytropis; species Oxytropis ochrocephala. Next base: position 58,894,076 of record CM037092.1, on the reverse strand, counting down.
CTACCTTGACTAAAGCAATGTCTTTCCTCTCGGCACCTTCACTTCTCTATCATCAATCCTCACGGCATAGTCTCCACCGTGAGGTTCTCACGCACCTCCACATCATCCATGTGAATCACATGAGACAGTGCGGAATATACTTAGAAAGGCGTGACACGTGGAAGACATCGTGAAAGTTCGAAAGATTAGGTGGCAAAGCCACCCTATAAGCAACCTTTCCAACCCTCTCAGTGATTTGGTACGGTCCAATAAACCTTGGAGTTAACTTCTTTTCCTTCAGAGCACGCCCAACCCCGGTCATAGGCGTGACCCTCAAGAACACATGCTCACCAGCCTGAAACTCCAAGTCCTTCCTCCTCTTATCATGATAACTTTTCTGTCGGCTCTGGGACTCCTTCATTTTCTCTCTGATCATCTTTACCTTCTCCGTAGTCTCCCTAACCAACTCTGGTCCAAGAACAACACTCTCACCGGACTCATGCCAACACAAAGGAGTCCTGCACCTCCGTCCATACAGCGCCTCGAAAGGAGCCATCCCTATGCTCGAATGATAGCTGTTATTATAAGTAAATTCAATCGATGGGAGATGTGTATCCCATGCACCTCCTGCGCTCGAGCACACAAGCTCTCGGAAGGTCCTCCAGAATTGGATGGTCTCTCTGTCGACCATCGATCCGAGGATGATAAAGCCGGACTCAACCTCAACTTGGACCCCAAAGCCTTCTCGCAAGCTTCCCCAAAACTCGGATGTAAACCTCGGTCTCTCATCGACACAATACTCTTCTGAACCCCATGAAGCTTCACAATCATCCGGATATAAATACTAGCCAACTTTGGCACGGGATGAGTGATGTTGATAGGAATAAAATGGGCGGAACTTGGTCAACCTATCCACAATCACCCAAATAGTGTCAAACCCTCTCACGATGTTTGGCAACCCAGTCCACAAAGTCCATGGAAATCTTGTCCCACTTCCATTCCGAATCTCTAAAGGTTGCATCACCCCGCAGCTTCGATGCTCAATCTTTGACTTCTGGCAAGTCAAACATGCATAAACAAATTGTGCTACATCCCTCTTCATACCAGGCCACCAAAACAGTTTCTTCAGATCATGATACATCTTAGTAGCACCCGGATGAATGCTCAACTTGCTCCTATGACTCTCCTCAAGTATCATTCTCTTCAACTCAAGATCATCGTGGGACACAAATTCGTCCCTGAATCTCAACACACCACAGGAATCAACTCAGAATCCCCATCCACAGCCTGATCACCAGCTACCAACAAGTCAACCAGTTTCACATCCAACTTCTGGGCATCTCTGATACTAACCAAGAAGTCATTCCCAATCCTCAGCATACCCAATCTGACACTCTGCGGTGTCACCTCACAAACTAAGCTCAAATCACGGAATTGCTCGATCAACTCCAATTCCCTCACCATCATAGCTGACATATGCAAAGTCTTCCGACTTAAAGCATCAGCCACGACATTAGCCTTGCCGGGGTGATAGTTCAAGCCGAAATCATAATCCTTCAGCAGCTCTAGCCAACGCCTCTGCCTCATATTCAACTCCTTCTGGTCAAACAAGTACTTCAAACTCTTGTGATCACTAAACACCTCGAATCTGGTACCATAGAGATAGTGCCTCCAAATCTTCAGCACAAAAACAATAGCAGCCAATTCTAGATCATGAGTAGGATAGTTCTTCTCATGTTTCCTCAACTGTCGGGACGCATAAGCAACTACCTTCCCATCCTGCATCAACACACCTCCCAAACCCATCTTGGAAGCATCACAGTATACAACAAAAGGTTGCTCCGGCTCAGGCAACACTAACACTGGAGACGTTGTCAACCTCCTCTTCAACTCCTGGAAGCTCTCCTCACATTTTGTATCCCAGACAAACGCTCTTCCCTTACAAATCAATTGAGTCAACGGAAGGGCTAACTTAGAGAACCCTTCAATAAACCTCCTGTAGTAACCAGCCAAACCCAAGAAACTTCTGATCTCAGTCACAGACTTTGGGCTCTCCCACTGCAACACTGCATCAACGTTAGCTGGGTCCACAGCTATACCATCACTAGAAATAATGTGGCCCAAGAAGCTCACCTCACGCAACCAGAACTCACATTTGGACAACTTAGCATAAAGCTTCTTCTCTTTCAGGACCTCTAGCACCAATCTCAAGTGCTCTGCATGCTCTTCCTCAGATTTTGAGTACACCAGAATATCATCAATAAAAACAACCACAAACCGATCCAAGTAGCTATGGAAGATTCGGTTCATGTACTCCATAAACACCCCTGGTGCATTAGTGACACCAAACGGCATTACAGAGTACTCATAATGCCCATACCTCGTTCTGAACGCTGTCTTCTGGATGTCTTCATCCTTCACCTTAATCTGGTGATACCCTGACCTCAAGTCAATCTTGCTAAATACCTTAGCACCCACCAGCTGATCCATCAGATCATCTATCCTCGGGAGAGGATACTTATTCTTGATAGTAACCTTGTTCAGTTGTCTGTAATCCACGCACAGACGCATACTCCCATCCTTCTTCTTTACTAACAAAACTGGAGCTCCCCATGGCGACACACTAGGCCTGACAAACTTCTTCTCAAGTAACTCTTCCAACTGCTTCTTCAGTTCAGACAACTCAGAAGCTGACATCCGGTACGGTGCCATAGACACAGGCCTAGTACCAGGCACAAGCTCAATTCCAAACTCAACTTCCCTCTCTGGTGGCACACTAGGAATCTCATCAGGAAACACCTCAGGGAACTCACACACCACCTGCAACCCATCAACTACAGCTTGGTTCTCAGCAGACATAGACACCATCAAAGCAAACAAACACTCACCCTCTTTCATTGCCCCACGCAATCGATCGTGACAAGAAAAGCATTCTTCCTCTTCTCGGAGGAAGGAAACTAATGAACTTGTTGAAGCAGCTTGATGTGTACATGGTTATCTACTAACCACCCATACCTAATCACATCCAACCCACCCAAAGGCAAACAAATCAGATCAACCAGAAAATCTCTGCCGAAGACTGACAGAGGACACCTAGCACACATTAGAGAAGTAGTTACCGAACCCTTAGCTGGAGTGTCGATAACCATCCCTCTCTCCATAGTAGACAAAACTAAATTCAACTTTTCAGCACAAACAGAAGCAATAAAAGAGTGCGTAGCACCCGTGTCAACAATAGCAACTAAAGGTGTACCATAGATAAAGCAAGTACCTCTGATTTCATTAGGTCCCTCTGAACCTGCCAATGCAAAAACTCTCCCAGTGGACCTCTCCTTCTTAGGCTTGGTGCACTTGGAGCTAAAGTGACCAGCTTCACCACAGTTGAAACACACAGCTTCCTTGCGGTCACACTCTGATGCCATGTGACCAACCTTCCCACACTTGAAACATATCTTTCCCCCAGACTTACAATCAAAACTCTTGTGACCCGGCTTGTCACACTTGAAGCACACAACGTCAGATGGGGCCTCTCCCCCACTTGGCTTCTTGCCCTCAGCAGAGCCTCTTACCCTAAGAAAACCTGCTACCACCAGCATACCTACTATTACCAAAGATACCTGCATTTACCCACACCGGATGTCTCATATGGTTTACCCCTGTCTTTGAAACTTACCCTTCTGATCTCTCATGACTCTAGCACGGGCATTGCTATCATCCTCATAAATCCTGCAGTAGTCAACCAGATCAGCAAACACTCTGATCTTCTGATACCCTACAGCCTGCTTGATATCAGCTCTCAAACCATTCTCAAATTTTATACATTTTGAGAATTCAAACTGACCTTTCTGAGTAGTGTGGATAGAACTTAGACAAATCGGCCAAAACTTAGCAAAGATATTCTGTGACGGACATACTACCCCCGCTTGACTCAAGAAACTCCATCTCTTTCTTCCCTCCGACATCCTCGGAAAGTATTTTCTCGGGAACTCCCTCTTGAACACACCCAAGTAACCTCCTCATGGGCAGCCCCCAACCTCTCACCGGTCTCCAACCACGGGTCATCGCCCTCCTCCGATAGAGTATGAGTACTGTGACGACTTTACGCTCATCGTTGCGCCTAATCACCCTAAGATCCTCTCAATCTCCTTCACCAAGCGATTGCACCATCAGGTTGTACCTCCCTTAAAGGTAGGAGGGTTCTCCTCTCAAGGTAGCCGACTACGAGTCTCGGCGATTCTCACTGGTACCCATAGCTCACGCTATAGCTCCTGCAAGGCCTCGGCCAGAGCAAAGATCAATTCTCCCGCCATATCAACCTAGCACTGCAAAGATAAACAACCATTGAGAACTAAATTAAGACACCTAGTTGTCATACACATTATAATGACCAGACTCTCCCGCCTAGCCGAGACGAGACCAAACATTTGCTCTGATACCACTAATGTAACACCCCATTTCTACCCTAAATTTAAATCAAAATCGAGTATATAAAAAAATTATTTCTCATTAAATGGAGCGTTACACTCCTCTCAAAAAAAACACTCAAACAGTCGGTTCAGCTCATAAAGAGGTATCAATACATAACACCATAACAAAACGTGGGGTAACTCATATCATGCAGCGGAATATAAGACTACATCTCAAAAAGGTACTCAGTGATCTCAAATAGTAAACAATACATAAGAAGGCTCAACAATGAGCAAAACAGAACAAACTACGATTCATAACCCATCCCCTAGGTGCTACGTGATCCGAGAGGAGACCGACTCGGGAATATAGTGAAGGTAGTAAGCCCTCACTCATGACTACACTGTGGTAAACAACAACGAAAGGGTGAGTCTCAAACTATATAATAAAAGTGATAATAAGCAATATACACAGTCACAGTTCACAGCACAGTCAGTCATACCAATCATCACTCAACAATATTTATGTGTTCATGTAAATGTATGCAATGTAGTTATGCATGTGGTACCATTTGCCCTCGGCGCCTCTCATTATCAAATTGAGTCCTCATGACTCGCCCCATGGCTTCGGCCCTCGACCTCCACAATCGCTTTATAAACGCGTCGTGATCGCAGCCGAATGTATGCATGAGACTCCATGAATACAACACAAACACATTTACACTATCTCAATTCACACACTAACTCTTACCTCATTATTAATCTCATTTATAGCACCCATGGCTCTAGCCCCCATGGCTCGTGCCCCCATGGCATTCTCAATCATCTCCGTTACTAACTCAACATATTCAAGTCCCAAGGACAATTCACAATTAGAGGACTAACCTCACTCAGGGACCTAAATCACCCTTTAGGACCAAAACAGTCACCTAGGGACCAAACTGTCACCTAGGGACCAAAACAGCACACACTTAGGCACAAGGCAACACTAGGCGCCAATTTCCCCACATTCTGGCGCCCCCTGGTGCAACACAACACTAGGCGCCAGAACTTCAAAGAATCTGGCGCCCCGTGGCAACACGACCACCCATCGGGCGCCACTTTCCCAATCTCGGCGCCCCACAGGCGACAAAGTGCTAGACACAAACTAAGACACAATTCTAGACACAGTTTCAGACACAGGCGCCTGCCTAGGCGCCCTGGGCAACACTGTTTGGCGCCCTACACCTGGCCCAGCACACCCAGCACATGTAAACAGAAAACCACTCGAGCCAAAATTTTTAAAAATGTTTTTGGGCAGGTAAATTGAAAATATGGCACGGTGAAATATGCCTAGAACATCAAATGTCACTTAACCCACCCCATAGGCGCACACATATAGCGCCACAGACTTGCTCACTAGGACATCTCCCAAATGGCACGTGCAAAACCAAAACTACCCGAGCCAAAGTGTTTAAAATGAAGTTTGGGCAGGTGATTACAAAATTTGGCTCGGTGAAATATGCATAGAACATCAAGTTCCACTCAAAACACCCCTTATGTGCAAGTGAACAGTGCATAGGGCGCCATATCCCTAGCCAACTGGCGCCCAGACAGCAAACACACACTCACAAAGACTCAAAAGCAAACTGCACTTTGGCGCCATTTCCCAAAGAACTTGGCGCCCGAGCAAAGAACACCACCTCACACACCACACCATTCCAAAGACATGAACAGTAACCCAGGCGCCAATTCCTCAGCAAAGTGGCGCCCGAGCATCAAGAACACAAAGACCATAGCCTCACATACGCACACAGTGGCGCCAGAATCCTAGCCATTTGGCGCCCCATACACCAAAAACTCCAATTTCTCAAATTCTTTCAATTCAAGTCCTCTTATATTTTACACCGTAGAGAAGCTCTTTCACGTAGTCACCTACAAGACCTCAGCAACTGGAGCCTTCTTCTCCTCTTTCTCAAGGTGCGATCAAGCTCTCTCCCTTCTCTGTGGGCTTTGCGCTGCTTTTCTCTTCCTTTCTCTCTTCTCTCTTCGCAAGTTTCTTTCTTTCTTCTCACAAATGAGAGCAAATTCCTAATTTGGGTATATGTACATTGGGCCAAGCGCACCTTGGGCCCTTTTTACACCCCTTGCCCATTGATTCCACCGTCCCCTTCAATTGGAATAAAATGCTACATTATAATTTAATATAATTAAATAAATGATGCAACACTTTAAATGATTTAGTCAACTAAATAATTAAATCATTTAGGGTGTTACAACTCTCCCCCACTTAGGAAATTTCGTCCTCGAAATTCATACCTGAGTCAAACAGCTCTGGATAAGACTCCCACATCCTGCTCTCCAGCTCCCAAGTCATACTCTCACCAGCAGCTCCCAACCACACTACCTTGACTAAGGCAATGTCTTTCCCTCTCAGCACCTTCACTTCTCTATCATCAATCCTCACTGGCATAGTCTCCACCGTGAGGTTCTCACGTACCTCCACATCATCCATGTGAATCACATGAGACGGTGCGGAATATACTTAAAGGCGTGACACGTGGAAGACATCGTGAAAGTTCGAAGATTAGGTGGCAAAGCCACCCTATAAGCAACCTTTCCAACCTCTCGGTGATTTGATGCGGTCCAATAAACCTTGGAGTTAACTTCTTTTCCTTCGAGCACGCCCTGACCCCTGGTCATAGGCGTGACCTCAAGAACACATGCTCACCAAACTGAAACTCCAAGTCCTTCCTCCTCTTATCATGATAACTTTTCGCACGGCCTGGGACTCCTTCATTTTCTCTCTGATCATCTTTACCTTCTCCGTAGTCTCCCTAACCAACTCTGGTCCAAGAACAACACTCTCACCGGACTCATGCCAACACAAAGGAGTCCTGCACCTCCGTCCATACAGCGCCTCGAAAGGAGCCATCCCTATGCTCGAATGATAGCTGTTATTATAAGTAAATTCAATCAGTGGGAGATGTGTATCCCATGCACCTCCCTGCTCAAGCACACAAGCTCTCAGAAGGTCCTCCAAGGACTGGATGGTCCTCTCTGTCTGACCATCAGTCTGAGGATGATAAGCTGAACTCAACCTCAACTTGGACCCCAAAGCCTCCTGCAAGCTTCCCCAAAACTCAGATGTAAACCTCAGGTCTCTGTCTGACACAATACTCTTCGGAACCCCATGAAGCTTCACAATCACTGGATATAAATACTAGCCAACTTTGGCACAGGATAGGTGATGTTGATAGGAATAAAATGGGCAGACTTGGTCAACCTATCCACAATCACCCAAATAGTGTCAAACCCTCTCACAGTGTTTGGCAACCCAGTCACAAAGTCCATGGAAATGCTGTCCCACTTCCATTCCGGAATCTCTAAAGGTTGCATCACCATGCAGTCTTCGATGCTCAATCTTTGACTTCTGGCAAGTCAAACATGCATAAACAAATTGTGCTACATCCCTCTTCATACCAGGCCACCAAAACAGTTTCTTCAGATCATGATACATCTTAGTAGCACCTGGATGAATGCTCAACTTGCTCCTATGACTCTCCTCAAGTATCATTCTCTTCAACTCAGCATCATCAGGGACACAAATTCTGTCCCTGAATCTCAACACACCCTGGGAATCCAACCTGTAATCCCCATCCACAGCCTGATCACCAGCTACCAACAAGTCAACCAGTTTCACATCCAACTTCGGGCGCCTCTCGATACTAACCAAGAAGTCATTCCCAATCCTCGGATACCCAATCGACACTCTGCGGTGTCACCTCACAAACTAAGCTCAAATCACTAATTGCTCGATCAACTCCAATTCCTCACCATCATAGTGACATATGCAAAGTCTTCCGACTTAAAGCATCAGCCACGACATTAGCCTTGCCGGGGTGATAGTTCAAGCCGAAATCATAATCCTTCAGCAGCTCTAGCCAACACCTCTGCCTCATATTCAACTCCTTCTGGTCAAACAAGTACTTCAAACTCTTGTGATCACTAAACACCTCGAATCTGGTACCATAGAGATAGTGCCTCCAAATCTTCAGCACAAAAACAATAGCAGCCAACTCTAGATCATGAGTAGGATAGTTCTTCTCATGTTTCCTCAACTGTCGGGATGCATAAGCAACTACCTTCCCATCCTGCATCAACACACCTCCCAAACCCATCTTGGAAGCATCACAGTATACAACAAAAGGTTGCTCCGGCTTAGGCAACACTAACACTGGAGACGTTGTCAACCTCCTCTTCAACTCCTGGAAGCTCTCCTCACATTTTGTATCCCACACAAAGGCTCTTCCCTTACAGGTCAATTGAGTCAACGAAAGGGCTAACTTAGAGAACCCTTCAATAAACCTCCTGTAGTAACCAGCCAAACCCAAGAAACTTCTGATCTCAGTCACAGACTTTGGGCTCTCCCACTGCAACACTGCATCAACCTTAGCTGGGTCCACAGCTATACCATCACCAGAAATAATGTGGCCCAAGAAGCTCACCTCACGCAACCAGAACTCACATTTGGACAACTTAGCATAAAGCTTCTTCTCTTTCGGACCTCTAGCACCAATCTCAAGTGCTCGCATGCTCTTCCTCGATTTTGAGTACACCGAATATCATCAAAAAAACAACCACAAACCGATCCAAGTAGCTATGGAAGATTCGGTTCATGTACTCCATAAACACCCTCGTGCATTAGTGACACCAAACGGCATTACAGAGTACTCATAATGCCCATACCTCGCTCAACGCAGCCTTCTCGGATGTCTTCATCCTTCACCTTAATCTGGTGATACCACGACCTCAAGTCAATCTTGCTAAATACCTTAGCACCCACCACCGATCCATCGATCATCTATCCTCGGGAGAGGATACTTATTCTTGATAGTAACCTTGTTCGCTTGTCCGTAATCCACGCATGCACGCATACTCCCATCCTTCTTCTTTACTAACAAAACCGAGCTCCCCATGGCGACACACTAGGCCCGACAAACTTCTTCTCAAGTAACTCTTCCAACCGCTTCTTCGATTCGCATAACTCGAGCCGACATCCGAGAGCGGTGCCATGACACACGTGCCTAGTACTGTGCACAAGCTCAATTCCAAACTCAACTTCCCTCTCGGTGGCACACTAGGAATCTCATCGAAACACCTCGTGGAACTCACACACCACCGCAACCCATCAACTACGGCTTGGTTCTCGTGAGACATAGACACCATCAAAGCAAACAAATGACCACCCTCTTTCATTGCCCCACGCAATCGATCGTGAGACAAGAAAATGCATTCTTCCTCTTCTGGAGGAAGGAAACTAACAGACTTGTTGAAACAGTTGATGTGTACATGGTTATCTACTAACCACCCATACCCGTAATCACATCCAACCCACCCAAAGGCAAACAAAATCGAGATCAACGAAGACGCGTCGCCGGATCTGTCTCCGAGACCGGCCGACATGTCGTGGGTGTCGAAACCCTTCGCTCCAACAGAGTATAATTACGGTTCGGCCATCGGCGCGCCCGAGCTGCAACTTCATTTCAAGAAATCACCGGGCTGGAGGGTGAGGGGCATGAAGGAAGGAGAAGATATTGCAACTTACTCTGATAACCTGAAATTCACGATGCACCGGATCGTGTTCGAAAAGATGAATATCGTTCCACCCTTCATCGAGTTCCAACGTGATGTCCTACGTTACATCGGGTCGCTTCCTCTCTCAACTCCATCCGAACGCTGGGCGTTCTTGAAAACTTTTGAAGTCCTTCTAACTAAACTGGGTAGCTAGGTATCGACCATGTTATTCTTTGCTATTTTCGAGCCGAAATTGGTTGAGAGAAGGCAAACAAAGAGAAGAGGAGCAGGTCTCCTTTAAAACTCGTAAGACCCAAAGTGTCGGTACTTTAAAGCGCTCCAAGAGTCATTGGGCGCTGCCTGGAAAAGCCACTATTTTTGGGTCGTCCCTACCAAGGAAGCGGGCAAAGCCATTGCTGAGACCAACCCTGATGGGACGGTCGGTGAGCCTTTCTTCCCCATCATGTGGAACGAGGCCCACTTCTTCAGGCGGCCTGGTGATTATATCTATACCGCCAAAGACTCTTCAAATGATAAGAACACTGTCGAGCATGGTGCCCCCAGATCCAAAAGGCGACCTACCTTGTCGTCCTTTCACCCTGCTTGTGGGTCGGGCTCTGGAAGCCGAAATTGGTTTGCCTTTGAACTTTATCTTTTAATTTTTGGTCGTCGACCGTTCATTCTAACTCTTATATCATTCTGCTTTGCAGGAAAAATGGCTGGAAAATCCTCGGCCGAGATTGAAAAAGTCATGAACCCCACTGCAACTCTGGGAGCCAAGAGGTATGAAGGACCTCGAAATGTGGTCGATCTCGAAGGGCCTTCAAAGGTGCCTCCAACTCCCAAGGGCCAAGGGAAAAAACCGGTTTCCAATGTCCGGTCGCCTCCTCGCCAAGACGATCGTTCTCCCAAGCGGAGCAGGCGCGACGAGCGGGCCCGTGACCTTCCTGAGGGCGACATTCCGGTTCTCTCGCTCGAGGGTTTGGGACTGGCCGACTTCGAGCGGTTTAAGAAGAAACCCATGGCAGTCTGTGCTTCTCTTTGCATGGGGATTGACAAAGTCATTCAAGAGCTGTCGGATGAAGCTCAAGGTATTTTACTTTCCTAACCCGTTGTCCTTTTGCTTATATTCGGCCGATTGACCGACCTTGGCTATCTTTATTTGCAGATGCTCAGGCCGAGAAGGACACAGCCTTGGCCCCTCTTGAAGAGGCAAAGCAAAAGCTGGAGAAATCCATCAAGTCGAAGAAAGAACTTCAGGTGCGGGCCGAGGACGACCGGGCCAAGCTGTCGAAGAAGAACAAGGAGTTTCAAGTTCAAGTGACAAATTTGAAGACCGGCCTTGAAGTCCTGGAAAAGGAAAAGGCCGAGTGGGAGACCCAGAGGGCCGAGCTGGAGGCTCAAGTTCGGGCGATAGCCGGGCATGCCAAGGGTGCAGCGATCGAACAATTCTATAACGCTCTTGGTCAGGTGCGGGTGCTGAATTCAGATCTATCCATCAACTTCGATGAAAACCTGATAAAGCCCGAGCACTACGTGGAGAACAACAAGATCATGCAGCCCGAGAGTTTTCGAAGACGAGTAACCTTAACACCGTCACTAGCTCGATCCTTTTCTGAAGCCCGCCTGCGAGCGGAGTAATTTTGTAACACTTTGACTTGCCTTCGGGCACAACAATTTTTGAGTTTCCTTCGAGCAACGTGACATTCGAGCGCTCGGCTTCGACCGGGCGTCTCTATTTTGTAATGACATCTTTAATTTGCCCTTTATTTCATTTGTTCGTTCGGATTTAACTATTCCGTCGTTTAATTCTAAGTTTTACAAACTTTTTAGGCCGACTTCGGGCCTTCGCTTAAAGGCCTTTCGTAGGCTTTTGTTCTTGGTCGATCGATGACCAACTTGTGTTTTTTGAACACGTTCGTTGCAGACCGCTCGGCGGCCCTTATTTGGGCCATTTCGATGGCACTCGATCGTGGGCCGCTTCGACTCGGCGGCCCTTATTTGGGCCATTTCGATGGCACTCGATTATGGGCCGCTTCGACGCTCTCGATTGGGCCATTTCGATGGCACTCGATGTAGGTCGTTTCGACGTCCTACTGTTTTCGTGGGCTACTTAGTAACCCTTGGGCCATTTCGATGGCGCCCCACGTTCGTTTGAAAATTCTTCGGTCGCTCCTTTGCCACGGGCATGATGAGCGACCGGGCATGCATCCTTTGCGAAAAAGTAAAGTACAAAGCAATTTTCAAAGGTCAAGCCTCAGTAAAAAAACCCAGTGGGAAAAAGAGTGCCTGCCTGTCTTTCATTAATTGATTGATCGTTCGTTACATTCAAACATAATACTTTCTGAGTTTATCAGCATTCCATGTTCTGGGGATAGTCGCCCCTTCCATGGTCTCTAGCTCGTACGCCCCCTTGCCGGTCTTCTTAACGACCTATGGACCTTCCCAATTAGGTGCTAGCTTTCCACTGGCGGGCATTCTTATTTCCAACGTCCGCGCGCCTCGAACGAGTCATCCGATCGAAAATCTCTCTTCTGAACACGAGCGTTGTACCTTGCAGCGACCTTCTGCTTGATCAGTTGTTCTCTAAGTGAAGCTTGGGTACGCAGCTCTTCGATAAGGTCTAACTCTTCTCGTATGGCTCGGTCGTTGTCGACCGTCGTTGGGGGATTCAAAGTTCTCCAATTTAGTTCGCCTATCTCTATGGGTATAACAGCATCTGTTCCATACACAAGTCTGAAGGGCGACTCCCCGGTCGATGAATGAGGGGTCGTCCTATATGCCCAGAGAACGGACTACAGCTCCTCGACCCAGTTCCCCTTTGCTTCATCAAGTCTTCTCTTCAGACCACGCAGGATAACTCTGTTGGCCGCTTCAGCTTGGCCGTTCGTCTGTGGATGTTCGACCGAGGTGAAACGCTGTTTTACCCCTAAGTCGGCCAACATTTCTCTAAACCTTTTGTTTGCGAACTGGGTACCATTGTCTGTTATCAATTGCTGGGGAATCCCAAAACGGGCTAGCACACACCGGCCGAAGAACTTGCTCACCTTTGCTGATGTAATAGTTGCAAGAGGCTCGGCCTCGATCCACTTCGTGAAATAATCAACTGCCACGATCAAAAATTTGAACTGGCCTGGAGCAGGTGGAAACGGGCCTAGCAGATCCATGCCCCACCAGGCAAACGGCCAAGGTAAGACTAGACTTTGCAATTCTGAAGATGGTGCAACATGGACGTCAGCATGCATTTGACATTTCTTGCATTTTTGGACCAGTTTCTTTGCATCCTCGTCCATGGTCGGCCAATAATAACCGGTCCTGAGAGCTTTCTTAGCTATGGACTGTGCGCCTTGATGGCTTCCATAGACACCCTCATGGATATCCCTCAACACATGGTCGGCTTCGACCGACGAAAGGCATCTCAGCAATGGGGATGAGAATCCTCTTCTATACAACTTTCCTTCTATCACGGAATACTTGGACGCCCTTAACCTGACCAATTTTGCTTTCTTTTGGTCGCTTGGCTCCTCTCCTTCAACAATGTATCGTAGGATGGGGGCGATCCAATCATTCTCTTGATCAATGCATAGAACGGCCAGAGATTGGCTTGGCTTGGTCGACACACTCGGCCGATTTAGAGTTTCCTGAATCAAACTTCTGTGATTTCCAGGGCTTTTAGTACTCGCTAGATTTGAGAGAATATCTTCCCGAACGTTCTCGGTCCTAGGCACATGCTTGACTTCTGCCCTTTCGAACTATTTGAGAAGCTCCCTTACTCTGGCCAAATAACTTTTGAGCACATCGTCCTTAGCATCGTACAACTCTTTGATTTGCGAGACGACCAACAAGGAGTTTGAATGAAGTTCCACACGGTCGACATTGAAATCCCTGGCGAGCTGCAGGCCGGCTATGCACGCCTCATACTCGGCCTGGTTGTTGGAGGTGTGGAATGCAAAAGTCAATGATACCTCCACAGCGAGACCTTCTGAATTTTCTAATATCAGGCCCGCTCCACTGCCTTTGCTATTGGACGACCCATCTACGTGTAACGTCCAGGTCGGTGTTGGCTGTTCCTCTTGGACTGGAGTCATCTCAGCTATGAAATCGGCCAACACATGTGCCTTAGCGGCCGATCTGGATTCAAACTTAATCCCAAATTCACTGCGTTCTACTGCCCACTTTATCATTCTCCCCGCCAGGTCTGGCCGATGGAGGACCTGCCTGATTGGTTGATCGGTCCTTACCACGACCTGGTGGGCTACAATTTAGGGTCTCAACCTTCGAGCGGCCACTAGAAGTGCAAGGGCAACTTTCTCTATTTTCTGATACCTCAGCTCGGGCCCTTGTAGTACCTTACTGATGAAGTAGACCGGGTTCTGTTTTAGGTCGTTTTCCCTGACTAACACAGCACTCAAGACTTCTTCTGTGATTGCTAAGTATAAATATAACGTTTCGCCCGGCAACGGCTTGGTCATGATTGGTGGGTTAGTCAAAGCCTCCTTTAGCTCATCCAACGCTCGCTGGCATTGGTCGGTCCACTCAAAATCTGTGTCTTTCTTCAGAAGTCTGAATAATGGAAGCAACTTACAGGCCGCTTTTGGTATGAATCTGGATAGGGCAGCTACCATGCCATTCAGTTGTTGTATTTCTTTTTTGGTCGTGGGCGACCTCATCTCGGCGACCGCCCTGCATTTCTCAGGATTGGCTTCTATTCCTCTTTTCGTCAGGTGAAAGCCCAAGAATCTGCCGGCCCTCACCCCAAAAGTGCATTTTTCTGGATTTAGTCTAAGTGAATTCTTCCGGGCTTCTTCAAAGACCTCCCTTAGGTCGCTCACATGATCTGGATCGGTCATACTCTTAATGATCATGTCATCTAAGTAAACTTCAGAGATTCGACCGATCTGCTTTCTGAAGATCTTGTTCATCATGCGCTGGTAGGTCGCCCCAGCGTTCTTCAGGCCAAATGGCATTACTTTATATTGGAAATTGCCACGATCTGTCATGAAAGCAGTTTTGTGGCGATCAGGGGGATACATCGTAATCTGATTGTAGCCCGAGTATGCGTCCAGAAAAGATAATAATTTATAGCCCGAGGCACCATCGACCAGCTTGTCGATGTTGGGCACAGGAAAGGCATCCTTCGGGCACGCCTTGTTTAGATCGGTGTAATCTACACACATGCGCCACTTGCCATTCTTCTTCTTCTTTACTAGCACGACATTAGATAACGAGGTCGTGTATTTGATCTCTTCGACGAAATTAGCCTTCACGAGGTCCTCAACGGCCTTTGCTGCGGCTTGAGATTTTTCCTCACTCTGAGTTCTCCTTCTTTGGGCGACCGGTCTTACACCTTCATCGACCGAAAGTTGATGGCAAGCAATTTCAATGGGGATACCGGGAATATCTGATGCCTGCCATGCGAACAGGTCAGCATAGTCCCTTAGACATTTCACAAGGTCTTGTTTTACTTGCTCAGGCAGGTCGCTGCCTAATTTTACCGTCTTTGCTGGGTCGTCGCCCAACTGCACATCTACCAATTCCCCATGAGGCTCTGGTCTCTTTAACCTGTTCTTTAGCTCTCTGGCTAGGTCGTCATCATTGTCCTCTGGGTCGCTATCTGGATCATAACGAGCGTCCAGATCAGCGAGGTTAACTTGGTGGCCTTCACTGGTGCTCTGAGTATTTGGACCACGATCTACCTCATCACAAATTTCCTGATATAAGAAGTGGCTTCGCTCTTTCGCGCTCTGAGTCGGTCGCCGGGTAACTACCCGGTCGCTCTCTTGTAAAAAATTTCATTTTCAAATGCACCGTCGATGCCACGGCCTCTAGCTTGCCCAAGGTCGGCCTACCAATAATACACTGATAGAATGATTTGATGGGGAGTACGAGGAACATCGTCCGGACCGTCCCGTACAAATTGCTTTCCCCAGTATCGTCACCAAATGTGACTAGAAGTTCGATCGTCCCCTATGGATAGGTGATCGCTCCATTGAAGCCCGTTAGCGGAGTAGGCTCGGCCTGGGGAATTATCTCACCCCGATCCACTTTTAACTTATCAATCAATTCCTCGAACATGATATCGGCCGAGCTGCCTTGGTCGACTAGAATTCTTTGAACCTCTGTGTTGGCCATAACTGCTCTGACCACCAATGGAACATAACTGTTTGGCCTGCCATCGAGCAGGTCTTCATCCCCAAAAGAAATAGACGGTCTATTAGAGACCGGTCGTTCTGCTGAAGTCGAGGCAACCATTAGAAGCTCGTCCCTGTGACATCCGGGGCTGAGGAGGGCGGGGAGTGATCGCCGGTGCCCAAAAAGGTGGCATGGCAAAGAGCGGCTCCTGGCAGCTTCAAGCGAAGGGGCGCGTGAATGAACCGAATACGCACCGGAATGAGAGGATCCCGAGGCCGTGCGGTATGGGGTGCATATTGAAGGAAGGCTTAAAAGAATTGATTTGGACTACCTATACCAACAAGGTGCATCTTCTTTTCGGGAGCTCATCCCATAAGAACTCCATAGTTAAGCGTGCTTGGCTTGGAGTAGTAGTGGGATGGGTGACCTTCTGGGAAGTTTCCTGGAAAGCAAGCAAGTGAGGACAAAACATGCCGAAAAGACTCGTGTTGGTTCGTGGGGCGATCGGCGCTTCTGAAGCGATGCAGGATGTTACAAATGGTATCGAGCGCGCAGACCTCTCCCAAGACGGCAGTGTGGTTCGAGGACGAACCAAGCGGAGGCCGTGGGCATGTGACATCCGGGGGTGAGGAGGCGGGGAGTGATCGCCAGTGCCCAAAAAGGTGGCATGGCAAAGAGCGGCTCTGGCGGCTTCAAAGCGAAGGGCGCGTGAATGAACCGAATATGCACCGGAATGAGAGGATCCCGAGGTGCGGTATGGGTATGGGACTGCAGATTGAAGGAAGGCTTAAAAGAATTGATTTGGACTACCTATACCAACAAGGTGCATCTTCTTTTCGGAGCTCATCCCATAAGAACTCCATAGTTAAGCGTGCTTGGCTTGGAGTAGTAGTGGATGGGTGACCTTCCGGAAAGTTTCTGGAAAGCAAGCAAGTGAGGACAAAACATGTTTGAAAGACTCGTGTTGGTTCGTGAGGCGATCGGCGCTTCTGAAGCGATGCAGGATGTTACAAATGACTAATGTAACACCCCCTTCTACCATAACTACTATTTAATTAATTTTGAAAATCAGAGTAGTTGAAAAACTTCAGTGCGACCACACGAGGGTGCCACATTTAAACAAAACACCTTTCAAAACTCCAAAATGATTAAGTAAAATAAACTCCAAAATATAGGATACATAGCACCAAATAATATCCGGGAAAAGTATTACACTAGTGGAAAAATAACAACTTAAACAATAGTTCGAAATGTAAAAGAAATAACAAATAAACATCCCCTGTTGCTCGTGTATCGAGGCGACTCGACCATACTAGGAGAAGGGTCTCTAGTCACCTTCCGATCACATCACTGCAGAGTTGCCGACATACGAGGCAACACGACGCAATAGGTGAGTCTCAATACATAGATAATAATAAATAAAGCGAGAAACACAGAGAAACAGGCACACCATAGAACAATACATTTAAATACACTATTAAGACAGTTACACCAAAGGCAGTTACGCTAACTACAGTCACACCAGAAACAGTTACACCAGAACATGTATGCAATGTATGCAATGCAACCCAAAACTCCACTGGGCATATGCATGTGGATCCATCACCAAAAATTGCCTTGTGGGCATTCACCAAACACCAAAATATTTTAAGAGGCCGAAGCCTATTCACCAAAATGCATATGATTATGCGACGCCATGACTATGCACCAAAAACACCAAAACACCAAAATATAGCAATAACGTGCTCACCAATAATTATATGTAAGTTCACCACGGAGAGTCATAGACCCCTCATCACCAATATACTCACCATTTATTTTATAACACCTTAATTAGTACACCTACGGGGATTAAAGGACACCAACAAGTATTTCCACACCAAAGGACTAAAGTCATCTTAAGGACTAAAGTCAACACCCGGAACTAACTCACACCTAGGAACCAAACAATAATCAACTACAACTCAGGAACTGAATATTCATGTTTATGAGACAAAAGTTTCACGATCCCTGGAAGTTCCTTGTTAGGTTAATTCTGCAACTTGCAAGACCCAATTTTAACAATTCCTTTTAGCACATCCTTCAAGAGAGCTTCTCAAGAGAAAATCCTTCTTACTTCAGATCGTAAGGTAAACCAACTAAAACTCAATATCCTAAAAGCATAATCATTTCAATAATTGGGGTATTATTTAAGTGTATATCTATATCCATCATGTATATCTGAAATTTATATGATCTAGTTGTTTTCCTTCTCATACTTTTGAAGAGGAAACAGATCTCACTAATACATAACTTCAAGCTTGGCCTTGAAAGTTTGATATTTTCAAACTCCTCGCAATCAACAAACATGGATAAAAGTTAAAAATAACTATCTGTTTCATCGACATCGAGTGACATGGCTACAATTCAGATTGCATAGCTTCTTTACCTACTAGTAATTAACAATTAACAAATAATTAACAAATAACAAGCACAAACAATTACCGATAGGAGATTCCATTGTATCGAACCTTTTTTTGGTATAAAACTTATGGTGATATGATTAGACAGGTAGAGTTCAGATTTAAAAAGTAAATTGTTAAACACATACTCCTAACACCTAATCCCTAATCTCTATGATTTCAAGAGTTATATATTATTAACTATGATTAGAGAGCCCCCATACCTTGTTAAAATTGAAGAAGAAGACCAAAGCTCTCAAGAACACCTCCCAAGACACCAACAATCCACGCCTTTCTTCTTCCTTCTTGATTCTTCACGCAATCACTCCCTTTTTCAAGCCCTAGCCACATGCTCTTCTCACTCTCTCCTCTCTCTTTCTAATTTTTGCAAATTTTGTTTCTAATGAGGTTTTCTCCTAAGACCCTTATGTTTTTATTAGTTGGGTTTGGGTCACTTAACTCCCATGGGCCCTAATTGCACCTCCTAATTACTTTCTCACATCCTCCCTATTTAACTAAAATACTCCCCATTTAATTACTACACCCCACTCCTTAATTAAATTAATTACCTTATTATTATGTTAATATTGCCAACTAAAATATTATTTAATTAAATCACTTAAATAATCACTTACTAAATTTTGGGGCGTTACAACTCTCCCCACTTAGGCATTTTCGTCCTCGAAAATTTAAATATTATAGACAACGCACAACTCAAACACTCACCACACAAACAATAGATTCTAGAGAACACTCTTAACGAAACACATACCTCTAAATGTGCCCATCACTCCTCCGTAGGCTCAGTACTGCCCAGACAAACACCTCCCGCTAGACCTCTCCTTCTTTGGCTTTGGACACCGGGTACTAATGTGTCCCATTTCCCACAGCAGTGTGAGACACACATCTTGCTTCTCACACTTAGCGACTACATGACCCTCTTTCCCACACTTGAAGCACTTGTTGACCATGCAACTGGACTCTTATGTCCCGGCTTTCCACACTTGTGACACACAATACCCGCAGCAGCCTTCTCCCCACTTAACTTCTTGCCCGAACTCTCCTCTCCCTTACCCTTACCACTTGAACCTCATAGGGCTTCCCACTTAAACCGAGAATTCCTCTTTTCCTTCACAACCTTGTAAGCGCAGCAGAACTATCTTCTTCATAGATCCTACACTTATCAACCAATCTAGCAAAATCCCGAATCTCTTGATACCCAATTGCTTTCTTTATATCCAATGCAGCACCACTCTCAAATTTGACACACTTGGAGAACTCCGAATCGGCATCATTAGCATAGTAAGGACGCACTTTGGCCAACTCCTCAAATTTGGCGGCGTGCTCACTCACCACTGAGTCTTGTTTCCTCGCTTTAGCTCTAGAAATTCCACTTCCTTCTTAGCTCGCACATCCTCCTGGATAGTACTTTCTCTTGAACTCTCTTGTGAAAACCTCCCAAGTAACTCCTCACCAAAGATTTTCTAACCTTCGTGACATTCCCAACCACCAATCATCCGCCTCTTCTTGGCTAGCATATGCGTACTCAAACCTCACTTTCGTGCGGCGCGCATAATCCATAACCCGAAAAATTCTCTCGATCTCCTTCAACCATGCCAAAGCTCCATCGATCATACCGACCTTTGAAAGTGGGCGGATTCTCCTTTGGAACGTGGCCAACTTACTTGTTTTCAAAGATCCTCTCCACCATTCCGCCGTTCCCATCGCTCGAGCAATAGCTTGCAAAGCTTCAAAGAAGAGCAAGATCAACCCTCCGAGCCATCTCAACCTAACACTGCAGCATTAACACCATTTCAGAACCAGACTAACACTACCTAGTTGTCATATACACTATGACGAGACAGACACACTTGGCCGGACAGACCGAACTTATGCTCTGATACCACTAATGTAACACCCCCTTCTACCATAACTACTATTTAATTAATTTTGAAAATCAGAGTAGTTGAAAAACTTCAGTGCGACCACACGAGGGTGCCACATTTAAACAAAACACCTTTCAAAACTCCAAAATGATTAAGTAAAATAAACTCCAAAATATAGGATACATAGCACCAAATAATATCCGGGAAAAGTATTACACTAGTGGAAAAATAACAACTTAAACAATAGTTCGAAATGTAAAAGAAATAACAAATAAACATCCCCCCGGTGCTACGTATCAGAGCGACTCGACCATACTAGGAGAAGGGTCTCTAGTCACCTTCAGTCACCGTCACCTGCAGGTTGCCGACATACGAGGCAACACGACGCAGTAGGGTGAGTCTCAATACATAGATAATAATAAATAAAGCGAGAAACACAGAGAAACAGGCACACCATAGAACAATACATTTAAATACACTATTAAGACAGTTACACCAAAGGCAGTTACGCTAACTACAGTCACACCAGAAACAGTTACACCAGAACATGTATGCAATGTATGCAATGCAACCCAAAACTCCACTGGGCATATGCATGTGGATCCATCACCAAAAATTGCCTTGTGGGCATTCACCAAACACCAAAATATTTTAAGAGGCCGAAGCCTATTCACCAAAATGCATATGATTATGCGACGCCATGACTATGCACCAAAAACACCAAAACACCAAAATATAGCAATAACGTGCTCACCAATAATTATATGTAAGTTCACCACGGAGAGTCATAGACCCCTCATCACCAATATACTCACCATTTATTTTATAACACCTTAATTAGTACACCTACGGGGATTAAAGGACACCAACAAGTATTTCCACACCAAAGGACTAAAGTCATCTTAAGGACTAAAGTCAACACCCTAACTAACTCACACCTAGGAACCAAACAATAATCAACTACAACTCGAGAACCGAATATTCATGTTTATGAGACAAAAGTTTCACGATCCTGGAAGTTCCTTGTTAGGTTAATTTCACGAACTTGCAAGACCCAATTTTAACAATTCCTTTTAGCACATCCTTCAGTAGCTTCTCAAGAGAAAATCCTTCTTACTTCAGATCGTAAGGTAAACCAACTAAAACTCAATATCCTAAAAGCATAATCATTTCAATAATTGGGGTATTATTTAAGTGTATATCTATATCCATCATGTATATCTGAAATTTATATGATCTAGTTGTTTTCCTTCTCATACTTTTGAAGAGGAAACAGATCTCACTAATACATAACTTCAAGCTTGGCCTTGAAAGTTTGATATTTTCAAACTCCTCGCAATCAACAAACATGGATAAAAGTTAAAAATAACTATCTGTTTCATCGACATCGAGTGACATGGCTACAATTCGATTGCATAGCTTCTTTACCTACTAGTAATTAACAATTAACAAATAATTAACAAATAACAAGCACAAACAATTACCGATAGGAGATTCCATTGTATCGAACCTTTTTTTGGTATAAAACCGATGGTGATATGATTAGACAGTAGAGTTCGGGATTTAAAAAGTAAATTGTTAAACACATACTCCTAACACCTAATCCCTAATCTCTATGATTTCAAGAGTTATATATTATTAACTATGATTAGAGAGCCCCCATACCTTGTTAAAATTGAAGAAGAAGACCAAAGCTCTCAAGAACACCTCCCAAGACACCAACAATCCACGCTTTCTTCTTCCTTCTTGATTCTTCACGCAATCACTCCCTTTTTCAAGCCCTAGCCGTCGTGACTCTTCTCACTCTCCTCTCCTTTCTAATTTTTGCAAATTTTGTTTCTAATGAGGGTTTCTCCTAAGACCCTTATGTTTTTATTAGTTGGGTTTGGGTCACTTAACTCCCATGGGCCCTAATTGCACCTCCTAATTACTTTCTCACATCCTCCCTATTTAACTAAAATACTCCCCATTTAATTACTACACCCCACTCCTTAATTAAATTAATTACCTTATTATTATGTTAATATTGCCAACTAAAATATTATTTAATTAAATCACTTAAATAATCACTTACTAAATTTTGGGGCGTTACAACTCTCCCCCACTTAGGCATTTTCGTCCTCGAAAATTTAAATATTATAGACACTGCACAACTCAAACACTCACCACACAAACAATAGATTCTAGAGAACACTCTTAACGAAACACATACCTCTAAATGTGCCCATCACTCCTCCGTAGGCTCCGTACCTGCCAGGACAAACACCCTCCCGCTAGACCTCTCCTTCTTTGGCTTTGGACACCTGGTACTAATGTGTCCCATTTCCCCACAGTTGTAGCAGACCACATCTTGCTTCTCACACTTAGCAGCTACATGACCCTCTTTCCCACACTTGAAGCACTTGTTGACCATGCAATCTGGACTCTTATGTCCCGGCTTTCCACACTTGTGACACACAATACCCGCAGCAGCTTCTCCCCCACTTAACTTCTTGCCCGAACTCTCCTCTCCCTTACCCTTACCACCAAAACCTCATAGGGCTTCCCACGGCCCGAGAATTCCTCTTTTCCTTCACAGCCTTGTAAGCAGCAGAACTATCTTCTTCATAGATCCTACACTTATCAACCAATCTAGCAAAATCCCGAATCTCTTGATACCCAATTGCTTTCTTCATATGCCATGTGAACATTGGCTCTCCTTAGGAAGAAGCTGAGGTCTTGATAGTGATTCAACGTGAATTCTTCTACGAACCGATGATACGTTCGAATACCACGCTTGAGGTACTTTAGCTTATCTTTGTCGGATAAGTCGTGAACAGTTTCGGCTTCAGCATTGAACCGGTCGATGTACTGTCTCAGCGTCTCATTGTCTCCTTGAACAATCGTGTCCAAGTGCTCCTCATACCGATACTGGCAACGGTTGGCTGTATAGTGGCTCAAGAAGATTCTGACCAAGTCTTCCCACGAGGAGATGGAATTGGGCCGAAGAGATTCCCACCATTCCAATGCTCGGCCGTCCAACGACTGAGGGAACAGCCGGCACTTCATGGTCGAGCCCAATTCTC
Source organism: Oxytropis ochrocephala (assembly GCA_020916435.1). Taxonomy (NCBI): domain Eukaryota; kingdom Viridiplantae; phylum Streptophyta; class Magnoliopsida; order Fabales; family Fabaceae; genus Oxytropis; species Oxytropis ochrocephala. Next base: position 58,870,611 of record CM037092.1, on the reverse strand, counting down.
TATAACTGCAATAATTATTAAAATATCGGAGGTGTTTATCTGGATCGCCACGACCGTCAAACTTATTCAGATTGGGTGGCTTTCTCAGGTCTCTTGGGATCCTGTAGCGCCTGATTTCTCTAGTAAATGGGCCGTGGCCGTGCTGAATATCATTCGATCCAAAAGGTTGTATAGAGAGGCATGCCTCGTTGCCCGACATTCCATAGAATCCTGCAGAGGGGTCAAATGGTGGAAGTTGAGGAGGCCTTCTGGGTCGCTCTCTTTGACCTCTTCTCGGCCGCTGCGAGACGTCCCTAATTCTTCCATCCCGATAATCTTCCAACTCTTCACGAGAGTCCCAGGACCTACTTCTCGACCGACGTGAACCGGACGACTCATTGGAGGAGTATCTGGTGGGCGAGCGACCTGTATCAGGACGGTAGCTGGAGTCCTCATATTCATCATAAGATAGCGAACGGCGTCTGCGCACGTTCCTGCTTGGGGGCGACCTACGTGCCCTTATTCGCCGTGCCGGAGACCGGTGGGTAGTACTCTCCTGGCGCGAAAGGCTCCTCCGAGGAGGGGAACGGCGTGCATGCGTAGGTCGGCGTGGAGCAGAAGGTTCTTCGTCTTCCGCACGCTGGCGACCCGGAATCGACCCTCTTTCATAGCGAGAGATCAGCTCGTCTCTGTCTGCAATGACCTGGTTCTTGCTTTGAAGGATCTGCAGAACGACCTGAGTGACATGCTCGGGCAACGACTCTTCAATGCCTGCCTCAATCAGCTCGGGCGGTAGTCGGTGAGGAGCGGGCAGTTACACCTGCTCTAAGATCGGTCCGCGACCCTGCACCGAGGGTTCTTGTCGCGGATTCCCTTGAGATTCGTTGATGGTGACGGCTACGCCCTCCGGGGTTTGCTGCTGAGGATGTTGCCCGGAGGGGTTGAGTCGAGACGAGGCCCGCGTCTGGGGCCGGTCACGTGGAGCCATAGTCGAGATGGGATAGCGCTCGGGCCTCCCACTGTGGTCGCCAATTGATCGTACCTTGATCAATGAAGTGTTGAAGTTGCTGTCCTTTGACTAGGCCGGTCGTTGAATGAGGGAAAGGACCGGTCTTGGCTTCACGCTAAGCACCTCGGGTGTTACCTGCAAAGACACTCCGACGATCTAGTGAGTGGTCACTCGAGCAGATAACACAAGGTAAGAGAACGTACCTGATGCCATGTGCGAATGGCGTATATATACTGTAGAGTCCGACCGTTTTGCGAAAATTTCGGCCGGTTGCGAGAAGTGCGCTCCAAGCAGCGTGCTTGGGCCGGTTATGCTTATGCGGGCCGATGGCCCATATGCTGTTTGGACCTGCTGGTTTTGCTGATACACCCCGGAACACCCCTTATGTTGATTATTACTACAGGTACCCGTGACTGAGGACTTTTGAGTCCTTCATCCCTCGAGTCGGTCTTGCTCTGATACGTAGCACCTAGGGGGCGAATCTTAGCTAGTAGTCATTGTCTTATATGATACTATCGGAGTATTTTGTGTTGATGCCGTTTTGTTTTCTGGGAACTGTTTTCCTTTTATTCCGCTGCGTGATGACGAAGTAAACTATTTATTCTTTGAGGTTTCGCCCACTTGTTATGTGCCACGTATCTTGTTTTAAGTTATAAGTGAATTTGTTACCAGACGATGACGTGTTTGAAGTAAATGTAGCATTCCCGTTTGGATGAATTGAAAAATAATTTTTAAACACTCTGATATTTTTATTATAAATTGCCGGGTAGAAATGGGGTGTTACATTAGTGGTATCAGAGCAATTCGGTCTGTTCGGCCAAGTCGTCCAGTCATAGTGTTTTATGACAATTAGGTGTTGTTAGATTAGTTCTAAATTTTTGTTTGTGCTGCAGTATTAAGTTGAAATGGCTGGGAGGAACGATGCCGCTCTTGCTGCTGCTCTGCAAGCTATGGCTCAGGCTGTTGGGAACCGACAGAATGATGGAGAAAATCTTTGGAACACACGATCCGCCACTTTCCAAAGGGAGAACCCTCACACTTTCAAGGGGAGGTATAACCCCGATGGGGCTCTTGAGTGGCTGAAGGAAATTGAGAGGATTTTCCGGGTCATGGACTGTAATGATGCTCAGAAGGTCAGATATGGTACCCACACGCTAGCAGAAGAAGCTGATGACTGGTGGTTGGAAGTCAGGCAAAGGTTAGAGACTGCTAATGAAGAAATCACTTGGGTTGTATTCCGTAGGGAATTTTTGAGGAAGTATTTTCCAGAGGATGTTAGGGGAAAGAAGGAGATTGAATTCCTTGAACTGAAGCAAGGAAACATGTCTCAGATCGAGAATATCTTTGCCAAGTTCACTGAATTGGCCAAGTTTTATCCTCACTACACTGATGCTGGCTCTGAGTTCTCAAAATGCATTAAGTTTGAGAATGGGCTGAGAGCTGATATTAAGAAAGCTATTGGGTACCAGAAGATTCGGGTATTCGCTGATTTTATTGACAGCTGCAGGATCTTTGAGGAGGATAGTAATGCTCACTCTAAGGTCATGAGGGATCAGAAGGGTAAGTTTCAGAACCATAGTAAGCCATATGAGGTTTATGCTGGTAGGAGTAAACAGAGATATGCTGATGGTAAGAAGTTTGCTGAGTGTAAGAGGTCTAGTGGGGGAGATTCTCCCGCTAACCTTGTGTGTTTTAAATGTGGTAAGTCTGGTCATAGGAGCTACGACTGCAAGTCGGGAGGGAGAATGTGTTTCCGTTGTTGCAAGGAGGGACATTTGGCGTCTGATTGTGATCGCAAGTACGTGGTTTGTTTTAACTGTGGTGAGGTGGGTCATATTAGCACCAAGTGTTCTAAGCCAAAGCAAGAGAGGTCCAGTGGAAGGGTGTTTGCTCTCGCGGGATCAGAGGAGGCTAATGAGATAAGAGGTACATGTTTTATTAATGGTACCCCGTTGCTTGCTATTGTTGATACTGGTGCTACGCATTCATTTATTGCTGCTGTGTGTGCTGATAAATTGAAACCAGTTTTATCTTCTATGAAGAGGGAAATGGTTATCGATACTCCAGCTAAGGGTTCGGTAAGTACCTCTCTTGTATGTGCTAAGTGCCCTCTGTCGGTCTTCGGCAGAGATTTCCTCGTTGATCTTATTTGTTTGTCGTTGGGAGGGTTTGATGTCATTCTTGGTATGGACTGGTTAGTGGATAACCATGTGCACATTAATTGTTTTAGCAAGTCTGTGAGCTTCCTTCCTCCCGAAGAGGAAGAGTCTGTTTTGTTGTCTGCTGGCCAGTTGCATAAGGTAATGAAGGAGGGTGTTCATCTATTTGCCTTGATGGCGTCATTGTCTGCTGAGAATCAAGCTATCGTTGAAGGGTTGCAGGTGGTGCGTGAGTTTCCCGAAGTGTTCCCTGATGAGATTCCTAGTGTTCCTTCAGAGAGGGAAGTTGAGTTTGCTATTAATCTTGTACCTGGTACTAGGCTTGTGTCTATGGCACCGTACCGGATGTCAGCCTTAGAGTTGTCGGAATTGAAGAAGCAGCTAGAAGATCTACTTGAGAAGAAATTTGTAAGGCCAAGTGTGTCACCGTGGGGAGCTCCAGTGTTGTTAGTGAAGAAGAAGGATGGAAGTATGAGACTTTGTGTTGATTATAGGCAGCTGAACAAAGTGACAATTAAGAACAAGTATCCGCTCCCGAGGATTGATGATCTGATGGACCAGTTGGTAGGTGCTAAGGTGTTTAGCAAAATCGATTTGAGGTCGGGTTATCACCAGATCAAGGTGAAGGATGAAGACATTCAGAAGACAGCTTTCAGAACTAGATATGGCCACTATGAGTACTCTGTGATGCCGTTTGGTATTACCAACGCGCCAGGAGTATTTATGGAATACATGAATCGTATTTTCCATACTTACTTGGACCGGTTCGTAGTGGTGTTTATTGATGACATTCTGGTGTATTCTAAGATTGAAGAAGAGCATGCAGAACATTTGAGGTTAGTGCTAGAAGTGTTGAGAGAAAATCCAAGTGTGAGTTCTGGCTGAATGAAGTAAGTTTCCTGGGTCATGTTATTTCTGGTAATGGTATTGCTGTGGACCCAGCCAAGGTAGATGCAGTGTTACAATGGGAGAGCCCAAGTCGATTCATCGAGATCGAAAGCTTTTTGGGGTTGGCTGGTTATTATAGGAGGTTTATTGAAGGTTTTTCTAAGCTAGCCCTTCCGTTGACTCAATTGACTTGTAAAGGGAAAGCTTTTGTGTGGGATGCTAGATGCGAAGAGAGCTTCAATGAGTTGAAGAAGAGGTTGACAACATCTCCTATTTTGACCTTGCCCGTGCCGGATCAACCGTTTGTGGTGTATTGTGACGCTTCCAAGATGGGTTTGGGAGGTGTGTTGATGCAGGATGGTAAGGTAGTAGCTTATGCGTCTAGACAGTTGAGGACCCATGAGAAGAACTACCCTACGCATGATTTGGAACTCGCTGCGATTGTGTTTGTGCTGAAGATTTGGAGGCACTATCTTTATGGTACTAGATTTGAGGTGTTTAGTGCCCATAAGAGCTTGAAGTACTTATTTGATCAGAAGGAGCTGAATATGAGACAGAGACATTGGTTAGAATTGTTGAAGGACTATGATTTCGGCTTGAACTATCATCCAGGCAAAGCTAATGTCGTGGTTGATGCTTTAAGTCGAAAGACCTTGCATATGTCAGCAATGATGGTTAAAGAGTTGGAGTTGATTGAACAATTCCGAGATATGAGCTTAGTTTGTGAAGTAACACCGCCGAGTGTTAGATTGGGGATGCTGAAGATTGGCAATAAATTTCTGGTTAGTATCTGAGAAGCCCAGAAGACAGATGTGAAATTAGTGGACTTGATAGTTGCGGATGACCAAGCTGTGGACGGGGATTTCAGGTTAGATTCCCAAGGTGTGTTGAGATTCAGGGATAGAATCTGTATTCCAGATGATGCTGAGATGAAGAGAATGATTCTTGAAGAAAGTCATAGAAGCAAGTTGAGTATTCATCCGGGGGCAACAAAGATGTACCAAGATTTGAGGAAATTGTTTTGGTGGTCGGGGATGAAGCGGGATGTGGCACAGTTTGTGTATGCATGTTTGACTTGTCAGAAGTCAAAGGTTGAGCACCAGAAGCCTGCAGGGTTGATGCAACCATTGGATATCCCAGAGTGGAAGTGGGACAGTATTGCTATGGATTTTGTGACGGGTTTGCCTCATACTGCGAAAGGGTATGATGCCGATTGGGTGGTTGTGGATAGATTAACAAAGTCGTCCCATTTTGTTCCTATCAATATCACGTATCCAGTGCCTAGGTTGGCAGAGATCTATATCCGAGAAGTTGTGAAGCTTCACGAAGTTCCTAGTAGCATTGTTTCAGATAGAGATCCGAGATTTACTTCAGAGTTCTAGAGAAGTTTGCATGAGAAGTTGGGATCAAAGTTGAGGGTGAGTTCAGCCTATCATCCTCGAACGGATGGTCGATCGAGAGAGAGACAATTCGATCCAACGGAAGATTTCTTTGAGAGCTTGTGTTTTGGAGCAGGGAGGTTCATGGGATTCCTACCTTCCATTGATAGAATTCACATACAACAACAGCTACCATTCTAGTATTGGGATGGCACCTTTTGAGGCGTTGTATGGTCGGAAGTGTAAAACCCCACTATGTTGGTATGAGTCTGGTGAGAGTGTGGTGCTTGGACCTGAGATTGTCCGCGAGACAACTAAGAAGGTTGCGTTGATCCGTGAGAAGATGAAAGCGTCGCAGAGTCGACAAAAGAGCTACCATGATAATCGGAGGAAGGATTTAGAGTTCCAAGCAGGTGACCATGTATTCCTGAGAGTCACTCCGATGACTGGTGTTGGGCGTGCCTTGAAGTCGAAGAAGCTCACTCCTCGTTTTATTGGTCCGTGTCGACATCGAGAGGTTGGAAGTGTTGCCTATAGGGTGGCTTTGCCGCCTAATCTTTCGAACTTGCATGACGTGTTTCACGTGTCGCAACTTCGAAAGTATGTTCCAAACCCGTCTCATGTGATTCACATGGGTGATATGGAGGTACGAGATAATCTCACTGTGGAGACTATGCCGGTGAGGATTGAAGATAGAGAAGTGAAGGTTCTGAGAGGGAAGGAGATTGTCTTGGTAAAAGTGGTTTGGTTAGGAGCTGCTGGTGAGAGCATGACTTGGGAGCCGGAGAGTAAGATGCGGGAGTCTTATCCAGAGCTATTTGAATCAGGTAAGAATTTCGAAGACGAAATTTCCTAAGTGGGGGAGAGTTGTAACACCCAAAATAATTTAATTAACTATTTAATTGAATTATTTAAGTGTTGCATTAATATTGTATATTAAAATATTAATATATTGTTGTATTTTTAAAATGAAGGAAGTGGTGTCGGTAATTCCGAGGTGGTAAGGAATGGCCCAAGAGCCCAAGCCCATTGACTTAGGCTCCTAGGCGCTAGGGTTGATGCATTTTCGCATCAATTGAGAAACAAAGAAAGAAAGAAACGTCAGAAGAGAAGAGAGATCGCACAAGAGAGAAAAAAGAAAGAAGGAGATCGCACAAGAGAGAAGAGGAGAAGAAGAGCTTTTGCTGTGGTTACTTCGGTGTTCACGTAGAAGGATCATCATCTTCGAAAAACTTAAGGTAAGGGTAGGTCTTACCTTATAATAGGGTTTATAATGGGATGTATGTGGCTGTAGGATTTATATTAATCTCATTGTGATTTTAATTGTGGTTTTTGATGTATGATTGAATGAATGATGAATTGATGATGTTGTTAAAAAGTATATGACTTGTTAGGTGTATGCGATTGATTGAGTGTATCTGGATGATTCTGAACTGTGATGTTTGTAATGTGAAGCTTGAAATCGATTCTGGGCTCTATACAGAAGCCAGGAATCGATTTCCCCCTTTACAATGTAAGCAAGGAATCGATTTCCTCCTTTAAAACAAAAACAAGGAATCGATTTCCCCCTTTAAAATGAAAGTTAGAAATCGATTCCCCCTTTAAAAATGAAAGCTATGAATCGATTCCCTCTTTGAAAAAGAAGCCATGAATCGATTCCCTCTTTAAAAATGAAAGCTATGAATCGATTCCCTCTTTGAAAATGAAAGTCATGAATCGATTCCCCTTTTAAAAACAAGAAATCATGAATCGATTTTGTGCTTGTCAACATTTTCCTAACTTATTTAGCATGTGTTTATAAATGTTAGGCTAATGGGAGCCACTTTGTCTTGTTTTCGCGTTTTTGGCACTTTATTCTTTTAGATTGTGTGTTATGTGCTAATTTTGGTCTTTGTGGGTGATCTGGCACATTTTTATGTTGCCAATGTGGTTATTAAATGATGATGTTGTTGATGATGGGCTTAATGCCAAATTGACGATGATGTTATAGATGATTTGATGATGTGAGGCTTAATGCCAAATAAATATTGAAAGTTGTTGTATATATATATATATATATATATATATATATATATATATATATATATATATATATATATATATATATATATATATATATATATATATATATATATATATATATATGATATGTGATGTGATTGGTATAGTTCTGCGATCTAATATAACGCTTATTATAAGCCTTATTATACAGATTTTAGACTCACCCCTTATGTTGATAATTACTACAGGTACCCGTGACTGAGGACTTTTGAGTCTTTCATCCCTCGAGTCGGTCTTGCTCTGATACGTAGCACCTAGGGGGCGAATCTTAGCTAGTAGTCATTGTCTTATATGATACTATCGGAGTATTTTGTGTTGATGTCGTTTTGTTTTCTGGGAACTGTTTTCCTTTTATACCTCTGCGTGATGACGAAGTAATTTGTTATGTGAACTAAACTATTTATTCTTTGAGGTTTCACCCACTTGTTATGTGCCACGTATCTTGTTTTAAGTTATAAGTGAATTTGTTACCAGACGATGACGTGTTTGAAGTAAATGTAGCATTCCCGTTTGGATGAATTGAAAAATAATTTTTAAACACTCTGATATTTTTATTATAAATTGCCGGGTAGAAATGGGGTGTTACATGATGTCTTGCGCTACATTGGGGTCGCCCCATCACAGCTGCACCCAAACACGTGGGCATTCCTGAAGACTTTCGAGGTATTGTTGGGCCGGCTTAATAGGCCGGTGTCGATCCAACTGTTCTTCACAATCTTCGAGCTGAGTTGGCTCAGGGAGAAAGCCAACAAAGAGAAGAGGGAGCAAGTGTCCTTAAAAACTCAAAAGACCCAACACAGATATTTCAAGGCGTTTTCAGAGTCGCTGGGAGGAGCGTGGAAGAGTCACTACTTCTGGATCGTTCCCACTAAGGAGGTCGGCCAAGCGATCGCCGAGACGCTGCCTGATGAATCGATCGGTGATCCTTACTTTCCGATTATGTGGAACGAAGCTCACTTTTTCAGACGCGCTGGTGACTACATCTACGCCACCAAGGATTTGAGTGCAGTCGACCTGGAGTCTTTGCAAATTATCAAAGCATTGTCGAGCCTTATGCCCCCCGATCCCAAAGGCAACATACCTTGCCGGCCGTTCTCACGCTTTTTCGTCGGCGCGCCGAGGTTTGCACGCACTTGGTTCGATTTTTCCTTTGTCTTTTATTTCGATTATTGACTGTTTCGTTTAACCTTTGAATCGTTCTATTTTGTAGGGAAAATGGCAAGAATAGCTTGGGCTTCTTTGGAAAAGATGGCCTTGAAATCTTCATCAAAGCCTTCGTCCTCAAGGCCGGTCAAGCAGGTGGTCGACCTGGACGGCTCTTCCCAACAAACCCCTCGTAGCCAAGGCAAAAGTGGTGGTCGCAAGGGTCGCTCCCCTCAGGGCCAGGACGGTCGGAGCCCCAAACGTAGCAAAACAAACTCGCTCGTGCAGATTCACGAGACTCCTGATGATGAGATTCCCGTGGTTCAGATCGACAGCTTGGGCGAGATCGACTTCGAGCGGTTCAAGCGGGAGCCCATGGTGGATTGTGATTCCTTGTGCATGGCGGTGGGTAAGGCCATGCAGCAGCTGACAGATGATGGGGGGAGAAAAGCTGCAGGTATTTTAACTCTCTAGTCCTTCTTCGCTTTAATTTAAGATCAGTCGATTGGGTGGTCTTATTATTTTTGTTGCAGAGGCCCGAGCTGAAAGGGACCAGGCCCTCGCCATTCTGAAGATCGTGAATAAAAAACTTGAGAAGGCCTTGACTTCAAAGAATGCTGCCTTGGAAGCCAAAGATCGAAGCCGCCGGGGCCCGGCTAAGCCGTGAAAGCGGAACAAGGAGTTAGTTTGCTTTCTCGGGTTAAAGAGCTAAAAGGGGAAGTGGACGGCCTGAAGAAGGACAATGCTGAAATGGAGGACCAAGTCCAAATGGTGGTCGGCCTTGCGAAGGATGCAGCGATCGAACAATTCCAGAACGCCATCGACCAGGTGCGCTTGCTGAATGCCGATCTAGACCTCAACGTTGATGACCGGGTGTTGAGGCCCAAGCATCGTGTTGAAGGTAACAAGATTGTGCTCACGGAGCAAACTTATGAACATGGGAACGTGGTTAGGCAACGCTCGGTCGTGTCTGGCCGCTCCCGATGCTGCAGCCTTTGTTCTGAAGCCCACCTGCGAGCGGTGTATTTTTTGTAAACTTTGACCAGCCTTCGGGCATAACAATAATTTTGGCCTGCCTTCGAGCAGTTGGGTGCTCGGTTTCAACCGGGCATCTTGTCTTGTAATGAATTACTTTCTACCTTGCTTATTTCGTTTGTTTGAATTTACTTACCTTATTCGTTCACACTTTTCTAAGTTTACGAACTCTAGGCCAATCATGGGCCGCTGCTTTGGGCCTTGCGAAGGCTTTCGTTTTAGGTCGATCGTCGACCGGTTCGCACTTTTTCGAAAGCATTCGTTGTAGACCGCTCGGCGGTCTACGCTCGTTGGTGGGTCATTGCTTGACCCTTGGGTCATTCGATGACACTCGTTTTGGGCCGTTCAACGGCACTCGTGGTAGGCCGCTCGGCGGCCTACGATCGATTGTGGGTTATTACTTAACCCCTGGGCCATTCGATGGCACTCGCTCTAGACCATTCGTTTGTTCTACATCTGTTTGGGCTAGCTCGGTGACACTCGTTGCAGACCGTTCGTCGGTCCACGTTTGTTTGGGCTGACTCGGTGACCCTACGGTCGCTCCTCTGCCACGGGCATGGTGAGCGACCGGGCATACATTCTTTGCAAAAAAGTAAAGTACAAATTTGATTTCAAAGGTCAGGCCTTAGTAAAAAACCCAGTGGGAAAAAGAGCGCCTGCCCGTCTTTCATTAATAGATAAGTCGGTCATTACATTTAGACATAGTATTTTTGAAGCTTATCCACATTCCATGTTCTGGGGATGGTCGCCCCTTCCATGGTCTCCAACTCATACGCCCCCTTGCTGGTCTGTTTGACGACCCGGTATGGACCTTCCCAATTAAGGGCAAGTTTTCCTTGTCGGGCGTTTTTGTTTCCAATGTCTGCACGTCTAAGAACGAGCTGGCCAATCGAGAAGTCTCTCTTCTGAACACGAGCGTTGTACCTAGCTGCGACCTTCTGCTTTATCAATTGTTCTCTAAGTTATGCTTGGGTGCGCAGTTCTTCGATCAGGTCCAACTCTTCTCGTATGGCTTGGTCGTTGTCGACCATTGTTGGGGGATTCAATGTTCTCCAGTTCAGCTCGCCCATTTCTATGGTTATAACAGCATCAGTTCCATAGACTAGCCTGAAGGGTGACTCCCCAGTCGATGAACGGGCGGTCGTCCTGTAAGCCCAAAGAACGGACTGCAGTTCTTCGACCCAATTCCCCTTTGCTTCTTCTAGTCTTCTCTTTAAACCACGCAGGATGACTCTGTTGGCCGCTTCAGCTTGGCCGTTTGTTTGTGGATGCTCGACGGAAGTGAAACGCTGTTTCACTCCTAAGCCGGCCAACATTTCCCTGAACCTCTTGTCCACGAATTGGGTACCATTATCTGTTATTAACTGTTGGGGAATTCCAAAACGGGCTAGCACATTCCAGCCGAAGAACTTGCTCACCTTTGCTGACGTGATAGTCGCTAGAGGCTCGGCCTCAATCCACTTCGTAAAATAATCTACTGCCACGATCAGGAATTTGAACTGGCCTGGAGCAGGTGGAAACGGGCCTAGCAGATCCATGCCCCCCCACCAGGCGAACGGCCAAGGTGAGGCGAGACTTTGCAACTCTGAAGAAGGTGTGACATGGACGTCGGCATGCACTTGACACTTTTTGCACTTCTGGACTAATCTCTTGGCGTCTTCGTCCATGGTCGGCCAGTAATAACCGGCTCTAAGAGCTTTCTTTGCTATGGATCGTGCACCTTGATGGCTCCCACAAACACCCTCGTGGATGTCTCTTAACACATGGTCGGCTTTGACCGACGACAGGCATCTTAACAATGGAGATGAGAATCCTCTTCGATACAACTTTCCTTCTATTACCGAATACTTGGCCGCCCTTAACCTGATCAACTTTGCCTGCTTTTGGTCGCCCGGCTCTTCTCCTTCTACAATGTACCGCAGAATGGGGTCGATCCAATCATTATCTTGATTGACGCAAAGAACGGCCAGTGACGGGCTTGGTTTGGTCGATACGCTTGGCCGATTTAAAATTTTCCTGGATCAAGCTCCTGTGATTTCCAGGGGTTTTGGTGCTTGCTAGCTTTGAAAGGATGTCTGCTCGGACATTTTCAGTTCTCGGCACATGCCTTACCTCCGCCCGGTCGAATTGCTGGAGAAGCTCCCTTACTCTGGCCAAGTAGCTCTTGAGAACGTCGTCCTTAGCATCGTACAGCTCTTTAATTTGTGAGACGACTAGTAACGAATCTGAATGCAGTTCCACACGATCGACGTTGAAATCCTTGGCGAGCTGCAGCCCGGCTATACATGCCTCATACTCGGCTACATCTGCTATTCATGGTCATAGATATTTCCTCACTGCTTTAGATGACTATAGTAGATATACATGGATAATATGGATAATATTGCTTAAAACCAAAAGTGCAGTTAGTAACCATGTCAAAAACTTCATTGACACTCTTGAAAAAGTATGAAACCACTGTTAAGACAGTCAGGATTGATAATGGTCCAGAATTCTTGATACCCGAGTTCTATTCCTCCAAAGGAATTGTTCACCAAACCACAAGTGTGGAAACCCCTGAGCAAAATCGGAGAGTTGAGAGGAAACATCAACACATTCAAAATGTAGGATGAGCACTTTTGTTTCAATCCAAGTTGCCTAAGCAAAGTACAATCCTTGTTTAGAAAATGTGATCATTTTATATTCCCTCTTCCTTAAGTTGATTCTATTTCATCAAATTCATCATTTTAGTATGATCCATAATTTTAAGTATTTCTATTTAAGATATTTCTTGTTTGGTAACTTAAGATAACCTCCAATGTAATATGTAATTCTTTGATATGTTTCCTTGTTTACAAAAATTGTTGTTTAACTTCTACCAAAGATAAGCTTATCATAATGACTGGACTAATCAAGATATACAAATTCGTGCATAATGAGCGAGTGATGGGGAAAAAAAGAAATTGGGTTTCCATTCTCTCCCAATCAAAAAAGAGAAAGAAAGAACCTGGCAAGAAAGTACAAAGATGTCATTAAGGACCTGGGCACAATATACTCTTGTGTTGTAGTTGTCGATTTGAGATTATGCACAATGACCAAGGCATTAGAACAACACTTGGTTTTGTTTCTACTATTAAAGATCAAAGATTGATTGGTGATTCTTCCTGGAATCAAGTGTTACTAAGTGGCTTCATCTCGAGAGGGGGTGAATTGAGACTTTAAAAACTTTTCCCCTTTTTAATGACTTAGATTAATTTTCGCGAGAGTTTATGAAATGAACGAATTAGAAGTATAAACAATAAAGAACACAAGAGATTTATCTTTGGTTCACCCACCTCCTAGTGACCTACTCCAGTCCTCTCACAAACCCTTTGTGAGATTTTCACTATCAAAACAAAGCTTAAAACGGGTGCTTTAAAACCCTTACAGACTCAGGCGCTCTTCACCTAGGATACCCCACCTTGTGCAAGAGCCCTTAACAACAATTACAACAAGAGATACCCCACCCTTGTTACAATCAAAAACCCTAGAGAGATACCCCACTCTCTAGTACAACCAATTGACATACAAGAGATACCCCACCCTTGTTACAGTCAAAATCCTAGAGAGATACCCCACTCTCTAGTACAACAAATTTACAAACAAGAGATACCTCACCCTTGTTGCAATCAAAACCCTAGAGAGATTCCCCACTCTCTAGTATAACCAATTACAAAAATTTGAACAAATTACAAGAAATAGAAATACCTCTAAAGTAGGTGAATACAACAAGTTGAAGCTTCCCAACCTAACCCTTGAGAGAGATCAGCTCAAATTGATAGAACAGTGAAGAGCAAGTGTGACAGTGTGATAGGGTGTGTTCTGTGTTTTAGAATTGTAGGTTGTTGTAATCTGTGAAGCCCTAAATCCTATTTATGGAGTTTGTAAAAATATGACCGTTGAAGCAAATTGTAACTCTATTTTGATAAGTGAATAATCGATTGATTGCTTCTAAGGTAATAAGTTGGAAATCGATTTCTTGCTTAAGGAATAAGTGAGAAATCGATTTTGTACTTTAGTGAAACAAGATGGTAATCAATTGATAGCTTCATAAAATTAAGTTCCTTAAGGCTAGGCAAGATGCAAATCGATTGTTAGCTTTAATAAGGCAAGCCACAAATCGATTTAGTGCTTTAAAATACAAGTGGGAAATCGATTTTGTTCCTTAAAAAACACAAGTCATGAATCGATTGTTTTCTTTCCAAAACAATTCTTTCTTAAAACCATCAACATGCAAATCGATTTCTAGCTTTAATTTTATAGGCTATGAATCGATTTCTAGCTTTAAACAAGCTATGAATCGATTTCTAGCTTTAAAGTTACAAGCCATGAATCGATTGCTTTCTTTCCAAAAACAAGTTCTCTCAAAAATCAAGCCATGAATCGATTTTAACAAGTTCCTAACCTATTTGACATGCTTTTATCAATTTAAGACATCTATTAGGTTTGCTTGTGTGTGTTAGTGTGTAGAGTGATTTGAGCCGATCCTCAAAAGTGGTTTACAATTTATTCCTAAGACTCGACTCGACTTTCTAGCAACTACCCTTAACACAGACTTACTTCTTGGGTTGGTTGAGCCTTGCAATTCCATTTGTCACTTTGTCTTACATTACTTCATCATCAAAACTTAACCTGCAACACAAGATATCCACATCAAGATGAGGCAAACCCATAAAACACTGTAATTGATGCTAAGAGGTTAATTGGTAAAAAGATTGTGATCAATCCTCTTGTTCAAGGTGATAAAATGTCGTGGCTATTCAAGGTCACTCCAGGGGTAAATGACAAGTCCATAATTACTATTAGGTATAAGGATCAAGAGATGCACTATAGTGTCGAGGAAATATAAGTAACCTAATTGTTGGAAGCAAAGCGACAAAAAAAAATGTTACTAACACTTCTCTAAATACAATAGAAGAAACATAGACATAACCAAATTCCGCAATGCATAATGTCTACACCAAGTGGCAAGCTTAATTAACAAACTGAGATTCCAATTACAATAAAGAATCCCAAATTATTTGGGGTACAATACAATATTTTTCGACGTCTAGGGTTTCAACATAACCATTATCATAAACGGCAGATGCAGACGATTCATTCAAATGATTCTTATCAAACTGTAGGAAAGGTATCCTTACACACATTAAACTTGTCATCATTTTAACTCTCCTATAAACACGGCCTTACATACGTCTCCATGTCCTTGGCCCTGAAAAACATTCTTTTCAAATATTCTGCAGAGGACATATATAAGCCTCCTTCTCCACCTTACAAAAACAAAACACGCACAAACCCCATCTCAAGTAAGAAAAATTCAACACCGAATTAAAATATATACAATTAAAAAAGGAATAATTAAATGAAATATTTACCTTAAATCGGCACCCAATAGTTTGCATACAAAATAAAGTTTTGGTGCCCATGTTATTGCTACTGCTAGAGATGAAGATGAAGAACATGAATACCCTTAAGTCAAAGAGATAAAAATTCAAAATATACATCAAATCCAGATTTCACAATGCAAACATATCATCATTTGGTGATTTGTTGATTTGATATGGTGATAGACAAATATCACTACTGGTGGAGGTCTTTGCAAATGAAAGAGGAAAGGTGTAGGAAGAAGAAAAACATTGAAGGAAATTAAGGCCACAATAACTGCAAATAGAAAAATGAAACCATACCATGATAAATATTTTATGAGAATTTTGATCTCAAGAAGACTATTTATATAGCCATATGATGTTTCAAACATTGCATTTGATTTCATACAATTGGGATAATTTAAATGTGAAGATATTTATTATAACATTTGACCTAATAAATTTTATACTTTTTTGACCAAATATTTATTATAACATTTGAGTGAATATATTTTATACTTTTTTTTGACCAAATATTTCTAATAATTTTTACCGAATATATTTTATACTTTTTCTGACCAAATATTATATTTTATAATAAACATTTAATAGCTATAATACTGAATTATATTTAATGAGATACTTAATAGTTTGAAAAATACCTATAAAAATAAGATTGAAAAATAATAATATATTTAATGATATGTATTTAATATAAAATGGTTACCTATTATAAATTCAATAGAAAATTTTAGTTCAATATCATCCTGCATGAATATTGTATTAAATGTCATTGTTCATTTGGAATTTAATTCTTATACAAAGTGAAATTTTAAATTTAGAAAGATAAATTAATTAAAGATTAGAGAAGAGTTGTAAAACAACAAAAATGCTAGCTGCAATCGCTCACTCGTGAGATAATGTCATCCACGTCAGTCTTTTATATTGGAAATTTGTAACTAGCTATAGGCTCAATTAGAAAGGCCTCACAACTCTCTTCCTTCGTGCAACAGGAAAGTGCATACGTTATAGAACACTGCGCATTATCGTTGTGGTCCAGAAAGAGAGATGGAGAAAAATGAAACAAAAATGCCTCTTTGTTAATGCGCGTTGTTCTATAAGCGGATGCAACAATCTATCCAAATGACTCGTTTTCTTTCTTCTTCTCTTTCAATACAAAAACAACATCTTAAAATTAATAAAAAATGTAAAAGAAAGAAAACAAAAGAAACTATCATATAGTTTATTCATTCTATTCTTGCTGATGAAGGACCTGTGTCTGATATTTGTCATTATGCCAAAAAAAGAAACTATTATATCGTCTAAATTATAGTAGAGATTCCGAATGTTATGAATTAATACATTTTGATATTTGGGTTCCCATTTCTACATCTTCTATTCATGGTCATAGATATTTCCTCACTGCTTTAGATGACTATAGTATATATACATGGATAATATTGCTTAAAACCAAAAGTGCGAGTAGTAACCATGTCAAAAACTTCATTGACACTCTTGAAAAAGTATGAAACCACTTTAAGACAAATCGGGATTGATAATGGTCCAGAATTCTTGATACCCGAGTTCTATTCCTCCAAAGGAATTGTTCACCAAACCACAAGTGTGGAAACCCCTGAGCAAAATCGGAGAGTTGAGAGGAAACATCAACAGTTTCAAAATGTAGGAGGAGCACTTTTGTTTCAATCCAAGTTGCCTAAGCAAAGTACAATCCTTGTTTAGAAAATATGATCATTTTATATTCCCTCTTCCTTAAGTTGATTCTATTTCATCAAATTCATCATTTTAGTATGATCCATAATTTTAAGTATTTCTATATTTCTTGTTTGGTAACTTAAGATAACCTCCAATGTAATATGTAATTCTTTGATATGTTTCCTTGTTTACAAAAATTGTTGTTTAACTTCTACCAAAGATAAGCTTATCATAATGACTGTTCTAATCAAGATATACAGATTCGTGCATAATGAGCGAGTGATGGGGAAAAAAAGAAATTGGGTTTCCATTCTCTCCCAATCGAAAAAGAGAAAGAAAGAACCTGGCAAGAAAGTACAAAGAAGTCACTAAGGAATAGACTTGGGCACAATATACTCTTGTGTTGTAGTTGTCGATTTGAGATTATCCACAATGACCAAGGCATTAGAACAACACTTGGTTTTGTTTCTACTATTAAAGATCAAAGATTGATTGGTGATTCTTCCTGGAATCAAGATGACGCAAACCCATAAAACACTGTAATTGATGCTAAGAGGTTAATTGGTAAAAAGATTGTGATCAATCGTCTTGTTCAAGGTGATAAAATGTCATGGCAATTCAAGGTCACTCCAGGGGGTAATGACAAGTACATAATTACTATTAGGTATAAGGATCAAGAGATGCACTATAGTGTCGAGGAATTATAAGTAACCTAATTGTTGGAAGGAAAGTGACAAAAAAAATGTTACTAACACTTCTCTAAATACAATAGAAGAAACATAGACATAACCAAATTCCGCAATGACTGCATAATGTCTACTCCAAGTGGCAAGATTAATTAACAAACTGAGATTCCAATTACAATAAACAATCCCAAATTATTTGGGGTACAATACAATATTTTTCGACGTCTAGGGTTTCAACATAACCATTATCATAAACAGCAGATGCAGATGATTCATTCAAATGATTCTTATCAAACTCTAGGAAAGGTATCCTTACACACATTAAACTTGTCATCATTTTAACTCTCCTATAAACACGGCCTCACATACGTCTCCATGTCCTTGGCCTTAAAAAACATTCTTTTCAAATATTCTGCAGAGGACATATATAAGCCTCCTTCTCCACCTTACAAAAACAAAACACGCACAAACCCCATCTCAAGTAAGAAAAATTCAACACCGAATTAAAATATATACAATTAAAAAAGGAATAATTAAATGAAATATTTACCTTAAATCGGCACCCAATAGTTTGCATACAAAATAAAGTTTTGGTGCCCATGCTATTGCTACTGCAAGAGATGAAGATGAAGAACATGAATACCCTTAAGTCAAAGAGATAAAAATTCAAAATATACATCGAAGCCGTACTTACAATGCAAACATATCATCATTTGGTGATTTGTTGATTTGATATGGTGATAGACAAATATCACTACTGGTGGAGGTCTTTGCAAATGAAAGAGGAAAGGTGTAGGAAGAAGAAAAACATTGAAGGAAATTAAGGCCACAATAACTGCAAATAGAAAAATGAAACCATACCATGATAAATATTTTATGAGAATTTTGATCTCAAGAAGACTATTTATATAGCCATATGATGTTTCAAACATTGCATTTGATTTCATACAATTGAGATAATTTAAATGTGAAGATATTTATTATAACATTTGACCTAATAAATTTTATACTTTTTTGACCTAATATTTATTATAACATTTGACTGAATATATTTTATACTTTTTTTTGACCAAATATTTATTATAACATTTGACTGAATATATTTTATTGATTTTTTTGACCAAATATTTCTAATAATTTTTACCGAATATATTTTATTCTTTTTTTGACCAAATATTATATTTTATAATAAACATTTAATAGCTATAATACTGAATTATATTTAATGAGATACTTAATAGTTTGAAAAATACCTATAAAAATAAGATTGAAAAATAATAATATATTTAATGATATGTATTTAATATAAAATGGTTACCTATTATAAATTCAATAGAAAATTTTACTTCAATATCATACTGCATGAATATTGTATTAAATGTCATTATTCATTTGGAATTTAATTCTTATACAAAGTGAAATTTTAAATTTAGAAAGATAAATAAATTAAAGATTAGAGAAGAGTTGTAAAACAACAAAAATGCTAGCTGCAATCGCTCACTCGTGAGATAACGTCATCCACGTCAGTCTTTTATATTGGAAATTTGTAACTAGCTATAGGCTCAATTAGAAAGGCCTCACAACTCTCTTCCTTCGTGCAACAGGAAAGTGCATACGTTATAGAACACTGCGCATTATCGTTGTGGTCCAGAAAGAGAGATGGAGAAAAATGAAACCAAAATGCCTCTTTGTTAATGCGCAGTGTTCTATAGCGGATACAACAATCTATCCAGCTACTCGTTTTCTTTCTTCTTCTCTTTCAATACAAAAAACAACATCTTAAAATTAATAAAAAATGTAAAAGAAAGAAAACAAAAGAAACTATCATATAGTTTATTCCTTCTACTCTTGCTGATGAAGGACCTGTGTCTGATATTTGTCATTATGCCAAAAAAAGAAACTATCATATCGTCTAAATTATAGTAGAGCTTCCGAATGTTATGAATTAATACATTTTGATATTTGGGTTCCCATTTCTACATCTTCTATTCATGGTCATAGATATTTCCTCACTGCTTTAGATGACTATAGTATATATACCTGGATAATATTGCTTAAAACCAAAAGTGCAGTTAGTAACCATGTCAAAAACTTCATTGACACTCTTGAAAAAGTATGAAACCACTGTTAAGACAGACAGGATTGATAATGGTCCAGAATTCTTGATACCCGAGTTCTATTCCTCCAAAGGAATTGTTCACCAAACCACAAGTGTGGAAACCCCTGAGCAAAATCGGAGAGTTGAGAGGAAACATCAACACATTCAAAATGTAGGATGAGCACTTTTGTTTCAATCCAAGTTGCCTAAGCAAAGTACAATCCTTGTTTAGAAAATGTGATCATTTTATATTCCCTCTTCCTTAAGTTGATTCTATTTCATCAAATTCATCATTTTAGTATGATCCATAATTTTAAGTATTTCTATTTAAGATATTTCTTGTTTGGTAACTTAAGATAACCTCGAATGTAATATGTAATTCTTTGATATGTTTCCTTGTTTACAAAAATTGTTGTTTAACTTCTACCAAAGATAAACTTATCATAATGACTGGACTAATCAAGATATACAGATTCGTGCATAATGAGCGAGTGATGGGGAAAAAAAGAAATTGGGTTTCCATTGTCTCCCAATCGAAAAAGAGAAACAAAGAACCTGGCAAGAAAGTACCAAGAAGTCATTAAGGAATAGACCTGGGAACAATATACTCTTGTGGTTGTCGATTTGAGATTATCAATGACCAAGGCATTAGAACAACACTTGGTTTTGTTTCTATTATTAAAGATCAAAGATTGATTGGTGATTCTTCCTGGAATCAAGGTGAGGCAAACCCATAAAACACTGTAATTGATGCTAAGAGGTTAATTGGTAAAAGATTGTGATCAATCGTCTTGTTCAAGGTGATAAAATGTCGTGGCCATTCAAGGTCACTCCAGGGTAAATGACAAGTCCATAATTACTATTAGGTATAAGGATCAAGAGATGCACTATAGTGTCGAGGAAGTATAAGTAACCTAATTGTTGGAAGGAAAGTGACAAAAAAATGACACTTCTCTAAATACAATAGAAGAAACATAGACATAACCAAATTCCGCAATGACTGCATAATGTCTACTCCAAGTGGCAAGATTAATTAACAAACAGAGATTCCAATTACAATAAAGAATCCCAAATTATTTGGGGTACAATACAATATTTTTCGACGTCTAGGGTTTCAACATAACCATTATCATAAACAATGAGATGCAGCATTTATTCATTCAAATGATTCTTATCAAACTCAGAGGAAAGGTATCCTTACACACATTAAACTTGTCATCATTTTAACTCTCCTATAAACACGGCCTCACATACGTCTCCATGTCCTTGGCCTAAAAACATTCTTTTCAAATATTCTCAGAGAGGACATATATAGCCTCCTTCTCCACCTTACAAAAACAAAGCACGCACAAACCCAATCTCAAGTAAGAAAAATTCAACACCGAATTAAAATATATACAATTAAAAAAGGAATAATTAAATGAAATATTTACCTTAAATTGGCACCCAATAGTTTGCATACAAAATAAAGTTTTGGTGCCCATGTTATTGCTACTGCTAGAGATGAAGATGAAGAACATGAATACCCTTAAGTCAAAGAGATAAAAATTCAAAATATACATGGAAGCCGTACTTACAATGCAAACATATCATCATTTGGTGATTTGTTGATTTGATATGGTGATAGACAAATATCACTACTGGTGGAGGTCTTTGCAAATGAAAGAGGAAAGGTGTAGGAAGAAGAAAAACATTGAAGGAAATTAAGGCCACAATAACTGCAAATAGAAAAATGAAACCATACCATGATAAATATTTTATGAGAATTTTGATCTCAAGAAGACTATTTATATAGCCATATGATGTTTCAAACATTGCATTTGATTTCATACAATAGAGATAATTTAAATATGAAGATATTTATTATAACATTTGACCTAATAAATTTTATACTTTTTTGACCAAATATTTATTATAACATTTGACCGAATATATTTTATACTTTTTTTTGACCAAATATTTATTATAACATTTGACTGAATATATTTTATACTTTTTTTTGACCAAATATTTCTTATAATTTTTACCGAATATATTTTATACTTTTTTTAACCAAATATTATATTTTATAATAAACATTTAATAGCTATAATACTGAATTATATTTAATGAGATACTTAATAATTTGAAAAATACCTATAAAAATAAGATTGAAAAATAATAATATATTTAATGATATGTATGTAATATAAAATGGTTACCTATTATAAATTCAATAGAAAATTTTAGTTCAATATCATACTTGCATGAATATTGTATTAAATGTCATTGTTCATTTGGAGTTTAATTCTTATACAAAGTGAAATTTTAAATTTAGAAAGATAAATAAATTAAAGATTAGAGAAGAGTTGTAAAACAACAAAAATGCTAGCTGCAATCGCTCACTCGTGAGATAATGTCATCCACGCGTCTTTTATATTGGAAATTTGTAACTAGCTATAGGCTCAATTAGAAAGGCCTCACAACTCTCTTCCTTCCTTACACAGAGGAAAGTGCATACGTTATAGAACACTGTGCATTATCGTTGTGGTCGAGAAAGAGAGATGGAGAAAAATGAAACCAAAATGCCTCTTTGTTAATGCGCGATGTTCTATAAGCGGATGCAACAATCTATCCAAATGACTTCGTTTTCTTTCTTCTTCTCTTTCAATACAAAAAACAACATCTTAAAATTAATAAAAATGTAAAAGAAAGAAAACAAAAGAAACTATCATATAGTTTATTCCTTCTATTCTTCTTTGATGAAGGACTCAGTGTCTCGATATTTGTCATTATGCCAAAAAAAAGAAACTATCATATCGTCTAAATTATAGTAGAGCTTCCGAATGTTATGAATTAATACATTTTGATATTTGGGTTCCCATTTCTACATCTGCTATTCATGGTCATAGATATTTCCTCACTGCTTTAGATGACTATAGTAGATATACATGGATAATATTGCTTAAAACCAAAAGTGCAGTTAGTAACCATGTCAAAAACTTCATTG
Source organism: Oxytropis ochrocephala (assembly GCA_020916435.1). Classification (NCBI taxonomy): domain Eukaryota; kingdom Viridiplantae; phylum Streptophyta; class Magnoliopsida; order Fabales; family Fabaceae; genus Oxytropis; species Oxytropis ochrocephala. The sequence continues at coordinate 58,848,088 of CM037092.1, read as the reverse complement.
ACACTCTTGAAAAAGTATGAAACCACTGTTAAGACAGTCAGGATTGATAATGGTCCAGAATTCTTGATACCCGAGTTCTATTCCTCCAAAGGAATTGTTCACCAAACCACAAGTGTGGAAACCCCTGAGCAAAATCGGAGAGTTGAGAGGAAACATCAACAGTTTCAAAATGTAGGAGGAGCACTTTTGTTTCAATCCAAGTTGCCTAAGCAAAGTACAATCCTTGTTTAGAAAATATGATCATTTTATTTTCCCTCTTCCTTAAGTTGATTCTATTTCATCAAATTCATCATTTTAGTATGATCCATAATTTTAAGTATTTCTATATTTCTTGTTTGGTAACTTAAGATAACCTCCAATGTAATATGTAATTCTTTGATATGTTTCCTTGTTTACAAAAATTGTTGTTTAACTTCTACCAAAGATAAGCTTATCATAATGATTGCTCTAATCAAGATATCTGATTCGTGCATAATGAGCGAGTGATGGGGAAAAAAAGAAATTGGGTTTCCATTCTCTCCCAATCGAAAAAGAGAAAGAAAGAACCTGGCAAGAAAGTACAAAGAAGTCACTAAGGAATAGACTTGGGCACAATATACTCTTGTGTTGTAGTTGTCGATTTGAGATTATCCACAATGACCAAGGCATTAGAACAACACTTGGTTTTGTTTCTACTATTAAAGATCAAAGATTGATTGGTGATTCTTCCCGAATCAAGATGACGCAAACCCATAAAACACTCGTAATTGATGCTAAGAGGTTAATTGGTAAAAGATTGTGATCAATCGTCTTGTTCAAGGTGATAAAATGTCATGGCAATTCAAGGTCACTCCAGGGGTAAATGACAAGTACATAATTACTATTAGGTATAAGGATCAAGAGATGCACTATAGTGTCGAGGAATTATAAGTAACCTAATTGTTGGATGGAAAGTGACAAAAAAAATGTTACTAACACTTCTCTAAATACAATAGAAGAAACATAGACATAACCAAATTCCGCAATGACTGCATAATGTCTACTCCAAGTGGCAAGATTAATTAACAAACTGAGATTCCAATTACAATAAACAATCCCAAATTATTTGGGGTACAATACAATATTTTTCGACGTCTAGGGTTTCAACATAACCATTATCATAAACAGCAGATGCAGACGATTCATTCAAATGATTCTTATCAAACTGTAGGAAAGGTATCCTTACACACATTAAACTTGTCATCATTTTAACTCTCCTATAAACACGGCCTCACATACGTCTCCATGTCCTTGGCCCTAAAAAACATTCTTTTCAAATATTCTGCAGAGGACATATATAAGCCTCCTTCTCCACCTTACAAAAACAAAACACGCACAAACCCCATCTCAAGTAAGAAAAATTCAACACCGAATTAAAATATATACAATTAAAAAAGGAATAATTAAATGAAATATTTACCTTAAATCGGCACCCAATAGTTTGCATACAAAATAAAGTTTTGGTGCCCATGTTATTGCTACTGCAAGAGATGAAGATGAAGAACATGAATACCCTTAAGTCAAAGAGATAAAAATTCAAAATATACATCGAAGCCGTACTTACAATGCAAACATATCATCATTTGGTGATTTGTTGATTTGATATGGTGATAGACAAATATCACTACTGGTGGAGGTCTTTGCAAATGAAAGAGGAAAGGTGTAGGAAGAAGAAAAACATTGAAGGAAATTAAGGCCACAATAACTGCAAATAGAAAAATGAAACCATACCATGATAAATATTTTATGAGAATTTTGATCTCAAGAAGACTATTTATATAGCCATATGATGTTTCAAACATTGCATTTGATTTCATACAATTGAGATAATTTAAATGTGAAGATATTTATTATAACATTTGACTTAATAAATTTTATACTTTTTGACCTAATATTTATTATAACATTTGACTGAATATATTTTATACTTTTTTTGACTAAATATTTATTATAACATTTGACCAATATATTTTATTGATTTTTTTGACCAAATATTTCTAATAATTTTTACCGAATATATTTTATTCTTTTTTGACCAAATATTATATTTTATAATAAACATTTAATAGCTATAATACTGAATTATATTTAATGAGATACTTAATAGTTTGAAAAATACCTATAAAAATAAGATTGAAAAATAATAATATATTTAATGATATGTATTTAATATAAAATGGTTACCTATTATAAATTCAATAGAAAATTTTACTTCAATATCATACTTGCATGAATATTGTATTAAATGTCATTATTCATTTGGAATTTAATTCTTATACAAAGTGAAATTTTAAATTTAGAAAGATAAATAAATTAAAGATTAGAGAAGAGTGTAAAACAACAAAAATGCTAGCCGCAATCGCTCACTCACGAGATAACGTCATCCACGTCGAGTCTTTTATATTGGAAATTTGTAACTAGCTATAGGCTCAATTAGAAAGGCCTCACAACTCTCTTCCTTCGTGCAGCGACAGAAAGTGCATACGTTATAGAACACTGCGCATTATCGTTGTGGTCCGAGAAGAGAGATGGAGAAAAATGAAACCAAAATGCCTCTTTGTTAATGCGCGATGTTCTATAGCGGATACAACAATCTATCCAAATACTCGTTTTCTTTCTTCTTCTCTTTCAATACAAAAACAACATCTTAAAATTAATAAAAATGTAAAAGAAAGAAAACAAAAGAAACTATCATATAGTTTATTCCTTCTACTCTTCTTTGATGAAGGACACATGTCCGATATTTGTCATTATGCCAAAAAAGAAACTATCATATCGTCTAAATTATAGTAGAGCTTCCGAATGTTATGAATTAATACATTTTGATATTTGGGTTCCCATTTCTACATCTTCTATTCATGGTCATAGATATTTCCTCAACGCTTTAGATGACTATAGTATATATACCGGATAATATTGCTTAAAACCAAAAGTGCGAGTTAGTAACCATGTCAAAAACTTCATTGACACTCTTGAAAAAGTAAGAAACCACCATTAAGACAGTCGGGATTGATAATGGTCCGAATTCTTGATACCCGAGTTCTATTCCTCCAAAGGAATTGTTCACCAAACCACAAGTGTGGAAACCCCTGAGCAAAATCGGAGAGTTGAGAGGAAACATCAACACATTCAAAATGTAGGATGAGCACTTTTGTTTCAATCCAAGTTGCCTAAGCAAAGTACAATCCTTGTATAGAAAATGTGATCATTTTATATTCCCTCTTCCTTAAGTTGATTCTATTTCATCAAATTCATCATTTTAGTATGATCCATAATTTTAAGTATTTCTATTTAAGATATTTCTTGTTTGGTAACTTAAGATAACCTCAAATGTAATATGTAATTCTTTGATATGTTTCCTTGTTTAAAAAAATTGTTGTTTAACTTCTACCAAAGATAAACTTATCATAATGACTGGACTAATCAAGATATACAGATTCGTGCATAATGAGCGAGTGATGGGGAAAAAAAGAAATTGGGTTTCCATTGTCTCCCAATCGAAAAAGAGAAACAAAGAACCTGGCAAGAAAGTACCAAGAAGTCATTAAGGAATAGACCTGGGAACAATATACTCTTGTGGTTGTCAATTTGAGATTATCCACAATGACCAAGGCATTAGAACAACACTTGGTTTTGTTTCTATTATTAAAGATCAAAGATTGATTGGTGATTCTTCCTGGAATCAAGGTGAGGCAAACCCATAAAACACTGTAATTGATGCTAAGAGGTTAATTGGTAAAAAGATTGTGATCAATCGTCTTGTTCAAGGTGATAAAATGTCGTGGCCATTCAAGGTCACTCCAGGGGTAAATGACAAGTCCATAATTACTATTAGGTATAAGGATCAAGAGATGCACTATAGTGTCGAGGAAGTATAAGTAACCTAATTGTTGGAAGGAAAGTGACAAAAAAAATGACACTTCTCTAAATACAATAGAAGAAACATAGACATAACCAAATTCCGCAATGACTGCATAATGTCTACTCCAAGTGGCAAGATTAATTAACAAACAGAGATTCCAATTACAATAAAGAATCCCAAATTATTTGGGGTACAATACAATATTTTTCGACGTCTAGGGTTTCAACATAACCATTATCATAAACAGCAGATGCAGACGATTCATTCAAATGATTCTTATCAAACTGTAGGAAAGGTATCCTTACACACATTAAACTTGTCATCATTTTAACTCTCCTATAAACACGGCCTCACATACGTCTCCATGTCCTTGGCCCTAAAAAACATTCTTTTCAAATATTCTGCAGAGGACATATATAGCCTCCTTCTCCACCTTACAAAAACAAAGCACGCACAAACCCAATCTCAAGTAAGAAAAATTCAACACCGAATTAAAATATATACAATTAAAAAAGGAATAATTAAATGAAATATTTACCTTAAATTGGCACCCAATAGTTTGCATACAAAATAAAGTTTTGGTGCCCATGTTATTGCTACTGCTAGAGATGAAGATGAAGAACATGAATACCCTTAAGTCAAAGAGATAAAAATTCAAAATATACATGGAAGCCGTACTTACAATGCAAACATATCATCATTTGGTGATTTGTTGATTTGATATGGTGATAGACAAATATCACTACTTGGTGGAGGTCTTTGCAAATGAAAGAGGAAAGGTGTAGGAAGAAGAAAAACATTGAAGGAAATTAAGGCCACAATAACTGCAAATAGAAAAATGAAACCATACCATGATAAATATTTTATGAGAATTTTGATCTCAAGAAGACTATTTATATAGCCATATGATGTTTCAAACATTGCATTTGATTTCATACAATAGAGATAATTTAAATATGAAGATATTTATTATAACATTTGACCTAATAAATTTTATACTTTTTTGACCAAATATTTATTATAACATTTGACTGAATATATTTTATACTTTTTTTTGACCAAATATTTATTATAACATTTGACTGAATATATTTTATACTTTTTTTTGACCAAATATTTCTAATAATTTTTACCGAATATATTTTATACTTTTTTTAACCAAATATTATATTTTATAATAAACATTTAATAGCTATAATACTGAATTATATTTAATGAGATACTTAATAATTTGAAAAATACCTATAAAAATAAGATTGAAAAATAATAATATATTTAATGATATGTATTTAATATAAAATGGTTACCTATTATAAATTCAATAGAAAATTTTAGTTCAATATCATACTGCATGAATATTGTATTAAATGTCATTGTTCATTTGGAGTTTAATTCTTATACAAAGTGAAATTTTAAATTTAGAAAGATAAATAAATTAAAGATTAGAGAAGAGTTGTAAAACAACAAAAATGCTAGCTGCAATCGCTCACTCGTGAGATAATGTCATCCACGTCAGTCTTTTATATTGGAAATTTGTAACTAGCTATAGGCTCAATTAGAAAGGCCTCACAACTCTCTTCCTTCGTGCAACAGGAAAGTGCATACGTTATAGAACACTGCGCATTATCGTTGTGGTCCAGAAAGAGAGATGGAGAAAAATGAAACCAAAATGCCTCTTTGTTAATGCGCAGTGTTCTATAGCGGATGCAACAATCTATCCAAATGACTCGTTTTCTTTCTTCTTCTCTTTCAATACAAAAACAACATCTTAAAATTAATAAAAATGTAAAAGAAAGAAAACAAAAGAAACTATCATATAGTTTATTCCTTCTATTCTTGCTGATGAAGGACCTGTGTCTGATATTTGTCATTATGCCAAAAAAAAGAAACTATCATATCGTCTAAATTATAGTAGAGCTTCCGAATGTTATGAATTAATACATTTTGATATTTGGGTTCCCATTTCTACATCTGCTATTCATGGTCATAGATATTTCCTCACTGCTTTAGATGACTATAGTAGATATACATGGATAATATTGCTTAAAACCAAAAGTGCGATTAGTAACCATGTCAAAAACTTCATTGACACTCTTGAAAAAGTATGAAACCACTTTGTTAAGACAATCGATTGATAATGGTCCGAATTCTTGATACCCGAGTTCTATTCCTCCAAAGAATTGTTCACCAAACCACAAGTGTGGAAACCCCTGAGCAAAATCGGAGAGTTGAGAGGAAACATCAACAGTTTCAAAATGTAGGAGGAGCACTTTTGTTTCAATCCAAGTTGCCTAAGCAAAGTACAATCCTTGTTTAGAAAATATGATCATTTTATATTCCTCTTCCTTAAGTTGATTCTATTTCATCAAATTCATCATTTTAGTATGATCCATAATTTTAAGTATTTCTATATTTCTTGTTTGGTAACTTAAGATAACCTCCAATGTAATATGTAATTCTTTGATATGTTTCCTTGTTTACAAAAATTGTTGTTTAACTTCTACCAAAGATAAGCTTATCATAATGACTGTTCTAATCAAGATATACAGATTCGTGCATAATGAGCGAGTGATGGGGAAAAAAAGAAATTGGGTTTCCATTCTCTCCCAATCGAAAAAGAGAAAGAAAGAACCTGGCAAGAAAGTACAAAGAAGTCACTAAGGAATAGACTTGGGCACAATATACTCTTGTGTTGTAGTTGTCGATTTGAGATTATCCACAATGACCAAGGCATTAGAACAACACTTGGTTTTGTTTCTACTATTAAAGATCAAAGATTGATTGGTGATTCTTCCTGGAATCAAGATGACGCAAACCCATAAAACACTGTAATTGATGCTAAGAGGTTAATTGGTAAAAAGATTGTGATCAATCGTCTTGTTCAAGGTGATAAAATGTCATGGCAATTCAAGGTCACTCCAGGGGTAAATGACAAGTACATAATTACTATTAGGTATAAGGATCAAGAGATGCACTATAGTGTCGAGGAATTATAAGTAACCTAATTGTTGGAAGGAAAGTGACAAAAAAAATGTTACTAACACTTCTCTAAATACAATAGAAGAAACATAGACATAACCAAATTCCACAATGACTGCATAATGTCTACTCCAAGTGGCAAGATTAATTAACAAACTGAGATTCCAATTACAATAAACAATCCCAAATTATTTGGGGTACAATACAATATTTTTCGACGTCTAGGGTTTCAACATAACCATTATCATAAACAGCAGATGCAGACGATTCATTCAAATGATTCTTATCAAACTGTAGGAAAGGTATCCTTACACACATTAAACTTGTCATCATTTTAACTCTCCTATAAACACGGCCTCACATACGTCTCCATGTCCTTGGCCCTAAAAAACATTCTTTTCAAATATTCTGCAGAGGACATATATAAGCCTCCTTCTCCACCTTACAAAAACAAAACACGCACAAACCCCATCTCAAGTAAGAAAAATTCAACACCGAATTAAAATATATACAATTAAAAAAGGAATAATTAAATGAAATATTTACCTTAAATCGGCACCCAATAGTTTGCATACAAAATAAAGTTTTGGTGCCCATGTTATTGCTACTGCAAGAGATGAAGATGAAGAACATGAATACCCTTAAGTCAAAGAGATAAAAATTCAAAATATACATCGAAGCCGTACTTACAATGCAAACATATCATCATTTGGTGATTTGTTGATTTGATATGGTGATAGACAAATATCACTACTGGTGGAGGTCTTTGCAAATGAAAGAGGAAAGGTGTAGGAAGAAGAAAAACATTGAAGGAAATTAAGGCCACAATAACTGCAAATAGAAAAATGAAACCATACCATGATAAATATTTTATGAGAATTTTGATCTCAAGAAGACTATTTATATAGCCATATGATGTTTCAAACATTGCATTTGATTTCATACAATTGAGATAATTTAAATGTGAAGATATTTATTATAACATTTGACCTAATAAATTTTATACTTTTTTGACCTAATATTTATTATAACATTTGACTGAATATATTTTATACTTTTTTTTGACCAAATATTTATTATAACATTTGACTGAATATATTTTATTGATTTTTTTGACCAAATATTTCTAATAATTTTTACCGAATATATTTTATTCTTTTTTTGACCAAATATTATATTTTATAATAAACATTTAATAGCTATAATACTGAATTATATTTAATGAGATACTTAATAGTTTGAAAAATACCTATAAAAATAAGATTGTAAAATAATAATATATTTAATGATATGTATTTAATATAAAATGGTTACCTATTATAAATTCAATAGAAAATTTTACTTCAATATCATACTGCATGAATATTGTATTAAATGTCATTATTCATTTGGAATTTAATTCTTATACAAAGTGAAATTTTAAATTTAGAAAGATAAATAAATTAAAGATTAGAGAAGAGTTGTAAAACAACAAAAATGCTAGCTGCAATCGCTCACACGTGAGATAACGTCATCCACGTCAGTCTTTTATATTGGAAATTTGTAACTAGCTATAGGCTCAATTAGAAAGGCCTCACAACTCTCTTCCTTCGTGCAACAGGAAAGTGCATACGTTATAGAACACTGCGCATTATCGTTGTGGTCCAGAAAGAGAGATGGAGAAAAATGAAACCAAAATGACTCTTTGTTAATGCGCAGTGTTCTATAGCGGATACAACAATCTATCCAGCTACTCGTTTTCTTTCTTCTTCTCTTTCAATACAAAAAACAACATCTTAAAATTAATAAAAAATGTAAAAGAAAGAAAACAAAAGAAACTATCATATAGTTTATTCCTTCTATTCATGCTGATGAAGGACCTGTGTCTGATATTTGTCATTATGCCAAAAAAAGAAACTATCATATCGTCTAAATTATAGTAGAGCTTCCGAATGTTATGAATTAATACATTTTGATATTTGGGTTCCCATTTCTACATCTTCTATTCATGGTCATAGATATTTCCTCACTGCTTTAGATGACTATAGTATATATACCTGGATAATATTGCTTAAAACCAAAAGTGCAGTTAGTAACCATGTCAAAAACTTCATTGACACTCTTGAAAAAGTATGAAACCACTGTTAAGACAGTCAGGATTGATAATGGTCCAGAATTCTTGATACATGAGTTCTATTCCTCCAAAGGAATTGTTCACCAAACCACAAGTGTGGAAACCCCTGAGCAAAATCGGAGAGTTGAGAGGAAACATCAACACATTCAAAATGTAGGATGAGCACTTTTGTTTCAATCCAAGTTGCCTAAGCAAAGTACAATCCTTGTTTAGAAAATGTGATCATTTTATATTCCCTCTTCCTTAAGTTGATTCTATTTCATCAAATTCATCATTTTAGTATGATCCATAATTTTAAGTATTTCTATTTAAGATATTTCTTGTTTGGTAACTTAAGATAACCTCGAATGTAATATGTAATTCTTTGATATGTTTCCTTGTTTACAAAAATTGTTGTTTAACTTCTACCAAAGATAAACTTATCATAATGATTGGACTAATCAAGATATACTGATTCGTGCATAATGAGCGAGTGATGGGGAAAAAAGAAATTGGGTTTCCATTGTCTCCCAATCGAAAAAGAGAAACAAAGAACTCAGCAAGAAAGTACCAAGAAGTCATTAAGGAATAGACCTGGGAACAATATACTCTTGTGGTTGTCGATTTGAGATTATCCACAATGACCAAGGCATTAGAACAACACTTGGTTTTGTTTCTATTATTAAAGATCAAAGATTGATTGGTGATTCTTCCTGGAATCAAGGTGAGGCAAACCCATAAAACACTGTAATTGATGCTAAGAGGTTAATTGGTAAAAAGATTGTGATCAATCGTCTTGTTCAAGGTGATAAAATGTCGTGGCCATTCAAGGTCACTCCAGGGGTAAATGACAAGTCCATAATTACTATTAGGTATAAGGATCAAGAGATGCACTATAGTGTCGAGGAAGTATAAGTAACCTAATTGTTGGAAGGAAAGTGACAAAAAAAATGAAACTTCTCTAAATACAATAGAAGAAACATAGACATAACCAAATTCCGCAATGACTGCATAATGTCTACTCCAAGTGGCAAGATTAATTAACAAACAGAGATTCCAATTACAATAAAGAATCCCAAATTATTTGGGGTACAATACAATATTTTTCGACGTCTAGGGTTTCAACATAACCATTATCATAAATGCAATGAGATCTGAGGCGATTCATTCAAATGATTCTTATCAAATCAGAGGAAAGGTATCCTTACACACATTAAACTTGTCATCATTTTAACTCTCCTATAAACACGGCCTCACATACGTCTCCATGTCCTTGGCCCTAAAAAACATTCTTTTCAAATATTCTGCAGAGGACATATATAAGCCTCCTTCTCCACCTTACAAAAACAAAACACGCACAAACCCAATCTCAAGTAAGAAAAATTCAACACCGAATTAAAATATATACAATTAAAAAAGGAATAATTAAATGAAATATTTACCTTAAATTGGCACCCAATAGTTTGCATACAAAATAAAGTTTTGGTGCCCATGTTATTGCTACTGCTAGAGATGAAGATGAAGAACATGAATACCCTTAAGTCAAAGAGATAAAAATTCAAAATATACATGGAAGCCGTACTTACAATGCAAACATATCATCATTTGGTGATTTGTTGATTTGATATGGTGATAGACAAATATCACTACTGGTGGAGGTCTTTGCAAATGAAAGAGGAAAGGTGTAGGAAGAAGAAAAACATTGAAGGAAATTAAGGCCACAATAACTGCAAATAGAAAAATGAAACCATACCATGATAAATATTTTATGAGAATTTTGATCTCAAGAAGACTATTTATATAGCCATATGATGTTTCAAACATTGCATTTGATTTCATACAATAGAGATAATTTAAATATGAAGATATTTATTATAACATTTGACCTAATAAATTTTATACTTTTTTGACCAAATATTTATTATAACATTTGACTGAATATATTTTATACTTTTTTTTGACCAAATATTTATTATAACATTTGACTGAATATATTTTATACTTTTTTTTGACCAAATATTTCTAATAATTTTTACCGAATATATTTTATACTTTTTTTAACCAAATATTATATTTTATAATAAACATTTAATAGCTATAATACTGAATTATATTTAATGAGATACTTAATAATTTGAAAAATACCTATAAAAATAAGATTGAAAAATAATAATATATTTAATGATATGTATGTAATATAAAATGGTTACCTATTATAAATTCAATAGAAAATTTTAGTTCAATATCATACTGCATGAATATTGTATTAAATGTCATTGTTCATTTGGAGTTTAATTCTTATACAAAGTGAAATTTTAAATTTAGAAAGATAAATAAATTAAAGATTAGAGAAGAGTCAAAACAACAAAAATGCTAGCTGCAATCGCTCACTAGTGAGATAACGTCATCCACGTCAGTCTTTTATATTGGAAATTTGTAACTAGCTATAGGCTCAATTAGAAAGGCCTCACAACTCTCTTCCTTCGTGCAACAGGAAAGTGCATACGTTATAGAACACTGCGCATTATCGTTGTGGTCCAGAAAGAGAGATGGAGAAAAATGAAACCAAAATGCCTCTTTGTTAATGCGCAGTGTTCTATAGCGGATGCAACAATCTATCCAGCGACTCGTTTTCTTTCTTCTTCTCTTTCAATACAAAAAACAACATCTTAAAATTAATAAAAAATGTAAAAGAAAGAAAACAAAAGAAACTATCATATAGTTTATTCCTTCTATTCTTGCTGATGAAGGACCTGTGTCTGATATTTGTCATTATGCCAAACAAAAGAAACTATCATATAGTCTAAGTGATAGTAGAGCTTCCGAATGTTATGAATTAATACATTTTGATATTTGGGTTCCAATTTCTACATCTTCTATTCATGGTCATAGATATTTCCTCACTACTCTAGATGACTATAGTAGATAAACATGGATAATATTGCTTAAAACCAAAAGTGCAGTTAGTAACCATGTCAAAAACTTCATTGACACTCTTGAAAAAGTATGAAACCACTTTGTTAAGACAAATCGAGGATTGATAATGGTCCGAGAATTCTTGATACCCGAGTTCTATTCCTCCAAAGGAATTGTTCACCAAACCACAAGTGTGGAAACCCCTGAGCAAAATCGGAGAGTTGAGAGGAAACATCAACACATTCAAAATGTAGGATGAGCACTTTTGTTTCAATCCAAGTTGCCTAAGCAAAGTACAATCCTTGTTTAGAAAATGTGATCATTTTATATTCCCTCTTCCTTAAGTTGATTCTATTTCATCAAATTCATCATTTTAGTATGATCCATAATTTTAAGTATTTCTATTTAAGATATTTCTTGTTTGGTAACTTAAGATAACCTCGAATGTCATATGTAATTCTTTGATATGTTTCCTTGTTTACAAAAATTGTTGTTTAACTTCTACCAAAGATAAACTTATCATAATGACTGGACTAATCAAGATATACAGATTTGTGCATAATGAGCGAGTGATGGGGAAAAAAGAAATTGGGTTTCCATTCTCTCCCAATCGAAAAAGAGAAAGAAAGAACCTGGCAAGAAAGTACAAAGAAGTCATTAAGGAATAGACCTGGGCACAATATACTCTTGTGGTTGTCGATTTGAGATTATCCACAATGACCAAGGCATTAGAACAACACTTGGTTTTGTTTCTACTATTAAAGATCAAAGATTGATTGGTGATTCTTCCTGGAATCAAGATGAGGCAAACCCATAAAACACTGTAATTGATGCTAAGAGGTTAATTGGTAAAAAGATTGTGATCAATCGTCTTGTTCAAGGTGATAAAATGTCGTGGCCATTCAAGGTCACTCCAGGGGTAAATGACAAGTCCATAATTACTATTAGGTATAAGGATCAAAAGATGCACTATAGTGTCGAGGAATTATAAGTAACCTAATTGTTGGAAGGAAAGTGACAAAAAAAATGTTACTAACACTTCTCTAAATACAATAGAAGAAACATAGACATAACCAAATTCATAATGATCGCATAATGTCTACACCAAGTGGCAAGATTAATTAACAAACTGAGATTCCAATTACAATAAAGAATCCCAAATTATTTGGGGTACAATACAATATTTTTCGACGTCTAGGGTTTCAACATAACCATTATTATAAACAGCAGATGCAGACGATTCATTCAAATGATTCTTATCAAACTGTAGGAAAGGTATCCTTACACACATTAAACTTGTCATCATTTTAACTCTCCTATAAACACGGCCTCACATACGTCTCCATGTCCTTGGCCCTAAAAAACATTATTTTCAAATATTCTACAGAGGACATATATAAGCCTCCTTCTCCACCTTACAAAAACAAAACACGCACAAACCCCATCTCAAGTAAGAAAAATTCAACACCGAATTAAAATATATACAATTAAAAAAGGAATAATTAAATGAAATATTTACCTTAAATTGGCACCCAATAGTTTGCATACAAAATAAAGTTTTGGTTCCCATGTTATTGCTACTGCTAGAGATGAAGATGAAGAACATGAATACCCTTAAGTCAAAGAGATAAAAATTCAAAATATACATGGAAGCCGTACTTACAATGCAAACATATCATCATTTGGTGATTTGTTGATTTGATATGGTGATAGACAAATATCACTACTGGTGGAGGTCTTTGCAAATGAAAGAGGAAAGGTGTAGGAAGAAGAAAAACATTGAAGGAAATTAAGGCCACAATAACTGCAAATAGAAAAATGAAACCATACCATGATAATATTTTATGAGAATTTTGATCTCAAGAAGACTATTTATATAGCCATATGATGTTTCAAACATTGCATTTGATTTCATACAATAGAGATAATTTAAATATGAAGATATTATTATAACATTTGACCTAATAAATTTTATACTTTTTTGACCAAATATTTATTATAACATTTGACTGAATATATTTTATACTTTTTTTTGACCAAATATTTATTATAACATTTGACTGAATATATTTTATACTTTTTTTTGACCAAATATTTCTAATAATTTTTACCAATATATTTTATACTTTTTTTTTGACCAAATATTATATTTTATAATAAACATTTAATAGCTATAATACTGAATTATATTTAATGAGATACTTAATAGTTTGAAAAATACCTATAAAAATAAGATTGAAAAATAATAATATATTTAATGATATGTATTTAATATAAAATGGTTACCTATTATAAATTCAATAGAAAATTTTAGTTCAATATCATACTTGCATGAATATTGTATTAAATGTAATTATTCATTTGGAATTTAATTCTTATACAAAGTGAAATTTTAAATTTAGAAAGATAAATAAATTAAAGATTAGAGAAGAGTTGTAAAACAACAAAAATGCTAGCTGCAATCGCTCACTCGTGAGTGTCATACCCCAATTTTGTCCGGCTTAGCTCAAAACCCTAATTTTCCCCAAAATAAATAGATTAAGGAGAAAAAGCATCATGCATTGCATTTAGGCTTCTAAAAGTCATTTTAAAGCTTCTAAAATCATTTTTGGAGTTGGAATGCACTTTTGGACAAACTAGGGTTTTTCAGTGCAAAAGGGTATTTTGGTCATTTCGCAAATAAGGGACAATTCCTCAGGAAAAGCCATTCAACATGCATTTCAAGGTATTAGAGGTCATTCCTAGGGTGAAAAGCCATTTTTGAAGTGAAAATGTGCTTCGGGCAAAGACCTAGGGTTTTTAGGGTGAAAGGGCATTTTGGTCATTTCACAATAAAAACGGTCTTTCGTCCCAAATCACTGAACAATCATCAATGATTTATTTGAGGAATATTTTTGCCTAATTGTGATTGTTTTTGCGCATAAATATTAAACTTTTTGGCATAAAAATCAAATTTTTGATAGAAGGGTAAAATGGTCATTTCCTTTGAGTTGGGGTAAATAGATCAATTTTGGGATTGGTGAGATCATAAAATTCAGAGCCCAATCATTGAATCATGGGACATGGCCCAAAATGGCATGAATTTAGAAGAATTATCTTGAAAGGAATAATCAATATTCTTTTGAATTTTGAAAGGTCAAGTATAGTACAATAGTACAAGTTGCAATTCCACTCACTCTCCCTCCACTAGCTGCGCATACTTCAGCCCCAATCCACTCAATTTTGATTTATTTTATTGTTTGCAAATTGTGTTTAAATCTTGGCCTTCCATTCAAGTTTTGAGTGCAATCCTTACCCTTCATTTGAATTAAAATGGCACTTGTGTAATAAGCTTCATGGAAAAATACAATTTTGTAAATGAACTTATCCTTCACCACCCTCTTTATGCTGCGCATTCAGCCCCTCTCTCTCCTCACTTTGTGCTTTTTAATTGCTCTTAATCCATGTGACATTGCATCTTGACCATTGATTCAAATTTTATCTCAAATCCTATTGGTTTGCAAGAAGCACATTGTCTTAAATACCCTTAAGTTTGCACCCCATATAAAACCCAAAAATTAGAGACAAAGGGGAGGACACTTTCATTTTTTTACCCTAGCAACCAACCTCTCCTCTCCTCCTCCTCTCTTGGCCGAATTCTTCTCCTTCTCCTCCTCCATTTCTTTTTCAACTTTCATCCACCAAATCACTTCAAACTCACTCAACATTCATATATCTTCCTCTTTTCATCCTCAATTCCATTTTTACACTACTAAGGAGCTTGTTTTCTTCAAGTTTGTGTGGCATTTGTTGGTGATTTGTGAGGATTGTTACCTTTGATCTTCATTTCTACTCTTGTTCTAGTTATTTCTTGAGGTAAGCCTATTATCACTTGCATTTTTAATTATTAACATGTAGATCTTTATTCTACTCCTCTTTCCTCTCAAAGAGGCTTAGAGGGTTCATTTCAAACATTATGTCAAGGACATTGGGAGCCTTGGGTGTTTGAAGTGAGCCCTTGGCCTTGAAGAGGGTGTTCTTGTGTTTTGATCATATGTCTTGCATTTTCACACCCATTTTTTTTCACTTTTCCACATAAAGAATTTTTCACATATTATATGCATCTTCTTGTTCATATCATAACTTGCAAGTTGAACTTTGGTTTGATTTAGGGGTGTAGGGGTTTCGGTTTTGAACCTTAGGAATTAGGGTTTATGTTTGCTTTCTTTTCACTCCTTGATTGATGTAAATAAAAGGCATGAAGTGCTTGATTTGCATGATTTTGTTCCATGTGTTGATTATGAGTTTTTGGCATGATAATTTAGGTTTTGACCTTGTGTTTTGTTGTGCACTTTAGCATGAAATAATTTGTTGTTATGTTCACATGTGGTTTCGGCCTAATAGGCCTTGTGATGCTCATTTTTGTGCTTAAAAATATGTGTGTTTGATCTTGTGTAGATGTGTATAATAGTGTTAATGTGTTTTTCACTTTTAACCACTCATTCATATTTTTACCTTACCACTCATTAACTTTTTATCAAAACTAAAAAAAACATTTTAACTTTTTACTTTACTATCCCATCAAATAATTACCATTCACCTCATGCATGTTTACTTTACCATTCATTAACTTTTTACTAAAAGTTTTACTACTTGTCTATTTGCAAAAATACCCAAAACATTTTTACACTTTGCATTTCATCACTTGTGCTTACATGTTCATGCATCTATATGTGCCTATGCCTCTTGTATTCTCATACTCTCTTACATGTTCATGCATCCATTAATATCATGTCTTGCATTCATTATTATATGATCATGCATTCATTAACATTATATCTTGCATTCTCATTTGTTTATGTCCCTTGTTTCCTTTCACTTGTATGCTTTGCATCCATCCTTACATGTTCATGCACTCATTAACACTATGTCTTGCACTCCTTTTAAATTGTTCTTGCATCCAATAATGCCATGCCTTGAATTCTATAATGCGCATTCATCCATTGTATACTCATGCATTAACATGCTTGCTCATTCATGCATCTTTGCTTACATGTTCAATCATTCAATTAGGAATATCCTATGCCTATCATTAATTGTATCACTTGTCCATAATGCCATTTAAATGTCTTGATTTAATTGTGTGCAATCCTTTCCCCCATGCATGTGCTCTTATATGAAGACGTAAGCCTACTACTTGTGTAGCATAGAATCATTAAGACAATTGCACCTCTCTCACACACTTGCACAATTACTTTTAGAACTTTGTCTCGCATCGTTGACAATTGAATCCCTTAATTATATGGGCATGCTTAATCTTAATTGATGATCAATGTGTTCTTGTTTGCTTGATTAATTGAACATGTTTAAACTTCATTCATTCATCTTACATTTGGTTATGGAATTAGAGTGGATTGAAATGTTCTACTTGTTTTCAATAATCTTTTTCCAAATCAATTTCTTTCCTAAACTAGTTTTCAAACCAAAATTAAATGCTTTTCCAAATAAAAAAACCTAAGGCATTTTCCTAAATAAATCATTAGTCATCACTCGAAGCCTTTGCTTGTTTGATCGCTAATGAGGAGTTATTAGTGGTAGTCACTCGAAGCCTCTGCTTGTTTGACTACTATGAAAGCTCCCACACCTTAATCAAATACCAATTACCTCAAATTTCAAAATAACATGAGTTATTAGTGATAATTATCACCGATGCTCGCCTTTTTCAAAACAATTTCAAAAAGTAATACAACGTTGTCACTTGTAATCACTCGAAGCCTTTGCTTGATTGATTACCGGTTTCAACTCGCTTTTCTTTCAAGTTAGTAATGAATGCCACTCGAAGCCTTTGCTTGTTTGGTGTTCGTGAACACTTGAGTCTTATTTCAAAAGCTCCAAAACACAAAAGCCGTCTTCGGACGCAAAAACCAAGAACTACGTAGCTTTGATCCCTCATACCAGTGAGGGTACGTAGGACCGGGTTCATGTCCCGTCAAGCACCCTTTTCAAAAAAAATCACAAAAACCAAGAACTACGTAGCTTTGATCCTCGTACTGAGGTGAGGTGCGTGGGACCGGTTCATGTCCCGTCAAGCACCCTTTTCAAAAAATCTTTGTTTTGTCCTGATTCTCAAAGATAAACCAAAAACATTCTTTTTCCCTTCCTGTTTTCAATAAAACGAAAATTCAAATAAAAAGAAAAGAAAAGAAGTAGAACAAATTGCTTTCAAATCAACTTTTCCTAAACCACACATCAAGTTAATGGTTCCCTTTCGGTAGAAAGGGCGCGTGGGGTGCTAATACCTTCCCCATGCGCAATCGACCCCCGAACCTACATCTCTGCATTTTCAAAAAACCACCTGTTTTCCAAAAAAAAAGGTTTTTTCAATGTTTTCCTAAATAAATATTGGTGGCGGCTCTACTATTTTCCACGTTGTCAAACGAAAAGTCCAAACCGGATTTTTCGGGGTGCAACAGTGAGATAACGTCATCCATGTCAGTCTTTTATATTGGAAATTTGTAACTAGCTATAGGCTCAATTGGAAAGGCCTCACAACTCTCTTCCTTCGTGCAACAGGAAAGTGCATACGTTATAGAACACTGAGCATTATCGTTGTGGTCCAGAAAGAGAGATGGAGAAAAATGAAACCAAAATGCCTCTTTGTTAATGCGCAGTGTTCTATAGCGGATGCAACAATCTAACCAGCAACTCGTTTTCTTTCTTCTTCTCTTTCAATACAAAAAACAACATCTTAAAATTAATAAAAAATGTAAAAGAAAGAAAACAAAAGAAACTATCATATAGTTTATTCCTTCTATTCTTGCTGATGAAGGATATGTGTCTGATATTTGTCATTATGCCAAAAAAAAGAAACTTTCATATCGTCTAAATTATAGTAGAGCTTCCGAATGTTATGAATTAATACATTTTGATATTTGGGTTCCCATTTCTACATCTGCTATTCATGGTCATAGATATTTCCTCACTGCTTTAGATGACTATAGTAGATATACATGGATAATATTGCTTAAAACCAAAAGTGCAGTTAGTAACCATGTCAAAAACTTCATTGACACTCTTGAAAAAGTATGAAACCACTGTTAAGACAGTCAGGATTGATAATGGCCTAGAATTCTTCATACCCGAGTTCTATTCCTCCAAAGGAATTGTTCACCAAACTACAAGTGTGGAAACCCCTGAGCAAAATCGGAGAGTTGAGAGGAAACATCAACACATTCAAAATGTAGGATGAGCACTTTTGTTTCAATCCAAGTTGCCTAAGCAAAGTACAATCCTTGTTTAGAAAATGTGATCATTTTATATTCCCTCTTCCTTAAGTTGATTCTATTTCATCAAATTCATCATTTTAGTATGATCCATAATTTTAAGTATTTCTATTTAAGATATTTCATGTTAGGTAACTTAAGATAACCTCCAATGTAATATGTAATTCTTTGATATGTTTCCTTGTTTACAAAAATTGTTGTTTAACTTCTACCAAAGATAAGCTTATCATAATGACTGGACTAATCAAGATATACAGATTTGTGCATAATGAGCGAGTGATGGGGAAAAAAAGAATTTGGGTTTCCATTCTCTCCCAATCGAAAAAGAGAAAGAAAGAACCTACAAAGATGTCATTAAGGAAAAGACCTGGGCACAATATACTCTTGTGTTGTAGTTGTCTATTTGAGATTATCCACAATGACCAAGGCATTAGAACAACACTTGGTTTTGTTTCTACTATTAAAGATCAAAGATTGATTGGTGATTCTTCCTGGAATCAAGATGAGGCAAACCCATAAAACACTGTCATTGATGCTAAGAGGTTAATTGGTAAAAATATTGTGATCAATCGTCTTGTTCAAGGTGATAAAATGTCGTGGCCATTCAAGGTCACTCCAGGGGTAAATGACAAGTCCATAATTACTATTAGGTATAATGATCAAGAGATGCACTATAGTGTCGAGGAATTATAAGTAACCTAATTGTTGGAAGGAAAGTGACAAAAAAAATGTTACTAACACTTCTCTAAATACAATAGAAGAAACATAGACATAACCAAATTCCGCAATGACTGCATAATGTCTACACCAAGTGGCAAGATTAATTAACAAACTGAGATTCCAATTACAATAAAGAATCCCAAATTATTTGGGGTACAATACAATATTTTTCGACGCCTAGGGTTTCAACATAACCATTATCATAAACAATGGATCTGCACGATTCATTCAAATGATTCTTATCAAGTTGTAGGAAAGGTATCCTTACACACATTAAACTTGTCATCATTTTAACTCTCCTATAAACACGGCCTCACATACGTCTCCTTGTCCTTGGCCCTAAAAACATTCTTTTCAAATATTCTCAGAGGACATATATAAGCCTCCTTCTCCACCTTACAAAAACAAAACACGCACAAACCCCATCTCAAGTAAGAAAAATTCAACACCGAATTAAAATATATACAATTAAAAAGGAATAAATAAATGAAATATTTACCTTAAATCGGCACCCAATAGTTTGCATACAAAATAAAGTTTTGGTGCCCATGTTATTACTCTTTGCTAGAGATGAAGATGAAGAACATGAATACCCTTAATTCAAAGAGATAAAAATTCAAAATATACATGGAAGTCGTACTTACAATGCAAACATATCATCATTTGGTGATTTGTTGATTTGATATGATGATAGACAAATATCACTACTGGTGGAGGTCTTTGCAAATGAAAGAGGAAAGGTGTAGGAAGAACAAAAACATTGAAGGAAATTAAGGCCACAATAACTGCAAATAGAAAAATGAAACCATACCATGATAAATATTTTATGAGAATTTTGATCTCAAGAAGACTATTTATATAGCCATATGATGTTTCAAACATTGCATTTGATTTCATACAATAGAGATAATTTAAATATGAAGATATTTATTATAACATTTGACCTAATAAATTTTATACTTTTTTGACCAAATATTTATTATAACATTTGACTGAATATATTTTATACTTTTTTTGACCAAATATTTATTATAACATTTGACCAATATATTTTATACTTTTTTTGACCAAATATTTCTAATAATTTTTACCGAATATATTTTATACTTTTTTTGACCAAATATTATATTTTATAATAAACATTTAATAGCTATAATACTGAATTATATTTAATGAGATACTTAATAGTTTGAAAAATACCTATAAAAATAAGATTGAAAAATAATAAAATATTTAATGATATGTATTTAATATAAAATGGTTACCTATTATAAATTCAATAGAAAATTTTAGTTCAATATCATACTTGCATGAATATTGTATTAAATGTCATTGTTCATTTGGAATTTAATTCTTATACAAAGTGAAATTTTAAATTTAGAAAGATAAATAAATTAAAGATTAGAGAAGAGTTGTAAAATAACAAAAATGCTATCTGCGCAATCACTCACTCGTGAGATAACGTCATCCACGCTATCTTTTATATTGGAAATTTGTAACTAGCTATAGGCTCGGTTAGAAAGGCCTCACAACTCTCTTCCTTCGTGCAACAGAAAGTGCATACGTTATAGAACAACTGCGCATTATCGTTGTGGTCCAGAAAGAGAGATGGAGAAAAGTGAAACCAAAATGCCTCTTTGTAAATGCGCGATGCTCTATAAGCGGATGCAACAATCTAACCAACAAACTCGTTTTCTTTCTTCTTTTCTTTCAATACAAAAACAACATCTTAAAATTAATAAAAATGTAAAAGAAAGAAAACAAAAGAAACTATCATATAGTTTATTCCTTCTATTCTTCTTTGATGAAGGATCATGTCGATATTTGTCATTATGCCAAAAAAAAGAAACTTTCATATCGTCTAAATTATAGTAGAGCTTCCGAATGTTATGAATTAATACATTTTGATATTTGGGTTCCCATTTCTACATCTGCTATTCATGGTCATAGATATTTCCTCACTGCTTTAGATGACTATAGTAGATATACATGGATAATATTGCTTAAAACCAAAAGTGCGATTAGTAACCATGTCAAAAACTTCATTGACACTCTTGAAAAAGTATGAAACCACTGTTAAGACAGTCAGGATTGATAATGGTCCAGAATTCTTGATACCCGAGTTCTATTCCTCCAAAGGAATTGTTCACCAAACTACAAGTGTGGAAACCCCTGAGCAAAATCGGAGAGTTGAGAGGAAACATCAACACATTCAAAATGTAGGATGAGCACTTTTGTTTCAATCCAAGTTGCCTAAGCAAAGTACAATCCTTGTTTAGAAAATGTGATCATTTTATATTCCCTCTTCCTTAAGTTGATTCTATTTCATCAAATTCATCATTTTAGTATGATCCATAATTTTAAGTATTTCTATTTAATATATTTCTTGTTAGGTAACTTAAGATAACCTCCAATGTAATATGTAATTCTTTGATTTGTTTCCTTGTTTACAAAAATTGTTGTTTAACTTCTACCAAAGATAAGCTTATCATAATGACTGGACTAATCAAGATATACAGATTCGTGCATAATGAGCGAGTGATGGGGAAAAAAAGAAATTGGGTTTCCATTCTCTTCCAATCGAAAAAGAGAAAGAAAGAACCTACAAAGATGTCATTAAGGAATAGACCTGGGCACAATATACTCTTGTGTTGTAGTTGTCTATTTGAGATTATCCACAATGACCAAGGCATTAGAACAACACTTGGTTTTGTTTCTACTATTAAAGATCAAAGATTGATTGGTGATTCTTCCTGGAATCAAGATGAGGCAAACCCATAAAACACTGTCATTGATGCTAAGAGGTTAATTGGTAAAAATATTGTGATCAATCGTCTTGTTCAAGGTGATAAAATGTCGTGGCCATTCAAGGTCACTCCATGGGTAAATGACAAGTCCATAATTACTATTAGGTATAATGATCAAGAGATGCACTATAGTGTCGAGGAATTATAAGTAACCTAATTGTTGGAAGGAAAGTGACAAAAAAAATGTTACTAACACTTCTCTAAATACAATAGAAGAAACATAGACATAACCAAATTCCGCAATGACTGCATAATGTCTACACCAAGTGGCAAGATTAATTAACAAACTGAGATTCCAATTACAATAAAGAATCCCAAATTATTTGGGGTACAATACAATATTTTTCGACGTCTAGGGTTTCAACATAACCATTATCATAAACAGCAGATGCAGACGATTCATTCAAATGATTCTTATCAAGCTGTAGGAAAGGTATCCTTACACACATTAAACTTGTCATCATTTTAACTCTCCTATAAACACGGCCTCACATACGTCTCCATGTCCTTGGCCCTAAAAAACATTCTTTTCAAATATTCTGCAGAGGACATATATAAGCCTCCTTCTCCACCTTACAAAAACAAAACACGCACAAACCCCATCTCAAGTAAGAAAAATTCAACACCGAATTAAAATATATACAATTAAAAAAGGAATAAATAAATGAAATATTTACCTTAAATCGGCACCCAATAGTTTGCATACAAAATAAAGTTTTGGTGCCCATGTTATTGCTACTGCTAGAGATGAAGATGAAGAACATGAATACCCTTAATTCAAAGAGATAAAAATTCAAAATATACATGGAAGCCGTACTTACAATGCAAACATATCATCATTTGGTGATTTGTTGATTTGATATGATGATAGACAAATATCACTACTGGTGGAGGTCTTTGCAAATGAAAGAGGAAAGGTGTAGGAAGAAGAAAAACATTGAAGGAAATTAAGGCCACAATAACTGCAAATAGAAAAATGAAACCATACCATGATAAATATTTTATGAGAATTTTGATCTCAAGAAGACTATTTATATAGCCATATGATGTTTCAAACATTGCATTTGATTTCATACAATAGAGATAATTTAAATATGAAGATATTTATTATAACATTTGACCTAATAAATTTTATACTTTTTGACCAAATATTTATTATAACATTTGATTGAATATATTTTATACTTTTTTGACCAAATATTTATTATAACATTTGATGAATATATTTTATACTTTTTTGACCAAATATTTCTAATAATTTTTACCGAATATATTTTATACTTTTTGACCAAATATTATATTTTATAATAAACATTTAATAGCTATAATACTGAATTATATTTAATGAGATACTTAATAGTTTGAAAAATAGCTATAAAAATAAGATTGAAAAATAATAAAATATTTAATGATATGTATTTAATATAAAATGGTTACCTATTATTAATTCAATAGAAAATTTTAGTTCAATATCATACTGCATGAATATTGTATTAAATGTCATTGTTCATTTGGAATTTAATTCTTATACAAAGTGAAATTATAAATTTAGAAAGATAAATAAATTAAAGATTAGAGAAGAGTTGTAAAATAACAAAAATGCTATCTGCAATCGCTCACTCGTGAGATAACGTCATCCACGTCAGTCTTTTATATTGGAAATTTGTAACTAGCTATAGGCTCAATTAGAAAGGCCTCACAACTCTCTTCCTTCGTGCAACAGGAAAGTGAATACGTTATAGAACACTGCGCATTATCGTTGTGGTCCAGAAAGTGAGATGTAGAAAAATGAAACCAAAATGCCTCTTTGTTAATGCGCAGTGCTCTATAGCGGATGCAACAATCTATCCAGCGACTCGTTTTCTTTCTTCTTCTCTTTCAATACAAAAAACAACATCTTAAAATTAATAAAAAATGTAAAAGAAAGAAAACAAAAGAAACTATCATATAGTTTATTCCTTCTATTCTTGTTGATGAAGGACCTGTGTCTGATATTTGTCATTATGCCAAAAAAAGAAACTATCATATAGTCTAAATTATAGTAGAGCTTCCGAATGTTATGAATTAATACATTTGATATTTGGGTTCCCATTTCTACATCTGCTATTCATGGTCATAGATATTTCCTCACTGCTTTAGATGACTATAGTAGATATACATGGATAATATTGCTTAAAACCAAAAGTGCAGTTAGTAACCATGTCAAAAACTTCATTGACACTCTTGAAAAAGTATGAAACCACTGTTAAGACAGTCAGGATTGATAATGGTCCAGAATTCTTGATACCCGAGTTCTATTCCTCCAAAGGAATTGTTCACCAAACCACAAGTGTGGAAACCCCTGAGCAAAATTGGAGAGTTGAGAGGAAACATCAACACATTCAAAATGTAGGATGAGCACTTTTGTTTCAATCCAAGTTGCCTAAGCAAAGTACAATCCTTGTTTAGAAAATGTGATCATTTTATATTCCCTCTTCCTTAAGTTGATTCTATTTCATCAAATTCATCATTTTAGTATGATCCATAATTTTAGGTATTTCTATTTAAGATATTTCTTGTTTGGTAACTTAAGATAACCTCCAATGTAATATGTAATTCTTTGATATGTTTCTTTGTTTACAAAAATTGTTGTTTAACTTCTACCAAAGATAAGCTTATCATAATGACTGGACTAATCAAGATATACAGATTCGTGCATAATGAGCGAGTGATGGGGAAAAAAAGAAATTGGGATTCCATTCTCTCCCAATCGAAAAAGAGAAAGAAAGAACCTGGCAAGAAAGTACAAAGATGTCATTGAGGAATAGACCTGGGCACAATATACTCTTGTGTTGTAGTTGTCGATTTGAGATTATCCAAAATGACCAAGGCATTACAACAACACTTGGTTTTGTTTCTACTATTAAAGATCAAAGATTGATTGGTGATTCTTCCTGGAATCAAGATGAGGCAAACCCATAAAACACTGTAATTGATCCTAAGAGGTTAATTGGTAAAAATATTGTGATCAAATTTCTTGTTCAAGGTGATAAAATGTCGTGGCCATTCAAGGTCACTCCAGGGGTAAATGACAAGTCCATAATTACTATTAGGTATAAGGATCAAGAGATGCACTATAGTGTCGAGGAATTATAAGTAACCTAATTGTTGGAAGGAAAGTGACAAAAAAAATGTTACTAACACTTCTCTAAATACAATAGAAGAAACATAGACATAACCAAATTCCGCAATGACTGCATAATGTCTACACCAAGTGGCAAGATTAATTAACAAACTGAGATTCCAATTACAATAAAGAATCCCAAATTGTTTGGGGTACAATACAATATTTTTCGACGTCTAGGGTTTCAACATAACCATTATCATAAATAATGGATCTGAGGCGATTCATTCAAATGATTCTTATCAAACTCAGTAGGAAAGGTATCCTTACACACATTAAACTTGTCATCATTTTAACTCTCCTATAAACACGGCCTCACATACGTCTCCATGTCCTTGGCCCTAAAAAACATTCTTTTCAAATATTCTGCAGAGGACATATATAAGCCTCCTTCTCCACCTTACAAAAACAAAACACGCACAAACCCCATCTCAAGTAAGAAAAATTCAACACCGAATTAAAATATATACAATTAAAAAAGGAATAATTAAATGAAATATTTACCTTAAATCGGCACCCAATAGTTTGCATACAAAATAAAGTTTTGGTGCCCATGTTATTGCTACTGCTAGAGATGAAGATGAAGAACATGAATACCCTTAAGTCAAAGAGATAAAAATTCAAAATATACATGGAAGCCGTACTTACAATGCAAACATATCATCATTTGGTGATTTGTTGATTTGATATGGTGATAGACAAATATCACTACTGGTGGAGGTCTTTGCAAATGAAAGAGGAAAGGTGTAGGAAGAAGAAAAACATTGAAGGAAATTAAGGCCACAATAACTGCAAATAGAAAAATGAAACCATACCATGATAAATATTTTATGAGAATTTTGATCTCAAGAAGACTATTTATATAGCCATATGATGTTTCAAACATTGCATTTGATTTCATACAATAGAGATAATTTAAATGTGAAGATATTTATTATAACATTTGACCTAATAAATTTTATACTTTTTTGACCAAATATTTATTATAACATTTCACTGAATATATTTTATACTTTTTTTGAACAAATATTATATTTTATAATAAACATTTAATAGCTATAATACTGAATTATATTTAATGAGATACTTAATAGTTTGAAAAATACCTATAAAAATAAGATTGAAAAATAATAATATATTTAATGATATGTATTTAATATAAAATGGTTACCTGTTATAAATTCAAAAGAAAATTTTAGTTCAATATCATACTGCATGAATATTGTATTAAATGTCATTGTTCATTTGGAATTTATTCTTATACAAAGTGAAATTTTAAATTTAGAAAGATAAATAAATTAAAGATTAGAGAAGAGTTGTAAAACAACAAAAATGCTAGCTGCAATCGCTCACTCGTGAGACAACGTCATCCACGCCAGTCTTTTATATTGGAAATTTGTAACTAGCTATAGGCTCAATTAGAAAGGCCTCACAACTCTCTTCCTTCGTGCAACAGGAAAGTGCATACGTTATAGAACACCTGCGCATTATCGTTGTGGTCCGAGAAGAGAGATGGAGAAAAATGAAACCAAAATGCCTCTTTGTAAATGCGCGTTGTTCTATAGCGGATGCAACAATCTATCCAGCCACTCGTTTTCTTTCTTCTTCTCTTTCAATACAAAAAACAACATCTTAAAATTAATAAAAAATGTAAAAGAAAGAAAACAAAAGAAACTATCATAAGTTTATTCCTTCTATTCTTGGCGATGAAGGACACAGTGTCGATATTTGTCATTATGCCAAAAAAAGAAACTATCATATAGTCTAAATTATAGTAGAGCTTCGAATGTTATGAATTAATACATTTTGATATTTGGGTTCCCATTTCTACATCCGCTATTCATGGTCATAGATATTTCCTCACCGCTTTAGATGACTATAGTAGATATACATGGATAATATTGCTTAAAACCAAAAGTGCGCTTAGTAACCATGTCAAGAACTTCATTGACACTCTTGAAAAAGTATGAAACCACTGTTAAGACAGTCAGGATTGATAATGGTCCAGAATTTTTGATACCCGAGTTCTATTCCTCCAAAGGAATTGTTCACCAAACCACAAGTGTGGAAACCCCTGAGCAAAATCAGAGAGTTGAGAGGAAACATCAACACATTCAAAATGTAGGATGAGCACTTTTGTTTCAATCCAAGTTGCCTAAGCAAAGTACAATCCTTGTTTAGAAAATGTGATCATTTATATTCCCTCTTCCTTAAGTTGATTCTATTTCATCAAATTCATCATTTTAGTATGATCCATAATTTTAAGTATTTCTATTTAAGATATTTCTTGTTTGGTAACTTAAGATAACCTCCAATGTAATATGTAATTCTTTGATATGTTTCCTTGTTTACAAAAATTGTTGTTTAACTTCTACCAAAGATAAGCTTATCATAATTGTAACATCCCTAATTTCGTTAATTTCGAATTAAGAAATTAACGAGTGATTTATTACTCGAGTAGGTAATAAATCAAGTCACGGATATTAGGTTGTCACGAAAGCAATTTATAATTGCTAGAGTATATAATTTAAAATACATAATTGAGTGGAAATTTGAACACTAGAGGTATTTTAGTCTTTATACCACTCACATCAAATGAGCTCTAAGACACCAAAAATATCCAAATGCTCTCTCATTCCACACTTGAGTGAATAAAGGAAGGGAAAGTAAGAGAGAGAAAGAGAAGGAACCGAAGGAAAGAAATAAAGAATGAAAGAAAGAAATAAAGGGAAAGTAGAAAGAGAAAGAAGAAAGAAAGAAACAGAGAGAGAGAGAGAGAAAGAGAGGACCCGAGAGAGAGGAAGAAACGAGGAAGAGGAAGAAGAAGAGGGGCATGGATCTTCATGGATTCTCAATGGTTGTAAGTAATTCTTGTACCATTCTTCTCCATTTCTCAAGCTCTACCTATTGATACTAATTTTATACCTTATTTCTCCATCTTTTTCAAATTACCATTGTTGGAGCTTTGAAGCTTCAAACCCCAAAAATTGGAGGTTTTGACTCCTTTGGAGCTAGGGTGATGTTCTTGCAAGCTCAAATTCGGTTTGGGTGGCCTTGGTTTCGGTTTGGAAGTGTTGGGATCGGTTTCGGTTGAGTTCGTGAAGTTTTGGAATCGTGAGCTTCGTAAAGTTTCGGTTTTTCGTGATTTTCATCACGATAGGTGAGTTTTACTCGCTTAGGGTTTTGTTTTATGTTGTGTTGACTGATCGATTTCTGTGGTTGTCGAAATTGCTCGCGTTTCGTAAATTTTGAGTCGCGAAAAACACAATTTGGTCTCGAACTCGCTGTTTTAGAAAATCTGGACACAGCTACGGTTTCCTTAGAACTGGAACTGTTTGGTTAATCTAAAAATTATGTTTCTGATTGTTTTTGAAAATAGACTTCACGCCGGTCGTTTTGGCACTGGTTTCGTTAAATTTGGAGTTGTGTAGCTCAAGTTATGAGTGTCTCAAGTTATGTCAAATTTCTGAAATTAAACTGTGTATAGGTTCAGTTTTTCAGGTCTTGAGTTTTCAATTGAACTCTGTTTTAAATAATTCTTGTTTCGTTGGAAAGTAGAAAAAAAGTCCTTCGAAATAGGAACAAGAATCACTTGATTTGACTGTGTATTGAGAGAGAACAATTAGTTACAAGTTTCACTTTTGTAACAGTAACGATTTTGCACCAGCCACATTGTTTTAGCCATAACTCTCTGAATACTTGTCATATCAGTGTGGGACTTGAACCATTGGAAAATAGAAAAAATTATCTACACATTAGGCACTGGTTTGAATGGTTTTGGTTAGAAATTGAATAAGTTATGCTCATTCAAAAACTGCACAGAGATGCTGTCCAGAATACATTCGGTTTAGAAGCGGTTGAACGAGTTCGGGATGAGTTCGTGAGGTTTTCAGAATCGTTTGAACTTCAAGAAGTTTCGGTTTTGTGTGATTTTCATCACACGAGGTGAGTTTTACTCACGTTTAGGGAATTTTAAATATCTTTTTTGTGTTACGTTTGAATGATTTCAAAATTTGGAGTTTCGCAAATTTTCGAGTCAAAAACGGTATTTTACAAAAAAATTACGCGTGTTGGAAATTTAAAAAGAAACCATATTATTTTGATTGTTGAATTCTTGTGCTGGATTGGGATTTATGTATGTGTAACAGTGCGTGGTTTAAATTGGATTGAAATATAGTTTGGGATCGATCGGAGAACGAAACAGAACGGAATTCGGCACTAAGTTGAGAAGTTCCTATGTCCCCAATATCCAATGTTTCGTTTCAACGCTCCGTTCGGCTTCGAACTTCTTTTAAATCCTTTTCCTAACCACCCATAACTTATATGGCTGATATTGTTTGTTTTGTATGTGGTTGTATATTGTCTGGACTGGTTATACAGGTAAATATTTTTTTTGGGATGTCCATATTTCAGAGGAAACTCTGCCGAA
Source organism: Oxytropis ochrocephala (assembly GCA_020916435.1). NCBI lineage: Eukaryota > Viridiplantae > Streptophyta > Magnoliopsida > Fabales > Fabaceae > Oxytropis > Oxytropis ochrocephala. Next base: position 58,817,840 of record CM037092.1, on the reverse strand, counting down.
TTTTCGTTAGAAATTTTGATACATGTTCAAAGTGGTTTTGAATTAAACGGTTAATGTTACGAATATTTCGTAAAACTTAGAGTCTCGTGTGAGGACATATGTTTTGGAAAGTGAATTGAACAAAATGTTCCATTTCTTAATTTATAATTGGCTCGGGATGATTATGTTCATCTAAACCGGTTCACGTTTTACGATATATAAGAAATATCGAATTGAGGTGACGACCTCCATGCGTTTAGCATACTAGGAGAGGGAAGTCATGCGCCCTGGTCCTAGGCCCCCATGTTAAAATTAAAGCTATCCGCCTTTAAGAGTTGTACACTTATTGGCTATGTTGGGGTTCACCCATGCTTCCTTATGTGTTGTTGGTGATGTGCTAGAATTGATAAAACTTTTAAATGTGTATATTGTGATTTTGTCACTCAAGCTTCTTTAGGTTGTTGGTGACATGTCACAAGTGATTAATAAAGAGGATAGTGCATAGTCATCAAGAATTGGGCTATGAACTATAGATAAGTAATTTAAGTTGCACATAGTCATCAAGAATCGGACTATGAACTCATATGTAATTCATTTATCGGATTACACATGATTGATTGTATATTGTAATTCTTTTTGAATTACTAATTATGGTTTTATAAATGGACCGAGTGATAGGTAAGGGGTCACGGTAAGACTCACTGAGATTTTTTATCTCACCCTACAAATGTTGTTGTTTTACAGAGAAACAGGGAAAGAAGGTCCTTTATGGCACGAGTGGATGGCGTGCTCGAGAAGGAAATGGAAGACTTAGTTCTTCTATTATTAGTTATGGTTTTCCCCTTGTATCTTTGTATTCGATTTATAACTTGAATTTGTATTTGAGTTATGTAATCGTTTCCGCTGTTGTCTTGTTTTGGGATATTGAACTTTGGACTTTATTATGTTTACGACTCTTTGATTTGGATTCGAGAGTTTTTGGTCAAATCAATATCTGAGACAGGAATTTTTATACTCTGATGTATGCCATTAGGTACACTTTAGTATTTCATCTAGTAGAAATATGAGGGTGTTACAATAATGACTGGACTAATCAAGATATACAGATTCGTGCATAATGAGCGAGTGATGGGGAAAAAAGAAATTGGGTTTCCATTCTCTCCCAATCGAAAAAGAGAAAGAAAGAACCTGGCAAGAAAGTACAAAGATGTCATTAAGGAATAGAACTGGGCACAATATACTCTTGTGTTGTAGTTGTCGATTTGAGATTATCCACAATGACCAAGGCATTAGAACAACACTTGGTTTGGTTTCTACTATTAAAGATCAAAGATTGATTGGTGATTCTTCTTGGAATCAAGATGAAGCAAACCCATAAAACACTGTAATTGATGCTAAGAGGTTAATTGGTAAAAATATTGTGATCAATCGTCTTGTTCAAGGTGATAAAATGTCGTGGCCATTCAAGGTCACTCCAGGGGTAAATGACAAGTCCATAATTACTATTAGGTATAAGGATCAAGAGATGCACTATAGTGTCGAGGAATTATAAGTAACCTAATTGTTGGAAGGAAAGTGACAAAAAAAATGTTTCTAACACTTCTCTAAATACAATAGAAGAAACATAGACATAACCAAATTCCGCAATGACTTCATAATGTCTACACCAAGTGGCAAGATTAATTAACAAACTGAGATTCCAATTACAATAAAGAATCCCAAATTATTTGGGGTACAATACAATATTTTTCGACGTCTAGGGTTTCAACATAACCATTATCATAAACAAAGCAGATCACGATTTATTCATTCAAATGATTCTTATCAAACTGTAGGAAAGGTATCCTTACACACATTAAACTTGTCATCATTTTAACTCTCCTATAAACACGGCCTCACATACGTCTCCATGTCCTTGGCCCTAAAAAACATTCTTTTCAAATATTCTGCAGAGGACATATATAAGCCTCCTTCTCCACCTTACTAAAACAAAACATGCACAAACCCCATCTCAAGTAAGAAAAGTTCAACACCGAATTAAAATATATACAATTAAAAAAGGAATAATTAAATGAAATATTTACCTTAAATCGGCACCCAATAGTTTGCATACAAAATAAAGTTTTGGTGCCCATGTTATTGCTACAGCTAGAGATGAAGATGAAGAACATGAATACCCTTAATTCAAAGAGATAAAAATTCAAAATATACATGGAAGCCGTACTTACAATGCAAACATATCATCATTTGGTGATTTGTTGATTTGATATGGTGATAGACAAATATCACTACTGGTGGAGGTCTTTGCAAATGAAAGAGGAAAGGTGTAGGAAGAAGAAAAACATTGAAGGAAATTAAAACCACAATAATTGCAAATAGAAAAATGAAACCATACCATGATAAATATTTTATGAGAATTTTGATCTCAAGAAGACTATTTATATAGCCATATGATGTTTCAAATATTGCATTTGATTTCATACAATTGAGATAATTTAAATGTGAAGATATTTATTATAACATTTGACCTAATAAATTTTATACTTTTTTGACCAAATATTTATTATAACATTTGACTGAATATATTTTATACTTTTTTTTGACCAAATATTTATTATAACATTTGACTAAATATATTTTATACTTTTTTTTGACCAAATATTTCTAATAATTTTTACCGAATATATTTTATACTTTTTTTGACCAAATATTATATTTTATAATAAACATTTAATAGCTATAATACTGAATTATATTTAATGAGATACTTCATAGTTTGAAAAATACCTATAAAAATAAGATTAAAAATAATAATATATTTAATGATATGTATTTAATATAAAATGGTTACCTATTATAAATTCAATAGAAAATTTTAGTTCAATATCATACTGCATGAATATTGTATTAAATGTCATTGTTCATTTGGAATTTAATTCTTATACAAAGTGAAATTTTAAATTTAGAAAGATAAATAAATTAAAGATTAGAGAAGAGTTGTAAAATAACAAAAATGCTATCTGCAATCGCTCACTCGTGAGATAACGTCATCCACGTCAGTCTTTTATATTGGAAATTTGTAACTAGCTATAGGCTCAATTAGAAAGGCCTCACAACTCTCTTCCTTCGTGCAACAGGAAAGTGCATACGTTATAGAACACTGCGCATTATCATTGTGGTCCAGAAAGAGAGATGGAGAAAAATGAAACCAAAATGCCTCTTTGTAAATGCGCAGTGTTCTATAGCGGATGCAACAATCTATCCAGCCACTCGTTTTCTTTCTTCTTCTCTTTCAATACAAAAAACAACATCTTAAAATTAATAAAAAATGTAAAAGAAAGAAAACAAAAGAAACTATCATATAGTTTATTCCTTCTATTCTTGCTGATGAAGGACCTGTGTCTGATATTTGTCATTATGCCAAAAAAAAGAAACTATCATATAGTCTAAATTATAGTAGAGCTTCCGAATGTTATGAATTAATACATTTTGATATTTGGGTTCCCATTTCTACATCTGCTATTCATGGTCATAGATATTTCCTCACTGCTTTAGATGACTATAGTAGATATACATGGATAATATTGCTTAAAACCAAAAGTGCAGTTAGTAACCATGTCAAGAACTTCATTGACACTCTTGAAAAAGTATGAAACCACCGTTAAGACAATCGGGATTGATAATGGTCCGAAATTCTTGATACCCGAGTTCTATTCCTCCAAAGGAATTGTTCACCAAACCACAAGTGTGGAAACCCCGAGCAAAATCGAGAGAGTTGAGAGGAAACATCAACACATTCAAAATGTAGGATGAGCACTTTTGTTTCAATCCAAGTTGCCTAAGCAAAGTACAATCCTTGTTTAGAAAATGTGATCATTTTATATTCCCTCTTCCTTAAGTTGATTCTATTTCATCAAATTCATCATTTTAGTATGATCCATAATTTTAAGTATTTCTATTTAAGATATTTCTTGTTTGGTAACTTAAGATAACCTCGAATGTAATATGTAATTCTTTGATATGTTTCCTTGTTTACAAAAATTGTTGTTTAACTTCTACCAAAGATAAACTTATCATAATGACTGGACTAATCAAGATATACAGATTCGTGCATAATGAGCGAGTGATGGGGAAAAAAAGAAATTGGGTTTCCATTGTCTCCCAATCGAAAAAGAGAAACAAAGAACCTGGCAAGAAAGTACCAAGAAGTCATTAAGGAATAGACCTGGGAACAATATACTCTTGTGGTTGTCGATTTGAGATTATCCACAATGACCAAGGCATTAGAACAACACTTGGTTTTGTTTCTATTATTAAAGATCAAAGATTGATTGGTGATTCTTCCTGGAATCAAGGTGAGGCAAACCCATAAAACACTCAGTAATTGATGCTAAGAGGTTAATTGGTAAAAAGATTGTGATCAATCGTCTTGTTCAAGGTGATAAAATGTCGTGGCCATTCAAGGTCACTCCAGGGGTAAATGACAAGTCCATAATTACTATTAGGTATAAGGATCAAGAGATGCACTATAGTGTCGAGGAAGTATAAGTAACCTAATTGTTGGAAGGAAAGTGACAAAAAAATGACACTTCTCTAAATACAATAGAAGAAACATAGACATAACCAAATTCCGCAATGACTGCATAATGTCTACTCCAAGTGGCAAGATTAATTAACAAACAGAGATTCCAATTACAATAAAGAATCCCAAATTATTTGGGGTACAATACAATATTTTTCGACGTCTAGGGTTTCAACATAACCATTATCATAAATAATGAGATGCAGCATTTATTCATTCAAATGATTCTTATCAAATCAGTAGGAAAGGTATCCTTACACACATTAAACTTGTCATCATTTTAACTCTCCTATAAACACGGCCTCACATACGCCTCCATGTCCTTGGCCCTAAAAACATTCTTTTCAAATATTCTCAGAGAGGACATATATAAGCCTCCTTCTCCACCTTACAAAAACAAAACACGCACAAACCCAATCTCAAGTAAGAAAAATTCAACACCGAATTAAAATATATACAATTAAAAAAGGAATAATTAAATGAAATATTTACCTTAAATTGGCACCCAATAGTTTGCATACAAAATAAAGTTTTGGTGCCCATGTTATTGCTACTGCTAGAGATGAAGATGAAGAACATGAATACCCTTAAGTCAAAGAGATAAAAATTCAAAATATACATGGAAGCCGTACTTACAATGCAAACATATCATCATTTGGTGATTTGTTGATTTGATATGGTGATAGACAAATATCACTACTGGTGGAGGTCTTTGCAAATGAAAGAGGAAAGGTGTAGGAAGAAGAAAAACATTGAAGGAAATTAAGGCCACAATAACTGCAAATAGAAAAATGAAACCATACCATGATAAATATTTTATGAGAATTTTGATCTCAAGAAGACTATTTATATAGCCATATGATGTTTCAAACATTGCATTTGATTTCATACAATAGAGATAATTTAAATATGAAGATATTTATTATAACATTTGACCTAATAAATTTTATACTTTTTTGACCAAATATTTATTATAACATTTGACCAATATATTTTATACTTTTTTGACCAAATATTTATTATAACATTTGACTGAATATATTTTATACTTTTTTTTGACCAAATATTTCTAATAATTTTTACCGAATATATTTTATACTTTTTTTAACCAAATATTATATTTTATAATAAACATTTAATAGCTATAATACTGAATTATATTTAATGAGATACTTAATAATTTGAAAAATACCTATAAAAATAAGATTGAAAAATAATAATATATTTAATGATATGTATGTAATATAAAATGGTTACCTATTATAAATTCAATAGAAAATTTTAGTTCAATATCATACTGCATGAATATTGTATTAAATGTCATTGTTCATTTGGAGTTTAATTCTTATACAAAGTGAAATTTTAAATTTAGAAAGATAAATAAATTAAAGATTAGAGAAGAGTCAGAAAACAACAAAAATGCTAGCCGCAATCGCTCACTCGTGAGATAACGTCATCCACGCTCAGGTCTTTTATATTGGAAATTTGTAACTAGCTATAGGCTCAATTAGAAAGGCCTCACAACTCTCTTCCTTCGTAACAGAAAGTGCATACGTTATAGAACACTGCGCATTATCGTTGTGGTCCAGAAAGAGAGATGGAGAAAAATGAAACCAAAATGCCTCTTTGTTAATGCGCAGTGTTCTATAGCGGATGCAACAATCTATCCAAATGACTCGCTTTTCTTTCTTCTTCTCTTTCAATACAAAAAACAACATCTTAAAATTAATAAAAAATGTAAAAGAAAGAAAACAAAAGAAACTATCATATAGTTTATTCATTCTATTCTTGCTGATGAAGGACCTGTGTCTGATATTTGTCATTATGCCAAAAAAAGAAACTATTATATCGTCTAAATTATAGTAGAGATTCCGAATGTTATGAATTAATACATTTTGATATTTGGGTTCCCATTTCTACATCTGCTATTAATGGTCATAGATATTTCCTCACTGCTTTAGATGACTATAGTAGATATACATGGATAATATTGCTTAAAACCAAAAGTGCAGTTAGTAACCATGTCAAAAACTTCATTGACACTCTTGAAAAAGTATGAAACCACTGTTAAGACAGTCAGGATTGATAATGGCCTAGAATTCTTGATACCCGAGTTCTATTCCTCCAAAAGAATTGTTCACCAAACCACAAGTGTGGAAACCTCTGAGCAAAATCGGAGAGTTGAGAGGAAACATCAACACATTCAAAATGTAGGATGAGAACTTTTGTTTCAATCCAAGTTGCCTAAGCAAAGTACAATCCTTGTTTAGAAAATGTGATGATTTTATATTCCCTCTTCCGTAAGTTGATTCTATTTCATCAAATTCATCATTTTAGTATGATCCATAATTTTAAGTATTTCTATTTAAGATATTTCTTGTTTGGTAACTTAAGATAACCTCCAATGTAATATGTAATTCGTTGATATGTTTCCTTGTTTACAAAAATTGTTGTTTAACTTCTACCAAATATAAACTTATCATAATGACTGGACTAATAAAGATATACAAATTCGTGCATAATGAGCGAGTGATGGGGAAAAAAAGAAATTGGGTTTCCATTATGTCCCAATCGAAAAAGAGAAAGAAAGAAACTGGCAAGAAAGTACAAAGATGTCATTAAGGAATAGACCTGGGCACAATATACTCTTGTGGTTGTCGATTTGAGATTATCCACAATGACCAAGGCATTAGAACAACACTTGGTTTTGTTTCTACTATGAAAGATCAAAGATTGATTGGTGATTCTTCCTGGAATCAAGATGAGGCAAACCCATAAAACAATGTAATTGATGCTAAGAGGTTAATTGGTAAAAATATTGTGATCAATCGTCTTGTTCAAGGTGATAAAATGTCGTGGCCATTCAAGGTCACACCAGGGGTAAATGACAAGTCCATAATTACTATTAGGTATAAGGATCAAAAGATGCACTATAGTGTCGAGGAATTATAAGTAACCTAATTGTTGGAAGGAAAGTGACAAAAAAAATGTTACTAACACTTCTCTAAATACAATAGAAGAAACATAGACATAACCAAATTCCGCAATGACTGCATAATGTCTACACCAAGTGGCAAGATTAATTAACAAACTGAGATTCCAATTACAATAAAGAATCCCAAATTATTTGGGGTACAATACAATATTTTTCGACGTCTAGGGTTTCAACATAACCATTATCATAAATGCTGGATCTGAGACGATTTATCATTCAAATGATTCTTATCAAATCAGTAGGAAAGGTATCCTTACACACATTAAACTTGTCATCATTTTAACTCTCCTATAAACACGGCCTCACATACGTCTCCATGTCCTTGGCCCTAAAAAACATTATTTTCAAATATTCTACAGAGGACATATATAAGCCTCCTTCTCCACCTTACAAAAACAAAACACGCACAAACCCCATCTCAAGTAAGAAAAATTCAACACCGAATTAAAATATATACAATTAAAAAAGGAATAATTAAATGAAATATTTACCTTAAATTGGCACCCAATAGTTTGCATACAAAATAAAGTTTTGGTTCCCATGTTATTGCTACTGCTAGAGATGAAGATGAAGAACATGAATACCATTAAGTCAAAGAGATAAAAATTCAAAATATACATGGAAGCCGTACTTACAATGCAAACATATCATCATTTGGTGATTTGTTGATTTGATATGGTGATAGACAAATATCACTACTGGTGGAGGTCTTTGCAAATGAAAGAGGAAAGGTGTAGGAAGAAGAAAAACATTGAAGGAAATTAAGGCCACAATAACTGCAAATAGAAAAATGAAACCATACCATGATAATATTTTATGAGAATTTTGATCTCAAGAAGACTATTTATATAGCCATATGATGTTTCAAACATTGCATTTGATTTCATACAATAGAGATAATTTAAATATGAAGATATTATTATAACATTTGACCTAATAAATTTTATACTTTTTTGACCAAATATTTATTATAACATTTGACTGAATATATTTTATACTTTTTTTTGACCAAATATTTATTATAACATTTGACTGAATATATTTTATACTTTTTTTTGACCAAATATTTCTAATAATTTTTACCGAATATATTTTATACTTTTTTTGACCAAATATTATATTTTATAATAAACATTTAATAGCTATAATACTGAATTATATTTAATGAGATACTTAATAGTTTGAAAAATACCTATAAAAATAAGATTGAAAAATAATAATATATTTAATGATATGTATTTAATATAAAATGGTTACCTATTATAAATTCAATAGAAAATTTTAGTTCAATATCATACTGCATGAATATTGTATTAAATGTAATTATTCATTTGGAATTTAATTCTTATACAAAGTGAAATTTTAAATTTAGAAAGATAAATAAATTAAAGATTAGAGAAGAGTTGTAAAACAACAAAAATGCTAGCTGCAATCGCTCACTCGTGAGTGTCATACCCCAATTTTGTCCGGCTTAGCTCAAAACCCTAATTTTCCCCAAAATAAATAGATTAAGGAGAAAAAGCATCATGCATTGCATTTAGGCTTCTAAAAGTCATTTTAAAGCTTCTAAAATCATTTTTGGAGTTGGAATGCACTTTTGGACAAACTAGGGTTTTTCAGTGCAAAAGGGTATTTTGGTCATTTCGCAAATAAGGAACAATTCCTCAGGAAAAGCCATTCAACATGCATTTCAAGGTATTAGAGGTCATTCCTAGGGTGAAAAGCCATTTTTGAAGTGAAAATGTGCTTCGGGCAAAGACCTAGGGTTTTTAGGGTGAAAGGGCATTTTGGTCATTTCACAATAAAAACGGTCTTTCGTCCCAAATCACTGAACAATCATCAATGATTTATTTGAGGAATATTTTTGCCTAATTGTGATTGTTTTTACATAAATATTAAACTTTTTGGCATAAAAATCAAATTTTTGATAGAAGGGTAAAATGGTCATTTCCTTTGAGTTGGGGTAAATAGATCAATTTTGGGATTGGTGAGATCATAAAATTCAGAGCCCAATCATTGAATCATGGGACATGGCCCAAAATGGCATGAATTTAGAAGAATTATCTTGAAAGGAATAATCAATATTCTTTTGAATTTTGAAAGGTCAAGTATAGTACAATAGTACAAGTTGCAATTCCACTCACTCTCCCTCCACTAGCTGCGCATACTTCAGCCCCAATCCACTCAATTTTGATTTATTTTTATTGTTTGCAAATTGTGTTTAAATCTTGGCCTTCCATTCAAGTTTTGAGTGCAATCCTTACCCTTCATTTGAATTAAAATGGCACTTGTGTAATAAGCTTCATGGAAAAATACAATTTTGTAAATGAACTTATCCTTCACCACCCTCTTTATGCTGCGCATTCAGCCCCTCTCTCTCCTCACTTTGTGCTTTTTAATTGCTCTTAATCCATGTGACATTGCATCTTGACCATTGATTCAAATTTTATCTCAAATCCTATTGGTTTGCAAGAAGCACATTGTCTTAAATACCCTTAAGTTTGCACCCCATATAAAACCCAAAAATTAGAGACAAAGGGGAGGACACTTTCATTTTTTTACCCTAGCAACCAACCTCTCCTCTCCTCCTCCTCTCTTGGCCGAATTCTTCTCCTTCTCCTCCTCCATTTCTTTTTCAACTTTCATCCACCAAATCACTTCAAACTCAACATTCATATATCTTCCTCTTTTCATCCTCAATTCCATTTTTACACTACTAAGGAGCTTGTTTTCTTCAAGTTTGTGTGGCATTTGTTGGTGATTTGTGAGGATTGTTACCTTTGATCTTCATTTCTACTCTTGTTCTAGTTATTTCTTGAGGTAAGCCTATTATCACTTGCATTTTTAATTATTAACATGTAGATCTTTATTCTACTCCTCTTTCCTCTCAAAGAGGCTTAGAGGGTTCATTTCAAACATTATGTCAAGGACATTGGGAGCCTTGGGTGTTTGAAGTGAGCCCTTGGCCTTGAAGAGGGTGTTCTTGTGTTTTGATCATATGTCTTGCATTTTCACACCCATTTTTTTTCACTTTTCCACATAAAGAATTTTTCACATATTATATGCATCTTCTTGTTCATATCATAACTTGCAAGTTGAACTTTGGTTTGATTTAGGGGTGTAGGGGTTTCGGTTTTGAACCTTAGGAATTAGGGTTTATGTTTGCTTTCTTTTCACTCCTTGATTGATGTAAATAAAAGGCATGAAGTGCTTGATTTGCATGATTTTGTTCCATGTGTTGATTATGAGTTTTTGGAATGATAATTTAGGTTTTGACCTTGTGTTTTGTTGTGCACTTTAGCATGAAATAATTTGTTGTTATGTTCACATGTGGTTTCGGCCTAATAGGCCTTGTGATGCTCATTTTTGTGCTTAAAAATATGTGTGTTTGATCTTGTGTAGATGTGTATAATAGTGTTAATGTGTTTTTTCACTTTTTAACCACTCATTCATATTTTTACCTTACCACTCATTAACTTTTTATCAAAACTAAAAAAAACATTTTAACTTTTTACTTTACTATCCCATCAAATAATTACCATTCACCTCATGCATGTTTACTTTACCATTCATTAACTTTTTACTAAAAGTTTTACTACTTGTCTATTTGCAAAAATACCCAAAACATTTTTACACTTTGCATTTCATCACTTGTGCTTACATGTTCATGCATCTATATGTGCCTATGCCTCTTGTATTCTCATACTCTCTTACATGTTCATGCATCCATTAATATCATGTCTTGCATTCATTATTATATGATCATGCATTCATTAACATTATATCTTGCATTCTCATTTGTTTATGTCCCTTGTTTCCTTTCACTTGTATGCTTTGCATCCATCCTTACATGTTCATGCACTCATTAACACTATGTCTTGCACTCCTTTTAAATTGTTCTTGCATCCAATAATGCCATGCCTTGCATTCTATAATGCGCATTCATCCATTGTATACTCATGCATTAACATGCTTGCTCATTCATGCATCTTTGCTTACATGTTCAATCATTCAATTAGGAATATCCTATGCCTATCATTAATTGTATCACTTGTCCATAATGCCATTTAAATGTCTTGATTTAATTGTGTGCAATCCTTTCCCCCATGCATGTGCTCTTATATGAAGACGTAAGCCTACTACTTGTGTAGCATAGAATCATTAAGACAATTGCACCTCTCTCACACACTTGCACAATTACTTTTAGAACTTTGTCTCGCATCGTTGACAATTGAATCCCTTAATTATATGGGCATGCTTAATCTTAATTGATGATCAATGTGTTCTTGTTTGCTTGATTAATTGAACATGTTTAAACTTCATTCATTCATCTTACATTTGGTTATGGAATTAGAGTGGATTGAAATGTTCTACTTGTTTTCAATAATCTTTTCCAAATCAATTTCTTTCCTAAACTAGTTTTCAAACCAAAATTAAATGCTTTTCCAAATAAAAACCTAAGGCATTTTCCTAAATAAATCATTAGTCATCACTCAAGCCTTTGCTTGTTTGATCGCTAATGAGGAGTTATTAGTGGTAGTCACTCAAGCCTCTCGCTTGTTTGACTACTATGAAAGCTCCTACACCTTAATCAAATACCAATTACCTCAAATTTCAAAATAACATGAGTTATTAGTGATAATTATCACCGATGCTCGCCTTTTTCAAAACAATTTCAAAAAGTAATACAACGTTGTCACTTGTAATCACTCGAAGCCTTTGCTTGATTGATTACCGGTTTCAACTCGCTTTTCTTTCAAGTTAGTAATGAATGCCACTCGAAGCCTTTGCTTGTTTGGTGTTCGTGAACACTTGAGTCTTATTTCAAAAGCTCCAAAACACAAAAGCCGTCTTCGGACGCAAAAACCAAGAACTACGTAGCTTTGATCCCTCATACCAGTGAGGGTACGTAGGACCGGGTTCATGTCCCGTCAAGCACCCTTTTCAAAAAAAATCACAAAAACCAAGAACTACGTAGCTTTGATCCCTCATACCAGTGAGGGTGCGTAGGACCGGGTTCATGTCCCGTCAAGCACCCTTTTCAAAAAATCTTTGTTTTGTCCTGATTCTCAAAGATAAACCAAAAACATTCTTTTTCCCTTCCTGTTTTCAATAAAACGAAAATTCAAATAAAAAGAAAAGAAAAGAAGTAGAACAAATTGCTTTCAAATCAACTTTTCCTAAACCACACATCAAGTTAATGGTTCCCTTTCGGTAGAAAGGGCGCGTGGGGTGCTAATACCTTCCCCATGCGCAACCGAATTTCCAAACCTACATTTCTCGCATTTTCAAAAAACCACCTGCTTTCCCAAAAAAAGGTTTTTTCAATGTTTTCCTAAATAAATATTGGTGGCGGCTCTACTATTTTCCACGTTGTCAAACGAAAAGTCCAAACCGGATTTTTCGGGGTGCAACAGTGAGATAACGTCATCCATGTCAGTCTTTTATATTGGAAATTTGTAACTAGCTATAGGCTCAATTGGAAAGGCCTCACAACTCTCTTCCTTCGTGCAACAGGAAAGTGCATACGTTATAGAACACTGCGCATTATCATTGTGGTCCAGAAAGAGAGATGGAGAAAAATGAAACCAAAATGCCTCTTTGTTAATGCGCAGTGTTCTATAGCGGATGCAACAATCTAACCAGCAACTCGTTTTCTTTCTTCTTCTCTTTCAATACAAAAAACAACATCTTAAAATTAATAAAAAATGTAAAAGAAAGAAAACAAAAGAAACTATCATATAGTTTATTCCTTCTATTCTTGCTGATGAAGGATATGTGTCTGATATTTGTCATTATGCCAAAAAAAAGAAACTTTAATATCGTCTAAATTATAGTAGAGCTTCCGAATGTTATGAATTAATACATTTTGATATTTGGGTTCCCATTTCTACATCTGCTATTCATGGTCATAGATATTTCCTCACTGCTTTAGATGACTATAGTAGATATACATGGATAATATTGCTTAAAACCAAAAGTGCAGTTAGTAACCATGTCAAAAACTTCATTGACACTCTTGAAAAAGTATGAAACCACTGTTAAGACAGTCAGGATTGATAATGGCCTAGAATTCTTGATACCCGAGTTCTATTCCTCCAAAGGAATTGTTCACCAAACTACAAGTGTGGAAACCCCTGAGCAAAATCGGAGAGTTGAGAGGAAACATCAACACATTCAAAATGTAGGATGAGCACTTTTGTTTCAATCCAAGTTGCCTAAGCAAAGTACAATCCTTGTTTAGAAAATGTGATCATTTTATATTCCCTCTTCCTTAAGTTGATTCTATTTCATCAAATTCATCATTTTAGTATGATCCATAATTTTAAGTATTTCTATTTAAGATATTTCATGTTAGGTAACTTAAGATAACCTCCAATGTAATATGTAATTCTTTGATATGTTTCCTTGTTTACAAAAATTGTTGTTTAACTTCTACCAAAGATAAGCTTATCATAATGACTGGACTAATCAAGATATACAGATTTGTGCATAATGAGCGAGTGATGGGGAAAAAAAGAAATTGGGTTTCCATTCTCTCTCAATCGAAAAAGAGAAAGAAAGAACCTACAAAGATGTCATTAAGGAAAAGACCTGGGCACAATATACTCTTGTGTTGTAGTTGTCTATTTGAGATTATCCACAATGACCAAGGCATTAGAACAACACTTGGTTTTGTTTCTACTATTAAAGATCAAAGATTGATTGGTGATTCTTCCTGGAATCAAGATGAGGCAAACCCATAAAACACTGTCATTGATGCTAAGAGGTTAATTGGTAAAAATATTGTGATCAATCGTCTTGTTCAAGGTGATAAAATGTCGTGGCCATTCAAGGTCACTCCAGGGGTAAATGACAAGTCCATAATTACTATTAGGTATAATGATCAAGAGATGCACTATAGTGTCGAGGAATTATAAGTAACCTAATTGTTGGAAGGAAAGTGACAAAAAAAATGTTACTAACACTTCTCTAAATACAATAGAAGAAACATAGACATAACCAAATTCCGCAATGATCGTGCATAATGTCTACACCAAGTGGCAAGATTAATTAACAAACCGAGATTCCAATTACAATAAAGAATCCCAAATTATTTGGGGTACAATACAATATTTTTCGACGCCTAGGGTTTCAACATAACCATTATCATAAACAAGCAGATGCAGCATTTATTCATTCAAATGATTCTTATCAAGTTGTAGGAAAGGTATCCTTACACACATTAAACTTGTCATCATTTTAACTCTCCTATAAACACGGCCTCACATACGTCTCCTTGTCCTTGGCCCTAAAAAACATTCTTTTCAAATATTCTGCAGAGGACATATATAAGCCTCCTTCTCCACCTTACAAAAACAAAACACGCACAAACCCCATTTCAAGTAAGAAAAATTCAACACCGAATTAAAATATATACAATTAAAAAAGGAATAAATAAATGAAATATTTACCTTAAATCGGCACCCAATAGTTTGCATACAAAATAAAGTTTTGGTGCCCATGTTATTGCTACTGCTAGAGATGAAGATGAAGAACATGAATACCCTTAATTCAAAGAGATAAAAATTCAAAATATACATGGAAGTCGTACTTACAATGCAAACATATCATCATTTGGTGATTTGTTGATTTGATATGATGATAGACAAATATCACTACTGGTGGAGGTCTTTGCAAATGAAAGAGGAAAGGTGTAGGAAGAAGAAAAACATTGAAGGAAATTAAGGCCACAATAACTGCAAATAGAAAAATGAAACCATACCATGATAAATATTTTATGAGAATTTTGATCTCAAGAAGACTATTTATATAGCCATATGATGTTTCAAACATTGCATTTGATTTCATACAATAGAGATAATTTAAATATGAAGATATTTATTATAACATTTGACCTAATAAATTTTATACTTTTTTGACCAAATATTTATTATAACATTTGACTGAATATATTTTATACTTTTTTTGACCAAATATTTATTATAACATTTGACTGAATATATTTTATACTTTTTTTTGACCAAATATTTCTAATAATTTTTACCGAATATATTTTATACTTTTTTTGACCAAATATTATATTTTATAATAAACATTTAATAGCTATAATACTGAATTATATTTAATGAGATACTTAATAGTTTGAAAAATACCTATAAAAATAAGATTGAAAAATAATAAAATATTTAATGATATGTATTTAATATAAAATGGTTACCTATTATAAATTCAATAGAAAATTTTAGTTCAATATCATACTGCATGAATATTGTATTAAATGTCATTGTTCATTTGGAATTTAATTCTTATACAAAGTGAAATTTTAAATTTAGAAAGATAAATAAATTAAAGATTAGAGAAGAGTTGTAAAATAACAAAAATGCTATCTGCAATCACTCACTCGTGAGATAACGTCATCCACGTCAGTCTTTTATATTGGAAATTTGTAACTAGCTATAGGCTCAGTTAGAAAGGCCTCACAACTCTCTTCCTTCGTGCAACAGGAAAGTGCATACGTTATAGAACACTGCGCATTATCGTTGTGGTCCAGAAAGAGAGATGGAGAAAAGTGAAACCAAAATGCCTCTTTGTAAATGCGCAGTGCTCTATAGCGGATGCAACAATCTAACCAGCAACTCGTTTTCTTTCTTCTTTTCTTTCAATACAAAAAACAACATCTTAAAATTAATAAAAAATGTAAAAGAAAGAAAACAAAAGAAACTATCATATAGTTTATTCCTTCTATTCTTGCTGATGAAGGATCTGTGTCTGATATTTTCATTATGCCAAAAAAAAGAAACTTTCATATCGTCTAAATTATAGTAGAGCTTCCGAATGTTATGAATTAATACATTTTGATATTTGGGTTCCCATTTCTACATCTGCTATTCATGGTCATAGATATTTCCTCACTGCTTTAGATGACTATAGTAGATATACATGGATAATATTGCTTAAAACCAAAAGTGCAGTTAGTAACCATGTCAAAAACTTCATTGACACTCTTGAAAAAGTATGAAACCACTTTGTTAAGACAATCGAGATTGATAATGGTCCGTAATTCTTGATACCCGAGTTCTATTCCTCCAAAGGAATTGTTCACCAAACTACAAGTGTGGAAACCCCTGAGCAAAATCGGAGAGTTGAGAGGAAACATCAACACATTCAAAATGTAGGATGAGCACTTTTGTTTCAATCCAAGTTGCCTAAGCAAAGTACAATCCTTGTTTAGAAAATGTGATCATTTTATATTCCTCTTCCTTAAGTTGATTCTATTTCATCAAATTCATCATTTTAGTATGATCCATAATTTTAAGTATTTCTATTTAATATATTTCTTGTTAGGTAACTTAAGATAACCTCCAATGTAATATGTAATTCTTTGATTTGTTTCCTTGTTTACAAAAATTGTTGTTTAACTTCTACCAAAGATAAGCTTATCATAATGACTGGACTAATCAAGATATACAGATTCGTGCATAATGAGCGAGTGATGGGGAAAAAAAGAAATTGGGTTTCCATTCTCTCCCAATCGAAAAAGAGAAAGAAAGAACCTGGCAAGAAAGTACAAAGATGTCATTAAGGAATAGACCTGGGCACAATATACTCTTGTGTTAGTAGTTGTCGATTTGAGATTATCCACAATGACCAAGGCATTAGAACAACACTTGGTTTTGTTTCTACTATTAAAGATCAAAGATTGATTGGTGATTCTTCCTGGAATCAAGATGAGGCAAACCCATAAAACACTGTAATTGATGCTAAGAGGTTAATTGGTAAAAATATTGTGATCAATCGTCTTGTTCAAGGTGATAAAATGTCGTGGCCATTCCAGGTCACTCTAGGGGTAAATGACAAGTCCATAATTACTATTAGGTATAATGATCAAGAGATGCACTATAGTGTCGAGGAAATATAAGTAACCTAATTGTTGGAAGGAAAGTGACAAAAAAAATGTTACTAACACTTCTCTAAATACAATAGAAGAAACATAGACATAACCAAATTCCGCAATGACTGCATAATGTCTACACCAAGTGGCAAGCTTAATTAACAAACTGAGATTCCAATTACAATAAAGAATCCCAAATTATTTGGGGTACAATACAATATGTTTCGACGTCTAGGGTTTCAACATAACCATTATCATAAATAGCAGATGCAGACGATTCATTCAAATGATTCTTATCAAACTGTAGGAAAGGTATCCTTACACACATTAAACTTGTCATCATTTTAACTCTCCTATAAACACGGCCTCACATACGTCTCCATGTCCTTGGCCCTAAAAAACATTCTTTTCAAATATTCTGCAGAGGACATATATAAGCCTCCTTCTCCACCTTACAAAAACAAAACACGCACAAACCCCATCTCAAGTAAGAAAAAGTCAACACCGAATTAAAATATATACAATTAAAAAAGGAATAATTAAATGAAATATTTACCTTAAATCGGCACCCAATAGTTTGCATACAAAATAAAGTTTTGGTGCCCATGTTATTGCTACTGCTAGAGATGAAGATGAAGAACATGAATACCCTTAAGTCAAAGAGATAAAAATTCAAAATATACATGGAAGCCGTACTTACAATGCAAACATATCATCATTTGGTGATTTGTTGATTTGATATGGTGATAGACAAATATCACTACTGGTGGAGGTCTTTGGAAATGAAAGAGGAAAGGTGTAGGAAGAAGAAAAACATTGAAGGAAATTAAGGCCACAATAACTGCAAATAGAAAAATGAAACCATACCGTGATAAATATTTTATGAGAATTTTGATCTCAAGAAGACTATTTATATAGCCATATGATGTTTTAAACATTGCTTTTGATTTCATACAATTGAGATAATTTAAATGTGAAGATATTTATTATAACATTTAACCTAATAACTTTTATACTTTTTTGACCAAATATTTATTATAACAGTTGACTGAATATATTTTATACTTTTTTTTGACCAAATATTTATTATAATATTTCACTGAATATATTTTATACTTTTTTTTGACCAAATATTTCTAATAATTTTTACCGAATATATTTTATACTTTTTTTGACCAAATATTATATTTTATAATAAACATTTAATATCTATAATACTGAATTATATTTAATGAGATACTTAATAGTTTGAAAAATACCTATAAAAATAAGATTGAAAAATAATAATATATTTAATGAAATGTATTTAATATAAAATGGTTACCTATTATAAATTCAATAGAAAATTTTAGTTCAATATCATACTGCATGAATATTGTATTAAATGTCATTGTTCATTTGGAATTTAATTCTTATACAAAGTGAAATTTTAAATTTAGAAAGATAAATAAATTAAAGATTAGAGAAGAGTTGTAAAACAACAAAAATGCTAGCTGCAATCGCTCACTCGTGAGATAACGTCATCCACGTCAGTCTTTTATATTGGAAATTTGTAACTAGCTATAGGCTCAATTAGAAAGGCCTCATAACTCTCTTCCTTCATGCAACAAGAAAGTGCATACGTTATAGAACACTGCGCATTATCGTTGTGGTCCAGAAAGAGAGATGGAGAAAAATGAAACCAAAATGCCTCTTTGTTAATGCACAGTGTTCTATAGCGGATGCAACAATCTATCCAGCGACTCGTTTTCTTTCTTCTTCCCTTTCAATACAAAAAACAACATCTTAAAATTAATAAAAAATGTAAAAGAAAGAAAACAAAAGAAACTATCATATAGTTTATTCCTTCTATTCTTGCTGATGAAAGACTTGTGTCTGATATTTGTCATTATGCCAAAAAAAAGAAACTATCATATAGTCTAAATTATAGTAGAGCTTCCGAATGTTATGAATTAATACATTGTGATATTTGGGTTCCCATTTGTACATCTGCTATTCATGGTCATAGATATTTCCTCACTGCTTTAGATGACTATAGTAGATATACATGGATAATATTGCTTAAAACCAAAAGTGCAGTTAGTAACCATGTCAAAAACTTCATTGACTCTCTTGAAAAAGCATGAAACCACTGTGAAGACAGTCAGGATTGATAATGGTCCAGAATTCTTGATACCCGAGTTCTATTCCTCCAAAGGAATTGTTCACCAAACCACAAGAGTGGAAACCCCTGAGCAAAATCGGAGAGTTGAGAGGAAACATCAACACATTCTAAATGTAGGATGAGCACATTTGTTTCAATCCAAGTTGCCTAAGCAAAGTACAATCCTTGTTTAGAAAATGTGATCATTTTATATTCCCTCTTCCTTAAGTTGATTCTATTTCATCAAATTCATCATTTTAGTATGATCCTTAATTTTAAGTATTTCTATTTATGATATTTCTTGTTTGGAACTTAAGATAACCTCCAATGTAACATGTAATTCTTTGATATGTTTCCTTGTTTACAAAAATTGTTGTTTAACTTCCCTACCAAAGATAAGCTTATTATAATGACTAGACTGATCAAGATATACATATTCGTGCATAATGAGCGAGTGATGGGGAAAAAAAGAAATGGGTTTCCATTCCCTCCCAATCGAAAAAGTGAAAGAAAGAACCTTGCACGAAAGTACAAAGATGTCATTAAGGAATAGACCTGGGCACAACATACTCTTGTGTTTTAGTTGTCGATTTGAGATTATCCACAATGACCAAGGCAATAGAACAACACTTGATTTTGTTTCTCCTATTAAATATCAAAGATTGATTGGTGATTCTTCCTAGAATCAAGATGAGGCAAACCCATAAAACACTGTATTTGATGCTAAGAGGTTAATTGGTAAAAAGATTGTGATCAATCCTCTTGTTCAAGGTGATAAAATGTCGTGGCCATTCAAGGTCGGTCACTCCAGGGGTAAATGACAAGTCCATAATTACTATTAGGTATAAGGATCAAGAGATGCACTATAGTGTCGAGGAAATATAAGTAACCTAATTGTTGGAAGGAAACTGACAAAAAAAAATGTTACTAACACTTCTCTAAATACAATAGAAGAAACATAGACATAACCAAATTCCGCAATGACTGCATAATGTCTACACCAAGTCGCAAGCTTAATTAACAAACTGAGATTCCAATTACAATAAAGAATCCCAAATTATTTGGGGTACAATACAATATTTTTCGACGTCTAGGGTTTAAACATAGCCATTATCATAAACAGCAGATCCGGACAACTCATTCAAACAATTATTATCAAACTGTAGGAAAGGGATCCTTATACACATTAAACTTTGTCATCATTTTAACTCTCCTATAAACACGGCCTCCCATACGTCTCCATGTTCTTGGCACCTTACAAAAGCCTCCTTCTCCACCTTACAAAACCAAAACATGCACAAACCTCATCTCAAGTAAGAAAAATTCAACACCGAATTAAAATATATACAAATAAAAAAGGAATAATTAAATGAAATATTTACCTTAAATCGGCACCTAATAGTTTGCATACAAAATAAAGTTTTGGTGCCCATGTTATTGCTACTGCTAGAGATGAAGATGAAGAACATGAATACCCTTAAGTCAAAGAGATAAAAATTCAAAATATACATGGAAGCCGTACTTACAATGCAAACATATCATCATTTGGTGATTTGTTGATTTGATATGGTGATAGACAAATATCACTACTGGTGGAGGTCTTTGCAAATGAAAGAGGAAAGGTGTAGGAAGAAGAAAAACATTGAAGGAAATTAAGGCCACAATAACTGCAAATAGAAAAATGAAACCATACCATGATAAATATTTTATGAGAATTTTGATCTCAAGAAGACTATTTATATAGCCATATGATGTTTCAAACATTGCATTTGATTTCATACAATTGAGATAATTTAAATGTGAAGATATTTATTATAACATTTGACCTAATAAATTTTATACTTTTTTGACCAAAAATTTATTATAACATTTGACTGAATATATTTTATACTTTTATTGACCAAATATTTCTAATAATTTTTACCGAATATATTTTATAATTTTTTTGACCAAATGTTATATTTTATAATAAACATTTAATAGCTATAATATTGAATTATATTTAATGAGATATTTAATAGTTTGAAAAATACCTATAAAAATAAGATTGAAAAATAACAATATATTTAATGATATGTATTTAATATAAAATGGTTACCTAAATGGTTACCTATTATAAATTCAATAGAAAATTTTAGTTTCATATCATACTGCATGAATATTGTATTAAATGTCATTGTTCATTTGGATTTTAATTCTTATACAAAGTGAAATTTTAAATTTAGAAAGATAAATTAAAGATTAGAGAAGAGTTGTAAAACAACAAAAATGCTAGCTGCAATCGCTCACTCGTGAGATAACGTCATCCACGTCAGTCTTTTATATTAGAAATTTGTAATTAGCTACAGGCTCAATTAGAAAGACCTCACAACTCTCTTCCTCCGTGCAACAGGAAAGTGCATACGTTATAGAACACTGCGCATTATCGTTGTGGTCCAGAAAGAGAGATGGAGAAAAATGAAACCAAACTGCCTCTTTGTTAATGCGCAGTGTTCTATAGCGGATGCAACAATCTATCCAGCGACTCATTTTCTTTCTTCTTCTCTTTCAATACAAAAAACAACATCTTAAAATTAAAGGAAAAAGTGTAAAGAAGCAAACAAAAGAAACTATCATATAGTCTAAGTGATAGTAGAGCTTCCAAATGTTATGAATTAATACATTTTGATATTTGGGTTCCCATTTCTACATCTTCTATTCATGGTCATAGATATTTCCTCACTGCTTTAGATGACTATAGTAGATATACATGGATAATTTTGCTTAAAACCAAAAGTGAAGTTAGTAACCATGTCAAAAACTTCATTAACACTTTTGAAAAAAAGTATGAAACCACTGTGAAGACAGTCAGGATTGATAATGGTCCAGAATTCTTGATACCCGGGTTCTATTCCTCCAGAGGAATTGTTCACCAAACCACAAGTGTTGAAACCCCTGAGCAAAATAGGAGAGTTGAAAGGAAACATCAACACATTCTAAATGTAGGAAGAGTCCTTTTGTTTCAATCCAAGTTGCCTAAGCAAAGTACAATCCTTGTTTAGAAAATGTGATCATTTTATTTTCCCTCTTCCTTAATTTGATTCTATTTCATCAAATTCTTCATTTTAGTATGATCCATAATTTTAAGTATTTCTATTTATGATATTTCTCGTTTGGTAACTTAAGATAACCTCCAATGTAATGTGTAATTCTTTGATATGTTTCCTTGTTTACAAATATTGTTGTTTAAGCTTATCATAATGACTAGACAAATCAAGACATACAGATTCGTGCATAATGAGCGAGTGATGGGGAAAAAAGAAATGGGGTTTCTATTCCCTCCCAATCGAAAAAGAAAAAGAAAGAACCTCGCACGAAAGTACAAAGATGTCATTAAGGAATAGACCTGGGCACAACATACTCTTGTGTTGTAGTTGTCGATTTGAAATTATCCAAAAAGACCAAGGCAATAGAACAACACTTGTTTTTGTTTATACTTTTAAAGATCAAAGATTGATTGGTGATTCTTCCTAGAATCAAGATGAGGCAAACCCAAAAAACACTGTATTTGATGCTAAGAGGTTAATTGGTAGGAAGATTGTGATCAATCCTCTTGTTCAAGGTGATAAAATGTCGTGGCCATTCAAGGTCACTCCAGGGGTAAATGACAAGTCCATAATTACTTTTAGGTATAAGGATCCAGAGATGCACTATAGTGTCGAGGAAATATAAATAACGTAATTGTTGGAAGGAAAGTGACAAAAAAAATGTTACTAACTCCTCTCAAAATACAAAAGAAAAAACATAGACATAAAAAAATTCCGCAATGACTGCATCATGTCTACACAAAGTGGCAAGCTTTATTAACAAACTGAGATTCCAATTACAATAAAGAATCCCAAATCATTTGGGGTACAATACAATATTTTCCAACATCTAGGGTTTCAACATAACCATTCTCATAAATAGCAGATGCAGACCATTTATTCAAACGATTCTTATCAAAATGTAGGAAAGGGATCCTTATTGTAACACCCCGATTTTCGTGTATCGTGTTTTGTTTAATATGTGCTCGTTTTATGAACTATTTTGATATATAAGATTATATTATTTTAATTATTGTGTGTGTTAATTATTCAAAATTGATTGAAATCACATTTAAATGTATTTTTATATACAATCGGTAATATACGATTTTTATTATATATTTATTTGATTTTTATAAAATATTAGTGTTTGAGATATTATTTCTTTAGAACATCAATTTGGGCTATTGAGGTGTTAAAATAATAGATGTATTAGAATTGGGGCTTTAAAAATGAATCAAACTGGAGTTTTGGTTTTGTTTATGTGCATACTCCCCCCATCCCCATGTGGTCCACTCTCTTCAATACGCAGCCCAGCCCACGCGACCAGCTACCAGACCCGGCCCAACACTCTGTGTAACACCCAAATATTTAACTAATTATTTAATTAAGTTATTTCGGTATTTTATTAGTGTAATAATATTAGGTGAATAATATGTTAATTGTTATGAGCCTATGTTACGCTAGAAATAGTAGTTGAGTGGGGTGTGGAGAAAAGCCCGTAATTATAAGAAAAAACCCAAGAGATAGGCGTATGTATATATATAGTGCAAGTTAGGGTTTCATAATGGAAGGAACAAAAAAATAAGGAATTGAGAGAAGAGAAAGAAGGAGAGGGTGCGGCGACTAGGAGAGGAAGGGAGGAGTGTTGCTGTGCGATTTTTTCGTTGGGGCCACGATCAAGAGAATCTCGTAATCGGCAAACCTAAGGTAAGGGTGGGGTTCTAACTCTATAACAGGGCATATGAAGGATCATATGTAGGGATCGATTAGAATTTCTTGAATCTCACTATGTTTTGTAGATAGCGATTTTGAATTTTAAGTAGGAGTATGTGTAGGTTCAGTAAATCGATGTTTGTGAATGATATACTTGTCCAAAAATTATGTGGTTTATTGTTTTATAAATTAGACTTAATACTTGTTAATTTGGCACTGGTTTTGTTGCGTTTGGAGTTGTATTGCTCAAGTAATAGGTGACACAATTTGGGTACAAATTCTGGAACTATTCTGGGTACAGGTTCGGTTTTAATTAAACTGAGTACGTTTGGATAATCCAAAAATCACGAGACTTAATGTTTGAAAAATATACTTAATACCGGTCAGTTTGGCACTGGTTTGGTTGAATTTAGAGTTGTGTAGCTCGAGTTATGAATTCCACAAGTTAGGGTAAGATTCTGGAAACAATCTGAACATAGGGTCAGTGTTTTGGTTACTGCATTTTCAAAAGAACTTCTTTTCGAACGAATCCAATTTCTTTGAAAACTAGACAAAATTTTCCCCAGTTTATGCACAAGTTTCATGCAATTTGGTTGAGTTTTGGTCATTTTAGAACTGCTTGAACTTGAAGGATAGAAACTGTTCTCTTTGGAAACTAGTCTGTGTGCTTTTGAAAAATGTACCTATTGAACACTCTTCTTCAAAAACTGAACTTAGGAATAAAAAATAGACCCATACGGCTTTCCAAAAAGTATTTATTTTTCGCCAAAGTGGGCGCATAGTTACAGAAATTCTGCACCCAAGTTTATGTAAATTAGCTTGAACGTTGAATAAAATTGATTATTTTGTTGGTTAAGTTGAAGTTGAATTCCTTTGTTGTTGTTGTGTTGTTGTAGGCCTATGGCCAAACGTTGAATTCCGTTGTTATTGTGTTGTTGTAGGCCTATGGCCAAACGTTGAATTCCGTTGTTATTGTGTTGTTGTAGGCCTATGGCCAAACATTGAATTCTGTTGTTGTTGCGTTGTTATATAACCGTTGTTGTTGACTATTTGGACATTCACATCGCGTCGCATGCATAACATTTCACGTTGAAGCGGATGCTCAAACACGTTGGTCTGGACTGGCAAATTATGTTGAAGGCTTATGCCTTGTTGATGCCTCTATTTATTGGCAGATTTTTCACGTTGGGAGTTCTGCTCCGATGGTACCACATGCATGTGCATAGTATTGATTCGCATTCCGCATTGCAAAATTTTACGTGGTTATGTTGATGATTCGTGATGAGTGAAGTTGTTGGATTGTTGTGAAGTTGTGAAATTGTAGGAGTTGATTCTAACATATTGTTTTTCATGTGTCCTATTATATGGCTAGATATCTCACCCCTTCTGTTTGAATGTTACCCCCATGTTGGTAACGCGTGTAGGTAATCTCGGATGAAGGTCAAGCACTTTACCTCGCTGCTTTTGAGTCGGTGTGGTCACCTCGATACGTAGCACTCGGGGGGATGAACGCATGTTTTTCTTATTTACTTTGTCGTTTTATTGTTGAACTCTAAAGTTGTTGTCGTCAAGGATTTTGACTATTTCTGAGTTGTTTTAAGTTGGACAAAGATATTTTGTTTTTGAATTCCGCTGCGTAGTAATGAAAGTTGACTTATTTTGTTTTGACCACGCCGATTGTTTATTGGTTCATCCGGTTTAAGGTGTTATGTATCTGATTGTTACCGGCGATTTGTTTACGTTTGTCCTTTGTTTCAAGTTGAAAGTGTAGCATCCATTGGTTTGCTGGAAATTTTGAAAACTCTGATTTTGTATTTTAAATTTATTTTATCGGGTAGAAATGGGTGTTACATAAGTGGTATCAGAGCAAGTTCGGTCCTAACCGGACTGTTTGTATTGTTTATTGTGCTTTCCAATGTGTGAACTCTGAGTAGAGTTGCATGCATTACTTATTTTAATTCTTGATAGTATGAGAGTTGACCAAACTAGTTTGTTAAGTAATATATGGAATGAAATAAGTGATGGGTATTCTTTAGAGGAATCATTAATGTTATAGCAGTTACAAAAGAGTTTGAATCCAAATGATAACTTAAACGACTCTTTTCCCTAGAGAGAATTTTTCATGGAGCTTGGTCTATTACTTGGGCCATGTGTTGTGTCTGTTATATTTTCTACTGTGTGAACTCTGTATTGTCGTCGTTTGTTTCGTTATTTTCTTGTTTTCGAAACTCTAAATTCATTTAAGCTAACTTCTATGGTTTGTAATTGGATAGGATTAAAGATTGAAGATCCTCTTTTCGTTGTTTGTGTGTGGATGAAACTTGTTTGGTTGTTAGGGTTCTGCTGTCGGTTTGTCTATTAGGAGTTGTTACCGGTTAAGAAGCGCAAGTTCAGAGCTAGGATTCTAACCAACGTACTTTTCTCCTATGACGGGAAAGCAACTACCATGCTTGTGTTTGTAGGTGGCCTTCGGGTTATGGATCTTGTATTGCAATGATAGATGCTATTAAATCTCTTGATCTTGAGTTTCAGGAATTCACTACTAGCAAAACTAGGAAAGAAATTCTGAGGGTGGAAACAATACTGCATGTAGACATTACACAGCAATTCCTACTGAGTTGGAGGAAACGTGCCAGGTTGTTAAAGATGAACTCCCAACAAATCTAAGAGAGTTGTTTTCTCTACCTTACACTGCTGTAGAAATTCAGCATGCCATTCAGGAAATGCACCTCCCTGCCTTTTTTTTCCAGGAGTATTGGAACATAATTGGGGGTGATGTGATCTCTTTGATCCTTGAGTTTCTCAATAATAACAACTCACCCGAGGAGATCAATAAAACATTTATTGTCGTGATCCCTAAGGGCAAAAATCCTTCAGCTGCAAAGGATTTCAGACCAATTAGCCTGTGTAATGTGGTCATGAAAATTGTTACTAAGGCTATGGCAAACTGATTGAAGATTGTTCTCCCTGAGATAATTGATGAGGAGCAGAGTGCATTCATTTAGGGCAAACTCATCACTGATAATGCTCTCATTGCTATGGAATTCTTTCATTGGATGAAGAAAAAGACAAAAAGTAAGAAATGAACTATGGCTCTCAAATTGGACATGTCAAAAGCCTATGACCGTATTGAATGGAGTTTTGCTCAGCAAGTGATGTCTTCCATGGGCTTCCCGGATCACATGACACAACTAATCTTGAGATGCACCTCCAGTGTCTCTTATCAAATTCTTATCATTGGCCAACCTAGCAAGAGCTTCACCCCTGAGAGAGGTTTAAGGCAAGGTGATCCACTTTCCCCTTACCTATTTATTTTATGTGCTAATGTTCTGTCTGGGTTGATTCATGAGTTGCTACAAATTCCCTAAAGGTACGTGTAATACCATTGAGGCAATGATTGCCAAGTTCAGGTGGGGTACAACTGATGAGCAAATAAATATTCATTGGAAGAGTGGGAGAGAATGTCAAAAGGCAAAAGCAGAGTGGCATGGGTTTTAGAGGTTTTAGTGATTTCAACAAGGCACTGCTTGGTAAACATTGCTAGAGGCTCATGGAGAAAGTTTTCAAGAGCAGATACTATCCTAGGGGTAATTTTATGGAGGCTGGTCCTTGTTTTCAACCAAGCTATGTGTGGAGGAGCATCCTAAGTGCTAGACAGACAGTTGAAAATGGAGCTAGTTGGCAGGTTGGCAATGGTAAGAAAATCAGAATTTGGCATGATAACTAGCTGCCAGAGTAGTCTGGCTTCAAAATATTAGCATCTCAGCAATCCATGGAATAAGGGGCACTGGTGGAGAGACTAATTGATGAAGACACTAAGAGGTGGAATAGAGATCTGGTGTGCAGTAGTTTCAGCAGTTATGAGGCCAAGCAGATTCTAAATATCTCTATATCTCTTAGGCTCCCAAAGGATAGACTAATTTAGCATTGGCAGAAGGATGGGGAATAATAAGTGACGTCTGCTTACCATCTGCTCTGCAACACAGAAGCTAGGAATCAAGCCTGCACTTCAAATCCAGATAGCAACAAGATATTGGGTGAGATTTGGAAAGGTCAAAAAATACATTTAGAGACATGCCAACAATATCCTACCCACTGGAAGCAACATTAGTAAGATAGGTATATCTCTTGACACAACGTGAATGTGTAATGAGGGAGTTGAGAACACTGGGCACATGATCACTAAGTGTCCGGTTATGAAAATCACCTTGTTTGCATCTCAACTGGGCACTTACATTCCTGTGAACGTGGAGACCAATTCTTGGATTCTCCACTGGCTTAACAGTTTTGACATTTATGGAAAACAGTTAGTTGTTTTGTGTGCTTCTGTGGAAAGTCTGGAATGCTAGAAACCAAATGGTGTTCAAGAACATAGGCCCGGATCCCATTAAAATTGCACAATCAGCCATGGAATATATTGATGAATATAACTTGGCCAACCCCAAAGCAGCTTGTATCAGTCCAAATGCTTTTGTTCCTACTGAGCAATCTGAGCATACTCCCTGTCACAAGAACTCTGTTGGTGCTGGCTGTTTAAATTCAACAGTTACTTCACGGGGCCTAATAATATCTGATATGCAGCAACAAAGAAGGAACAAGTATCAAATGATCCTCTGGTAGCTGAAGCATTGGGATTGAGATGGGCTATTCAAATGGCAATAGAATTGAGACTCGAGAATCAAACTTTCAGAACCGATGTTGCAACAATGGTCGATTTACTTTGGCCTAAACTTCTATGTAATGATCTCATTAATTTGGATGCTTAAATTACTAGGATCACCTCTAAGGTGTGGATAGGGAATGCCATTGTCAGCAGGTGTAACATGTTTAGTTTCATCTAATGAAAGAAGATGTTTACCCTTAAAAAAAGACAAGGATCGCACTTCTGTTTTTCACAAAAAGACCATATTTGAGGCAACCACCTTGCAAGCATTGATCAACAGATTTTCTTCTCCAATTACTAAGAAATTATAACATCAACGGTACATTATAAATAACAAACCACAATACGAAACAAAAAGATGTTACAAGATTGACATAAAGTTGAAATAACTTAAATTTGGGCAATACGACCATCAAGCTGATTGTGGGTTAAAACTTCCCTTGCACGTGAACTCCTATGTTGAAGTCGATGGTGAAGTGTTTCAGAAATCTGGTTGTAAAACTCAGGGTCCCATCTTTGAATCAATAAGGGGTCTTCTGCATAGCAGATATATATAGATGTCACAGCACTTTCCACCACAACCATAGCCAATCCAACCTGAAAATTCATTTTTAATGCCATAACTATGGATACATATACACAAATAAATAAGTAGTAAATAAAACATTTCTTTGGTGCTTTTCTTAATAATAAAATGTAGTATTATCTGAGGTATATTAGGGATACTTCAACCCATCATATACACGATACCGAAATGATTACCCAACTATACGAATAAAGCCACTGAAGAACTATCCCCTAAATTCATGTTCTCTATTACTTGGATTTAATAACCAGCATATTTTCTTTGTTGCTATTCAGCAATGGAATCAATAATTCATCATCAACATATAACAGCTACTGATGTCTGATGGTTGATAAGATAGGCATACTACTGTTAAGTTTTGTTATTAACAGAAATGATCCTGAGATGTTAATGGAATGTTGGATTTGACTTCTCTACAGTGAGAAGCTTACTTTAGAGGGAAAAATATAAAGATGAAGTCATTAAAATCCTCATAAATTAATACATGAAAAATTTAGTAACTTCAATAGGTTAACAAGATAATAACAAAATAAATTTAGTAAGTTCTAACTTGCTTTACTCTTATCCAAATTATACTATGAGGTTTCTGGAGGCAAGCCAATGGAGTCGCTCATACCAGAGATTGGGTATCCTCTAATATGCCTATCCCCATATATTTCATAATGTCCCATTGTGTTTATTGAATATTAAATGAAGTGATTATAATATCATATTCAAATCTCAGAGGTTGAAAACTTACCAATATCATCCCCATGAGTATAGATGTAGATCCAATCATAAAAGCTCTATCACTCCATTTAATCCATGCCCACACACCAGAGCAAGTTCCAGTTATAAGCCCACCGAAAATGGTCCCCATTAGCAGCACAGCACCTGAACAATCATAGGCCACAAGTGCTTCAACTCCAGTTGACTGGAATAACTCCCACGCATCTCTAGCAGAATGGTTAAAGCTTTTACCATAAACCGCAATCTACAAATGTCGACACGAGCATGAAACATTCTAGAGTAAGTTTTCGAATTTTAATTTGCAAGACAGTGCAATGTAGTTAAGATATAGCACGAAAACAAACATAACGTAAATGAAATTCAGCTATCAGCAACAACCAATATTTGAATCTTTTATAGAAATGCTTACTATACTAATATAGACACAAAGGTCTACCTGAACATAAGCATACTTGTTAAAGAAACGGACAAGAGTCTCTACAAGATGGAAAAGGAAATCAACACAGCAAAGCAAACACTCATTTTTGCCTATCCTTGACCGGATTCCTCTTATCTGAAAGGCATCAAAGTAAAGGAATAATGAATAGCTTCAAAATAAATCACAGAAAAACGAAATGAAACGAAAGATAATACCTCCCATCGTAGTGTCCTAATAGCAGCTGTAAATAATGAGCCATAACAAATGCTGCCAAAAGATGTTGTTAAAGCATGCTGTAAAGATTTCATTATCGAGTTAGTAGGAATCGATGCTGCCTCGCAACCACCGTGGATAGTTACAAGAACCACTGTCCCAGACACTATGACATGTAAAGTATTACAAAATACAGCACCTGTCCAAAATAAGCTTACAGAGAGCACCTGCATGTGCATAAAGGAATATCAGTGTAATCCGATTATACGGCCTTCCACAACCTGCACCTGCATGAAGAGCAAAACTTGCCAGCTCACCACAAGAAGCCACCAGCGGCCACCATCGCCCATGCTTGAAGCTACGACGCCAGCAGCTCCAAATGACCATAAGGCCATCCATAAAAGCACAACAACCATAAATGCATATGCTACTCTCAGAACTTGAGGAAGATTCCATACCATCTTCACGGCCTTTTGCAAAACTAACATTGTAAATGGTAGTCTGGATAAAACAAAGAGAGCCACCAGAAACCATCTTAATGACTCAACTAATTATATACAGAGCAAATAAAAGGCAATGAAGAGACTACACTACAAAAATTAGTTAAATGACCACAATATAAACTATGTACACAAATTCATATCCGAGAGATAGAGTACAACACTTCTATTAGCTAAATTCAACAGCATAAAATGGATGTAGTTGCACAAATCAAGGATTTGATTAGATCCTTTGTGATACACTATAAATAAGACTCATGTGTAATTGTAGAACACACAACATTCCAATTTAAAATTTTACAGTACACATGATTATAAAACACAATTAATAATGATTTATAGAAGTTGAGTTAAAATTGTCAACAATCAAGATCTACTAAATATAGCATTTCATGCATCGGAAACTCAAATATTTGATTAATTTCAGGCCTTTCTTACCTGTCTATGACAGATATAACATACAAAAACTGCAGAGCTGCTCCAATTGCAAAAGCAACACCCCAGAAAAATTGCTCAGCCCAGAAACACAAAACACTGATCACAGCAAGATAAGTGGAGAGAATGTGGACGAAAACCCTCATCATCTGCATCGCGTGTGAACCCAATAGCAACAACCAACTCCATCCAAGAGCGGTCCCAACACCACCAGCGACCGCATAGAGTGGCCAGTAATCCTCTGTCAACCCGGCCTCATTCTCCATGAACCGGTATGTATACTTATCAATGTCAAGCCTATCCTTTTTCTTGAACCTATTGAGGCCTAGAACCCCAAGGGAAAAACCCAAACCAATTAATTGGATCACAAAGAGGACTAACCAAAACACATCGTGCCAATGCCTTCTTTGCTCCATGCTCACCACTTCACTCTTGTTGTTTCCACTTCTCCTATATTTACCCTGCATTTTGTGCAAACGAACGTAATGAATATGATACATTAAGATACTTTTTTTTGGTACGTACCATTGCTGGCTTGAGTGTATCAATGCTTTCAACAAAAACTAATCTCTACTCGTACTTCGAAACGAATCTAACACTGGCCAACACTGTGTTGCATCAGGTCGACCCCAGCATAGCCTGCCCTATTGAAGGGTTCTAGCTGCTTATATAAAGCAGGAGCTAGAACTGGAAAAGAGATAGATATGAGCACCAGGTCGACCTGTGTGTTCCAGAGTAGCTAAAGCCACCAGATACTAAACAAACACAAGTTTATTTCTCACAATTTTACATGATCAATGAAAATGAAGTGGTAAGTGATATTGGGGTATCCACAGTCAACAAAAATCAGGGAAATGAAGAAGTGAAAAGCTTATGCATGATAGAGAGTAAAAATTATGGTTTTACAGAAGAGAGTAGTGAAATATAATGATTAAAGCAATTAGATAAATTGAGTGAAAATTATTATAATTAAAGCAGAGAGAGTAAGGAGTGAATAGTTTGGGTACCTGATTGTTTGATGCAATTGAATGGAACTAGATAAATAAAAAACATAACAACCAAAGGGCAAACTTTAAACACTCTATTATTTTTCGTACCCCCCTCATTCCCTCCCACACCCCCATTTTTCCATAAATGCCAATAATACCCCTGTGTTTTTAAAAAAAAAAAATTGAAAATTTTCGGAATTACCTCAAAATAAGGTAATTCCGGTTCAAAAATCAATGAAATTTTCGGAATTACCATTTTTAGAGGTAATTCCGGTTCATAAAAATTTCGGAATTACCTCTTAAAAATGGTAATTCCGAAATTTGTATTTTTTTTTTTGTATATTAAATTAATATTTAAACGCGTTTTATTTTGGAAATATGATACGAACGGTTTATGATTTAAATAGCAATATGTCAAAATATATAAAATGAGCAACATAAAAAAAATATAATGTACAAATACAACTACTATGGGTCCAAAATGTTTAACAATGACTGAAAATAAGCACGTGAAGTGGGTGAACGGGCGACATCTAAGGCATCCCGGGTCAATGCAGCTGCTCTCTGCACCCTCTCCTCATATGTCTCTGGGACAGCAGGCTCCTGATGATATGGTGGATCCCGAAGTGGCCGTGGCTCGCTCTCTGCGTGGAGTGCAGCACCGGAGTAAGACGCACTCGTTACTCCGATCGTACCAAGGAAGGTAATCAGGATCGCACTCTCCGTGGTAGCCCGCCAATCTACTAGCCCGCCAAAATGTCCGCGCCCGAATCTGATACATCAGCAACCCCTGTATGATCCTGTCCGCAGAGGGAGCATTACCCGAAATGGGTGCTCTAGGGATCCTCTCAGAGCCGCTCGAATCGCCAACGCACTGCGCGGGCATGTAGGGCATGTAGGGAACAGCGTCATCGCCCCAAAGCAACCAGCCTCTGGCAACAGATATGTTCGACAAAGGAACATACTGCCTGTGGTCATCATAAGGGGTGAGGATGACATCCCCACCGCAGAGCATCTATCCGCGCCTAAAGTCCACCAACTTGACTTTATCCAACTTTCTTGTTCCCCACCGGTGGCACGTGGTCGATGCGTCCTAGCTAACACTTTCCGACCAACGATCGTGGGGGAAAGTGCTCGTAGATCCAAAGATCGAAATAGTTAAATTAAAAATAATCGATTATTAATATATGTTAAATTTAATTAAAAGTTTTAAATTAAAAAAATAAATAAATGATTACCTCGAGGAGTGTCGAGTATCCGCCGAACCGCTGGGTCGTATAAAAGACCGCTTTAAATCACCGGGTGTAGAGGTAACTAAGAGCGACTATACCCCAAGACCACCGCCACACCGCTTTGAAGATCCTCGGCGCGATACATCCACCTCACCGCACTAATGTGTGACTCTTGTCGGCCGTAATGGTGGTGCCTATCGTGAAGAGCATGTAGCACCGCGTACCGCTTCATAAGCACCCCGTGCCATGTTCGCCTTGTAGCGTCCTCTACACAGAGAGATCCTCGATCATCGCCCCGTTATCCCTAAGCTCCTGGATGACAGTAGCCTGATCCATGCCCAAACGATCAACAGCCATGTGAAGAGCCTCAACAGAATCAAAATCTGGCCTGTGGTCCAATGGGGTGCCATCCAGCGGCAAGTGGAGCAGCACGGCCACATCATCCAAGGTGACTGTCATCTCCCCAAAGGGCATGTGGAATGAACAGGTCTCGGGATGCCACCTCTCCAAAAGCGTATATCAACTCATGGTTGATTCCCCTCAGAGGTGTGATGTCCAACTCAGAAAGCTTAGCCAGACGCAACCAGTGCTCTACCTGTGGGTGGTGGTCAGTAGGTCTAATTTTAGAAAACTTCTGGCCGTGAGATACAACCTTTAGTTTCCGAGGCTGAAAAAATTCAAATTAAACCAAACGTTATTAAAAATAAGTAATTAATTGTTGTTAAGTAAAATTAAAATAAAAAATTAAAATATTACCTCGCCATCTATCCAAGACGCAGCAGGTGTGTATCCCAATGTGTAAATATAAGGGTGTGTCCACCAGTGAGGGCAGTGAACCTCCTCCTCCTCAACCTCCTCCCAGAACATCCTCCTCCTCAACCTCCTCCTCCTCAACCTCCTCCAAAGCCTCCCAACCGTCATGATACAGCTCTGGGTACTCCTG
This sequence comes from Oxytropis ochrocephala, assembly GCA_020916435.1. Classification (NCBI taxonomy): domain Eukaryota; kingdom Viridiplantae; phylum Streptophyta; class Magnoliopsida; order Fabales; family Fabaceae; genus Oxytropis; species Oxytropis ochrocephala. The sequence goes on along the minus strand of CM037092.1, from coordinate 58,782,757 downwards.
TTGGTGCCGCATATTGTACTCATAATCGTGGTGGTCCCAGATCCATTGCTCATCACGGGGTGAGGCCGCGAGGCTCGAGCTCGAGCTCAACCATCTCTACCACTCGCACGGGCTCTCTCGCGCCTCTCGCCGCTCGAAGCATGCCCCCAGCAGCTCCGAGCCTCTGTAAAGTGTCCGGAGAAGGAGTACTGCTACTCTACGCCTCCCGAGAATCTTTGTGCTCGCTGCGTCCGCGCGAGTCTTTGCTCAAAGACTCTCGCTCGCTCTCTACGTTGTCCGATCGTCTACTCATCCATTAAAAAAAATAAATGTAATTAGAAAATATTAAAAATTGAAAAAAAGAAAAAAAAATTAATTTTTCGATTTACTAGGTAATTAGAAAAGAATTTCGAAATACCTCGTGAGGTAATTAGGTTCATATTCTGACCTAATTACCTCACTTCGAGGTATTTCCGAATTCTTTTCTAATTACCTAGTAATCAAAATCCCATTCGAATTTACTTACTTTTTCCGAAATTGTGAAATGTGATTTTTGTAAATTTTCAGGGGTATTTTTGTCCAATTGGGAAATTATGGGGGTGTGGCAGGGAATTTGGGGGGTACGAAAAATAATACCCTAAAAAAATGTATGATTGAAATTTTATTTTACGGGGATACAATGTCAACTACTTATTACATTGTATAATACTATTATATATACTAGTTTACATCACTAAAGGAGAGATTTAGTGATAGTTACTAAAGGGGCGCATATGTAAATTACCGATTAATAAAAAAATAATAATTTAATATTAGCTTTTGTCAAAAAAAAAATAATTTAATATTAACTATTATGTAGGTTCTAATTAATTAGGCATTAAATTTGAAATTGATACAAATTAAAAAGTAACCTAAAAGTAAGAGCTAATATTAAATTATTCCTATTCTCAACTAAGGCTTCCCTATTCTCAACGAATGTAATGTCTACTAACCCAAATTCTTCCGTAGCGTGGCTAGTTAATCAATAACCAATCTTATTCCATAGTTTGGCTAGTCCATGAATAACCATGATTTAACGTGCTGGATTATGGTACTATACAACTACTGTTACCACCAGGGCCGTCCCAAACAATTTGAAGGCCCTGTGCAAATTTTAAAAAGGGGGCCCTTAATATATTTTTATAAAACGAATCACTAGAACCTCAAATTACTTTATTTAAATTTTAAATAATGTCTCAATACAACTTTAAACTTGGTATATCAAACGTATTGAGTTTCTCTCTATAAAAAAGTACATATTTATAAACAATAAAAGAATATAATGGCCATGGAGAATACCAAAAATTGGTACAATACTTTCCTAAGAAAAAGAATTTGTGCGACATATTGTTTTTATTGAAATGAATGGTAATATATAAAAGTATTTGCGCTTAGAGCATCAAGTGACACAATGGTAGAGCGATGCATAGTAAACAAAATATTATGGATTAGAATAACTAATTTAAATTTTGAAACTTAAAATAAATTGCATTTTAGGAATATCCACCTAATGTGGAACTAGAAACATATAAAGGAATATTAATTCTAGAAATAAAAAATTAATAAATATAGCTTCAAAAAAAAATTGGAAGAAAAATAGTATTACTAAAAGCCAAAGGTGTATTTCTTTGTAAATAATAAATAAACGTAAACGAATGCTGTTATAAGAATAAATGGGTTATAGCTCAGTTGAAAATAAAATGAATATTATTACAAAAACAGTAAAATAGCTACCGAGGGGAACGAACTAACCTCCTCCTCACTGATAAGCAACAGATTCGTACCGCTGGGCTACAAGATCCTTCTCTTATTTTGACGCAATTTATTTTATATAATAATATAGTTAGTATAAAAATGAATTGGGGGCCCTAAAAAATTGTTACTGGGTTTGGGCCCTGTGCGGTCGCACAGTCCGCACGGGCCCAGGGCCGGCCCTGGTTACCACGAAGTCACTTAACTGTGGCTAGTATGGTACTAGCCACGGAATCAACCAATTGTGGTTAATTGTATCTTAATTATAAATCATCAGTAACAACAAAAGTAACCAACAATGGTTAGAGATAAATAATTGTTAGACTAGACAAGCGCTCAGAGTTGTGATCAAGAGTGTGGACATATCACCAATGAGGAGAAAATGACTTACGAGCAAGTAACCGTGTAAAGCTTATATTCGTCCCATGATCATCAATCCCGTATTGAGCCATCAATCCGGTAAGAAGCTTGAAGGTTGTCAATATTTGAAGGAGATGTCAATCGTATCAAATATAATTAAAGGCATGGGTTGAATATTAAGTACATGTAATAGTTAAAATCAGATGTTGTGACAGCAGAGAAAACTGACTGTTGAGAATCATAACCCCTGTATACAGACTGCATACAGGATACTTAGTTAATCTCTCATCAGGTATTAATTTTTTTATTTAATATCTTAGTTCATTTTTCTCTGTAGAAAAATAATCTAAATTTAAAATTTCCACCAAAAGAAAAATCATGATTTACAATCTAATATCTATTTATACAAACAAACTACCTAAAAAATTATCACTTTAGATCTCTTATTAACAAGACACATATTCATTTTAGAGATAAAAATGTCATTAACCTCTCTTTCTTTTTCTCTTACATTCTCTTTCTTCATTTTTTCTCTTTCTTCTTACACTCTCTTTCCTCCTTTTTACTTTTCTCTTACACTCTCTTTCTTACTTTTTCTCTTTCTTCTTACACTCTCTTTCTTTCTTTTCACTTTTCTCCTGCACTCTCTTTATTCCTTTTTTTTTCTTTTTACTTTACTTTTATTTTTCCACAAACAATTATTCTCTTTCTCTTCACTTCACTTTAGTTTTTTTAACTAAATTTCTAAATTTATACAAACACTACTCTACTAAAATTATCTTCTCTTTTCTCTCTGAAATCTGTTTACACTCTTATTGATAATCTACTATCACCTTTTATTAATAATCTACGATCTATATTTTAATATCTACTAATATACTAAAATGATTAATTAAAACTACGGGATAACTACAATGATAAATAAAAAACACGAGAACAAAAGATTAATATTTGTCATTGATAATTAAATTTTTTGAACCACTGATTAATACTTAAATTAATCTAATATCTATTTATCTATTTATACAAACAAACTACCTACAAAATTACCATTTTAGATCTCTTATTAACAAGACATGTATTTATTTTAGGGATAAAAATGTCATTAACCTCTCTTTCTTTTTCTCTTACACTCTCTTTCTTCATTTGTTCTCTTTCTTCTTACACTCTCTTTCATCCTTTTTACTTTTCTCTTACACTCTCTTTCTTACTTTTTCTCTTTCTTCTTACACTCTCTTTCTTTTTTTTCACTTTTCACCTACACTCTCTTTATTCCTTTTTTTTTCTTTTTACTTTTCTTTTTTTTTCCACAAACAATTATTCTCTTTCTCTTCACTTCACTTTAGTTTTTTTTAACTAAATTTCTAAATTTATACAAACACTACTCTACTAAAATTATCTTCTCTTTTCTCTCTGAAATCTGTTTACACTCTTATTGATAATCTACTATCACATTTTATTAATAATCTACTATCTATATTTTAATATCTACTAATATACTAAAATAATTAATTAAAACTACGGGATAACTACAATGATAAATAAAAAACACGAGAACAAAAGATTAATATTTGTCATTGATAATTAAATTTTTTGAACTACTGATTAATACTTAAATTAATACAAGAAGATTCAATGACTATTTAAACTACTGATTAATGTTTATAGTGATAATCTACCATCTCTCTTTTACTATCTACTATAATATACTATTCAACTAAAATAAGCAATCGAAACTACGAGATAATCAGATCGATATATAAAAATATGGGATAATTGCAATGATATATATAAAAAAACACGAGATTAAAATTTGCAATTGATAATTATAATTTGTGAAGACTATCATAAACCTACTATCTAAAAACACGAGAAGGCTTAGTGGCTATTTAAACTACTAACTAATATTAAACAAATATTTCTTATTGATAATTTAGTATCTAACTTTTACCATCTACTATAATCTACTAATAAACTAAAATAATCAATTGAAACTACGAGATAACTACAATCGATATATAAAAACACGAGATAAATCGCAGACCGATATATAAAAACACGGGATAACTGCAGTGATATATAAAAAAATACGGGAATAATATTTTCCATTGATAATTATAATTTTTGAAGACTACTATAAACCTACTATCTAAAAAAATAAGAAGGCTTAATGACTATTTAAACTGATTAATACCTAAAAAAGACAAACAATTGTCATCATTATATAAAAACACGGGATAAATATTTCTTATTGATCATCTACTATCTATCTTTTACTATCTACTATAACTGCAATGATAAATAAAAAACACGGGATAACTGCACTGATATATAAAAAAACAAAGGATAATATTTGTCATTGATAATTAAAATTTTGAAGACTACAATAAACATACTGTGTATAAAACAAGAAGATTTACTGACTATTTAAACTACTGATTAATATTCAAAATAAATATTTTTTATTGACAATTTACTATCTCTCTTTTACTATCTACTATAATATACTAATCAACTAAAATAATCAATTGAAACTACGAGATAACTGCACTAATATATAAAAAAACACGGGATAATCTATGATGATATATAAAAGCATAAGATTAATATTTGTCATTGATAACTATAATTTTTGAAGTTTATTATAAACATACTATCTAAACAAACAAAAAAGCTTAATGACTATTTAAACTAATTAATACCTAGAAAAGATAAATAATTGTCACTGATATATAAAAACACATGATAATTATTTCTTATTGATCATCTACTATCTATCTTTTACTATCTACTATAATCTACTAATCAACTTAAATAACCAATTTAATCTATGAGATAACTACACTGATACATAAAAAACACGAGATAGTTGCATTGATATATAAAAAAAAAATACGGGGATAACTTCAATGATATATATAAAAATATGAGATAACTGCACTGTTATATAAAAACATGGGATAACAATACAGATACATAAAAAAATACTGCACTGAGATATAAAAAAACACCGGATAAATGCACAATTGTTTTTAAATAATACTTTTACATTTTTAGATTTTAATATTTATCAATTTTTTATTTGACACTCCTTTTTTATCTACTTTAAATTTGTTTTTATTTTCACGGGATATTATTCAGACTACTTAAATACTATCTAAGTTCATTTATAAAAAGAACATGACAGCACCTGTGCGTACGTATGCACGGATATCCTACCGGTAATAAAGAAAGTGAAATGGTTTTTCTTCAGTGGGGTTCAGGAGGTGCCACGGGCCATGATTGTAAAATGCTGGCATGTATGAGCCATGATTGCAATGCAAGCATGCGCCACGTGTGTGTTTTGAACTTGGTGGGTTCAACATGGCAGGCAGTGCTTTGCATAGTAGTTCTACTAATTGATGTAACCCAAATCCGAGACATTTGTCGGTGACATAATAATGAAAATGAAGAAAAGAAAAAGGATATTGATTGGGTGGGTTTTGAATTGGAATACAAATGGGCTAAACAATTCATTCTAATCCCTAAAATGTGAATTCAGCTACAAACTTTTATCGAAACTTTTATTAAAATAACATTTTTAGTATGTGTGACAATTAATTTGAAATAAATGTAGTATTTAAATATAGCACACTTTCTGCTACCATAGACGCTGATGTGGCACATTCACCAGAGATGTAAATTCAATTGACCTCAACGTTTCTAAAGACCATTTTGTCAATAAGCTTCTCCAAAAAGAAACTTTACATTAATACTCTTCGATCTTGGAACTCGGAAATTACCTTGTCCGAAAAGTTTGAATGGTTCTGTTTCTCGAGACTCAATAGTTGTTGTCGGTGTTGGAAGATCGCACTCGGGAGTTCCGAGTTGAAGTCCTTCCCATGTCGGGTGGGGGTACCTGCAAACACTCTGATGCCTAAGTCAGTAGAGGAATAGGCGGAATGTGAAAGAATGAGAACGAACGTGGAATTGGAGGCCTACCCCTCTATTTATAGACGGAGTGGTTTCACCTGTCGGATCTGGCCGGTTGATCTTGGCCGTCGGTCTTCAATGTCTCCGAGCGGAGCGCGTAGTGTTTGGCACCGAGGCGTTTCCGGGCCGTGCTCTTGGGGAGTGATTGGGCCAGACCCAATATCCAATGGGGCTTTGCGAAATATCCTCTTTGCTAGACCCTCCTATTCTTGACAATTCCTATCCAATGGAGTTCATCACGCAAATCTTGGACCTTCCTCCTGATGAACTCGTTGCGAATATCCTCTTTTTTTCTTCAAAATAACAACATGGTTGTTCCTTGGTTTCTGAATTCCATAACGAATGAAATTTATGTGAGCATTATCTACTCGTCCACTTTTTCAGCGATCTGGAATGAACCTTGAAGAAATGTCCCAGTAATTATTCTCGGCAAAAAAACGAAACAGTGGCAAAAAAAAATTTTATTTACTCAAATAACACACCTTTTAGATTAAATAACAAACTGCTTTTTTTTTTTTTTCAGAACTCGCCCCCCACCCTGGGTTCTCAACTAAAATTTTGCAATTTTTTTTAAAATCCTTTGATGAACTCGCCCCCCCCACCCCTAGTTCATCAAATGGTTTTATAATTTTTTGATTTTCTTGTATTTAATTTAATAAAAATGTAAATTAATTTAATTTAATTACAATAATTAATTTAAATAATTAGAATAATTATTTATAAAATAATTGGGGTAAAAAATGAAGATATTAAAAATTGCGGCAAAATTTAGGCTGTTAAACAGTGTCGGCAAGATCTAGACCATTAATTAAAACCTTGAATTTAATAACTCATAAAATACAACTTCTTTGCTATGAAATACAACTTGTCAAACTAATAATACATTAAAGTATTAACGAAGAAGATTAGACCCAGTTCCACACCGTCTAGGACGGGGATTACGTTGTGGACGTTGACGCCGTTGTGGTTGTTCGGTTCTTCCTCGATCGTGGCGGGGAGGTGGGTCCGGAAATAATTGGGGTTGGGGCTCAGGGGCATGTTGGTATTGATAATATTGTGGCACCGATGAAAAACTTGCACGGCCGGGCTCAGGGGGAGGTGGGTATTGATAATATTGGGGAAGTGATGAAGAACTAGCACGGCCGGGCTCAGGGGGAGGTGGGCAGTGGCGGATCTTTATAGGAGCCGGGGGGAGCCACGGTACCTCCCGGCTCCCATTAAGTTAATATATACACGGATATATTTTATATTCAAAGTTAGAATATATAGAACCAAATGAACACTAAGCAACAAAAGTATTAGTAGCCAAGCGGATAAGAGCATTATTGGTGTATTTAGGGTCCTCAGTTCAATTCTTGTGATGGCCACACCTCTTTTTAGCAGTTATTTGTATATTTTTCTCCAAAATTAGTATAAAAAATTGCATTAAGCAATATTTGAACTCAGGACATTAAAATTGCCAAAGATAACTTTGACCACTAAATCAAGCAAACTATTATGAAACACAATTAATTTTGGTTTATATATTTGTTATTGTTTTGGCCTCCTCCAATTTTTTTGTCAAGTTCACGAGCATAAATCGCAGATTCCGGTGTACCGGCGGCGAAACCAAACAGAGAGTCGAACATATCAGTGTCCTGAGATGTTGGTGTGTGTGAGATAGAGTGGCGGTGGGGCACATATTCTTCCATCTCACACACGCTTGCTTGGTTTCGATCTTGATTTGTGCCGGACGTCGATAACGATTACGGTTACGCTCTCGACGTTCAGTTTGAGTTCTTGGGGGAGGTGGTGCTTGTTCTTCATCTACTTCATCAACATCAGCCACAACACCAGCATCACGCGGATCCCTTAGCTGTTGGTCGACAGAAATGTATGGCCTAGAATTTGTGAAAAACCAGCGCATGTATCTATCAGAATGCTTTGGTGTTCAATAGCAGGGCTGACCGACAACACACCGATTTTCTCTATCATTCCAACAGTCGATATAGCCACTGTGATATCGAGCCCAATCGACATCATGCTGTCCCTGCATGGTGATTCTGTGCAGGGAAGTCAAATCCTGTGGTTGTGCTGGTATCTCTTGCAGAAGTCGGTATTGCAATTTAACCCTATCTGCGTGGTGCCATTCGACCATATGGAAACACACCATAGCTGTGTTTGTAGTCCATATGGCCGAGCCCTCATATGCGCGTCACGGAAGGTTGAAATCCTCATATGGCAACCACTTAAAATCCTCAATCATCATGTGGTCGATCCTTGTTCTCAGAGGAAACAAGGTCCCTTGACATCTGGTGTGATTAAGTGGTGGATTTGCCCATCTAGTAAATAAAAGGAACGGTTAACATAAAGATCAAATGTAATTGTTAGTATTTTTAAAAAAGTGTAAAATTTTTACCTCTTTGCTAGTGGCCAATTGTTATACCCCAATTTTGTCCGAGTTCTTTTTAATAGTTTTTATTTTGGACTTTTTTCAATCATTTTATTTTGGACTTTTTTTGAAAATTACAAAAAATAGTAGTTTTTTGCGTATTTTCGGGTGTTAGTTTTTAGCTACTATTCGAAGGAAATTTCTCTCTCCTTGGACCTCGTTTTTACGATCTGAACGGTGAAAGTGAAGACATATTTCCCACGAACCCGCTGTAAAAAAATGAAGACGATCCGACGGTTAACGATTCCGGAATCGCACTTTTACGATGAGAGGTTTGAGAAAAACGGACAAAAAACTGCAGTTATTGCGAAGGCAATTTCTCTCTCCTCAGACCTCGTTTCGACGATCCGAACGGTGAAAGCGGAGATATATGTGTCACGAACCTGCTGTCAAAAAAAAGACGATCCAACGGTTAACGAATCCGGAATCGCAAATTTACGGTGACAGGTTTGAGAAAAACGAAAATTGTGTTTTAAAGGGGAATTGCTTTCTCTACTTTGTTTTAGTCCCACATTGCTCACAAGAAACAAGAGCTCCCTAGCAATTGGATATAAAAGGGGTTGAGAGGTGAAGATTAGGGAGGAGATCATTGGCGGGTTAAGTGATCTATTGGGTCAAAGCGATAGCGGCCCATTTCACTAAAAACCTGTCTTTGATCATTTGGACGTTTTGAGTCGGCTTTCCGATTCTCAAAGCGGTTCTTGCGGTCTTGGAGTCAAAATGGACCAGATTGGAGTCCGGTTGGCTGCTCAGTCCGGTTCGGCACTCGTCGAGTCCAGGTTAGTTTTGTATTTATTTTGTTTATTTTTATATACATATTTATTTATCATTTATTTGTAATATAATTTATTTATTTATTGTTTATGTATATATTTATTCATATTTGTTTACATATATAGTTATTTATTCATTTATTTTTTTTGCCTAGTCTTTATTTAATTATCAGTTTTTATCTTCTTTTTATTTATTTATGCACAAATTAGTTTATTTCTTCAAAAATTAAATAAAAGACTAAGTCGGTTGTACAACCTAAGTTAGTCATCATCCTAGGACCAATGAGTTGTGCAGATTCAAGAATCCTAAAAACGTATAAGTAAATAAATAAATCACTTTTTCCTAAAAATAGGGGACTAAGTCGGTTGTACAACCGGTTAGTCGGCGTTCTAGAACTAATGAGTCAGATGCTGATTCGGAGTTCTAGAATACCTATTCTAAAACGGACCCACCTCATATCAAACAATCTTCTCTCAAAAATTCAAAAATCATTTTCAAAAAGTAGGGGACTAAAGTCATTGTACAATCGGGTTAGTCAACATTCTAGGAATCGATGAGTTGCATAGTTCAAGGAATCCTAGGACCCTACACTAAAAAAACACCAACCCACAAACCTTTTTTCAGGAAGAACTACGTAGCTTTGATTCCTCCATTGCATCCGGAGGTACGTAGGAGCAAGAGTCCACTCTTGTCAAGCACTAAAAACCAAAAACTTAAATAAGTCTTTTCTTTACAAATAAAAGGGTAATAATTAAATAAATCTTAATTAATTAGACCATGGATGTCGTGGGGTGCTAATACCTTCCCCACACAGAACGACTCCCGAACCCTAACAATGCCTTATCCTAAACATAAAGGGATTTTCCGAATTTGCCCTTAAACTAAAATTTGGTGGCGGCTTCCTTTCGAACTTCGAAGAATCCTTTCCCGGATTTTTCGGTCGCTACAGCTGGCGACTTCACTGGGGACTTAATTTTCTTTAGAGAGTCAAAACCTAGTCTAATTATTTAGGATTAATTTAATTTTTACCCTTCCCTTATTTTTATTTTTTTATTTTTGCATGTTATACTTTTATGTGATATATAAACCCTAGGGTAGAAGACGATATTTGTATGCATGTTTGTTTTGTTTGCAGCTTTGGGTTATTTTAAACTGCTCCTACACACACTACACCTCTACACATCACACACATGTGAGAAAAGTCCTCTACCCGGACTCGAGTGGAAACCTAAGTTAGAACGAGATTGCGTAGTGATGGCCTGCGGGACGTACGTCTCGTTGGGTGGTCATGAAAATCTCACCTAGAGTTTGATTCCTTTTAAGGATGCTATCCCTTCTAATAGCTTGCCTATTGTTGGGGTCGATTTCTTGACTGGGTCCTTGGCTCTAGGGACCAAGTGTAGGATTCTTTAAAACTACCCTTGTGAGGCTCACTATAAAAGAAACCTTAGACTCACTCCATAGGGTACCCTTCTAGGGTCACAAAGGAGCTTTATACCCTTGCATTCAAACGAACATTAATGCATACCGTCTTTTATCCAAAAAAAAATCAAAAATTCAAAATTTCAAAAATCAAAATCATTATTTACTACATTTTTAGAAAATATACCACATGCATTTTTCTTTTTCTTTGCATAACAAAAACAACAAGATAAACATCTTATGTTGCGTACATTTTATGATCACTTTGAGAATTAAAAGCTTTATTTTGGAGAGAAGCCATGCATGCTAAAGTCAAAGTTAAACTTTGTACTTTACTCTCCAAATGTAAACTTATAATTCCCCGACGCGACAAATAAAATCATACATTATCATTTCATACACATACATTACATTCGCATTTCACATACATTCATTCATTCGTTCGCATTCTCATTTCATGCGCATTCATTCATTTTCATACTTACATCATGCATTATAAAAACAAAACAAAAACAAAACATAATTTTAGAAAAAGATTGTGATGAGAGGTGAGACATTCTTGTGAGGTAAATCATTCTTTTTGAAAAAGTTTAGCCATACTTAGTTGCAAGCTCAAGGCGTTTCAAGGCACTCAATTTTTCAAATTAGCAACTGTTCACATTTTTTTCAACAAAGTGTTGCATCTCATCCACCCCATGATGAATGACCAAAATAGTCCATCAAAATTTCATTCATGTTAAAACCGATGTTAACTCTCTATGAAGCATTCGTGTAGTGATTTATGTGTCACATGTGTCTTCATTCTTGTTTGAGTCGCTTAATGTCCCTACATTGTCATCATCCCCGTCCAAGTCTAATCCCACCCCGACCACCCTAAAGTACATACTCCCTTACCTAGTCGACTTTTTGGTTTGTTCTCACTAATGAAATAACGCTTTAGGCCTTCCATACAGGGCAAATTTGTGATCTCTAAAATACCTTGTCAACGTTGTATTCCTTTGGTGCAAGTCCTTTACAAAAAAATAAAATTCAAAAAGGCCCGTTAGGTTGAAAACTCGTAAAGAGCAAATTAAGCAAAAATTAGGGCATAAAAAATAATAAAGAAAAAAAGAGCAAATATATAAAAATAAGTAAATTATTGTCCTTGAGTTAATTTTTGAGAAACCGAGCAATCACGATTTGAAATGAAGTTTGGACCATCATTCCATATCCTCAAAAATCCTTCGCTACCCACCTTAAGCCAAAAATCCCAAACCCTAGACAAGGATCGATTCCGCATCAAAAATGGTGCATCACTTTTATCAGCTCACTCAGCTCAAAAGAAAGAGAAAGAAAATTCACAAAAAAAAGTGAAAAAAGAGAGGATTGAAAAGAAAAATTCTGGAAAAAAAAGTAAAAGTAGTAAGAATCGTGAGCTGATATTTCGTACAATTAAACGCATAAGAGATCCTTGTCTGAAATAAACCCTCAAACACTTCCCAATCCATCTAAACAGATCCATTCTACCACGAGACATGTAGGAGATTCTTGTCTCAATAGACCCTCAAACACTCCTTTGAGCCTAATAAACCCTTCTTTCATAAGCCATTAACCATTAGCCAAACTACACTGCTGAATAAAATCATTTGTCTCATCAATCCTCAAACCATTCCTTTGGCCTCAACATCCTATCCTCCATAAACCCTTGGCTACATTACAATTCTAAACAAGTTCATCCAACCATGAGGCACATCAATTACTCAATAAAATCTCAAACACTCCTTTGAGCCTAAAACCATTTCCTTCATAAATCATCACCCATTAGCCAAGTTACATCACCAAATCATTTGTCCCATCATCATCAAACACCTCTTTGAGCCCAATTATCCCTTCCTTCATAAATCATTAACCACCGGCCACATTACAACCCTCTTGAGTTCGTTCTGATCATTGACTGATTGCTTTTGTTTTCTCAAAGTTTTAATTTTAGGACAAGTAAGTTTATTTATTTATAATATGTTTGCTCAAAAAAATATATCTCAAAAAAAAAAAAAAAAAAAAGAAAAATCAAAAGGCTTGTACCACAAGATTCATTCAAGTTCTGAGCTTATACTAAGACAAGGTCTAGTGATCACCAAGTGTAGTTTTCATCATAGCAAACTCAAGACTATTGTAGTCTGAGAGTCATTCTAAAGATAACCAAAAGTTTATACTAGGATCATCACCTAGATCCTAAAGTGGGGCATCCCTTTCACCATCTATTCCATTTGAACTTGGGGAAATTTGTACAGTGTCCATCCCATACCACACCCAACCTATAGCCATACCTGCACAAACTCCAAAACCCATAACCCTAACTCCGTCACCTTTCCCTATCTCACTAAAGGCAACCATTCAAAACACCATTCCAAGTGGGCAATCCTGTCATTCTTCACTCCACCTACAATTGGGGAAATTCACCTACACCCATCTCATCTCTCATTATATTCACGCCCGCAAAACCATATCGGGGCAATTTCTCAACCCAAGATCCCAAATATACCCTTTCGTAATGCTACTCGGTTGGGTCAATTTTGTCCTTACCATAAATGGGGAAACACCATCCTCATGGGTCGAGATAAAATCTCTTGCTTTCCGCCTCTCATTCCAAAGCCAATGCATTCCCAATTCAAAGATCTTCTACACCCCTAGCTTGTCACCACTAGACAGGGCAAATCTAAATCAGGGCGATCCTGCATTTCTTGGCTTGGGAAAACCTACCTTTCATGACCTTGACAAAGACCAATCACATTCACCCCTTCATGTGCCACAAATGTCCACACCCTAGGTCTTTAGAACCCCAAGTTAATCGACTCATTCATCTATATTCGCACTACTATACATCTTCACAAAACAATGCTTGGATAGAGAAAACACAAGTTGATCATATGATGCTAAAGATCCACTTAGGTAACTTTGTGGACATAAACTTCGGTCATCATGGGGCATCATAATGGAAGAGAAAATGAACGAGCTTGCAAATACGAGTCAAGTACCTTTTCAGTCGATTAATCTCAGAGATAACGACCTTGAGATTGCCGAGTTTGAATCAAAACTAACTTTTCCAAAGAATGATCAATATTCATCTCCGCCTCTCGTATCCAAAGCCTCACATCTCATCATCACAAAAAAATGTTTCTACACCCAATCAATCATTTCATATCATCGCACCATGAACCATAGCATTTGCATTCAATCATTTCATTTGCATCATATTCACATTTGCATTTCATGCATTTAGTACGTAATAAGCAAAAAAGCAAAAAACAAAAAGGAAAAAATCATTCCACCGATACCAATCATCGCACGCGTCGCGCGTGCACCATTAATTGCATTGCCAAATGAAGAAAGCTTTTCCTCCTCGGGAAGATGCATTGTTAGGTATGCTCGGATAAACACGATAAGTGTCATTCCCTACGCTTTGTTCCTCTAATATCGCCGCTTTAAGCGTTAATCTCATATCATAGCACGATCACCAAGTTGATCCCTCGGACCCGAGTGGTCCTTCGAGCACTACGCTCCTTCGATGCCCTAAGTGGCCCAGTGTCGCAACGTCGAGTCGAGCCCGGCGGACCTTCGCAGACCCCCGAGTGGTCCTTCGTGACTAGTTGTGTCGTCGGCCTAAGGCACGCTGGACGTCCTTCATGGTCAACATATCGCTTCTAGACCGATCTTGACCCATCATGGCCGCCGAATATAAAGGCCCCCTCGCACCGCTTAACTAGTACCGTGGCTAGTTGCGCTCCTTCTTCGCACCACGATGGTCCTTCAATTAAGGCCTAGGCGACCTTCCGCACTCGAGTGGTCCTTCGAGCCTTAGTGCTCCTTCGTGTCCTTGTTGACCCTTCATTCAACTCTCGCTTAATGCGCCAAGTATTAACCACTCCTCTTATATCTCAAACCCTTCGCTTCCTCTTAAATGGACAAAATTGACGTCTATTCTATCTTTATTTCTATTTTCACTACTAAAATTTGAATACACTTCACCTTTTCTAGTAAAATATAAATAAAGAGGGGCAAACTATTATACCCCAATTTTGTCCGAGTTCTTTTTAATAGTTTTTATTTTGGACTTTTTCAATCATTTTATTTTGGACTTTTTTTGAAAATTACAAAAAATAGTAGTTTTTTGCGTATTTTCGGGTGTTAGTTTTTAGCTACTATTCGAAGGAAATTTCTCTCTCCTTGGACCTCGTTTTTACGATCTGAACGGTGAAAGTGAAGACATATTTCCCACGAACCCGCTGTAAAAAATGAAGACGATCCGACGGTTAACGATTCCGGAATCGCACTTTTACGATGAGAGGTTTGAGAAAAACGGACAAAAAACTGCAGTTATTGCGAAGGCAATTTCTCTCTCCTCAGACCTCGTTTCGACGATCCGAACGGTGAAAGCGAGATATATGTGTCACGAACCTGCTGTCAAAAAGAAAAGACGATCCAACGGTTAACGAATCCGGAATCGCAAATTTACGGTGACAGTTTGAGAAAAACGAAAATTGTGTTTTAAAGGGGAATTGCTTTCTCTACTTTGTTTTAGTCCCACATTGCTCACAAGAAACAAGAGCTCCCTAGCAATTGGATATAAAAGGGGTTGAGAGGTGAAGATTAGGGGGAGATCATTGGCGGGTTAAGTGATCTATTGGGTCAAAGCGATAGCGCCCATTTCACTAAAAACCCGTCTTTGATCATTTGGACGTTTTAGTCGGCTTTCCGATTCTCAAAGCGGTTCTTGCGGTCTTGAGTCAAAATGGACCGATTGAGTCCGTTGGTCGCTTTCCTGTCGGTTCGGCACTCGTCGAGTCTAGGTTAGTTTTGTATTTATTTTGTTTATTTTTATATACATATTTATTTATCATTTATTTGTAATATAATTTATTTATTTATTGTTTATGTATATATTTATTCATATTTGTTTACATATATAGTTATTTATTCATTTATTTGTTTTGCCTAGTCTTTATTTAATTATCGCTTTTATCTTCTTTTTATTTATTTATGCACAAATTAGTTTATTTCTTCAAAATTAAATAAAAGACTAAGTCGATTGTACAACCTGTTAGTCATCATCCTAGGACCAATGAGTCATCTGCAGTTCAAGAATCCTAAAAACGTATAAGTAAATAAATAAATCACTTTTTCCTAAAAATAGGGGACTAAGTCGGTTGTACAACCTGGGTTAGTCAATGTTCTAGAACTAATGAGTCATGCAGTTCAGAGTTCTAGAATACCTATTCTAAAACGGACCCACCTCATATCAAACAATCTTCTCTCAAAAATTCAAAAATCATTTTCAAAAAGTAGGGGACTAAGTTGGTTGTACAATCGGGTTAGTCAGTCGTCTAGGAATCGATGTGAGTCAGATGGTTCAAGGAATCCTAGGACCCTACACTAAAAACACCAACCCACAAACCTTTTTTTCGGGAAGAACTACGTAGCTTTGATTCCTCCATTGCATCCCAGAGGTATGCGTAGGAGCAAGAGTCCACTCTTGTCAAGCACTAAAAACCAAAAACTTAAATAAGTCTTTTCTTTACAAATAAAAGGGTAATAATTAAATAAATCTTAATTAATTAGACCATGGATGTCGTGGGGTGCTAATACCTTCCCCACACGTAATCGACTCCCTAACCCTAACAATGCCTTATCCTAAACATAAAGGGATTTTCCGAATTTGCCCTTAAACTAAAATTTGGTGGCGGCTTCCTTTCGAACTTCGAAGAATCCTTTCCCGGATTTTTCGGTCGCTACACCAATCATATGAAAGTGTGCAAGACGGTGCTAGGAAAGACATGCGGTACCAGACCCAAGATTGTAACAAAATAGTACATCCACCCATAGCCTTTCCGTGCGATGTAGATGTCGTACACAACATCCGGTATAAGTTTGTCAAACATGCTGACCCCCAACTAAATTTGGATATATCGTCCCATTTGCTCAAGGGGAGTAGGTATTTCATGCTGACTCTGTTTGATGTTTTGTCTGGGAGTATGTACCCCCCGATTAGTTGCAACAACCAAGCCCTACAAAGATTGTTTACTTAACTATCATGGAAGCCCCTGTGGAACCTCCAAAAATTCACGACGTAGCCACGTCAACAACAGAGACGATTGCCATCTTTTCCATTTGGTGGGAAACTTTACCCAATAATCGCTTGCATACTTCGTGCCGGTTTTTTGCGGTATTTCCAAGTAAGGGCATCTCCGTCAACAGATGCAATTTCAACCGCAAATCGGACGTCTTGGAGAGTTATTGTGCACTCCCTGCCGGAAGATGAAACGCGTGCGTGTTTCTCGGTCTCCAGCGTTCGATCATTGCCGCCACCAAGGTCGGTTGGATTTTGAACGATCCAATTGAAAGAATTTTACCAAACCCACTCTTTCTCAAAGGTAGTATAGATCCATCTGGTGTTGGAAGTGTGAATTTGTGGTGAACGTCCATGGGGTCATTGTTGAGAGAGTTGGAAATATGATTAGATTGGTTTAGTAGGGAAGACATTTTTGGATGGAGATGAAGAGAAGAGAAGATGGTTCAGAAGGCAAGGGCTTGTGGAAGGTGAAGAGGCAGAGAAGAGAAGATGTTTTGATTTTTGTCTGAATGAAGGGAATGAATATATGGGTGAATATATAATGGTATTGAAAGATGGTTTCAGCCCATGGTTTTGTTTCAGCCCATGGTTTTGTTTGAGCACCCGGTTTTGTGGGGAATCCAATGAATTCTGAAGATTGTTCAGTGGTTGGTGGGGACAAAAGCGCAATAATGGGTCTTGGATTCCAAAATGCAATTATGTCACCTTCTGATAGTGAGACAAGGGGGCCACTCACTGGGGTTTGTCCCATGAAAGTAATTTTTTTTTTAAAACTGATATTTATATTATATTTGAATTTTATGGATGGTTCAGATTGCACCGACAGTTTAAACGGTGTAGATTGCACCAAAGTTTAAACGGTCTAGATTGCACTGAAGTTTAACACTGATATTTATATTATATTTGGTTTTTATGGATGGTCCAGATTGCTCCGACAGTTTAAACAGTTTAGATTGTACTAGAGTTTGAACAGTTTACAAGAAAGGAATTGAAGATTGTACTAGAGTTTTAACAGTTTACAAGTAAATACATGTAATTTAAGTCGGTTTCTCTTAATTTGCTAAAATTGTCCACTTCTGTAAGCATAAGAAATTGGCTACTCCATTAAGTCAACCTGCACTTCAATAGGCTCGATTACAACAATACTCATTCCATTCAAACCACATTTTTGAAATTAATTCTTTCTTGAAACAAGTTGTGTGATCTTCTTCTTCAGGAGAATCAGCAGCAAATAATCTATAAACAAAAACTTTTCTTCTCCATTCAAACCACAACAATGAAGTAAATGAGGTCTCATTGATTTATTAGTCATTATATTATTTAGTAGGTGTAGAAGAAAGGAATTGAAGATTGGAATTTTTTTTGACTAAGTATAAAAAACGGTTTTTTACCTAAGTTTAGGAACATTTTTCCCACGAATTTAATTTGTATTTTAATTTTTTAAATATTATACCTTGTAGACAAAGTCTAATACAAAGTCTAATACTAAAATGTTTTTTAAATGAAGTGTTGTGTCGAAACAGAAGAATCTGCCCAATCCATCCGCCGTAGGTTGAATCTGCCCAATCTGTAGAACTAGGTTGTATTATGTTTTCCTGTCGTTTCGTTTTAAATTTCCTATCATTGTATTTTTGCAATTTGTGTCATTTAGATAATTTTTTTTTTGCTACAGTGGAAAATTTGCCATTATTCTCAAGGTTCGCTCCCTATCAACTTGTACTCGTACTTTTTGTGAAGAACCCGAGGAATAGAAACCTACATACCAATGCACTTATGGAGGTGTTCAGGCTATCTTGGATTACCTACAGAGAGAAGACTTTTTTGACTTTCTGATGGGACTGGACCCTAACTATAACCAATTCAAAGGGAAAATCTTGTTAATGAGTCCAATGACTTCTATGAACTGTGTATATTCTCTCCTCATCCAAGAAGAGCGACAATGTCACGAGAGAAGCACTCAAGATGTAACACCCTAATATCTCTAACAAGTAGAAATATCAAAATGTACAATTTTAGCATACATCAGAGATAAATTTTCTGCTTATATATACATCTTTACGAAAATAGCGGAAAAGATTACACAATTTAAAACAAATTCAAGTCATAATCGGATACAAAGATGACAAGGGAAAAACATAAATAACAAGAGAAGAACTACATCTTCAATTTCCTTCTCAAGCACGCTACTACTGTGCATTTGTATTGATAACGATGAAAAGATTCAACGAGAAAAAGTTCATTGAGTGATTACCATAATTCTGTTTAATTATATGTATTCACAATCTTGTAATTATGAACAAACAATACATCTAATAAATATGTATATGAAATTTTGAGGAAAAAACACTTACTTTGCAAGCACAAGATACTCATTTGGTGATTTGTTGACTTGATATGACCCTCTACAAAAATCAATATTTGTGGAGATCTTTGCATACAAAAGATGAATAGTGAACACCACAAAATCCCTTCATAAAATACAAAAGGAACATAAACCATTAGAAACATTTGATAAGAAGTTTGATCCCAATAAGTGAATTTATAACCCTTTTGATGACTCAAACATGTCATCTATTTCCTCATATCATTTCAATAAATCACATCTCACATAATTAAAATGTCTTTAATAGCTTTTTATATATTATATAAGAAATATAGTATTTAATATCATTTACCTAATTCTATTAAGGAAAAAAGTAAAATTAAAAATTTCTCTCTCTCTCTATATATATACAATTATATCTATTTAATGTAGAATAATTAGCTAATATAAAATGTTCTATATGTATTTAACTCAAATTAACATTTATTGAATATTTCAATTAATTATTATTATTAAATTTAAATTATGATTCTTATTTGAGATTTAAATGTTTTAAAAAATTAATATTTTATAATATTGAAAATGTTAAGTTTGAATTTTTGAGATTATTATATATATGCTCTATACATTAGATTCGTTCAAAAGAAAATTTTGTGCTATTAATTCAAAAAAAAATTATTTTACATTTAAAATAAAATAGAAGATAGCCAATAGACTACTGTTTTCTGAAGAGCTAGCTAGTGTATTAAATATATTTAATGAAGACCTAGTTTTTTTTTATGAATAATAGTATTATTTATTATTTACTATGATATTATATTTTGTAATGCAAAAATTTAATAGTTTTTTTTATCAACAAACATTTAATAGTTTAGAATTAATACACTTTCCCTTTTAAAAAATGTGTGTATATTAAATGAAACATTTTTATTATATAATAAAATACCTACTATAAAATCCAACTTAGCTATTTAAGTCAATTTAATATTTCATGAAGATTGTACTCAATTGTATCACTCAATGTAATATTTATTTGGTTCGGACCATCGCTTTCTACCCACAGAGTGTCCCAACGCAGATCCGGTGATGTGCAAGCGGGGGTTTTTTCACATCGCTTCTAGTCACAAGTTAGAATTTTTTACATTGCACTTTACTCAATTGTCTTCAAAATGTCTATTTTAGATTTCGTAAAAAATTTTAGATGTTCAAATATGTGAACTTCGTTTCTAAATAATCGGTCTGCTGAAATTTTTTTAACTTGTGACTAGAAATGTAAAGTGCAATTTTTTACACACTAACTTCATGGGTCTCTTGATTTTTCTGTGGTGTCCCTTTTTTGAACAGTGGTCGTGGTGGTTGGTTTACAGATGTCGTTCGGACTGTGGCTTTGACTCACTGTCTTGGGTGGTAGATTGAGACTACTTCTTTTGTATTCTATGCTTCATGGTTGTAATAGTTTACCTTGTTGTTTAATTATTCGTTTTTATTTAGTTTACTAGAATATATATTTTCTCGAGTCTGCTGCTCATATGCCTAAATGTAATCTCTTGAGTTTCAAATGTACCGATGTGACATGTCCTTTAGAGGATCTGTGAAACAAATATGAGACATATATAGGTTAATTAAGCCACCTGAAAAGTCATTCCAAGCTCCTCCACTGATAATATAACTTTTCATTGAAAATAGCACAACTTTTTGTCAACAACACCATTTGTGGTTGGGAATGACCCAACCACGTTTTTCTATTTTGGTTAATTGGTTATTTTTGTTAGATTAATTCTTTAATTAAACAATTATGGATTGACATAGTGAATAATTTAAGAATTATATTTAATATATTATTATGGTCAATTATTATTGAGCACTAAATTATTGATGAATATATATGTGTTGGGCTTTTAGTTCTGAATGAATCGTGATGGGTTGAACCATTTAGTAAAGCCCAATGAAAGGTCCCTACCCTCAGCCACTAAGTTATTTAATTGTTGACCCCCTAGATGGTTAATCCTAACGGCGAGCGTAATTAGTAATCAACGTCCTAGCAACACATAGGACCTGTTTGGTGGCCAGGATAAGGAAACAGGATATGATAAGTGTCGTGACCTAGATCTCTACGTAGACGGCTCAAATATAAATTATTCGAGGAGTCGCCACCCAATTTATTAATGATAGGAAAATTGAGAAAAACCTAATTTTGAGTTATTTGGTCTGCGTAACTAGGTCGGATTCGGGAGTCGATTATGCGAAGGGAAGGGGTGAAAACCTAATTTCATTGCACCCCTAACACATCTGTCCTAAGACAGTTACCCTAAATTTGATTTGTGCAATGATTAATAAGTTCTTTAATTATTTGTTTACCCAAAGATAATACCTAATTAAATCTAGTAGAAATATAATTATTTACAAATGACTAATTAAGAAAATTTTAGTTTGACTTTGGCAGGGAGACCCCGCGCCTACGTACTCTCTGGTGCGATGAGAGACTCAAAAGTCACGTAGTTCTTCCTGAAAATTTGTTGGTTGGTTGATTTTAATTTTGAAGAGGTCTAAGATCCAAGTTGTACAACTAAAGATCATTAAACCGGATTGACAGGATGTACATCCAAATCGAATCCATTTATATTTTTTGAATTTTTTATAAAATAGGTGTTAAGTATTTAGTTTGTAGGTTTGTGATTTTTTTTTGAAGGGATTTAAGGTCCAAGTTGTACAACTAAAGACCCTTAAATCAAAGTTGTGGGTTTGATAGGATGTACATCCAAGTCAAACCCTAATTCGTTTTTTTTTAAGTGAATAAACTTGATTTAATAAATAGAATGATTAAATAGAACAATTCAGTAATATTGAGAATGAGAAAAATACTAAAACAATTAAAAAAAATGAAATGGGTGCGTAATAGTAAAAAGGGGTGCAACTATTTACATGGAGTTATAATAACAAATAGGGGGTGCACAGATAATAGGCCCAGTGGAGTTTTTTTGATCCAAGGGGCGCTGGAAAAAAACAAGGTGGGCTTAGAGGGAGTGAGGCATATTAAACAGGGGTGTAAGTAGTTACATCAGAAACTAAGAAATACATAAAACAAAGATACAAACAAAATGTAAGTAAAGAAAAAAAAAATGAGATGTAACCAGATCTGGTCATCTGGGTCACGATACCCATATCCCTCCCTTCTTCCTCACATGTTGCCACCACCATAGCTAGAGAGAGAAAGGGTGAGTTCCGAGAAAGAGAGAAAATATGGAAAGGAGAAGAGAGAAAGACGGAAGCGATGGAGGGAGAGGGTGAAGGGGAAGGTCTCGCGAATGGAGGAGAGCTGGTGGTTTCGGTTTTGGGTGGGTGACGGCGAGAGGGGTTTACGGCGGTGGTGGTTGAGCGTGAGAGGGTTAGCGGCTGAGAGAGTGAAAACGAAATGAGGGAGAGAGAGGGACGGTGGTTCAGTGGTTGTTTTGGGTCGGTCCTTGGTGGTCTGTGGGTGGTTTGTGGTGGTTGTTGGTGAGGGTGAGTTGGGGTGAGTGGTGGTTGTTGGTCTTCTACATTTTTTTTTGACAGAGTGTTATTTTGTGATCTGATTGCCGTGTAGAATTTTCAGTCTGTGTGATTTTCGCCGTCTCCGGCTCCCCTTTGGACTGTGTTTAGACTCTGCTTATATACTAAAATTTTAGGTTTTTGCATTAACTACAGCTTGACTGGGCCTTGACTAGTGTTTGCCGGTTTGGGCTCTGGACCGGACCCAAGTCAATTCCTATTGTTTGCTGACCCCTAAATCTGCTGAAACTGTTTTACTTATTAATTTAGTATTTATTATTTTTTATTATTTTTGGCTTAAACATTGTAACTAAATAAAATTGCTATTTTTTGTAATTTTTGAATTATATATTTTTGTTTTGTTTAATCTAAAAGAGTAAAAATAATGCGAAAGTGACAAACACGAGCAAAACGACAAATTTAACACTAAAACCCAAAAATACACCAAAAAGCGACTATTTGTGTGATTTTTTTAGAAAAACGTGAAAAACACCGAAAAAAATTGGGTGTTCACAGTTTCCCCTCTGTGCTCATTTTCTTACGATATAATACAAAAAACGTACGTTTCGTTGTGTTATCAAAGTAAGAAATGAGTACAGACATGAACCTCAATTTTAGCCGGTGATGTTGAATGTGCAGTGTTAGGGTTATATTACAATGGAGACGATGCCAGGGTGATACCGGTAGCAGTAAATTAAATACAATGCCAGGGTGGAACCGATAGCAGGAAAATTAAAGTCAATGCCAGGGCGGAACCGATAGCAAGAAAATTTAAAGACAATGCCAGGGCGGAACCGATAGCGAGAAAAATTAAAAACAATGCCAGGGCGGAACCGATAGCATGAAAATTAAAGACAATGCCAGGGCGGAACCGATAGCATGAAAATTAGAGACAATGCCAGGGCGGAACCGATAGCAAGAAAATTAAAGACAATTTCAGGGCGGAACCGATAGCAATAAAATTTTAAGACAATGCCAGGGCGGAACCGATAGCATAAAATTTAAAAGACAAGGCCAGGGCTGAACCGTTAGCATGGAAAACTAAAAGACAGTGCTAGGGCTGAACCGTTAGCACAAAATTTAAAAGACAAATGCCAGGGCTGAACCGTTAGCATGGAAAACTAAAGGACAGTGCTAGGGCTGAACCGTTAGCACCAAAATCTAAAAGACAAATGCCAGGGCTGAACCGTTAGCATGGAATTTAAAAAGACAAATGCCAGGGCTGAACCGTTAGCATGAAAAATAAAAGACAGTGCCAGGGCTGAACCGTTAGCACGAAAAATAAAAGACAGTGCCAGGGCTGAACCGTTAGCACAAAATTTAAAAGTCAAATGCCAGGGCTGAACCGTTAGCATGGAAAATTAAAAGACAATGCTGTAGCTGAACCGTTAGCATGAAAGTAAAATGACAGATGCCGTGGCTGAACCGTTAGCATGAAAGTAAAAATGACAGATGCCAGGGCTGAACCGTTAGCATGGAAAATTAAAAGACAGATGCCAGGGCTGAACCGTTAGCATGGAAAATTAAAAGACAGTGCCAGGGTTGAACCGTTAGCATGAAAGTAAAAATGACAGATGCCAGGGCTGAACCGTTAGCATGAAAGTAAAAATGACAGATGCCAGGGCTGAACCGTTAGCATGGAAAATTAAAAGACAGTGCCAGGGCTGAACCGTCAGCAACGGAATTTAAAAGACAAATGCCAGGGCTGAACCGTTAGCATGGAAAATTAAAAGACAGTGCTAGGGATGAACCGTTAGCACTAAATTTAAACGACAAATGCCAGGGCTGAACCGTTAGCATGAAGGAATGTGCCAGGGCTGAACCGGTAGCACGGAGAATTAAAAGACAGTGCTAGGGCTGAACCGTTAGCACGAAACTTAAACGACAAATGCCAGGGCTGAACCGTTAGCATGAAGGAATGTGCCAGGGCTGAACCGGTAGCACGGAGATGAGAAGGGAAATGCCAGGGCTGAACCGATAGCATGAAAGAATGTGCCAGGGCTGAACCGGTAGCACAAAGTTAGAGCATGCAATGCACGCCTACTTTGGATGAGTCTTTTTATTACTTTATTTACAGAGTACTGAACACAAATGTATGATTTTAGTCATGAAGCGGAATGCATGGATGGACATGAAATGAATGCAAACTATGACATGAAATGCATGAATCTTTGAACTTGAGATGCACTCGTTTTGAAAAATTAGATTCACTTAAGAATTCCTTTTTGTGCAGGCTTTATTTTTAACCAATCAAGCTTGTCCTCATATGGAAGGTTATCGTCACCCTTTCAAGCTTTCTATTTTCTTTTAAGGTCACCTCTCACCTTACAATGCAAAACACCCTCAAAATTGACCTTCTCCTTCCTTCCATGATTGTCATTAGCTCTCTAAATCACATCACTGATTCCAAGTTGACTATTATTGAAGCATTACTTAATGAACATGCATGGATTCACAGGTATTTGGGAGCTTTTGTTTTTCTGGATTTTGGTTTGAAAGTAGAGGGTGTTTTGGAGGGAAAACACAGGGAGGACAAAGACGACACAAGATGGTAGGAAAAATTTGTTATGGCAACCTCGAGTTATTGGGAATTCCATTTACTTGAGGTACCTTACTTGCTGGAAATTGGTGAGGAATTGGGTTTTATCAAGCAAAATCTGACTCATCAAGGGTCATGCAAACATTTATGTCTTGGTGTTGGTAAAAGGTATCTCCCCAAGAGAAGGCTACACAGGTGTACCAAACAAGGTTTGACTCATGAAGGATCTGCGAAGATTTTGCTTCAAGCTGCTCAGGTGTGGAAAAGAAAGTTTTGGCTCATGACGGGTCTTGCACAGGTTTTGCCCCAGTATTGGTAAAAGTTGTTGCTTACAAGAGTGCACTGGTGTGGCAAACTTGACGGATGTAGGGTATGAAAAATATTTTACCTCATCCCGGTGAAAGACATTGCCCGGAGGGAATACTACATGGTGTAGCAAGCAACCTTTGACTCCTAAAGGGTCTTACAAAACTTTGCCCCGGTGTGGGGTCTCTCGAGACTCTCAAACTTATCCTCCACAAATTGCCCCAATGTACACTTTTGTTTGGCCCAAGTAGCAGCAATTTTCTCCAGTGAACTACATAAACTTCTCATTGAAAGTCTCATTCCCCTTTTGTGCCCTAACTTTTGCCTAGATCGCTTTGCGGTTTTTTCAATCTAGCGAGCTTTATTATTTGTTTTTTATTATCCCTAATTTTTGCCTAGACTGCCCTTTCGGGTTTTCAATCTAGCGGGATTTTCTCTCTTTTTTCTTCATTTTTTTTATTGGAGCAAAGAATAATTTAAAAGGAGCAAATGATTTATCTCAAAATTAACATTAAAAAAAATGAAATCAATCATCCATCAATCAGAGTGGGCTTTTAGAGGTTTGCAATGGTTATGGCTTATGAAAGAAAGATGATTAGAAGGTTCCCAAAATTGCTTTATGGGTTGGGTTATGGTTTATAGAAGGAAAATGAATGGAGGGCTAAAGAAATGTTTTATGGATATGGGCTATGAGTTATGGAAGAAAAATGGCTAGAAGGCTTAAAGAAATGTTTTTTTTTTTGGATATGGGTTATGGAAGAGAAAGGAGTAGAAGGTTCAGAGAAACGTTTTAACAGGTATGGGTAATGCGTTATGGAAGACAATGAATAAAAGGCTCAAAGAAGGTTTTTAGGAATGGGTTATGGGAATGGATCAAGGATATTTAGTGCGTCCAACTTTCTATTGTGTTCACCAGACCTCATATCATTCACATTTTTTTTTGATTTTTTTTTCCACTTCTCTGCTTTTTCCTTACACTTTCTTTTGGTGCCCTAATTTTTGCCAAGACTGACAATATTTGCTTTCAGTCTTGCGGGCTTTATTCATTTTTCTCTTTTTTTTTTTTGAACTTTTCTCACTATCTCTTTGGTTTCATAACTTTGGAAAACTGAACGCACTAAATTCTATTGGTTTAGTGAAAGGAAATTGCAGGCTCAAAGGCGACAATGAGGGTTCTTTTTAAGGGATAGAGAAAAATGGACGCTCCTCATTTGAAATCATGATTCCACATTTTCAAAAAAAAAATTAATTTCAAAATAACATTCACTCTTTTACACATCCTTTGCTCTTTATTTCTTTTGTTTTTCATTTTTTTTTCATTTTTTTTTGTTTTGGAAATGGACATTTGAGAGCTGATATTCACTCACTGGTTCGTCCTTGCATGACATAATCAAAAAGGCTTTTAGAATTACCACGAGGCAAGAACTCGAAAAGGGTTGGTGTTTTAAGGGGACATGGGTGAGAGATGATGAAAGTGGGTCCTTAAATCCATGTAAATCCATTAGTGTAAAGCTTCAACTAAATTAACTTGGTTTCAAGCTTACATGACTAAACAAGCGCTAATGACAATCCTCTCTCTTTCGGGCTTTGAACTTTTTATTCAAGAAATGATTGCCACAACCTTATGTCTCCCTATTTTTCCACTCATCTTTCCCAATATGCCCCTGTATTGTGCCCCAGGATGTCCTTCCTCCCAAGTGACTTCTCCAACCCTCTAATGATTCCCAACAACTCTTCAAGAGAAGGATCCAATTCCATGAGTCTAAGCTTGATTGGTATCCACTTTCACGCAAGTGCAAAAATGTTACTGTTTCTATTAATGGGAAGATAACATGAGTAAAAGTCAATGACTTCTTCAAAACTCATTTTTATTGATTTTCTTTAAAGAGAAAAAAAATGCTACATGAAAATGGGTCAAATAAACCAATATGTTATGAAATGCATGATATGAATGCAATCACTCATCCTAAGATGCAACATGCATTAGCTTTGTAAATTTTTATTTTTATTTTTTTATGCAAGAAATGCAATGATTTTTTTTTTTGCCCCATTTGAAGGGGATATGCTATGAGTACCTCAAAAGGCAACATAATTTTGTTTTATGATGAATGAATGATTCTGGTAAGTGAAAAGGATGAATGATGAATAATAATGCAATTTTTTTGTATTAGCTTATGAAAATGCATTCTATAGGCTAAAAAAATTCTTTTTTTTTCCTATGAATTTATGCAAAAAAGAAAAAAAATGCATATGCATGTATCATTTTCTATGACATGTGATAAATGAGACAAGATTGATTGTTTTTTTTTTCTTTATTTACATGAAATGCATTTTTTCAAATGCTTCTCATGCATGAAATGCAATATGACTTTTTTTAATGTTTGATATGCATGAAATGCAATATGATTTTTTTTATGTTTTTTTTATGCATAAAATGCAATATGATTCTTATTGATGCTTTTTTTTTTATGCATGAAATGCAATATGATTTTTTTCAGTGTGTAAACAAATGAGTGATAATGAGAAAAATATATACAATCAAAAACAAAGATAAGAGGAAAAATAGCTCCCTTTGTGGCCTAATTTGGGTTGTCCGTGCTATTGGACTCTGAACCCTATGGATCTATTGCCTTTCTATTGTGAACACTCACTGGGTTAGCAGCTATAACCGACAGAGATTTCAGGTCTCTAGAGTCAAGTATCCTCCTAGAAAGTTAAACACACCAGGATGTACATCCAAAATGTGAATACCCTCAGGGAGAATCGTACTCTAGATGAGGAATTCATGGTAGACACCAGGATGTACATCCAAAACGACTACCACTACACAACCTCGTTCTAATCTAAGTGTTTTTCTTTAGGCTCCGGTATAAGCCCAACTCAATGTGTGTGCTCACAGTGTATGTGTGTGTGTGAAGGGAACATACAAACCTCAAATCTTAAAAATAAGATAAAAGCACAAACTATATAAATACAACCAAGTAGCAAATAATACAAGTCCGCTAGCCTAGGGTTCATATAAATATAGAGAATAAAATGGATATATACAAAGAAAAAAAATGAGGAAACTAAAAAGGGGTAAACAAAGCGTACCTTATAGTCATTCTGCACAACCAAACATACCGGGCTTGACTCTCACTGTCCCCAGTGGAGTCGCCATCTGTCGTGACCTAGATCTCGACGTAGACGGCTCAAATATAAATTATTCGAGGAGTCGCCACCCAATTTATTAATGATAGGAAAATTGAGAAAAACCTAATTTTGAGTTATTTGGTCTCACAGAACTAGGTCGGATTCGGGAGTCGATTATGCGAAGGGAAGGGGTGAAAACCTAATTTCATTGCACCCCTAACACATCTGTCCTAAGACAGTTACCCTAAATTTGATTTGTGCAATGATTAATAAGTTCTTTAATTATTTGTTTACCCAAAGATAATACCTAATTAAATCTAGTAGAAATATAATTATTTACAAATGACTAATTAAGAAAATTTTAGTTTGACTTTGACAGGAGACCCCGCGCCACGTACTCTCAGTGCGATGAGAGACTCAAAAGTCACGTAGTTCTTCCCGAAAATTTGTTGGTTGGTTGATTTTAATTTTGAAGAGGTCTAAGATCCAAGTTGTACAACTAAAGATCATTAAACCGGATTGACAGGGATGTACATCCAAATCGAATCCATTTATATTTTTTGAATTTTTTATAAAATAGGTGTTAAGTATTTAGTTTGTAGGTTTGTGATTTTTTTGAGGGATTTAAGGTCCAAGTTGTACAACTAAAGACCCTTAAATCAAAGTTGTGGGTTTGATAGGATGTACATCCAAGTCAAACCCTAATTGCTTTTTTAAGTGAATAAACTTGATTTAATAAATAGAATGATTAAATAGAACAATTCAAAGAATATTGAGAATGAGAAAAATACTAAAACAATTAAAAAAAATGAAATGGGTGCGTAATAGTAAAAAGGGGTGCAACTATTTACAGGGAGTTATAATAACAAATAGGGGGTGCACAGATAATAGGCCCAGTGGAGTTTTTTTGATCTGGGGCGCTGGAAAAAAAACAAGGTGGGCTTAGAGGGGAGTGAGGCATATTAAACAGGGGGTGTAAGTAGTTACATCAGAAACTAAGAAATACATAAAACAAAGATACAAACAAAATGTAAGTAAAGAAAAAAAAATGAGATGTAACCAGATCTGGTCATCTGGGTCACGATACCCATATCCCTCCCTTCTTCCTCACATGTTGCCACCACCATAGCTAGAGAGAGAAAGGGTGAGTTCCGAGAAAGAGAGAAAATATGGAAAGGAGAAGAGAGAAAGACGGAAGCGATGGAGGGAGAGGGTGAAGGGGAAGGTCTCGCGAATGGAGGAGGGCTGGTGGTTTCGGTTTTGGGTGGGTGACGGCGAGAGGGGTTTACGGCGGTGGTGGTTGAGCGTGAGAGGGTTAGCGGCTGAGAGAGTGAAAACGAAATGAGGGAGAGAGAGGGACGGTGGTTCAGTGGTTGTTTTGGGTCGGTCCTTGGTGGTCTGTGGGTGGTTTGTGGTGGTTGTTGGTGAGGGTGAGTTGGGGTGAGTGGTGGTTGTTGGTCTTCTACATTTTTTTTTTGACAGAGTGTTATTTTGTGATCTGATTGCCGTGTAGAATTTTCGGTCTCAGTGGTGATTTTCGCCGCCTCCTCCCCTTTGGGTGTGTTTAGACTCTGCTTATATACTAAAATTTTAGGTTTTTGCATTAACTACAGCTTGACTGGGCCTTGACTAGTGTTTGCCGGTTTGGGCTCTGGACCGGACCCAAGTCAATTCCTATTGTTTGCTGACCCCTAAATCTGCTGAAACTGTTTTACTTATTAATTTAGTATTTATTATTTTTTATTATTTTTGGCTTAAACATTGTAACTAAATAAAATTGCTATTTTTTGTAATTTTTGAATTATATATTTTTGTTTTGTTTAATCTAAAAGAGTAAAAATAATGCGAAAGTGACAAACACGAGCAAAACGACAAATTTAACACTAAAACCCAAAAATACACCAAAAAGCGACTATTTGTGTGATTTTTTAGAAAAACGTGAAAAACACCGAAAAAAATTGGGTGTTCACAATAAGTCTATCGTATCCTGTGTCACTCCAATATTTGTTAAGTCAGCAAGATATGATAACTCAATGTTGTTACTGTTAAATTGTCTATCATTACTTTTTTTTGGGTTGACTAAATCGGTTTGCGAGTTTCTCGGGAAATTGCCTTTCGAATGTTAAATAGCACTTCTTAACGAATGAATACCTGTTGTGGTTATTTTAAGATCCTATGGCACATACTCCGATATGAAAGGCTACTAACAATTTAGACAAGATATTTAGTGTTTCTAGAATTTAATCCTGGTTTTATGAAAATGAGAATTAGTAGAACTTAATGGGCAAGATTTAAAGTAAACAATAGGTGTTGATATTCTTACTTCTCTTAACTATTAGATTATAATTGTAACATCCCTAGTTTCGTTAATTTCGAATTAAGAAATTAACGAGTGATTTATTATTCGAGTAATTAATAAGTCACGTCTCGGATACTTGTTTGTCCCGGAAGCAATGAGTAATTGCTAAATTATAGGATCTATTTGCAATATTGTTGGAACTGTGTGGTTATTTTTGGGTAAAAATAGGATTATTGATGATTAGTGAGCCAAGTGCATTTAGGTCTTTTCCACCCAATTAAAACCCTCATCTCATTAATCCTATGAGTCAGCCCACACTCCCTTGGTTTTCCTCATTTCGCTGAAAGATAGAAAAAAGAAACAAAGATTTAGAGAGAGTGAGAGAGAGAAGGAGGGCGTGGAAGAGAAGAGGAAGAAAGGGAGGGATCTTCTCCAATCCAACTTGCATGTGACAATTTCTTGTTCCATTGTCTCTCATTTTTATCCTCTTTTCAATGGTGTAAGTTTCATCATCTCAGTTCCATCCATTCTTGATTCACCATTTTTGAAGCTCCAAAGCTCAAGTGTTGAGAAATGGAGTTTTGGTGACATTAAAGGCTTGCTTTTGGTGTGGGAAGCTCAACAATCAATTTAGAACCGTTAGTATCATCTACATTGTTGATTTGAGTCGATTGGAATGGTAGGAGAAAGGTTTCAGCTGCTGGTTTTTCGTTTGGGTGCTGTTTGGAAGAGTTGGAACGCGTTCGGTTTGAGTTCGTGGTATTTCGGAGCGGTTGAACTTCGTGAAGTCTCGGTTTTACGTGATTTTCATCACGACGGGTGAGTTCTACTCACGCTTAGGATTTTAATTCTTGTTTGAGTTGGTTGCTGAATTGTGATGGTTATTTGTGTTGTTGAATTCACTGTTTTGAGATGTTCTGACATAGGTTCGGTATTTTTGTGACTGAGAACGTTTTACTGATTGAAAAATTATGTGGTCTGTAATTTTGAAAATTAGATTGAATGCTTGTTTATTTGGCACCAGTTTGATTGCATTTGGAGTTGTGTAGCTCTAGATATAGGCTCCACAAGTTATATTTATTCCCAAATTGGAGGAATTCAAAAAATGTACTAGAGGAGAGTTTTAGAGGGTTTAGCCAAATTCTTCAAATCATTTGTATCCTTTTATAATAATCTTAAAATTACTAAGTCACCGTACCTTGACCAATGAAGTGTTGATATCGCTTGTTGCCTCGCTGTCCGGTCGCTGTGAGTGAGCTTGGACCGGTCTTGAGAGCACCTCGGGTGGTACCTGCAAAGATAATCCGACGCTCGAGTCAGAGGTGTGCTAAAGGGCAGGGTATCACAAGGTAGGAAAACGTACCTAGTACTGTGGATGAAGGTGGTATTTGTACCACTGGGGGCGCCCTGTGTAACATCCCTAATTTTGTTAATTTCAAATTAAGAAATTAACGAGTGAATTGTTATGGGAATAAATAATGAGACACAATTTAAAATGAGTTTGTCTAGAAATTAATGAGTCCTCGTTAAATTATGGGATTAAATAGCTTTATTGATTAAATTGTGTTAATCGAATGTGAGAGTTTTGGGGTAAAAATAGGATTAGTGAGATTGGTGAGCCAATGACATTTAGCTCTTTCCACCCAATTAGACCCTTGACCCAATTACACAATTATAGTCAAAAGAAAGAAATAGAAAGAAAGAAGAGAACCGATAAAGAGAAAGAGAGAGAGAGAAAGAGAAATAAAAGAAAAGAAAGAGAAATAAAAGAAAAAGAGAGAAAGAGAAATAAAAGAAAAAGAAAGAAAGAGAAACAAAGAGAGAAACAGAGAGAACCGAGAGAAAGAGAGGAGAAGGCGGCGAAGGGAGAAGAGAAAGAAAGGAGGAGATCTCCTCCAATGCAACACTAGGTAAGGGGCTTTTAGTACCATTCTCTCTCATTTTTCCTCCTCTTTCCAATGATACAAGTTTCATCCCCAATTCCTACCCGTTTTGTTTTTTGCATTGTTTGAAGCTTGGAGCTCAAATGGAGCTTTTTGGTGATTTTGAAGTTGGTATTGAAGGTAGGAAGCTCAATAGGTAGTTTGGGGGCTGTGGGTGTCGATTTTATTGTGGATTCGAGTCGATTGAAGCCATAGAAGAAATTGGGGCTGTTGGTTTCTGTTTGGGGAAGCTAGAAATTCAGTTTTTGCGGTGATTTTGCGGTCTTGGAATGGTTGAGCTCCGCGAAGTTTCGGTGTCTCGTGATTTTCATCACGTTAGGTGAGTTTTAGTCACGTTTAGGGAATTTAAAATGTTGTTTATGTGTATATGACTGCTGAATTGTTATGTCTGGACTGGAATATATTTGATGTGACTGCTGAATTGTTATGTCTGGAGTGGAATATATTTGATATGACTGCTGAACTGTTATGCCTGGACTGGAATATGTGTATATTTTGTCTGTTATGGTTGAATTGGGATTGGAACACAGTTTGGGATCGATCGGAGAACGAAACGGTACGAAAGGGACGTAATGTTCCCAATTTCCGATGTATGGTTTTGATGCTCCGTTCGAGTTCAAACTCTTTCAAATCCTTTTTCTTAACCATTTATGATTACATAAAGAAGGACATTGTTATGTTTGGCATATGGTTTAAGTTGTTAGTTGAATCTACAAAACACTAGAAATACCGTAAACTTAGATAATCGTGTGGCAACAATTGTTTTAAGAACAAAATTGGTGTCTGGACTGGTTATGCAGGTTCATAAGGATAACCGCATGGTATGAATTTATATCATGGAGTAAATTGTGTTTGATTTGTGAATTGTGTCGAGTTTGGGTGACAACCCACAGAGTTAGCATACTAGGCGGGGAAGTCATGAGCCCTAAACCTAGGCCCCATCAAATTTTACCATTAGGCAAGTCCTATTGGGAAGGGGGTTCACCGGGATTTAGTCGGAGGGCAGTCGGTATTGTGCAAGTGATTGTGTACGTGGTGTATTTATTAAATCATGAAATTAAATGAGTTTTTATAAATGGACCGAGTGTTAGGTAAGGGGTCACGGTAAGACTCACTGAGATTTGTTATCTCACCCTAAAAATGTTGTTGTTTTACAGATATGACTCACTGAGATTTGTTATCTCACCCTACAAATGTTGTTGTTTTACAGATATGCAGGGGAAGCGCAAGGCGAACAGGCACGATTAGATATTGTGGCTGGGAGATTTAGAAACATAGTAGCTTAGACTATGTTGTTTGGCTTCCCGTTCTGTTATTTTGAACTTAGTTTATGACTTGCTTGTTAAGTTGTAAAATCTAATCTATTTACCTTTGTCTTTGGATATTGAATATCTGGTTGTATCACTTATGTGACACTTAAGTACTTATGTGATTGTACTCTAAAGTACTCCAGGTTGTGAACAACTCTGTTATTGGAACCTGAGTTTGTATTATAAATATCTGAGACAGGGATTATGTTTACTCTGATGTATGCTAAAGTTAGATTTTGGTATTTCTATTATTGAGAAATATTAGGGTGTTACACCCTAGGCGCTATGAAAATCCAAAGGTCCTCGAGAATTGCGCCCCGAGCCGTGCTTGGGCCATTTCATTGATTGGGCGGCCGCCCATTTCTGATGGCACCACCTGGTATTGCTGATACATCCCGGAACAGTTTCCCCCCAAGCCTAGGTCGTTTGAGGGCGGGCTGAGGCACGAATCGATTCCCCCCAGTGGGCTAGCGTATCTAGACGTCTTCATTAGACATGGGTCGGTCGCTGTCGCCCATGGTCGGTCGATCGCGTGCGGCGTTTGGGCTTCGGCTCTGCAATTTAATGCGTAATGAATGAGGTGACCTTCGCGCTTCCCAAGGTACCTTTTGGGGTTCCCCATGCAACGGTTGGGAGGGAGAGCGAGTAGTCGCATCGCTTCAGGTCCAGAGTCCCTTCGCATGGTGGGCCCCTTTATAAATAGAGTACTCGGTCAGCACGATTTCCACACTCAGAATCGCATCTCTGCTGCCGACCGAGATATATGCTAGCGATCTGAAGAGCTGTTTGCGAAAGTTGTTCGTCCATTTCTTTCTTCTCCAGTCACTTCTTTCCCAGGTATGCCGCTCTTCCTGGCTTTCTTGCTTTACTTTTGTTTAAAATCTGTTTCCACGCCTCGTGAAAGGGGAGGCGTCCGGTCGGGGGACGACCACGTCGCCCCCTTTTCTCGAGCGCGCTGGCTCGGTCGACCTAATGAGTTCTCCTTTCATAGGTGGACTTGGCAAGGACGAAGCAGACCACTCGAATTGTTGGTGCCCAGGCACAAAGTCTTGCACAACAGATGGCCCAACTTGCGCAGGTCATCGAGCTGGTCAGGTCTGAATCTCCTAGGCCGGACTCTCCGGCGGAGGCCTCTTCTTCTACCGGCTTAAGTTCTTCGGAAAGCCCTCGCCGCGCTAACTCTAGCGGCAGCAGTAGCTCGAGCTCCACCGAGTCTTGGTGCCCCCCACCGCCGCCCGAGCCACCCACCTAGGATAACGAGGGAGAAGATGTATCCGTAGACATAATGGGAGATGACGACGTCGTCAAAGTCCTTCAGCCCGCAAATACTATGGGTGAGGAGGACGTGGTTGAAGTTCTTCAGCCCGGCCCGGAGGTTATTGATGAAGGGGTCAATCCCGGCTACGAGGAATCGGCTGTCCAGGAGAACGAAGCTTCGGAGCGGGCGAACGAGCAAGGAAGTGATAACGCCGAGCCGGTCGCCGTCAGCGATCCCCTTGACATGTCCTGGGTGTCTGAGAAAATGAGATCCTTTAAGAGCTTTATAGGGCCGGACCACCCATCCTTGGTGGATCTCCAAGAACTCTTCTACAAATCGGGCTGGAAAGTGAAAGGCATGCGGGAATACGAGAATATAGCGACTCCTGCTAGCAACGTGAAGTTCACCATGCACTGGGTCGTCTTTGAGAGAATGAGGATTGTCCCTCCCTTCTCCGAGCTCCAACGGCACGTGTTGCATCATCTGGGGGTCGCCCCCTCTTCAACTGCACCCTAATCAATTTTACACTTATCACACACCATATTGCATTTAATTCATATAACTCACCTTAACAAACACCCACTTCAACAACACTCACTTAGACATTTTATCAACACTATGAAATCAACATATTCTCACATTTCATCACATTGGAGCATTTTGTCAAACACATTGCATGCACATTTAGCAACACATTTATTTCCAACATCAAGTATCATGGTATCACCAAATTAAACTCAAATACAACAATTAATGTAATCACTTACACAATCAAACAAACACCCAAACACACAATTACTCCATTAATTAATTAAACAACTACTCCTAACACCTAATCCATATGATTTCAAGGTTTATAAATTATTAACTATGAAAGAGAGCCCCCATACCTCAAAATTGAAGAACCTAGTAGCCTCTCCTTCAAAAACACAAGAACCACCAAAAATGGATACTCTCCTACTTTGAGCTTCAAAAACCCATTTATGGCAAAGTGAAAATGGAAAGGAATTAGGGTGTGAAATTTACACTAAAAGATAGAGAAAGAAAAATGAAGAAGATTGGTACCCAAACCAACTTACCCTGCCAAGATGACAAAAATCCTTCCCCTTCAAGTCATGCAAAATGTCGCACCCCCTATTGTCCTCTCCCTCTCCTTTTTTTTTTTTTTCTTTCTTTTCCCTCTGTTTCTCCTTTCTCTCTCTCTTTGACTTTTCTTCCTTTCACTCTCTCCCACCCTCCGTTCCTTTCTAATTTTTCTTTTCTTTCTAAGACACCAAATGGGCCTATTGGATCATGGGCCTATTAATTGCACCACCCCATTTATTTCAACCACTTCCTATCATAATAAAATCACTACTCCCTTATTTATTAACCACCACCTCTTATTTATTTTAATATACACAACTAAAATAATACTTAATTAAATTAGTCAAATAATCACATTAATTAAATTAGTTAAACAATCACCTAATCAAATTAGTTAAATAATTCACCTAATTAATTTTGGGGCGTTATGCTTGGCGTGTAATTGGCTAGAAAAACCCGATCGTGCCCTTCCCGTGATGAGATGGTGTTCTGGTCGCAGCGATTCCCACCACTCCAGCGTCTCTACCGTCGAGCGATTGAGGAAAAGCCAGACTTCATCGTAGAAACCCAACTATCCGTAGAAATGCAGTAGAGTTATTGAAGTATCTCGATGTGCTTATCGTGATCCCCACGACCGTCGAATTTGTTCAGTTGGGCGGTTTCTTAGATCCCTCGAAATACGGTAACGCCGAATTTCCCTCGTGAAGGGTCCATGGCCGATCGGGATGTCACTTGGCCCAAAAGGTCGCGATAGTAAGGTATGCCTCGCTGGCTCGGCATCCCATAGAATC
The DNA here is from genome assembly GCA_020916435.1 of Oxytropis ochrocephala. Classification (NCBI taxonomy): domain Eukaryota; kingdom Viridiplantae; phylum Streptophyta; class Magnoliopsida; order Fabales; family Fabaceae; genus Oxytropis; species Oxytropis ochrocephala. The sequence goes on along the minus strand of CM037092.1, from coordinate 58,745,407 downwards.
CGCCACGACCGGATGGCCGTATATAAAAGGCACTTGGGCGATCACCGCCGGACGGAGTGGTGCCTCCTTGGTCGCCGGAAACATCTCGATTCCCATTACGATAATCGTTAAGCTCGCCGTAGTGGTCCCGTGAGCGCTTCTAGATCTCCAGGAGTCAGAGGATTCGCACGAGGAATATCTCGTAGACGAGCGGTCCGACTCAAGATGGTAGATGGAGTCTGAATAGTCGTAATCATACGAAGGGGAACGGCGACTACGCACATTCCTCCGAGAGGCGACCGCGCGTGCCCGACCCTGCGTCTTGAGAGTGACGAAGTGCTTCCTCGGTGACGAATGTTCCTTCGGGGATGCATTCTGGCTCTGCGTGAAGGGCAAGCTTGGGCGGAGGGTTCTCTGTGGTTCGCTTGCTGGCGGGCTGGAATTGACCCTCTCTCAAAACGAAATATCAGCTAATCACAATCAGCGATGAGTTGATTCTTATTCTGAAGCAGTTGGAGAACTGCCCGGGTGACATGCTCCGGTAGAGGCTCTACAATCCTTGCATCCGCTAGCTCGGCCGGGATTTGCGGGAGTGGAGCTAGCTGCTGTACTTGTTCCAGAATCGGTCCTCGTCCGCCCTGCACCGAGGGCTCTTGGCGAGGATTGCCTTGTGATTCGTGAATGGTTACAGGCACACCCTCTGGGGTCTGCTGCGGACGACCATCTTGTCCGGGAGGGTCGTGCTGCGTCGATGCCCGCGTAGTAGGTCTCTTCGGGGCCATATTTGAGGTAGGATAGCGCTCGAGCCTCCTACTGTGGTTGCCAATTGATTGTACTTTGACCAATGAAGTGTTGATATCGCTTGTTGCCTCGCTGTCCGGTCGCTGTTAGTGAGCTTGGACCGGTCTTGAGAGCACCTCGAGTGGTAACTGCAAAGACACTCCGACGCTCGAGTCAGAGGTGTGCTAACGGGCAAGGTATCACAAGGTGGTACTGTGGATGAAGGTGGTATTTGTACCACTAGGGGCGCCCTGGCCGTTGCGAGAAATCCGGCCGGCCCCCGAGAATTGCGCCCCAAGCCGCGTGCTTGGGCCGTTTCGCTGGATTGGGCCGCTGTCCCATTTCTGATGGCACCACCTGGTATTGCTGATACACCCCAGAACACTAATTATATACTTGAAGATCACTAGTTTTTCTAGCTCATTTCCTTTCAGCATTTCGAGTTCTACCCCAAGAGAAAAGCCAAAACAAAGATTTTTCACATTTCTATCCACACTCTTCATGTTTAGTTTTACATTGGGATTTTTGGGAGCAATGTTGAAGGTCGTGTGGTACTTGCATGTAATCAGTAGTAGTCAGATATGGATGATGAGAAAGCTATATTCTCATTTGGAGTCATAAGTTCAGAAAGGAACATTTTGAGTTTTGGGGCTTTTGGGGAAGCTTGTGGTGTTCTTTGGAGTTAACTCAAGTTCAAAGTTTCGATTCTTGCTTGCATTTGTGTTGATTTCGACACTTAAGGTGAGTGTCCACACCACACTAAGTGTTTTATTGGGGATTGTATGTTTAGAGTGTGTTTTCTATGGTTTGAAATTGAATTGAATGGTTGGTCTCACTGAAAATGCATAGTTATGAAAATTTGGTATTTCGATTTTATGAAAAATGTTCCTGGTCATGGAGATTAAATTTTACTCGTTTCGCTTGTGACTATGTGATGCATATGTGTGTAAAAGTCACTAGAATATCTGCTTTTATGTTTGGATCGAGTTGGGAAAGGAATGGAATCGAATAGGAACGAAATCTCGCAAAAACCATTGAAAACTAGTGTCTCGCGAAAATAGCACAAGTCGTGTGTTTTTTCTCGCACAAGTCGCGCTTACTCCCGATTGTGCAAATTTACAAATTTCTTTAAGAGCGCAGCCCGTGCGCCAAAGCACGCAGGTCGTGCAACTCACTATTTTGAAGTACAAAAGCTTATTTTCTTCCGGATTTGAGTCCCAACTCCTCCAATCCTAAACTTAATCCAAATACATTGAGTTTACCATGTTTTTATGTTTATATGATTGTTAGTATGCCTTGTTTTTAAGTATCAAAAAGTGTTTAGGTTTTATAGAATGATTGTACTCGGTTTTGCCTATGATTAAGATGATAAATTATACCATGAAGATGTATGATTAATCAACATGTTTCATAATTATGTATGATTTATGATTTGAACATGCCTGGCTTAATCAAATAACGAAATTGACATGTGGGAACGCTAACATAATGAATGAGTCTAATTAAGATAATGAAAGTATTATAGAAGATATTCGATGACGATCCATGAGGTTAAATGAGCATACTTAGTGGAGGGGGTCATGATCCCGGCTAAGGCCCAAGACCATTGACTCATCAATTTATTGGTGGGTTGGGTTCTCGTGGAAACAGCCCTTTAGGATCTCCCGAGTTGTGCTTAAGACATGTAAGATAATAAAAAGAAACGCATGAGAGGAACCTTAAGGGTCGCGGAGGAATTCACAGAGATTTGTAATCTCCTTCTTTTATGTTTATGTGTTTTACAGTGTCCCAAGTAAAGCGATAGTTGTTGAGTTTTGAGACTTAGATGAAGAGCTTCATGGAAGTTATTATGTTTAATGTTGTGTAGTTTTTAAGTTGTCTTTGATAATTGTATCACTACCGTGATTAGGGAACACTATTTATGGATTCGAGTCATGTTATGTACAATATTATTTATCTTCAAGTCTTTCAATATCGTAGTCAAAAGCCTAACACAATTTTGCAAAGAAAAAAACTACCACTATAAGATTATCTTAAAATTATCATCAAATATAGTAACTGATAACTCTATTTTATATAGAGTATTTCATATGTTTAAACTTAGTAAATTGCTCTCTTTCAAGTAAAGATATGGAGTTTATATAGTATTTTGTGTGATATATGTTAACTTGAGTGATTGACATGGTTATAGTTGTTAATAGGCCATTTTGGATATATTGTGGTATGTTTGATGTTTTTCCTCAGTGCAGTCTACAGATCCTACATCAATGCTCCTGCATTGTTCCTGCACTGAATCTGCACAACTTGGTGAGTGAGCAGCTAGCTACTTGTGCATCCACTTGCATTGCTGACCTCATGCTTGGTTCCCTAAACCAGAACCACTTTATATAGTAGGCGCCTACCATTCACACATAGCCATAGGGATAGCTTTGAAGAGTCATCAACATAGGGACACATGTTCATACATCATTGGACCTCCCTATACACTTGGTCAAAGATCTCAACTTGGGGATCAACTCTGAAAAGCAACTACAGCTCAATCCTCTCAAGATTACTTCAACATGAAGGAAGGAAGCACCTCTCTTGAAGACTATAAAAGGACCTCACATCTTCATTTGGAAATATATCACAATCCATAAGTTTGATCAAAATTTCAATATACATAGTTAGTTTCTATTTTGTAAGAAGGAAAGGAAGGAATTAACAAATCCTCCTTACTTCGATTTCATAGTGTTTGTATAGTGCTAAGGAGTAATGCTAGTGCATTACAAGGAGAATTCATACAAAGAGCTTCAACTTGTGTAGCTTCTATCTTGTAATTTCTCTTTTGTGATATCAATTATATAAACATGTTCTATTCAGTTTATATTTACCTTGCAATGTCTATTGTTAGCTAAATCTCTCTTAGTTGGAATGTTCTAATCATTTAATGAGCTTTTAAGTAAGTATGATGCATGTATGTAATGTTTGCACTTTAGTTCTTGTTTGATAATATTTTCAACACTTATTTTGGGGATTGATCAACTTAGAATAAGTAAATTTGTAAAGAGCGACATGGCTTACAATTAAGAACTCAAGAACTAATATGGGTAAGTGTTTTACATAAAGGAAACTTTGTGAAAACCATGCTAAGGCCTAGACATAGGATAGTATAGTCCATAGGGTGATACTGTGGGTACTTAAGATACAAGGGTGAACTTATTTAAGCATGCCTAGACATAGGAAGCTTGTAATGAAACTCTGAAGAAAGTGACTGAAAGGCACATAGCTAATGCAATAGCATTCAGTGCAGCTGCATCACATACTGCATCAAACACTTAAAAGTAAATTACTTGATAAAGACATTCCAACTAACTTCTCTCAATTGCACAACAAATACTTGCACTTTAGTTTTTACTAACTTGATTGTGATCACACCAACTCCACTATAATTTGTTATTTAGTTACCTTACACTTTATTACTTAGTATTGAATTTTAAAAGAGAGTTTTTCAATCTCTGTGGGTTCGATCTTTTATACTACTTGTTTTGGACTGTGTATACTTGCACATGCTTTTTTCCAACACCAAGTTTTTGGTGCCGTTGCCAAGGATTGAAGTAAATTCTTTTTAAAATTCTGATATATAGTAATTTAGTGTTGTATATAATTCTGGTATTTGTAGTTTCTGTCATGCAGAAGTACATGGTACTTTAGTATATGTACAGGACCAGAAACAGAACACCAGAATATAGCTTAGATCCAGAAATAGAAAGAAGATTTAGGAGACACTTCAATTAGCTGACAGATCAATAGCCTATCCTGAATGTATCATAGAAGACATCCTAGTCAAGGTAGATAAATTTGTATTCCCTGTAGATTTTGTTATCCTTGACTTTGATGCAGATAAGGAAGTGCCTATTATCCTAGGTAGACCATTCTTAGCAACTGGCAAAACAATAATTGATGTGCAAAAAGGTGAACTCACTATGAGATTGAATGATCAAGAGATAAAATTCAATGTAATGAATGCTATGAAGTGTCCTGCAGAGAATACAGAAGAGTGTTCATCCTTAGTCTCTCTAGATCAATTGGTAGAAAAACAATTTTACAAACAGTATGATCACTTAGCCAATGCAGATGCATTAGATGCAGCAGCATTGCTAGATGTTGAAATACTAGAAAAAGAAAATCTGCCAATAGAAACTCTTGTAACTAAGTATGGGCTAGAACTTATGAACCACTCAATCTTGAGGATCCAATTCTCAAGAAGAATTTACCCTCAATAGAACAACCTCCTAAGTTAGAATTGAAGATACTGCCTGAACACCTTAAGTATGCCTTCTTAGGAGCAAATGAAACTTTACCTGTTATTATTGCTTCTGATTTAACATCAAAACAGGAGAGTGATCTCATCAGTACTCTAAAGAAGCATACCAAAGCTATAGGTTGGCAAATGGCAGATATCAAGGGAATTAGTCCTTCTATATGCATGCATAGAATCATTTTGGAAGAAAATTCCAAAAATAGCATAGAAAGTCAAAGAAGACTAAATCCTATTATGAAAGAGAATGTGAAAAAGGAAATCATTAAGTGGCTAGATGCTGTAATCATATACCCCATATCAGACAGTGCTTGGGTAAGCCCTGTTCAATGTGTACCAAAGAAAGGGGGTGTGACAGTGATAGCCAATGAAAAGAATGAGTTGATACCAACTAGAACTGTCACAGGGTGGAGAATCTGTATGGATTACAGAAAACTCAACAAAGTTACCAAAAAGGATCACTTTCCTTTACCATTTATAGACCAAATGTTAGATAGACTAGCAGGGAAAGAATTCTATTGTTTCCTAGATGGCTACTCAAGCTATAATCAAATAGCCATTGAGCCTAAGGATCAACACAAAACTACCTTTACATGCCCTTATGGAACCTTTGCTTTTAGAAGGATGCCATTTGGCTTATGTAATGCACCTGCTACATTCCAAAGATGCATGATGTCTATATTCTCAGATTTCATTGAGCAATCAATGGAAGGGTTCATGGATGATTTCTCTATCTTTGGAGAAATATTTCAATTTTGTTTGGAAAACTTGGAATAAATTATCAAGAGATGTGAAGAAACAAACTTAGTATTAAACTGGGAAAAGTGCCATTTCATGGTACAAGAGGGCATTGTGCTGGGACATAGAATTTCAAAGAAAGGTCTAGAGGTAGACAAAGCTAAGGTTGATGTCATTGAGAATTTGCCACCACCAAATACAGTCAAAGGTATCAGGAGCTTCTTAGGCCATGCTGGTTTCTATATAAGGATTATCAAAGATTTTTCAAAAATCTCAAAACCATTATGTATGCTTCTACAACATGATGTAGCATTTAACTTTGATGATTCCTGTATAGAAGCTTTTGAAAAGCTTAAAAAGGCATTGGTGACTGCACCAGTGATAGTAACACCTGATTGGAGCAGGCCATTTGAATTAATGTGTGATGCTAGTGACTTTGAAGTAGGAGCAGTCCTGGGGAAAAGGTATGACAAGGTTTTTCATTCCATTTATTATGCTAGCAAAACATTAATTGAAACTCAAGTGAACTACACAATTACAGAAAAAGAATTATTAGCTGTGGTATTTGCATTTGAAAAATTTAGATCTTACTTAGTTGGCACTAAAATTATTGTCTATACTGATCACTCTGCCATTAAGTATCTAATTTCAATGAAAGATGCAAAACCAAGGCTGATAAGGTGGATTTTACTCCTACAAGAATTTGATCTTGAAATAAGAGACAAGAAAGGAGTAGAAAATCAAGTAGCAGACCATTTATCAAGGATTGAAGGAGAATCACTAGGAACACAAGGAGAAGAGATCAAGGAGAGATTTACAGATGAAAAATTATTGGCAATCACAGTCAATGCAAAACATGAAACTGCATTTGCTATAGGCAATGCAGGAGCATCAAATGCATCTGCACCATGGTTTGCTGATATTGTAAATTTTCTTGCAAGCAAAGTAGTACCAGTGAATATGACATATCAACAAAAGAGAAGATTCTTCCAAATAGTCAAGCAATACTATTGGGATGATCCATTCCTTTACAAGATGTGCCCTGATCAATTAATGAGGAAATGCATACCTGAAGAGGAGCAACAAGCAGTGCTACTGCATTGCCATGCTGTACCTTATGGAGGACACTTTGGAAGCACTAGAACAGCAGCTAAGGTATTACAGTCTGGATATTTTTGGCCTACTTTATTTAAAGATGCTTATTTTATGGTAAAATACTGTGATAAATGTCAAAGAGCAGGAAATATCTCTGATAAACATGAAATGCCAAGAACCAATATTTTAGAAATTGAATTATTTGATGTATGGGGAATGGATTTCATGGGACCTTTTCCACCTTCTTTTGGCAATTTATATATCTTAGTAGCTTTTGTTTATGTGTCCAAATGGGTAGAAGCAGTAGCATTACCTAATAATGATGCTAAATTAGTGAGTAAATTTCTTCAAAGAAACATATTCACTAGATTTGGAACTCCTAGGGCTATCATTAATGATGAAGGTTCACACTTTTGTAATAAGATCATTGAAAACCTTATAGCTAAGTATGGAGTTAAACATAAGATAGCTACAGCTTACCATCCTCAAACTAGTGGGCAAGCAGAATTATCCAATAGGGAAATTAAGAGAATGCTAGAGAAAATGGTGAGTCCAAATAGAAAAGATTGGTCTTTACATTTGGATGATGCCTTATGGGCATATAGAACAGCATTCAAAACACCCTTAGGAATGTCTCCTTATAGATTAGTCTATGGAAAAGCATGCCATTTACCTGTGGAATTGGAAAACAAATCCTATTGGGCTATCAAGAAGCTCAATCTCAACCTAAACAAGGCAGGTAAAAAGAGAATGATAGAACTTGATGAGCTAGAAGAAATTAGGCAAACCTCTTATGAGAATGCTGAAATCTACAAAGCTAAAACTAAGGCATGGCATGACAAGAAAATTCACAGAAGAGAATTGAAAGAAGGAGGACTAGTTCTGCTTTACAACTCTAGATTGAAGCTATTTCCTGGTAAACTAAGATCAAGGTGGTCAGGATCTTTTAAGTTGATAAAGGTTTATCCACATGGAGCAGTAGATTTATTAGATAAAACATCAAATACTGTCTTCAAGGTGAATGGTCAAAGAATCAAAATGTACTATGGTGAACATGTGGTGAGAGACAAAATCACCACCCATTTGCAAAATCTCTAAGTAAAAAGAGGTAGTCAGGCTGACCAGACTCTTAAAACAAGCACTTAATGGGAGGCAACCCATCATTTTTAAGTATTTTTGTGCAATTTTATGTTTTTAGTTATTTTGCAGGAATGCAGTATACTAATGCAGCTGCATCAGTGCACCTGCATTGCAGAGGAAATTTGCCCTGCATCAAAAATTTCAAAAATTTGAAGAATATGATTAAGTGTGAGTCTTAAGGCATTAGGAAGATCAAAGGGAAGTTAAGCAAGATAAATGATGTGTTAGTAGCCAAAGATGACACATGGCGTGATGCATGCGCAACACGCAAGACATAACGGCTACCTACAAACTTCACTCCTTCTTCCTGAAACATTAAAGCCTTAATCTTATTACCGTTATCCCTTCTTCGCAAACCTCACAAATTTCTCTCATTCTAGAAACAGTTACTCCTCACATTCTCATCTCCATTTTTTCAATCAAAAACAATCAAAGACCTAGAAATTGAAAAATCAAAATGGTGAAAAAGCAATCAGCACAGAAATCATCAAGCAAGAATACCAAAATTCCCCAGAAAGAGAAGAAAGTCATGCATACAGGATCATCATCAAGCAAGAAAGGCAAAGCCAAAGAATCAGCATCGAGAACCGATGATAATGCACATATATGGAGGATGCATCTTCTGCCTGAAAGAGGATATGATTTGAAGAAGGCTAGCCCATCATTCATGTCAACAGTGGCCAATCTCAATTGGGATCATTTCGTTCTTCCAAGAGGAGGCTACATTGAAGATTTGGTGAGAGAATTCTATGCTGGAATCACACCACAAGAAGGAACAGAGCATTCCTACACTTCCATGATGAGAGGTAAACTTGTGCACTTTCATGCAAAGAAATTGAATGAACATTATATGCTAAGATATAATGGAATTGAATTTGAAAACAAAGTGGCAAAGACCTTTATAAAAGAAATGGAAGAAGTGAAAAGTAGGATTGCAATACCAGGATCTGTTTGGGAAAAATTCACACCTAATGAAATCAAACTTAGGAGCACATATTTGATAGATGCATTAGGAAATTGGCATTTGTTCATAGTCACTTCGATTTTGCCTACATCACACACATATGCAATGACCAAAGAGAGATTGATCTTGCTAGATACAATTCTCTCCGAGGAGAATGTTGACATAGGTAGATTGATTGCTAGGGAAATTCTTGAATGCACAACCAAATCAAAGGGATTTCTGTTTTTCCCTTGTCTCATTACTGAGTTATGCATGAAAGAAGGTGTTCCAATAGCCTCCCATGAACAAAGAAAATTCCCACCTGGAGATTTGAATGCTGAAATGAAAGAGAGATTGAGAAATGTAAGAGGCCCTGCACCTGCAATGCAAGAGCATCACATGCAGGCAACTTACAGTGGAAATTTTTGAATGATCAACATGATTGGCTACAACTTGTCTTTGACAAGATATTTGATATTGTGGGCCAAGTGAATGCCCCTGAATTTCCAAGCTGGGTGCTCAAGACTGAAGGAGAAGAAGAGGAAGAGAAAGGAGTTGAGGAAGAAGAGAAAAAAGAGAAGAAGGAGGAAGAACCTAGTACCGAGAAAAAAGTGACTAGGAAACAAGCAAAAGGAAAGAAGAAGGTAGTGGTAGAACCTGAAATTGAAGATTTGTATGACTCAGATACTGAGGATGAGGAATTAGAGAAAGAAATGGATAAAGAAGTGGAAGAAAATGAGGAATAAAGTGATGATGAAATTGATGAAGAAGAAGAAGAGCATGCTAGAGGTGTGATTCTAGAAGAAATAGCCAGGCAAAAATATGCCAAAACGTCAGCATCAACCCAACAAGAAACAACTCATACTTCACCTATCACATCACCAATTATCAAATCACCAATGATCTCACCAAACCAAGAATCATCTTCCCACCCAAAATCACCATTACCCTCCCTAAATGATCCACCAGTCCAGTCACGACAAACAACCCCTCCACCACCCTCTCCAACAAATGAACCTGAGAAAACACCTCACACAGAACAAACCATCTCTGAACCAACCCCTGTTATGCCAGAAAAAGAACCAGAACAACAAGTACCTTCTGACCCAAGTAACATTACTGCTAATGTTATTTCTACTATTGAGAAAGAGTTTGTGCAGGATAGAGAAGAAGAAGGACTCGACAAAGAAAAAGGAGAAGAAGAATCATCTGCAAAGGAGCCTGTAGCTCAATCTGAAATGATGCAGAGTGATGCTCCTGCATCACATGTTGCTGCATCACAACAGGCAACAACACAGCATGATGAGGCAACAATCAAGCTTGTTCTGGAAGAAATGGCTCAACAAAAGAGAGATGCTTGCACAACACTCAGAAGTTCTTCAAGAAACCTGCAGGCAGGCAAGCAAAATTGACACCAAAGAGGAAGCAAATCGATGTACGATCGACCGATGCACACTGCATCGCCTTAGAAACAAATTCTACAACTACACCAGAGGAAGAAGGTGCATCTGCACCTACAGAAGAAACTCCAACAAAGCCATCCAAAACAAAGAAGCAGAAGGTGAAACACACTCCTCCTACCAGGCAAAGCACCAGAACCAGGAGTGGAGCCAAGAAATGAGTATCATGTACAAGTTTTCACCTATTACTATAGCTTGTGTTGTTTCTGTCTAAAAACTATTTCCCTGGTTGTTTTTAATCCCTCTCCCCTATTTTGAACAAATATGATTTGTATTTTCTGAACAAATTAGCAGTGTAGACACTGCTACCCCTTAAGTTTGGGGGGGATTTATCTAGTATGTTGTGTGATTAAATTAAATATGTTTGTTTTATCTAGTAAATATATATGTTATAAAGTAGTTTATATTTTGTTTAAATATTAGATGTACTTAACAAAGTAGTATCTAAATACATGAAATTATTTACAAAGAATCTCTTTTGGAAATAGTGGAAAGTATGAAGAATACTATTATTGTTAAAAGTATTTTAGTAGAATGGATCAGTTTTTCAAAAATATGGTGAAAACCCTATGGATGGAATTTTAATGATGAAAAAGAGAAAAAGAAGCCTTATTTCTTAGAAAATAACCAAATTTATTTTTACTTCAACACTTTAAAACTTAGTTTGTGAAAAGAACCTTGCTATTTAAAGATCAATCTGATGCAATGCACAAAAAGAGTAAACAATGCACAAAAAGAATACAAAAATGTGGACAAAAGATCAAAGATCAAAGCCATAGTGTCCTGAATCATTTGAAACTATACCTGTGCCTAAGTACATGAATGTATCTGGAGGTCAAAGACCTGTGCCATGCAGAATAAATGTATCCGGAGGATAGGTCAAAATCGAACTGTGCCAAAGTGCAAAGAAAAAAAATATATGCATCCGAGGTCAAAGACTGTGCAAAGTGCAATTGCATCCGAGGTCGCTGAGAAAGGCAATATGAGCTATCAAAAGAAAAAGCATCATCGGTCAGGTAAGCATCAATGCAATCGCAGACCAAGAAAAGCAAAATGCAGAAAAAATCAATGCACAAATCACTTCAAAGAAGTAATGCATCTGCACAAATGATCCACACAAAAAAATAGAAAAATGCATTGGCTCAAAAGCTTTTTAAAGAAATTCAACCAAGCCCTTTGTTGTACTTAAAACTCCCCAACACTTGAGAAATTTTGTGAGTCTAATCTCTCTTTTGAAAAATATTTTGGTGTGACCAAATGTTCCTGGGTGTATTAGCAAATACTAGGACTGCCAACAGCAATTGGACCTGCGGCCCAGCCCATCTCGATCGGCCCAAACACGCTGCTTGGAGCGCAATTCTCGCCGGCCGAAATCTTCGCAAAACGGCGGTCGGACCGCAGATATATATCGCCATTCGCATATGGCTTCGTGCACGTTCTCTAACCTTGTGCTATCTCGCCTCGAGCGACCTCTCACTAGATCGTCGAGTGTCTTTGCGTGTACCACCCGAGGTGCTCAACGCGTGAAGCCAGGACCGGTCCTTTCATTACCTCAACGACCGGTCCATTCGACGAAGCAACCTCTACTTCAACACTTTATTGGTCAACGTACGATCAAAACATATGAAATACTCTATATAAAATAGAGTTATCACACCCCCATACTTAAACCATTGCTTGTCCTCAAGTAATGACAAAGACAAACTATTTAAAACTATATTTCCGACGATCTAGTGAGAGGTCGCTCGGGTGGTACATTGGGGTCGCTCCTTCCAAACTTCACCCTAATGCGTGGGCGTTTCTGAAGACCTTTGAGGTCCTTTTGACTAAGCTTGGGTCTGACGGTGACGATCATGTCGTTTCTTCACTCTCTTTGAGTGAGAAATGGCTCGGGAGAAGGCAAACAAAGAGAAGAGGGAGCAGTCTCCTTTAAGATGCGTAAGACTCATCACCGGCTTCTTCAAAGCATACCAGAATCTCGGGAGCGGCCCGGAGAAGCCAGATTTTTGGATCGCTCCCACCAAGAGGCCGGTAAGGCCGTGTCGGAGGTTCAACCGGACGGGATGCTCGGTCCCCCTTACTTTCCCATCATGTGGAACGAGGCTCACTTCTGCAGGCGGCCCGGGGATTACATTTATACTCACAAAGACTTGGGGAGGCCGACTGCGGTCTCTTGATATGATCAAAGCGGCGGCGGGCATGATGCGTCCGCACTTAAGGGCGACATACCTTGCCGCCCCTTTGTCTTGCACGAGGCGAGTGCACTGGAGGCCAAATCGGTTTGCTTTAACTTTGCCTCTATATTTTTGATGTCAATCTTTTCTTCTAACTCATAACTCGTTATTTTGCGTAAAGAATGGCCAAAAAATTGGGCCGTGATCGAGTCGCTTCAACCTCTTTTGCTATTCCGGAGCCGGGAGGTATGACGGATCTCGGCCGTGGATGCCCCGAATCGTCCTCCAAGGTGCCCCCAACTCCCAAAGGTCCAAAGAAAAAGCCAGCTGTTCGGTCGCCTCCTCGCTCTGACGATCGCTCCGCCAAGCGGATAAAGCTTGACGACCGGAACATGGATTCCGCCAAGGCCGACCTCCCTATTCTCTCTCTTGAGAAGCTAGGACAGGTCGAGCTCGAGTGGTTCAGGAAGAAGCCGATGGAGGTCCAGGCTTTCTTTGCTTGGGGATAGACAAGATCATGACCGAGCTTGGGGCCGAAGCTGAAGGTACTTTACTTTTTCAATCCGTCATTTCTTTCGTTTTAGGTCGACCGACTAACGGCCGGACGATCTCTGTTTGCAGGGGCTCGTGCTGCTAAGGAGTCTTTGACCGAACTGCAGGTGAAGTACGACAAGCTTGCCAAGGCAAAGAAAGAAGCTTTTCAGCGGGGCGAGGAGGACCGGGCCAAGCTTGCCAAGAGGAATAAGGAGCTCGCCGCCGTGTGAATACCAAAGTCGACCTTGAATCCGTAGAGAAGGATAAGGCCAGCCGAGGCCGAGAATGCCGATCTGGCGCGCGAAGATCCAAATGGTGGCCTGTGCCGGCCGGGAGGCAGCGAACGAACAGCTTCTACAACGCCTCTTGCTCAGCGCGGGCCACGAATGCGATCGAAGATTAACTTCGACGAGAAGATGATTAAGCCCGCCCATTATGTTGCGGATAACAAGATTATGCTGCCTGAGCAAGTTGACGAACAGGGAAATGTTGTTCAACCGGCCACCGTTCTTTTCTGAAGCCTTTGAAGCCCGCCTGCGAGCGGAGTAATTTCTGTAATAGTTTAACTTGCCTTCGGGCACAACAATTTTCCCGCCGTGCGATTTTTTTCAATTCGTGGGCGCTCGGCCGACCAAGGCGTCCGTGTTTGTAATGACAATTTTTACTTGCTTTTAATTGCGCCTGTTCAAATTTACATTGCTATGTGTGTATTTCTTACATTTATTCGCCTTAGTCATTTCGAACTTGTAGGCCGCTCGGCGGCCGTTTCGTGCTATTTAGATAGCGCTCGTTTATGGTCGGGCCATTTCGATGGCACTCGGTCGGGCCATTTCGATGGCACCCGTGTTTCGTGCTATTTCGATAGCGCTCGTTTATGGTCGGGCCATTTCGATGGCACTCGGTCGAACCATTTCGATGGCACCCGTTGGGATCATTTCGATGATCTCGAGGTAGGTCGCTTTCGACTACTGCTCGCTGGGTTATCACTTAACCCTCGGGCCATTTTCGATGGCGCTCGTTCGAGTCAACTCGGTGACCGTTGCTTGTGCCATCTCGGCGGCACACGCTATAGATCGTTTCGACGACCTGAGGTTCGCGGGTTATCTAACCCTTGGGCCATTTCGATGGCTCTCGAGGTAGATCGTTTCGACGATCTGATCAAGTTGATAATCTTCGATCGCTCCTTTGCCACGGGCAATCTTGAGCGACCGGTCATACATTCTTGCGAGAAAGTAAAGAACACATCATATTTCTAAAGGTCAGGCCTCTGTAAAAAACCTAGTGGGAAAAAGAGCGCCTGCCTGCTTTTCATTCATAGGTCGGTCGTCATTACATTCAAACGTAATATTTCCTAAGCTTTTCTGCATTCCACGTTCTGGGGATAGTCGCCCCATCCATAGTTTCCAGCTCGTAAGCCCCCTTCCGGTCTTGTTGATGACCCCTGTATGGACCTTCCCAATTTGGTGCGAGCTTCCTCGCGCGTGCATTCTTGTTTCCCTCGTCGGCCGCCTTAGAACGAGTGACCGACCGTGAAGTCTCTCTTTGCACGCGAGTGTTGTATCCGGGTCGCGACCTTCTGCTTGATCAATTGCTCTCTTAGTGACGCTTGGGCGCGCACTCTTCAATTAGGTCCAATTCTTCTCGAATAGCTCGGTGCGTTTTCGACCACCGTAGGGGATTCGAAGTTCTCCAATTCACTCGCCCATCTCTATGGGTATCACAAAGATCGATCCCATATACCACCGAATGGGGACTCCCGGCCGTTGAGTGAGGGGTCATCCCAGTAAGCCCATAGAACGGATCGCGCTCTTCGACCCGCCTCCTTTCGCTTCATCGAGTCTTCGCCAACCCACGCAGAATTACTCTGTTGGCCGCTTAAGCTTGGCCGTTAGTCTGAGGGTGCTCGACCGAGGTGAAACGCTGTTTTACCCCTAAGTCGGCCAACATTTCTCTGAATCTCTTGTCGTGAACCGGGTGCCGCTATGCATTATCGATTCTTGAGGATCCCAAAACGGGCCAACACACACCGGCCGAAGAATTTGCTCACTTTCGCCGAGGTGATGGTTGCAAGAGGTTCGGCCTCGACCCACTTAGTAAAATAATCTACCGCCACGATCAAGAACTTGAACTGGCCTGGAGCAGGTGGAAACGGGCCTAGCAGATCCATGCCCCACCAAGCGAAGGGCCAAGGTGAGACAAGACTTTGCAACTCTGTGGAAGGTGCAATGTGGACATCAGCATGCATTTGGCATTTCTTGCACTTCTGAACGAGCTTCTTGGCGTCCTCGTCCATGGTCGGCCAATAATAGCCGGCCCTGAGAGCCTTCTTAGCTATGGAACGAGCGCCCTGGTGACTCCCACAAATACCTTCATGAATGTCCCTCAGCACATGGTCGGCTTCGACCGACGTAAGGCACCTTAACAATGGAGAGGAGAATCCTCTTCTATACAATTTTCCTTCTATAACCGAATACTTGGTCGCTCTGAGCCTGACCAACTTAGCTTGCTTCGGATCGCTCGGTTCTTCTCCTTCAACAATGTATCTCAGGATAGGGGTGATCCAATCTGAATCCGTGTCGACACACAAAACGGCCAACGACTGGCTTGGCTTGGTCGATACGCTCGGCCGATTTAGAGTCTCCTGAATCAAGCTCCTGTGATTACCCGGAGTCTTCGTACTCGCAAGTTTCGATAGAATGTCTGCTCGGACATTTTCGGTCCGAGGTACATGAGTTACTTCAGCCCGGTCGAACTGCTTGAGAAGCTCTCTTACTCGCTAGGTAATTCTTCAAAGACGTCGTCCTTAGCATCATATAATTCTTTAATCTGCGAGACTACAAGCAAGGAATCGATCCGAGCTCGACTCGGCCGACACCAAAATCTCTCGCGAGTCAGAGGCCGATGCATGCTTCATATTCGGCTAATTGTTCAAGTGTGGAACGCAAAAGATAAAGAGACTTCCACAAAGCAAGGCCTTACAATTCTCTAGTATTAGGCCGACCCCACTCCTCTTTATTGGACGACCCGCCTCACGCAAGATCCAGTCGTTTCGGCAGTCTTCGGGATTGGAGTCATTTCAAAGAATGAAGTCGGCCAACACCGCGCTTTGCGGCCGATCCGATTCAAATTTAATGCCAAATTCATCGAGCTCCACCGCCCACTTTATCATTCGTCCCGCCAGTGTCCGGCCGATGAAGGACTTGCTCGATTGGTGACGGTCCTTACCACGACACTGGTGGGCCACAAAGTAGGGTCTCAACCTTCGAGCAATGATCGAGTGCAAGAGCAAACTTCTATTTTCTCGTACCTCACCGGGCCGCGCAACACTTTACTAATAAAGTAGACCGGATTTTGTTTCACCGCATTCTCGACCAACACGGCGCTCGAACTTCTTCGTGATAGCCAAGTACAGTACAATGTCTCGCCCGGCAATGCGCTTAGTCATAATTGGCGGATTGGTCAAAGCTTGCTTCAATTCATCCAACGCCACGGCATTGGTCACCCACTCAAAATCCACCTCTTTCTTCAAAGAGCCTAAATGATTGGAAGCGACTTGCGTGCGCTTTGGGAATGAACACAGACAGAGCGCCACCATGCCATTCGGTTGTTGTATCTCTTTTTTTAGTCGTGGGCGGCCTCATATCGGCGATCGCCCGCACTTCTCGGGTTTGCTTCTATCCTCTTTCACGGTGGAAGCCCAAAATCTGCCTACCTCACCCCAAAGGTACACTTCTCAGGATTCAGTCTGAGTGAGTTCTTCCTAGCTTCTTCAAATATTTCCCTGAGGTCGCTCACATGATCTGGGTCGGTTACACTTTTGATGATCATGTCGTCCAAATACACCTCTGAGATTCGACCGATCTGCCTCTTGAAAATTTTGTTCATCATTCGCTGGTAGGTCGCTCCAGCGTTCTTGAGGCCGAAAGGCATCACCTTGTACTGAAAATTTCCCCGATCGGTCATGAAGGCTGTCTTGTGCCGATCGGGCGGATACATCGTGATCTGATTGTATCTAGAGTAAGCGTCCAGAAAAGACAGTAGTTTGTAGCCCGAGGCCCCATCGACCAATTTGTCAATGTTGGGTACGGGGAAGGCATCTTTCGGGTATGCCTTATTTAGATCGGTGTAGTCTACACACATCCTCCACTTTCCATTCTTCTTTTTAACCAAAGACGACATTGACACCCCAGTCGTGTATTTGATCTCTTCTATGAAATTGGCCTTGCGTGCTTGAGATTTTTCCTCGCTCGAGTATCGCCTTCTTTGAGCGACCAAGCGACCCCTTCATCGATCGAAAGTTGATGGCGAGCTACTTCGATAGGAATGCCGCATGTGCATTTGCTTCGCCATGCGAACAGGTCAGCATAGTCTCTCAAACATTGCACAAGGTCTTGCTTCACTTGCTCTGGTAGGTCGCTACCGAGCTTGACTATCTTTGTTGGGTCGTCTCCCAACTGCACATCTATTAGCTCTCCATGAGGTTCTGGCCTTTTCAACCTGTTTTTCAGCTCTCGGGCTAAGTCATCATCGTTATCCTCTGGGTCGTTGTCTGGATCATACCGAGCATCCAAATCAGTGACGTTGACTTGGTGGCCTTCACCAGTGCTTTGAACATTTGGTCCAAGGTGTAACACCCCATTTCTACCCGGTAATTTAAATTAAAAATCAGAGTATATATTCATATATATGTTTCGGTTATCTCTTGGTTTAGGGTGTTATAAAATAGTGAACTGATTGACTATGGGATTACTCAGGTAACTGATACTACTTGCAACAGGCATTGACCTCCTTTGCAAGGCTCTCAGTGATGCCCTTGTAAATACACCAGTGAAAGAAATCCTGACCTTAGTGGCGAACCACAATTTAGCCATAGTCATTCAGCACACTAATAGTATAACATAAATCATTCCTCAATAAAATGGAGCGTCACACCTCTCTCTTAAAACACTCAACAGTTAATTCATCTCATAAACATAATCAAAATACGTAACACCATAAATCACGTGATAAACAATCTCATAACATGCAGCGGAAATCAAAGGTACATCTCGAGTAATACATAGAGAATCATATATGAAAGCTCAACAGTGAGCAAAACAAGGCAATAACAGTCTAAACCCCAACCCCTAGGTGCTACGTATCAGAGCAGACCGACTCGGGGATTAGTGAAGGTAGAAAGCCCTCACTCATGACTACCTGTGGTAAACAACAACAGAAAGGGTGAGTCTCAAACTATATAATAAAAGTGATAATACGCAATATATACAATCACAGTTCATAACAACATCAAACACACCAATAATCACACAATAACATGCATGCGCTCATGAGAATGTATGCAATGGAAGTATGCATGTGGTACCATTTGCCCTCCGGCGTTCTCAATATTTGCCCTCCGGCATTCTCATCAATAATGGAGTCCTCATGACTCTGGCCCTCCGGCCGCCCTCAGGCTTCACTATCATTTTATAAGCTCTACGACCGCAGCCGAATGTATGCATGAGACTCCATGTACAACACAAACACAATCTCAATCAGCTCAATACACACATTAACTCTTACCTCAGTAGTTAATCTCATCTCTTAGCCCTCATGGCTTGGCCCTCCGGCCCATGCCCCCATGGCATGCTCAGACACCTCATTATACACTCTCAACACCATTAAGTCCCAATGACTAATCTCCTCTAGAGTACTCAACCTCACTCAGGGACCTAAACCACCATTTAGGACCAAAACAATCATCTAGGGACCAAATCATCACCTAGGGACCAAAACGGCACACTCTTAGGCACTTGGCAAAGACTAGGCGCCATTTTCCCCACATTACGCGCCCGTGCAACACAAAGACTAGGCGCCAGAACTCAAGATTTTTGCGCCCCGTGGCAACACGACCACTGGGCGCCACTTTTCTAGCAATCTGCGCCCGGGCAACACAGCACCTAGACACAAACTCGCATACGCCTGCACACACGAGCGCAGAGACTAGCGCCTGGCAAAGACAATTTAGCGCCCCTGCCGACCCAAAGACACCCAACACTTTCAAACCAAAAACCACCCGAGCCAAAATGTTTAAAAATGTTTTTGGGCAGGTAAATACAAAATTTGGCACAGTGAAATATGCCCAGAAAAATAAGTTTCACCCAAACCACCCCCTTTACACACGCAAAGTCACCCCCACCGAGACATTAAAATAAGACCTGTACTCAGGAAACTACTCGAGCCAAAACACTTAAAAATGAATTTGGGCAGGTGAATACAAAAATTGGCACAGTAAAATATGTTCAGAAATGTGAGTTTCCCTCACCCACCCCATTTACACACACAAAACCACCCCCACCGGGACATTTTCAAAATGACACCTGAACCGAAAAACCACTCGAGCCAAAACACTTAAAAATGAATTTGGGCAGGTGAATACAAAAATTGGCACGGTAAAATATGTTCAGAAATACAAGTTTCACTCCCCGGGCCCCAAAATACCCACATTCTGGCGCCCAGACAGCAAACACACCCTCACAGCACTCAAACAGTTACAGACTGGCGCCAGACACAAAGAACTTGGCGCCTGCACAAAGAACACACTCACTCGATCCATCTGCATAAGTTGACACATGCGCCATTTCTCTAGGAAATTGGCGCCCTGCACTTCAACATTCCTCAGAAACTTCCTGCTACAGTACCTGGGGCGCACAATTCCTAGCCATATGGCGCCCCAACCTCAAAATCCCCAAATTCTACAAATCCTCTCAAACCAATCCACATTATAATCATTCTAACACCTCCAATTTCACAAATTAACAAACCATTGCACATCCAAATCATCAATTACATCAAAATCACGAAATCATAGATTATAAAACCCTAACTCACGCTCTAAATCGATTTTACCAACAAATTCATCAATTCAAGAAATCAAATCATCATGCAATCATCAATTAACATCAAACAAATTTCATGATATACATATAACCCATTATCTCCTCTATTATAGAGTGAGACTCCCTTACCTCAAATTAACTGTAGAAGTCCTTTTCACAGAGTCACGTTCAAAACCTCAAAGAACAAGAGCTCCTTCTCTTCCTTTCTCCTCAGGCGATTGCTCTTTCCTCTTTCTCTCTGTGGTTGCGCTGCTTTCCTTTCTCTTCTCTTCTCTCTCTATTCGCTTCTTTCTCTTCTCTTCACAAATGAGAGAAAATTCTACTTTTGGCTATATGTATATTGGGCCAAGCGCACCTGGGCCCTTTTTACACCCCTTTCTCCATTTCTTCCACCATCCCCTTCAATTAAAATAAATTATCAATTATAAACACTATTTTATATTCTATTATAATTTAAAACAGTGTAACACGTTTAAATAATTTAATCAATTGCTTAATTAAATCATTTAGGGTGTTACAACTCTCCCCCACTTAGGAAATTTCGTCCTCGAAATTCATACCTGATTCAAACAGCTCCGGATACGACTCCCGCATCCTGCTCTCCAGCTCCCAAGTCATGCTCTCACCAGCAGCTCCCAACCACACTACCTTGACCAAGGCAATGTCCTTCCCTCTCAACACCTTCACTTCTCTATCATCAATCCTCACTGGCATAGTCTCCACAGTGAGGTTCTCACGTACCTCCACATCATCCATGTGAATCACATGAGACGGGTCTGGAATATACTTCCGAAGCTGTGACACGTGGAAGACATCGTGCAAGTTCGAAAGATTAGGTGGCAAGGCCACCCTATAAGCAACCTTTCCAACCCTCTCAGTGATCTGGTACGGTCCAATAAACCTTGGAGTCAACTTCTTTGCCTTCAGCCACGCCAACACCGTCATAGGCGTGACCTCGTGAACCCATGCTCACCACTGAAACTCCAAGTCCTTTCTCCTCCTATCGTGATAACTTTTCTCGGCTCACCTGGGACTCTTTCATTTTCTCTCTCGATCATTTTCACTTTCTCCGTAGTCTCCTAACCAACTCCTACCCAAGAACAACACTCTCACCGGACTCATGCCAACACAAAGGAGTTACGCACCTCCGCCCATACAAAGGCCTCAAAAGGAGCCATCCTAATGCTCGAATGATAGCCGTTATTATAAGTGAACTCAATCGGGGGAGATGTGTATCCCACGCACCTCCCTCGCTCTAGCACACAAGCTCTCAAAAGATCCTCCAAAGACCGGATGGTTCTCTGCAGCCGACCATCGGTGCGAGGATGATAAAATCGAACTCAACCTCGGCTTGGACCCCAAAGCCTCCCCGCAAGCTCCCCCAAAACTCGATGTAAACCGCGGGTCTCTATCCGACACAATACTCTTCTAACCCCATGAAGCTTCACAATCACACGAATGTATATTCTAGCCAACTTTGGCAATCGGATAGGTGATGTTGATAGGAATAAAATGAGCGGACTTAGTCAACCTATCCACAATCACCCAAATAGTGTCGACTTTCTCGCAGATTTGGCAACCCGATCCACAAAGTCCATGGAAATGTTTGTCCCACTTCCATTCCGGAATTTCTAAAGGTTGCATCACCCCCAGCAGTCTTCGTGCTCAATCTTTGACTTCTCGCAAGTCAAACATGCATATACAAATCGCAACAACATCTCTTCATACCAGGCCACCAAAATAGTTTCTTCAGATCATGATACATCTTAGTAGCACCTGGATGAATGCTCAACTTACTCCTATGGCTCTCCTCAAGTATCATCTTCTTCAACTCAGCATCATCCGGAACACAGATTCTGTCCCTGAATCTCAACACACCCTGGGAATCCAACCTGTAATCCCCCTCTGCCGCTTGCTCACCAGCAACCAGCAAGTCTACCAGTTTCACATCTAGTTTCTGGGCGTCTCTGATACTAACCAAGAAATCATTCCCAATCCTCAGCATACCCAATCTGACACTCTGGGGTGTCACCTCACAAACCAGACTCAAGTCGCGGAATTGCTCAATCAACTCCAACTCCTCACCATCATAGTGCGACATATGCAAAGTTTTC
Organism: Oxytropis ochrocephala; assembly: GCA_020916435.1. Taxonomy (NCBI): domain Eukaryota; kingdom Viridiplantae; phylum Streptophyta; class Magnoliopsida; order Fabales; family Fabaceae; genus Oxytropis; species Oxytropis ochrocephala. The sequence goes on along the minus strand of CM037092.1, from coordinate 58,723,272 downwards.
CGACTTAAAGCATCAGCCACGACATTAGCTTTGCCGGGGTGATAGTTCAAGCCGAAATCATAGTCCTTCAGCAGCTCTAACCAACGCCTCTGTCTCATATTCAACTCCTTCTGGTCAAACAAGTACTTCAGACTCTTGTGATCACTGAACACTTCGAATCTAGTACCATAGAGATAGTGCCTCCAAATCTTCAGCACAAACACAATCGCAGCCAACTCTAAGTCATGAGTAGGATAGTTCTTCTCATGGGTCCTCAACTGTCGAGACGCATAAGCGACTACCTTCCCATCCTGCATCAATACACCTCCCAAACCCATCTTGGAAGCATCGCAGTACACAACAAATGGTTGCTCTGGCACCGGCAACACTAACACTGGAGACGTGGTCAACCTCCTCTTTAGCTCTTGGAAGCTCTCTTCACACTTTGCATCCCACACAAATGCCTTCCCCTTACAAGTCAGTCGGGTCAATGGAAGGGCTAGCTTAGAAAACCCTTCAATAAACCTCCTGTAATAACCAGCCAACCCCAAGAAACTCCTGATCTCAGTCACAGACTTTGGGCTCTCCCACTGCAACACTTTGCATCAACCTTGGCCGGATCCACAAACTATACCATCACCGAAATGATATGACCCAAGAAGCTCACCTCATGCAACCAGAACTCACACTTTGACAACTTGGCATACAACTTCCTCTCTTTCAAGACCTCTAGCGCCAACCTCAAGTGCTCTGCATGCTCTTCCTCAGATTTTGAGTACACCAGAATATTATCAATGAAAACGACCACAAACCGATCCAGATAGCTATGAAAGATTCGGTTCATGTACTCCATAAACACCCCCGGTGCATTTGTGACACCAAACGGCATTACAGAGTACTCATAATGCCCATACCTCGCTCACGACGCTGTTTTACGGATATCCTCATCCTTCACCTTAATCTGGGTGATACCGGACCTCAAGTCAATCTTGCTAAACACTTTAGCACCCACCACCGTGATCCATCGGATCATCTATCCTCGGGAGAGATACTACTTATTCTTGATAGTCACTTTATTCAACCGTCGTAGTCCACGCGCAAACGCATACTCCCATCCTTCTTCTTTACCAATAAAACCGGAGCTCCCCATGGTGACACTAGGCCTCACAAATTTCTTCTCAAGAAGCTCCTCTAACTGCTTTCTTCAATTCGCATAACTCGAAGTGACATCCCAGACGCGGTGCCATAGACACAGCCTAGTACTGTGCACAAGCTCAATCCCGAACTCAACTTCCCTCTGGGGCACACTAGGAATCTCATCCGGAAACACTTCAGGGAACTCACACACCACTGTAACCCATTAACCACGGCTTTCGGTTCTCGTGAGACATAATCGACCACCCTCTTTCATTACCTCGCGCAATTGCTCACAGACAATGAGAGCGAACTCTTCCTCTTCAGAAGAAGAAAACTAATAGACTTATCGTATCAGTTGATGTGCACATGGTTATCTACTAACCACCCATGCCCAAAATCACATCTAACCCACCCAAAGGCAAACAAATCGAATCAACTGTAAAATCCTGCCAAGAAGGCCGACAGAGGACACCTAGCACACATTAGAGAAGTAGTTACTGGACCGCTTAGCCGAGTGTCGATAACCATCCCTCTCTCCATAGTAGACAATACTAAATTTAACTTTTCAGCACAAACAGATGCAATAAAAGAGTGCGTAGCACCCGTGTCAACAATAGCAACTAAAGGTGTACCAGAGATGAAACATGTACCTCTGATATCATTAGGTCCTCTCAACTCGCCAAAGGCAAACACCCTCCCAATGAGATCTTTCCTTCTTAGGCTTGGGGCACTTGAAGCTAATGTGACCAACTTCACCACAGATTGAAACATACAGCTTCCTTGCGATCACACTCGGATGCCATGTGACCACTCTTCCCACACTTAAAACATCTCTTCACTTCCATCTTACAATCAAAGCTCTTGTGACCTGGCTTGTCACACTTGAAACACACAACATCAGATGGGGCGTCTCCCCCACTTGGCTTCTTGCCCTCATGATACCTCCTACCCTCAGCAGACCTGCTCCCACCATTATACTTGTTACCACCCGCATACCTTTGTTTTCCCTTGTCAGCAGACGTCTCATAAGGCTTACCCCCATTATGAAATTTCCCCTCGGTCTCTCATGACCCTAGAGCGGGCATTCTTTGTCTTCCTCATAAATCCTGCAAAGAATCTACCAGATCGAAGAATACTCTAATCTTCGATACCCCACACCGCTTGATATCGACCTCACCCATTCTCAAACTTAATGCACTTTGAGAATTCAGCCCCAGCCTCAGCATAGTGGGGATAGAACTTGGCCAACTCCGTGAACTTGGCAGCATACTCAGTGACAGACATACTTCCCTGCCTCAGTTCAAGGAATTCCAGCTCTTTCTTACCTCTAACGTCCTCGGAAATACTTTCTCAAGAATTCCGCCGAACACGGCCAAGTGATCTCCTCCGCAAAGACTCCAACCTCTCACCGGTCTCCGGCCACGGTCCATCGACCTCTTCGGATAAAGTATGAGTACTGCGACTTTACTTTCTCGGTCATGGCTAATCACCTCAAGATCCTCTCAATCTCCTTCACCAAGTCAATGCACCATCCGGGTTGTACCTCCCCGCCGAAGGTAGGGGTTTCTCTCTCGAATGTTGCTGCATCGGGTCTCGATTCTCATTGCGTTCCATAACTTGTGCTATGGCTTGCAACGCCTCGCAAGTGCAAGATCAACTCTTCTTGCCATATCAACCTAACAACTGCGGCATAAACAACCATTGAACTAATTCCGGACTCTAACCGCATACACAACATGACAAACGTACACACTTGGTCGGACAGACCGAACTTTTGCTCGATACCACTAATGTAACACCCCATTTCTACCCTGAATTTAAATTAAAAATCGTGAGTATATATTCATATATATGTTTGGTTATCTCTTGGTTTAGGGTGTTATAAAATAGTTAATCGATTGACTATGGGATTACTCGGTGTAATCGATACTACTTGCAATGAGCATTGACCTCCTTTGCAAGACTCTCATGATGCCCTTGTAAATACACCAATTGAAAGAAATCCACGACCTTAGTGGCGAACCACAATTTAGCCATAGTCATTCAAAGACACTAATAGTATAACATAAATCATTCCTCAATAAAATGGAGCGTCACACCTCTCTCTTAAAACACTCAACAGCTTAATTCATCTCATAAACATAATCAAAATACGTAACACCATAAATCACGTGATAAACAATCTCATAACATGCAATGGAAATCAAAGGTACATCTCGAGTAATACATAGAGAATCATATATGAAAGCTCAACGTTGAGCAAAACAAGGCAATAATAGTCTAAACCCCAACCCCTGTGTGCTACGTGACGAGAGGCGGACCGACTCGGGGATTAGTGAAGGTAGAAAGCCCTCACTCATGACTACCCGTGGTAAACAACAACGAGAAAGGGTGAGTCTCAAACTATATAATAAAAGTGATAATACGCAATATATACAATCACGATTCATAACAACATCAAACACACCAATAATCACACAATAACATACATGCGCTCATGAGAATGTATGCAATGGAAGTATGCATGTGGTACCATTTGCCTCCGGCGTTCTCAATATTTGCCCTCCCAAGCATTCTCATCAATAATGGAGTCCTCATGACTCGGCCTCCGCCCTCGAAGCTTCACTATCATTTTATAAGCTCTACGATCGCGTGAATGTATGCATGAGACTCCATGTACAACACAAACACAATCTCAATCAGCTCAATACACACATTAACTCTTACCTCAGTAGTTAATCTCATCTCTTAGCCCTCATGGCTTGGCCCTCCGGCCCATGCCCCCATGGCATGCTCAGACACCTCATTATACACTCTCAACACCATTAAGTCCCAATGACTAATCTCCTGGTGCAACACAGCCACTGGGCGCCACTTTTCTAGCAATCTGCGCCCCACAGGGCAACACGAGACCTAGACACAAACTCGATACGCCTCCGGACACGAGCGCACGGACTAGGCGCCACAGGCGCAAAGATGATTTAGCGCCCCTCACCGACCCAAAGACACCCAACACTTTCAAACCAAAAACCACCCGAGCCAAAATGTTTAAAAATGTTTTGGGCGTAAATACAAAATTTTGGCACAGTGAAATATGCCCGAAAAAATAAGTTTCACCCAAACCACCCCTTTACACACGCAAAGTCACCCCACCGAGACATTTTTAAAATAAGACACAGTACTCAGAAACTACTCGAGCCAAAACACTTAAAAATGAATTTGGGCGGTGAATACAAAAATTGGCACAATAAAATATGTTGTAAATGTGAGTTTCCCTCACCCACCCCATTTACACACACAAAACCACCCCCACCGGGACATTTTCAAAATGACACCTGCAACCAGAAAACCACTCGAGCCAAAACACTTAAAAATGAATTTGGGCAGGTGAATACAAAAATTGGCACGGTAAAATATGTTCAGAAATACAAGTTTCACTCCTCGGGCCCCAAAATATCCACATTCTGGCGCCAGCACAAGAACACACCCTCACAAAGACTCAAACAATTGTGCTGGGCGCCAGATTACCCGCAAACTTGGCGCCCGCACAAAGAACACACTCACTCGGGCCATCACTACGGACACAGGCGCCATTTCTCTAGGAAATTGGCGCCCTGCACTTCAACATTCCTCAGAAACTTCCTGCTACAGTACCTGGGGCGCACAATTCCTAGCCATATGGCGCCCCAACCTCAAAATCCCCAAATTCTACAAATCCTCTCAAACCAATCCACATTATAATCATTCTAACACCTCCAATTTCACAAATTAACAAACCATTGCACATCCAAATCATCAATTACATCAAAATCACGAAATCATAGATTATAAAACCCTAACTCACGCTGTAAATCGATTTTACCAACAAATTCATCAATTCAAGAAATCAAATCATCATGCAATCATCAATTAACATCAAACAGCCCCTATGATATACATATAACCCATTATCTCCTCTATTATAGAGTGAGACTCCCTTACCTCAAATTAACTTAGAGAAGTCCTTTTCACAGAGTCACGTTCAAAACCTCAAAGAACAAGAGCTCCTTCTCTTCCTTTCTCCCTTGTGCGATTGCTCTTTCCTCTTTCTCTCTAGGGTTGCGCCGCTTTTCCTTTCTCTTCTCTTCTCTCTATTCGCTTTTTCTCTTCTCTTCACAAATGAGAGAAAATTCTACTTTTGGCTATATGTATATTGGGCCAAGCGCACCTTGGGCCCTTTTTACACCCCTTCTCCATTTCTTCCACCATCCCCTTCAATTAAAATAAATTACTGAATTATAAACACTATTTTATATTCTATTATAATTTAAAACAGTGTAACACGTTTAAATAATTTAATCAATTGCTTAATTAAATCATTTAGGGTGTTACACAAGGTCTACCTCATCGCAAATTTGCTGGTACAGATCGTGACTTCGTCTTGCTGCCTCTAGGTCGGCCGCCAGGGTAACTACCTGGTCGTCTTTCTTCAGAGAATTTCATCTTCGATGTCTTTGTTGACGCCACGGCCTCTAGCTTGCCCAGTGGTCGGCCTACCAATGATACACTGATAGCACGATTTGAGGGGTAGTACGAGGAACGTCGTGCGGACCGTCCTGTACAAAGTGCTATCTCGAGTGTCGTCACCAAATGTGACCATGAGTTCGATCGTCCCCAACGTAAGTAAGTTGCGCTCCATTGAAGCCCGTTAGGGAGTAGGCTCGGCACGGGAATTATCTCGCTCCGATCGACCTTGATCTTGTCAATCAAGCCTTCAAACATGATGTCGGCCGAGCTACCCGGGTCGCTAGAATTCTTTGAACTTCGTGATTGGCCATAATCGCCTGATTACCAATGGAACATAAGCGTTTCGGCTACCATCGTGTAGTCGCTATCTCCGAACGAGATGGGGTCTATTCGAGACCGGTGGGACGTGATGTTGAACCGACCATCGAGCTCGTCCCCACTTCCTCTTTGTGGCTTTATTTGATTCTCTTCGGTCCAACGGATTTCCACCGTGAATGACCATTGCGACGTTGCGACCCACGGATCGTGGAGCTTCGATCCTCGGGCCGGTCTTTGTCTTGGGTGCTTGAAACAACTAGAGCACCCTTCCCTGGTGCCGATCGACTTCTTCTGCTTCTCTTGAGGTCGGTCGCCTTCCTCCGACCTCACATACTTTCCCAACTTTCCTTTCTCGGATGAGCTCTTCGATATCATCTTTGAGGGCCATCTGATCGTTAGTATCATGACCTCTTGCTTTTGTGGTAACGGCAATACCTTTTAGTCGGTCGTGCCCCCTTCTTGAGCACGAGTGGATCAGGCCGCTTTACTCCCACAAACTCATTATTTTGGCACTCGCTATAGATCTGCGCAATAGAGGTGTTTAGCCGAGTGCGATGATCGAACTTCTTATCACGAAAGTCAGACCGATTGTCGCGGCGACCTTCATGCCCTTTGGCCGGCTTACTGCTTTCTTCTTTGGGTCGTGCACGGACGGCCTTTCTTGCTGCCAAGGTTTCTTCATACGCCATGTGGACGTTAGCCCTTGTTAAGAAGTAGCTGAGGTCTTGGTAATGGTTAAGAGTGAATTCTTCTACGAACCGGTGGTCCGTCGAATACCACGCTCGAGATATTTTAACTTGTCCTTGTCTGACAAGTCACGAACGGACTCGGCCTCAGTGTTAAACCGGTCGATATACTGCCTCAGCGTCTCATTGTCGCCTTGAACAACAGAGTCCAAGTATTCTTCATACCGATATTGGCAGCGGTTTGCAGTGTAGTGAGACAAGAATATTCTGATCAGGTCGTCCCATGAGGAGATGGAATTGGGTCGCAGAGACTCCCACCATTCCAATGCTCGACCGTCCAGTGACTGGGGAAAAAGCCTGCATTTCATGGTCGGTCCCAATTCCCTATAACAGCAGTAATTATTGAAGTAACAGAGATGTTTGTCTGGATCTCCTCGGCCGTCAAACTTGTTGAGATTGGGCGGCTTGCGGAGATCTCTCGGAATTTTGTAACGCCTGATCTCTCTGGAGAACGGGCCGTGCTCATTCTGAATGCCGTTCGACCCAAAGGGTTGCATTGCGAGGCATGCCTCATTGCCCGGCATTCCATAGAATCCTCCGGATGGGCCAGTTGGTGGAAGCTGAGGAGGCCTTCTGGGTCGCTCGCTTTGGCCTCTCCTTGGCCGATGTGAAACGTCCCTGATTCTTCCATCTCTGTAATCTTCCAGCTCTTCTCGAGAATCCCAAGATCTGCTTCTCGGCCGAGCGTGACCGGACGACTCATTGGAGGAGTACTGTGGGTGAGCGACCGGTGTCAAGACGGTAGCTAGAATCTTCATAGTCATTGGACATCGAACGGCGTCTACGCGCGTTCCTGCTCGGGGGCGACCTATGCGCCCTGCTTCGTCTTGTCGGAGAGCGATGGGTGGTGCTCTCCCGGCGAGAGATGCTCCTTCGTGGAGGAGCGGTGTCTTGCGCGGCCGGGCGGCGCAGCGAAGGGTTCTCCGTCTTCGCGCGCGCGCGGCCTTAATCGACCTCTTTTCGTCATCGCGAGATGAGCGCGTCTCGATGCGATCACTGATTTTTGTTTTGCGGATTTGCAAAACGGCGGAAAGTGACATGGTCCGGCAGAGGTTCCTGAATGCCCGCTTCAATCAGCTCGGGCGGCAAGTCTCCAGGAACGGGCGGTTGAATCTGTTGGAGGATAGGTCCGCGACCGTTGTGCACTGAAGGTTCTTGTCGCGGAAGTCCTTGAGACTCGTGGACTGTGACGGCCACGCCCTCCGGGGTCTGCTGCTGATTCTGCCCGGAGGGATTGAGTCGAGAAGTGGCCCGCGTCTGGGGCCGGTCGCGTGGAGCCATGAATGAGGTAGGATAGCGCACGGGCCTCCCACTGTGGTCGCCAATTGATCGTACCTTGACCAATAAAGTGTTGAAGTAGAGGTTGCTTCGTCGAATGGGCCGGTCGTTGAGGTAATGAAAGGACCGGTCCTGGCTTCACGCGTTGAGCACCTCGGGTGGTACCTGCAAAGACACTCCGACGATCTAGTGAGAGGTCGCTCGGGCAGATAGCACAAGGTTAGAGAACGTACCTGAAGCCATATGCGAATGGCGTATATATACCTGCGAGTCCGACCGTTTTTTGCGAAGATTTCGCCGGCGAGTGCGCTCAAGCGGCGTGTTTGGGCCCGACGAGATGGGTCGGGCCGCGAGTCCAATTGTTGATGGCGATCCTCGTATTTGCTAATACACCCAGGAACATGTTTAAACTTAGTAAATTGCTCTCTTTCAAGTAAAGATAAGGAGTTTATATAGTATTTTGTGTGATATATGATAACTTGAGTGATGGACATGGTTATAGTTGTTAATAGGCCATTTTGGATATATTGTGGTATGTTTGATGTTTTTGCTCAGTGCAGTCTACAGATCCTGCATCAATGCTCCTGCATCAATGCTCCTACATTGATCCTGCACTGAATCTGCACAACTTGGTGAGTGAGCAGCTAGCTACTTGTGCACCCACTTTCATTGCTGACCTCATGCTTGGTCCCCTAAAGCAGAACCACTTTATATAGTAGGCGCCTACCATTCACACATAGCCATAGGGATAGCTTTGAAGAGTGATCAACATAGAGACACATGTTCATACATCATTGGACCTCCCTATACACTTGGTCAAAGATCTCAACTTGGGGATCAACCTCTGAAAAGCAACTACAGCTCAATCCTCTCAAGATTACTTCAACATGAAGGAAGGAAGCACCTCTCTTGAAGACTATAAAAGGACCTAACATCTTCATTTGGAAATATATCACAATCCATAAGTTAGATCAAAATTTCAATATACATAGTTAGTTTCTATTTTGTAAGAAGGAAAGCAAGGAATTAACAAATCCTCCTTACTTCGATTTCTTAGTGTTTTATAGTGCTAAGGAGTAATGCTAGTGCATTACAAGGAGAATTCATACAAAGAGCTTCAACTTGTGTAACTTCTATCTTGTTGTTTCTCTTTTGTGATTTCAATTATATAAACATGTTCTATTCAGTTTATATTTACCTTCCAATGTCTATTGTTAGCTAAATCTCTCTTAGTTGGAATGTTCTAATCATTTAATGAGCTTTTAAGTAAGTATGATGCATGTATGTAATGTTTGCACTTTAGTTCTTGTTGATAATATTTTCAACACTTATTTTGGGGATTGATCAACTTAAAATAAGTAAATTTGTAAGAGCAGACATGGCTTACAATTAAGAACTCAAGAACTAATATGGGTAAGTGTTTTACATAAAGGAAACTTTGTGAAAACCATGCTAAGACTTAGACATAGGATAGTATAGTCCATAGGGTGATACTGTGGGTACTTAAGATACAAGGGTGAACTTATTTAAGCATGCCTAGACATAGGAAGCTTGTAATGAAACTCTGAAGAAAGTGACTGAAAGGCACATAGCTAATGCAACACCATTCAGTGCAGCTGCATCACATACTGCATTAAACACTTAAAAGTATATTACTTGATGAAGATATTCCAACTAACTTCTCTCAAATGCACAACAAATACTTGCACTTTAGTTTTTACTAACTTGATTGTGATCACACCAACTCCACTATAATTTGTTATTTAGTTACCTTACACTTTATTACTTAGTATTGAATTTTAAAAGACAGTTTTTCAATCTCTGTGGGTTCGATCTTTTATACTACTTGTTTTGGACTGTGTATACTTGCACATGCTTTTTTCCAACACCAGTAGCCAATTAAATGGAAAGGCTAAGCAAAAAGAAACCACCAACTTCATAGTTTTAAGCCAACAAAAAAAGAATAAATCCAACATAAACAATCTCAAGTATAGCCTACACAAAGGTCAAGAAAATAAGAGGTCAGAAATGCAAAAATATGTGTTCACAAGTAACAATATGCACCAGGCTTTAGAGTTTTCCATTACTCAATGGATTCATCATCGAACCTAGAGCTTAAGATCGAACTTCAACCCTTATTCATCTTCAATGAAGAGTATCTTAAAATTTACCACAAAATCCAGCAACCAATTAAATGACATGGTTAAGCAAAGCACTAACTTCAAAGTTTTTAGCCAACCAAACAAGAAAAAACTCAACTTCAGAGGTTAAGATCCAACTTCAGCCCTTGATCATCATCAACATTATCATTTTTACCATTTTCTTGAGCCTGTTTTTTCTGGTTCATATTTCTTATCATCTCATGATGCTTGTTGAGGGAAATAGTTGGAGAGTTGATAATGAATTAGGCTGCTTCACATGAAATGGGTCCATTGGAGCCCTTCGATTGAAAAGCGAGGACCCTAGGATTTCAGGAAAAAATAATGAGTAATGAGACTTAAGAAACTGAATAAACACAAACTAAAACTAAATGTAGATAAAAGATTAAACAAATCGAAAAACATAGATAACCAATTTGGTAAATGAACATTGAATGAGGTTATGCTTTGCAAAATCTTCTAGGAAGAAAACAAAAAATGAAAGAAGGAGAACGAGATATTGAACACAGAAGACGAAACAAAATATGTGAAGTAAGACAAATATCAAAAATAAAAATTGGGAAAACCAAAAGAGATAAGAAATTGGGAAGAAATCAAGGACAGTAGAAATTGAAAATAGGAAAAAGGGACTTTATTGAAGTACATAACCAGAAAGAAAAAATGAATGCAGCCAACGTGAAATTTCAAGGTGGATATCATATGTGCTCTGGTAACATATTAGTAAAAATGTCATTGATGGAAGAAGAAGAAGAAGAAGAGAAATTGCATTTGTATTGATAATGGTGAAAAGATACAATGAGAAAAAAGTTCAATGAGTGATTATAATAATTCTATTTAATTATAAGTATTCACAAACTAGTAATTATGAACAAACACTACATCTAATAAATATGTATATGAAATTTCGACGAAGAAACACTTACTTTGCAAGCACAAGATACTCATTTGGTGATTTGTTGACTTGATATGACCCTCTACAAAAATCAATATTGGAGGAGATCTTTGCATATGAAAGATGAATAGTGAACCCCACAAAATACCCTCATAAAATACAAAACGAACATAAACCATTAGAAACATTTGATAAGAAGTTTGATCCCAATAAATGTATTTACAACCCTTTTGATGACTCAAACACGTCATCTATTTCCTCGTATCATTTCAATAAATCACATCTCACATAATTAGAATGTCTTTAATAGCTTTTTATATATTATATATGACATATAGCATTTAATATCATTTAACTAATTCTATTAAGGAAAAAGTTAAAATTAAAATTTCTAAATATATATATATATATATATAATTCTATCTGTTTAATGTAGAATAAAGACCTAATATAAAATTTTATATAAAAACTTAACTCAAATTAACATTTTACGAATATTTATTTTTGTTTTTTTTTATTATTAAATTATTATTAAATTTAAATTATGATTCTTACGTACATTGAGATTTAAATGTTTTAAAAAAACTTAATATTTTATAATATTGAAAATTCTAAGTTTGAAAAAACTTGAGATTATTATGTATATGCTCGGTATATTAGATTCGTTTAAAAACTTTTGGGCTATTAGTTCAAAGAAAATTTATTTTACATTTAAAATAAAATAGGAAAAATAGCATCTGAGGTCCCTTAACTTATTTTCCGTTTTCGCTTAGGTCCCTTAACTTTTAAAGCTTACGTTTAGGTCCCTTAACTTTTTAAAACGTTTCACGGTAGTCCTATTTAACGTTTTAAACTTAACACCGTTTACTGAGTATTACGTGGCTATTTAAACTACTAATTGGGAACGCCACATCAGGTTTTTTTTGCGTCAGATTTATTTTTAAATTGCATGTTATTATGTTTTTCCCCTTCCATCTCTCTCTCTCTCTCTCTCTCTCTCTCTCTCTCTCTTAGAAAGCCATAGATCTTAAAAACCTTCATTGTTGCCTCTCATCAAGTTTCTGCACATCCATCATTTATGTACTGCTGCTGAAGTTTATGATAGTAATTCACAGCGTTTTTCTTCTCATGGCCTTAAACAGTTCCTCCAACTCAAGAAGCTTCAGATCCAACTCAAACGAACTACTCCAAGTTGTAGGACCTGACTGTCGTTGTGGATTTACCACAGTTGTTTGTGTAGTGAAGAAATAGGGCCCTAATAAAGGGAGAAAATTCTGGGGTTGCAGGAATTTTGGGGTGAGGAAGATGAAGTTCTGTGTTCTTCATTTTTTTCACTTTGGTCCCTTAAGTTTTATATGATTCACAAATTAGTCCCATAAGTTTTATAGTCCATTCTGTGTTCTTCGTTTTTTTCACGTGGCGTTCCCAATCAGCAGTCTAAATACCACGTAATACTCAGTTAAATGGTGTTAAGTTTAAAACGTTAAATAGGACTACAGTGAAACGTTTTAAAATGTTAAGGGACCTAAACGTAAGCTTTAAAAGTTAAGGGACCTAAGCGAAAACGGAAAATAAGTTAAGGGACCTCCGATACTATTTTGCCAATAAAATAGAAGATAGCAAATAGACTACTTGTTTTGTTTTTGAGGGAATAGACTATCTTTTTTTCTTAAAACAATAAAAAACTACTATGTTAAATGATTATTTAATATATTTAATGAAGACCTATTTTTTTATATGTAATAGTATTATTTATTAATTACTATGATATTATACTAGTATGATTTATTCGTTCCAGCACGGGTATACATTTCTTTTGAAAGTAAAATTTGAATTCGTTGGTTGGGAATTTAAAAATATGCATTTCTCGCTTTCTTGGGTTTGGTGTGATGCATATGTGATTCTTTGTACACTGTCATATATAAAGTCATTATACATTGAGTTTTGATGAAGATATGTATATTCCACAATATCAAAGAGCCCATGTGGGTGTTTACCTAATTGAAAATAATGGATGAATAGAATTTAAAAAAAAATAACTCTGATTTTGGCTGTCAAAAAAGGGGGGTATTTATGGGTATCTATACATAGACTAGGGCTATTTTTGAAATTTCTCTCATAACTCAGACTTCACTTTCCTTACTGGAAACCCTACGGTACAATAAGTGCAGATTCACTTTCCTCTTTCTCCCCCAAATCGCAGCCGACCCATTACAAACCCTCTACAACAAACAACCTGAACAATCGCGATTCTCCGTCATAAGCTAATTGGTGGTCATCAGTGGCGACACACTATGGGTCTTCGTCCTCACAGATTTTGCATCGACGATCAAGCAGGAGCTCTCGTCAATCGTCTGTGACAACAACGAACGAACAGGTACGATTATGATGCTAAATCTCCTGTATTCGTTTTATCCTTGATTCAGAATTTTGAGTACTGTGATTCATTATGTCAAATTTTGTTGTTTTGATTGAGAGCCAAGAAGACGTGCTTTGTTCGATTGTTTACATTTGTATGTTTCAGTTTTGACAATTTAATGAGATTGGGAATTGTGAGTACTTGTGATTCGAGTTTGACAATATTATGTTTACAATCGGACATGGTTAGTTCGATTGTTGATTCGTAACTTTTGCTTTTGTATACGGTGTTTTAGTTGCGCAAACTAACTTCTATATGTCATCTATCAATTGAGCTTATTGACAATAACGCATCCAGTAGAATTTCGTTTCAAAACATATTTTAAAATGCAAAGAAGTTGCTTTTAAAACTTTGGAAAATATATGTAAATAATTGCTAATAATTGCTAAAATTGTCTGAATATATATATATATATATATATATAATGAGGCAGTCCCCGTGGGATTTCTGTAGTCCCTGCAAGACACTAAGATATATTTAAAATTAATTAAAAATATAAATTAAAAGACAATAAATTGAAAGAAATATAAAAGTGTGATTAGAAAAAAAATAATGATTTAATATTTCAACATAAAAAATATTAAAATTTATCTTCGTTTTATATTTTTATTTTTAAAATAAAAAATATGTAATGAAGAATAAAACCTAAAAAGTGATCACTTTTTAATTAAAAATACATTTGAAAACCCTAGCAAGATCAATTACGATATTTATGTAAAGAAGACAGCACACAGGTCTATCCCCATACCCAAATTGACCACAGAGAGATTTTTTTTCCCGTTCCCAACCCCATGGGTGGAAATTCCCCGTGTGTGGTGTATGTAATGTGCATTCCCCGTGGAGATCTCCATGTAAGGGTAGATATTGTCACCCCTAATTACATTATAACACCCTTAACAACTTAATTGGTAAGCACAGTTTTATTAAAAATTTGCAATTTATCTTTTTTTTCTTCTCTTCAATTTATTCTCAGCAAAATTAACATAAGAGAATGGTGGACGTCGCAAATGTAATGCTAGGAAAGTCCTTGTGAACAAAAAACTGAATTAGCTACAATTTGTGTTGTGAAGACCACATTTGCTCAATATTTTCAACTTCAAGAGACCAACCAGTATGTACATTAGTAAGAGGGAAAACTAGAAAATAGTTGAAAGATACAACTTCTAACATTCATCTTCAAGGTTTCGGCACTCACTTTCAGCACAAAACTTACACAAAATTTCTAACACAACCATCCTAAGTTTCTCCCGTAGGAATTAGTAAGTCAAAAGCAGCATCCATGTTCAAGAACAAACCAATAAGCACATTTACTTGTTTCAAAGGTGGTAAAGACCACCATCTTTATCAAAGTTTCAAAGTTAAAATGCAAGCAAATTTTTAGCCATGAAATAATTAGTCGTGGGCTCTAACGCCAATTCATTGCAATTCAATAAGAAAGATGGTACTGCCAAATGTCCAAGATAACAATTTCGATGATTATCCAATATATAGCACATTGATGCCCAAAAGTTAAACCCAAAATTGAGAGAGAATCAAGAAAAAAAATTAAGTGAGCCAATCATCTTTGGTTGACTGAAATAAAGATAGAGGAATAGTCCCATTATTATGAAAGAATATTTCCATATACATTTTGACAACTGTTTCACTGCTAATTATTTTTTGTATTTGAGTGCTATTTGATATGTATTTAATTTTTTGTGCTGCTGTTAACTTCTAAAATGGGTAGGATGTTTTCCATTGGGTTTTTAATGTGCATTTTCATTAGTCCTCATTTTGAAATTTGAATTTTAGCAATGACTGTAACATTAAATGGCATTGATTTGAATAAAATTTTTAAATAGGAGAATGATGCTAATGGGATTTACATGATGCAAAGTTGATGCTAATGGCATTTTCATTAGTCCTGATTTGTTGTGATATAGATTGCGTGATTTGAATCGGATCACTAAGGGAATATTCAAATTCCATCAAATACGGATTTGGATGGATACGTTTTAGAGGAGCACGAAGATGTGAATAATTTAACTCCAAAAATTGCTCAATTGTTAAATGTATCAATGTAATTTTCTGCATATAATTTGAATTTCTAATAAAAAAATCTAGCTGGATGTTATAGGCTTAATATAGCAAGCGCGGACGTTATGCACATAGACAATTACTGCATCATTTTTTTTTCAAATTTGTTTCTCAAGTTATAAATATTTCTTTTATTGACCAGATCCTATTAAATAGAAATGTTTACTGATACTAATGCATATAGTTTGTACTGACAGATACAACTAAGAACGGTAAGGTGTTTTAGACTTTTAGTACCAATGAGATCATCAACTGCCCATAGACAAAACTAAAAACTAACACTTTGAAACAACTGACACTTAATATCAATGAGATCATCAACTGCCCATTCAAGATCAAAAGCTCCTTGCTTCGTACATGCAGTTGAAACATTGATCTTGATGCAACAACGTGAAAAAGTTAACTTTGGCCCCATGTAATAATTATCCTGGTAAATGATATAATCAGGACGGAGGATAACTTCTGTTCTTGTGTCATCCTGAAGATCACATGAAAGGAACTTTAGTAAATACAAAAGCAATATCAACATAATACATTGCAAAAAAATAGTGAGTGGAACATGGTAGACAACTTCTTATATTGATATTGTTCTGTACCGTATTTGTGGATCTTGCCGATCCGAGATAGTAGGTAGGTGATGAGAATGATCAATAACAATTCCGTCCGAGGTTGATGATCCGAGACGAGATGGGGTGTACCTACAAAGTCACTCCGATGCTAAAGTCAGTAGCTGAAGAGTTATTGCAAGTTTATGTGATAATTAATGCGTACCTCTCTCTTAGTAGTAAATGCTGTATTTATAGGCTTAGAGGGCACTTGAGGGTGATGATCTGAGCCATTCGTTGTGGAGGTGTATTGTAGGCCGTTTGATGAGTGAGTATGGGCCTTGGTTGCTTGGAGGCCCAATCATTTTGTTTTGAGGAGTGGGGGTGTAAATAGTATGAGTATGTTTTCACCGTAACAGATATACATGAGAATAGGAGATGAGAAAATATGAAGCTTATGGCTTCAATTCGATTTGCACAAGTACAGAACCAACGATCGTTGAGTGCATACGGGTCCAAAATCTGAATCAGTAAAACAATAAGGAATTACGTGTCTCAAAGGGAATATAATACTGGATAATTAAATGTTTAGAAAACTACAACCGTGTATTTACCGGCTCAGACACCTCGTAAGTACGAATTTGTTGTTCGTAAAAGTGCATGGCAGCATCACCCCTCAAGGTGAAAAGCGTTCTCCCGGTATGATCTTCGGCAATGAGATCGATTCCTTCCCTGCACGAAAATGTAGATGTTAGATTACAATGTGCCAATTCGTAAAATAATGTAAAATTAGTAACTTAAAAGTTTTCAAGTTTATGCTGTGGTCGAAAGGATTCGAATGATATGAGCCACCACGGCGTAAGGTGCAACCTGGCATCCATCGAATAAAATGAATGGAGTGAACGAACCATAATCAAAAACACTGAAATCAAATGTTGTAAGCACACTAAAAAACTCGAACTTTAAAAACCAATATATTTTGAAAGCGAAGCAACAGTTATGAGCAATACAGTCGCACGTAAATATACACCCAACATATCTAAAATTACTGCTTTAAAGACATGATATTGTGAGCAATACAGTTGAAATGTTGTGAACATAATACAGAATGGAAACAATTCTATTGAATGAAACGGAAGTTTAGGCAATCGACTCGAAAAACAGGTGCTTATGATAAAAAAATTTGATTCTAAAAATAGGTGTTTAGCAGATCATCGTGAATGCAAACTTCTATATCTATATGATGAGACTAACAATTTTTTATTTTGAATCGATGGTGGCACAAAAAGCAGTTATTTAAGTGTGATCATATTACCTCGGGCTGGATACTGATAACTCTATTTTATATAGAGTATTTCATATGTTTAAACTTAGTAATTGCTCTCTTTCAAGTAATAATAAAGAGTTTATATAGTATTTAGTGTGATATATGATAACTTGAGTGATTTGAATAGTTATAGTTATTTATAGGCCATTTTGGATATATTGTGGTATGTTTGATGTTTTTGTTCAGTGCAGTCTCATTGCTATCTGCATCAAATGCTCCTGCACTGATCCTGCATCAAATCTGCACTACTTGGTGAATGAGCAGCCTGTTTCATATGCATCCAATTGCAATTGCTGACCTCATGCCTGGTTCTCTGATGCCATCCCACCTTGTATAGTAGGCGCCTACCATTCACACATAGCTATAGGCATAGCTTTGAAGAGTCACCAACATAGGGACACATGTTCTATCATCATGGAACCGCCCTATATACTAAGTCAAAGATTTCAACTTGGATCAACCTCTGAAAAGCAACTACAGCTATTATCCACTCAAGATTACTTCAACATGAAGGAAGGAAACACCTCTCTTGAAGGCTATAAAAGGACCTCACATCTTCATTTGGAAATATATCACAATCTATAAGTTAGATCAAATTTTCAATATACATAGTTAGTTTTTATTTTGTAAGAGGGAAAGGAAGGAATTGACAAATCCTCCTTAACTCGATTTCATAGTGTTTGTATAGTGCTAAGGAGTAATGCTAGTGCATTGCTAGAAGATTTCATACAAAGGGCTTCAACATTTGTAACTTTATTCTTGTTGTTTCTCTTTTGTGATTTCTATTATATAAACATGGTCTATTCAGTTTTTATATGTCTTGCAATGTCTATTGTTAGCTAAACCTCTCTTAGTTGGAATGTTCTAATCATTTAATGAGCTTTTAAGTAAGTATGTTGCATGTATGTATGTTTGTACTTTAGTTCTTGCTTGATAATCTTTTCAAAACTTATTTTGAACTTGATCACTTGGAATAAGTAGATTTGTAAATGACCAGAAATGGCTTACAATTAAGAACTCAAGAACTAATATGGGTGAGTGTTTTACATAAAGAAAACTTTGTGAAAACCATGCTAAGTCCTAGAGATAGGATAGTATAGTCCATAGGGTAATTGTGGGTACTTAAAATACAAGAGTGAATTTATTTTAGAAACTTGGATAGTTGCCAAGGAGGCAAGAAAGGCATTGACAACCCTTTCTTTACTGCAAAGAGCAAGGATCAGAAGAGCTGGTAATAAAACTCTGAAGAAAGTGACCGAAAGGCACATAGCTAATGCAATGAAGATTCAGTCTGCAAATGCATCACATACTGCATCACACACTTAGAAGTAAATTACTTGATGAAGACATTCCAACTAGCTTTTCTCATTTGCATTATCACACTTTTTACTTTGCTTTCTTTCTAACTTAGTTGTGATCATCACATAAAATCCAAAATTATTTTGTTACTTAGTTACTTTACACTTTATTACTTTATATTGATTTTAAAAGTTAGTTTTTCAATCTCTGTGGGTTCGATCTTTTTACTACTTGTTTTTGGTGTGTGTATACTTGCACACAAGTGTATGTATTTTCCATACACCAAGTTTTTAAGCGTCGTTGTTTGGGATTGAAGTAAATTCTTTTAAAATTACATTATATAGTAATTTAGTGTTGTATATACTGTATTTGTAGTTTCACAACAACAACGATTACATGGTACTTAGTATATGTACAGTAACTGCAAATGCAAACACCGAATATAGTTTAGATCCGAAATAGAAAGAAGATTCGTGAGATTGCTAAGACTCCAAAAGCAAAATCAACAAGCTTGCAACATGTCTTTCGGTGAAGAACAAAGCTCGAGGCCACACTCTGTGAGAGGAGGCCCCGGTTCACAAACATGCTCTTCAAGAAGAAGTTCATAGAGAAAATCTCATCCACATGGATCACATAGGTATGATTAATGATAGAGATAGACCTATAAGGGATTATGCTCAGTTTGATCATCAAAACATGCAAACTAGTATAAATAGACCTCATATTGATGCCATGCATTTTGAATTTAAGCCTATGATGTTTCAAATGCTTCAAACTATTGGTCAATTTGGAGGATCTCCTCATGAAGATCCTCATTTGCATTTAAGGCAATTTTTAGAAGTATGTAGTAATTTTATTATACCTGGTGTTAGTGAAAATGCATTTAGATTAATGTTATTTCCTTATTCTTTGAAAGATAGAGCTAAGGCTTGGCTAAATTCCTTAGAGCCTAATTCTATTCATTCATGGAATGAAATGGCTGAAAAATTTTCAGGAAAATATTTCCCACCTATCAAAAATGCCAGGTTAAGAAATGATATTACATCTTTTAGACAAAAAGAGTTTGAATCTTTATTTGAAGCATGGGAAAGATGGAAGGAACTTTTAAGAAAATGTCCTCATCATGGTTTACCTGTTATTATTCAAATGGAAACATTTTATAATGGTTTGGAACCTCAAACCAGAATAATGCTTGATGCATCATCTGGTGGAGTGTTATTAAATCTGTCATACAATGAAGCATGTGAATTAATTGATAGAATAGCAGCTAATAGCTCTAGTTGGCCTACTGAGAGGGTAAGTGCCTAAAAGAAACCATCAGGGGTACATGAAATTAATGATATATCTGCCCTATCTGCTCAAGTAGCCACTCTAGCTAATTTGATGAAAAACTTCACTTCTGGCAATGCTACTGCATCTAATGCAGCTGCATCACCAGACAAAGATCATATTCTGTGATGAAAACAAGTACCTTCAGCACACCTAGTTGTGTGTCTTGTGGAGGAGGTCACTTGTATGAGGAGTGTTCTAGCAACCCTATCTCTTTAAATTATGTAGGTTATAATAGAAATAACAACCCTTATTCCAACACTTATAATCCTGGTTGGAAAGATCACCCAAATTTTAGATGGAGCAATAATAGTGCACCTGCACCTAGAACTGCACCAACTACACCAACTACACCACCAGGATTCCCAGCTCCAAATAACCAAAGAAACTCTCAACCTACCACTGAGAATTCTCTAGACTCCATGCTTAAAGCATTCATAGGTGAATCTAGAACTGCTAGACAAACTCAAGATGCTTCCATTAAGAACTTAGAGAATCAAGTTGGTCAATTAGCCACAGCTTTGTATCAAAGGCCACCAGGTGCCTTACCTTCAAATACAGAAGCTACTCCTTCCCAAAACAAAGGAAAGGAGCAGGTTAAGGCTATTTCATTGAGAAGTGGAAAGGATCTGGTAGAGTTAACTGAGAAGGAAAGTGTAGAAAAGGGAGAAAAAAAATCAAAAAGAAACCAATGCAGAAGCATATAGTGCTCCTGCATCACAAGAATTTCAAAGTCCACTACCTAAGTTAGTACCTAAATACCCTCCTCCTCCTTATCCTCAAAGACTGAAAAAAGCACATGAGGAGAAGCCGTTTGGTAAATTTTTAGAGGTACTAAAACAATTACACATCAATGTTCCCTTAGTAGAAGCACTCCAACAAATGCCTAACTATGCAAAATTTATGAAGGATGTGCTTACTAAGAGAAGAAGATTAGGAGAGTTTGAAACAGTTACCATGACAGAAGATTGTAGTTTGCTTATGCAAAATAAGATTCCTAGGAAATTGAAGGATCCAGGTAGTTTTACAATTCCATTTTCCATTGGAAAATCCTATACTGGTAAAGCTTTATGTGATTTAGGTGCAAGCATCAACTTGATGCCTAAATCTATTTTTGATCAGTTAGAAATTGGAAATGCAAAACCAACCACTGTGACACTTCAATTAGCTGATAGATCAATAGCCTATCCTGAAGGTATCATAGAAGACATCCTAGTTAAGGTAGATAAATTTGTATTCCCTGTAGATTTTGTTATCCTTGACTTTGATACAGATAAGGAAGTGCCTATTATCCTAGGTAGACCATTTTTAGCAACTGGCAAAACCATAATTGATGTGCAGAAAGGTGAACTCACTATGAGAGTGAATGATCAAGAGATAAAATTCAATGTAATGAATGTTATGAAGTATCATGCAGAGGATACGAGAGAGTGTTCATCCTTATTCTCTCTAGATCAATTGGTAGAAAAAGCAGTTTACAAGCGGTATGATCATTTAGCCAATGCAGATGCATTAGATGCAAATTTGCATTGCTAGATGATGAAATACTAGAAAAGGAAAATCTGCCAATAGAAAACTCTTGTAAGGAAGTATGGGCTAGAACTTATGAACCACTCAATCTCGAGGATCCAATTCTCAAGAAGAACTTACCCTCAATAGAACAACCTCGTAAGTTAGAATTGAAGATACTGCCTGAACACCTTAAGTATGCCTTCTTAGGAACAAATGAGACTTTACCTGTTATCATTGCTTCTGATTTAACATCAAAACAGGAGAGTGATCCCATTAGTACTCTAAAGAAGCATACCAAAGCTATAGGTTTGCAAATGGCAGATATCAAAGGAATTAGTCCTTCTATATGCATGCATAGAGTCATTTTGGAAGAAACTTCCAAAAATAGCATAGAGAGTCAAAGAAGACTAAATCCTATTATGAAGGAGGTTGTGAAAAAGGAAATAATTAAGTGGCTAGATGCTGGAATCATATACCCCATATCGCATGCTGTGCTTGGGTAAGTCCTGTCCAATGTGTACCAAAGAAAGGGGGTGTGACAGTTTATAGCCAATGAAAAGAATGAGTTGATACCAACTAGAATCATCACGGTGGAGAATCAGTATGGATTACGAAAAACTCAACAAAGCTACCAAAAAGGATCACTTTCATTTACCATTCATAGACCAAATGTTAGATAGACTAGCAGGGAAAGGAATTTTATTGTTTCCTAGATGGCTACTCAGCTATAATCAAATAGCCATTGAGCCTAAGGATCAACACAAAACCACCTTTACATGCCCTTATGGAACCTTTGCTTTTAGAAGGATGCCATTTGGCTTATGTAATGCACCTGCTACATTCCAAAGATGCATGATGTCTATATTCTCGAGATTTCATTGAGCAATCAATGGAAGTATTCATGGATGATTTCTCTATCTTTGGAGAAACATTTCAAGTTTGTTTAGAAAACTTGGAACAAATTCTCAAGAGATGTAAAGAAAAAAATTTAGTCTTAAACTGGGAAAAGTGCCATTTCATGGTACAAGAGGGCATTGTGTTAGGACATAGAATTTCAAAGAAAGGTCTAGAGGTAGACAAAGCTAAGGTTGATGTCATTGAGAATCTACCACCACCAAATACGCTTAAAGGTATCGGGAGCTTCTTAGGCCATCTTTGGTTTCTATAGAAGGTTTATCAAAGATTTTTCAAAAATCTCAAAACCATTATGTATGCTTTTGCAACATGATGTAGAATTTAACTTTGATGACTCTTGCATAGAAGCTTTTGACAAGCTTAAAAAGGCATTAGTGACAGCACCAGTGATAGTAACTCCAGATTGGAGCAGGCCATTTGAATTAATGTGTAATGCTAGTGACTTTGCAGTAGGAGCAGTCCTAGGGCAAAGGTATGATAAGGTTTTTCATTCCATTTATTATGCTAGCAAGACATTAATTGAAGCTCAAGTGAACTACACAGTTACTGAAAAGGAATTATTAGCTGTGGTATTTGCATTTGAAAAATTTAGATCTTACTTTGTTGGCACTAAAATTATTGTCTATACTGATCACTCTGCCATTAAGTATCTAATTTCAAAGAAGGATGCAAAACCAAGGTTGATAAGATGGATTTTACTCCTACAAGAGTTTGATTTAGAAATAAGAGACAAGAAAGGAGTAGAAAACCAAGTAGCAGACCATTTATCAAGGATTGAAGGAGAATCACTTGGTACACAAGGAGAAGAAATCATGGAGAGCTTTCCAGATGAGAAACTATTGGCAATCACAGTCAATGCAAAACATGAAACTGCATTTGCTATAAGCAATGCAGGAGCATCAAATGCATCTGCACCATGGTTTGCTGATATTGTAAATTTCCTTGCAAGCAAAGTTGTATCAGTGAATATGACATATCAACAAAGGAGAAGATTCTTCCACATAGTCAAGCAATACTATTGGGATGATCCATTCCTTTACAAGATGTGCCCTGATCAACTAATGGTTTAACCACATTAAATAAATAATATGTGTTGTTATGATAGGGAGTGGTGGAAGTAATGGGCATAGGGTGTAAAAAGGGCCCATTATACATGAGCCCAAGTTATACAAACAATTAGGTTAGTGTGTCTACTTCACTTTGATTACTTCACTTAGGCACAATGCACCTAAGCACTCACCTCACCTCGGCTTAAACGACACAACACCTCAGTGCACTCACCTCGGTAGATACACACTATAACTTAACGTCTACACTCCAGCAAC
Organism: Oxytropis ochrocephala; assembly: GCA_020916435.1. NCBI lineage: Eukaryota > Viridiplantae > Streptophyta > Magnoliopsida > Fabales > Fabaceae > Oxytropis > Oxytropis ochrocephala. The sequence continues at coordinate 58,699,510 of CM037092.1, read as the reverse complement.
TACGCCTAAGTATATATATATCTTCCACTTCGGCCACTTCAGCTCGGTAGCTACAAGTCGACCCTTCACCTCGGCTATCATCACATGCAGACCGGGTCGCCCTACGTCTTGACCCAAACACCTCGGCATAACCATGTTATACCTCGGCAACTACTTGACGACACTCGCACCGGGTTCTAATTACACCTCGCACCTTCGTCCATCAAGTGCACTCAACTCGTCCTCTTGAAGCCTAGGAACTACGCTTTAACACTTACGTCGTCGTTAACCTTCATGCACTTGGACTTCTCTACGATCACGTGCGCTAACTCCTCCTTCCTCTCTTTAGGTGCTCCCGACTAGGATTAAGCTCAAGAACACACTCTTAGACTCTCACGCTCACCGAGACCGAGAGTTCTCACTCATTTCTCTCCATGGTCACTTACGTGACCAAATTTCGAGAAAATTAACCATTAAAATCTTCACCAAAGTGAAGTAACACAACCAGAATACTTAAAAACACATAAGCACACATTCAGAACTCAATCCGAAATCATTCATGCAAATACACTCAACATGAACACTATATTACGCATGGAAGAGACTCCCCTTACCTTAAGCAACTTGAGATGATCACTCCATTCACTCTCCAATAACCACAAAACAAGTTCTCCTCTCCTCTTGAACTCTCCACGCCTGATTCTCTTCTTCTTCTTCTAATCACTATTCCACCTAACAGCTCTCTCTCTCTTACTTCTCTCTAAGACTTTTCTTCACTTTGATGGAAATGAGATGATCCTACGGCTAATTCCTCTTATGGAAAGGGACTTGGGCTTCTAATTGGACTTGGGCCTTTCCATCACTCATGGACTTCTATTCAATACCTCTTCCCATTACTCAAACCTCTCCTAACACATAAACACTACACGTTAGCCTTAAGCTTAATCCCTAACACACACATTATGACGAATAGGCTTCGGCCTCTTATTGACGTAAAACAGTGACGGTGTGCCCCTAGTGGCTTATTTATGACGAGTATGGTACCATCATGCATATACCCAGGTGTGGTTGCATTTTCATGCACATACATGTTTATGACTTGTGGTAAAAATTATGACTTGAGTTAGCGTTCAGTGACGATGAAGTTGATGTTAATGATGATGTTGTATGACTGTTTGCTCATATTACTCTATTATATGCTTAATTATGTTTTGTTGAAATTCTCACCCCTTCTGCTTGGAATGTTGCTCCATTGTGGCAACGCTGCAGGTAACCCCGAGTGAAGGTCATGCTGTAACACCCCAAAATAGTTCAATTAATTATTTGATTGAGTTATTTAAGGTTTACAACATTTTAGTTAAGTCAAGTATTAATTAGAAGTTTATTTCATTTAGGAGATGTTTAGGTGAATGTGGAAGGTGGGCGTAGAGGCCCATGAGCCATGAGAGGCCCATGAGCCATTAGAAGCCCAATTGTTGACTTATAGAAGAGTGTCGAAGGAGAGGGAGCATTCATTACCAAAATTATCAAGAAAAGTCAAAGGAGAAGTAAGAGAGAGAAGTTGGTAGGTGAGATCACTTTCTAGAGAGAAGAAGGAGAACGTTGGAGTGGAAGGAGCTCGGAATCAAGGGAGAAGAGTTGCTGCGAGTGTTAACAGGAGGATTTCAGTGAAGAGAGTGTGTTCTACTCAACTGATCAAGGTAAGGGGGCTCTCTTCCATGCGTAATCTAGTGTTTATGTTGAATGTTTTTGCATGAATGATTTCTGATTGAGTTCTGAATGTGTGCTTATGTGTTCTTTAAGTATTCTGGTTGTGTTACTTCACCTTGGTGAAGATTGTAATGGTTGATTTCTGAGTTGGTCACGTAAGTGACCATGGAGAGGAAATGAGAGCTGAGAACTCTCAGTCTCAGTGAGCGTGAGAGTTTAAGAGTGTGTTCTTGAGCTTAATCCTAGTCAGGAGCACCTAAAGAGAGAAAGGAGAGGTTAGGCGCACGTGATCGTAGAGGAAGCTGAAGTGCATGAAGGTTAACGCACGCCGTAAGTGTTAAAGAGTAGTTCCTAGGCTTGAAGAGGACGAGTTGAGCTGTACTTGATGGAAGAAGGTGCGTAGGTGTAATTAGAACCCAGTGCGAGTGTCGTCAAGTAGTTGCCGAGGTATAACATGGTTATGCCGAGGTGTTTGGGTCAAGACGTAGGGCGTAGGCAAGTCTGCGTATGATAGCCGAGGTGAAGGAGTCGACTTGTAGCTACCGAGGTGGTGTGGCCGAAGTGGAGTGTATATATATACTTAAGCGTAGTTGCTGAAGTGCAGACGTTATGTTATAGCGTGTATCTACCGAGGTGAGTGTACTGAGGTTTAGGTGCGTTGAATAGTAAGTGTAGTGAAGCTTAATGTGTCGCAGTGTAGAGAACCGAGGTGCCAAGAGTGCACCGAGGTGTTGTGTCGTTTAAGCCGAGGTGAGGTGAGTGCTTAGGCGTATTGTGCCTAAGAGTAGTAATGAAGGTGAAGTTGTGTGGTTAGCTGTGGAATGACTAAGTGTAGATGATGAAGTGAGTTGTGAATAAGCCTATGTGTAGTTGAGGAAGGTGTAGTCGAGAACCTTAGGCATAAGACGAGACGAGAGAAGTAGTGGGACTAGACGAGATCCTAGGCGGGAGGTCCCAGAACGAGGTGGAGAACTTTACGAGTGGAATGCCAAGTGAGGTGCCACCGAGTTGAGTATTGGTGACGCAATGGGTAGCGATACTACATCAGCTTAGCGTGCCGAGATGAGTAGTTGTGCCGAGGTGACGAGCGAGCATACCGAGAAGAGTGAAGGTGCCGAGGTGACTAAGAGTGCCGAGGTGACCTATTTTTGATGCATAACAGCGTAGAGCTGTTAGGCGCCACCGTGAGTGACGTTTAACGTCAAGAGTCGTTTAAGGGGACGAATTGGAATAGTCCAGTTTAGTCCCTATGTGATGGTTCAGTCCTAGGCGTTGTGAGGCCTTCGTAGTGATGGAGTGGCTCACTTGCCGAGAGGAGCCGAGGTGCCACGTGAGTGGGCAAATAGCCTTTGCGCTATGGTGGTTGTCTAAGAGGACTAGGCAACGTAAGGCGACGGTGCGGGTTGCACGAAAGAGTTGTTTGTTCTGAGTGAATGCATTTGTTCATTGAGTCTCATGAATTCATATGCATCAGCGACGGTTATAGACTTCGGTCTCGATACAAAGACTTCGGTCTGAGTATCACTAGCGACGGATATGCCTGAGTGGCTTAAAAGAGATGGATCCTCATGCATTATACCCTGGAGTTTGGGTTGCATTGCATGCATAACTCATGCGAATTATGTTGAAATGCTGTTATCAGTCGAGTTAGCTATATGTGCTGGTTTATACTTGAGTTGTTGTCTGATATATGAACTGAGGTGCTTAATGCATTCTATGTATTTACATTAGTCATGAACCTTTATTACAAATGTTTAGAGACTCACCCTACTGCTTTCCATGTTGCTCTATTGTGGCAACTTGCAGGTACCCCTGAGTAGAGGTCAACTTTGCTTTTGGTTGTTGGAGTCGGTCTGCTCTGGTAGTTGTAACACTGGGGCGAGTCGAGTAGGGTAGAGTAGTGATTGTTTTGGACTATTCAGTTGTAATGTATTATGTTCGACTATGTTTGCGTAGTCCCTTTGGCCGAGTTGCCTATGTTTGCATGTATGCTGTTGTTTTAATTCATAGATATATGCTAAGGTGTTTGAGTGAAAATGTAGCATCTTTCCCATGAGAATTTTATTAAACTCTGATTTCAATTAGTTAATTAATAGAGATAGGAGGGGTGTTACATTGCTGCCTTCCTTATTAGCTGTTGGGATGTCTGTCGAGTCGCTCTCTGATACTGTGGCACCTAGGGGGCGTGGTTGGATTTTGTTAATTACTTAGTTAATTGTTTAATGATTATATCTATGATGTGAGACGTGTTTGAGTGGTATTAGTGAGTTATTGTTTTAATTCCGCTGCGACGAAACTATTGGAGTTTAACTTTCTTGATGGATGTTGTTGCACAAACTTGATGAGTGCAATTGATGAGTTTAGTCAATGACGATGTGGCATTTCTTTTCTATCGGTTAAATTAATATTTACGAAAAAGAATTACTCTAATAAATGACGTGTAAATTATGGGGTAGAAAAGGGGTGTTACAACAAGCAAGATTTACGCATTGCCATTATGCACCTTATGGAGGACACTTTGGAAGCACTAGAACAATGAAACTAAGGTATTACATCAAGTTATTTTTGGCCTACTTTATTTAAAGATGCTTATTTTATGGTCAAATACTGTGATAAATGTCAAAGAGCAGGGAATATCTCTGATAAGCATGAAATGCCTAGAACTAATATTTTAGAAATTGAATTATTTGATGTTTGGGGCATAGATTTCATGGGACCTTTCCCACCCTCTTTTGGCAATTTATATATCTTAGTAGCTGTTGATTATGTGTCCAAATGGGTAGAAGCAGTAGCATTACCTAATAATGATGCTAAATCAGTAAGTAAATTTCTTCAAAGAAATATATTCACTAGATTTGGAACTCCTGGAGCTATCATTAATGATGAAGGTTCACACTTTTGCAATAAAATCATAGAAAACCTTCTAGATAAGTATGGAGTTAAGCATAAGATAGCTACAGCATACCATCCTCAAACTAGTGGACAAGCAGAATTATCCAATAGGGAAATTAAGAGAATGCTAGAAAAAATGGTTAGTCCAAATAGGAAAGATTGGTCTTTACATTTGGATGATGCTTTATGGGCATCTAGATTAGCATTCAAAACACCCTTAGGAATGTCCCCTTACAAATTAGTCTATGGAAAAGCATGCCATTTACCTGTGGAATTGGAAAACAAATCCTATTGGGCTATCAAGAAGCTCAATTTCAACCTAAACAAGGCAGGTAAAAAGAGAATGTTAGAACTTGATGAGCTAGAAGAAATTAGGCAAACCTCTTATGAGAATGCTGAAATCTACAAAGCTAAAACTAAGATATGGCATGACAAGAAAATTCACAGAAGAGAATTGAAAGAAGGAGGACTAGTTCAGCTATACAACTCTAGGTTGAAGCTGTAACACCCCAAAATTGATTAGGTGGGTATTTAACTAATTTAATTAGGCAATGATTTAATTAATTTAATTAAGCGATTATTTAGTTAAATTAATTAAGTGATTATTTTAGTTATCTATATTAAAATAAATATAGTGTGATTAATTAAATTAAGGAGTGATGTGTGGTAAATAAATGGTGAGTACTTTAGTTAAATGAAAAGTATTTTAATTAGATTGGGAGGATGTGAGAAAGTACCTAGAGGGTGTAAATAAGGGGCCCAAGCCCACTAAATGGGCCCAAATACATGACTTAAACTAGGGTAAGGGTCTCTATCTCCTTAGAGAGAAAGAAAAACAGAAAAATAAGAAAGGGAGAGTGGGTAGGAGGTGCTTGCAATGTTCATCTAAGGGGAGGAGAGAAAATTCATCTCCTAGCTTTGGGTAAGTGTTTTTGGTACCAAACAACTCCTTTTTCCTTCCTCTATCATTTAGTGTAAATTTCCTACACTAATTCCTTCCCATTTTCCTTTCACCATGGATGGGGTTGGAGCTCAAAATATTGGAGAAGCTAGTTTTGATGGTTCTTGAGGTTGTGGAGGAGGGAACACTAGAGTTCTTCAATCTTGAGGTTAGGGGATTCTCATTTATGTCTATAATAATTTGTATGATATGTATTGTGTGTGGAGTAGCACTAGGTTGCTTGATTGTGTGAATTTTATGTTAATTATATGTTGGTTGTTGTATTTGATGTTCAACTTGATGATATTATAGTGTTTGTTGTTGGAATTAAATGTATGTGGAATATGCATGCTAGGTGTTTGAATAAATGCTTCAATGTGAATAAATGTGAGAATGTGTGGATTTAATGATGGTGATTAATTGTCTAGATGATGTGTTGTTAAATTGGGTATTGAATTGTTGAATAAAAATGTTGTTGAATTAAATTGATGATGAGTTTTACTTGTTTATGGTCAGAGAGTTAAAATGTACTATGGTGAACATGTGGTGAGAGACAAAACCACCACCCATTTGGTCAGAGAGTTAAAATGTACTATGGTGAACATGTGGTGAGAGACAAAACCACCACCCATTTGCAAAATCTCTAAATGAAAAGAGGTAGTCAAGCTGACAAGACTCTTAAAACAAGCGTTTGATGGGAGGCAACCCATTGTTTTTAATTATTTTGTGCAATTTTATGTTTTTAGTTGTTTTGCAGAAATACAGGAAACTAATGCAGCTGCATCAAGTGCACCTGCATTGAAGGAAAATGTGCCCTGCAGCAAAAATCTCAAAAATTTGAAGAATGTGAAAAAGTGTGAGTCTTAAGGCTTCAGGAAGATCAAAGGGAAGTTAAGCAAGATTAATGAAGTGTTAGTAGCCAAGATTGACACATGGCATGATGCATGCGCAGCACGCAATGCATAACTTCCTTCCTCCTGAAACATAAGGCCTTAAAGCTTGTTACCGTTACCCCTTCCTTTGCAAATCTCACAAATTTCTCTCATTCCAAAACACAAATTACTCTTCACAATCTCATCTTCTCAATCAAAAACCTAGAAATTGAAACAATCAAAATGGTGAAAAAGCATTCTGCACAGAAATCATCAGGCAAACATGCTGAATCTTCGAAGAAAGGAAAGAAAAGCATGCATGCAGAATCATCAGCGAGTAGGAAAGGCAAAGCCAAGGAATCAGAATCCAGGACCAATGAAAATCTTCATTTCTGGAACATGCATCTACTACCCGAGAGAGGGTATGATTTGAAGAAGGCTAGCCCATCATTCATGTCAACAGTGGCCAATCTCAATTGGGACCACTTTGTTCTACCAAGAGGAGGCTATATTGAAGACGTGGTGAGGGAATTCTATGCTGAAATCAAACCACTAGAAGGAACAGAGTGTAACACCCCTTTTCTACCCGATAGTTTACACGTCATTTATCAGAGTAATTCTTTTTCGCAAAATATTAATTTAACTGATAGGAAAGAAGTGCCACATCGTCATTAACAAAACTCATCAATTGCACTCATCAAGTTTGTGCAACAACATCCGTCATGAAAATTAAACTCCAAAAATTACGTCACAGCGGAAATAAAACAAAAACTCACTAATACCACTCAAACATGTCTCACATCATTGGTATAATCATTAAACAATTAGTTAATTAATTAACAAAATCCAACCACGCCTCCTAGGTGCCACAGTATCAGAGAGAGACTCGACAGACATCCCGACAGCTAATAAAGAAGGCAGCAGGACCTTCACTCGCGGTTACCTGCAGCGTTGCCACAATAGAGCAACATTCCAAGCAGAAGGGGTGAGAATTTCAACAAAACATAATTAAGCACATAATGGAGTAACGTGAACAACACAGTCATACAACATCGTTATTACTACCAACATCATCGTCACTGAGCACTAACTCAAATTACAATTTTCACCGCAAGTCATAGTTCATGAATGTGCATGGAAATGCAACCCACGCCTGGGTATATGCATGATGGTACCATTCTCGTCATAAGTAAGCCACTATGGGCACATCGTCACTGTTTTACGTCAATAGGAGGCCGAAGCCTATTCGTCATAAATATGCACATGCTATGAGGCATTATGGACACATGTGCAAACACCAAATCACTCACCTGGAGTCCTCGTCATCGTCGTCATAATTAAAACACTCATGGAGTGTACTCTTCATAATCATCACAATTATATCACAACAACATCATAAACATCACATTTAAAATTTGAGTAACAACACATTTAAAACTCTGAGTAACCACACATTTAAATTCCGAGCAACAACACATTTAAAATTTAGAACCACATCACATTTTCAAGCTTAGAAAACATCACATTTAAAATTGAGAAAAACAACACATTTTCAAAGTGGAAAACGTCACGATTAAATTCCAAGGGTAGTAATAAAATTCAGCCTTTTTATTTATAAAAACAGCCACATTAGCACGCCCCTTGCATTTACATAAACCACAGAAAAATTCAGTTCAAAACAGCGGCAACACAGAGTGAAAACAGTAGCTCTTTGGGCGCGTGACAACAACAAAAACAGTAGTAAAACAGAGGGGAAAAATAGTAGCTGTTTAGCGCATGACAGCATCAAAACAGAAATAAAACGACACAGAAAACAACGGTATTTTTCATTTCTAAAACAAAGAGATATTTTTGCACTAAAAACAGCGGTGAAAATAAGGAAAACGCTGACCGCAAGCTAAGCTAAAAACAGCAAGAAAAAGCGACAAACAGCAAGCGATGAAATGAAGAAAAACACATTTATTAAAAGAAATACAACAGCCTTTTATTTTTCTAACGGCAAACAGCGACAACAAAAACACATTTATTAAAAGAAATACAGCAACATAATTTATGAACAACAACAACCTCAATACTCAATTTAAACTAAAACACACCATACGTCACATCTCAATTCAATCTCAATTTACTCAATTCACATGCTCCCATCACCATCTCTATGGAATCGATTCTAACCCCATGAAATCACCCAATTCGAAATTCAACTCATCATCTCATATAGTTAATCACGTGACAACATCAACAATTCATCAAACAACATCAAGAAACCCCACAAAACCCATCACATACTCAATTATATTAAATCGAAACGCTCACCCTTACCTCTATTGACGTAAGCTCCAAATTATGAAGAACGAGACACGAACACGAACTCACGAACACACGAACGGAACACGGCTAAGAATGACCGAATGACGTCTCACCGAAAAATAGGTCCGACGTCAACTTCACCGAAACGAACGAAGGGTTTGTGTTTCCTGAAGGTCTCGACTAGGGGAATCCAACGGCGGTGTCCGTTTTTCCAAACGAAGATCGTAGTGTCCAGAATCATCAATATACAGTACGAAATACGGTATAATTTCAGTCTCCGATGACCGAAATAACAAAGATAAACGCAATTCGGATGGTGATTTTGTATAGGAATATGAAGTTTCGTAAATTTCGGTGATCAAATAAGAGAGAACGAGAACTGAGAAGAAAAACGAATGGATTTCATAACTGTCTCTGGCGGCTGCACAATAGGGTTCACAGAGGAACCAGAGCTGGGAATTAATTTAAGATATGTCAGGGGGTGCGCGAATTAACTAAGGGGTGCGACCAGTAGTTTCATTAAAAAAAATGGACTATTATAAAGCTCAACATGTTTCTAATTATATTCTAAACCCCAAATTTCTTATAACATCTACTTTGACACATTTCTTTAACTAACTATACCTGAATACTAGTATTTCATAAAACTAAATAATTAAATAATAATAAGAAGTAAATACTAATTTCAACATGGTTCCCATGCCAATAAATCTCTTTAACAATTATTCTCAAATACTAACTAAGATTAATTTTTAATAAAATCGGGGCGTTACACAGAGCATTCCTACACTTCCATGGTGAGAGGTAAACTTGTACACTTCCATGCCAAGAAATTGAATGAACATTATATGCTGAAATATAATGGAGTTGAATTTGAAAACAAAGTGGCCAAGGCCTTTAAGAAAGAAATGGAAGAACTGAGAAATAGGATTGCTATACCAGGTTCTGTTTGGGAAAAATTCACACCTAATGAAATCAAACTTAGAAGTAATTATTTGATTGATGCATTAGGAAATTGGCATCTATTCATAGCTACTTCAATTCTGCCTACATCACACACATATGCAATGACCAGAGAGAGATTAATCTTGCTAGATACAATTCTCTCCGAAGGGAATGTTGACATAGGTAGATTGATAGCTAGGGAAATTCTTGCATGCTCAACAAAATCAAAGGGATTTCTGTTTTTCCCTTGTCTGATTACTGAGTTATGTATGAAAGAAGGTGTCCAATAGCTTCTAATGAACAAAGGAAATTCCCACCTGGTAATTTGAATGCTGAAATGAAGGAGAGACTGAGAAATGTAAGAGGCCCTGCACCTGCAATGCAAGAGCATTACATGCAGAAGCAGAGGGCAGTATGGAAATTTATGAATGACCAACATGACTGGCTTCAATTGGTTTTTGACAAGATCTTTGATCTTGTGGGCCAAGTGAATGCCCCTGAATTTCCAAGTTGGGTACTAAAAGCTAAAGGAGAAGAAGAGGAAGAGAAAGAGGCTGAAGAGGAAGGGAAAGGAAAGGAGAAAGTAGAGGAACCTAGTACCAAGAAGAAGGTGACTAGGAAGCAATCAAAAAAAAAGAAAAAGGTTGTGGTAGAACCTATTGTTGAAAATTTATATGATTCTGATACTGAGGATGAGGAACTAGAGAAGGAAATGGATAAGGAAGTAGAAGAAGAAGAGGAAGAGACGATGATGAAGTTGATGTAGAAGAGGAAAAGCATGCTAGGGGTGTAATCCTAGAAGAAATAGCTAGCGAAAATATGACAAACAAACACCACAAGCCCAGCAAGAAATAACTCAAACTCCACCTATCACATCACCAATTACCAAAACACTCATCATCTCACCAAACCAAGAATCATCTTCCATCCCAAAATCACCATTACCCTCCTCAATGATCCACCACCCTATCACCACCACAAACAACCCCTCCCCACCCTCTCCAAGAAATGAACACGAGAAGACAACTCACACTGAAAGAAACCATCTCTCAACCAACCCCATTATGCCAACAGAACAAATAAGACCTTCGACCCAAGTAACATTATCACTAATGTTATTTCGCTCTTGAGAAAGAGTTTGTGCGGGAAAGAGAAGAAGAAGAAGACTCGACAAAGAACAAAAGGAAAAGAATCATCTGCAAAGGAGCCTCTAGCTCAATCTGAAGAGATGCAGAGTGATGCTCCTGCATCACTTGCTGCTGCATCACAGCAAACAACAACAATGCATGATGAGGCAACAATCAAACTTGTTCTGGAACAAATGGCTCAACATAAAAGAGATGCATTGCACAACACTCAGAAATTCTTCAAGACACCTGCAGGAAGGCAATCTAAATTGACACCAAAGAGGAAGAAACTGATCGATCGGCGATCGATGCACTGCATCGGCGCGGCAAAAGTTCTGGCGATACACTGAAGAAGGAGGTGCATCTGCACCTCTGGAAGAAACACCAAGCAAGCCACCCAAAGAAAAGAAGCAGAAGGTGAAACACACTCCTCCAAGCAGGCATAGCACCAGAATCAGGAGTGGAGCCAAGAAATGAGTATCATTTACAAGTTTTCACATAAACTGCTATAACTTATTTTGTTTCTATCTGAACTATTTCCCTGGTTGTATTTAATCCCTCTCCCCTATTTTGAACAAAATATGGTTTGTTTTATCTGAACAAATTAGCAGTGTGGACACTGCTACCCCTTAAGTTTAGGGGGGATTTATCTTGCATTTGCATGTTATGGTTAAATATGTTTGTTTTTATCTAGTATGTTGTGTGTTTAATTAAATATGTTTGATATAGTAAATATATATGTTTTAAAGTAGTTTATAGTTTGTTTTAATATTAGATGTACTTAACAAAGTAGTATCTAAATATTTTAGTAGAAAAGATCAGTTTTTTCAAAAATATGGTGAAAACCCTATGGATGGAATTTTTATGATGAAAAAGAGAAAAAGAAGCCTTATTTCTTAGAAAAAACCAAAATTATTTTTACTTCAACACTTCAAAACTGAGTTTGTGAAAAGAACCTTGCTATTTAAAGATCAATCTGATGCAAGGGGAATTTTTGGTAAGCTTAGGTCAAAACAAAGATTTACTAAAAAGAAAGAAGAGTTTAAAGAATTAAGTTTGGGGGTGTTTTATGAAAACAAAGGCTGAATTTCAAAAGTGTAAAGAGTAAACAATGTAGAAAAAGAATACAAAAATGTGGACAAAGCCATATCCTGAATCTTTTGAAACTATACCTGTGCCTAAGTACATGAATGCATCTGGAGGTCAAACCTGTGCCATGCAGGAATAAATGTATCTGGAGGATAGTTCAAAAACTGAACATGTGCCAAAGTGCAAAGAAAAAATATATGCATCTTGAGGTCAAAGACATGTGCCAAAGTGCATTTGCATCTGGAGGTCAGTTAGGAAGGTAATATGAGCTAGTAAAAGAAAAAGCATCATCAGTGCAGAAGCATCAATGCAAACTGCACTGAAGAAAAGCAAAATGCAGAAAAAATCAATGCACAAATCACTTCAAAGAAGTATTGCATCTGCACAAAAAGATCCACACAAAAAAATAGAAAAATTCATTGGCTCAAAAGCTTTGAAAGATTCAACCAAGCCCTTTGATTATTAGAACTCCCCAACACTTGAGAAAAATTTTGTGAGTCTAATCTCTCTTTTGAAAAATATTTTGGTGTGACCAAAGATGAACCAATCCTTTCAAAAGCTAGGAGGAAATTTTTCACTTAGTCTTGGAACCAATCTCAACTCAGTGGGTTCACACACACACACAAAAGAGTTTGAATAGCTTTGGTAGTTTTAAAGAAATAAAGGCACAAGAAAGATTGTTGAAAAATAAAGTTCATAGGGAACTCCTCATGAAAATCCAAATATCAAACTGATCTATCTTCTAGAATTATAGTTTTTAATAGTTTTTCTTTGTCATTACTTGCGGACAAGCAATGGTTTAAGTTTGGGGGTGTGATAACTCTATTTTATATAGAGTATTTCATATGTTTAAACTTAGTAATTGCTCTCTTTCAAGTAATAATAAAGAGTTTATATAGTATTTAGTGTGATATATGATAACTTGAGTGATTTGAATGGTTATAGTTATTTATAGGCCATTTTGGATATATTCTGGTATGTTTGATGTTTTTGTTCAGTGCAGTCTCAATGCTATCTGCATCAAATGCTCCTGCACTGATCCTGCATCAAATCTCACTACTTGGTGAATGAGCAGCCTGTTTCATATGCATCCACTTGCAATTGTTGACCTCATGCCTGGTTCTCTGATGCCATCCCACCTTGTATAGTAGGCGCCTACCATTCACACATAGCTATAGGCATAGCTTTGAAGAGTCACCAACATAGGGACACATGTTCTATCATCATGGAACCGCCCTATATACTAAGTCAAAGATTTCAACTTGGATCAACCTCTGAAAAGCAACTACAGCTATTATCCACTCAAGATTACTTCAACATGAAGGAAGGAAGCACCTCTCTTGAAAGCTATAAAAGGACCTCACATCTTCATTTGGAAATATATCACAATCTATAAGTTTGATCAAAATTTCAATATACATAGTTAGTTTTTATTTTGTAAGAGGAAAGGAAGGAATTGACAAATCCTCCTTAACTCGATTTCATAGTGTTTGTATAGTGCTAAGGAGTAATGCTAGTGCATTGCTAGAAGATTTCATACAAAGGGCTTCAACATTTGTAACTTTATTCTTGTTGTTTCTCTTTTTGTGATTTCTATTATATAAACATGGTCTATTCAGTTTATATATGTCTTGCAATGTCTATTGTTAGCTAAACCTCTATTAGTTGGAATGTTCTAATCATTTAATGAGCTTTTAAGTAAGTATGTTGCATGTATGTATGTTTGTACTTTAGTTCTTGCTTGATAATCTTTTCAAAACTTATTTTGAACTTGATCACTTAGAATAAGTAGATTTGTAAATGACCAGAAATGGCTTATAATTAAGAACTCAAGAACTAATATGGGTGAGTGTTTTACATAAAGAAAACTTTGTGAAAACCATGCTAAGTCCTAGAGATAGGATAGTATAGTCCATAGGGTAATTGTGGGTACTTAAAATACAAGAGTGAATTTATTTTAGAAACTTGGATAGTTGCCAAGGAGGCAAGAAAGGCATTGACAACCCTTTCTTTACTGCAAAGAGCGAGGATCAGAAGAGCTGGTAATAAAACTCTGAAGAAAGTGACCGAAAGGCACATAGCTAATGCAACAACATTCAGTGCAGCTGCATTACATACTGCATCACACACTTAGAAGTAAATTACTTGATGAAGACATTCCAACTAGATTTTCTCATTTGCATTATCACACTTTTTACTTTGCTTTCTTTCTAACTTAGTTGTGATCATCACATAAAATCCAAAATTATTTTGTTACTTAGTTACTTTACACTTTATTACTTTATATTGATTTTAAAAGTGAGTTTTTCAATCTCTGTGGGTTCGATGTTTTTACTACTTGTTTTTGGACTGTGTATACTTGCACACAAGTGTATGTATTTTCCATACACCAGATACCGGTTTTCAAATAGGCGATATTGACATAGTCGTATTGCTGGAAGAAGTCATCGAAATAAGAATGGGAAAGATCCATGACTGAGACCTGCGAAAAATGTAACAATAGAAACAGTTAAAGATTCAAGTGTGATATGCGCAAAAATTAAAAAAATAACTGCAAGAATTTTTTTTTTCAAAATGATAAGAACCTAGAGAACACCTTGGTGTGTTCCTTTGAAGAAAAATCGCTGGTCTTTGAAAGTGATGGTTGCGAGATAATTCCATATATTAAAAGGCTTGATGGTGAAATACTTGGGTCCAAATTTCTATTAAAATTTCATAATGAATTATTAAACCATAATTAAAACGGGTATCTTTTTATTATAAGATTAGTCTCATATAACAATCAACTGTAATCGTAGGATTTTTAGTCTGACTAAGTTGACCGAATGATAGCCGTTAGATCCTAATTTAAATAACTTGGCGCAAATAAATTTGAAAAGGGGTTAATGGTTTTGCACCACGATTTGTGGTTTGTAATAATTGGTGTTATTACACCTCTTTAATTTTTAAATAAGGCTATTAACTTACCAGTAGCCGCAATTTTATGTGACTCTTTGTTAGCTTTGCATTTTCGACAAAGCTAAATCAAATGCAGTCAACATGGCTTGACTTGTAATTTTACAAGTGGAAGTGCTGAGTTTCGACATTGGGAAGTGGTTCAAAGGTAATCTTCGACTACTGTAAGGACTTAGTGAAATTGAAGCCCTGAAAGTGACATTTCGACCAGAAGAAGAGCAAAGATTGGTAACAGATCTAAGTTAGGAAGACTCTGTCGAAGAACATAGCAGTAGCATGGTCGAAGGACGTGGTAGACATGTTGTCGAAAGATATGGTAGTTGCTGTTTTTAAACTCTTTTGTACAGTTATGTACTAGCCGTTGTAGGAAGTTATCGTTCTTTCCTAGTATATATAGCAGTTTTTCATAGGAAAAACGGGTCACAATCATAATACAGAATTCTCACGCTCAACGTCCAAGTTACAGAGAAACGAGTAACAGAACAATGTATGGATCTTTGCACCAATCACTTTTATTTCAATGCAATTTGATTTTACTTTACTGAATTCCTTCTGCAATTCTATCTATTTTCTACGCATTTCTACGAATTCCTTGATACTCAAGGCAATTCAACAGTTTCAATTCCTTAAACTGTCAGTTATTGAAAAACAACAATAAGAACATTAAGAACACTCAAAACTGTTCTGGAGAACATTAACACAAAATGCTCGTAAGATTTACTGGTTGATCATGCCAGTAATGAATTCAAAATCAGCGATTGTTTACCAAAAATCACAGTAAACACCTGCACCGTAGATTGTTCATTTCAGCACTGCAACGGTTGGATTAATGAGCTGGATATATGGACATGTTAGTACCATTAGATCAGATGAGAGAGGTCTGGGTAAATTTCCTGACCGTCGGATAATACACACAAATGACATGGGTGCCACCTATTTTCTAAAGTTATCGCGTTGCTTTTTTTGAATGTTGATGTGGCAAGCCTATGTGGACAACTCACATTTGTATATAATTATGATATGATATGATTATGATTATGATTATGATTTTGTAATGCAAACATTTAATATTTATTTATCAACAAATGTTTAATAGTTTAGAATTAGTACACTTTCCCTTTTAAAAAAGGTGTGTATATTTAATGAAACATATTTATTATATAATAAATACCTACTATAAAATCCAACTTAACTATTTTAAGTCAGTTTAATATTTCATGAAGATTGTACTCAATTGTATCACTCAATCTAATATTATGTTACTTCGGACCATCGCTTCAGTTCTTGGACTCAGGTTATGCTCTCTTGGGCCCATCGCTAGAGGCTTTTTGGCCACTTTTGTTGGCCCATGCTTCGTCTGACCCCCTCTACTCACTAGAACCCCCAACCGACCAAAAATTCCAAAAATGCCCCCAAGATTTTTTTTGTTTTTTTCCTTTAAAAACCCCTTCACCACACTAGAACCCCCATTCCTCCTCCTCCTCCACACTAGAACCCCCAAGAAAACACCCTCTCATTCATCATCCTCCTCCGACGTCCTCCTCAACCTACCAACGGTGTCCTCCTCCTCCTCTTGGTAAGAATCCATTTCCACTTCTCTGTTTTCCATTTCCCATTTTTTTCACTGTTTGCAGACTATTCAACGCTGCAGAGGTCGCACACCTGATCCGACCAAGCGTCGTGCGCCAACGATGCTGTGTTGCCATGTTTTAGATTTGTTTCACAACTATTCGATCGGCGTGTGTCGATCTATGTCGATCAGGCGTGCGCCAAACAGTGATTCGGATCTGGAAAGGCCGAACGTGCCTGATTCTTTGTATTTTGCCTTCTTTTTTCAGGTATGGCAACTTTCTACGTCACCGTTGATAGATATACTGGGGAGATTTGCGTCCCAGACGACTTGGACCTGCTGCCCTACTTGGTGAAATTTATGATGGATATTGGAGGCGTATTTTATGGCTCCAATGATGGCTATAGCAGGATATCTTGTGACACTGGGGAGTTTGTTCGCGTCTACGGATGGGGGCGCTACGATAGGTTTGACAGAGTTTCTCTACAGATTACCTACATCGGTGGGGGCCGCTTCGATGTCAGCGAAGTCCCCGACTCTGACGTCAGCTCTGGCAGTGACTCTTCTGACAGTGAGTCTTCTGACACTGAGTCTTCTGACTCCGATGATGACTCCTCCAGTTCCGATGATGAGTTATGAGCCTTCTGTATTTGTAGTTTATTTCTCTTGAATTTTTAATGAATGAAATTTTAATTTGTTGTCCATTGTTAATTTTATTCGTTTTTTTTTCATTGTGAATATCGGTGCATACATTAAAATAAAACAACATAACAAAATAAACGAAACTAATTTTATTATTTAAGCGTAGCCATACATCAAAATAAACTACATAAAAAAATAAGTTAAAATCAACGAAGAGGGAGAGAGAGAATCAGTTAGATCTCTGGGTTGGGCACAACTGCAATTCATTTAGATCTTCCATTTTAGTGAAAATAAACGAAGAGGGAGAGTGAGAATCAGTGAAGTGTGAAAAATCAAAGTGTGAAAATCAGTAAAGAGTGAGAGTCTATTTATAACCGTTGGACACAATTTCTGCGCACGTTGGTCGATCAGGTGCGACCCTCACGTGATCGAACCTGGTCAAATTTGAAATTGGGTCAATTTTGGGTGTCTGACAATTGATTGACAGGTTCGGCGCTTCCAGATGCGAACTGGGGCGATCAACTGTGCGTCGAACCGTGCATAATCTTTAAAAAAAATAAAATCCAAATTTCAGTAAGGCCTTTTGGTCTTTTCACACAAAAAAAGGGTTCTAGTGAGTAGATGGGGGGTTGTACGAAGCATGAGCCCTTTTGTTTGGCAGTTTTATCATTACTGGACTATTCATCTTAGAGTGATCTATTGGGCCTCTATATTTTATATGGGTGTTGCTTTTCCCACGCCCCCTCCTACTCAAAACACACCCCATAAGGGTGTGAAATGACCAAAAGACCAGCCAAAGCGTCTTTTTTTTTTCAAAATTTTTTACGTGTTCGAACACGGGCCTTCGAACTGGTTCGAATGACATCGTTCGAGTGTGTTAAATTTTGACTTCACACCCTCTTGGGCGTTTTCACCTGTTCGCATGAGGTTATGCGAACCTGTTTGCATGACCTTGTTCGAACCCGTTCGAAGGACATCGTTCGAGTGTGTTAAATTTTGACTTCACACACTCTTGTGCGTAATTTTGCATGTTCGAACGGGGTCACTCGAACGTGTTCGAACAAGGTCGTTCGAACAGTCATTAAGCACGTCTTCACAGCGTTTCACGCAAGGTTATTTTTGGAATAAAATTTGTTAAGGGGTGTGAAAGAGTAGGAGGGGTGGGGGAAAAGCAAAACCCTTTTATATTCTCTGTTTATTTTGGGACCCCTCTACTTGTTTGTTTTACTAGTGACACTTTATGGTACTCTATTAGTGTGTGTAATGTTTGTGGCCTATGCCCAAGTTGAATGAAATATTACACAATTGACCAAAAAAATTGAATTCTTTTTATCTTTTCTTAGTGTATCAAAAATAAAGAGCAAAGTAAGTCACTAATTTATATTTTATTTAGATGATAATAAATGTTCTAAAAATAATCGCAAGAATTTTTTTCAAAATGATAAGAACCTAGAGAGACCTTGGTGTGTTCCTTTGAAGAAAAATCATTGGTCTTTGAAAGTGATGGTTGCGATATAATTCCATATATTAAAAGGCTTGATGGTGAAATACTTGGGTCCAAATACTATTAAAATTTCATAATGAATTATTAAACCATAATTAAAACGGGTATCTTTTTATTATAAGATTAGTCTCATATAACAATCAACTCGTAATCGTAGGATTTTTAGTCCGACTAATTTGACCCAATGATAGCCGTTAGATCCTAATTTAAATAACTTGGCGCAAATAAATTTGAAAAGGGGTTAATGGTTTTGAACCACGATTTGTGGTTTGTAATAATTGGTGTTATTACACCTCTTTAATTTTTTCGTAAGGCTATTAACTTACCAGGTAGCCGCAATTTTATGTGACCTGCTGTTAGCCTGCATTTTCGACAGGCTAAATCAAATGCAGTCAACATGGCTTGACTTGTAATTTTACAAGTGGAAGTGCTGAGTTTCGACATTGGGAAGTGGTTCAAAGGTAATCTTCGACTACTGTAAGGACTTAGTGAAATTGAAGCCCCAAAGCGACATTTCGACGGAAGAAGAGCAAAGATTGGTAATGAGATCTAAGTTAGGAAGACTGCATCAAGAACATAGCAGTAGCATGGTCGAAGGACGTGGTAGACATGTTGTCGAAAGATATGGTAGTTGCTGTTTTTAAACTCTTTTGTACAGTTATGTACTAGCCGTTGTAGGAAGTTACCGTTCTTTCCTAGTATATATAGCAGTTTTTCATAGGAAAAAACGGGTCACAATCATAATACAGAATTCTCACGCTCAACGTCCAAGTTACAGAGAAACGAGTAACAGAACAATGTATGGATCTTTGCACCAATCACTTTTATTTCAATGCAATTTGATTTTACTTTACTGAATTCCTTCTGCAATTCTATCTATTTTCTACGCATTTCTACGAATTCCTTGATACTCAAGGCAATTCAACAGTTTCAATTCCTTAAACTGTCAGTTATTGAAAAACAACAATAAGAACATTAAGAACACTCAAAACTGTTCTGGAGAACATTAACACAAAATGCTCGTAAGATTTACTGGTTGATCATGCCAGTAATGAATTCAAAATCAGCGATTGTTTACCAAAATCACGATAAACACACGCACCGTAGATTGTTCATTTCAAAGATCGCAATCGTTGGATTAATGAGCTGGATATATGGACATGTTAGTACCATTAGATCAGATGAGAGAGGTCTGGGTAAATTTCCTGACCGTCGGATAATACACACAAATGACATGGGTGCCACCTATTTTCTAAAGTTATCGCGTTGCTTTTTTTGAATGTTGATGTGGCAAGCCTATGTGGACAACTCACATTTGTATATAATTATGATATGATATGATTATGCTTATGATTATGATTTTGTAATGCAAACATTTAATATTTATTTATCAACAAATGTTTAATAGTTTAGAATTAGTACACTTTCCCTTTTAAAAAAGGTGTGTATATTTAATGAAACATATTTATTATATAATAAATACCTACTATAAAATCCAACTTAACTATTTTAAGTCAGTTTAATATTTCATGAAGATTGTACTCAATTGTATCACTCAATCTAATATTATGTTGGTTCGGACCATTGCTTCAGTTCTTGGACTCAGGTTATGCTCTCTTGGGCCCATCGCTAGAGGGTTTTTGGCCACTTTTGTTGGCCCATGCTTCGTACAACCCCCCCTCTACTCACTAGAACCCCCAACCGACCAAAAATTTCAAAAATGCCCCCAAGATTTTTTTTGTTTTTTTCCTTTAAAAACCCCCTTCACCACACTAGAACCCCCATTCCTCCTCCTCCTCCACACTAGAACCCCCCAAGAAAACACCCCTCTCATTCATCCTCCTCCCACCGACATCCTCAACCTACCACCGGTGTCCTCCTCCTCCTCTTGGTAAGAATCCATTTCCCCTTCTCTGTTTTCCATTTTCCCATTTTTTTCACTGTTTGCAGACTGTTCAACGCTGCAGAGGTCGCACACGATCGACCAAGCGTGCACCGAACAGTCTGTGTTGCCTTGTTTTAGATTTGTTTCACAACTATTTGATCAAGCGTGTGTCGATCTATGTCGATCAGGCGTGCGCCAAACAGTGATTCGGATCTGGAAAGGCCGAACGTGCCTGATTCTTTGTATTTTGCCTTCTTTTTTCAGGTATGGCTACTTTCTACGTCACCGTTGATAGATATACTGGGGAGATTTGCGTCCCAGACGACTTGGACCTGCTGCCCTACTTGGTGACATTTATGATGGATATTGGAGGCGTATTTTATGGCTCCAATGATGGCTATGGCAGGATATCTTGTGACACTGGGGAGTTTGTTCGCGTCTACGGATGGGGGCGCTACGATAGGTTTGACAGTGTTTCTCTACAGATTACCTACATCGGTGGGGGCCGCTTCGATGTCAGCGAAGTCCCCGACTCTGATGTCAGCTCTGGCAGTGAGTCTTCTGACAGTGAGTCTTCTGACTCCGATGATGACTCCTCCAGTTCCGATGATGAGTTATGAGCCTTCTGTATTTGTAGTTTATTTCTCTTGAATTTTAAATGAATGAAATTTTAATTTGTTGTCCATTGTTAATTTTATTCGTTTTTTTTCATTGTGAATATCGGTGCATACATGAAAATAAAACAACATAACAAAATGAAAGAAACTAATTTTATTATTTAAGCGTAGCCATACATCAAAATAAACGACATAAAAAAATAAGTTAAAATCAACGAAGAGGGAGAGTGAGAATCAGTTAGATCTCTGGGTTGGGCACAACTGCAATTCATTTAGATCTTCCATTTTAGTGAAAATAAACGAAGAGGGAGAGTGAGAATCAGTGAAGTGTGAAAAATCAAAGTGTGAAAATCAGTAAAGAGTGAGAGTCTATTTATAACCGTTGGACACAATTTCCAAAAAATTTGAATTTTCGGCGCCAAACTGGACGGTGGCCACTGTTCTGCGCACGTTGGTCGATCAGGTGCGACCCTCACGTGATCGAACCTGGTCAAATTTGAAATTGGGTCAATTTTGGGTGTCTGACAATTGATTGACAGGTTCGGCGCTTCCAGATGCGAACTGGGGCGATCAACTGTGCGTTAAACCGTGCATAAGGCCTTTTGTTCTTTTCACACAAAAAAGGGGTTCTAGTGAGTAGATGGGGGTTTGTACGAAGCATGAGCCCTTTTGTTTGGCAGTTTTATCATTACTGGACTATTCATCTTAGAGTGATCTATTGGGCCTCTATATTTTATATGGGTGTTGTTTTTCCCACGCCCCTTCCTACTCAAAACACACCCCATAAAGGTGTGAAATGACCAAAAGACCAGCCAAAGCGTCTTTTTTTTTTCAAAAATTTTTACGTGTTCGAACACGGGCCTTCGAACAGGTTCGAATGACGTCGTTCGAGTGTGTTAAATTTTGACTTCACACCCTCTTGGGCGTTTTTCACCTGTTCGCAAGAGGTTATGCGAACCTGTTCGCATGACCTTGTTCGAACCCGTTCGAAGGACATCGTTCGAGTGTGTTAAATTTTGACTTCACACACTCTTGTGCGTAATTTTGCATGTTCGAACGGGGTCACTCAAACGTGTTCGAACAAGGTCGTTCGAACAGTCATTAAGCACGTCTTCACAGCGTTTCACGCAAGGTTATTTTTGGAATAAAATTTGTTAAGGGGTGTGAAAGAATAGGAGGGGGAGTGGGAAAAACAAAACCCTTTTATATTCTCTGTTTATTTTGGGACCCCTCTACTTGTTTGTTTTACTAGCTGACACTTTATGGTACTCTATTAGTGTGTGTAATGTTTGTGGCCTATGCCCAAGTTGAATGAAATATTACACAATTGACCAAAAATAATTGAATTCTTTTTATCTTTTCTTCGTGTCTGCAAAATAAAGAGCAAAGTAAGTCACTTATTTATATTTTATTTAGATGATAATAAATGTTCTAAAAATGACCCAAATTAATCTCTAAAAATGCACTTAATTAGAGTTTATCATCTACTATCCACACCTCCCCTTTTTAATAGTAAGTAGAAGACCTATCATGCATCAAATCACACAAAAGGCTTAATTAAACCTCAAACTCAATCAAAGCATATAAACGCACATAATAAATTTTAGGCATACAATGAAATAGTCAAAACAACTTGATCTGTTGTAGACCTTCAAGTAAGGAGCAGATAAGACGCCTAAGTAGTTGAACGCCTTCTTCTGCCCGAGCTGGTGGTGTACCTGCAATTGCACTCCGACGCCCAAGTCAGTGGGGTGAGCAGAAAGCAGGAATTGTAAAATTGGGTAAGAATTAATTACCTTGTCAGTGTCTGACTTACGGAATAAATACTGTTCACCGAGTGGCGACGGGACGTTGGATCTTCCGTGATACGATCCTGTCCTTTGACGGGAGTGTGCAAAGGATCCTGACCATCCAGCGTGAGGTGGATCAGGATCTGACCACCCTGGTGGTTTGGGCCAAGTCTGGCCTTATTGTCGGATGGGTCTGCGTCTAGGTCCAGTCTAGAACACAACTAAAATTATTTTGGGGTATTACAAATAACATGCAATAATTTTAAAGAAAAATATAAAAATAGTTTTACCGACTAAATATAATGTCTTCTCAAATATTACTATTTTTATTTTTTATATTTAAGATATACCAAATGTATTGGTATAGTATAAAATTGTAAAAGTTCACGTTATATTTTCTAGTTTCTAATTTATTTCATTAATAGAAACATTAGATAAAAACTGGTGGTAGAGGTGTGTTTTTGTTTTAGACGTGAAAAGGAAGGTACCCATGATTGACATGTTGCCAAAGTGTAGTTGATTTGATTATATAATTCTAATATTCCTGATTTATCAAATTTTCATTTAAATTTCTATACTATTTTTACTATTTGAACTCTTGTTAGAGATAACACCATTTAACTACAAGTTTCTGAAACTTTCTACTATAGCATTACTTGGCCTTCCTTCTTGGACTACTTCTAGTGATGCGCACTTGTCCCTTAAATTCGCCTATAGCTTAATTAATTGCTTCTAATGATCATTTGCCTTACCTCGTTGCAGGTAGTTTCAATCTTATTAGGAAGTTGATGGGGATAACTAGAATTGCATTTTAGTGTTGGCTTTGAAGCTCGGTTACAATAGAATTTGTTTCCAAATTATATAAGCAAGTTCCCTTGTAACTGCCCAACTTGTTTTGGTATTATTGTTTTCAAGGTGTCGCAAGAAAAATCCTAAGCACGTAGAGAGAGACTTTTGAGGGGATTCACATGTTACCTGAGATGAAGGATTGGAGATGAGAGGTAGATTCTAACATTCAACCTATTTTCTATTAGATGTTACTTCTTCAATTTAGTGAAAGGAATATCCTCTTAACATTGTAATCTCTTACATGTTCAAACAAAGACAATTGTGAAACTGATCAAGTATTCCTAATTCATATTTAAAGACGAATGGATTGTGAAGCTTATGAATATGTGAGATACCAGAGGAGAAGAAGAGTCTCCATCGTTGGACTATTAGGTAATGGTCTGCTACTTTCCATGGCCCTTCATTTCTAGCTGATGATTACTACCTTCATTCCCAGCCAAATAACACATACAATATCAGAGAGTTAGTTATGGAGTTTTCATTAGTCAAAACTTATTAGAGACTGTAACTAAAGCACAACAAGTGGATGGTTTATAAAGTGGCACAATTATGATGCATCCTATCTAAATCCAAGCTTTAGGGACTTGACCTTGTTGCTCTACATCTGGTAGGATTTATTATTTTTGTTGATTTAGAGATGTTGCATGAGTAAAAAATTCAGTATAAGTTCTCTTTTTTTGTATTATTGTGTAAAACTCCTCAGATGCAAGAACTTGTGTACAAGTGTTGATTCACAAAACTTCAAAATTTATAGCTTGTTTTAACCAAGGATAGTCTCCTACGCACCTATACTCAAGTTATGTCTGTTCACTTGTTTTGCAGGTTGACGGAGTTTGTTGTAGAGCTAAATTACTTGACACGAAAGGTGATCTCCACTCGCAACCGATCTTTTAACCTGCTAATTTAGGCGGCCTACAGGGTGGGATAGTATATCGTGTAGTTGTGGTTCACCAATGCTTGAAAATTATTTAAAACTCCAATGAGGATCGCCAGTTCTCTCCATAAGAAGTTTTCACGACTGAGATGATGACATAATCAACGTCGATTTGACATAAAATAAGAAAATAAATGAGTACCCCAAACTCAGCATATTCGTTTTTCCTAATTTAGTGTTGACAACTTGACATGACACCAATTAAATCATAGTTCAGACGTATGAACGTTGTAACACCCCTTTTCTACCCCTTAATTTACACGTCATTATCAGAGTACACTACGCCAGATTGGCTAAAAAAGAGCGCCACCATAAGCAGCGTTTTTTAATAAACGCCACCTATAGATGAAAAAGCATAGGGAATATTCAGCGTTTTTTGGAAAACGCTGAGAGTATATGGATGACGAAAGGGGTAATAATCAGCGTTTTTAAAGAAACGCTAAGTATATGGATGACGAAAGGGTAATAATCAGCGTTTTTAAAGAAAGCGCTAAGTATATGGATGACGAGAAAGGGTAATAATCAGCGTTTTTAAAGAAACGAGAGTATATGGATGACGAGAAAGGGTAATACTCAGCGTTTTTAAAGAAACGCTGCGCATCTTGTTGCTCGTTCTCACATATAATCAGCGTTTTTTCCACAAACGCTGAATATTCCCCTTTCTCGTCATCCATATACTCAGCGTTTCTTTAAAAACGCCGAAAGTATTGCTTCAATAAAATTTTTTTGCCCGCTTCGTTTTCTCTTTTTCTCATTTCCTTCAAGCTTCTCTCTCTCTCTCTCTCTCTCTCTCACGTTCTCTTCTCTTCTCCACACCCAAAACCCACAAACCTCTTCTCTCCCTCACTCTCATTAGCTCTTCCTCTCTCAACTTTCCCTCATTCTCGTTCTCCCTAGCACCACCCACAATCCCCCAAACCCACAATCCCCCAAACCCACAAACCCATAAACCCATAAACCCATAAACCTCATTCTCGTTCTCTCTTCCTCTCTCTCTCAACTTTCCCTCATTCTCGTTCTCTCTAGCACCCATAGTCCTCATTGCTTGTCCTCATCTTCTCTCAAAGGTTAGTTCTCTATTTTGTTTTTTGTTTTTTGTTTTTTAGGTTTTTTGTTAGGTTGGAGATGAATATGTAGTTTGATTGGAATATGTTGAATGTGTGAAAAAAAAATATTTGATAAGAGAGGAATATGTTGAATGTATTTGTATGTGTTTGATATGTGTAAAATTAGTTGAATGTGTTTGATAGGAGAGAAATTAGTTGATATGTGTTTGTTGCTTGGTTTTGTTGAGATTTTGATTCTCAAATGATAGAGTTTTTTAAGCAAAGTGTGTGTCATCTATATTAGTAAAATCAAATATGCCTAAATCGAATATGCAAATTGTTTGTTAGGTTTTGGGAGTTTTTTTGTCTGAGCTTCGCGATCGTTGTTCTAGCCCGGTTTGGATATTTGTCGATGTTGCTTCCACTTGTTCGTACTTTTTTTGTTCTTTTGTTTATTTTCTATGAAGAATTAATGACTATATAGAAGACACCAAAGTCTTTGATTTGTTTAGTTGAAACTAGCTAGCTAGTTGATTGAATGTCTTAGCTTCAATAAAATTGTAAATTCTCTTATCCGAATTTATTATAGATATTGGGACATTATGGATAGAAAGTGGATGTCTGCCAATCGTCTGTCCAAGGAATATAGAGATGGAGTGGATTATTTTGTGAATCAGGCTGTTCAACGCGTTTAGGAGATCTAGTAATATGATATGTCCTCGCTTTACGTTGTTGCTATGTAAAATCGCTTAATGCGAGATTTGAGTTGGGGACATTTAAAGGGTAATGGAATTGATCAAACTTACACTTGTTGGACAATGCATGGTGAGGAAAGAGTTGAATCTTCGAATATGGGTAATAGTAATCGAGAGAGATGTGCACCGGTTGACACCGAAATACCTACGTTTGTTAGGGATGAATTTGAAGAGATGGCAAAGGCTTTTGAAGACGATCTTAATGACCGTCCTCAAATGTTTGAGAAGTTGATAACGGATGCAGAGACGCCGTTGTATGAGGTTATCTTGAATTCACAAAATTATTGGTCGTGATAAAGTTGTATAACTTGAAAACTTGCCACGGATGGACTGGATAAGAGCTTTCTTGAATTACTCACACTATTGAAAGAAATGTTGCCAAGGATAATGTGCTCCCTTCTCGGACGTATGATGCAAAACAAATGTTAGGGTCCATTGGCTTGAACTATGAGAAGATACACGCTTGTCCCAATGATTGCATTCTATTTCGGAATGAACATGCATTTTTAAAGTCGTGTCCTAAATGTAATGCATCGCGGTATAAAAAGAAAGATTCTGCTCCGAGAAAAGGTGTTGTGGTATTTTCCCATAATTCCTCGATTTAGGCGTATGTACCGTAGTTCGTAAGATGCAAAACACTTGACATGGCATGAGGATGAAAGGATTAAAGATGGCATGTTACGACACGGCAGATTCTCCGCAATGGAAAAAATTTGATATTGATTATCCCGATTTTGGGTTGGATCCAAGAAACCTACGACTTGCATTGTCTGCGATGGTTTTAACCCGCACGGTATTCGAGTAGCTCCCACAAAGACATGGCCCGTGATATTAGCGATTTATAACTTACCTCCATGGCTTTGCATGAAACGCAAATATATGATGTTGTCTTTGTTAATTTACAGGCCCAAGCAACCGGAAATGATATTGATGTATACTTGGCTCCTTTAATTGAAGACTTGAAGCTAATGTGGGAGAATGGAGTAGAGGTGTATGATGGGTTCAGGGAAGAAAGTTTCAACTTGAGGGCTATGATTTTTGGCACAATTAATGACTTTCCAAAGATACGGCAATCTATCCGGATGCGATCGAAAAGGTCGGTGTGCATGCCCTATATGTGAAGATAACACCGATTGGATGTGGTTGGAACATGGTAGGAAGAATATCTACCACGGTCATCGTGAGATTTTTGCCATCTACTCATCGATGATCGATCGTTGAAAAAGGCATTCAATGGGAATACCGAAACCCGTAAAGCTCCCACGGCTTTGACGGGTGAACAACTGTTTGAAAAGGTGAAAGATTTGAACATTAAATTTGGGAAGCCATTTGCGGGAGAGGTTGCCAAAACGGGGTGGAAGAAAAAGTCGATTTTCTTTGACTTGCCATACTGGAAGTCATTATATGTAAGACACTTCATTGATGTGATGCATGTTGAAAAAAATGTCTTTGAAAGTGTCATTGGTACCTTACTCAATATGCCAGGAAAGACTAAAGATACCATCAACTCGAGGTTGGACTTGCTTAGTATGGGGTTGAGACCGAATGGGTCCGATAAAGAAGGGGTACACGTACATATCTACCTCCGTGCTCATACTCTATCTAAAAAGGAGAAGACCGTGTTTTGTAAGTTTCTTCATGGAGTAAAAGTTCCAGAGGGTATTCTTCAAATGTTACAAACCTTGTATCCATGAAAGACCTTAAGTTAAAGTCTTTAAAGTCCCATGATTGTCATGTTCTAATGGAGAATTTGCTCCCAATTGGTATACGATCCATTTTGCCTAAGAAAGTGCGCGGGACGCTAACCAAACTTTGTTACTTCTTTTTAAGGCGATTTGTAGTAGAGTGATTGACCCTAGAAAGTTGCCATCATTGCAAAGAGAAATTACTGTCACTTTGTGTGAGCTTGAGATGTATTTCCCACCTTCATTTTTTGACATAATGATTCATCTAACAGTTCATTTGATTAGAGAGACACAATTGTGTGGCCCATGTTACATGAGATGGATGTATCCGTTTGAGCGTTACATGAAGATATTAAAAGGATATGTGAAAAACCGATCACGACCCGAGGGTTGTATTGTTGAGCGCTACATAGTTGAAGAAGCTGTTGAGTTCTGCACCGCCTATCTATCTAGTCTTGAATATTCTCATGGACTTCCAAGGTCTCGCCACTTAGGAAGCATTACTAAAGGGATGTCAGGATATAAAATAGTTATGGTGTCAAGGGAAGAACTACATCAAGCACACTTATATGTTTTGCACAATGATAGTGAGGTTGATTCATATGTTGCCAAACACATGGACATACTTAAGAGTGATTACCCATATAAGAGTGAAGTTTGGTTAACAAAGGAACACAATCGGAGTTTCATAGTGTGGTTAAAAGACCACATTGATTTCGAGTTTGTTATGAATCCTACTTGATTTCAAAAAGATTGAGATGGTTAGCAAAAGGTCCAAATATGCATGTTTTCTCTTACACCAGCCTATCTAATTAATCTTTACATCGTTCTATACAAAAACCCATGATGATCGAGTAAAATGCAAAATAGTGGGGTGACTCTTGTTGCTCAAGCTATGCATACATCAAGTGCCAAAGACAAAAATCCCGTATACGCGAATATGTCATACTTCGGGTCATTGAACAAATATGGGAGTTGGATTACACCATGTTTCAGAGTCTGTGTTCCAATGTAAGTGGGTTGACAATAATAATGGTTTCTGATTGATGAGTCGGGTTCATGCGGGTGAATTTCAAGAAGTTGGGATATAAAGATGAGCCTTTTATTTTGGCATCCCAAGCTCAACAAGTGTTTTATGTCACCGATCCGATTGATATCAATTGGTCTATTGTTTTCTTGACACAAAAAAATTAGTGAATTACATTTATGATCAAGAAACCAATGATGATGGTATCGAGGACGACCCTTTCTTGGGGACATCACTAGAAGAGGAAAGTACTTATAGAGAGGATGTTGTGTATGTTAGAAAGGATCATACTGATGGAATTACGATTCACAAAAACAAAGTACCAAGGAGCGAATTGCAAAAAAATTGTATCGAAAAAAGGAAAAGGTAACAGAGCATAGATGTTATTTTATAGACATGGATCTTATTTTCATCTTCTTTGGTGATTATTTATTTTTTTGTTGGATGTTTTTTTAAATGGATAAATATAACAAACAATGATTATGTTTTATTGCGTAAGTAAGATGGCGGATCATAGTGATAGTGGGCATGACACCGGTGAGAGCGTTGATCATGATGTTACAAACTATATCGTAGCGTGCTCCTCGTGGAATGACAGTTAAAAAGGATATCATCAACCGGTTAAGTAAAGGAAAAGAAAAATTAAGTGTAAGATACTAATTAATTGCTAATTAACTTCATTCAATACTAAGTTTTAATTGTTTGTGATCTAATTTACTATTTACATAATGCAGGTCCAATGGAATGTTAAGGGTCTGCCAATTGGAGAAAACGAAGACTCATTTGATTACTTTCCTTGGTAGTAAGGTAAAACAAATGATACCAATAACAATCACTACTTGGGTGAGCACAAAGAATCCCGTTTTGGAGAAACAAAAACATGAGTTGTGGGTAACAATACAGGTATATAATTTTAGATCTTTTTGGTAATCTTATTTAGTAATTTTGTAGTCCCATATATATATATATATAAATTTATTTATATGATTTTCATTTAATGTGCATAAGCAGAAATATTTTGATGTGGATGATTCTAAAAGGGATTTGGATAATGAAGGAAGCTTAAAGTGTCATAAAAATTTCAGAACGACATTAACAAAAAATTGGCTTAAAGATGATAATGGAAACATCAATTGGAATCCTCCACCAATATATAGTGGGTTTATTTCAGAGGAGGATTGGCAGACATTTGTTAGGAGACGCACTGAAGATCCAAAATTCTTGGTTAGTGCTACTATCTATTAAGTTATAACATATTTTTATATTTGACAATTATCTATTATACATTAATGTATACTTATCTCTCTTAATAGAAAGCAAGTGAGGTGAATCGAAAGTGTGCTTCGGGTCGTGAGTATCCTTATAGAGCGGTGCTACTCCATATCAACATATTGAAGAGAGATTGGTAAGGCACAATAAGCTTGATTTTTTTAGTTTCATGAAACTTTTTATAAATAGTTTCTTAATATTTGGTAAATTTAAATATAGTTGGTGGAGAGTGGGAAAGATCCTACTAAAGAAGGTGTTGAGCGACATGTTTTGTGGGTAGAGGCTCGACTAAACAAAGAAAAGGAGATTGTTGATCCTAAAACTAAGGAGGTGTCGGAAAGAATTGTAAGTATTTCCTAAATTCAAGCTCACTGATTTTAATTGTAACTTTTATGATTTTTATAATGTATTATACTTTTGTTTTGTGAATCGGAAGCCATATCACGATCGATTGTCACAGGGGAGAGCTCACCGATTGCTCAAAAAAAGAAATCCTTACACGTGCCTTAGGTAAAGAAGAATACTCTGGTCGCATGAGGGGTGTTGGATTTGGAGTAGCACCAACCGAGTACTTTGGACCAAAAAGAAAGTCTATGATGAGAATCATGATCGCCCACCACCGAGAAAGATGATGGCATTGTATGAAAGTTTGCAAGCTCAACTTAATGATATGCGATCACTTTATGGCCATGTTATGCCACTCAAGCACCAACCCCACTACACAGCGCGGTACTTGCGAGATAGCCGCACCATGCCGCCAACTAAGGTATTAATTGTTTTTATTATTTTGTGGTTTATAATTGATTTATTGTACATATATATATATATATATATATATATATATATATATATATATATAAAATCAAATAATGTCTTTATTATTTTGTGTTTTATAATTGATTTAGGACAACAATGAGTGTGAGTGTGAATTGTATATCTCAAACCCACATGAAATGGTTGCAATTGGCTACACATGTAACGAATTGGGTCCTTGATGCACAATGTACCCTACCTCCAAATCATGTTAGAGTCGAGTTGCGGTACCATTTAGGGAGGATGCACCATTGCTGCTCCGATTGACAGTATTGATATACTGACGGTGTCACAAGCAGTTGGTACCTTTGTGGCATGGCCATCCGCCCTTGTCGTTGTAAGTGACAATATATTTGTAACTAACTAATTATAGTTTTTGTCATATAATTTGTGCTAACTAAGTAATTATTTTTGTTTAAACATAGATGCGCCAAAATGAAAAATCTAAGAAAGTGTCTACCAAGCAGAAAAGATCTCCTTTGAAAAGTCTTTGGCAAGGAAACATCTATTGGCAAGAAAGTGTCTCGATCCACCCTTCTACAAAAGTGTCTCACCACCCTTATGTAGAAGTTTCACACCGCCTCTCCTCCAAAAGTGACCGATCAGCCCTCCTCTTCTCGCCAAGTGACTCATCCCACCCTTCTCCAATTGTGTCTCGGCCCCGCTCTTCCTCTTCCATTGAAGCTTATATGAAGATTGGTGAGGCCGACGCTGCATCTGAGAAATACATCATGAAAGACAAATTGCTTACCATAAATTTTGAGGAAGAAATTTTTGGAGCCGACTTGCCTCATATAGTCGGACGTGAGGATATCCGTCTTTGTATGTGATGCGGATGAGGCAACCTAGGTATGGCTATGAATATATATGTCGTGTACTATGTAATTTATTATTTGACATTGTCGATTTAATTTTATTATATCGTTAATTTAATTTATATATATATATATATTTATATATCTAAATGTAGGTACTTGTATGCGAGGACATTGTGGTCCTTTCCGCAGAGACACATAGATATTTGTTCTTGTGTCCTAAAGTACAACCTTTCATCAAGTGAATCCCACTGCGAAATTATCAATCACTTGTGGAACAAAACCAGTCTTGTTCTTGATTATGTCAATGACCGCTTCAAGGAAGCTCAAAATAGAAGTGATGATGATGTCTTACTTCTAGCACCTGTTAATCTAGGGTAAGAATTTTTACTCATTATTTCTTATATAACATGCATTTTTTTAATAGTCGTCAATTACTTATTCCTAAATTTTTTTGTAGGAGACATTGGGTTTTGTATGCAATTAATCCTAGTAAAAAAAAGCCGTGTATTACCTTGACTCACTTCAAAATCATTACAGAAACCACATGGAGTTTGTGGAGCTTTTTAACAGTGTGTTTATTTTGTGTCATTCTGCATTTCTTACTTTTACTTATATATGTATATATTGTTATTAATATAGTTATATGACATTCTATTCAAATGGTTTAAGGACATATTGGGGAGTGAATAAATTAACTATCGGATGGTTACCAATAGTTGTAAGTTTCTAACTTATACATTACATTATTTTGTCAAAAACTATATTCAACTCAATCTAACAATTAACTAATCTAATTATGTTTTGTAGTGTCCTAAACAATTGAATAACATTGATTGTGGGTATTACGTCATGCAATATATGAAGGATATAATTACCCAAAGAAAACGACTATCCCAAAGAAGGTATCTACTTCTAATATATTTTTATATGATTTCGATTTAATAGTGGTTCTTTCCAATATTTAACCATTTCAATTCTAATTTTATTTATTTATATAATTTCAGTATTTTAGCGATTGTCAAAGCAACACATACTCTGTTGACTGATTGTTGAGATTAGGGGAGAATGGTGCATCATCTCTCCCGTTTTTTTAAAGTTTCATTTGGATACATATAAGTTAGCTTAGCTAGTTTTTGGTTCATAATATTGTAACTTGATAGCTTGTTTTGGATACATATGAATTAGATAATGAAACTTCTTAGCTATTTTGTTTTGGTTCCTCTTATGTAATTTGTGTTCCTCTTAGCAAATTGATTCATTATGTATTGGATTGGATTGGTATGCAGGTAATTTGTAAATATAAAAAGGAAAACACACAAAACAGAAAAAAAAAAAAAAAAAAAAGGCAATACTCAGTAGCTTTTAATAAAGCTACTGGGTATTTAGTAACACAAATAGGCAATACTCAGCGCTTTTAATAAAGCGGGGTATTTAGTAACACAAATAGGCAATATTCAGCGCTTTTAATGAAGCGCATTGCACGTATAAGGGGGTAATATTCAGCGCTTTTTAAAAGCGCTAAGTATCTGGGAGGACGCTTAGGATATATTCAGCGCTTTTTAAAAGCGCTAAGTATTTGGGAGGACGCTTTGGATATATTCAGCGCTTTTAAAAAGCGCTAAGTATTTGGGAGGGCGTGTTTTGCAATGGGTGGCGTTTTTAGGAAACGCTACCCATTGTTGGAGTGAATAGCCGCGCCACCTTCGCTAGCGCTCCAAAAACGCCCATTGTTGAAAAAAAAAACCCATCTACTAGATGCATTTGTAGTGGTAATTTCATTTTCAAAAATATAAATTTATTTGGTAGAAAGGAAATGTCACATCGTCATAAGCAAAAACTCATCGTCTGCACCATCAAAGTTTGTGCAACAATGCAATCGTCATAAAACTTAAATTTCAAAATAATCTTATCACAGCGGAAATAAACGATGACTCACTAATCCACTAAAACACGTCTCATAATCATCAAAATAAATAATTCATACAGTTAATTGATTCATTAACAAATCCGACTACGCCCCCTAAGTGCTACAGTATCAGAGAGCGACTCGACAACCTCCCAACAGCTACTAAAGAAGGCAACAGAACCTTCACTCGCGGTTACCTGCAGCGTTGCCACAATAGAGCAACATTCCAAGCAGAAAGGGTGAGTCTTCAAACAGCATAAGAGCATAAATAATAATCAATATATTAGAGGACAATATCTATAACTACCACAACACACTTAACGTCGCATTACAACCATCACAGAACAACATCAGCAGCCGACATCAAAATCACATCACAAACAACTACATCGTTTAAATGCACATATATGAAAATGCAACCCACGTCGTCGGACATATGCATGAGGTACCATCGTCGCAAAATACAATCGTCGCTTATTGTCGCTTTGAGCATAGCTCCGGCCGCAGCCCATATCGTCGCCAAATGCAGTATGACATGTATGAGACCCTATGCATCACTCATCAAATCAATCAACAGAAATCAACAATTACACATCACAACACAACTTTTTCCCAACGTCGCTTTTGGCCATAACCGCCCCAAAATGTCATTATCATCGCTTTTTATATCATCCTCATAAACATCATCATCAACGTCGCAATTGTATCATCATCATGAACATCATCATTATCATCACAACCATCACACCATCATCATAAACTTCATCATTTAAAGAGTGGAAAACATCACAATCTATTTGTAGAAAACATCTCGTTTTAAGTTAGAAGACATCCTCTTTTGATTTAGAAATCATCGCATTTTAACTCGCATACAACTTTATAAACGACACCTCTACAACATAAAGACAGCCTCTCATTTTTGTAAAACGGCAACCCATTTACTTAATAAATACAGCAGCCCCTATATATGATTAAAACAACAAGACAGCAGCACTTTTACGGCGTAAAAAGAACAGTCCACTCTTATTTTCAAAAACAAGACAGCAACTTGAACAATGTAAGACAACACACTATTCATTTTAGAAAAAGCGAATAAATGACTTGAAACATCACAAACAAAGACACTATTTATTTTAAAACACAATTGTGACTTTGATTTCTTTGAAAACATCAACTCCAATTATCAACTCTACGAACCGTTACCAATTCAATTCTATTCAATTCAATTTAATCATCTCTTTATATTTTAGAAAATACACTCTTTTCCTTTAGAAAATACCAAATTAAACCACAAATACAAAATTCATCCACAATTTATCAACAATCTCACAATTCATTAAATTCTCTTAACACTTCACAATTTATCCAATTCATCTCGATTCTTCACAATTCATCAAGTTCATCCATAAATCATTCAATTCTTCAACCACTCATTAAACAACAACATTAACGAATCATCAACAGCAAACATCAATAAATCCTCGACAACAAGCATCACAACTCATCTTAAACTCACAACAACACCAAAAATTCAACAAAATAATCAAACATAATAACTAATACCTCCTAGG
Source organism: Oxytropis ochrocephala (assembly GCA_020916435.1). NCBI lineage: Eukaryota > Viridiplantae > Streptophyta > Magnoliopsida > Fabales > Fabaceae > Oxytropis > Oxytropis ochrocephala. Next base: position 58,664,010 of record CM037092.1, on the reverse strand, counting down.
TGTCATAGGACTACCCTCCCATATACTGACCATTATATAAACCCTTATAATGTGAGACTCCCCTTACCTCGAATACGTAAGCTCCGTAGAAGACGTATGAGAGCACCGACGAGTAACTACAACAACACGACGATCTCCTCTTCTCTTTCTCTCCCTTCCCTTTGCGCCAACTCCTTCTCCTCCTTCTCTCTCTCTCTTTTTTTCCTAGCCGTCTCTCCTCTCCCTCTCTTACGCTCCTCTCTTCCTTTCTTCTTTTCTTTTCTTTCTCTCCAAATTTCTAATAACTAACCCTTTTTAATTTGATTTTTAATTCCCAACCATATGCTACATTTCCTCCTACTTTTCCTCCTTCCTATAACCACTTTGGTTTTCCCTAGAAACTTGCTTTTAATAATAACAATAATAATATTAATAATAATAATAATAATAATAATAATAATCATCATCATCATCTTATATTAAGTATTTATAACATCAATTTTAATCCTTCTCAACATGGTCCCTATGTCAAAACTCTCCAATTTGGTCCACTACCCTATCAAATCAACTCCAAATAATTTCTAATAAAATTTGGGGCGTTACAACTCTCCCCCACTTAGAATATTTTCGTCCTTGAAAATTTAACTAATAGGAACTAGTTATGCTCTAACCAGTTCATACCCAAGATTACAATTAACCCACCCAACGGCAAACAACAAAAATTCACAGCAAGGTCTCTGTCAAAGATCGACAAGGGACACAGAGAACACACCAGGCAATACTATACCAGTCATAACAGACAATACAAGACTTAAACGTTTGCAACATTCAACAGCAATAAACAACAACATAACTAAAACTTAGAACGAGTACCAAGACTCGAGGGTTAATAGACTCGACGACTCGATAACTTGGCCGGACAGACCGAACTGCTCTGATACCACTAATGTAACACCCCTTTTCTACCCCTTAATTTACACGTCATTATCAGAGTAATTTCATTTTCAAAAATATAAATTTATTTGGTAGAAAGGAAATGTCACATCGTCATAAGCAAAAACTCATCGTCTGCACCATCAAAGTTTGTGCAACAACGCAATCGTCATAAAACTTAAATTTCAAAATAATCTTATCACAGCGGAAATAAACGATGACTCACTAGTCCACTCAAACACGTCTCATAATCATCAAAACAAATAATTCATACAGTTAATTGATTCATTAACAAATCCGACTACGCCCCCTAGGTGCTACAGTATTAGAGAGCGACTCGACAACCTCCCAACAAATACTAAAGAAGGCAATGAGACCCTTCACTCATGGTTTACTGCTGCGTTGCCACAATAGAGCAACATTCCAAGCGAGAAAGGTGAGTCTTCAAACAAAGATAAGAGCATAAATAATAATCAATATATTAGAGGACAATATCTATAACTACCACAAAGACACTTAACGTCGCATTACAACCATCACGAAACAACATCGGCAACCGACATCAAAATCACATCACAAACAACTACATCGTTTAAATGCACATATATGAAAATGCAACCCACGCCGTCGGGGCATATGCATGAGGTACCATCGTCGCAAAAATACAATCGCCGCTTATCGTCGCTTTGAGCATAGCTCGTGACAGCAATATAATATCGCCGCCAAATGCGATTATGACATGTATGAGACCCTATGCATCACTCATCAAATCAATCAACAAATCAACAATTACACATCACAACACAACTTTTTCCCAACGCCGCTTTTGGCCATAACCGCCCAAAATGTCATTATCATCGCTTTTATATCATCCTCATAAACATCATCATCATCGTCGCAATTGTATCATCATCATGAACATCATCATTATCATCACAACCATCACACCATCATCATAAACTTCATCATTTAAAGAGTGGAAAACATCACAATCTATTTGTAGAAAACATCTCGTTTTAAGTTAGAAGACATCCTCTTTTGATTTAGAAATCATCGCATTTTAACTCGCATACAACTTTATAAACGACGCCTCTACAACATAAAGACAAATTCTCATTTTTGTAAAGCGGCAACCCATTTACTTAATAAATACAAAGAAATTTCTATATATGATTAAAACAACAAGACAACAAAGACTTTTACAAAGTAAAAAAGAAACGATCCACTCTTATTTTCAAAAACAAGACAAAGAACTTGAACAATGTAAGACAACACACTATTCATTTTAGAAAAACAGAACAGCGACTTGAAACACGGTCCAACAGCACACTATTTGTTTTAAAACACAATTGTGACTTTGATTTCTTTGAAAACATCAACTCCAATTATCAACTCTACGAACCGTTACCAATTCAATTCTATTCAATTCAATTTAATCATCTCTTTATATTTTAGAAAATACACTCCTTTCCTTTAGAAAATACCAAATTAAACCACAAATACAAAATTCATCCACAATTTATCAACAATCTCACAATTCATTAAATTCTCTTAACACTTCACAATTTATCAAATTCATCTCGATTCTTCACAATTCATCAAGTTCATCCATAAATCATTCAATTCTTCAACCACTCATTAAACAACAACATTAACGAATCATCAACAGCAAACATCAATAAATCCTCGACAACAAGCATCACAACTCATCTTAAACTCACAACAACACCAAAAATTCAACAAAATAATCAAACATAATAACTAATACCTCCTAGGTGTCATAGGACTACCCTCCCATATACTGACCATTATATAAACCATTATAATGCGAGACTCCCCTTACCTCGAATACGTAAGCTCCGTAGAAGACGTATGAGAGCACCGACGAGTAACTACAACAACATGATGATCTCCTCTTCTCTTTCTCTCCCTTCCCTTTGCGCCAACTCCTTCTCCTCCTTCTCTCTCTCTCTCTCTCTTTTTTTCCTAGCCGTCTCTCCCTCCCCCTCTCGCACGCTCCCTCTCTTCCTTTCTTCTTTTCTTTTCTTTCTCTCCAAGTTTCTAATAACTAACCCTTTTTAATTTGATTTTTAATTCCCAACCATATGCTATTTTTCCTCCTACTTTTCCTCCTTCCTATAACCACTTTGGTTTTCCCTAGAAACTTGCTTTTAATAATAACAATAATAATATTAATAATAATAATAATAATAATAATCATCATCATCTTATATTAAGTATTTATAACATCAATTTTAGTCCTTCTCAACATGGTCCCTATGTCAAAACTCTCCAATTTGGTCCACTACCCTATCAAATCAACTCCAAATAATTTCTAATAAAATTTGGGGCGTTACAAACGTAGAGTATCCTGAACTTCTACTTACATGGGATGGGCGTCAATAGTCGTCGAGTTTTAAGCTATTTAAGTATCTATACACCGTAGATCACACAATTCACTCTCCAACGCTAGTTGTTGCCCTTAGTTTAATATTTTACTCAAAATCCCAACTAGTACATCATAATCACAAGTCAATAAGTTTTACACAAGTAATGTCTTTAAATTTTCTGGTTTCTAAGCTTTCAAGAGGGGAACTTATGTACACAAGATATTGCTTATATCGCCCTTGAATAGCATCAACAACCACCACTAGCAGGTTCAATGGAACTGAGTAACCCATTGCCTCTAAGCTGCATGCAATGATCTTCAGCATCAGCTTGGGCACAAATGATAACCACTGACAATCCATTTTGGTGTGCTTCTTGCATGATGTTAACAGCATTATCCAGTGTCATTCCAGGGATAACCTTCATCAGTACTTGGACAACATACTCCCGTTTATTGTAGTTGTCATTGTGCAATATCACACGATATGGTGGCGCTGTTTTCCGTGATTTCCTGCACATCTTAGAAAAGCCAGAATCAAATATTTTGTTTTTTCATTTAATTCTGCTACGAATGAAATAGTTGAATATCCATAAATCTCTATAATGGATCTTAAGGCAAGAAGGTTTGAAGTAAATCTATTTCCAGCTTTATGCTGGCTTGTAATACATGTGATGTGATCACATTTCTTAAATTACTATTACCAATAACAGGAACCCCATTGAAAACATTATCACAAATTTTTCATTGATTAATGATTATTAAGATATTTACTCAAAAATCACAAAATTGGGCTTACTTCAAATCAAATTCTGATTCACGGCCAGGACTGACTTTCTCAATAACTGGCTTTTCCAGCAACCCTCCCCCTTTACCAGGTCCAGCTGCTACTACAGCCATGGGAATACAAAGATTGGAGCATGGGCTCTTACAAAAAGAATATTTGTCCCCTGTTATGCAAATTTTCAGTTTGTATACTTTACGCACGCAACAATAAATGTAGGATGAGACAAGATTTTATGGACTCCAAAACAAAATTTCAATCAGAAATAAATTGTTAAACAAATGAGATGCAACATAAGTAGGAAAAAGAAGAACACTACTAGAACCAAACATCAAATGAAAGGAACAGTGAAATACTTTGTATTTCCCTACGGATATGGGAACCGCTCCCCACTACTCAGTCCCATAATTCCCACTACACAAATCTCATCTCTCTCTCATTCAGTTAACCTCTTCCTATATAGCCACTCTCCCCCATTTTCCTCCTTCTAAAATATTATGCCCTCACATTAATAATGGCCTATCATTAATAGCGAGCCTATCAAACAAATACAAGGATGTCAACACACACAACTAAAAGTGATGGTTCACTAAGTATATGTATCGTACACAGATAAGACACCAGAGTCAATACCTGACACCAATGTTGATATTGGCGTGTGTCCACGCGGGCCCACTATTTGGAAAGCATATTCTAGAACGAAATGAAGGGAATACAGTGCGGGGGGAGAGTCAGTCAACTGACGTGGAGAATATCCCTGTATATGTAATGTGGTGACAGAGTGAAGGGGGGTTTCATTATGTTTGTTGGGGAATTCGATAGAAGAGAATCTCTCTTTGGAAGAGTCACTGACTCTGGATAGTTTTCTGCTTTCATCTTGAAGAGCTACATGCTCATTTCCTTAATCAATATACACCTTCCCTTAAGAAACTGATAAGATACACAAAAGGTTTAATACAATGGGGCAACCTTTATTAGCTGTGAATATAGTTTTCCCGTAAGAAACTGATAAGATACACAAAAGGTTTAAGGCTGCATACATCAACCGTTCTGAACTTACAATACCATCATTGTATAATCAGACCAATAATAACATCATTAAATTTAGCCTGTAACCACACCAAGATCAGTGAACAAGTAGGGCTATGTTATCAGCATTCAATAACTTCAAAGGAATTAAGTCTCCACAAAATCCATTACTTGATCAACATCACTTCCCCTTCTAAACTTACAATACCCAAGTCCCGAGTGAATCTAATGCAGCTCTATCTTCTACTGATCAATGTATACTCTATGCATGGATTGACCAATAACAAAGGGTGCATGACAAAATACCCAAGTACTTGGGGAACCCTCCCTTAAAAGTTAGTTGTTAAGAGACAAAAACAAAGACACTTGAGGGAGAGCTTTTCCGCCCATTCTGGTCCTACCCGGCTCGAAGGATTAGTCTCTACAGTTGCGCGCAGAGGATACCTGGTTTATACCAAAAAAACAAAGCCACTTAAGTATTCCACTGAGCATCCCAAATATTAGACTTTGGTAACTCACAATACCCAAGTCCCTATCACAGCACCGCCCCTGAAAGCCAACGTCTCGACAAGGGAAAACTACGTCGATTACTCCGCCTTTTCCGGTCAACCATTCTGTAGGTAGCTGTTTTGGAGACACGAGCAACTAGATTTGATATGAATTGATAAGGATCCAAGCAATTGGGAAACACTTTCTTAAAAGCTAGCTATTACGGAAGAAGATACAACTTATTATGACCGTCTTCAGCAGGTTATTCATCATTCCAACTTTGATATTTAATTTTCTCATTTATGGTGCCTTATATGGTAAAAGTTCCCTAAAATGAAAAGAGTGAGCAGAGGCTGCATTAAATTTGAAGCTGCATCCTATGTAAAGAGAGCAAAAGCCATCAAAGGAAAAAGCCAACCCCAGTGATGGACTGATCAGACACGCGACTTGAACCGCGTTTGGGATTGGCCACGTTTGCGGTGGCCGATGAGTATGATAAAATGCAGTTTGATTTTGTTAGGCCTTGTATGGCTATCGGTCAAACGAAACTTAGGAGACACGGCTGCTGCTGGGGCAGCAGTTGTGTGTTGCTAGTGGCTGTGGAGGAGGCAGAGGTGGAGCTGACTGGCTGAGTTGCAATGCCAGGGGCAGGATGAAGTCTCTTCTACCATCCTTCTTGTTTAGTTTCTTCTGAGCTCTCTTTTTTAATAATAAAGTTGAGTGTAAAACTGTTTTTAGTTTTATGTCCATCAATTTGGATATACCAGTTGCATTACACATTTGCTCGACAGGGTTCATCTGAATGGAACCTAACCATAACTAAATTCCCTCTCTACTTTTTTATTGACAAGAAATTCCCTTCTACCTAAATTCACTAACATTAGTTTTATGATAGGCCACTAGTTAGTAAAGTGTACTATAGGCAAAGAAGTAATAGGAATAACCCTTAGCAAGGGTAGAATTGTACTTTCCTAATTGTAAATATTGTAAATAGCTGATATAAATAGCTCATTGCTGCATAACTGAGACAGTTATGCAGATAAACAGAAATCAGTTACTAGTTAGTTCTTTGGGAACTCTAAACACTCGATTGTAACACTTTTGATTCTTGAGAAATTCATCAATACAATTCCCCTTATCCAGTTGAATCCTTTCATTTTATGTGAAAACATTAATTTCCTTTGTTTTCCATACTCTTTTTTTTTTTGACAAATGTTTTCCAAAGTCATTACCTGAAAATGTAAGAATATTTTGGACCCTAAGGATCTCTAACTTTAGGGAGGAAAAATCACCAAACTTTCCCCCAACTCTAAAGTTAAAGAATTTTAAGTAGGAGAATCCGTTTCCCACACCATCTAATTTTTGCATTCTAGCAGGTTTACCTGCTTCCAGTAATCCTAATTCAACGAAATTAGCAAGCATAAAAATAATTCCAGCAAGTTAAGAACATAAAATTGAAAATAGGTATTGAACAATGATTCTGATTGCCATAACATTCCAACTAGTTTAGTAATTCAACGAAAAATTGAAGCAAAAAACATTCCGTTGCAGGGTAAAAAAACGAAAACCCCACTGGAAACTCAAGTACTGGTAAACATAATCTCGAAGAACAGAGAGCTAAACCTGATATCAAGACGTGGTAGGGAGAGAGGCCCATTCTCCCGCAAATCGCACTCTTCATCTCTCTTCTCTGTTTATGTGTAATTGATCTTTTTCTTTGAGTTTTGTTGTCTCCCGCAAATCGCACTCTTCATCCATTTACTCCTATAAAAATAAAACTTTTAAAAAAGACCTTGCAAATATAAATTATTTCTAGTTACCCCCTACTATTAGATTTTGTTAACAGCGTTAAGTGTATGTTAAAACACTTATTATTTGCAGGGTGGTAAATGTATAATGAGCGTATTTGCAGGGGGTAAATGGATAATGAGGATATTTGCAGGGGGTAACATATATTTACGCAGGGGTTAAATGGATAATGAACATATTTGCATAGGGGTAACATATATTTACACTTAACGTTGTTAACAAAATCTAACAGCAGGGGAGTAACTAGAAATAATATATATTTGCAAGGTCTTTTTTAAAAGTTTTATTTTTACAGGGGATAAATGGATAATTGGTATATTTGCAGGTAGGGATACTCAAAACCGAACCAAACCAATAGGGAAACCGCAAACCGAACCAAACCAAACCGAAAACCGCAAAAAACCGCTTTTGATCGGTTTAGTTCGGTTCTTTTTTTCATTGCACCGCGCGGTTCGGTTCGGTTCGCGGTTTTGATTTCCGAAACCAAACCGAACCAAACCGCAAGTAACACTAAGGCATGTTGAATTACAACCTTCCTTACTAACCCAAATGCAACTTCAACCCAACTCTCACTCACTTACTAGCCCAAATCCAAATAATTTTTTGACTCACTTACAAACATCCATATTGTTATGCTATATTTAAAAATTACAACAAAATATTTAATTTAAATTCTTTTAAACATTGTCTTAAAGAATTAAAAGAGAGTGATTTATATTTAAGCCATATAAATAAGTATAAATAAGTAAATAAATAATACATGATTTTTTGACAATTTTTTTTGGTAAGTAATGTTTTTTTCTGAATAAGTTGGGAACTAGGGATCCCGATACACTCATGTCATAGTTCCCTCCAGTTACTCCTGTCACAGAATTAGACACCACTTGATTTTTTCAAGGCACCAGATTCTGCCACGTGTGTTATTCCACAACCCAATTAGCAAAACCCCTTTTTATTTTCCTGCCTCCACGTTTTACCTCCTTCTCACCAAATACGGAGCAACCCAACTAGTCAAAACCCACTCGATATCTGATGATGTTTTTCGTCTCCAAATGATGTTTTCTGTTTCAAATCGACCTCGCACAGAAGCTTATGGCTTATGTGCATTGGTCTAGCTCTAAAATGTTTAAGAGTTGGATTAACCTCAGTTATATTTACAGGCTATATCAGTTGCAGCATAGTCTAAAGTAGAAGAAGATAAGACAAAAAGGGAGTGGGGTATTTAACAACACCATTAACGTGTTTTGATTTCCTCTGGAATTTCTCCTACCCAATTCATTTTTACCAATGTTGCAACCGGAGACTTGGATACTGGCCGACCCAAACAAAACGGAGGCCCTGTACGAATAATTAAAGTGGGGTCCTTCAATGCAAAACTCAAATTTCAGTACTTAAATGGTAAATAACATTTTTTTTCCGATAATTAAGCGTAATAAAATTTTCTTCATCAAAAGCACAAAACATTCCTCATGTTTCAATTTTCTTCATCAAGTAAGCTAAGAAAAATAAAATTTGCGACATCAACCATTCATAGAAGAACTAACACAACTTAGTCCTCAAATTGTCAAATACTCCACAGAATATAAGGCTCTTTCAAAGGGGCCAAAAAATCCCCACCTGGTTAACAGAGTTGAAGCGACATAGACTATCCATAAAGTTAAATACAATCCAAAAAAAATGGGGAGCAAATAGCAAGTCTAACAGACAGTAAAGTATGAGAGAGCCACCCCAAAGCTAAATAAAATTACAAACTTTCATCACTATGTTGGTTATGCATATGATATCCAAAATATAACAAAAAAGTGCAATACTCCAAAAGATCATCCTCAACCAAACAACCATCTAGCTACTTAAAAAGAGTCATCCTTCTAACACCTTTTGAAACAAATTCATCAACCAAGTCTTCATATGGTACTAATGTCTCCAAGAGATCATTCTCCACTGCTACCATTGCTAATCCATTAAGTCGTTCTTGTGACATGGTAGATTGCAAATAAGACTTCAACAACTTCAATTTTGAAAAACTTCTCTCTCTGAATAAAATCATCACGAGAATTGTCAATAAAATTCTGTATGCAATAACTGTGTTAGGAAAAGAATCCAAATCTTTCAAATATCTCAATATATCAATAGCTCCTCTTTTGTCTTCTGGCAACATGTCTCTCAATAACTTTAATTCCACAAATAATTCATTCCCAACAATATCAGATTGTTCATTATGTTTCAATGTTTGTTCCAAATGCTTACAACAAGACTTCAAAGTTGCATCATTCGATGATTTTAGATTGAGAGAAGTAAACAAGAAACCGAAAATACCTTCATACTCTTTGTATTGCTCAAATCTCTTATTAAGAGAACCAATTGCTTGATCAACAAGGTAAAGAAAATAATTAATCCTAAAATATTCCTCTCCAGAGAGCTCAACCGATGCGGTATCCAAATTCTCATCAAACAGTCTTTTTCTTCGAATTATACGCCTTTGAGAAAACACTGGATTGATATTCAATTCAATAGCAATTTCCTTAGCATTATCCAAGGCACTAGAAAAACCACTATCTCTATATCCCTCAAAAAACGAAATCGATTCTTTTATTTTTTCCATAGCAACATCAATAAGCATATCATTTGATTGTAACAACTTGCTAACCATATTAATTGCAGATAATATTTCAAACCAAATAATTATAGACAATAAAAACTCAAAATCACCAAGCTCATTTGTTGCTAAGGATTTAGCTTCACTTCTTATTTTAGAATCGTGATCCTTTACTGACACTTCAAGTAAAGCTTCTCTAAAATCTGACATTTGAAGCCTTATAGCTTTCACACTATCTACACGACTCTCCCAACGGTGGATGACAATGATTTTGGAGTCAACCCTTTTACATTATCTTTCAAAATTTGCCGTCTCTTAGTAAAATTGGCAAAAATTGTACAAATCCACACAAAGCCAAATGAAGACTATGACAACCACAAGGAGTATAAAAGGCTCTCGGATTTATGTCTAAGAATTTCTTTTGTACACCTTGATGTTTTCCTTTCATATTGGACCCATTATCATAACCTTCCCCTCGCACATCAAATAGGTCAAGATCAAGAATTTTCAATTCATTTTGTAGAACATCAAAGAGCCCCTGACCAGTTGTATCATTCACATTAAAAAATCCTAAAAAAGATTCCTCAATGCTAACCAGATTTGAAGAAACATCCACATATCTTATAATCAAAGACATTTGCTCTTGATGACTAACATCGGGAGTACAATCAAGTATCACTGAAAAATACTTTGCTTCTTTGATTTTCCTAATGATTTCACTTTTAATTGTAGAAGCAAGCAAAAGTATTAACTCATTTTGTATCCTATGCCCAAGATAATGATGATGAACATTCTCATTTGTAATATGGTTAACATGGTCTTGGATAACTGGGTCAAATTCTGCTAACATTTCAACTAAACCCAACAAATTGCCATTGCTATTTTGGTACAATCTCTCATTAGAACCACGAAAGGCCAAATTATGTTTACTAAGGAATTTCACTATTGAAATAATTCTTTTCAAAACATTTTTTCAATGATCCTTTTCTTTCTGAATTTGTCTTTGAGCCGTTTTATCAATAGTTTGATTCTTTTGGAGCCTTTGACGCAAATCATGCCAAGTAGTCAAATTCTTAACATGTTCCAAGCTTATCTCATGCTCTCTAAGTCTTTCACTAACATGTGTCCAATCATTATAACCCTCACTTGTTAATTGGCCTCTACCATGCCCCCTTGAAAAACTTTACAACAAAAACAAAAAACCCTATCAAGTTTTTTCGAATAAACAAGCCAATCTCTATTGGACTCCTCTCTATTTGACAAAACTCTAGTATACAAATTAGCCGTAAAGCGCCTTGAAAGTTTATCTCTAGGACCATTCACAATGGAGGAATCTCTTTTAGACCTTTCTCAACTAATAAATCAATCATTTTAGAATCAAGAGCATTCCATGTTGTTGGATCGAATATATCAAGTGAATGTTCAAATGGGTTTCCTTCCTCTACATTATCATTAACATTACCCTCCATATTATCATCTCTACCATTTCTAACATCAACAGTTTCAAATTCAACATTCAAATTAACATTCTGATTAACATCAACATTCAAATTAAAATCACCACCAACTTCAGTACTAGCCACATTCAGATTAACATCATGACCAACTTCAATTGACTGATTAACATCAACATTCAAATTAACATCATCACTAACTTCAACCGACTGATTAACATCAACATTCAAACTAACATCATCACTAACTTCAACCGGAGTTTGTTGTTCTTTTCTTAAAAATTTATCAAGAGCTCCCGATTGAGACTGAGTTAACTTTTCAATTCTTTTCTTTTTCTTACGCTTCTCATATCCAGATTCATACTTTCTTAGGAGCCATAGTAGAAAGACAAAACCTGATATTTTTGCTTTCCGACGACGGTAGGAATGAGGATGAGCAAGCAAATTTCTCAATCACTCTGCTACATTAGTCAAGAGACATACAAATCAATTATCAACAACATTGAAAAGGAAAAACAAAGTCTCATTCATCCTATCCCCTTTATAAACTACAATACAAAGAAACAAAATTGGGAATTAGGAAATTGGGGAAAATGAATGAAGAGATTAAGAGATAAAATAATGAGAAGATTCAATCATTCACCTTTGCAAAAATACAACTCTAAGCGTAACCAAAGGTCGTCGTCGACGTCGTCACTAAATCACGTTTCTAAATTTCAATCTCCTTCACCCAAGTAGTGAAAATGAACTATCACAAAGTAAGTAATTGATGATTACAATGAATTCACAAGAACAAAATCAACTTTCAAAGCATTGAAATTGTAATTTAATTTTAAAACCCTAAATAGCAAGCAAAATAGAAATCAATTTATAGATTACGAGGTGAGAGGATTTAGGAACTTATCGGTGAACGATTAAAGGGCGATAAAGTGAACCATTGAAATCGAGTCTTGAGAGAACGATTGAACGGAAAGGGATTGACCGAACACTTGAATGATTGAGGAGATGAAGAGGGATTGGATGTGAGGCGGCGAGTGGTGGCCTTGTCTTCGCCGCCGCCGTGTTCTGGGGGAGGTGACTCGGTGAGTGAGGTCAGGTGGTCGTGGTGAGCAATGCTGCGATGGTGGAGAGGTGAGGTGAGCGTTTCTCGTTTTCTCCTTTCGCGTTCTGTTCCGTTTCACGTTTGCATTCTCCTTTTTTTTTCAGTTTGAGTGTTTCATGTTTTTTTTGGTTTGAAGTGTTTCACTGTAGTAGTTTGTTTTTTTATTGGGCTGGGGTAGTATGTATGGGCTGTACAAAAAAAAGGGGCCCCTAAATTTTTTTTTTTTGCTCGAGGCCCTGTCTTTGGCGCACGCACACTGCTGCCGCCTAGGCCGGCCACGATACTAGTAGGAAGGTTCTTTCCTTTGTTGTAAAACTGGGGCTATCAGGTGTGGTTCCTGTGAGAAATTCAACATGTTTGCAAACCATGAAGAGTAGGTAGGTATTATACTGTAATGAATTAATGGTGAGATGCTTTTCTCACTAGAAAAAGGAAACACAGTGTTTTTCCAATTGAAAGTGTCGATCGGTTATTATTTTAAAAAAATTAGAAAAAAATAAGGAAATATGTGTATAATTGAGAGTTGTTAGATATCTAATGGTGAAAAACTATTTGACAGGAGTGATAGGAGAGGTATTTGACGGGAGAGAATTTGGATCCTATTAAGTGTAGTCCTTACATTATGGAAATAAGCATTTTGGTCAACATTTATTTTTCTTTTTCCATTATTAGTCCCTGGGGGTTAAAACATGTTGATTGGGCTAACGGAAAACTGAGTTGGCTTTTACACGTTCCTACTTGAACTAGAGTTTGGCCCCTTTGATTGTTTGCTGGTTTTTTCCGATTAAGAAAGGAATGAGAATAGGGATCGAAGTTGCAAACTGCTCAACTATATGGGGGTCTTCCTGGAATGTCACATTGGCTTACTGGACTTCTGTTTTTTCTCGATGAACAATGATTTGTTGATTAGAGTATTAGGGATGCTCAAAACCACAATACATGATGTAATCAAAAATAGTTGATACAAATAAGTGAATTATTCCATCAAAGAGGCGGTACAAACTAGAGTTTCTACCCACCTCGAATACGAATCAACACCAACACAACTATTTTGTATGAGCCACAAAATCAAGTATTATTTATTTACCCAAAAAGTCGTCAACCAAATCATATGGCTAACCCGACACACCAAAGAGTCGTCAACCAAATCAAGTATTTTACCTTCTTTGCCAGTACAAAACTCACCAAACAACCAATGTTGAGCAAATCTTGCGAAGCAGGTAACTGGATATCAAGCCAACAACCTACCTCACGCCAAACCATCTGCATGATGTTGCACTTGATGAATAAGTGAAGGACTTCTTCCCTATGATTGTTAGAGAGAACACACATAGACTCCTCCTCCGTATTAATGATATTGGGCATCAACAACAAACCACACACGATAATGAATTATTAATCAACATCCACCCAATAATCAAAAATTTCAATGGAATGGCGGACGGCGGTTTTCTAAAGAGTTTTGTAATCAACTAATTTATTCACTTTTGTAAGGAAATTTTTATGGTATATTCAAGTAAAAAGGAGGTATCGGTACAGATGTTTAAAAAAGGACTTTATTATATAATGGATATAATATCAAGTAAAAAGGACTTAATACATTGTTCGGTCCTGGAAATAGAGAAGTTACCTGATCTAGGGAGCTTGAAGGGTTCCGCTTCTCGAGACTCGAAGGTTACAGTCGGCGTTGGTGAATTGTTCTCGGGAACTCCGAGTTGCAATCCATCCCACGTCGAGTGGGGGTACCTGCAGTCACTCCGATGCCTAAGTCAGTAGAGGAATAGGCGGAATGTGCAAGAATGAGACCGTACATGGATTTGGAGGCCGACACCTCTATTTATAGACGAGGGGGCCTGGTCTTGTCCGTCGGATATGAGCGGTAGATCTTGACCGTCAGCCTCTTTAAACACCCGAGCGAAGTGTGCGGTGTTAGATACCGTCTCGCTTTTGGGCCGCGTTTCTTGGGAGTTATTGGGTCAGGCCCAGTATTCAATGGGGCTTTTGGCCCAGGTTGGAACAGTGGCCGCTCAAGCCGAGGTCCGAAGATGTGAGTGAGCTTGGCTTTAGAGAGCATATTTGTCGTCGTTCCTTTTCGGGGGAACTTGTTCGAATCTGAAAGAGCGCCGCCCACCTAAAAAAGCTTGACAGAGCATTTAAGCTCAGAATCAAGTAAATCTTGACTGAGCATCGAAGATCGGAGTCAGTTGTTCCTTGACAGAGCATTTAAGCTCAGAATCAAGAGCTCGACAGAGCATTTAAGCTCGGAATCGAGAGGGACGAAGCCGCTAAGAGCTTCTTCCTTCGGTCGCGCAATCGGACGTTGAGTCCTCAGTACGTGAGAAGGCTGTCCCAGTTAAAGCATGGGTCGAAGTCGCCCTTGGACTTCTTCCCCCGGCCTCTGGCGTGCCCGCAGAGGAAAACCAAAGGGGAGGCTGGTTCGCGCCGCCAGTCACCCGTCTCAGATGTTTTCGTCGAGTCAAGAGTGGTCGACGACGCGAAGTGAATGAGAGTTGTTGAGGAGCTGAGCCGCTGTGGGCTTCGCTTGCGCCTCGCGGTAGGACGTATGAGTCCGGGATCGCGGAGAGCATCCTTTGTCGGCCTCGCCTCATCCCGTCATCTGCCGAGTGGCCAACTCGGTGTCAGAGTCAGGGGAGAGGGGCGTAGTTTTATCCTGAAAACAAGGAAACAAGTAATTTCTCAATCGAGAGGTCAATTCATTGATTGATCAGGACTGTTTTTCCAGTACAATTGTTCTTTTACACGACTAACTATAATAGATTCTAAGTTTGGTCGCATTCCAGGTCCTTGAGATCGGCTCCTTGGAGAGTGTTTCGAGCTGATAAGCACCTTTGCCGGTCTTTGAAATGATTCTGTATGGACCTTCCCAAATTGGTGCCAACTTTCCATCCCGTGCGTTTTTGTTGCCTACATCGGCCCGTCTGAGTACCAGATCGCAGACGTTGAACTCTCGCGGAATGACTCGCTGGTTATAGCGGCGGGCAATCTGAGCTTTAACAATGGCTTAGGCAAGTTGAGCCCGATCTCAAACCACTTGGATGGTGTCCAACTCTTCCCTGATAGCCCTGTTTTTTTCTTCTTCGGTGAGAGGATAGAGGGTCCTCCAAGTTGATTCTCCGAGTTTCACCGGTATGACGACCTCGGTACCGTAGGTGAGTCGGAAAGGAGTCTCACCCGTCGTCAAATGCGGTGTAGTTCGATATGCCCAGAGGACATAAGGTAGCTCGTCAGGCCACGCACCCTTGGAGCCCTTCAGCCTCTTCTTGAGCCCTTTCAGCATAACCCGGTTTGCGGCTTCGGATTGGCCGTTGGTTTGAGGGTGCTCGACCGAGTTGAAGTGTTGTTTGATATCCAGGTCGACTAAACATTGCCGAAACCCTTTGTCGGCGAACTGGGTTCCGTTAACAGTTATAATGACGGTGGGAATGCCGAATCTCGCCAGGATGTTCTTTTTGACAAATTTGATGCAGTTCTTGGCGGTTATTTGTAACGCCCCAAATAATTTAATTAAATTATTCAGGTATTGTATTGGTATAGTCATATTAAAATAATAATATGGTACTTCATTTAAATCAAGGGGTGGTGTTTAGTAATTAAGTGGTAGAAAGAGGCCCGTGACCCAAGAACCCATAATATAGGCGCTAGGGTTAGAGCCAATGCACATTTGGAGAGAAAAAGAAAAAGGAAAGAAAAAAAAGAGGGAGATCGCGAAAGAGAGAAGAGGGAGCGGCGCTCAAGGAGAGAAGGAGAGGGAGCTCTTGTTGTTGTGGTTCTTTGGAGTTTCGTGGGAAGAATCTTGTACTCGGCAAAACTCTAAGGTAAGGGTGGGGTTCTATCTTTATAATGGGGTATATGATGGGTGTTAAGTGGGAGATAGGCTCTATGTTGCCTCCTTGATTGTGTTTGGTGTGTATTTGGTGAATTATGAATGTTGTTTGAATTGGTGGTGAATTGTGATGGTTAATTGTGTTGTTGAATTCACTGTTTTAAGATGTTCTGATATAGGTTCGGTATTTCCGTGACTGAGAACGTTTTACTGATTGAAAGATTATGTGGTCTGTCATTTTGAAAATTAGATTGAATGCTTGTTTATTTGGCACCGGTTTGATCGCATTTGGAGGTGTGTAGCTCTAGATATAGGCTCCACAAGTTAGGGTAATATTCTGGAAGCATTATGGACCTAGGTTCTGTGTTTTTAAAACTGGGGACTTTCTGTTTGTCCAAAAATTATGGGACTTATTTCGTTAGAAAATGGACTTAATTTTGGTCACTTTGGCACCTGTTTGGTTAAATTTGGAGTAGTGTAGCTCGAGTTATGAGTGTCCCAAGTCAGGTCAAATTTCTGGAATTAATCTGGGTATAGGTTCAGTGTTTCAGGTCGTGTGTCCTCAATTGAACTCCGTTTTGAACGATTCTTGTCCCATTAGAAACTATACTCAAATTCCTTTGTTAGGACTAAAGTTTTGTTCCATTTGGTCAAGTTTAAGTTAGTTTAGAGTGATTTGAAGTGGAAGGATAGAATCTGTCCAGTCTAGGAACCATTCGGATTGTTTCTAAAAACTGTACTAATTGGCTCACTGTTTTGAAACTCTAAAGATATATTCAGAAACTACACATCCGCAGCTTTCCAACGAGTGGTCTTTTGTAACTTTTTGATGTCGTTTGCTATTTTAAATAATTCGCCGAAGTAGGTGCGCTGTTGTAGGAAACCCTGCACCCGTGATGTTGTTGTATATTGATGTTGTTTGTAAACTTATTGGTGCTTTCGGTGTTAGTGGTAATGCGATAACAGGTGATGTGTCTATTTTATTGACTAAGGTGATAGGTGATGGGTCTATGACCAGTTGTTGATGTTGGTGTTGTTGTGTCAATTAGATGGTCATGGTTGTTGATTGTCTCTGGTGCATTGTTCATGGTGCTGCTGCTTTATTGGGGTTGGATGGTTCGACTCCTGACTCTATGTAACTCTGTATCGGCTGTATCCAGCTATCTCACTCGGTGACGATGTTGACGTCAGTCATGGAAAGGAGAGGGAGATCTACGTTGGGTTTTGTTAAGCTTTTCTGGATAATGCTTCGGAGGCTGCTCGAGGGTTTGGTACTTGCCAACTTCGTGGTGAATTCCTCTTTTACTTGGGAAACAACTAACAAGGAGTCGATGTTTAACTCAATAATTTTAGCGCCGAAATCTGAAGCCAGTTTCAAACCAGCGATGCAAGCCTCATACTCGGCTTGGTTATTGGAAGTAGTGAATGCGAAGCTCAGGGAGACCTCTATCATTAGGCCCTACGAGTTCTCTAAGCTCAATCTTGCTCCACTCCCCTTTGAATTCGAATATCCATCAACGTGAAGAGTCCAGAGCAAAGTATCAGAGTTAAGAGGAGTGGGTGTCATCTCGGCAACAAAATTGGCTCGGATGCTGGCTTTGAGTGAAGTCCAAGCCAGACTTTATGCCAAACTCGGAGATTTTGACGGCCTATTTAATTATCCTTCCCGCTAAGTTCGGGCGATGTAGCAGTTGGCGGATGGGTTGGTCGGTCCGGACCACAATTTGGTGTGCGACGAAATACAACCTCAACCTTCTGGCCGCAATGACTAGCGCGAGAGCTACTTTTTCTATCTTTTTATACCGGGATTCGGCCCCTTTCAAGACCTTGCTCACGAAGTACACAGGTCGTTGCCCGTCTTCTATTTCTCTTATCAAGACCGCATCTTGATGTCTCTTCGCCACACGGCCAGAGTATAAGTATAGAGTCTCCCCCTCTTCGGGCCTTAACAGGATGGGAGGCTCGGAATGGGAAAGTGTGTTCTCACAGTCCGGGGTCCATTGGAACTCGACCCCCTTTTTGAGGATTTTAAAGAAATGGAGGGACCGGTTGGCAGCCTTTGATACGAATCTAGACATGGCTGCGATCATCCCCGTTAGTTTCTGTACTCCCCTCTTGGTCGTCAGGGGACGCATGTTGGTCACCGCTCTACATTTGTCCGGATTGGCTTGGATTCCCCTCTCCGTTAGGCAGAAACCTAGGAGTTTCCCTGCTCTTACGCCGAAAGTGCACTTTTCGGGGTTGAATCTGAGGTTGTTCTTCCTTGCCTCGGCGAAGATTTCTTCGAGGACGGCAATGTGGCCTTCGTCAGCTTTGCTTTTGACGATCATGTCGTCGAGGTTGACTTCCACAGCACGCCTGATTTGATCTCGGAAGACTTTATTCATCATGTGCTGGTATGTGGCCCTGGCGTTCTTGAGTCTGAAAGGCATCACCCTGTAACAGCAGTTTCCTCGCTCAGTCATGCAGGCCGTCTTTTCCTGGTCGGCAGGATTCATTGCTATCTAGTTGTAGCCGGAGTAGGCATCCAGGAAGGAGAGTAATCAGAATCCAGAAGCATTATCAACCAATCTATCGATACTCGGTACTGGGAAGGCGTCTTTCGGGTAAACTTTATTGAGGCCCGTGTAGTCGACGCACATCCTCCATTTCCCATTGGCATTTTTCACTAAGACGACGTTAGAGAGCCAGGTTGTATATTTAACTTCTTTGAAGAAACCCGCTGAAATCAAATCGTCGTCTGTTTTGGAAGCTGCTTTGGCTTTTTCCTCGTTTTGAACCCGCCAGCGCTGAGCTACGTACTTAGCTTTCAGGTTTACGGCCAAGTGGTGGCACACAACTTCAAGTGGGATGCCGGACATTTCCAAGGCGGACCAAGAAAAAAGGTCGGCATTGCGCTGTAGGCAGGCGATCAAGGCCTCTCTTACCTCGGGGCTGAGATCGGCTCATATCTTGACGGTCTTCCTAGGGTCGCTGCCCAAGGGAATTTCGAGGAATGCGCCCTAGGGCTCGGGACATTTACTTTTCTTCTTGAGCACTTTGGCTAACTCGTCGTCGGGCTCTTCTTCTAGACTGTCAGGATCATAACAGGCATCTACCTCGGTAAGATTCACTTCGAGAGCCATTTGAAGGGATCCGCATTTCTTCTTGGTTGAGATCGGGCCCCAAGGAAATTGAGCAAATGACATTGTTTTGCAACTTTCAAGTTGGCCGGTATAGTCACCACATCGCCGTCGAGGGAATGGAATTTTAACTTAAGATGAACTGTCAAGGCCACGGCCCCGAGTTTTGCTAGAGTTGGCCTTCCGACGATGCAGTGATAAGGGGAAACCATGGGTATTACCACAGGTGGTTTTGATTGCCCGGGCGAGCCTCTTCTCCTCGTAGGTGACGAAAGTTTTGAAGTAGCCACAGAGGTCTGGCAATCTTTTCCCCGAGGACAGTGAGGTTAGGTGTCAAATAAGGAATCAGACCCTCGGGCCAGAGGCCGAAGGTTGGGAGGAGATCTTGAAACATTATATTGGCCGTGGTCCCTTGACATCAGTCATGGAAAAGGGAGAGAGATCTACGCTGGGTTTTGTTAAGCTTTTCTGGATAATGCTTCAGAGGCTGCCCGAGGGTTTGGTACTTGCCAACTTGGCTAAGACATCTGCTCACGCATTCTCCGACCTCAGGACATGTTTCACCTCTACCTTTTTCGAATTCCAGGAGTAATTCTCGGACCCGGCCTAAGTAGCGTTGCAGCACCGTGTCTTTCGTGGTGAATTCCTCTTTTACTTGGGAAACAACTAGAAGAAGTCGATGTTTAGCTCAATAATTTTAGCGCCGAAATCTGAAGCCAGTTTCAAACCGGCGATGCAAGCCTCATACTCGGCTTGGTTATTGGAAGTAGTGAATGCGAAGCTCACGGAGACCTCTATCATCAGGCCCTACGAGTTCTCTAAGATCAATCTTGCTCCACTCCCCTTTGGATTCGAAGATCCATCAACGTGAAGAGTCCAGAGCAAAGTATCAGAGTTAAGAGGAGTGGGTGTCATCTCGGCAACAAAATTGGCTCGGATCTGGGATTTGAGTGAAGTCCGGGCTTCGTACTTTATGCCAAACTCGTAGATTTTGATGGCCTATTTAATTATCCTTCCCGCTAAGTTCGGGCGATGTAGCAGTTGGCGGATGGGTTGGTCGGTCCGGACCACAATTTGGTGTGCGACGAAATACAACCTCAACCTTCTGGTCGCAATGACTAGCGCGAGAGCTACTTTTTCTATCTTTTTATACCGGGATTCGGCCCCTTGCAAGACCTTGCTCACGAAGTACACAGGTCGTTGCCCGTCCTCTATTTCTCTTATCAAGACTGTACTGACTGTCTCTTCGGCCACAGCGAGGTATAAGTATAGAGTCTCCCCCTCTTCGGGCCTTAACAGGATCGGAGGCTCGGAATGGGAAAGTGTGTTCTCACAGTCCGGGGTCCATTGAAACTCGACCCCCTTTTTGAGGATTTTAAAGAAATGGAGGGACCGGTTGGCAGCCTTTGATACAAATATAGACAGGGCTGCGATCATCCCCGTTAGTTTCTATAACACCCCCTTATCTAATCAATTCAATCTACTAAATTAAAATCAGAGTTTCAAAATTCCACTCAAAGGAGGGCTACATTTGATGATTTAAAAAGGAAAACAGAATTCAATCAAGTTCAAATAGTTGCACAACATTATACTAAACATGTATTCATGCGCATCACATCGGCTAAAGGGTCTAAGCCCACAACATAAGGCACCTCGGCCAGTAAGACATCAAGTCATAATACATAGTAAAAGTTACAACAAAATATGGTAGTTTTAGTTCAAAAGGCTATCTAGCAGAAAATACACAAGATCGGCATAAAAAGCACTAAAAATCTACTCGGCCCCAACCCAGTGTTACACGACCAGAGCAGACACAACCGACTTGAGCTAGGCACAGCTATCACTCATGTGTACATGCAAGTTGCTGACATGAGAAGCAACATAAAGCAGCTAGGGTGAGTCTCTTAACACAAGTAATATAATGTGAAGAAAGCTTAAGGTTAGAGATAGCATTAAAGCACCTCGGTTCAGCTAAAACAACAATTATCAATCAGCTCATAACACATTAAATTATGAATTGTATGCATGAATGCAACCCAACCACAGGGCATTATGCAATGAGGTACCTCCACCGTCGTTATTTAGCCTATCGGTTCTCCGTCGTTACTCCGTCGTTATTTTGATATGGAGACCGAAGTCCTACCACATCCGAGGTCGAAACCTCCTCCGTCGTTATATGCACATGAACATGTGACTTCATGACAAATGCAATCACACACCAAATCAAACATAGCGCATGTGAATGCTTACACCGTCGTTACTGTCGTTCTACTCCGTCGTTCTACTCCGTCGCTCACACTGACGTCCACACCATCTAGACATCATCACAGTGCTAAGGTCGACCCTACTACACCGGTAGAATCACCCTAGGACCTACAACCGACTTCTCAATCACCTCGGCACTCCATGGTGGACTAATTGTCACACCGAGGACCGCAACGACACTTAGGGACCAAAATGTCACCTAAAGACCAAAATGGACTTAATCGCTCCCTTACTTATGCACATTGGTGCTAAAATAGCACTCACAGTGGCGTCCCACAATGTGCTAGGCAACATTGGCGCCTAACATCACCTCGGCACACTATGTGTGTACCTCGGCTAACTACACTCAAACCCTCAATTCGGTAGCGCGCTCACAGTTACGCACTCCCTTACACTAAAATCATCTAAGTCATGGGAATTCACTTCTCAGTATTCCCTGGTTCAGTTCACCTACACTTAGGCACTTGGGCGTTTCACCTTGGTGACGCTACCTCGGCCTGAGGACCTCGGTTCACTACCTCTACACCTCGGTAACCTTAAGGCGAACACCTACACTTCGGTTTAAGCGTCCTTACCCCTCGCTAATGGTGTTTAGACACATACTCACCCTCAAATTCACCAACAGACCCTCAACACTAAGACACTCTAAGCGTTGACTTCCCTCAACTCGGTTTCTCTCACTCTAAGCTTAAGGGCACTCGTTTTGCTCTGTTTCTTGACTTAAACCCAAAATGCAACCCATATCCAGCTCACCACACTCATGCACTCTCGGATACTCACTCCATTGGCTCCGATCCTCTCCCTAACTCTACATGCAAGCTCATTTTCTTCACACTACACCGATTCACCCTCTAATGCCTCACCATGCAATGCTCCCTTTGTAACACACAGAACAGAGAGAGTGTTACACTCCTCTCTCTTTCCCAACCGATCCACCATCGTACCTCACCACAAATCACAGCAAGGAGCAAAAACACAGCAAAACATGTTATGAACAACACATAAAACACACATGCAAGGTGATCAGAACCACTCACACCAAAACACTATCAAACACAAGACATTACAAGGATTAAAAGAGCCCCCTAACCTGATTATAACCGTAGACACACTCTCTTCACTAGCACTTCTAAGAATCCTTCAAGATTTAGCTCACTTCTCCCTTCGGTTCTCTTCTTCTCTCCTCGGTTCTCTTCCTTCTCTCTAAATCTCACTTCTCTCTACTTTCTCAATTTGGAAACTTAACTATTTTTGGAACAATGTGATGGTCTCCTACGAAGGCACCATTTAACATGTCCTAAAAGACTTAAATGAGGCCTTGGCCCTATTAGGCCGTGGGCTTCCTCTATCCACACCCTTTCCTAACTTAAAACATTCTCCTAAAAATGTCACACAAGCTTAACCTTCACTTAATGAATTATTGACTTAAAAGTAAAATGTTGCAAACCCTTAATAACCTAACTAAGTTAATTAATTGAATTATTTTGGGGTGTTACAGTTTCTGTACTCCCCTCTTGGTCGTCGGGGGACGCATGTTGGTCACCGCTCTACATTTGTCCGGATTGGCTTGGATTCCCCTCTCCGTTAGGCAGAAACCTAGGAATTTCCCTGCTCTTACGCCGAAAGTGCACTTTTCGGGGTTGAATCTGAGGTTGTTCTTCCTTGCCTCGGCGAAGATTTCTTCGAGGACGGCAATGTGGCCTTCGTCAGCTTTGCTTTTGACGATCATGTCTTCGAGGTTGACTTCCACAGCACGCCTGATTTGATCTCGGCATACTTTATTGATCATGTTCTGGTATGTGGCCCTGGCGTTCTTGAGTCTGAAAGGCATCACCCTGTAACAACAGTTTCCTCGCTCAGTCATGCAGGCCGTCTTTTCCTGGTCGGCAGGATTCATTGCTATCTAGTTGTAGCCAGAGTAGGCATCCAGGAAGGAGAGTAATCAGAATCCAGAAGCATTATCAACCAATCTATCGATACTCGGTACTGGGAAGGCGTCTTTCGGGTAAACTTTATTGAGGCCCGTGTAGTCGATGGACATCCTCCATTTCCCATTGGCATTTTTCACTAAGACGACGTTAGAGAGCCAGGTTGTATATTTAACTTCTTTGAAGAAACCCGCTGAAATCAAATCGTAAATGCTGCTTTGGAAGTCGCTTTGGCTTTTTCCTCGTTTTGAACCCGCCAGCGCTGAGCTACGTACTTAGCTTTCAGGTTTACGGCCAAGTGGTGGCACACAACTTCAAGTGGGATGCCGGACATTTCCAAGGCGGACCAAGAAAAAAGGTCGGCATTGCGCTGTAGGCAGGCGATCAAGGCCTCTCTTACCTCGGGGCTGAGATCGGCTCATATCTTGACCGTCTTCCTAGGGTCGCTGCCCAAGGGAATTTCGAGGAATGCGCCCTAGGGCTCGGGACATTTACTTTTCTTCTTGAGCACTTTGGCTAACTCGTCGTCGGGCTCTTCTTCTGGACTGTCAGGATCATAACGGGCATCTACCTCGGTAAGATTCACTTCGAGAGCCATTTGAAGGGGATCTGGCATTTCTTGCGGTTGAGATCGGGCCCCAAGGAAAATGAGCAAATGACATTGTTTTGCAACTTTCAAGTTGGCCGGTATAGTCACCACATCGCCGTCGAGGGACTGGAATTTTAACTTAAGATGAACTGCCGAGGCCACGACCCCGAGTTTTGCTAGAGTTGGCCTTCCGACGATGCAGTGATAACGGGAAACTGTTCCGGGGTGTATCGGCAAAACCAAAAGTTTCCAATAGCATTTGGGCCGTCGGCCCGTATTAGCGTAACCGGCCCAAGCTCGGTTGCTTGGATCGCACTTTGCGCTAACCGGCCGAAATTCTCGCAAAACGGCCAGGACTCTGCAGTATATATACGCCATTCGCATATGGCATCAGGTATGTAATCTATACCTAGTGATACCCTGCCCGAGCGACCAACACTGACTTGAGCGTCAGAGTGTCATTGTAGGTACCACCCGAGGTGCTCAGCGTGAAGCCAAGACCGGTCCTTTCCCTCACTCAACGACTGACCAATTCAGCAAACGACTACAACACTTCATTGGTCTAAGGTACGATCAATTGGCGACCACAGTGGGAGGCCCGAGCGCTATCCTACCTCGACTATGGCTCCACGCGACCGGCCCCAGACGCGGGCCTCATCTCGACTGAACCCCTCCGGGAAGCATCATCCTCAGCAACAGACCCCGGAGGGCGTAGCTGTTACCGTTCACGAATCTCAAGGAAATCCGCGCCAGGAACCCTCAGTGCATGGTGGCCGCGGACCGATCCTAGAGCAGGTGCAACCGCCCGCTCCCCATCGAATACCACCGAGCCGGGGCGAGAATTGCGAGCCTTTGCCCGAGCACATCACTCAGGCCGTTCTACAGGTTCTGCAGAACAAGAACCAGCTCATCGCAGATAGAGACGAGTTGATCTAACGTTACGAAAGAGGGTCGATTCCGGGCCGCCAGCGTGCGGAAGACGGAGAACCTTCTGCTCTAGCTCGTCCAACACGTATACATAGATCACCTCCTCGAAGGTGTATCACTCGCCGGGGGAGTACAACCCACCGATCCCTGGCACGACGAATCGTGGACACGAGTCTCCCAGGCGAGAACGCAGCGCGAGACGCCGTTCCCTCTCTTATGATGAATACGAAGATTCCAGCTACCGTCCTGAACTCGGTCGCTCGCCCACCAGATACTCCTCCTACGAGTCATCCGGTTCACGGCGGTCGAGAAGTAGATCCTGGGATTCTTGCGAATAGTTTGAAGACTATCGAGATGGAGGAATTAGGGACGTCTCGCAGCGACCAAGAAGAGGTCACAGCGAGCGACCCAGAAGGCACCCCCCTCAACTTCCACCTTTTGGCCAACTTGGAGGTTTCTATGGAATGACCGGCAACGAGGCGTGCCTCACTATGCAGCCCTTTGGGTCGAGCGACATACCGAACGGCCATGGCCCATTAACCAGAGAAATCAGGCGCTACAGAATTCCAAGAGACTTAAGAAAGCCGCCCAATCTAAACAAATTTGATGGTCGTGGCGACCCGGATAAGCATATCCGGTATTTCAACAACTATTGCAGCTATAGAGAGTTGGGGTCGACCATGAAATCCCGGCTTTTCCCTAAGTCGTTGGACGGCCGAGCATTAGAGTGGTGGGAATCACTTCGTCCCAACACCATCTCCTCGTGGGAGGGCCTAATCAGAATTTTCTTAGCCCACTACACAGCCAACCGTTGCCAGTATCGGTACGAGGAGCACTTGGACACGGTCGTTCAAGGAGATAATGAGACTCTAAGGCAGTACTTCGATCGATTCAACACTAAGGCCGAGAATATTCGCGACTTATCCGATAAGGACAAGCTGAAGTACCTCAAGTGTGGTATTCGACCGGACCATAGGTTCGCAGAAGAATTCACACTGAATCACTATCATGACCTCAGCATGTTCCTAAGAAGGGCCAATGATCATATGGCGTATGAAGAAACTCTGGCTGCAAGAAAGGGCGCCCGTGCGCGTCCTAAAGAAGAGCAGAATAGACCGGCCAAGGGGCAAGAAGGCGCACGAGACAACCGTGGGACTATCGAGATAAGAAATACGAGCGTGCTCGTCCGAATACTTCTATTGCACAAATCTACAGTGAGTGCCAAAACAACGAGTTTGTGGGAGTAAAGCGGCCTTACCCTCTTGTACTCAAAAAGGGGGCCCGACCGACCAAGAGATACTGCCGCTATCATAAGAGCAAAGGGCATGACACCAACGACTGCATGGCCCTGAAAGACGACATTGAAGACCTTATCCGTAAGGGTAAGTTGAGTAAGTATGTGGTCTCAAGAAAATGAGCGACCTCGAAAAGACAGAGGACTCGCCGGGACGGAGGAAAGAAAGCGCCATGGTTACAACGACCGTCCGAGACAAAGATGGATCTGAAGAAGATCGAGACACTCGACAATCAAGAGGCCGCAATGTTGCTATGGTAATTCATGGTGGCAACCCTCTGGATCGCAGGGACTCCAACAAAGCCACAAAAAGAAAGTGGGATGAACTCCTAATGGTTGGAACGACTTCAGCAGAGCGACCGGTCTCTAACAGACCGCCCATTTCTTTTGGGGATGAAGACCTGCTCGATGGCAGGCCAAACAGCTACGTTCCATTGGTGGTCAAAGCAGTTATGGCCAACACTAGGGGTGTTCGCGGTGCGGTTTGGTTCGGTTTTGAGGCAAAAAGTGAACCGAACCGCAAGGTAAAATTACATGCGGTTTGGTTTTGTTCAGTTGGCTTCCTAAAATAAAACCAAACCAAACCAAACCAAACCAAACCAATGCGGTTTGGATTGGTTCGGTTGGTTCGGTTTTTTTCAAGACAAAAATAATTTAAAACGGAGTTAAAATTAACTAACATAAAAAAGGCTAACATAAATCTTTAAGAAAAAATCTACTCAAATATATATAGTATATAAATCACTCTCTTTTAATTCTTTAAGATAATGTTTAAAAGAATTTAAATTAAATATTTTGTTGTAATTTTTAAATATAGCATAACAATATGGATTGTTTGTAAGTGAGTTAAAGAATTAATTGGATTTGGGCTAGTAAGTGAGTGAGAGTTGGGTTGTAGTTGCATTTGGGTTAGTAAGGAAGGTTGTAATTCAACAAGCCTTAGTGTTACTTGCGGTTTGGTTTGGTTTGGTTTCGAAAATCAAAACCGCGAACCAAACCGAACCGCGCGGTGCAATGAAAAAAAGAACCGAACTAAACCGATCAAAAGCGGTTTATTGCGGTTTTCGGTTTGGTTTGGTTCGGTTTGCGGTTTCCCTATTGGTTTGGTTCGGTTTTAAACACCCCTAGCCAACATAGAGGTTCGAAGAATTCTGGTCGACCAAGGAAGCTCGGCCGACATTATGTTTGAGGAGTTGATTCACAAGTTAAAGGTGGATCGAAGTGAAATAATCCCACAGGCCGATCCGACTCCGCTAACGGGCTTCAACGGTGCGACCACCTATCCCTTGGAGACGACACTGAAGAAAGCACCTTGTACAGGACGGTCCGGACGACGTTCCTTGTACTTCCCATAAAGTCTTGCTACCAGTGTATCATTGGTAGACCGACCTTGGGTAAATTAGAGGCCGTTGCTTCCACTGTGCATTTAAAGATGAAGTTTTACAGCAAAGACGACCAGGTAATAATCCTAGCGGCCGATTTAGAGGCGGCCAAGCGAAGTCATTATCTATACCAAGATATTTGTGATGAGCTAGACATCGGTCCAAGCGCTAAAAGTGTCAGTGAAAGTCACGAAGTGAATCTCGCCGATCTGGACGCCCGGTACGACCCAGATAGCGACCCTGAGGACAATGATGACGACTTAGCCCAAGAGCTAAAGAACAGGTTGAAAAGGCCAGAGCCTCATGGGGAATTGACGGACGTTCAGTTGGGTGACGACCCAAAGAAGACAGTAAAGCTAGGTAGCGACCTACCTGAGCAAGTGAAACAAGACCTCAAGGGATGCCTAAGGGATTACGCGGACCTATTTGCATGGCAAGCATCAGATATGCCAGGCATTCCTATAGAAATTGCATGTCATCAGCTTTCGGTCGACGAAGGAGCTAAGCCGGTCGCCCAGAGAAGGCGAACGCAGAGTGAGGAAAAATCTCAAGCCGCAACAAAGGCCGTTGAGGACCTAGTGAAGGCTAACTTCGTCGAAGAGATTAAGTACACGACCTGGTTATCCAATGTCGTGCTGGTGAAGAAAAAGAATGGCAAGTGGCGTATGTGTGTGGACTACACCGACCTAAACAAGGCATGCCCGGCGGATGCCTTCCACAGCGCCAACGTTGACAAGGCGGTCGATGGTGCCTCGCTACAAACTACTATCTTTTACGGATGCTTACTCGGCTACAATCGATTCGATGTATCCCCTCGATCGACACAAGACTGCCTTTATGACAGATCGTGGAAATTTTCAGTATAAAGTAATGTCGTTCGGCCTGAAGAACGCTGGGGCGACATACCAGCGAATGATGAGTAAGGTTTTCAAGAAACGGATCGGTTGAGTAGCGGCGTATATTTAGATGATATGATCATTAAAAGTACGACCGATCAAGACCACTTAAGCGACTTAAGAGAGGTGTTTGATGAAGCCAGAAGGAATTCACTGAGGTTGAATCCAGAGAAGTGCACATTTGGTGTGAGGGCCGCAAGTTTTTGGGCTTTCACTTAACAGAAAGGGGGATCGAAGCCAATCCCGATAAGTGTAGGGCGGTCGCCGACATGAGGCCGCCCACGACCAAGAAAGAAATTCAACAACTGAATGGCATGGTTGCTGCCTTGTAAAGATTCATACCCAAAGCGGCCTGCAAGTCGCTTCCTCTGTTTAGACTTTTGAAGAAGGATGCAGAATTCGAGTGGACCGACCAGTGCCAGCGAGCATTGGATGAACTGAAAGAAGCCCTGACAAACCTGCCGATCATGACTAAGCCGTTGCCGGGAGAAATTCTTTATCTGTACTTAGCCATAACAGAAGAAGTCTTGAGTGCTGTTTTAGTCAGGGAAAACGACCTAAAGCAGAGCCCGGTCTACTTCATCAGCAAGGTACTGCAAGGGTCCGAGCAGAGATATCAGAAGATAGAAAAATTAGCTCTTGCACTTTTGGTGGCCGCCCGAAGATTGAGACCCTATTTCGTAGCCCACCAGGTCGTGGTAAGAACCGATCAACCAATAAGGCAAGTCCTGCATCGACCAGACCTGGCGGGAAGAATGATAAAGTGGGCAGTGGAACTCAGTGAGTTTGGTATTAAGTTTGAATCCAGATCGGCCGCTAAAGCACAAGTATTGGCCGATTTCATAGCCGAGGTGACCCCAGTACCAGATGATCAACCAGCAACGACCTGGACTTTACATGTAGATGGATCGTCCAATAGTAAAGGTAGTGGAGCGGGCTTGATATTAGAAAACTCAGAAGGCCTTGCTGTGGAGGTATCCTTGACTTTCGCCTTCCACACGTCGAACAACCAAGCCGAGTATGAGGCATGCATAGCCGGGCTGCAGCTCGCAAGAGATTTCAATGTCGACCGTGTGGAACTGCATTCAGATTCCTTGCTGGTCGTTTCACAGATCAAAGAGTTGTATGATGCTAAAGACGACGTGCTCAAAAGCTATTTGGCGAGATAAAGGAGCTTCTCGTGCGATTCGACCGAGCGCGTATAAAGCATGTGCCTAGAATCGAGAATGTTCGGCGGACATCCTCTCAAAATTAGCAAGTACCAAAAGCCCTGGAAATCACAGAAGCTTGATCCAGGAAACTTTAAACCGGCCGAGTGTATCGACCAAGCCAAGCCAATCTTTGGCCGTTCTTTGTGTTGTTCAAGATAATGATTGTATCGCCCCCATCCTACGATACATTGTTCCAGGAGAAGAACCAAGCGACCAAAAGCAGGCGAAATTGGTCAGGTTAAGGGCGACCAAATATTCAGTGATAGAAGGAAAGTTGTATCGAAGAGGATTCTCATCTCCACTGCTAAGATGCCTGTCGTCGGTCGAAGCCGACCATGTGTTGAGAGACATCCACGAGGGCGTTTGTGGGAGCCATCAAGGCGCACGATCCATAGCAAAGAAAGCTCTCAGGGCCGACTATTACTGGCCGACCATGGACGAAGATGCTAAGAAACTAGTCCAAAAGTGCAAAAAATGTCAAGTGCATGCAGACGTCCATGTTGCACCTCTTGAATTGCAAAGTCTTGTCTCACCTTGACCGTTCACCGGTGGGGCATGGATCTACTAGGCCCGTTCCCACTGCTCCGGGCGCTTCAAGTTTTTGATCGTGGCGATCGATTATTTCACAAAGTGGATCGGTGCCGAGCCTCTCTGCAACTATCACGTCGCCGAAGGTGAGCAAGTTCTTCGCCGGTGTGTGCTAGCCCGCTTTGGAATTCCGCAGCGAGCTTGATAACGCACAATGGTACCCGATTCGCAGATAAAAGGTTCAGAGAAATGTTGGCCGACTTAGGGGTGAAACAGCGTTTCACCTCGGTCGAACATCCACAGACAAATGGCCAAGCTGAAGCGGCCAACAGAGTCATCCTGCGTGCTTTAAAAAGAAGACTTGACGAAGCAAAGGGGAATTGGGTCGAAGAGCTGCAATCTGTTCTCTGGGCATACAGGGCGACCCCACACTCATCGATCGGGAATCGCCGCCGGGCTTGTGTATGGAATCGATCTTTGTCATACCCATAGAAATGGGCGAGCTGAACTAGAGAACTTCGAATCCACCCATAATGGTCGACAACGACCGAGCCATTCGAGAGGAGCTAGATCTGATTGAAGAGCTGCGCACTCAGGCATCACTTAGAGAGCAATTGATCAAGCAGAAGGTCGCAGCTAGGTATAACGCCCGTGTACAAAAGAGAGACTTCACGATCGGCCACCTTCATTACGAGGCGTGCGGATGTCGAAACAAGAACGCCTGTCCAAGGAAAGCTAGCACCTAATCGAAAGGTCCATACAAGTCGTTAAGAAGACCGGCAAGGGGGCATACGAGTTGGAGACCATGGAAGGGGCGACTATTCCCAGAACGTGGAATGCTGAGAAACTTAGAAAATATTATGTGTAAATTTAACGAACGACTTATCTATGAATGAAAGACAGGCAGGCGCTCTTTTTCCCACTGGGTTTTTTACTGAGGCCTGACCTTTGAAATTAGATTTGTACTTTACTTTCTCGCAAAGAATGAATGCCCGGTCGCTCAAGATGCCCGTAGCAGAGGAGCGACCGAAGGGTTATCAAATGAACGTAATGTGCCATCGAAATGGCCCAAGGGTTGAGTAACAACCCACAAACAATAGTAGGCCGTCGAAACGATCTACATCGAGCGCCACCGAGCTGGCCCAATCAATCAAGTGCCATCGAAATGGCCCAATCGAGTGCCATCGAAATGGCCCAAACAAAGGTCGCCGACCCGACCAGGTACCACCGAGTTGGCACCATCATTGTTCAAGGGTTAAGTGGCAACCCGAAAACGAGTGTAGGCAGGCGAACGGCCTACAACGAATGCCTTCGAAAAAGCACGAACCGGTGCACAATCGACCTAAAATGAGAATGCTCGCAAGGTCCTAAACAGCGGCCCATGACCGGCCTAAAGTTCGTAAAACTTAGAAAAATGTGAACGGACAAAATAAGTAAATCCAAACAAACAAGAGAAATAAAGTGAAAGGAAAAGATGTTCATTACAAACCAAGGACGCCCGATCGAAGACGAGCGCCCAAATATTGAACTGCTCGAAGGCAGGATAGGGAAATTGTTATGCCCGAAGGCTAATCAAAAGATTACAAGAATTACTCCGCTCGCAGGCAGGCTTCAAAACATGACCGAGCGAGGTAGGGTGGTGTTACCCTGCTCGTCGAACTCCTCGGGTAGCACGATCTGGTTGTCTTCTACGCAGTGCTCTGGCTTTAACATGTTTTCATCAAAGTTGATGCTCAAATCTGAATTCATCACCCGCACCTGGTCGAGAGCGTTATGAAATTGGTAGACCGCTGCATCTTTAGCAAGCCCGGCCACCTTTTGCACCTGAGCCTCCAGCTCGGCTCTCTTCTCTTCCAGGACAGATTTCTCCTTTTCCAGGGCATCAGCTTCACTCTTCAAGTTCTTCACCTGAGCAGCGAGTTCTTTGTTCTTCTTCTCCAACTTAGCCCGGTCCCCCTCGGCCTGGTGCTTTGAGCTAACAACTTTCTCCAGCTTCTTCTTCACGACCTCAAGATTGGCCAAGGCAGTGTCCTTTTCAGCTCGAGCATCTGCAAACAAAGGCAGCAAAGGTCATTAAATCGACCAACAATAAGCGGAATCAAGACGGGCTAGAAATTTAGAATACCTTGAAGTTCGTTCGACATTTCCTGCGGAGGCTTTCCCGACACCCATGCCGCGAAGCGCGACTTCCATAGGCTCCTTCTTGAACCGCTCGAAGTCGGCCAATTTCAAGCCCTCGATCGAGAACAGGAATATCGCCATCGAATTTCGCGGACCGCTCGAGAATCTTGCTCGCTTGAGAACGAGCGTCCCCGACGGGGCGACGAACTTTGGAAGCGATTTCTTCCCGCCTTGGCTCTAGGGTCTCAGAGCACTTTGGGCGTCCCTTCCGTGTCGACCACGTTGGGAAGCGTAGAAGCGCCGAGAATCGAGGACTCGTTTCAAGACCTTTTCGGTTCGGCCCAAGATGGAACGATCAATAGCCAAAATAAAAAGACTGGTTTGAAAGCGAACCAATCTCGGCCTCTAGAGCACGGCCCACGAGCAGTGTTAAAGGACGACACGGTAGGTCACCTTTAGGATCTGGGGGCATAAGGCTCGATAGCGTCTTAATCATATGCAGAGATTCCAGGTCAGCTGCACCCAAGTCCTTGGTGGTATAGATGTAATCACCAGGCCGCCTGAAGAAATGAGCCTCGTTCCACATAATTGGGAAGTAAGGTTCACCGAGCGTCCCATCAGGATTG
Source organism: Oxytropis ochrocephala (assembly GCA_020916435.1). NCBI lineage: Eukaryota > Viridiplantae > Streptophyta > Magnoliopsida > Fabales > Fabaceae > Oxytropis > Oxytropis ochrocephala. The sequence goes on along the minus strand of CM037092.1, from coordinate 58,630,716 downwards.
GTCTCTGCTATAGCTTGGCCGGCCTGCTTGGTTGGAACGACCCAAAAGTATTGACTTTTCCATGCAGCGCCCAATGACTCTTGGAACGCCTTGAAGTATCGGTGCTGGGTTTTCTGAGTCTTGAAGGAAACCTGCTCCCTCTTCTCCTTATTGGCCTTTTCTCTGAGCCAACTTAGCTCAAAGATGGTGAAAAACAACTGGATCGACACCGGCCTGCCAAGTCGGCTTAGAAGCACCTCAAAGTCTTTAGAAACGCCCATGCGTTCGGGTGCAGTTGAGAGGGGGCGACCCCAATGTAGCGCAAGACATCGCGCTGAAATTCTGTGAAGGGTGGGACGATTCCCATCTACTCGAACACGATCCGGTGCATCGTGAACTTCAGGTTCTCAGAATAAGTCGCAACATCTTCTCCTTCCTTCATGCCTCGAACCCTTCAGCCCGACAGATGGTTGAAATGGCACTGTAATTCCGGCAACGCCCAATGGCCGACCGTAATTATACTCCTGTTAGAGTGAAGGGTCTTAGACACCCAAGACATGTCAGACCGGTCCCGAGCTATGTCCGGTCGGACGTCGTCTGCCCCTTCGATCGACTCTCCATCAATATTTACCTCCCGATTGGAGGAGCTTGCCACAGGACGGGCGATGACCTCGTCAACCGAAATTTCAGCTCGGCCTTCCTCGGCGTCGACCATTTCCTCATCTACGACCTGGACGGTACTCTGAGCTTCATCGCCTTCAATGCCTACCTCCTCATCTTCTCCTGCGTTGCAGGCCGGGGAAGATGGTGGTGGTGGAGGAGTCCACGATTTATTCTTAGAGTTGGCGAAATCCAGAGTCGGAATCGCCTGGGTGGTCGACCCCTTGCTAGAAGAGCTGGAGCTTGCGTCGCTCGATGACGAGGTAGAATTTTCCTCGTGTGTAACGGCCTCAAACGGCCTCGTCATAATCTCAGCCAAAGACTGTGATGGCCCTCCTGGGATTCGTGTGGTTTGTTTCAACCGTGGCATGCAAGTACATGTGAAAAGGGGATCGAGTCAGGTCGATCGAGCAGTGCACTCGCGAGAGGGGGCGACTTGGTCGTCCTCAGACCTGACACCCCCTATCACAAGGCGTGAAATTTTGCTATCAAAAGAAAAACTAGAGAAATTAAAGAGAAAGACCGACTCATACCTTAAGAGTGCTTGAGATCGGCCGAGGAAGCTAGAATGCTCAGGCGAAAGGAGTTGTTTCAAATGCAAGTCGGCGGCAGACAGGTCGGTCGGCAGCAGAGCACTTCAGAGTAATGTGGGAAATAACTCCTCGAGGGTCTATTTTTAGCTAACCTTGAGCGCCAAAAGGACCGGGAGATGAAACGTCGCAACGTTTCGCCTTCGCATTGAAAGCTATCATTGAATGACCTCGAGATCGCCAAATGTAACACCCCAAAAATAGTTCAATTAATTATTAATTGAGTTATTTAGGGTTTCCAACATTTTAAATTAAGCCGATGTAATTAATTAGAAGTTTTATTTCATTTAGGAAGTGATCAAGCAATTGGAGGAGTGAGATTAGAGGCTCCATGATTCAATTGAGGCCCATTGAATCTATGGAGGCCCATTATGTATGTATTAAAGGGAGAGAGTGTGTCGACAAGAAGGAGACACATCACAATTAATTTGAAATATCTAAAAAAACAAGAGAGAGAAGCGAGTCGGTGTACAAGATTGAGAGGAGAGATAAGTCGGTTAGAAGGTTTTTGGAGAGAAGGAAGAGTTTCTTGAGGTTGAAGGAAGCTTTGGAACAGAGAGGAAGGGTTGATCATCGAAGAAGAGCTAAGTTGCTAATGAGAAGAGTATTTCTTCAACAATTCAAGGTTAGGGGGCTCTCTTTTCGTTCATAATAGTTTTTATGATATGTGTTATGTGTGAGCTAAGTTCTAAATGATCTTGAGCTGTTTGTTGTGTGTTTATGTATGTTGATGTCGTGTTTACCTTACTTTGTTGGAGAGTTGGTTGTGTGAGGACCAAGGGGAGAGGAATGGGAGCTGAGCGAACCTCAGTCCCAGTGAGAAAGAGTGTGTTTTAAGTTGAATCTTAGTGAGAAGTACCAAAGGAAGGGAGAGGAAGATTAGGCGCATGAACACGTAGAGAGACCGAGGTGAGTTGCATGCGTAGGAAAATCAGTGAATAACGTAACTGTTACAGCGTAAGTTGTAGGCTTGAAGTGGACGAGGTGAGAGGTCCAGCGATAGGCGGTGCGTGGGGGTAGTTAAGACCCTTGTGATGTGTCGACTCGTGTTGCCGCCGAGGTGTAAGGTAGTTATACCGAGGTGTAGGAGTTGAAGAACAGAGTATAAGTGTACCTGCGTATAGTATTGATGAGCGTAAGTGTTACAGCGTGAGTTGAGGAAATTGTAGAGGTAAAGGGTGATGAGGTGTTGTCCCTAAGTGTGACTAAGGCGTAGTAGCCAAGATGAGTGGTGACGAGGTATTGTCATTAAGAGTAACCGAGGTGGTTAGTACCGGGGTGAGTAATGTGGTAGAGACGACGAGGTGTAGGTATGGTTAAGTCTCGTTGTGGCGTCGACTTGTAGTTCTTGGAAGTGTGTGCGTGTGTGACTAGCCGAGGTGTGTTGGCGCTGTGAGGCGCCAAGGAGGAGCGTCCCCTGGCCCGGTGTAGTGCTTGTGCGTTGTGTGCCGAGATGGATGAGCCGGCGTGTGCATGTGCGAGTGTGAGTGCGCCAGTGGGCGTGAGATGCGCCGAATTGGGCGAGTGTGTGTGCGTTGTGTGCCGAGGTGTTGTGTGGTGCCGAGGTGCTTAAGTGTGCCAAGGTTCTTATGTGGGACGAGGTACTGTGAGGTGCCGAGGTGCCTTGTGGACGCCGAGGAGTCTTTGTTTTTAGCGCCAGAGTGGGCAGTCTTTGCCAGCTGCAGTTTTGAGGTCTTGTTTGAGTGCCAATATGTCTAAGTTGTGGACTTGTGGGCGCTTCAGCCTTAGGGCTATACCCGGTGGGTGTTGAGTGGTGGGATTCCTAGTAGGGACTTAATGATGTTTTGTGTAGAGGCTGCGGTCTTGGTGATGGGTCTATGACCTGATGTTTTGTGTAGAGGCTGCGGTCTTGGTGATGGGTCTATGACCTGATATTTTGTGTAGAGGCTGCGGTCTGGTGATGTGCCTTTGAGGCATTGTTGGTAAGTATGCATTGTGCGCATTAATATTGGCTTGGTGTGTTAGATTGCATTGTTCATAGCGTCGCATAAATCATATGCATATTACCCGTTGAGTTTTGGGTTGGACTTGATTACTATTGATGAAGCGTAAGACTTGATCTTATTGATGAAGCGAAGACTTCGGTCTTATGGATCCACATGCATATCACCCGTTGAGTTTTGGGTTACATTCATGCATCTATTCATACATTTTGTTGATGTGTTCAAAGTGAGAGTGAATGGGAATAGTAAGGTGTGAGTCTGGTGTGAGTGTTCACTGGACCGAGGTGTTTAGTGGCTTTCTCTATGATAATGCTTATCTTATTGATTATTATTTATGAAACGAGACTCACCCTACTGCTTTTATGTTGCTTCTTATGTTGGCAACTTGCAGGTGAACCTCGGTGAGAGTATGTCGTGTGATCGGTTAGTCTGTGGAGTCATTGCTCTGGTCATGTAACATTCTGGGAGGGCCGAGTAGCTTAGTAGTGTATTTTGTATACAGTTGCTGTACTGTATAAAATGATGTATTGAACATGTTTTCATTTCAATTCCGCTGTGTTGTAAATTAAAACTTATGTCTTGTGGGCTAGACCCTTTGTAGCCGAGCTGATATGTTATATATGTTGCTATGAAATGACGTTTTTGTAGTATGATGTGAACTCGGTTTTGATGAAACAAAATGTAGCGCTCCCTTGTGAGTGGAGGTTTTTCTAAAACTCTGATTTTAACTAAGTTAATTTAAATAGTATTAAGGGGGTGTTATATTAGTGGTATCAGAGCAAAAGTTCGGTCTGTCCGGCCAAGTTGTCCAGTCGTAGAGTTTCAGAGTCCCTTGTCGATCCTCGACAGAGACTTTGTTGTAGAATTTGTTTGGTTATTTGCAACTGTGGATGGTCTCATTGAGATAGGTGTAATTAGATTATATGACTGATGGATGTAGTATTGCTTGTAGTCGTTTGTGACTGTTGTTTGTGACATTGGGATATGTGTAATTAGAGGGGTTTTAACGACGTCAACAGAGTGGGAGTCGTGACGACGCCTTCGCACTCTAGACTGCGTTAAAAATTTCGGAGTTGTGTAATTTTGAAAAGACGTAGTTTTGTGACCTTAAGTAATTGGTTGAGTGAGTAGGAGGGACTGATCACCCCAAATACTCATCCCCAATGAAAGAGGCGACAATAACTCGTGATTATTATAAAATTGTGAAAATGTATTAATTTCAACTTGAATAATTGAATGATGAGTGTAAGCTTGTTTGACTCTTAATGTATAGATAATTAGGTGTCTTAGAAGAATAAGATGCGGAGATGAGGAGGGCATTATCTGTAGCTTGAACATAGGATGAAGTAAGAGATGAGCATTAGTACTTTAAGTAATTGATATAGTGTAGCTCCATGACGGTAGATTAATGGTGTTGGGATAATGGAGCGAGACTGTGGAGACCCTGAGAATAGAGTTTCGGTATAAGGTGAGTGTACTGAGGTAGTAAGTATAGCGAAGCTTAACTTGTCGCAGAGTAGAGAACCGAGGTGCCAAAGGGTGCACCGAGGTGTTGTGTTGTATAAGCTGGCCGAGATGAGGTGAGAGCTTAGGCGTATTGTGTCTAAGAGTAGTAATCAAGGTGAAGTTGTGTGGTTAGGTGTAAAGTGACTAAGTGTAGATGATGAAGTGAGTTGTGAATAAGCCTATGTGTAGTTGAGGAGGTGTAGTGCATGGACGACTAAACTAGTATTGCCAAGGTATAGGATGTATATACCGAAATGTATGTGTTGAAGTGTAATGTAAGTATGTTGAGGTGGAGTTGTCGAGGAGTAGATTATGTAAGTTGGAGTGAAGTTTGTTGAAATATAGTGAGACGTATATAAGCTTAAGTGTAGAGGAGGAGGTGTAACGTATGAAAGTCTAAACTAGCATTGTCGAGATGTAAGTCTTTATGTGGAATGGTGGGTGAGCCAAATTGTAGTGGCCGAGGTGCGTGCCCCTTGCGCCTGGGTTGTGGCGTACTCCGTGCGCGCCATTGGTGCCGGGGTTGGGCGGCTGTCTGCGCGTCTTTGAGTGAGGTCTTGGCGCAGGGCAGGGCGCCATGCCCGTGCCCATGCTGCCTGTGTTGCTTGAAATATTTCACCTGAATCATATTGAGGTTGTCGTGTCTTGAAAATCATGTTGGTTTTGTGGTGAGGTTTTGGTATTCTCTGTTGATTGTTTAAATTGTGAGTGATAGGATCATTTAAAAAAAATATTTTTTTTTGATTGAGTGCCTTGAAATGTTGATAGTGATTTATATTTAAGTTTATAGATTACGGTTTTGCCCAAGTAGTAGAATAATTCTTGGTCTGCAAGAAAACAGCCCAATATAGTGATGAGATTGAGAAATAATCCAAAGCAAGCTATGGTTAACAAGAAAGACTAGAGGAGGGGTTAGTACCATGTTTTCCCCAATTTTTGTAAATCGATGTAAAAGGTTGTAGGAGTATATTAATCCTAGTTGAGATATGCTAGTATAGTATCATATAATAATAGGTGTAGTAAGTGTGAATACAATGATTCTGTCAATACTGGGACGATACCTAAATGAAGTAGGGTGTATGAATTAAAACTGAACAGTAGGAAGAGACATTTTTAGAAGCCAGTATGTTTGTGGTTGCAATTAATTATAGTAATTGTTATCTAGCGAGACCTTGTACAGTAGAACTTAATTATTGAAGAGACTGTTGGGAATTGACCTTAGTCATTCGGTGTGAATGCGTAGTGAATTTGGTTAGCGGCAGAGCGTCATGTTGGTGTTTCGGATAGCGAGATTGGGTTAAATAGAGCAAGGAAAGTTTACTGAGATATATGAGTTTAAGTTTGGCTTGTTTCGTGAGCGGAAGTGACTGTCAAAATTAAATGATTAGCTTTCATCACTTTACGAGTTTATGTCGAATTAAACTTGAGTTAATAAGTAATTGTTATGCGGTTGCATGCTCAGTGATAGTGAGGTTAGGATGTTGAGTTCGGAAGTGAGCACGAGAGATTGGAACTTAAATGGGTAAGCTAATAGTAAATCGTTGTTGAGAGTATAGTATCCCTATATCGGATAGATGGTGTTTGAGTAGTCGAGCAGGGATCTTGATAACCTACTGAGTTAGAATAACTATTTAAGAGTAAGAGTGTAGGTTTGATCATAGACCAAAAACTAAGGAGAAAGAATAGGAGAAAGACTAGGCGCACGCAGAGAGACTTAAGGGTTGAAGTGCAATTGGCTAACCAAAAGAGTGTTGGAGTCGGTGTAGTTGAGGCGTGTATAGAGGTGAGGTCGGTGTAATCCTAAGTGTTGGCAGTGCGTAATCAAATGAAGCGTGAGTGAGGTTGGAAGATGAGGTAGTGCGTAAAGTAAGCTAAGTGATGAAATTAGTGATACACCCAGAGGAGCGATTGCCCCCGAGCCTAGGTCGCAAGAAGCGGTGAGGCTTGAATCGATGCCCCCGGAGTGAAGTTATTTTGATGAAACGGGCGCGGCCGTTTGCTTTTCGATAGGGCGATTGTCGGCCGCTCGCCAACCATCGGCCGTCTTTGATGCGGCGGTTGGTCTTCACCGACATTCCGGACATGGCGTTTGGTGTTTCCAGGTTGTGCAGAGACAACCATTGGCGAGAAGGCGAAGCGTTGCGACGCTTAGCCTCCGGTCCCCGCCGGCGCCATGGGTCCGTACTATAAATAGCCCTTCAGTTGAGTTCATTTCTCACGCTTTCAAGAATTGCTCTGCCAACGACCGACTCATCTACTGCCGACTTGCATCCGTTGCAACTTCTGTCTATTCGCGACCGATTCACAACATCTGTCCAGGTATGGGTCGATCTATACTTTTTAAATTTGAGTTTTACTTGAAAGTACTTTGTGCTTTTTCCACGCCTCGTGATAGGGGTGTCGGTCGGGGGATGGCCAAACCGCCCCCTCTAACGAGTATTCTGCTCGATCGACCTGACTTGAGCCCTTTATCACAGGTGTTCTTGCATGCCACGGACGAAACTAACGCCTCGTATTCGGAAAACCACCGCAATCCTTTGCTACACACATGTCGAGGCGGGCGAGCCCAACCCCACGCAGGCGAGTCTAAGTGCGTCTTGAGCGACAAAGGTTCTGAGTTCTTCATGCGCGGTTCTTGAGCGATGCGAGCTCGAGTTCCCATTCTTCCGGTCGAGGATCGACCCGGCTCAAACTCTGGTTCAAGGTCGTCGTCCATTACGAAGAAGCGGCCGTGCAACACTCCCAGCGCGGAGAACATCGTTTCTCTAGCGGGTGGAGAGGAAGAAAACGTCCGAAGTGGTTATCATTGACGATGATGAAGTTCGAGTGTCGTCCTTGGTCAGCGGGACGAAGAGATGGTAGAGGCCGAAGGTGGCCGAAATTTGAGAAGAAATCCACGAGGAAGAAGTGGTTGACCCATGCAACGATGGCTCTCGGTCGGGAGGTAAACATCGGAGGATCGAATGAAGGGTCGGCGAAAGTACAAGCGGGCGTGGCAGACGTGTCGACATGTCTTGGGTATCGGAAACTCTTCGCTCTCATAGGAGCATCATTCTTTGTCGGCCCGCGTTGCTTTGCCCGACTGCGGGCGCCTCGACGATTCACCAGTGGAGGGTGAGAGGTATGAAGGGCGGCGAAGATATTGCAACTTATTCTCCCAACTTCAAGTTCACGATGTATCGACTCGTGTTCGAGAGGATGAATATCACCCCTCCTTTTCTGCGAATTTCAACGTGGCGTCTGCGTCATCAGTCGCCGCTTCACAACTCCACCCTAACGCATGGGCGTTTCTGAAAACTTTCGAAGTCCTCTTGACTAAGCTGGGTCGGCCGGTGTCGATCATGCTGTTCTTTACCCTCTTTGAGCTGAGCTGGCTCGGGGAGAAGGCTAACAAGGAGAAGAGGGAGGTCTCCTTTAAGATCTTGAAGACTCATCACCGGTTCTTCAAAGCATACCAGGGAATCCTTGGGAGCGGCACGGAGAAGTCGATACTTTTGGATCGTTCCCACCGAGGAGGCTGGTAAGGCCGTGCTCGAAGGTCCAACCGGACGGAATGCTCGGTCCCCTTACTTCCCCATCATGTGGAGCGAGGCTCACTTTTGCGGCGGCACCGGGGATTACATTTATACTGTCAAGGACTTGGGCGAGGCCGACCTGGAATCCCTGGAAATGATCAAGTCGTTAGCGGGCATGATGCGCCCAGACCCTAAGGGCGACATACCATGCCGTCCCTTTGTCTTGCTCGAGGGCCAGGATCTGGAGGCCGAGATCGGTTTGCTTTTGAACTTTGCTTCTATATTTTTGCTGTCAATTTTTTCTTCTAACTCATAACTCGTTATTTTGCAGAAAGAATGGCCGGTAAAAACTGGGAGGTGCTCGAGTCGGTTCTGAAGCCTGCTTCTATCCCAGGGGCCAAGAAGTGGGAAGGACCTCGGCCTGGAGATGTCCCTGAATCGTCCTCCAAGGTGCCCCCCACTCCCAAGGGCCAAAAGAAGAAGCCAGCTGTTCGGTCGCCCCTGATCGCGGCGATCGCTCGCCAAGCGGATAAAGCTCGGCAGCCGGAACATGGATTCCGCCAAGGCGACCTCACTATTCTCTCTTGGCGTTTAGGGCAGGTCGAGCTCGAGTGGTTCAGGAAAAAGCCGATGGAGGTCTGTGCTTCTCTCTGCTTGGGGATAGATAAAATCATGACCAGTTTTGGGGCGAAAGTGAAGGTACTTTACTCTTTGATCCGTTATTTCTTTTGTCTTAGATCGACCGACTAATACCGGGCGATCTGTTTTGTAGGGGCTCGTCTTGCTAGGAGGCTTTGGCGAGTGCGGTGAAGTCTGACAAGCTTGCCAAGGCCAAGAAAGAAGCTCTTGATGGGCGAGGAGGACCGGGCCAAACTCGCCAAGAGGAATAAGGAGCTCGGTGGGCAAGTGGCGAGTCCGAAGAACGACGTTGAAGCCTTGGAGAGGATAAGGCGGGTTGGAGGCCGAGAATGCCGAGTGGCGGCGCGAAGATCCAAATGGTGGCCCGGCCGGTAGGGAGGCGTGGTCGAGCAATTCTACAATGCTCTCGGCGGTGCGGGCATTGAATCCGGACTTGAGCATCAATTTTGATGAGAAGATGGTAAATCCGCCCATTACGTCGCGGAGAACAAGATCATCTTTGCTGAGCAAAAAGATGAACATGGAAATGTTGTTCGTCCGCCACCATCCTCTTACGAAGCCTCACGAAGCCCGCTGCGGCGGTGTTTATCTTGTAATTGTTTAACTTGCCTTCTGGCACAACAATTTTCTGCCTTCGTGCGATTTTCAATTAGTGGCGCTTCGGCCGGCCAAGGCGTCCGTGTTTGTAATGACTATTTCTTTTCATTTAATTTGTTTGTTTCCTTAAATCCGCCTGTTTCGCATCTATTTTTCAAAGCTTACGAACTTTAGACTTAGGTCGCTCGGCATTTCTTATCCGATAAGCGGTGCCCACTCGGCGACACTTGATTGGGCCATTCCGGTTGCATTCGATTGGGTCAACTTGGTGACCTTCTTTTGGGCCAACTTCGGTGGCGTTCAATCTGGTCGTTTCGATGGCTCGGCGTTTGTGGGTTATTACTTAACCGCCAGGCCATTTCGATGGCACTCGATTGAGCCATTTGATGGCACCGGTTGGGATCATTTCGATGATCTCTCGAGGTAGGTCGTTTCGACGCCTGTTGCGATGGGTTATAACTTAACCGCTTGGGCCATTTTCGATGGCGCTCGTTCGAGTCAACTTCGGTGGCCGTTGTTTGTGCCGTCTCTCGACACGCTGCTGCTGGTCGTTTACGGCGACACGAGGTTCGCGGGTTATCTAACCGCGGGCCATTTCGATGGCTCAAGGTGGATCGTTTCGACGATCCGATCAAGTTGATAAATCTTGATCGCTCCTTTGCCACGGGCAATCTTGAGCGGCCGGTCATACATTCTTGCGAGAAAGTAAAGAACACATCATATTTCTAAAGGTCGGGCCTCTGTAAAAAACCCGATGGGAAAAAGAGCGCACACGCTTTTCATTATAGGTCGGTCGTTCATTACATTCAAATTGTTCATTACATTCAAGCGTAATATTTTACGAGTTTCTCTGCATTCCATGTTCTGGGGGATAGTCGCCCGTCCATGGTTTCGGCTAAATAAGCCCCCTTTCCGATCTTGTTGATGACCTTGTATGGACCTTCCCGATTTGGTGCGAGTTTCCCTTGGCGTGCATTCTTGTTTCCTACGTCGGCCCGATCTTAGAAACGGTGACCGGCCGTGTGAAGTCTCTCTTTGCGTGAGTATTGTATCCGGCTGCAACCTTCTGTTTGATCAATTGCTCTCTCGGTGGCGGCAGGTGCGCGACTCTTCAATTAGGTCCAATTCTTCTCGAATGGCTCGATCGTTGTCAACCAGCAGTAGGGGATTTGAAGTTCTCAATTCGGTTCACCCATTTCTATGGGTATGACGACATCGGTCCCATATACCATCTGAAGGGGATTCCCGATCGTTGAATGAGGGTCGTCCGGTGAGCCCAAAGAACGGTTGTAGCTCTTGACCCAGTTCCTCTTTACTTCATCAGTCTTCGCTTTAACCACGCGGGATAACTCTATTGGCGCCAAACTTGGCCGTTTATGCGAGGGTGCTCGACCGAAGTAAAACGCCGCTTTACCTAAGTCGGCCAACATTTCTCTGAACCTTTTATCGTGGCCAGGCGTGTGCGTTGTCGGTTATTAGTTCTTTGAGGATCCCAAAACGGGCCAACACACACCGCCGAAAAATTTGCTCACTTTTGCCGAGGTGATGGTTGCAAAGGCTCGGCCTCGACCCACTTTGTGAAATAATCTACCGCCACGATCAAGAATTTGAGCGGCTGGGAGCGAGTGGAAGCGGGCCTAGCAAATCCATGCCCCACCAAGCAAACGGCCAAGGTGAGACAAGACTTTGCAACTCGTGGAAGGTGCAATGTGGACATCGGCATGTATTTGGCATTTCTTGCATACGAGCGAGCTTCTTGGCATCCTCGTCCATGGTGGCCAATAATAGCCGGCCACGAGCCTTCTTAGCTATGGAACGAGCGCCACGGTGACTTCCACAAATACCTTCATGAATGTCCCTCAGCACATGGTCGGATTCGACCGACGTAAGACACCTTAACAATGGAGAGGAGAATCCTCTTCTGTACAACTTCCCTTCCATAACCGAATACTTGGTCGCTCTGAGCGACCAACTTAGCTTGCCGGATCGCTCGGTTCTTCCCCTTCAACATTGTATCTCAGGATAGGGGCGATCCAATCTGAATCCGTGTTGACACACAGAACGACCAACGACTGACTTGGCTTGGTTGGAATGCTCGGTCGATTTAGAGTCTCCTGAATCAAACTTCTGTGATTTCCCGGAGTCTTGGTACTTGCCAGCTTTGATAGTATATCTGCTCGAACATTTTCGGTCCGAGGCACGCGTGAGTCACTTCCAGCCGGTCCGAGCGCTGAGAAGCTCTCTTACTCTGGCTAGGTAATTCTTCAGCACGTCGTCCTTCGCATCATATAGTTCTTTGATCTGCGAGACAACAAGCAAGGAGTCTGATCGAAATTCAACCCGGTCGACATTGAAGTCCTGGCGTGCGCAGCCACCTATGCACGCCTCATATTCGGCCTGATTGTTCGATGTATGGAAAGCGAAAGTCAAGGACACCTCCACAGCCAGGCCTTCAGAATTTTCTAGTATTAGGCCGGCTCCACTTCCTTTGCTATTAGACGACCCATCTACGTGCAAGATCCAGGTCGTTTCAGCTCGATCTTCTGGGGTAGGAGTCATTTCAGCTATAAAGTCGGCGAACACTGCGCTTTTTGCGGCGATCTGGATTCAAATTTAAGGCCAAACTCACTTGAGCTCCACCGCCCACTTTATCATTCGTCCCGCGGTCCGGCGATGAAGGACTTGCACGATTGGTGATTGGTCCTTACCACGACACGGTGGGCCACAAAGTAGGGTCTCGACCTTGACGGCAATCGAGTGCAAGAGCAAACTTCTCTATTTTCTGGTACCTCAGCTCGGGCCCTTGCAACACTTTGCTAATGAAGTAAACCGGATTTTGTTTCAGATCGCATTCTCTGACCAACACAGCGCTCAGGACTTCTTCCGTTATAGCCAAGTATAGATGCAGATGTCTCGCCCGACGCGGCTTGGTCATAATTAGGCGGGTTGGTCAAAGCTTGCTTCAATTCATCAATGCACGCGGCATTGGTGGGTCCATTCAAAATCTACATCTTTCTTGAGGAGTTTAAGCGATGGCGACTTGCGGGCGCTTTGGGAATGAACACAGACAGAGCGGCCACCATGCCATTCATTTGTTGTATTTCTTTTTTTTTAGTCGTGGCGGCCTCATATCGGCGACATACGCACTTCTCGGGGTTTGCTTCATCCTCTTTGATCGGTGGAAGCCCAAAATCTGCCAGCCCTACCCCAAAGGTACACTTCTCGAGATTCGGTTTGAGTGAGTTCTTCCTAAACTTCTTCAAATATTTCCCTCGAGTCGCTCACATGATGCAGGTCAGTCACGCTTTTAATGATCATGTCGTCCAAGTACACCTCACGAGATTCGACCGATCGCCTTTTGAAAATTTTGTTCATCATCATCCGTAGGTCGCTCCCGAGGCGTTCTTTAAGCCGAAAGGCATCACCTTGTATCTTGAAAATTTCCTCGATCGGTCATGAAGGCATGCTTGTGTCGATCGGGGATACATCGTGATCTCGATTGTATCCTGAGTAAGCGTCGAAAAAGGCGTAATTTGTAGCTCGAGGCCCCATCGACCCGACTTATCGATGTTGGAGTGCGAGGAAGGCATCCTTCGGGCATGCCTTATTTAAGTCCGTGTAGTCTACACACATTCTCCATTTGCCATTCTTCTTTTTGACCAACACGACATTGGATAGGCGGTCGTGTACTTGATCTCTTCTATGAAATTGGCCTTTATGAGGTCCTCAGCGGCCTTTGCTTGCGGCGAGATTTTTTCCTCGTTACGAATACGTCTTCTTTGGCGGCCGGCCAACGACCCCTTCATCGATCGAAAGTTGATGGCGAGCTACCGATAGGAATGCGGGCATGTCGATGCACCATGCGAGCAGTCGGCATAGTCTCTCAAACATTGCACAAGGTCTTGCTTCACTTGCTCGGTAGGTCGTTCTGAGCTTGACTATCTTTGTTGGGTCGTCTCCCAACCGCACATCTATTAGCTCTCCATGAGGTTACGGCCTTTTCAACTTTGTTTTTGGCTCTCGGGCTAAGTCATCATCGTTATCCTGCGGGTCATTTGTCTGCGGATCATACCGAGCATCGGATCGATGACATTGACTTGATGGCCTTCACGGTGCTTGAACATTTGGGCGAGTCTACCTCATCGCAAATTTGTTGATCTGGTCGTGGCACCGTCTTCTTTGCCTCTAGGTCGGCGCCGGGAAATAACTACACAGTCGTCTTTCTTTGTAAATTTCATCTTGGATGTCTTTGTGGGCGCTTACGACATCTAGCTTGCCCGAGTCGGCCTACCAATGATACAGCGATAGCATGATTTGAGGGGGAGTACGAGGCGTCGTGCGGACCGTCTGTACAAAGTGCTATCCCGGTGTCGTCACCAAATGTGACCATGAGTTCGATAGTTCCCAGCGGGTAGGTGATCGCTCCATTGAAGCCCGTTGAGGAGTAGGCTCGGCACGGGAATTATCTCGCTCCGATCAACCTTGATCCTGTCAATCAAGCCTTCAAACATGATGTCGGTAGAGCTACCCGCAGTGCGACTAGAATTCTTTGAACTTGATGTTAGCCATAATTGCCACGATTACCAGCGGAACATAACTATTTGGCCTGCCATCGTGCGGTCGCTATCTCCAAAAGAGATGGAAGTGCATTGAGGCCGGTGGGGCTATTGATGTTGAACCGAGGCCATCGGGAGCTCGTCCCACTTTCTTTTGGTGGCTTTATTTGATTCTCTACGAAAGTCGGGCCGATTATCGCGGCGACCTTGTTACTTTGGCCGAAACATTGTTTTCTTCTTTAGGTCGTGGTGCGGGCGGCCTTTCTTCTTTGCGAGTTTCTTCATACGCCATGTGAGGCGTTAGCCGCCATCAAAGTGCCGAGATCCACGATAATGGTTAGAGTGAATTCTTCTGAACCGGGTGGTCGGTCGAATACCACGCTCGAATATTTTAGCTTGTCCTTGTCGACAAGTCACGAAGCGGACTCGGCCTCGATGTTAAACCGGTCGATGTCTTGCCTCGGCGTCTCATTATCTCCACTGAACAACGAGTCCAAGTATTCTTCATACCGGTATTGGCGGCGGTTTGCGGTGTAGTGAGACAAGAATATTACGATCAGTCGTCCCAAGAGGAGATGGAATTGGGTCGCGAGACTCTCCACCATTCCAATGCTCGTAGTCCAATGGCGGGGAAAAAGCACGCATTTCATGGTGGGTCCCAATTCCTATAACAGCGGTAATTATTGAAGTAAGCGGAGATGTTTGTTTGGATCCCCTCGTAGTCAAACTTGTTGAGGTTGGGCGGCTTGCGGAGATCTCTCGGATTTTTATAACGCTGATCTCCACGGAGAACGGGCGTGCTCGTCCCGAATGTCGTTCGACCCAAAGGTTGCATTGCGAGCATGCCTCGTTGCGACATTCCATCCGGATGGGCGATTGGTGGAAGTTGAGGAGGCCTTACGGGTGCTTCGCTTTGGCCTCTCCTTGGCGATCGAAACGTCCTAATTCTTCCATCTCTGTAATCTTCCAGGCTCTTCTCGAGAATCCCAAGATCTACTCCTCCGAAGCGTGACCGGACGACTCATTGGAGGAGTACCTGCGTGGGTGAAGCGGCCGATGTCGGGGCGGTAGCTAGAATCTTCATAATCATAGGACATTGAGCGGCGTCTACGCTCGTTCTCGCCGCAGAAGCGTCTGCGTGCCACAGCTTCTTCTTCTTGGGAGAAGCGATGAGTAGTGCTCTCTCGGCGAAATGCTCCTACGAGGAGGCGGTGTCTTCGCGCCGGTCGGCGGCGAAGGTTCTCGTCTTCCGCGCGCGGGCGGCGGAATCGACCTGCTTTGCGTCTTGAGAGATGAAAGCGCGTCTGCATGCGATCACCTGATTTTTGTTTTGCGGGATCGCAAAAGCGGCTTAAATGACATGGTGCGGTAGAGGTTCACGAATGCCCGCTTCAATCGGCTCGGGCGGCAAGTCTCGAGAGCAGGCGGTTGGATCTGTTGGAGGATAGGTCGCGGCCGTTGTGCAAAGGTTCTTGTCGCGAAGTCCTTGAGACTGCGTGGTGTATGCACCCACGCCCTCCCGGTCTCTTCTGCTGATTTTGCGGATGGATTGAGTCGAGAGTGGCCAGCGTGCGGGGCGGTCGGCGTGGAGCCATGAAGGAGGTAGGATAGCGCCGCGGGCCTCCCAGCGTGTGGTCGCCAATTGATCGTACCTTGACCAATGAAGAGTTGAAGTAGTTGTTGTTACGTCGGATGGGTCGGTCGTTGATTGGGTGAAAGGACCAGGTCACGGCTTCGCGCGCGTTGAGCACCTCGGGTGGTACTGCAAAGACACTCAGACGATCTAGTGAGAGGTCGCTCGGGCGAGATAGCACAAGGTTAGAGAACGCGTGCACGATGCCATATGCGAATGGCGTATATATGCTTGCGGTCCGACCGTTTTGCGAGATTTTCGGCGGCGAGTGCGCTCAAGCGGCGTGTGTGGGCGATCGAGATGGGTGGGCGCGAGTCCAATTCTGTGTGGCGATCCTCGTATTTCTTGATACACCCGGGAACACCAAGTATTTCACACTTCACTCGGACATCAAAGTCCGACGGCCAGGTTCAACCGGCCAGATCCGACGGAGAAAACCAAGCTTCTTCGTCTATAAATAGGGGTGCAGTCCTCCAATTCCAGGTACGTTCTCATTCTTGCACATTCTGCCTATTCCTCTACTGACTTAGGCATCTGAGTGTCTGTAGGTACCCCCCACCGACGTGGGAAGGAATTCTACTCGGAGCTCTCGAGCGCAACCTACCAACGCCGGCAACAACTGTCGAGTCTCGTGAAGCAGAATCCTTCAAGTTCCTCGGAAAAGGTAACTTCCCGAGTTCCAGGACCGAACACCTACATATTTTTTTATTCTTGACTTTGATGCAGATAAAGAAGTGCCCATTATCCTAGGTAGACCATTCAGAGCAACTGGAAAAACATTGATAGATGTACAAAAAGGAGAACTAACCATGAGAGTGAATGATCAAGAGGCGATATTTAATGTGATGAATACGCTAAAATATCCTACTGAGGATGTTGAAGAATGCTCGACCATAATTTCCCTAGAGCAATTGGTAGAGAAACAGTTTTTTAAACAATATGATCATTTGGTCGGTGCAAATGCATTTGATGCACACAGACTAGATGAGAATTTCTTTGGAAAAGATGCTCGCAATAGAAAACTCTTGTAAGGAGGTGTGGGCAAGAACTTATGAACTCTCAATCTTGAGGATCCAAACCTCAAGAAAAACCTACCATCAATAGAACAACCTCCAAAGCTAGAATTGAAGGAATTGCCTAAACATCTAAAGTATGCTTTCTTAGGGGAAAATGAGACCCTTCCAGTGATTATTGCTTCTGAGTTATCACTAGAGCAAGAGCATAATCTCATTAGGAGCTTGAGAAAGCATAAGAAAGCAATAGGATGACAATAGTCCTTCAATATGCATGCACATAATCATTTTAGAAGAAAATTCTAAGAATAGCATAGAGAGTCAAAGAAGGCTAAATCCTATAATGAAAGAGGTTGTGAAAAAAGAGATCATTAAGTGGCTAGATGCTGGTATCATATACCACATATCAGATAGTGCATGGGTAAGCCATGTACAATGTGTACCAAAGATAGGGAGTGTAAAAGTTATAGCCAATGAAAAATGAGTTAATACCAAGTAAGACTATTACAATTTGGAAGATATGCATGGATTATAGGAAACTCAATAAGGCTACAAAAAAGGATCATTTCCCTTTACCATTAATAGATCAAATGCTAGATAGGTTAGCAGGAAAGGAGTTTTATTGTTTCTTAGATGGATACTCAGGCTATAACCAAATAGTCAAAGAACCTAAGGAGCAACATAAAACCACCTTTACATGTCCTTATGGAACCTTTTCTTTTAGAAGAATGTCATTTGGATTGTGCAATGCACCTACAACATTTTAGAGATGCGTGATGTCAATTTTCTCAAATTTCATTGAGCAATCAATGGAAGTTATTATAGATGATTTCTCAGGTTTTGGAGAAACATTTCAACTTTGTTTATCAAACTAGAAACAAATTCTCAAAAGATGCGAGGAAACAAATTTAGTGTTGAACTGGGAAAAGTACCATTTTAGTGTGCAAGAGGGCATTGTTTTAGGACATAGACTGTCAAAGAAGGGTCTTGAAGTAGATAAGACCAAGATTGAGGTAATTGAAAAGCTACCCCCAACAAAAAAAGTTAAAGGTATTAGGAACTTCTTAGGCCATGTAAGTTTCTATAGAAGATTTATCAAGGATTTTTCAAAGATATCCAAGTCATTCTGCAAACTCTTGCAATATGATGGACCCTTCAACTTTGATGAATCTTGTATGGAAGCATTTCAAAAGCTCAAGAAGGCACTGGTGACTGCACCAGTGATTGTTACACCTGATTGGAGCAGGCCTTTTGAATTAATGTGTGATGCTAGTGATTTTGCTGTAGGAACAGTCCTAGGGCAAAGGTATGATAAGGTTTTTATTCTATTAATTATGCTATCAATACATTATTTGAAGCTCAATTGAACTATATAGTAATAGAAAAAGAATTATTAGCAGTGGTATTTGCATTTGAAAAATTTAGATCATACTTAGTTGGCACTAAGGTAATAGTTTATACTGATCATTCTGCCATTAAGTATTTGATTGCAAAGAAAGATGCAAAGCCAAGATTAATAAGATGGGTTATCCTCCTTTAAGAATTTGATCTTAAAATTAGAGATAAGAAGGGGATGGAGAACCAAGTTTCTGACCATTTATCAAGACTTGAAGGTGAAGAAACAAGTACACAAGAAGAAGAGATAAAGGAGAGTTTCCCAGATGAGAAACTGTTAGCAATCACAGTGACAACACTTAGTGCACCTGCACTGACAAAAAGCAGTGCAGGAGCATCAACTAAAGCTACACCATGGTTTGTCGATATGGTGAACTTCCTTGTAAGTAAAGTTGTACTAGTGAACATGACATATCAACAAAGAAGAAGGTTATTCCACATAGTAAAACATTACTATAGGGATGATCCTTTTCTCTACAAGATGTGCCCAGATGTAATGAGGAAGTGCATTCCTGAAGAGGAACATCAAGCAGTGCTTCTGCACTGTCATGCTGCACCATATGGAGGCCACTTTGGAAGCACAAGAACAACAGCTAAGTTATTACAGTTTGTTAGCTTGCATTTCCGACATGCTCAATTAAATGTAGTGAATAAGGTTTAACTTCGTTGCTTGAGGAAAGATGTTGATTTAGACCTTTGAGCTTACGACATTGATATGTGTTAAGACATATGGTTACAAAAAAGGGAGTTCGACAGGACTTTAGACTTAGCGAAGTTGAAGAATTGAAGGTAATGATGTCGACAATAAGAGGATCTAAAGACTAATAATGGATTAGAGTCAAGTAATCCGTCGAAGTGATGGCAGTTACATTAGTAGCTATTGTCAAAATGACATGGCAGTTACATTAGTAGCAATTGTCAAAATGATATGGCAGTTACATTACGTTTTTAAACGTTGTGAGCAATTATCTTTGCCTCTCTTAGAATAAATAATAGTTTTTCATAGGAAAAACGGGTCACAACTACACATACATAATTCTTATACTCAAACTTCCAAGTTAGAGAGAAAAACGAGTTATAGAAACAATGTATGAATTTGTGTACCATTCTCAGTTTACTCAATGCAGTTTAAGTTTGTTTTCTTATGCATTCTTGCACTTTATTTGCTTTTTTGCATTCTACTCAGTTTTCTATCCATTCGAAGACAACCTCGACAGTTTCAATATCTTTGAAATCGCGCGATTATCTTCAACATTTTATAAACAATTGTAAGAACATCAAGAACATTCATCAATTTACGGAAAAACACTACACAATATGTCCTAAGATTTTCTAGTTGATATTGCAAGTAACAAATTTTAAACTAGTGATTGTTTACAAAAATCACGGTAAACAAATTAACGCATAAAGTGGGGACTATTTCTAGTAAGTTTCAAAAGCGATTAGAAACAATTTTTCCGTTGAAATTCGATATTTCGGTTTTGTTCTTGATTTCAAAACTTGTGATCGATTTGTGTATGCATTGTGGTAGGCGTCTTCGAGAGATGGTTCACCTAATTCAAACAATGTACGCATCTAATGCACAAACTTCACAAGAACAATTGTCGATTAGTAGCGTTAGCGCTGCAAATGTCATAGAATGCTTGCTCCCATGCCATCTTCGACAACAATAGGGTAATGTAGCGGCTCACGTCTATGTCGACTATGGCGGCGTGCTAACTGAACTAATCACGATGGCTTGATGCCATTAATAATAGGGCATACGACAAGCCCTTTAATGGCCAATCCCTTAGTTGGAAACAGTTTCGAGTCCAGATTTCCAAACATTTCTCAATTTAGGGGTTATCTATATGGCAGGCCTTCATACGAATACGTCTACTTTTGCAGACAATATAGGTATGGCATTGTCTCCTCTTCATGGTTCGCCAGAAAGCGTTTTTGGTCGAAACGCTCAACCTTCATTAACCACATCATCGTTGTTAGCATTATGGCAATAAATGAACGATAACAACCATGACATGGTTAAAATGTTGACCCAACAAATTGGTACAGTGTGTAATCCCTTCATTCAAAACACGAAGAATAGTTATCAAATGTTGGCTAACCAAATGGGGAGAATTGCTGATTTCTTTGGTACTCCACCATTGTAAAACCAGCAAGTGCCCCAGATTCAGAATATCTGGCCTGTCGAAATTATCGTAAGCCAATGACAACAACCTGTTGTCGAACAGCCTGCGAGAAGGGAAGTCGAAACTGTAACACCCCAAAGTAATTCAATTAGTTATTTAATTGGGTTACTTAAGGTTTACAACGTTATTAATTAAGCTAAGTGATCAATGTAGAGTGTTTATTTTATTAGGAGCGTTTAAGTAAATAGAAAGGTGAGATTAGAGGCCCATGAGTGATTAAGAGGCCCAATGTTTCCTTGAAAGCCCATACGCATGGCTTAAAGAGAGTGGCCAGTAGGATGAGATTTCATTTCGACAAAATATCAAAGAAGGTAAAGGGAAAGTAAGAGAGAAGTTGGTAGGTGAGATCACTTTCTAGAGAGAAGAAGGAGAAACGTTGGCGTGGGAGGAGCTCGGAATCAAGGGAGAAGAAGAGTTCTTTGTGGGTGTTAAGCTGAGGGTTTCGGTGAAGAGAGGGTGTTCGACTCAAGCGATCGAGATATGCCGAGTAGAAGCGGTGAGATAGCTTTAGGGAGAGAGAGAGAGGAGAGCTTGTTGTTGTGGTTATTGGAGAGTGAAGGGTTCTCATCTTCTCAAGTTATTAAGGTAAGGGGGCTCTCTATTCATTTATAGTTACTGTATGTATGATAGACTTTGTGTGTGAGCAAGCATGTGTTTGTATTACGAGTTGTATGTGTGTTGTTTGATGCTTGTGTTGACTGTTGTTTCATTCATTTTGGTGATGTTGTGATGAGTTGATCATCGTGAGAGGCAAGGAGAGAGCAGGGGAGGCGAGAACTCTCTCAGTCCCCAGTGAGCTAGGCTTCTTTGTATCACCTTCGTTGAGTCGGTGATGAGTTTATTGGATTAGCTACGTAGAAGAACTTGTGTAATGGTGATGTGTAGGTTTGATCATAGGCGAGAGAACTAAGGAGAAAGAATAGGAGAAAGACTAGGCGCCTGAGAGAGACTTAAGGGTTGAAGTGCAATTGGCTAACCAAAGAGTGTTGGAGTCGGTGTAGTTGAGGCGTGTATAGGTGAGAGTCGGTGTAATCCTAAGTGTTGGCAGTGCGTAAATAAATGAAGCGTGAGTGAGGGTTGGAAGATGAGGTAGTGCGTAAGTAAGCTAAGTGATGGAATCGGTGAATTTGAAGCCAAGCGTAAGGTCGGTTTGTGGTTGCTTGGGTGTGCGAGTGTAGCAGCGAAAGTAATTTGAATATTTATTTAATTACTTAATTAGGAGTTATGTGGTTAGTCATATTTAATTAAATGAATTAGGTGTTTTAATTAAATATGGAGGTGAAGATAGTAAATAAGAGAGTGGTGATGTTATTAAGTTAGGGAGTAGTGGAATTAAATTGAGGGAGTGCGAATAGGAGCCCACCCATTTAGGCTTAATTGTTTTGTTGGATTAATGAAAGAAAGGAATGAAAAGAAAGAAGAAAAGCGGACCGAGAGAGGGAGAGAGAGAGAGGGCCTTGCCAGGGGCCAGAGAGGGAAAGGAGGAAGAGCGACGGTGAGAAGAGGAAAGGAGGTGGAGATCTTCTCCATCTTAGCACTAGGTAAGGGGCTTTTTAGCTCATTCTCTCCCATTTTCCTCCTCTAGCTATTGATGTTAGTTTCAATCCTAATCTCTATTTATTGTTGTTTTACCATTGTTGGAGAGCTTGAAGCTCAAAGTGGAATTGTGGTGTTTGTTGAGTTTTGGAGGATAGGAGAGCTTGCATTCTTCAATTGCAAAGGTTAGAAGTCTTTTCATTCATAATAGCTTGTAAGATTTGTATTGTATGAAGGTTAGGGTTTTAAAATAATTATTGAATTATTTGGTGAAGATGATGAATAGTGATTAGCAAATTATATGTTGTTTGAAGTGTATTTGGATTGTTTGGTGAACATGAATTGCTTGGTTTTGTGTTGATTGGGTTATGTGTGAATTGTTTTGATGATTGATGTTGTCTTGTTTTACGTGAATTTGTTGTCGAATTCATGATGTTATTGTTTAATTCGTGAACCATGTGTCTTATCGTGATCTTGGTGTTAAATTCATGATGTTCTTTGTTGATATGCGATTTGATGAAGTTGTTGCGAGTTGTTGTTTATTGATTTGCGAGTGATGTCTTTGAGAATCCGTTTTGAAACCGTGGCGATAGGCGTTCAGTGTTTTGTGATTGCGACTTCAGTGTTTGTCCGATTGGGTTGGGGTCTGTTCCATTGGGAAGTAGACACGATTCTCTTCATTTTAGGCCTTTGTTTCGCTTAATTTGAGTCGAGTATAACCGGAGAAAATATTTTTACAAAATGGGTAGACGAATCTGAAAAAACTGCAGTAACCCGTATAGGTATAGGTGCAATGTTTTGTTCATAATTCTTTCCACGAACTCGTCTTGAGTGATTTTACCTCATTGAAAACTAGACTCACGGGGCTTCAATTTAGATACGGATTTCGTTTCATTTGGTTGATAATTCAAAGAGGAAACTGGGTTACAATTTGGCGATAGAATCTGTCGAAATTTTGTACCCTGAGAGGTGTTTTTGCAAAACTGTACTATTTGAGTATTTAAACAAATAAATGAAAATTATGTTTAGAAACTAGACATCCTAAGCTTTCCAGGGGAATATTTATTTGCGAAGTTCCGACACCGTTTGATATGTTAAATTAATTTTTAAGTTCGTGTATGCAGTTGCTGGAAAATACCCTTTTGAGTCCAAATGATGTATGCCTTACAGCAGTCTAATTTTGAGTCTAGAGTGACGGAAATACCCACATGTGCTAGTGTGTGTGTCTCACGCTTGCGTGTGCATGTGAGCGCGCAAAAGTGGCTGTCCTTGCGCTGGTCTTAGGCGCGGTGTTCTTTGGAAAGATTTGGGCTAGGTGTGGATGTGTGGCGCGGTGAGGCGCCAATTGTAGGCTGTCCAGTGCGCCTTGGTGTGCCTTAGGGTGCCTTGGTGCATTTGATCGTGTGTTGGGCGCGGTGGCGCCAAGGGTGCTTGTGTGTGTGCGCTGTGTGTAAGTGAATGGCGTGTGGTGAGTATGGTGTAGGCACCAATTGTGGTGTGCCCTTATGCTTTAGGCATTGATGTGTGTTTCTGGCCGGTGTCCAAGTGGCATGCCGTGGTTGCCGGTTGAGATGTGGCTTTGTGCCTTGAGTAAGTGGTCCAATATAATGGAGAGTTGCCTAGAGGTTGTCTCACAGTGTGTGCTTCCATTTGGTCCTATGTGACGTTTTAGTCCTAGGTGACGCGAGAGGTTCACGTAGTGGCCCGAGTTGTAGTGATTGAGTTGTTCACTACCTCAGAGTAGAGGTGTCTGTGAGATGGGCGTTAGCCTTATTGCTATTGAGGTTGTCTAAGAGAAATAGGCAATGTTGTGGTGGCTGCGCAATGCGGTGAGTTTAGTGTTGTTGAATAACACAAGAGATGATATGCTGCGTGGCGGCCTTGAGTGGCCTAAAAGGGATGGTTGATTGTGAGTGATGCATTGTTCATAGAGTCTCATGAATCATATGCATCGGCCCGACGAATATACTGCGTGGCGGCCTTGAGTGGCCTAAAAGAGATGATATGCCTGCGTGGCGGCCTTGAGTGGCCTAAAAGGGATGATATGCCTGCGTGGCGGCCTTGAGTGGCCTAAAAGAGATGATATGCCTGCGTGGCGGCCTTGAGTGGCCTAGAAGAGATGATATGCCTGCGTGGCGGCCTTGAGTGGCCTAAGAGAGATGGATCCACATGCATTATACCCTAGAGTTGGGTTGCATTGCACTCATGCATACACTCATACATTTGATTGATGTCTCCCGGATGAGTGGGAGTTGAATGCTATATGGCGAGGATGAGTGTTTGTTACTTGAGCGGTGAGGCTTCTCGATGTTTGTTTTGGTGACGTATGTTAGTATGGTTGTAAAGTGTGTTCTATTTCCTTCCTCGTATAATGCTTATATTATTTGTTATTATTTATGCAAAGAGACTCACCCTAGCATTTTATGTTGCCTGCTCTCGTGGCGACAAACAGGTGTTGTGCGGTGATCTTGAGTGAAGGTGCCTATGCCTTCTGAGTTATTGTGTCAAGCTCTGTATAGTCGGACTAGGGATGGGGAGTATAGTATCGTTATTTTACTTATGTATTAAACTATTTTGGAGTATGTATTGATTATGTAATGGATAAGTTAAACTTATTTTCATTCATTGTGCTAGTGAACTAGTTACGGATTGTTGTAAAACTAAGCGGGTATTTTTGAGGTTCTCCCCATTTAAGTCGTGATATGTAACACGCAATATATTTTATTAATGAAAGAGTAATGTTGACTAATTTTAAGTCATATGTATGGTGAGCGTAGCATTCCGCGAGGATGTATCTTTTAAAAGAAAAACAATTTTTAAACTCGATTTTTAATTAAATATTTAAAGAGAGTAAGGGGGTGTTACAAGTTGGTATCAAAGCAAAAGTTCGAGTCTGTCCGCCAAGTTTGTCGATCGTAGTGTCTCGAGAGATCCCTTGTTGATCTCAACGAGACTTTGTTAGAGATTTTGTTTGGTTGTTTGTTTGTTGATTGTAATTGCTTGTATTTGTTGGATTGTATTAAGTGGGGTATGTGTGATTGGAAGAGCATTTTAACGACGTCAAGGAGTAGGAATCGTGTGACGCCTTGTACTACTCTGGATTGCATTAAAAAGTCCTTCAATGTGAAAGGTGTAAATTTTGAAAAGACGTAGTTTTGTGACCTTAATTAGTTGGATGCGTGAGTAGGAGGGATGATCACCCCGATAACTCATTCCCAATGAAAGAGCGGCAATAACTTCGTAATTATTATAAATTTTGAATATATACTAATTTCAACTTGATTGATTGAGTGGTGTGTGCAAGTTGGTTGATTATTAATTTTTAGATACATAGATACCTTATGGATGTTTGAGTTTGATTTGAGGTTTGATAGTAGAGATGTCAAAATAAGGATTGACACTTTGGATTTGAAGTTCATACAAAGAAAATAGAGCATGCCTTTTTGGAAAAAGTTTAGAAATATGGTTTAGGGAAGCCTAAGGTAGAGAAATCGTTTTTAAAAGTATGGTAGTCGAGGAGTACCTATATAGGATCTAAATGATAATGAGTAACTTTGATGATTAAATGATTAAAGTTCGATGCACGAAGAGTAGGAATCTTAGAAGTGAGGAGGCATTGTTTGTGGTTTAGATATGGATTGACATAAGATAGGAGCATTAGTACTTAAATGATTGTTATGGCATAGTTCCCTATCGATAAATTAATGGTGTTTGGAATAATCGAGTGAGACTTTGGTGACCCGAAAATAGAGTTTTGATACAAAGTATGTAGTCACAGAGGTTTAGATGCGTTTGAATAGTAAGTGTAGTGAAGCTTACAGTGACGTAGTGTAGAGAACAGAGGTGCCAAAAGAGTGTACGAAGCATTGTGTAGTGTAATGGCCGAGGTTAGGGAGTGCTTAGGTGTAGTGTGCCTAAGTGTAGTGGATAGACAATATTTGAAGGATTGTTTGTCGAATCTTGTTACCCTTGATTGTGATTCGCTATAGGTTGATTGTTTACGTAATGCACATGAGTTTAATTTTGATTTGTGCTAAAATTATTTTGAAGTTATGTCTTGAAATGAAATCACGGTGCTTGGTTATAACAATTAAGGTTAGGATTACGCGTATAGTCTCCTTTTTGGCAAAATGAAATGATTGACTTTTCTAATTTCGAGTTTATGTCGGAAACTAAATTTTGAAAATAATAAGTGGTTGTTTGTGTGGCAACTTTGTTAGGTGTTATAATAAGATTTGGGGTTGCGTATAGTTTTCCCTTTTGGACAAAATTGTGAATTCTATGATTTTCAAAAAGAAAGCGATACTTGGAAAATTACGTGTTTTTGGGAATGAACGTGATTTCAAGATTTGTGTTAAATTACATTCCAAGTTGTTTAGAATTTTATTACAAGATGTGACATGATTTTGCTTTAGGACCGATTAGGTCATGGATTGATGTTATTTGAAAATGGCGAGGTCTTACAATAATTTCATGGTTTGTGAGATAAAATCTTTTGAAACAAAAAGGTGGGTTTACTCACGTTTAGAGAATTTTAAAATGTGTTTGTGTGTTTATGTGTTGACATGTGTTAGAATATTTGGTTGTTTAATTAGATACTTGATTTGTGTGTTAAAGGAATTGTCGAAGTTATGAACCAACTTTGAAAATCTATTGCACCTAGATTGTCTATTGAAATGTATGATATGTTACAGTTTTAAAATTGATGTTACGGGTGGTTAAGCAGGTAAAAAATTATTTTGGGATGTCCATATTACGGAGGAAACTCTGTAAATTTTCGTTAGAAATTTTGATACATGTTCAAAGTAGTAATTGAAATGTAGGATTAGAGGGTAAATGAAATTGAGAAAATGTTAGAGTGGTGTTAACTAAGTATGGATGAGTCGAAATGTAAGCATGGTAGAAGAAGCGAGTTGTTGAAATAAGTGTAATTATCTAAGTGAAGAGTATGTGCAATTAAGTATGTCGAAATCTAGTCTTGTACAGTTGTTGTGGAGATATTGAGGTAAAGTGTAAGTCAAAGTTAGTGTTTGTCGAAGCGTGGGTAAGTTGAAGTCTGAGTTTGTCGAAATGAGTAATGTCTAAGTGTATTTCTCTAAGTTAGAGTGGAAGTGTCGGAAATATTGAAGTTGTAGAAGTATAGTGTGATATATATAAACTTAAGTGTAAAGGAGTGGGTGTAACATATGGAAGCCTAAATTAGTATTCTTTGAGATGTAAGTATTTACGTAGAATGAGAGAGCAGTCGAGCCTAGTAATGTTGGAATATAGCGGTGTCAAAGTGTTGTATAGGTAAGTCGGAGGGTAAATCCATGGGAGTCAAGGTGTAGTGGTGTAGTGCGGGCGTTAAGTTATCTTGTATATCTCTGAGATGAAATATTGCGTTTAAGAGTGATGTGCTCAAGTGTAGTGTAACCAAGGTGAGTGGCGAGGAGTAAGGAGTGGTAATTGCCGTAGTGTGCATATACCTAAGTGCGGATGCCGAGATCCAGTGAGTGTCTTGAGATGCCGTTTGATGTTAGCATGGTTTAGAATTATTGCTAAGCACCGAGTGCGGATGTTATGAGACTCGAAGTGGAATTATTAGTAATGTGTGAGTAGGTCAATTAGATGAATGAAGAAGGTTGGGTATTGCTTAGTGAGTATTTTGAGGGCGAAAATATTCTAAGTGGGGAGAGTTATGCATGCCAAAGTAATTTGAATATTTATTTAATTACTTAATTAGGAGTTATGTGGTTAGTCATATTTAATTAAATGAATTAGGTGTTTTAATTAAATATGGAGGTGAAGATAGTAAATAAGAGAGTGGTGATGTTATTAAGTTAGGGAGTAGTGGAATTAAATTGAGGGGAGTGCGAATAGGAGGCCCACCCATTTAGGCCCAATTGTTTTGTTGGATTAATGAAAGAAAGGAATGAAAAGAAAGAAAGAAAAGCGGACCAGAGAGAGAGGGAGGGGCCTTGTAGCGGGCAAGAGAGGGGAGAGAGGAAGAGGCGACGGTGAGAAGAGGAAAGGAGGTGGAGATCTTCTCCATCTTAGCACTAGGTAAGGGGCTTTTTAGCTCATTCTCTCCCATTTTTCCTCCTCTAGCTATTGATGTTAGTTTCAATCCCTAATCTCTATTTATTGTTGTTTTACCATTGTTGGAGAGCTTGAAGCTCAAAGTGGAATTGTGGTGTTTGTTGAGTTTTGGAGGATAGGAGAGCTTGCATTCTTCAATTGCAAAGGTTAGGGGGTCTTTTCATTCATAATAGCTTGTAAGATTTGTATTGTATGAAGGTTAGGGTTTTAAAATAATTATTGAATTATTTGGTGAAGATGATGAATAGTGATTAGCAAATTATATGTTGTTTGAAGTGTATTTGGATTGTTTGGTGAACATGAATTGCTTGGTTTTGTGTTGATTGGGTTATGTGTGAATTGTTTTGATGATTGATGTTGTCTTGTTTTATTGAATTTGTTGTCGAATTCATGATGTTATTATTTAATTAAGTGAACCATGTGTCTTATCGTGATCTTGGTGTTAAATTCATGATGTTCTTTGTTGATATGCGATTTGATGAAGTTGTTTGCGAGTTGTTGTTTATTGATTTGCAGTGATGTGCTGAGAATCCGTTTTGAAACCGTGGCGATAGGCGTTCAGTGTTTTGTGATTGCGACTTCAGTGTTTGTCCGATTGGGTTGGGGTCTGTTCCATTGGGAAGTAGAAGCGCGATTCTCTTCATTTTAGGCACTGGTTTCGCTTAATTTGAGTCGGTATAACCGGAGAAAATATTTTTACAAAATGGGTAGAGCGAATCTGAAAAAACTGCAGTAACCCGTATAGGTATAGGTGCAATGTTTTGTTCATAATTCTTTCCACGAACTTCGTCTTGAGTGATTTTACCTCATTGAAAACTAGACTCACGGGGCTTCAATTTAGATACACGGATTTCGTTTCATTTGGTTGATAATTCAAAGAGAAACTGGGTTACAATTTGGCGATAGAATCTGTCGAAATTTTGTACCCTGAGAGGTGTTTTGCAAAACTGTACTATTTGAGTATTTAAACAAATAAATGAAAATTATGTTTAGAAACTAGACATCCTAAGCTTTCCAGGGAATATTTATTTGCGAAGTTCCGACACCGTTTGATATGTTAAATTAATTTTTAAGTTAGGTGTACAGTTGCTGGAAAATACCCTTTTGAGTCCAAATGATGTGTATGCCTTTGTGATCTAATTTTGAGTCTAGAGTGGCGGAAATACCCACATGCTAGTGTGTGTGTCTCACGATTGCGTGTGCATGTGAGGCGCCAAAAGTGGCTGTCCTTGCGCTGGGTCTTGGCGCCCGATGTTCTTTGGAAAAGATTTGGGCTAGGTGTGGATGTGTGGCGCGGTGAGGCGCCAATTGTGGCTGTCCGGTGCGCCTTGGTGTGCCTTGGGGTGCCTTGGTGCATTTGATCGTGTGTTGGGCGCGGGCTGGCGCCAAGGGTGTGGTGTGTGCGCGTGTGTAAGTGAATGGCGTGTGGTGAGTATGGTGTGGGCACCAATTGTGGTGTGCCACTTATGCTTTAGGCATTGATGTGTGTGTTCTGGCGGGGTGTCCAAGTGGCATGCCCGTGGTTGCTTGGTTGAGATGTGGCTTTGTGCCTTGAGTAAGTGGTCAATATAATGGAGAGTTGCCTAGAGGTTGTCTACGGTGTGTGCTTCCATTTGGTCCTTATGTGGCGTTTTTAGTCCTAGGTGACGAGAGGTTCACGTAGTGGCCCGAGTTGTAGTGATTGAGTTGTTCACTACCTCTGAGTAGAGGTGTCTGTGAGATGGGCGTTAGCCTTAGTGCTATTGAGGTTATCTAAGAGAAATAGGCAATGTTGTGGTGTGGCGCAATGCCGGGATGAGTTTAGTGTTGTTGAATAACACAAGAGATGATATACTGCGTGGCGGCCTTGAGTGGCCTAAAAGGGATGGTTGATTGTGAGTGATGCATTGTTCATAGAGTCTCATGAATCATATGCATCAGCGGCGGATATGCTGCGTGGCGGCCTTGAGTAGCCTAAAGAGATGATATGCTGCGTGGCGGCCTTGAGTGGCCTAAAGGGATGATATGCTGCGTGGCGGCCTTGAGTGGCCTAAAGAGATGATATGCTGCGTGGCGGCCTTGAGTGGCCTAGAAGAGATGATATGCCTGCGTGGCGGCCTTGAGTGGCCTAAGAGAGATGGAGCCACATGCATTATACCCTAGAGTTGGGTTGTGTAACACCCCCTTTATATTAATGCTAATTCAATTAATAAAAATCAAAGTTTTTCAAAACTTGTCCACGCACCTCAAAAAGGGTGATACATTTAATAAAAACATCGTCAAAACGTATTTAAAAATTCAACCGCATCAAGTGCGTGACATACACATCATAGTCACATGGGTTAAAACCCTCGAAACTGTTTAGTTTTTACAATAATCCAGAGCGATTCACACGGAAAATAAATAAAATTGAGTTCAACATACTCAATACATAGTTTAAATCGATTTAATACATAACATAAAATAGTGATACTAAAACCCCATCCCGGTGTTACTAAATCGGAGCGACACAAATACCCCAAGAAGGCATGGCACCTTCACTCGAGAATCACTGTTTGTCGCCACGAAGCGAGGCAACATAAAAATGCTAGGGTGAGTCTCTTTCGTAAATAATAACAAGTAAGATAAGCATTATAATAGGAAAGCATCTAGCAACAATAACCCTTCACAATTAAGACATTTACCATTCGAGTATCATACTAAGAACAACAATCACAAATTAATTAAGTATCAACAAGCATTCTATGAATGTATGAGTTTATGCATGTATGCAATATGCATGTGGATCCATCACCTTAGCTTTTTGCCCGATAGGCACCGCCAGCTTTAGTAGAAGCCCCTTCGCTTTTGGCGAAGCCCTTCCGCTTTATGCATATGCTTTATGCGACACTATGACAATGCACCATACACAATACATTACTACCACATTCATTGTCACATCACTTACAATATCACCACAACACAACCCGTCGCTTTTGGCGAAGCCCCTTCGCTTTATTAACCCTTCGCTTTGGCGAAGCCCACATCATTTATTAACCCACCACTTTGGCGAAGCCCACATCATTTATTAACCCACCACTTAATCGTCATTTACCACCACAACTTATTCATTAAGTTAAATTCCACTTAAGAACCAAACCGCCTCATAAGGACCTTTTCCACACTTAAGGACCATTTTGACCCACCAAAGATTAATTTAGAACTTAAAGATTATTTTGACACGTTATGAATTAATTTAGTACTTTGGAACTTATGTGGACATATTGGGATTAATTGGACACTAAGTGATTATTTTGTCACGCCAAGAATTAATGTAATTCTTAGGGACTATTTTGTCACACCAAAGATTAAATTAATTCTTAGGGACTAAACCATCACTTAGACACATTTTGCACCTACTTGTGGAGTATTTAAAATAGCAAGCGACATCGAAAAATTACAAAAGACCACTCGTCGGAAAGCCACGAATATATAGTTTCTCGATATATCTTTAGATTTTCAAAGCAGTGAGCCAATTAGTACAGTTTTAGAAACAACCGGACAGTCCCAGTTTGGACAGATTCTATCCTCCACTTCCTTTTACTCTAAAATGACCTAAACTTGACCAAATGGGACAAAACCTTGGCGAACAAAAGCAATTTGAGTATAGTTTCTAATGGAAAAAGAATCGTTCAAAAGCGAGTTCATTTGAAGGCATAAATCTTGCAAAAAACACACTACCCGCAGTTGACTCTAGAAATTTGACTCGACTTTGGAGACTCATAAGCTGGGAGCTACACAACTCCGAATTTAACGAAAACACTCAGCCACATAATTTTTGACTCAATCAAGCGATTACCAGTTTAAAAATCTTCGAACGATGTCGAGAAAACTACACAAAGACCATAAACAAGTAAAACTCATCATCAATTTAATTCAACAACATTTTTATTCCACAATTCAACACCCAATCCAACAACAATCACTTAACATTTAATTACATTCATGAAATTAACATGCTCTCAAGTTTCATCACATTGTAGCATTTCATCAAACACTTTGCATGCACATTTAACAACACATTTAATTCCAACATCAAGCATCATCGTATAACCAAATTAAACATCAAATACAACAACAAACATATGATAAACACAAAATTCACACAATTGAACATCCTAGAGCTATTCCACACATAACACATATCATACAAGTTATTATAGACATAATGAGAATCCCTAACCTCAAAATTGAAGAATTCTAGTGTTCCTCCTTCACAACTTCAAGGACCATTAAAACTAGCTCCTCTAAACTTTGAGCTTCAAACCCTCTTCCATGGCAAAGTAGAAATGGGAAGGAATTAGTGTAGGAAACTTATATTAAATGATAGAGGAAGAAAAATGGGAAAGATTGTTACCTAGAACCATTTTCCCCAAGCCAAAAATTGCATTTTCCCTTCCCCCACTTCACACTTCCAATAACGTTGGCCTTCAGTCTCTCCACTCCCCTATTTTCTTTTCTCTCCTTCGTTGGAATGAAGAAACCCTATCCTCAAAGGTTATTATTTAGTTTGGGCCTATTTAGTGTGCTTGGGCCCCTTACTTACACCCCAGCTACTTGAACCACTCCTATTTTAATTAATTCCCAACTCCCTTATTTACTACCCAACACCTCTTGAGGCAACACACACGTCCTCCCAATTTAATTAAAATACTCTCCATTTAACTAAAATACTCACCATTTAATTACTACACTTACTCCTTAATTAAATCAATCACCCTATATTTATTTTAATATAGACAACTAAAATATTACTTAATTAAATTAGTCAAATAATCATTTAATTAAGTTACTTAACTAATCACTTAATTAAGTTAATTAAATAACCACCTAATTAAATTAGTTAAGTAATCACCTAATTAATTTTGGGTGTTACAGTTTGCATTGCACTCATGCATACACTCATACATTTGATTGATGTCTCCCCGATGAGTGGGAGTTGAATGCTATATGGCGAGGATGAGTGTTTGTTACTTGAGCGATGAGGCTTCTCGATGTTTGTTTTGGTGGCGTATGTTAGTATGGTTGTAAAGTGTGTTCTATTTCCTTCCTCGTATAATGCTTATATTATTTGTTATTATTTATGCAAAGAGACTCACCCTAGCATTTTATGTTGCACGCTCTGCGTGGCGACAAAGCGGTGTTGTGCGGTGATCTTTGAGTGAAAGGTGCCTATGCCTTCTGAGTTATTGTGTCAAGCTCTGTATAGTCGGACTAGGGATGGGGAGTATAGTATCGTTATTTTACTTATGTATTAAACTATTTTTGGAGTATGTATTGATTATGTAATGGATAAGTTAAACTTATTTTCATTCCATTGTGCTAGTGAACTAGTTACGGATTGTTGTAAAACTAAGCAGGTATTTTGAGGTTCTCCCCATTTAAGTCGTGATATGTAACACGCAATATATTTTATTAATGAAAGAGTAATGTTGACTAATTTTAAGTCATATGTATGGTGAACGTAGCATTCCGCCGAGGATGTATCTTTTAAAGAAAAACAATTTTTAAACTACGATTTTTAATTAAATATTTAAAGAGAGTAAAGGGGGTGTTACCACGTGAGTAGGTAAGTAGAGGAGTGTATATGCCGGGAGTTGGGTGGTGTATGTACTTAGGTGGAGTTGCTATAAACTGAAAATACGATCGAAATTAGGAAACACGCGAGATCAACATAGTCGAAGTCGGTATAGGCGAGACTGGTGTGGTCGAACTTAGGCGCAATTCTAAGCGAGTGTAGTCGAACTAGTGTAAGCCAGAAGTCTTGCGCATTGAATCTAGCGTGGTTGGAGTCGGTAAATGGCGAGAAGTACGCGGAGTTTCACGTTGGAAATGTCGACCATAAGCGTAATCGTGGTTGAGTATGACGAAAGCGGAGGTGTCGAAATAGTAGTGGCGCGAGTGCGATCGATGTGCCGAGGTGTTGTGTCTTTGCCAATGTGCCAAATGAGGTGCAGAGGTGCTGCGTATGAGCTATGTTTAGCGTATTTCACGCTGCGAGGCGGCGGTGAGTGCGGCGGTAGTGGCGTTAAGTCCAAACGATGGAGCGATAGGTGTTGTTTTGGTCGCCAGGTGTCGTTTGGGTCCTAAGTGGCGTTGGAGTACTCGAATTTGGTATTAGTCAAATGCTTGAGTGTCGGGTGCTCGTTGAAATGGCGGCGACTATGGAGCTTGTTGGCCGAGGTAGGGATGTCGACGCCCAGTGCTTGATTGATGGTGTCTGGATGTTGTTAGCCTTAGTGCGTAATGATGTATGAGAGTTGTTTTGGTAGTAGGGCTCTGAGTGAAGGATTAAATAAATGTTGAAGTCCACGAGGGGCATTAAATAAATGAAAAGGTGAATCTGAGAGGACTTGGTCCTAGAGGTGAGCTTGAGGACTTAGGTCTATTTATGAATAAAAGGCTGCGGTCTAATTGGTGAGATTCTTTGGAATTGTGTTATGATTTAATTGAATAATGTATATGTTGTGTGTAATGCATTGTTCATGGTGTCGCATAAATCATAAGCATAAGGTGATAGTGAAGACTTGGTCTTGGACTTGATCTAAGGTGATATGAAGACTTGGTCTTGGACTTACGGTCCTAAGGTGATATGAAGACTTGGTCTTAATGGATCCATCATGCATATCTTTGTAACACCCCCAAAGTAATTCAATTAGTTATTTAATTGGGTTACTTAAGGTTTGACTGACATGTAGTAATTAAGCTAAGAGATTAATGTCACGCAGTGTTTATGTGTTTAGGAGGTGTTTAAGTAATGGAGAAGTATGATTAGAGGCCCATGAATCCATTAGAGGCCCAATTGTTCAAAATGAAGCCCATTTTGCATTTCTAAAGAGAGTGACCGTAGGATTAAACTCACTCATGCAACATATCTCAAGAAAAGTTAGGTGGAATAGTGATTACAGAGAGAGGGAGGAGAACTCTTGGCGTAGAAGGAAGCTAGGAATCCTGAAGAAGAAGAGGCGATCGTTGATGGATCGGAGAGTTTGAGTGAAGAGAGTCTTTGCTTCTTCAACAATTTGAGGTTAGGCGGCTCTCTTTTCGTTCATAATAGTTTTTATGATATGTATTATGTGAATAGACTCTAGGAATGATTTACGAGCATGTTTTGTGTGTTTGGTGTGTTTGATATGTTCAATGTTGTGTTTATTTCATTTACAAGGAAGTGGTGGGAATGTGTGGGAGTTGATCATACGGGAGACCAAGGAGTGAAATGGGGTGAGGAAACTCTCGGTCCCAGAGCTAGAATAGTGAGGTGAAATGACATAATCTTGGAGAGGTTCTTAAAGAATAGGCTTAGGATAGCGGAGAGAGTAGCTGAGCGTACATCATAAAGTGACGGCGTGCGTTTAGGGTTAAATGGAGTAATCGGTTTAGGATTGCGGGGTGAAGTTACTTTCCATCGTGAAGTTGGAACTTAAGTGAATGATCGTAAGTGTCGAGCGTGAATAGCGATGTCATAGGAGTAGGAGTGAATGATAGAGCAAAAGTGACTAAGTGTAAGAGTATACGAGACTAAGTATGGGTGTCAGTTGTACTTGTCGAGGTGTAGGGTAGAGTATCTTGGGAGTGTGACTACAAGTGCGATTGATAACGTATAGCGTGTAATGCTTAGGGTGTTGGGCCGAGATATAGTGCATATAATACTTTAGCGAGATGTAGTGTACTTGCCGGGTGAGGCGTTGCGTTAGGTGAGAGATGTTCAAGTATGAGCTAGGCTGAGGTAGTGGTGTAGAAGTGAGGAGAAGTAAGTGCGCGTAGTGGAGCAGTGTACACTAAGTTAAAGTAAGTGAGTGCGGATTGAAGTAAGTGTGCGCCAGGCGGCGCTAGGTGTGCCGAGATACATAGTGGCGTGCCGAGGTGCACAGTTAGCTAGTGTTGTTGCGAGGATGTTCTTGGACACAAGCCCGGCATGGCGTCGTTTTAAGTACCAAAATGCGTGAGTGGTTGAAAGGGTGAAGTGTGTGCGTGAGGTTAAGTACATGCGTAAAGTGAAGTGAGTGAGTGTGAGTGAGGTGAGGATGCGCGTAGTGAAATGAGTATCTTGTAGTGAGGTGCCTAGCTATGCTAGGGTGCATGTTAGCGTCTTGAGGTGCCCACTTTAAGTCTGCTTGTAGAGGTGCCGTTTTAACAAGCTCGTATAGCGTAAGTAA
The DNA here is from genome assembly GCA_020916435.1 of Oxytropis ochrocephala. Taxonomy (NCBI): domain Eukaryota; kingdom Viridiplantae; phylum Streptophyta; class Magnoliopsida; order Fabales; family Fabaceae; genus Oxytropis; species Oxytropis ochrocephala. The sequence continues at coordinate 58,594,689 of CM037092.1, read as the reverse complement.
TTGTTGAGCGCCACTGTGAGTGTTATTTAATGCCAATTTCGTTTAAGTGGCTGAGCGGTGTAGTCAATGTTTGGTCCACTAGGTGGCGTTTTACTCTAGGTGGCGTTGTGGCTCGTAGTATTGTTTTGGTCAACTACTGGGTGCAGGGGTGTTTAAGTGAGCCGGGTGTGACGACTGCCGTATTTGTTGGCGATGTAAGCGTCGGCACCCAGCGAAGTTGGCGTATGTGTAGTGTTGGCCTTATGGCTCACGAATGAGAGTGATGAATGATGAAAGTCACTGATGGGCATTAAAATAAATGAAAATGGTGAAAGCAGAGGACTTGGGGTCCTATTTATGAAAGCGAGAGGACTTGGTCCTATTGATGATCTGAAGGACGGTCTAGAGGTGAAGCGAAGGACTTGGTCTGATACATGAATAAAAGCTTATTAGCGAGTCGATTTGGTGATTCTTGAAATGGTGTTTGATTTAATTGAATAATGTATATGTTGTGTGTTATGCATTGTTCATGGCGTCGCATAAATCATAAGCATTTGGTGAACGTGAAGGACTTGGTCTATGGTGAAAGCGAGAGGACTTGGTCCTAAGGACTTGATCCAAGGTGATAGTGAAGACTTCGGTCTTAATGGATCCATCATGCATATGCCACGAAAGGATGGGCTGCATCATTCATATAAATCATGCTCACGATTGGTAGTATTATTTTGTGTTATGGCCCGAGAGTGTCACCAGCTCTTTGAGATGATTTGTTTAGTGTATGGTAAAAATTCGTTACGAGTGTTTCTACGTGTTTTCTGCAACGCATAATGTTTATCATACATTTTATTATTTGTGAAAAAGAGACTCACCACTAGCATTTTTTATTACTTTGCACTTGCTCGTTGGCGACAAGCGGGTGATGTCACGGGTGATCTGAGTGAAGTCCTTTCTTCCTGGTCCCTAGTTATGGCGTCTTGCTATGTGGCGTCGAGGCGGGGCCAGGATAGTCCCATTAGTAAAGCTTAGATTAGTATTGATTGTAATAAATGTTGTAGTAGAATTTGAGGTTCGCCCCATTACGCTGTGCTATGTATCATGTGATTATATATTAATAGTTGAAAATGTATTATATTTTAAGTGAAAGTGAAGTTTGATGAGCGTGGCATTCCGCTTGAGGATGTATTTTAAAAAAAAGCGATTTTGAACTCACGATTTTATAAATTAAACCATTTAAGAGTAAGGGGTGTTACATGTTGGTATCAGTATGATTCCAGTCTGATTACGGCCAAGTTTGTCGATCGTAGTGTCTCGAGAGATCTTAGCCGATCTCCAACGAGACTTTGTTGTAGAGAGTTTGTTTGGTTACTGCTGTTTGTTATGTGAGATAGGTGTAATTAGAATAAATGGCCGATGGTTGTAACATTGCACTTGTAGTTGTTTGTAGTGACATTGTTTGTATTGCGAAGTATGTGTGATTAGAAGGTTTTAACGACGTCAAAGGAGTAGGAGTGCGTGTGATGCGATGCCTTACAGTACTGCGGATTTGCCGTTAAAGTCCTTCAATGTGAAAGGTGTGTAATTTTGAAAAGAGCGTAGTTTTGTGACCTTAAGTAATTGGTTGAGTGGTAGGAGGGATGAAGTCACCCCGAATGCACAAATCCTACGATGAAAGAGCGACAATAACTGCGTAGTGGTTATTATAAAATTTTGAAAATGTATTGATTTCAACTTGAATAATTGAGTGGTGAGTGTAAAGCTTGTTTGACTCTTAATGTATAGGTAATTAGGTGTCTTAGAAGAATAAGATCTTTTGAGAGGAGATGAGGAGGGCATTATCATGTAGCTTGAACATAGGATAAAGTAGAGATGAGCATTAGTACTTTGGGAGATTGACATAGTGTAGCTCCGACGGCCGATGGATCATGGTGTTGGAATAATGGAGTGAGGCCTTGGAGACCACGAGGAATGGGGGATTTAGGGTATAAGGTAAGGCGTTGTGGGTAAGAGGTGTGGTGTCAGATTGTGGCCATCCCACCAAAGTGAAATGGGAGGCGGGAGGCGAAGAAATGTGGTTTCCTAGAGTGCGAGGTAATGTAGAGATGATTGATAATAGGGTGTTGTTTTTTTTTTTTAGTGTTCACTGAGTTGAAGTGTTGTGTTAAAAGTGTAGTGTAAGTATGTTGAGAGTGGAATTGTCGAGGAGTAGATTATATGCGTTGGGTGAAGTTTGTTGAAATATAGTTGAAGCGGCATATAAGCTTAAGTGTAGAGGAGGAGGTGTAACGTATGAAAGTCTAAACTAGCACTTGTCGAGATGTAAGTCTTTATGTGGAATGGTGGGTGAGCCAAATTGTGAGTGGTAGAAGTCTTTGCAGCTAATGCGAATAACGCGGTGGCTACGAGGCTAGTTTAGGTGCTATTTTAGGGTCGCGTAG